>OX422213.1:313226531-315626531 GCA_949130495.1 Sambucus nigra
TGATCCACTCGATCCATAACTTGGATTACATCTCTTAGAGCCTACACTCGTAGAGGCTGATTCAGGAGTAGTCCCCACATATTCCATCATTTGGAATAAAAAGAACAAAAGCTACGCCAAAATTTATTCAACCTTGAACCAAAATTTCGGGCAAACAATGCAACCTAAGCTCTAATACAACTTGTTGCACAAAATTAAGACTATCTCTAGCGACCAAGATGATAAAACTCACTCGGGAATATTATCAAATATTTGGTGTGTGGAAAACATCCAAGACCTTAATCCTAAAATGAACTACATGTGCAAATTCAATACTAATCCAACAAACACCAATGAAGCAACACAATGAACATATAAGCAACAAACAATCAAAGCAACAACAATTTACATGATTCACCCAATCTTTGGGCTAAATACACAAATGGTACAATATCTTCTTTTATAGATAAATGGCTTGGAACCAATGGTTACACACACACCTCAGTTATCTCTCCCAAAATTCAATCCCTAATGAATCTCAATAACTCACCTTGCTCAAAGTAGCCATTTATATTTCGTTGCTTTTGATTATCCCTCAAATATGCCCATTCTCTTGAAAACCTAGAAATACTCTTCTATTTATAATTTTCCACCACAATAGCAGATTTGTAAATAAATCAAAGCTGAAAATAATGCGCAGAAAGTGGGAGGTCTCCATCTCATTTATGCACTAAATATAAAAGGAGAGCCACAACAAACAATAACATGATCACATGTAGCAAAAATGGACTTAGTAGGTGAAAGAAAAGGTAATGATACTTGTAACATCAAACAACCGAAAATAGTAATCCTTGGCCGATGCATATTTTCTTAATTTATATAGAACATTTCGATCATTAAAGAAATAACACATCAAATATTTGATGGAAAGAGTTCATACATGTTTAATATTATCTAACATTTCTCCCTTATATATGTAATCCCTCGGCCCTCGCAACTATAATAATAGTGGCTTACAACATCTCACTCCCTTGTGATATTACTCTGCAGGATATAGATGATAAGGAACAAGAATCATGAACAAATCATTTTTAAGTCTTACAGTCAGGCCAATGGCCTCACTCATGCCTAGTTCTTCATGCTTAAATATTAGACATAACAAATGTTATTCCTGGGCATATCCTTCTCTTGGCACCAGTGCCGCCTTAGTTGATATCATCAGATATGGCAAGGCAAGGCAAGGCTTATGGGTTCATCAAAAAATAAAGGCAAGGCAAGGCTTATGCTGCTGCTGATTTGTGTTTGGTGTATGAGTATGATATGATGAGTCATGACTTATGGGTTTATAATAGTCTATTTGTGTGGGGGATTTGTGGGATTTGAAGAGTTGGTTGGGGATTTGAACAACTGCTTGGTTTGGGCATTGTGGGTGTCGATTGGTGTGTGTGTGTGTGTGTGTGTATAATTTGGGGCCCCTAAAATTCGTAAAAAATCGGGGGCCCGAGACGGCCGCCTCCCTTGAAAATCGGATCTGGGCACCAAATGGTGTGCATTCAAAATATGTCCCCTTGTAACAAATATCATTGTCAATGAATCTCGTTGGATCAAATTTCTATGACTCACACCAATATCTCGGTCGATTGCCTGCGCGTTTATTATTACTATTGTTTTGATAGGTATCATATATTATTAATTTCACATTGCTCACTACTTTCTCTTAGAATAGAAGAGGAGCAGGAGGGTGTAGCCTTAAGGTTTCTTTGATCACTTATTTTAGATATTTTAATTCATAAAGGCTCGTTTCATCGACATTTCTTCTTTCACGAAAGACTTTTCTTACCTCAATTTGAGCTCGTTCCATCACTCATGGGTTTTTCAGCATTTAAGACATTGCCCTTTCCACAGTTGTGGATGATGTTTCACTCCCAGCACTGAACATGTCCTGAAAAACTACTTTAGGTTAGATTACTCATTCTATGAACAATTCTTTTCAATAAACTTCGGTTTTCCACTTCTTTAAGGACCTTGTTAAAGGCACTTACAATAATTACTATTTAGCACCATAACATTCTTAAATGACAATACACGTGGCGCTAGGGGAAAATGTCATGTTGACCCTTGTGGCACCCTTTTTTAATCTCTTGAAACACACTCACTAGATATATATAAAAGAAAGATAGACAATTAATCACCTGTATATGTACTTTTCTTCTATTATATGAAACGAAACGAGGTTTTTCGGTCTGTACCTATAGACTGAAATATGTATAGAGTGATAAAAATTGGCCATAACCTATGTTCTTACTTATTTTTACAATAAACTCCACCACTCCAATGCTAATGGTAAAAGATGGTCATAGCATAAAAGAATCAAATGACCTACCCTATGTTCTTACTTGTTTTTTCCATAATGTCACGTACATGTAGTTAAATTTGTTTATTTATTTTGTTGTTAAATTTATTAGTGAAAAAATATTAGTTGTAGTTCTATCAATTGGCGAAGTGTTACGCTCATGATGGAAAATAACAATAAGATTTTATCACTTTTTACAGTAATTAAAGGACGTATTATTTCCTTCTCGAAACCACAAAACCTTGTAAAATGCTCAGAGAAAGGTGCCTTAGTTTCAATCATGGAGACACTTCTATTTTGAAATAGTATAAGAGTTTGACAGTTGTCTATTTCCAAACTACTCCCTATGTCCAAATTAATAGTCCTACTTTCCTTTTTGAGACATCTCACATTAAGAGTCCACTTTCCTTTTTTGGACATTATCACTGAACAAATTTCCATGACAGTAAACAACTCTTGATCTTGGGTATTAGTTGAGTGTATTCTTGAAAATCTTCATTTTTTAATAGGGATTATTGGGATAGGAGTATTAGCTATAGAAGTGTTTAAGTGATGTTTAGGGCAAGCATTTCAATTCAGCATTTTGGAGTTCAACTTGGACAAATCTGCATCAGGCCAACTATCACAACAATAACATAGCATCAATATGGCTACACCGATGACCTGGCATGTTATGGTTGTTCATGTTGGTTTTGGCTCTCCTATTTTTTCAATTTTGGTTTATTTATAAATTTGCCATTTTGGCTCAAATCTATAAATACAAATGTTATTTCTAAGTTTTGAGAGAGGATAAGTTTGAGAGCTATTTTGAGAGTTATTAAAGTTAAAGAGAGATAGAGCTCCCATTTGAGAGGTGAGTTCTTGTGAGGTTGTGAGTGAATTTATAAAAGAGATAAATTGTGAGTCTACAACCTTTGGGTTCCTACATTAATCTAGAGAAAGAAGAAATCCTCCTTGGTGGATGTAGCCCAAATTTGGGTGAACCATGGTATATCATTGTTATTTTGCTTTGATGATTGATTGTATGTTCTTATTGTCTCTTTATTGATGCTTGGTTGAATTGATTAGGAGCTTGCACATTAGTTTTCATTAGGAACAAGGTCTAGATTACTTAACATAGGATTGTTTTAGCGCAACAAGTGGTTACAGAGCTTTGGTTGCATTGTTTGCCCGGTATTTTGGTTCGAGGTTGAATAAATTTTGGCAATTTTGGCATAGCTTTTATTTTTATTCTAAATGACGGAAAATGTGGAGAGTACTCGATAATCAATCTTTACGAGCAGAGGCTCTAAGATATGGGGTCCGAGTTATGGATCAAGTTACTCAATAAAGACGGATATGAAGGCTTTTGATGAGAAGATCAATTTGGGGTGATGGCAAAGACAAATGCGGGGTGTTCTTGTCCAACAGAGGTTGTAATTAGCATTGTTGGGGGTAGAGGGATGACCGGTAGGCATGACATAATGCTGAGTGGATTGACATTGATCAAAGAGCGGTTTCGTGTATTGAGATGCTTATCAAGGATGATGTGTTGAATAACGTGATAGTGGAGACCCTGGCAAAAGGCATGTGGGATAAGCTAGACGATATTTATTTGCGGAAGTCGTTGTCAAATAAATTTTTCCTTAAGAAGAAACTCTTCAAGCTCAAGATGAAGGAGGGTGAGGATATGATGAAGCATATCCAAGTTTTTAATGCCTTGATAAATGACTTGAATCGGATAGATGGTCACTTCATTGATGATGATCGAGCGTTGTTATTGCTTACATCACTACCCAATTCATACGAGCATTTTGTGACCACTCTCATGTTTGGGAAGTGTACGCTCCGGTGCAACGAGGTTGTGCTAGATATTCAATTTCATGTCACGATGAGAAAGAAGGAAGGTGGAGGTGACAGGTATTCCCTTAATGAAGGCCTTATGGTGAGAGACGGAGGTGGGCAAAATGGCGGGAGGAACTCCAACCGGGGATTTAATGATGGTATTAGGTCTAGATCGAGGGGTGTTAGTGGTAAAGGGACGAAATGTTACAAGTGTCGGGAATGGGGTCATATGATTCGAGAATTTCCTTTATGGAATGACAAGGTTAAGGGCAAGGTTGATTTCGAGAGGGCGGCGATAGCGAGTGCGGATTATAAAGATGAACTTGGAGAACTTCTCACAATCTCCAAGATTAACTCTCTTTACCAAGATGATTGGATATTAGATTCTGGATCGTCGGATCATGTTTGCTCCAAGAGGGAATATTTTGAGACTTTTACGGAAAATGGAAAAGGTTCCATGTCTTTGTCTAACAGAGAGAAGGTTGCTATTGAGGGTGTCGGGATTGTGAAACTCAAGATATTCGATGGGGTGGAATGCACTTTGGGTGGTGTGGCCTATGTCCAAAAGTTGCGAAAGAATTTGATATCCATTAGCTGTTGGATTCCAACGGTTGCCGGGTATCGGTGGCGGGTGGAGTCTTGAAAGTCACACGCGATTGTATGGTCCTAGTAAGGGGAGAGGATAGAGAGGGGTTGTATCGTCTAAATCAGACTTCGAGAAAGATGGGGAAGCAGTGTACACAAGTGATCAAACATTCGAGGCATGTCTTGTTTTGTGAACAAAGCGGAGACATTGAGTGCTAGCTTTCCGAGAGTAGACGGTAGTGATGCAATAATACCTACTAGTATAGGGGTTGGATCGAAGTCCCCCTCCAAGGCCAACGGGTGATGTTGACTCGATTTAGTTGCACACATGCATTAGCCGATTGGAATCGAGGAGGTGTCGGACTGTGATGGATTCGAGGTGTGTGTAGCTAGTTCAAGGAAGGCCGATGAGTTATTGTTTACGATCATTGGCAAACGGGAGTTTTTCATGACAAAGACTTGGTATATCTTTCAAGGGTGAGATCTGGAGGGTGTGAGACGTGAGGAATTTTTCCTCTCATCCGTGGTAATTTCTCAAGGTGGAAGAT
Source organism: Sambucus nigra (assembly GCA_949130495.1). Classification (NCBI taxonomy): domain Eukaryota; kingdom Viridiplantae; phylum Streptophyta; class Magnoliopsida; order Dipsacales; family Adoxaceae; genus Sambucus; species Sambucus nigra. The sequence goes on from OX422213.1 coordinate 313,231,821, forward strand.
GGTGTTGATGTGTTTGAATGTTTTGTGTAAAGAGGGTGTACGCTATATGTATTGTATGGGAGTGTACTCATCGGGTTACATGAGGAGGGAGATTCATCGTATGGTTACATGGGAAACATTCAGATGCATGAGATGACGAGTTCTTAGTTTAGAACTTGGTTCCTCGGCGGGTGGAGTCGTTTGGAGTCTTGGAGTGAAGACTTGCGGTATCTCACTTCATGGTTAAAGTTTGGGGTGGCTTAGCGTTTGGTGGAGCATATTGGCTTGTTAGACGTCGGTATGATCTTTGAGCGGATTTGATGTTTGTATTCCTAGTTTGGTTGGATCGCGAGGATCGCCTGGGGGAATCACATTAGCTTGGTAGATGGTGGGACGGTCTTCAAGCGGGATCAATTTCAGCATTCTAGAGATTGGTTGGATCGTCAGGATCGCCAGGATGGAGTTTGTTGGTTTTGGCTCTCGTATTTTTTTATTTTTGGTTTATTTACGAATTTTCCATTTTGGCTCAAATCTATAAATACAAGTGTTATTTCTAGGTTTTGGGAGAGGACAAGTTTGAGAGCTATTTTGAGAGTTATTAAAGCTAAAGAGAGATAGAGATCCCATTTGAGAGGTGAGTTCTTGTGAGGTTATGAGTGACTTTCTAAGATAGATAAATTGTGTGTGTGTATAACCTTTGGGTTCTTACATTTATCTATAGAAAGAAGAAATCCTCCTTGGCGGATGTAGCCCAAATTTGGGTGAACCATGGTATATCGTTGTTGTTTTGCTTTGATGATTGCTTGTGTGTTCTTATTGTCTCTTTATTGATATTTGGTTGAATTGATTGGGAGTTTGCACACTAGTTTATTTACGGAACAAGGTCTTGGGTGTTTTTCGCACACCATGTATTTGATAAAATTCCCGAGTGAATTTTATCGACTTGGTAGCTAGAGATAGTCTTGCTTTAGCATAACAGTTCATAATTTATTTCTTCGGTCATATGGTTTAGTGGTTATGTGACCTTTGATGACCGAGTGAAGATTTAGTAGAAAATGGGGATCAAATTTAGAGATCAGAAGCCTTGTTGGAGAATAATTACTAGATAAGTGGTGGTATCTTACTGAAAGAGTGTAATAGACAGAGTGCTATAGTTTATCAGGGGTAAAAAGAGCAAGAATTGCGACTACTCAGAGAGTGTGCATCTATTATTAAGACACGAGACAGAGAGTGCCGGATCCTTTAAACGAATGGTGGGCACCTCTTGGTGATCACCGGTGATTGTATTCTTCATATATATAATGTTAGTTTTTATTCCTGTGTCGACAATGACAGCCTTGTTAGGATTTATTAGGTGACAAACCAAAGTAGATGGATGAAACGATAGGCAAGAATATCAGCTCAAAGAGATGGGTGCTATTAGGTTTAATTTGTCAGATTATGTTGTCTATGATATGATAGAACTTCTGCATCTTATATTTGTAAGAAGTTTAGGCCATCTATATGGGGAAAGTTACAAATTGATTGGTCTTGAAGAATTCATGTACTCCTTTTTCAGAAAAGATGTTTTGGATCTATATGATCGCATCAATTATTTCAATAAGACTATTTGTGACGTATCCAATACTGGTGTTAAGGTATATACAATTTGCTGCACTAATCATAAGCACTTATTTAATACTTTGCTTTGTTGAAAATATCCCATTACAGTTAAGCAAGTAAAGAATGATTTATTCTCTAATGAAAAAATAGGTGACGATAATGAACATAATGACTATAGGATCCAAAAAACTCTTGTGAGTCGAGACAAGAATAAGGATGAACGGAAGAAGGGATGATATATCCACAAATTTAGGTCTTTTAAAATTTGGAAATTGATACAATTGCACATGTTGAGGTGGAGCATGAAGACATTGGAAGCCAGTCTTAGAAAATTATTACTGCTTTTAGGAAGAAGGGACATCTTCCATAATTTTCCTAAAGAAATATTGTGGAGAGTTCAATGTTAGAATAGTCCCAAAGTTGAAGTTAAGAATGATTATCACCTAGACCACTTACATCACTAAATGGAAAAATTACAAAAAGTGGATTTTTCTAAAATAGGTTTGGCCTATTAGGTAGGGCTACCCCAGTAGCGATGCTATAACCATTGTAGGCAAGGCACTAGAATAAAAAACATGTGTGAGACTTATAATGGTGTGCACCAATAGTCTGTCACTGGATACAACATATGCCTCACAATCTGTTAAGTTCCAAGCTACCTAGATATGTCGCACAAGTGTTGGGTTTGTCATTCTTCTTAGACCTTTTGGCAAATAATTTTCCAAATAAAATAGGTTTTAATTTATTATGATTTTTTAATAGGGATGAAGATGAGTTGGAGATGGTCATATAGGGAGTAAGATGTTATGGAGTATATTTTAAATCATACTTTTTCCAATAATATGTTTTTGTCATAAGGGTATGCAGCGTCCTGAATTCATTTTCAATTTAGTTTAGGTTTTTATTATAGAGATTCGAAGTATTGTTGGAGAAGGATTATTGTATCGAGTGGTAGTATAATTAGGGTTGATGGAAATTTATATAAATAACTCCTTTAGGAGGGTGAAAGAGATGGATAGTTTCACAATCAATGAATTATTGTGTAGATACTCATCTTGATGAGTGGTTCATGATTATCCAAGACCCATTCGAAGACAAACCCAAGAGGTAACTGAAAGAAAACCAACCTAATTGCAAAACGAAAGGTGAGAGATAATGATGTGAAACGCAATGAAAATATCATAAATAAACAAATCACTCCAATCTCTAAGAACTCAAAATGTCTTTAATAGCAAAGTGACTACAAGGGGGAGCCTCGAGGCTTTATTTATATACTACCTAAGAGTTGGAAGACAAGCCTCCTAGTTAATCCAGGAGTATTTTCCAATTTTGAAAGACTAACTAAAAGATAATTACTAATAATTAAAAATAAACATGCTGAAAAAAATAAAATAAAAAAGAGAAAAACCCCACGAGGAGGACTCTATGCCGCGCATCACTCCCCCTGCTTTGAAAAGCTCAACCCGAGTGTATGTCGTCCGTCTCCAGCGGCACATGGATACGTGCAGTGAGAACCTCTGCATGCTCTGATGGCTGCTCCATCTCTTCCTCACATTCAGAAACTAAAACTAACTTATTCTTATTGGGAATCGAAAGCACAATGTCCAAACACCACACAATCATAGCACTTGAAGTGGACCCCTGGAGTAGTGGTAATCTAAGTGGGAGTAGGTGTTTCAGTCTCTGAAACATGTGATTTGGTTGATGTCCCACCCTTTGATATAACTTCTCCTTCCTTGAAGAAGTTAGCCACCTTCCATCCATACTCAATTACTCGGCTCAAAGAGCTAATTTGACGCTGCCCTAGCTCTGTCTAATGTTTAAGCTACAGTCCCTAAATGTAACGCCCAATTTGTTATTTTATGTCACCTTTATTCTATATCCCAGATGCAATGTAACTAAATTTTTTCTAAATACTCTTTGACGGACATGTAACCCTGCTTTAGTATTTGAACACGTGCAAATAGGTCCCTCTTGTAATTCTCGGTGATGAATGTAACCACTATCTCCACCTTCATGTGTTCCTAGGAAGTAATCGGGTCTAAATCATTCACGACCCTATCGTGTACCAACTGATCCCACCATAGTAAGGCATAACCTTCTAATATTGCAACCACATATTTAGAACACCCATATCCTCGGTATTTCTTTTATAAATCAAATAGATACTCCATTCGTTTTAATGAATCCATAAATACATTAGGATCCATTTTTCCATCAAACATACTCCCATCGATACGAACATCACCGTGCATTGCCTTGCAAAATAATCAAATCAAAGTATTAAGGTTGTCCTCCGTTAGTCCCCCATCCCGTAATACATCCTCGGGGTTCTCATCATAGCCTGTTTGGGCCACCCGAGGCTGTTGTGGGGCTGGAAAATGTGGCTATTTTGGGGGCTAATTTTTTAGGCCCATATTAAGTGGTTTTCCCTTTGTCGTTTTGAAGGGACAATTGTTGTTCATGTGCCCTTCATTCCCGCATCCATGACACACACGTTCGTGAGGTATAATGTATAGGAGTGGATCTCCATATCTCACTCCATGGTGTAAACCGTCATGTTAAGTCTCCATGCACTTAACCGGACTTTCATTGGCGTATAACTAGAAATAGGTGAGTGGAATACCATCCTCTTAGTTCGTTCCTTCCCCGTTCACCCTTAATTTTAACGGGTCGTGTTGAGTTGCTTGGACCCATTGTGATGCGTCCTTTTTGGACTCTTTGTAATTATACCACAACGATTGCCAGTATGAATGAATGGAACTCATTTTTTCTATAACACCTCGTATTTTTCGGCATTTATTAATTAATTAATTCGGCTAATTTTAAATTACCTCTGTGCCGTAATTTAATTGAATTAATTATTATTAATATTTATTTAAATATTAATCCGGTGTGTAAATGATTAATATTTATGGGATTTTAATTTACTAAATGAATAGTAACAATTTAATTACGTCACAATGAGCGATAGTGACGTGGCATTTATTTATCTCAACTGCGAGTCGAGCATAAACTGTATTGGGTCGAGATAAGAATTTTTAGTAAAATAATTCGTATGATAATTTTGAGTGTACGGTTGAGTCCGGATGGGTCGAAATAGTCGAAAAAGAGTATCCGAGGATAGTAAATGGGTCTCGGGACATTTTTAGTCATAATCAAGCCCACATGGGAGTGTTCGGGCCCTTTTAATAAAACCCACAAGCCTAAAAAGGGATTGACTTAATAAACCCTAAAAGTGAGAGGGTGTGGTAGCCATAAATTATTCTATAAAACCTTAGTAAGTAGAGGAGAAAAGAGGGAGCAATTGGAGAAACCTTGGAAGCCAAAATCAAGAACAAGTGTGGGCAATTATTCGAGGGTTACGCAACTACGGTATATGTGGGTGTTGCAGGAGTAGGATTAGATGCCTCTTTCATTCATTCCTAGTTCATGAATTCTATCTTGGTGGTATTTTTGAGCATGTTGCTCACTATAGATAGTCAGATTATTTCAGTTCATATTGTATGAGATTTATTTTCTACCTGTTAGATTTATTTTGGTTTCGATGTTTTTAGTCGATGTTTATTCAGCTAGTATTTGATTCAAATATTTGTGAAATGCTTAGACTCTATTATATTGTGATGTTTCTATTTAGTCTCTTGTTGTACTTAGTGACTTAGTAATTTAAAAGATAAAATTTTGGCACCGGCTTAATTAATAATTAGGTGGTTAGTAATTAATATATTTTCGACAGTGATGCTAAGAATGAACCAGATGGGAATCCTGTTTAATTTGATAAAGGACTGATCACCCGATATTTAATTAGGTGGGGTGTCGCAGATGATATCAGAGCATCAGGTTCTAGTGTCCTTAGAATCTGTGTGGCTTTTCACATTTCGGCTTATCGTTCTTTGATATAGAGCCTTATTATATGATTGTTGTATTCCTTTACGCATGTGACTTACATTCTCCTACTATTATGTATAGTTGATGTGCTTCATATATGGTTTCGGTTGAGTGTGGCAGATCGAACATTATAGAACGACAAGCGTGGGACGTTACAATGATTGCAGGAGGGAGGACTCAGCAGAAGACATAGAGTATTATGAGAAAAGTGATGCGATAGGAGTCAACATGAATATTATTCATATAATTGACGTTGGACTAATCGTTGGGGTGCAGTAGTTGCCCAAGAACCGTTGAGAAGGACGATGGCACAAAGTTAGACCCACCAAGTGCAGACGACAAGGGCGAGGGTCGAAGAAGATTTTTATTTCAGAAGAAGTATCCGCTAGAATTCGAGGAAAGTGCGGAAGGGTGATTTACCAAGGAAAAGAGAACATCCAATTGGGATCACATGTGGGGGAGTGTAGTGACACTCAAGTCAAAATTCCGGGAAAAAAAAGTTTGATCATAGGACCAGTGTAGGGTGATGGGAGTCAGTCACCAAATTTATGTGAAATTTTCCATGTATAATGAGGAAATTGGGGTGCGGATTATTATGATCCTCTCACCAGTGGTTTAAATAGAGAGGCAAAGTGGGATTTCAGTACTTTTTTCAGAAGGGCCGGACAGTGGCCATATGTGAAGAAAAGTTGATGAAATTTTCAAACTTTGTATTCGACGAGAGGGATACGAAGAATCAAAAAGGGTTCGTAAGTTGATAATAGACCCGTGGGTAGAAAATACAAGAGTGGATAGGAAATTCGGCTAGGGTGACTGGTTTCATTGTTTGGTCGTACAATTATAAAAATTATATCAATGCTCCCGTGAGAAGGTCACTAAGGGAGTTAGAGAATCTAACCGAAGGGAAAGACAGAATTTTTCAGTTCTAGTGAGGCACCAAGGGAAGGGATACCCAATAAAGGACCCAAAATAATGATATAGATCAATAGAATTCCTACTAAGTGACGGTGGGTTTAGTCAGGGCTGTCAAGACCAGCAATTAGTCCCATAGGGCCAGCGTAGCCAAAGTAACAATGGGGGTAGCAATCAGGGTCAAGACTATCAGGTCCGCGAAAAGGATAACCCCGACATGGCCGGCCGGGCCAGAGCAATGGGAAAGGCACAATGAGGTGTCTTATGTTTTAAAGAGTAGAAAATCATGTGTGAATCTTGTCTGTAGCGAGTCAGGGGACAGGAGAGGGATGTGATAAGCACTCAAAAGTGTACATTTTATACCCCGAATAAATGTATTTTAGTTGCTAATTCTCGACAATTTGGGGTCTTATGTGCTTTATTGCCTATTTTGTAGGTCGAATGCACGTTGCGGTATTCAAATGCGTATTTCAAGGCAATTGTGCGGATTATGGAGCTAATTACCCTTGTCCCGTATCCTAGCCTACCCTAAACCTACTTGAACCTATCCCAAACCGTGTGTGTTTTTTTTGTCCCATTTTATTTTATTTGTGTCATTTTATTTTTAGGGTTTATTTTATTAAGTCATGTATATATTTTTTGGATTTTTATATTTTTAGCGCGTTGCGTATTAGTCTTTATATTTTCTTTTATTTTTTTATTTTCTTAGCTTTTAGTTAGATTATTATTATTTAATTTTTTTTATTTTATTAGTTTTTTTATTTTTATAGTTTTTATTTTAATTGTGTTTAGTTTTTTTTAGAATTTGTATAGTGTGTCGTGTCATGTCATTTTTATTTTTGTTTTTTACTTTTTTAGTATAGTTAAATTTTTATTTCGTGTCATGTCATTTTTATTTTTGTTTTTTACTTTTTTAGTATAGTTAAATTTTTATTTTTGTTTTATTTTATTTTGTTTTAGGGGTCATAAGTTAAACACACACACAAGCATCCTACACTCACATACACCCTAAACTAATACCTCACCCTCACCCTAACTCTCTTATACCTCAAACACTCACCCAGACACTCATCCCCACCATATTACCTACACCCTCACCACACACCATCAAACCCATCACCCATCTTCAACCTCCCACCAAACTCATCTTCTCTCTCCTCCGTTAAACAAACACCCACCTCTTCTCTCTCACCTCCCACCATAAGCCCCTATATCTCAACCCTCCTAATCCGTCGGCGGCGACAGATGCCTCACCCTGGACCCGACGCCCCACCGCCGGAACCACCTCACCTCTTAACCCAGGTGCTGCAACCTCCATCCTCCACCTAGGCGTCGGCGACGCTACATCCTCAAACCTCCACCGCGACTGTTTCGACCCAACACCCATTCTTAAAACCGGATCACCCCTGCCTTCTAGCTAAACCCGTAAAAATCGAACCCGGAGCCCGATTCAACTCCCGACCTCCAACCTTACCCTCGAACCCCAGTCGCAGCTGCCCACCCCGGGTACCCGATCGCGACCCCAGCCAACTGGACCGCACCCCTCCGTCGGAAACCCCTGTCAACGCAGCCCCTACCCGAAACCTCTTACCCGTCTTTAACCCTATCTGTCCCACTCGCCATACCCAACCCGGATGCCTCCAACCCGCGACCGGCCCGACCTCCTGTACCAAACCCAAACCTCCATCTATCCATTCCAGCCCAAACCAAAACCACCCCCTTCGGTCCCTCATTGGTGGACCACAAACCCTGTCCTGAACTATCCAAATCCGGACCTTACCTCCGACCCAAGTCCAAGAACCATTTCCCATGTCCACCCATTTCATTTCTCAAAGCCCTTCCCACGATTTCTCCACACCTGCCAAAATGCCAAAACAAAACCAAATGACCACAAACCCACATGTGTTAAAAGATGCCACTTAACCTTTTACTCTCCTTTTTGCCATTCTACCCCAAAACCCCTTTTTTCCAAATCAGATGTTATTCCCTCACCTCACTTCCCACATGACCTCACAAAAGCCCTGCACATTTGTGTATTTTCCGAAATTAACCCTCACTCACACCTTATACAACCTCTTGCACCTTTATCCTCCCATTTTTACCCCCATGCTCCATGCCTACTATTTAAAGAATGGAAAACCATTTTGAAAGGGAGCTTTACAATAAAATTTGTAGAGAGAATTCTAGAGAGAGATAGTTAGAGTAGAAAATAAATTAGGTAAAAAAACTATTTGTAAATATTTTTATTTTATATTTTTTAGAGAGTATTGAGTGATAAATTGTGAGTAATTCAATTGAGTATTATATTGAATTGATTATTGTTGGATGCTCATATTGGATGGATTGTGCTTGATTTTAAGGAAATAAGAGTTCCATTTCACTTAAAGAGATTGTGTTCGATTGTTCTCTTCTCTTCTCATTTATTTTATGCCTTTGATTATAAATTTGTCAAATTTCATATCATGTTAGGCTAAATCCACTTTCAAGGGGTGGGGTGAACCCTTATTTGATGTTATTTTATTTTAATTAGTTTGATTACTTGAAAATTCCCTTTGAATATTAATTTTGATCCCTTGCCCTTAAATTTACGCCTCGAGAGAGGGTAAATGATTTTTGAGAGAAAATCGAAATTCTAAGTTATAATACCCATTTTAGATTCGAACTAGAGATAGGGGTTTCTTAAGTGGGGTATTATTACTTGAATTTAAACTCTAAATTTATTTTCTAAGATTTACATAAATTTTAATCGATCGATCCTAGCGGGTGATTAATTAAAAAGAGTGTAGATCTATTTTCTAGAGTTGTGGGGAGTTAAACTTAATTTTCTAAAAGATTACTATTAAAATTACACTTGCAACGAGAGTTGGTTTGTAATTTTGATATTAATTTGGGAGAATTCAAATAATTAAATTAATTAATTAATTAAAATAGTTAAAATTTGTGGTGTAGTCCCACTCTTTGATTACTCTCACATTATTTACCTCATTTATTTCATATTTTTGTGTTAGACTTTATTTTTTATTTTAGTCACTTTCTAGTTTGTAATTTGATCTTTCATTTTAGTTTAGTGTTATTTCACTTATTCTCACCAAAAATTATTTTAATATTTGAAAAAGCTAAAAAAAAAAATTAGAAAAAGAAAAATTCCAAAAAGAGAATGAAAATTGAATTACAATTGAGTTTGTCTCTAGCTTACCCCTTTGATGTGGATTGGTACCCTTACTTACCTCTACATTTGAGTTTGATATTAATTTCTAGGTATTTTGAGGTTTTGATTAACTTGGCTTTCAACAACGACACACAAAAAAGCCAAAGTTATAAAATGATAAGCACCCAAAAGTGTACATTTTATACCCCGAATAGACGTATTTTAGTTGTTAATTCTCGGAAATTTGGGTTTTATGCGCTTTATTATCTATTTTGTAGGTGAATGCACGTTGTGGTGTTCAAAGACGTATTTCAAGGCAATTGTGCGGATTATGGAGTTAATTACCAATCCCGTAACCCTAGCCTACCCTAACCTAGCCTAAACTTTGTCCCGAGCCGTGTTTGTTTGATTTGTTCCCTTTCGTATTTTTTATATTTTTAATTCTTAGTTTGAATCGTTTTTATTTTTAGGATTTATTTTTTGTTTCTTTTTATTTAATGTTGTTTTATTTTGATTTTTAGTTTTTAATTTTTATTCTATTTTATTATCATTAGTTTTTTTTTAGGGATTCATTTATTTTTTTACTTTTATTTGGATTTACATTTTTATAGGTCTTTAGTTTTAATTTTTAAGTTTTAGGAATTTATTTTTTTTACTTTTATTAGTTTATTTTTTTTAGGACTTGAGTTTTTATTTTATTTTTATATTTATTTTTATCTTTATTTTTATTTTTAGGATTTAATTTTTAGTTTTATTAGTTTTAGTTAGATATTTTTTAGGGGTCATAAGTTAAACACACACAACCCTCACGCCCATCTATCCTAATACACACACTCAAACCCTCACCCTCATACTGCCACCCTACACCTTCAAACGCCCAAAACCCTCACCTTCTTCTTTAACTAACCAAAAAAATAAACCCACCATCATTCTCACCTCTCTGTCTCACACCAACTCACATTACCCCAATAACCAACCTACCCGACTTCTGCCAATTCCGGCGCCGAAACCACCTGCCTCCTATCGACCTCCCTCCGCCGGCTAGCTTGCCACCGGTGTCCTGACCCAAACCCCGTCGGCAGTGCCCACAACCCCTTATACCTCTTGAACCTAACACGTACCCCAACTTCAGAGCTACCCGATCGCAACCCCAGCAGCCTCTCCGTCACAACCCGGAGCCACCAAAAACGTACCAACTGCCATACCCTTACCAACTGTAACCCACAACCGGACTAAAAAATGACCTCCTGTCCTTTGCTCCGGCCATTTAAAACCATTGACCCATCACGTCCCTACTCCAATCTGAGCCCTTACAACCAAACCAGGAACGTCACCCATCTCCAACCAAAACCCATTTGCCCAAGTCTTCCACGATTTGTTTCCACCTGTTAAAAACCAAAAGCCAAAACCAACTAAATTCCCCACATGACCACTTAACCCCAATACCCAAACTACCCCCATGCTCCATGCCTAATATTTAAGGAGAAGAAGATCATTTTGAAAGGGGGCTTGATCATCAATTTGTAGAGAGAATTCTAGAGAGAGATAGGTTAGATTAGAAAATAAATTAGGAAATTATTTTTGTAAATAGTTTTTCTTTTTCTTTTTAGAGATTATTGAGTGATAAATTGTGAGTAATTCAGTTGAGTATTATATTGAGTTGATTATTGTTGGATGCTCATATTGGATGGATGATGCTTGATTTCAAGGAAATAAGAGTTCAATTTCACTGCAAGAGATTGGATTTGATTGTTCTCTTCTCTTCTCAATTATTTTATGCCTTTGATTATTAATTTGTCAAATCTCATACCATGTTAGGCTAAATCCCCTTTCAAGCGGTGGGGGAACCCTTATTTGATGTTATTTTAATTTAATTAGTTTGATTACTTGAAAATTCCCTTTGAATATTAATTTTGATTCCTCGCCCTTGAATTTACGCCTCGAGAGAGGGTAAATGATTTTCGAGAGAAAATTGAAATTCTAGTTATAATACCCATTTTAGATTCGAACTAGAGATAGGGGTTTCTTAAGTGGTGTATTATTACTCGAATTTAAACTGTAATTTATTTTCTAAGATTTACATAAATTTTAATCGATTGATCCTAGCGGGTGATTAATTAAAAGGAGTGTAGGTCTATTTTCTAGAGTTGTGGAGGGTTAAACTTCATTTTCTAAAAGATTACTATTAAAATTACATTTGCAACGATAGTTGATTTGTAATTTTGATATTAATTTGGGAGAATTAAACTAATTAAATTAATTAGTTAGAATAGCTAAAATTTGTGGTGTAATCCCATTCCTTGATTGTTCTCACATTTGCTTCCTCACTTATTCTCTTATTTTAGTGTTAGGCTTAGTTCATTATTTTTACTCAATTTTTAGTTAGTTGTTTTCATTTTTATTTTTAGTTTAGTATTATTTCACTTCTTCTCACCAAAAATTATTTTAATATTTGAAAAGCTAAAAAAAAAATAGAAAAGAAAAATTCTAAAAAGAAAATAAAAATTGAATTACAATTGAGTTTGTCTCTAGCTTACCCCCTTGATGTGGATTGATACCCTTACTTACCTCTACACTTTAGATTGTTATATTTTGTAGGTAATTTGAGGATTTTGATTAACACTGCTTGCAACAATGACGAAAAAACTACACCGAAAAGTTCTAGTTAACAGGATGCCTAGTAGGGGTAACAGTTATAGAAGTTTTGGTACGGTTAAGACGAGATTGTCATGTCCAAGTACCGTTTGAGCCGCCAGTGTTATGGGCAACTGACACTACGAGTCTTATCCCGGAGTCATTGGGGTCTATTTTGTGTGACACGAGCGAGTCACAGTAGTTTGTTAGTATTAAATTCACGTATGAAATGGGTTTGGTAGAGGTATTATTAATAGTACAATAGTTATAAATATTTACCATTCAGTAGCTAGGCCCTCTTTAGTTCCACCTGCAGGGGAGCGGGTGTGGACCCTGAGAGGGTATATTTTTAGTTAATCCCGTGATGAGAGGTGATTATGCGCTTAGTATTTTATCCTGAGTTCAGACGGGTTAACGATGGTGGGCGGTTATCTCAAGACTATCGTGTTCGTTGTTCCACGACAGGGTGTATATTCTTTTTGAGATATCTCACCTGAAAGAGAGTCGAGCTTGCAGCGATATTTTGTGAAGTAGACTTAAGAGAATACAGTTGTCTAGTTATATTGGATCCCGGTGCATAGGGACCTTTACTGATGAGATTCGGGGTATGTCGGGTTACCATGGAACGGAGAGATTTAGCTCGTTATTAATTTACCGCTGAGGACTTAGTGATAGTGCGATCACAGTAGTATGTGACTCCTTTAGATATGCAGGGGTCAATGATTAGACTTGTGAGTATAGGGACAGAGTTTGAGTGCCCCGGGTTTATGCTTCGGGTTCTACAAAAATCGAGGACCAGCAGTGCTGAGGAATAGTGAATTGGGAAAAGTTCTTTTGGGTTTTATTGTGAGATGTTGCATGCATAAGCCTTTATAAATGTCGGGAGTGGAGAAACGTCATTAGATGCTGGGACATCGGATTTAATGATAATTATTAAACGTGTGGAGAAAACATGTTGAGCGAAGAGCTATTAGGATATAGGGCCAATGGAGCTGGGAGGTGTTATGGAAGAAACACTAGGAAGGACTTTTGTACCACAAGTTGACGGGTGGGGCAATATCGGTAAGAATTGAATGATATTGGTGGGGTAATCGAAAATACCCGGAGGATATAGCCATGCCGATAAGGTGGGGGCCGAACTTAAGATAAGTATGTTACGTATCTGATTATTGGAGGATTATGCAAATATGCAAGGGATATAGGGTTTATGGGCGCCCTGGGTGGAGCCAGAGTCTCACCCAGTCAGATGCCTAGCAGTTTTGGGAGAAAACACAATGGAAATTATTTTAAGTATATTCCAAAAAAAGGGAAATAAGATGTCCCTCGAAATGTTAAACGTTGAGCATGGGGAACGTTGGTGAATAATGCATAGTGGAGTTTTCTCCAATTACACCATTTAGTGATGGAAAAAGGTTGATCTCAGGTTTTCAACTAGGGTTTTATAATTTTTATGTTCTCAGTAAAGGGAGTGATGAGCATGAGTGGTAAAATGCATATTTGGGACATCTAAAATCGCAGAGAGGTCAGGGTTTCCATCGGATTTGCGGAATGGATTGACCAGAGCAGAATATTTTTTATTTTGGAGTGGGATATAAATCGCGTAGTATATCCGACTTTTCGCTTGAAGAAATAATCGAAACGGAACTAGGTGTTGTCCAAAATTGTTGCGAATTAGGATAAGACCTCTCAGTCCCACCTCTGATTGGAAGTTTCAGGAGGCGTTGGGAACGGAGTCACGTATTGTTCTAAATGTGTCACTCTTAAGTCGATGGTAGATGAAAACAACTATGTTGTTGGAGGAATCGAGGAATGCAAAATTTCATATTTGTGGGTGATTGGAAGCATTAAGTACCACTAGTAGAGTTACGTATGATACCTCATGGTAGTGTATTATCTACGTAACACATTATGAGACTTTATAGGGGGATTTTGTTAGCCACCCTTTAGTTGATAAGTGGTGGGGAGTAACGATCTTCTAGGACCCGAAGAAATTTATGGTCTATCGGCAGGAATTGAGTAACTGCGTCGTTTCCAGATAGCTCAGAAACGTAAGGAGAGATACGTCACAGTGAGTTAAGGGTTTGAAGTTTGACATGAGTTATCAGGGATTGTTGCGGGTATTTACCCTGAGGAGAGTCACTGGTTTGGCAACAAGGAAATGGCACCCATTAAGGTGGGACCTTTTCTAATATAGTGATAGGAGAGTCGATAGAGAATAGGCTATTCTTTTGAGGCATTACATGGTCTAAGACCACGGAGTTAGATGTTGACGACCAGGTGTTGGTTAGGGTGCCTCCCATGAAAGGGGTCATGAGGTTCATCGTGATAGGGAAGTTAGCGCCAAGATTTGTGGGGCCTTTCTCTATCATTGAGAAGGTGAGGCCGGTAACTTATAAACTGGTTTGGCCAGTGCATCTTCAGAGGATATACGACGCGTTCCACGTAGCATTGCTGAGGAAATACAATAGAAGGGAGAGGGTTTTTATTGGCATTTCCCACTCGAGGAGATTAAATTACAGCAGACGTCTCATATGAGAAGAGACCCATAGCTATTTTGGAACGTAGTGAGCACAAGCTTCGGTCTAAGGTGGTACCACTAGTTAGAGTTTAGTGGGGACATCACAGTGTTGACGAGTCTACTTGGGAGCGGGAAAATAACACGCGAGAGCATTATCCAGAGTTATTTGTCACAGGTACAACCAAATTTCGGGGACGAAATTCCCTTGTAATAGGGAAGTATGTAACACCTCATATTTTTCGGCATTTATTAATTAATTAATTTGACTAATTTTAAATTACTTGTGTGTCGTAATTTAATTGAATGAATTAATATTTATATTTATTTAAATATTAATCTGGTGTGTAAATGATTAATATTTATGGGATTTAAATTCACTAAGTGAATAGTAAAAATGTAATTACGTCATAACGAGTGATAGTTACGTGATATTTATTTATCTCAACCGGGAGTTGGACATAAATTGTATTAGGGTCGAGATAAGAACTTTTAGTAAAATAATTTGGATGATAATTCTGAGTGTACGGTTGAGTCCGGATGGGTCGAAATAGTCGAAAAAGAGTACCCAGGGGTAGTAAATGGGTCTCTGGATATTTTTGGGCATAACCAAGCCCACATGAGAGTGTTTGGGCCCTTTTAATAAAGCCCACATGCCTAAAAACGGGATTGACTTAATAAACCCTAAAAGTGAGAGGGTTTGGCAGCCATAACTTATTTTAGAAATTCTTAGTAGTAGAGGAGAAAAGAGGGAGCAATTGGAGAAACCTTAAATCCAAAATCAAGAACAAGTGTGGGTAATATTCATGAAATCATCATCTATACCAACGGATTCAGACCCTACAAACCCTAAGGCAAGTGGTTAAACTTGCTTTTAAATTAATTGCAGTCTTCAATTCATATCATAGTAGGTGTGATGAACACAAATGAATTTGGGGTTGGTTTTGATATCTAAATTGGGTTTTAAACAATTTAGGTTTATGAAGTGTAAAGGATTGAGTGATTTGATTAATTAACCTTCGATTGATATGGGTGTCTTACTTAAGATTGGGGATCTTGAAATTTTAGGTTCGGTATTGAGCTGTTAAAGATTTAGGCAAAAAATTCTGGGCAGAGAGTTTAACAGAACTCATCAATGGCGGATTGGAACTGATCGAAGTAAAGAGAGAGAAAACATAGGGTTGTTCGAATGACCTGGGCTTCATTCACGCGAGATCCATTGTCGTTCGAACAACATATGGTCTCGTTCAAATGACGTGTTAAAATCGGCCACCTGTTCTCTCTTCTACGGTTTAGCTTGGGACTGTTCTGCGGGATTTTACAATTGATGTTTAAGTCTCCTTTGCTTGGAAATGTGTGAAAATTTCTAAGGGGAGAAAATAGTGCAATGGTAAATAGGGATAATTAAGGTTGGAAGATGAATATTAAGGTATATCAAATTAATAAGTGTGATGAACTTATTAAAAAGAATTTTGGAAGATAAATTCTGAATATTATATTTTCAGACCAAGTGAGCGAGTACGGGTTTATTGGTTGAGGGACACCTAGGATATAAATTAATTCATGTGTAATTAATTAAATTTGGAGTCGGAATATAGGCTCGGTATATTTTAGGCTAGTGCTACGTAAATTTTACACGGTATTGCCGCGATTGAATTTAATGTATATATATACAGTAGTGTGATAGTATATATATATATATTGCGTGTTATTAAATATCGGTGACTAGATATTTGGTAAAAAGCATACCCCTCTAGTGCTATCATAGGAGGTTGCGCGATGTGGGTGAATCCCCTGGCTTGAGGAGCAGGGTGATTATAGTCCCCAGGTCATAGCATCCATAGTTAGGGGTGAAACGCTTTGGGTATGATTCGATCTTACTTTCGGAGGAAACTATGACCGCCTCCGCTCCATTTATTTTGTTTCACTAATTCGGGGAGCTAACCGTGTTAGGGTGTCCGGATGGGAGAGTATACATGGAGTGATAGCATTAAAGAGAACATCCAGTGAGTGCCTACTTGGGAGGATAGTTATATATCTTTGACATGTGTGTGAATGTTGTAATATGATGATACGTATATATGGTGTAGATATTTTTATACGGGTAAAATACATGATGCGAATGGTATTGATTATATACAACTCCTTAGAATGTTATATGGTCCTAAATGAAAAATGATTGGTTGAGTTAATGCGATAAATAACTTAAAAATCATATATTAAACATACTCGAGCTAGAGTAGTGCGTCGGGAAGGATATTATCGGAAACCAGTTACGGGGTAGATTACTAGGTGGGTTATATAGAAAAATCAAGGTTCTAAAAAATGCGGGGCGTGATCGAGGCGTGGAGGTCAAGCCTTAAGCCTTAGAAGCCTAGGCGGGTTTAAGCGTAAAAAGGCGTGAAAAGGCGTTTAGACCTTCTTAATATATTTTAATATTTTTAAACCATAACAAGGCTAATAAAATACTAAAATTGTACATATCATAAAAATATGTCTGAATATATGACAATTAAAATACTATTTGATTATTTTGGATGAGGCAATGGTCTGGTTAGTTAAAAAATTCTTTAAAAGGCGATATCGTTTCACTAAAGCATTGTTGTTTTTAGAAAAAATTGCGTATTAAGGGTTTTACTAAGAATAAGGCGTAAAAAACTTAAGGCGAGGCGTTTCGCCCAAGCCTTAAGCCTAGGCGGATTTTTTAGAACAGTGAGAAAAATATTAGGTGTGCACAATAGTTGAGGGGTAAGCCCGTCCTCAAGAGAGTGCGACACTATCTTACATATGAAGAGCATTCATGCATTTTAATTTACTGTAATTTAATTCACTTGCTAAATATTTTTAAAATATTTTGGGTTATAACCCCTTGCTATAAAATATTTTCAAAACGTTTTAGGTGTCCAACCACAAGGATGTCAGACTTGATTTTATTCCAAGGTTACGCAGCTGTGACAAATGTGGGTGTTGCAGAAGTGGGATTAGACGCCTCTTTCATTCATTCCTAGTTTAGCAATTCTATCTCGGTGATATTTTCGAGTATGTTGCTCACTGCAGTTATTCAGATTATTTCAGTTCAGATTGTATGAGATTTATTTTCTACCTATCAGATTTATTTTGGTTTCGATGTTTTTAGTCGATGTTTATTCGGCTAGTATTTGATTAAGATATATGTAAAATGCTTAGACTCTATTATATTGTGATGGTTCTATTTAGTCTCTTGTTGTACTTAGTGACTTGGTAATTTTAAAGATAAAATTTTGACACCGGTTTAATTAATAATTAGGTGGTTAGTAATTAATATGTTTTCGACAGTGATGCTAAGAATGAACCAGATGGGAATCCTATTTAATTTGTTAAAGGCATGATCGCCCTGTATTTAATTAGGTGTGGTGTCACATTGTCCTTGTTTTTGTCAAATTTTTTGTGGGGGAAAGTCCTCAATAAGGACCACCTCCTTCTCTGGGTGCAACGGTTGTTTATCCAAGGCCTTTTCCACCCGGGCTTATTCTCAAGTCTCAATCTTTGCATCAAACACATCAACAGACTCTTTTTCGTAATTTTTCAAGTCTTTGGGGACTATTTGGACTTTTTTTTGGCCAAATAAGCCTGGCCCCCCTAAAAAATGTCGTTAAAAAATTCTCTAGTGGACCCATGTGGCTAGGTCGGGCCACCCGCCTGCCAAGGAGCCCTCGGAGTGGTGATCGAGGGGTTATAACTTCGTTATGGCCTCCTCTGACCCGCAATGACCCTTATAGGGGGCCACGCAGCACATGGAGGTCGCCGATGTTGCTGCCCCCCTCGGTGGGCCCTTCCTTTTTGTGATGGGTGGGGTAAGCCACCGTGCTGCTGGTGTTGGACACGGGATCATCGACTTCCATTCTTTCGAATTTTTCATTGATGTGACTTTGTTGTTGCAAGATACTTTTGACTAGAGCCGTTATGTTAGATAACATCATATGGAAGTTTTTTAGGGTTCTTGGACCTTGGATTATTTCGCTTCTTTAGGAGGCATCCTTACATTTTGATTTACACACACATGAGTAGTACACACGCTAGGGATTTCATTATCATGAGTAAATATGGCTCTGATATCAATTTGATGTGAAGCGCAATGAAAATATAACAAATAAACAAATCACTCCAATCTCTATGAACTCAAAATATCATTAATGGCAAAGTTACTACAAGGGGGAGTCTAAGCTTTATTTATAGACTATCTAAGACTTGGAGAGCAAGTCTCCTAATTAAGCTACGTGTCTTTTCTAATTTAATAGACTAACTAAAAAATAGTTACTAATAATTAAAAATAAATATGCTAGAAAAAAATAAAAAGAGAATAACCCCCCTCCCCCCCCCCCCCCCCCCCCACACACACAAGGGGGACTCTGTGCCGTGTGTCAAATAAAGAAAATTAACCAAAAAAAATAACAAGACAGATTTATTTGGCAACGTCCGCCCAAAAATTTTACGAGTCTTTGATATCAATTAAGCACAAGTGGAGTACAAACTTTCTTCAGTCCCTAGGACTTCATGCACTCCATTGGGTGTCAATGCACTCTCACACAATGAGAATATGCTACGCAACGAGTTTCTAACAAGCCTACAAAGCCAACAAGGAGAAAACAACTCCTCACTTTATATCCAAGAAGATTTAGGAGGAATAGCTCCACAAAACAATTTTGATAAATCCATCAATGTTCTGCCTCAAAATTGGAGTATATGTCCACCTTAGTGAGAAATTTCATTCCACTAAAAATTTGAATATTTTTTCACTATAATCGAAGAACACCACACCACCCTAAAGGGCCTCTGTTAGAGTAAAATTTAATATATGGGCCTATATATAAAATAAATATGAATTATAGGCTATCAAATTAAAGTAGGCCAATTAAAGTGATTAATTTAAGTTTTGGGGCCTTACCAATGTATTATTAAAGTATGGGTTTTATTGTGTATAGACAAGCGTAATTTCTATTTTTATGATGGGTTAAAATAGAAATATATGAAATATGAAAAGACACGATTGTGTTATAAATAGGGGTCATGGTCCCCAGATCACACAACACCAATCTTCTGATTCCCATTGTCAGAGAGAAATTTAGAGAGGAAATAAAAGTGTTGATCTAGAAGAGCATAAGACCTCATACTCAAATATTATAACTTTCTGTCATGGATTCAGGTACGCTTTCGCAAAATCAATATTTATATTTCTTGATAATTCAATATGAATGTTCCTGTTTGTGTAATAGTTTTCACAAAATAGAAATTAATCCATCATGTGGTATCAGAGCTATTTCATGTTGAATTGTTGAGAATATATTAGGAAGGTATTGATATTAATTTTCGGCTTTTCGGCTCCAAATATTTTTTTAAAAAAGGTTTAATATTTCAGAAAATTTTTGAATTCAGAAATATTCTCGTTTCATTACGATTCCAACGATATAAAATCCATGAAATTTGGACTAGCGGTTGAATTGATGGTAATGGAAGGTTAAAGGTTCGACTCTTAGTGTTTCATTCTTTTTTTAGCAAAGAGGGACGGAACCCCCACACGTTTTATAAATATAATAAGGAGAAAAAGCCTCTCCGAAACTTACAAACCCAAGCAAACTTTAAAATCTAGAGGTTGGGCCCAATACTCTAGAAAGGAAGCAATAAATATGGGATTTGATAATAACCCCATTACATAGAGAAAACTTGAAAGAAAATATGGGGATTTATCGTATCCCCATTTACATCTTAAAAATTCTATGCCTTATTTGAGGAGTATGCAGGTTATCCAGCTTAAGTAAGCCTTTAACCAACCTAGGAAGAGAGGTTTGATCCCAATACATTGAATCCGTGTTGAAAATAGAAGCACGCGAGGCTAAATGATCAGCGACTGAGTTTGATTGTCTCCATA
Source organism: Sambucus nigra (assembly GCA_949130495.1). NCBI lineage: Eukaryota > Viridiplantae > Streptophyta > Magnoliopsida > Dipsacales > Adoxaceae > Sambucus > Sambucus nigra. The sequence goes on from OX422213.1 coordinate 313,252,404, forward strand.
TATGATTAAAAATCACTTCATCAGAGCATTGGAAATCTTGAAGAATCTTTTTAGCTTGCCAAGGAGGTTTAGCCTTTTTCAATATCACATCTATTAAGAGCTTGCAATCAGATTCCACTATCACTTTTTGAATGTTTAATTGAGAAACCAATTTCATTCCTTCAACCAAGGCCAAACTTTCAGCAAAACTTTCAACCAATTTCATATTTGAGCCTCTTAAAAGATGAAAATTATGAAGGATCTCAAGAGGTTTTGAACCCATGACCTTTCAAATCTGTAGCCAAAGGGGTTTTGAACCCATGACCTTTCAAATTTAAATTCAAATTTTGGTGTATTTATATATACATTTCGAGATAAATTAATTTAAACAATATGTCACCAAAGTGACCTCTTTTGTTCAAAAAATTAATTTTATTTCGAAATATAAAAAGAATTACGTGCATGTAATTTATGTGAATATTAATCGGCCCAAAGGATGATTATTTTTTAACAAAATTACATGTGCCGCTTTAATAATAAGCACGTGATAATTATTTAGTTTTACATATGAATAATAAATCGGCCCAAAGGAAGAATTATTATTCAATATGTTCTTATTATTAGTGTTTGATTATTACGGCAAGATATCACTTACAAGTTGATATTTTTTCCAAAGATCAAATATTAATAGAGTGTCTGATATCTTAAAATGGGATTTGTCCTTTATTTGAATTTATTTTTGATTTAAGACTTATATGAGCTAGTTCTTTTTGTTTATTGTTCTCTGATTTAGCTATCAATTTTGCTTCCAACATTACTGCCAGTATTAATTCTATTCCCATGATTAATGGCACAAACTTTAAGTCATGGCAAGAGAACCTTCATATAGTTCTCGGTGTCATGGATCTACACCTTGCATTAAGGGTTCCTTCTCCTGCGCCTCTTATGGGTAAAACTTCCTCTGATGACAAAAAGGACTTTGAAAGGTGGGCGAAGTCAAATCTCATGTGTCTGATGATCATAAAGAAGGCCATTCCAGAAGCATTCAGGGGCACAATATCGAAAACGATAAAGACAGCCAAAGAGTTTCTAGAAGAAATTAAGAACAGATTTTCCAAAAATGAAAAGACTGAAATAAGTATACTTTTGGCAAGTCTCATCTCAATGAAATATAAAGGTAATGGGAACATTAGGGAGTACATTATGGAAATGTCTTATCTCGCTTCAAAGTTAAGAGAACTTAAGCTTGATCTCTCTGAGGATTTGCTTGTGCATTTGGTTCTGATATCTCTTCCCACACAATTCAGTCAATTTAAGGTGAGCTACAACTGCCAAAAGGAGACTTGGTCTCTTAATGAGCTCATCTCACATTGTGTGCAAGAAGAGGAAAGACTGAAGCAAGATAAGACAGAAAGTGCTCATTTGGATAGTACTTCCAAGGAGAAGGGAAGAAAAGAAAGAAGGATAAAGAAGCTGCAGTGGTTCCATATCCAAAGAAATAATATAAAGAAAAAACTGTTGATGGTTGTTTCTTCTGTGGAGCTGCGGGACATAGGAAGAAGCAATGTACCAACTATCATGCTTGGATTGTCAAGAAAGGTACACTTCTTAACCTAGTTTGTTCTGAGGTTAATTTGACTTCGGTACCTAAACACACTTGGTGGATAGATTCTGGTGCAACCACTCACATCAGTGTGTCTATAAAGGGTTGCCTGAGTTGTCGAAAGCCAAATGATGGTGAAAGATAATTTTTTGCGGGCGATGGAAAGAAGGTTGAAGTTGAAGCAATTGGGATATTTAGGTTATTATTGAAGTCTAGTACTTATTTGGATTTGAATGAGACATTTATCGTACCGTCATTTAGACGGAATTTGGTTTCTATTTCTGTATTGGACAAATTTGGTTATACTTGTTCCTTTGGAAATAATAAATTTATTCTTCTTCATAGTTCAAATTTGGTTGGTACTGGTTCTTTATCTTATGTAGATAACCTTTATATGCTTGATACTATTGCTTCATATCATGAAACCTTGCAATTAAGTACTCGAGGTATTAAAAGAAAATTAACCAATGAGAATTCTGCATCATTATGGCATAAGAGATTAGGTCACATCTCCCAAAGGAGAATTGAAAGACTTGTGTCAGATGGAATTCTAGATTGCCTTGATTTTTTCAGATTTTAAAATTTGCAAAAATTGCATAAAGGAAAAACAGACAAACATAAGGAGATCTGGTGCTAATAGGGCTACAGACGTCTTAGAACTAATACATACAGATATTTGTGGGCCATTCCCTACGGTTTCATGGAACTGTCAACAATATTTTATCACATTCATAGACGATTTTTCACGTTATGGCTACCTTTATCTCATCCATGAAAAGTCCCAATCTCTAGACGTGTTCAAGTCATTCAAGGATGAAGTTGAAAATCAACTCAGCAAAAGGATTAAAAACATTAGATCTGATCGTGGTGGTGAATACTACGGTAGGTATGACGGTTCAGGTGAACAACGCCCAGGACCATTTGCTAAATTCCTAGAGGAATGCGGTATCGTCCCGCAGTACACCATGCCAGGTTCTCCAAGCATGAATGGCGTTGCTGAAAGGTGAAACAGAACGCTTAAATACATGGTAAGGAGTATGATCAGTTACTCTAACTTACCAGATTTACTCTGGGGTGAAGCATTAAAGACTGCAGTGTATATCCTTAACAGAGTACCAACTAAAGCAACTGCTAAAACTCCTTTTAAACTTTGGGCAGGCAAGAAACCTAGTCTGAAGCACCTTCATATTTTGGGATGTCCAGCTGAAGCGAGGCCTTATAGGCCACATGAAAAGAAACTGGATTCCAGAATAGTTAGTTGCTATTTTTTTGGATACTCTGAAAGATCTAGGAGTTACAAAAGTTATGATCCTACTACCAAAATAATTTTTGAGACTAGAAATGCCCGGTTCTTTGAGGATGTTGAGTTTGTCGAGGGGGATAAGGTTAAGGATTTTGGTTTTAAAGAGGAATATGTTGATATTCCTACAGATGTTATTAACATTGATCAGGATCCAATTCCTGACATTGTTCAAGAAGCAGATCCTAATCAAAATAATATCCAAGAATCTCCCATTCTAGAAGAACAAACTCTACCACCTCCAGAACCTATGCCATTAAGGAGATCCACTAGAGAAAGAAGAAGTGTTGTGCCAAATGATTACATTGTATTTCTCCAAGAACATGAGTTTGACATTGGTGCGGTGGAAGATGATCTGATCACCTTCCGTCAAGCCATGGAAAGTTCTAAATCTAAAGAGTGGATTGATGCCATGAATGAGGAGATAAAGTCCATGAAGGACAATGACGTTTGGGATCTTGTCCCATTACCTGAAGGTAAAATAAAAAACCCATTGGTTGCAAATGGATATTTAAAACCAAGAGGGATTCGAAAGGTGATGTGGAGATATACAAAGCCCGTCTTGTCGCTAAAGGCTTTACACAGAAAAAGGCATCGATTATAAAGAGACTTTCTCTCCGGTTTCATCGAAAGACTCTTTTAGGATAATAATGGCACTTATGGCGCACTTTGACCTTGAGGTTCATCAGATGGATGTTAAGACTGCGTTTCTCAATGGTGACATTGATAAAACAATATATATGGTGCAACCAGAAAACTTTGTGTCGGGAGATGCAAAGAAAACAGTTTGCAAATTAAAGAAATCCATTTATGGGCTTAAGAAAGCTTCTCGTCAATGGTATTACAAGTTTCATAAAGTTGTCATCTCGTTTGGTTTTGAGATGAATCTGGTTGATGATTGTATATACCACAAGTTTAGTGGGAGTAAGCATATTTACTTGGTTTTATATGTTGATGACATTTTTCTTGCCACCAACGATATAGGTATATTGCACGAAACCAAGAGATTTCTTTCAAAGAAATTTGAGATGAAAGATCTTGGTAACGCTTCTTTTGTGTTGGGTATACAAATACACCGAAATCGCTCTCGGAGTACACTTAGTTTATCACAAAAGAGCTATATCGAGAAAGTTCTTAAAAGATATTGCATGCATGATTGTAAACCAGGTGACACCCCTGTAGCTAAAGGAGATAAATTTAGTCTCAGTCAATGTCCCAAGAATGATTTTGAGATTCGGGAGATACAAAAGATTCCTTATGCGTCAGCAGTAGGAAGTCTTATGTATGCTAAAGTATGTACGCGTTCGGATATTGCGTACATTGTTGGCATGTTGGGAAGATACTTAAATAATCCTGGAAAGGATCATTGGATAGCAGCAAAGCGAGTCATAAGGTACTTACAGAGAACAAAAGACTACATGCTCACCTATCGGAAGTCAGAACAGTTAGAGATCATCGGATATTCTGACTCCGATTTTGCTGGATGCCAAGATAGCATGAAATCTACTTCAGGTTATATCTACTTACTTGCTGGAGGTGCTGTATCGTGGAAGAGTGTTAAGCAGTCTACTATAGCTTCTTCCACCATGACAGTTGAGTTTGTAGCTTGTTATGAGGCGTCCAATGAAGGAATATGGTTGCGAAATTTTGTCACGGGGCTGCGTATTGTGGATGGCATTGAAAGACCACTTAAGTTATTTTGTGATAATAAATCAGCAGTACTGTATTCCAACAATAATAGGAGTTCTACGAAGTCAAAGTTTATTGACATTAAGTTCCTAGTTGTAAAAGAAAGAGTTCATAATGGACTTATATCTATAGAGCACATTGGAACAAACTCCATGATTGCGGATCCGCTGACTAAGGGATTACCACCCAAGGTCTTTCATGAGCACACTGCTCATATGGGTGTAATTTCTTTTCAGGATATGTCAGTTTAGTGGGAGTTTGTATTTTATATTCTTTCATAGACATATTTGATTTAATGAATATTGTATGGTTATTTACTGCAGTAAAGTATTAAGTTTATATTCACTCTGACTTTATATGGTTTGATCTCACTAAGGTTTAAGGAGGACCAGTTGGAAATAGGCATGTTAAGATCACATTGCATGAAATTTCCATGCTACACATATGTAGGTACCCAGAATTGGGAACCATGGGCCTGGACGAGTAGCCCAGTTCTGGCGGCCCAAAGTCCAGGCCCTATATCTTTCATATTAACCCGGTCTCTCCCCACGATCCCATGAAGAGAAGTTATAGGGGAACACAATCCCGTGAAGGGAAAGGATAGGGAAGATGGATAATGTGAAGGAACCCATCATCTCCACTCACTAGCATACACCTGTATAAATAAAACCCTAGGTACGGGGCAAAGGACAAGTTGTATTCTCTGTACTTATTCTTCAGAATATAGAGAAATAATACTGACTGCACCATCGTGGACGTAGGCACATCTTTGCTGAACCACGTACACCTGTTGTTGTGATTGACATTTTATTTATTCTTTCTTGGTCGTTACCTCTTTAATATTTATTTGTGTTGCATAATAATTGTATCCATAATTGGCGCCGTCTGTGGGAAACGTTCATCTTTCCCTGAGAAGAGCCCACGCCAAGAAAAAATCTAAGATGTCTGGTCACAGCAGCAACGCTCCTCAAGCAGGAGACATTCAAGAGCCACATGCTCCTCGCAGGATTAGGTCTGAAGTCCGACATTCAGATCGAGGGGCTCGCTTGGAAAGGCCAGCCTCAGAAGAAAGTCAAGGACCAGCAAGGTCCACGCAGATATCTAGATTGATCGATGCATACGAGGCAAGGCTCCACGAGCAGAGGGAGTCTTCTCGCAGATATGAGGCTGAGAATGCTCGCTTGAAAAGAAGACTGGAAAGACTGGAGAAGGAACTACGTCCTGATACCAGAAGACACCCCTATCGCACTCCTAGCCCTCAGGCGAGCAAATCTCACAGCCGAGGAAGGAGCCCTAGGCGGCAATATCAAGGGAACGAAGGTGGTGACTCAGACGACGACCTCCGCGAATAACTAAGAAAAGCTCGCCGCTACCAGAGCCCTGCTCGCAGCGACGACAACATACGAAACCTGGTCCGCAGAGAAATGGACCAACATCCAGCTCACCGCGGCACCAGGTCGACCAGAGAACTCGCCAGGAGAGCCCTCAAAACCCAGATGAAGTCACCCTTCACGAGGGAAATTGAAGAGGAAGAGGCTCCCAAAAAGTTTGCCATTCCAAGGTTCAAGATTTACGACGGGAAGACTGATCCCATTGATCATTTCAGGCAGTACCGGCAGGCCATGACCCTCTGGAATCACCGGGACGCACTGATGTGCCGTATTTTCCCCTCGAACCTCCATGACGTTGCCCAGAAATGGTTCGAGAAACTCCCTCACCGATCCATTAGAAACTTCAAATCCCTGGCCGAGCTCTTTACGGCCCGGTTCATAACCAGCAGCTCCCATCCCAAAAGGATGGATGCTCTATTAACAATGAAGAAAACGCCTCAGGAGACACTCCGAGACTACGCGAAGAGGTACTGGGAGTTATTCAACGAGGTCGAGGACTGCGCGGAAGAGGTGGCAGTGGCTTCATTCAAAATTGGGCTACCTAGCTCTTCCCTCCTTTACCAGTCCTTGACAAAGAAGGAAGCTACGACCATTGACGACCTAATGGCCCGGATTGAGAAATACGCAAAGGTGGAAGATGTTACCCGCCTTAATGTAGGAGAAAACGGTCGAGCCAAGCTCACTACTAAGGGAAGTGAGAAAGGTGAGAACCAGAGAAAAGGAGGAAAGAGTGGGGGCAAGAATGGCTCCAAAAACGGAGGAAACCCTGACATTACAAAATCGTTCCAGGCGGTCAACACCGTCTTCAAAGAGCCAATTTACAAGATTCTCGCGAAGATTAAGGATGAGCCGTTCATCAAATGGCCCCGGAAAATGGGAGGAGACCCCTCGAAAAGAAACAATGCATTAAGATGCACTTTCCACAAAGAGGGAGGGCATAAGACCGAGCACTACAAGGCTCTTAAGTCCCACCTAGAGGAGTTGGCCCAGTCCGAACATTTGAATGACTTTGTGGAAAAGAAGGTAGAGAAAGTGGCTGCCCACAAAGAGGCGAAACCCGACAACGTATTGGAAGATGACGCCGGACACGAATTCGCAGTAATCCACGGAGTATCTGACGTCAAGCAAATCCAAGGTAACTCAGCTCGAATGGAGGTAAAGAAACTGACAGCGGTAATGCAAGCTTTTCAGATTGACCCAGCAAAATCACAGTCAGGAAAACGTCGGCGAGCAGAGGACATCAACTACAACAAGCATATTGTCTTCACGGATGAAGATCTTATGGGAGTAAGAACCCCACATCATGATGCATTAGTCATTACACTCAGGATAGCCAACTTTGACATCGACAGGCTGCTCGTCGATCAAGGAAGCTCATCCGAAGTAATGTACATCGACCTATTCCGGAAATTGAAGTTGAACATCGCCGACTTAAAGGGAACCACTGTCCCTCTGGTCGGCTTCGCAGGGAAGATGACCATGCCTTTGGGCAAAATAGTACTGCCAGTGCGCGCTGGGAATGTTTCCAAGATGATCGAATTCTTGGTGGTCGACATTGATTCACCGTATCAAGCCATCCTCGGCAGGGGATGGCTTCATGCAATGAAGGTAGTCTCCTCGACCTACCACCAGAAACTCAAGTATGTCACCGAGCGGGGAGTAATGGAGATACAGGGCGACCAGGCGATGGCAAGGAAGTGCTTCATAGCGGCCATCCGACCAAAGCCAGAGAAAAAATCCGTTCAACCCAGCGAAATAGTGGAGGAGGGTGCAATTCCTTCCAAATAGCAATTAAAATATGGAAGGCCTGGAGTGGAAGAGACCAGGCTCCTCCCCTCCGAGCGTGTCGTCGAGGACCTGGTAGAAGTGACGGCTAAAGAAGGCGACAACAGCAGAGTCTTCCTGATCGGAGCGTCACTCACTGACCAAGAGCAAAAGGATTTGTTAACCTTACTCAGAAGCAACATAGATGTTTCGCTTGGGAACCCTATGAGCTGCCAGGAATCGATCCCAGTATGGTCTGCCATTAGTTGCACGTCGATCCCACATTCAAGCCGATAGCGCAGAAGGCACGGCGAACTGCTCCCGTGAAGGCCAGAGCAATAGAAAAAGAAGTCGAAAAACTGCTGGATGCAGGATCCAAACGGGAAGTGCAATTCCCCAAATGGTTATCCAACCCAGTGGTAGTTCCGAAAAGCAACGGGAAGTGGAGAGTTTGCATAGACTTCACTGACCTCAACAAAGCCTGCCCCAAGGATAGCTTCCCTCTTCCGAAAATAGACCAACTAGTAGACGCCACCGCAGCTCACGAACGAATGAGTTTCCTGGACGCGTACTCAGGATATCACCAGATTCCCCTGTATGCCCCAGATCAGGACAAAACGGCGTTTATCACGTTGGTTTATACTGTTACAAGGTCATGCCTTTTGGGCTCAAAAATGCAGGGGCAACCTATCAGCGGCTAGTTACTAAAATGTTCAGGAATTAAATAGGAGACACAATGGAGGTATACATCGACGACATGCTCGTCAAGAGCAGGGAGAAGGAGAAGCACCTCTCAAACCTGTCAAGTACCTTCGAAATCCTCAGGAAGTACCGAATGAAACTCAACGCGAGCAAGTGTTCCTTCGGTGTCCAGTCAGGAAATTTTCTTGGGTATTTGGTCAGCAAGCGAGGCATAGAGGCTAATCCGGACCAGATTGATGCAATCAACAGAGTGCAACCTCCTCGCACAGTCCAAGATGTACAGAAGCTCACTGGAATGCTCGTTGCTCTAAACCGTTTCATTTCTAAATCCTCCGAGAGATGCAAGCCTTTCTTCCAACTCTTAAAAGGCAGCAAAACAGTAGAATGGACCCCAGATTGCTCACGAGCATTAGACGAGCTCAAGTCCTACCAAGCTCTCCACCATTGCTTGTCATACCGCAGCAAATGGAATCTTTGTACCTCTACCTCTCTGTATCCAGTCATACTGTCAGCTCAGCGCTAATGTGTGAAGTTAGAGGAATCCAACATCCAGTCTATTACGCGAGCAAAACATTATTAGATGCCGAGAAGCGCTACCTACAATTGGAAAAGCTCGCATTCGCCTAGTAATAGCCTCGAGGAAACTGAAGCATTACTTCGAAGCTCATACGATCATCGTCCTTACATCACACCCCCTCAAGGCTGTCCTAAGGAAGGCAGATTTGTCGGGCAGACTGTCTAAATGGTCAGTCGAGCTCGGCCGATTTGACATCCAATTTCAACCAAGGACAGCTATCAAGGGTCAAATCCTTACTGATTTCATAGCCGAATTCACAAGCGAAGAACCCTTCGACCAGCCTAAGCCAACAGAACAAAACAACCAAGCTACAGTTGAAAGCTGGAAACTATTCGTTGATGGAGCCTCTAACTCAAAGGGGGCAGGGGTAGGAATTGTTATCATCACTCCAGAAAATACAGTCCTTGAGCAAGGAATCAGGCTGGGATTTGCAGCCTCCAACAACGAAGCAGAATACGAAGCCTTAATAGCAGGTCTCCAAAAGGCGCAAACTCTGGGAGCAAAGCATTTGCAGCTATTCGGTGATTCGCAACTAGTTTCCAATCAGATAAGTGGAGACTATAACGCGAAGGATGAGAGAATGGAAGCCTACCTCTCCTTGGTAAAAAACTTAATGACAAGCTTTGAAGAGATCAACATCCAACAGTTTCCCAGGGGGCAAAACAGCCACGCTGATGCCTTAGCAGCCCTAAGCTCGGCAGTTGATTCTAGCCTTAAAAGGGTCATCCCTATCGATTTCCTCAGTTGCCCGAGCATTTACCCCAACTGCGAGCTGACAAAAGCAAAACCAATACTCCAATTGGAATCAGCCCCCAGCTGGATGGATCCCTTGAAAGACTATTTAAAGAACGGAACACTTCCAGAAGACAAGAGAACTGCCCACCAGATAAGAGTCAAAGCTGCTCGCTTTCACTTATCCACAGGAGGCGACTTGTATAAAAGATCTTTCTCCGGCCCCTACCTTAGATGCGTCCACCCAGGTGATGTCAAGGCAGTGCTTCACGAGCTTCATGAAGGAATCTGTGGAAGTCATGTCGGAGGAAGGTCTCTAGCCTTTCGAGCAATGAAGGAAGGATATTGGTGGCCATACATGCAAAAGGACTCCGCAGTATATGTCCGCAAATGCCTAAAATGCCAACTTCACGCTCCCATGGTCCACCAGCCCGCCAGCGAATTAAAATCCCTGACCAGCCCCTGGCCCTTCGCCCAGTGGGGAATGGACATCGTGGGACCACTGCCCACCGCTGCCGGCAATCGCAAATACCTGTTAATTGCAACTGATTACTTTACCAAGTGGATCGAGGCAGAACCACTGGCAAACATCCGAGATGCCGACATGATAAGGTTCGTATGGAGAAATATAATCACTCGATTCGAAATTCCCAGAACCATCATCACTGACAATGGAACACAGTTCGAGAGTGGCCCTTTTCAGGACTTCTGCAATAAACACGAGATCAGGCACCACTTCAGCTCGGTGGCTTACCCTCAAAGCAACGGACAAGCTAAAGCTTACAACAAAACAGTGATCGCTGGATTGAAGAAGCGGTTAGAGCGAGCCAAAGGCGAGTGGGCAGCCGAGCTACCGCATATCCTATGGGCATACAGAACGACTCCTAGGCGAGCAACAGGAGAAACGCCATTATCACTAGCATATGGTATGGAAGCGGTCATCCCACTGGAAGCAGGATTGCCTACAATGAGATCCGACCTTGTCGAGCAAGGCCAGAACGATCAAGCTCTGCTCGCTGAACTCGACCTGGCCGACGAGCGCAGGGAACTTGCCCTAGTGAAACTAGCAAGCTATCAGCAACAGCTCGCGAAGCACTACAGCAAAAGGGTCAATCCGAGGAAATTCAAATTTGGGGACTATGTTCTAAGAAAGGTCCTGGGCAACACAGTGAAGCCATCAGACGGTAAACTGGGCCCAAACTGGGAAGGGCCTTATAAGATAATTAGATACGACCTGCGAGGTGCCTATCATTTGGAAACGATGGAGGGCAGAGAGATACCACGAGCATGGAACGCAGCTAATCTCAAGAAATTCTATTTTTAGTAGTTCTATTATTAAAATCTTTTGTTGTATTCATTATGTGAAAGGACAGTTCACTTCTCAATTTACTAATGAAAATCTCTCAGTCGATCACTCTCTAATTAGTAACAGTTATATCTTATTACACATCCCTTCCAAATCACAGGCATAATGGTTGACATAGCAGGGGAACACCCCTCCTCAGGTCATCGTCATGAAGCACGACAGACCTCTTAGCATTGCCCCTGGCAATATATGAAGCCCTACAGAGTATTCTTTGGCATCAAACCTACTTTGGTTAAACAAAATCCTGACCGGATGAAGACATCCAATACCAGGTGTGTCCTCGCCAATTGCCCTACTTAGGCCTAAGGGAGTGTGACGACACAACCTAAAAGGTAAAGTGAGGGCACAATGGTATTCTTATACTGGACTGGGCGGACACTCACATGACAAAACAAAAAGGATTGTGAAGCAGCAAAAATATAAAAGGATTGGATGAACACGTTTAGTCGGCAAAATTGCCCAAAACTCGAACTTTTCATTAATCTTTTATATTTACAAACAATGATAATACATGTTTAGTCGGCGAAGCTCGCCCAAAGCATTTACAATTATCAAAAGGAAAAAGAGTAACAAAATCTCAAGGAGGTGGAAGCCTCCGAGCAAGATAATCAGCAACTTTAGCTCTCCTTCCATCATCAGGAGCAGGGGCGAGCTCCTCCGCGACCTCATTTGCGTCCAATTCCAATAGTTTCCAGGGAATAGCATCAATGGGGATCCATCGATCATCCCGCCTGAATGGATTGGGCATCAGAGTGGAGGAGGACATCTCGTGTCGATACCACAACGTCGAGTTCCTCGGGACCTGCAACTCTTTGAGGGCACTCAACCACCCCCTGATGAAGGAAAGCTCCTCGAACTCCGATAGTCTCGTCGGAGCATCCAACCAGCCTTGATCGTAGCCATCGGACCACACCTGTCGAGGACCGTTCTTGAACAAATGCCGCAGTCGGGTGACGTCCCTCTGGAGCCCAGCAGCAGTCACGTAAGCTCACCGAACATCGCCGCGCAGCTCCTCCATTTCCCTCTCACGCTGTTCCTCGACTTCCCTATTCCTACCCCTGGCACTCCTACCAGCACGCGAGAGGGAAGGTCGAGCAGCTCGCGACGAAGAAGAGCCTTGCAGGACTGCCGAAACGATGCTCGGCGAATGCTCCTTAAGCCTTAGGACTTCCCTCCTCAAGTCTTCATTTTCCTGCTGCAAGAACTCCCCAACCTGGTTAATCTCGGTGGCCTCCAGCAACCTAGCTCTCAGTGCACTGACTTCTTCTTGCACTAAAGCGCCGATTTCTTCCATCTCCTGGAGCCTGTCCTTCAACTTGGCCACTAGCTCGGACTGATCCTTATATTTCTTGCTACTTGACTTAGCAAACCTGCAAAGTCTAGCAAAGGCCTGGCGAACTGCAGGGCTTGCATTAGGACCAAGAGTCCTACCCAGTTGGGAGGTAACAGGAATATAGTCATCCACATCAACCAACTACAGATAAAAGAAAGATAGAAGAGAGAAAGGGATCAGCATAAATAAAAGAAGAATCTTGTCATTCATTAATAAAGACCAAGTACATCGAGCAGAAAAAACTTGCGAAATTACAAGCAAAAGGTACAAAAAGAAAACCCTAAGAACAAATCAACTAGCAACCTCAAGCTGCCCAGCAGTGTCTAGCTGCTTCTCCTTATCAACCGCAGCAGAAGTACCCCCCTCAGCAGGAACTGTATCCGAGGGAAGATCAGCACCCTCGATAATTAGAGCAGGAGCTTCTTCGTCCACAGTTGGCTTGGGACCTGGGTCGTGCTCGTCAAATAAGGGAGACTCAGCATCCACGCCAGCAGCTAGAAGAGCTTTGTTCCAACCCTTCTTGAAATTCAGACAGCTGATGTAGCCAATCTGAGCCTCAGCATCATCATAAGCAGCAGCCCACCCAGAGTTGTATGAGTCCTCCTTCATGGTGGCTGCCTGGGTTTTCTCTGCCTCCAGTTGCTCGGACAGAACCCTGCTCTTCTCTGCAAGGTCCAGCTTGCTCGTACATACCAGATCATAAGCCTTCCTCAGCTCGCCCAGCTCCCTAACCGCATCATCTCTCTCGCGAGCGGAAGTGGCAAGGGCCAAATCAGACGAGATCCTAGCAGCATCAACAGCCTTGAAACTGGCCTCAAGCTCCTTACCCTTCAGCTTCAAGGCAGAGTTTTCTTGCTCCAGTTCACTATTCTTCTTCACCAGCTCGTTGCGTGAGCGATACAGCACAGCAAAGTCGGTAACGAACTACAAAAAAGAAAGGGATATAAGAAAAGGAAAGCAAGAGATGTCAGCAAAACACGAGAGGAAAATAAACCTTACCAGAGCAAGCCTCTGACTAGCCTGAAGGGCCAGATGCTCCGAACCTATTGCCCTTTGGCGATCAGCCGAGAGGACAGCTCTCTCAAGCAGGGCCGGAGCTAGCTGAGGGGAGATTGCCACGGAAGCTCCCTCTGGCAGAGCAGACACTGGAACTAAGGCATGCCCGGCCTTCGTCCTTGCCTCAGCTCTCCTCTTCTCCTCCTCCCTCTCACTCTCTTTCTTCCTCCTCTCCTCGGCCCTTTTCCTTTCTTCCACCTTCTTCTTCTTTTCCTCCTTCTTTCTCTCCCTTTCTTTCACCTGCTCTTCTTCTCTCCTCTTCCTCTCTTGCTCCTGAGAGGAAGGCCGAGAACTTGTAGCCACAACCCCAGATACATTTTTCTGCTTCTTTGACCTTTGTGCAAGGAGCACATGGTCATCATCATCATCATCATCTCTGATCAGGTTCTTCCTTGGAGGCATATCTTCACTAGAACTGCTGGAAGTACTCGACGATCCTCGAGCCTTAGAAGCCTCCTCAGAATCAACATAGCTGCTACTATCAGAACTCCATTCACCGAGATTACCAGCAGGCTCACTTTCAGAGCTGCTCTCTTCTTCGTCCAACGGTATCGGCTCAGCAGTAGTCTCTCCCAAAAAATCAAACTCTGGCACACTTTCCACAGGTCGTGCTATGAAACTGGAGCCTGTGTTCTTGTACTCGAGCAAAAAGGCAGCAGACCTGGGATGCTCGCCGTCACCCAGAGGCTCCCTAATATTCCAAGCTTTCACCAACTCCGAGATGCGAACCTCGCTGAGAGCAGGCTCCAAGTTCTTTGTCCTCGCTGTGAAAGAAAAAGCAAAGAGGTTAGAAAAATCACAAGCCAGCAAAGGTTGAAATAACAGTACAATGTCTACCTATATATTCCTCCCCATAAAAAGGGACAGTGAACCTCTCAGACCTCGACCCTTCAAACTGGGGAGGGAACTGCCAATTCCTAACAAGGAAACCCTCATGCCAGTAATCCTTATGGGAATCAGATAGGTTTACTACCAATACCCTATCAGGACTCCTAGCTTTGAGGTATAAAACACCTGAGCTAGTTCGAGAGAAGGAATAGCAGAAACAGATCTCAGCAAGTCCTAACCTAGTACCATACAACTAGTTTATTCTATGAACGCCATTTACTATCTTCCACACATTGGGCAAGCACTGTGCGGGAACAATATCAAAATAACCAAAAAAATGCAGAAATAGATCATTAGGGGGAAAATTAAGCCCCCCCTGGGAGAGCAACAAAACATGGATCCAGTGAGCATCCTCTATATCCCTAACATTCGTAGGAGGGGAGGCATAACATTCAATATCTACCCACTCAGGAATATTGTAGAACTTCCTAAACTCAGAGATTGACCTATTTCCAATCTTCGCCATTGAAGAACTCAAATCCTACAAACCAAAGAGAAAGTGCAAAGAAAGGACACAAGAAACTTACAAAACAGAAGATCGGTTCGAGTGATGAAGAAGCACGAGCTCAAGACGACTAAGAAGCAACGGGAATGGGAATTCAGAGAGGAAGGTACGAGGCGCTAGAGTTCACAGAAGAAGGAAGAATACTGGGAAGGCTGAAACGACGAATGAAAAAGTGGCTATCCCAACAAGCCTTCAATTCTAATCATAGCGCACGAATAGCGAAGCGGGTGCCGCCAAAGCAACTTCACAGTTTTCAAAGAATCACAAATCAGCCGTAATGGCTGATCATTTAAATTCATTGGACCCATAAACATGGCCCAACAAATTTAGGGGCAATTGTAGGTACCCAGAATTGGGAACCATGGGCCTGGACGAGTAGCCCAGTTCTGGCGGCCCAAAGTCCAGGCCCTATATCTTTCATATTGACCCGGTCTCTCCCCACGATCCCATGAAGAGAAGTTATAGGGGAACACAATCCCATGAAGGGAAAGGATAGGGAAGATGGCTAATGTGAAGGAACCCATCATCTCCACTCACTAGCATACACCTGTATAAATAAAACCCTAGGTCCGGGGCAAAGGACAAGTTGTATTCTCTGTACTTATTCTTCATAATATAGAGAAATAATACTGACTGCACCATCGTGGACGTAGGCACATCTTTGCTGAACCACGTACACCTGTTGTTGTGATTGACATTTTATTTATTCTTTCTTGGTCGTTACCTCTTTAATATTTATTTGTGTTGCATAATAATTGTATCCACAACATCCACACTTGATCTTTGTCATTAGTTGCATTGATATATGTGATCATTGATGGGTCTACTTACGAAATCTGTAATGACGATCGCTTTGATTCTATATTGGTGCAATTAATGGACAAGATTGTTAAGATACATGAAGTTTTGATAGCTAAAACTCATGAGCTCATAAAGTATAATTCAAATTTATAAAGTTACATATATATATAGCCCAAGTGGGAGATTGTTGGAGTAAAATTTAATATATGGGCTTATACATAAAATAAATTTGAATTATAGGCTATCAAATAAAAGTAGGCCAATTAAAGTGATTAATTTAAGTTTTGGGGCCTTACTAATGTATTATTAAAGTGTGGGTTTTATTGTATAGAGACAAGCGTAATTTCGATTTTTATGATGGGTTAAAATAGAAATATACGAAATATGAAAAGACACGATTGTGTTATAAATAGGGGTCATGGTCCCCAGATCACACAACACCAATCTTCTGATTCCCATTGTCAGAGAGAAAATAAAAGTGTTGATCTGGAAGAGCATAAGACCTCAGACTCAAATATTATAACTTTCTGTCATGGATTCAGGTACGCTTTCGCAAAATCAATATTTATATTTCTTGATAATTCAATATGAATGTTCCTGTTTGTGTGATAGTTTTTACAAATTAAAAATTAATCCATCAGCCTCAACAATGAAGAGCATTCTTGATCATTAATAACACATTGCATGCACACAAAGCAAAAGCTTTACAAGCCATCTATGGTGCGGAGAAGTTCCACTGAAAAGAAAATCGAAGAGGTGACCATAAGAAAACCAATCTAAATGCACATTCAATAGGGAGATAAAGAAAACCAAACACACAAAAAAAATACAAGACGGAATATATGTTGTTTACTAATTTGACTACGTCTGTGGATGATGATGATGGGTCCTTCCTTTGATATCAATTAATTATAAATGGAGCACAAACTTTCTTGAAGCCTTGTCTCTCATACATCATAGCTCTCTATTTGGTGTAAATACACTT
Source organism: Sambucus nigra (assembly GCA_949130495.1). Lineage (NCBI taxonomy): Eukaryota > Viridiplantae > Streptophyta > Magnoliopsida > Dipsacales > Adoxaceae > Sambucus > Sambucus nigra. The sequence continues at coordinate 313,269,075 of OX422213.1, forward strand.
ACACAACGAGAAATTGCTGCAAAATGAGTTTATTACAAACCTACAAAATCAAAATGCATAAAACAGCCCCACTTAAAATCCTAGCAGATTATAGACTGATAACTCCACGAACAAGTGTGGATGAAATTTCCCCCAAAATTAGAATTTTGAGACAAAACTCACACGGGTGGTATAGCCAAGAGTGAAGAGTGAGGGTTGTGAGCACACACAGAAATTGTAGCCTTCGTTGGGACAGAAGAGAGTCTTCTCCTTAGGGTGATCGTTGGTGATTACTGTATGAAGAATGATTGAATTATGCTTCTGCATTCTTGATCTATAGTGAGTTGGCTGTTCTTGACTTGTGGATGTAGCCCTCTGGGTAAGGATGAACCATATATATACTGAACTTGAGTGTGTAAATCTCATCTTCGTTCTTGTTATCATTTGTTTGTCACTGTATGTGGTCGTTTTAGTGAAAGATACTGGAAGTAGATATATCTGATTAATCGGGTTTATCAGTCTACTACACATATATATAATGTTAAAATGAATACATATTAACAAATATTCCACTAACCAGGACGACTGCTTTGATATTGTTGTCTGTCAATGGAAATTCAAGGTCACCATGCTTATGAACTCTTAGAAGAACATCAACTAGATCCTCCACTTTTCCCTCCCCAACTTTTGGTGTGGTATGTAAGATATATTTTATACATGATTCTTAAGATCTTTGAATAATATGATGTCAATAGACATGTTTATAAATATAAATTATTTTAAAAGACATGTTTATAAATATAAATTATTTTTTGAAACAATATTATTTTTATAAAAATATAAATATACAATAATTTTTTTATAAAACTACGGTATTCATACTTTTTTATAATTTTTCAATAAAACCTAATTTTATAAATATAAGTATAAAATAATTTATTATACATAAAAATTATATTTTTATAAAGTAGCTTTCTAAAAACTGTAGTTTTTAACATCATTTATTTAAATAAATTATGTTTTAAAAGGGTGTTATATAATTATAAATACAAATATTTTTTAGAAAAAAAATGTTTTTATAAAGCAATGCGTTCAGAGTTTATAAAATATTTTAGAAAACTTTACATTTAAAAAAATATATATTTTTTGAGTTATATATAAAAAATTATTTATTGTATAAATATTAATAATTATTAATTGAGGGAAAATATGTTTCATATAAAAAAACTTTTATATGGGGAGACACCATTTGTAAGATAACTCTTTACATTTAATGTGGATAGTTAGCACAATAACATGAGGAAACAGATGTCCTATAATAATAAATACAAATGTTTTTAATAAAAAATTCTTTCTATAAAGCAATATTAACATTCAAAATTTATAAATTGTTTTAGAAAACTGTATATTTAAAAAAAAATCGAGTTATATATATAAAAAATATATTTATTGTATAATTTTTTATATTTATTAATTGAGAGAAAAGTTGTTTTATAAAAAAAACTGTTATATGGGGAGACACCATTTGTTTCTTCAAACTTGTGGATCGTCCTATAAACAAAGACTACTTTGCCCAAAAATTTCAATTTGTTTATAATTAGTTGTTTATATAATAATTTATCATTATTACGAGAAAATTTGTATTTTTGTTGGATTATTTTTTTCTTAAACATGGTGTACATTCTTATACAAAAGGAAAATTGTCCAAAATATTAAATTTTGACCAAATTTTACACGATTCAATAATTTGGAATTTTTTCTCCGTGCCTTCAGGCACGAGTATTCCGCTAGTATATATATATATATACAGTATTATTCTTGTGCGATCTATCCCGCATTTTAACAGTGCGGACTAGACATGTGCCACCTGGCAGTGAGCCCAAAAAAGAGAGAGAGAGAGAGAGACGATAATTTTTGGGCTCACCATCAGGCAACAAATGTCTAGTACGCATTGTTAAAATGTGGGACAGTCCGGACAAGAGCATTATTATATATATCAAGGTTCTAAAAAATGCGGGGCGTGATTGAGGCGTTGAGGCCAAGCCTTAGAAGCCTAGGCGGGCCTTAGGCTTAAAAAGGCGTTTAGGCCTTTTTAATATATTTTAATATTTTTTAACCATAACAAGGCTATTAAAATACTAAATTGTACATATCATAAAAATATGTCTGAATATTCACAAATTAAAATACTATTTGATTATTTTGGATGAGATAATGGTCCGATTTGTAAAAAAACTTTAAAAGGCGATATCGTTTCACTAAAATATTGTTGTTTTTAGAGAAAAAGTGCGCCTTAAGGGTTTTACCAAGCATAAGGCGTCAAGAGCTTAAGGTGGGGCGTTTCTCCCAAGCCTCAAGCCTAGGCGGGTTTTTTAGAACAGTTATATATATATAACTGGACATGTGTCACCTGACGGTGAGCCCAAAAAGAGATAGAGAGCGCCAATAACTTCTAGACTCACCGTCAGGCAACACATGTCCGGTACGCACTGTTAAAATGCGAGACCGTCCTGACAAGAGCATTATTATATATATATTAGAGTTATAATAAGGATAGGGATATACTCTAAAATGCTTTACAAAGAATTACTTCTAATTTCTCTTAGGTTGTCCACGTGTAGACAACATTCATTCCTTACTATTCTAAAAATCTACACGCTTGTCTCTCCTTTTGCATTTATTTGATATATAAGCTTCCCCATTCCTAACTGAATTCAAAAGACTTTTACCCCCACCTATATTTTTAGGAACTCAATAGTCTATAGCCCTAGAGAGAGAGAGAGGAGATATTTTTTGTCTCAATTTATCATCATCATTGCATGGAATATATCCCACGGGTTATCAGTGGCGTGTCTAAATAGATCCGTTGGATCCATCTTTATAGGCGACTGATGTGTCTTCTCAAGTAGCAGTTCAATCGATGGGGCTTTGCGTGGATGAATATTATATCAACTCTTTAGTTCCACGCAGGTTCATTCAGTTGTTGTGATGTTTGTTCCAATGGCTTTCATAAGCATTGGAATTTTAGTTCATTAGAGAAACTTGGGTAGACTAATTTTTTGATCAAAAGATTTAGTTCTTGTTGAGTTTGCATTAGCAGACCATATTTGGATGTATTATTGTATTCGCAGCATGATTTGGTATGGGTTCATCATATGTTTTTTTTTATTACAATGACTTTTAATCCACGAGTTCTTAATTTATTTTTAAAATGTTAAAAAAGGAACACAATAGTCTCTCTCTCAAACACATCAAATTCAGATTTAGGGTCCTGTTTTGAATGGTTTGTAATTTTTTTTGTTTAGGTTGAAAAGGTATACAAATCGATCAAGGTATACAAATCAAAAAGGTAATTTGACGGAATATTGCGAGTCAATTGCTAGTGTCGTCAATCGAACCAAGGTACACTGTCCTCAATCACCCACGGATCCAACCATCAATGGTTGGAGGTATAAAAATCGCAAGGTTCAGTTCTGAAGTACCACCCGAGCTCTCCTCTTTTTCAAGTCAATATATCTTTCTTTTTTCCACTTTTTTTAGATCTAATTTGTATCTTTCTTTGAGATTTTCATGTTTAATATAGGGTTTGATGTGGAAGCAAAAATTTATGGTTCTGGTTTAATTTATGAATCGTTTCTATGTGGTTTTATATTTTAGATTTCAAGTATTTTATTAGAGATTGTACTTTTTCCATTTTGTCTTAGTCTTCATTTTCTTCAAATATATTTTAAGACCCAACATTAAACAAACTGTGATACTAAATTACTTCAGTATATGTACATGAATAAGATTTTTGGGGTTTTTATTTTTTTCTTCTTTAGTCAACTTATTTTTTGATAAGTTTAGTCATATGAACCACCATGTAACCTTATTCAATGCGTGTTGCATAGACATTTTTGTGTAGAAATAAATGTATTTTCATTTCATAAAGTTGATGACACAATTTTTTTATTTGGAAAAAGAGTAATATTAGGTATATCTTTTTTTGTTATCGATGTGTTTGTAATTCAAATGGTCCCATTACAAACTCTTATCATCGTCTATTTGACACATCAGTTGGTTAATAAAAAAAATTGAGTGACGATCCCGAACCTTCCAAAAGTGATAGGTATGTGTTGTTTCTTGGCACTCTCTTTCTATATTATGCCAACATAAAAAGAGATAAGGATACGGAGCTTGACTTGAAAACAAACAAACGAAACTGCCCCCTATCACAACAAGGCAGATATGGCACTTTTTGCCTTCCTTAAGTCCAGGATATGAAAACGATTCCTACCCAAGAGTGATTGAGAGTGGATTTTAGGTTCGATAGTGTCGAGAAGGTATTAGCCACCGATGACCGTACGAAAGGAATAGCGGACTTAGAGCTTCTACTACTATCGGCTACCTAACAGTCGGGAAATCGGGATCACCGTATATAAGAATTGATTTGCGGACCTATTGATTGACCATAAATGCAAAACGATCGACCGCTACCTAAGAGAAGATAAGTAGTTCGTCTAAAGTGTAAGGGGGAACATGTAGCGGCCTGCGAGAAACCCTCGCCTTCGGCTCCATATTGATCAGGACGGCCGTCCATGAAGGGACATCACGACTATCCTTTTTGGTAATATTGGGGTTTATATGATCCTGATCAGTGATCAGTATATTTAAATATTCCAGATCTTTATGTGCTTTTTTGTTATACTAGCAGCGGTAAATCTATTAGTAAACAGGAGTCGTTATCGCTTACTCGGTTGGATGTGAATCTGACGGATGGATATGCGATTTTTCTGCATGCTCTTCTCCCCAAATGAAGAGACACTTGCGAGGGCAGATCCGGGTTGGTTGGTCTAGAAAGTCATGGGAGAGGCAGGCTAAGTAAAATAATATACGAGTGCTACTATAGAATCTTATGAATCATGCACGACACACTTTCTATATCTCCTCCGTCTACAAGGTGAACAGCTTAGCTTACAGCACAGTGTGTTCGCCACCACACTGGTTGGCTAGTGCATTGGCCTTACCATAATAGATCTAAGAGGTCCTTTTATAAGAACACTCCATATCTCGTGATAGGCGAAACGTGGCATTTCCTTTTATAAAGTCCGTCAAACTTCATCCCCTTTGAGTTGGCCATGGGGAAACAACCTCTGACGCCCCACACCATTGCGACAGGAAGGGGCTTGCCCATCAGCTTACTTTGCTAATAGGTGGCAGGAGCGCAACGACCTAGTCCAAACTTACTTAGATGAACCAACATGGAATATGAAGGGAGCGACGACCCTTCTTGGAGATCACTCCAAAAGATCAACCAAACCTAACCCAACCTACTTAAACAACCAAAAGGCCTAGCCTCGTCTGAAGGAAGAAGAAAGTATACCTAATATGAGTCCAGGTGAGGGATCCCATTTGCGAAACTCCTATGCAGGATTAATTAAAAAAAAGTTTGTTTTTTATTTTTTTTATATGGTTGTTAAACATTTCAGAGGACTCGTATAAAATCAATTCAAAATGATTTTTTTGGTATATTAAAAAAAATAGTTATTTGATAATTTTTTAAACACCTTAAAATTGTCAAATATGACCCATTTTTGTAAAATACCAAAAAAAATCATTTTGAGTTGATTTTTTTAGGAGCCCCCTGAAATGTTTAAAACCCAAAAAACAAAATAAAAATAAAAAATCTTTTTTTTAATTAATCCCACATGGGAGTCCCGCAAATGGGCTCCCGCACCTGAGACTGGCTCTACCTAATATTACTCTTTTGAATTTGCTTTAATACCTAATAACTCATTTTGTCTTTATTGTGCTTAATCAAAAAATTGTGTGCATTTTTATTTTGTATGCCTGTGCGTGTATAAAAGTTTAAGGTTTGGGTTCATGTTTGTATTTTTTACTACTTCATATTATTTCACTCAATTTAAGGCGCACGGTGAATGTGATATCGTAAAAGAGAATCCACTATGAAAACCTTTGCTTCTTTTATTTTGACCATATACTGTAAGCTTAAACCCAAAGAACAATGCATGACTTTGTATTTGAAATTTGAATGGTCCATTTATTTAAAATATGAACCATGTTAGAAGTTCAAAGTGTTTATTGCACCCAAATCATAGATATTGAAAATGATCATCAATAATGTAATAAAGTTGATTGTATGTAAATTCATTTTAGAAGATTTATTTTTATGACTTTATGAGCAAATATATACAACTGTACATAATTCATGTTACATTAAAAATAAATTCAAAGATTTATTTTTAATATTGGAAAATTCATTATCGTAAATTTGAAATTTTTTATTTAGTTTTGAATGATTGTGGAATTTGGTAAGGGACATTATAGTTGGTCATGAAATTTGTAGATATTTTGGATTTGTATATATTATGCAACCCAATCTATTTCAGTTTTTAATGGATAGGATATGAAGTGGTTTTTTTATATAGATGTGAAATGAAGTCTATTTGAGGTCTGTTTCAACTCTCGTTTTGCATCCTCTTCAACTCTTTATCTCCATATTTTTCGTATGAATCACTCCATTAGATTTACCCATGCATATCTCCATGTGTTGTTGAATCGATATCAGGTGTTATTTTTAATGTTTCAACTCTCGACTTCACATCTATTTCAACTCTCCATCTCTAGATTTTTCTAATAGATAAGGTTTAATTTTGAAGTTTATATAAAATCTATTTCAGTTGTTTTTTTGTGATGTGATGGTATATTTTTCAATTAATAACTTCTTATGGTTTTGTATGGTTGGAGCAATGACGATGGAAAGGAATCAGATAATGAAATCTAAAAGATTATACCCCTCTATTTTCTTCCCCGAATTTTACTATTCTTTCCCCTTAATATGCTAACTTAAATTTTGAACAACGCAATAGCTTTCCTTAATGAGACTTCACAAGGTTCACGTACATCATTTGATGAAACCTCTTAATATAGGAACTAATATAACATATGTTTTCTCAATTCCATTGATTTTGCAAGGTAGACATTAAGCATGTGATGAAATGACATAAAGAATGTGTCATCTTTATGTAAATACTTTAAAATACTAATTAGTTAATGCTTTTGTTTATGAGACTTTGTGAAACATTGTTAATTAGTTTACTAATATAAAATGTTTTGTAAGGACAAAATTTTCAATTGAGTTCATTGTAAGTATTTGACGTATTTATGGAACAAAATATTATTTTTGAGTCATGGGTAGAATTTTGTATTGTCCCGATCCCACACAGTCTATGAAATAAAGTTTATTGAATGAGTTGAGGCCAATATTCAAAGATAAATCATGCCAAGTTTAATTTGGTGCACGTTTCATATCTTCATTGCATTCGAAAATCGCTCAGGTATGAATGTGTAACGTTTATGGGACTAGGAAAATGTTTTTAAGATGATATTTTATTAAAAGTGTTTTTAAAATGTTAAAATGTGTTTGAAAATGTTTAAACTTCATTTATTTTGAGATAAGGATTGTTTAGAGTTGTGAATATAACAAACTCTTGTGTTTAGTGGTTCAAATGACATTGCAGGTCATTCAAGCGAGATGAACAAGACGTTCGAGCGACATGACCATTTCGTTTGAGTGACATGCATATTTCGTTCGAACGATGCGCTGACTTAACTGTATTATTTAAGGCTTATTTCTCTCGTAATTTCGTAAGTTATAGAACCAGAAAAATAATTTACATTCAGTACGTTCTCTGCACAAGTTTTCTAAGGTTTTCAAAGACTAAAAGCATCCTTAGAGTTTAAAGATCTGAACTTTCATTTACGTATGCTATAATGATCTTTGTTTGCACCAATTGGGAGTTTGTTCTACACTTTGAACATTATTGGGTTTTGTAGTAAAGAAGCGAAGGAGTTCGTGTTCAACATTGTAGACCTTGTCAATCTACATCGGTGGACACCGAGGCATTCGTGGATGCGTGTGTTATGGACAGGTATCGTGGAAGGACATCTGCGTGGGCACTGTGGAGGAGTGGTTGAAGATCAGAGGAGTGTCAAATACTTATAGGGATCGATTTATTGAGTAAGTCTGTCATCTGTACTTTGTAATACCACGTCATAATGATTGTCTGGCTTGGGCCATCTGAGGTTTTTTACCTTAATGATTTGCTTGTACATCCGGTGTCGCCTTTGTGGACTTGTTTATTTATCTTGCTAATCTAACCTATATGCATGTTTAAGATTAAGAAGATAAAATTGGGCTAACTTATAATTCGTTCACAAACTTGGTGCGTATAAAATTTGGAAAAAGGTTTTTTAAAAAGAAAGTTGGTTTTGACATCATTGAAACACATTCAAAATAAAAGGGGGGGCTACAAATTGGTATCAGAGCTAGAAACATAGTTTTTATTGTGTTGATCCCTTGTATTTTTAAGGATGAATTTTGGAAATTTTGAAAGTTTTAGAGCTCCTATTGTTTATGGCAGAAGCTATGCTTATTGGAAAATACGAATGAGAAGTGCTTTGAAATCAATTGGTGGGCATGTGTGGTTATTAGTTAAAAAGGGTTGGACTCCACCAGTTACACGAGAGGGTGAAGCCATTAATTTAAAACCCATTGAGTCATAGACTGAAGTCGAACATAGGCTTGAACTTTACAACTCTAAGGGCCTTCACGTTATTTCCTCACATGTCACACCAGAAGAGTATAATAAAATTATGACGCATGAAACTTCAAAAGAGACTTGGGATATACTTGCACTTACTCACGAGAGCATGAGCATGGTTAGGGAATCTAATCTACAAAACCTTACTACACAGTTTAAATTTATTAAGATGCTAGAGAGTTAGTCGTTTGATGAGTTTTACGCTAGATTGTCAAATATTGTCAACTCGTCATTTAACTTGAGAGAGAAGATACCCGACAACCATTTCATAAAGAAAATCTTAAGATCTTTGCCGAGTAGGTTTGATGCAAAAGTGACTGTTTTAAAGTCATTAAGTATGCTTGAATTGATGAAACTTTAAGATATTGTAGGATATTTACAAACCTATGAAATCGATACGTTTACCTTAAGCAAGTGCCAAAGAAAGAAAAGGGTATTGCTTTGAAAGCCCGGAAGGAGGAGATTAAAGTTTCGGATGACGATTTCGATTTCAATTTTAAGGATGTAGACTTGTTGGCAAAGAAGTTCAAAAGATTTCTTAAGTTACAAAAGCAATCAAAAGATGCCAAAAGACTTCAGAAATTCAAGAACGACAAGGAAGATCCCGCCACTAAAAATAAGAGTGATAAAGTTAAGAGGGATGAGTCGGATAGGTGTTTGGGGTGTAAGGGGTATGGTCACAAGGTTGTCGAGTGTCCCACTAGACTTAAGAAGGAGGGTAAGAAATCGATATCATATAACGCCACCTTAAGTGATAGTGAACCGGAAGAGGGAGAGAGTCCCCCCATTGAGCGCAAATTTGTAGCGTTTATGGCATGTCATGTGAGCGACGACGATAAATCTTCCTATGAGTATTCTCATTTGAATAACACTTCTGAGGCCGTTGAACCCCAAGTGAGTGAGGGTGAAGCTAGTGAGGAAGAGAAGATTGATGTAAGAGAGTTATAAGTTACCTTTAGTGAGTTGTATGAGGAAGTGGTAAAGGTGAAAAAGGCAAATTTAAAGTTGCAAGCTAAGTTGAATGAGCGTGTCATAGAGAATAGTAATTCTTTTATTGAGGATCTTAGGGCACGGGAGAAGACCCTTAGGGAGAATCTAGAACGTGTTGATAAAGAGAGAGATAGTCGTCGTGGTTTGATGGAGGCTTTAAAGAAAGAGGTTCTTTAGTTTGAGGAGTCTAAGCATTTGCTTGAGTCTAGGATTATTGAGTTAGAGGAGAAGTTAAAAGACTCAAATAAGGTGAAGTTTTATTTAGAAGCTAGATCGGAGAAGTTGAATACGATGTTAGGCACCATACAAGTTAAGGGAAATAGGTTTGGTATAGGCTACGATGATCACGTTGTCCTCATTCCCAAAGCCAATACCAATCGTGTGAGAGAGACCACTAGTAACTTTAGGAGTGCTCGACATTTTGGTAATCATTCCCGTCGTGTATACACTTGTACTCATTGTGGTAGGAAATGTCACCTTAGACGTTTTTGCTATGACCGTAGGAATACTCCTAGGAAGTCTAGGAATAAAATTGTTTCAGTTCCAAAAACCTCCATGCGTAATTTCATACCTACTTGGGTTAGATAATCAGACTTAGAGGCTTTAGGGATTAAACTTCATGGTTCTTGTTTGGTGGCACTTGATCCTTCCCATGCTAGATTTAAAGGATGATTGCGTTGCCATGTTTGTCATACGCTACTCTTTGCATCATGATTTATATCTTGCTAGTGATATGATATGCGTATCTTTTGTATAATATTTTTTTCATTTATTGAGTCTTATTTGAAAAATACAAAAATATTTTTGATTTTAAATATTTTTGAGAAAAATACAAAAAGATTTTATTTTTAGGTCAAAAATATTTTTAGAAAAAAATAAAAAGATTTTCGGTTTATTTTTATGTCATGAGTTTTTCATGTTTGATGTGACATATTGGTGTGCTTCGACTCCCGTCATTTCATTATCCATGTGGTTACGACATTTGGTCATAATTATTGATGCGTTGAATGATCTTAGCCATTGTCTATATGGGGTTGTTTCAAAGTTGATAATCATTTGGATTCGATTTTCTATATATTCCATTTTTTCACACATGCACCAATATATATGAATGTTTGACATCTCATGCATATTTGAGCTTGGTGAGACATTCTTATCTCAATTTTTTCGTCTATGCATAAGTAGACTTAGGAGGAGGTGTGCATGTAAGAACCGTTTATCATGAGGGTTAATATTTCATATATTGAAAAAAATGATGAGTGTACACGAGAAAGGGTTAGGAGAGTACAATTAACTTGTCGTGAAAGCCACAATTTAAAAGAGCCCACAAAAAATAAAGGCAATAAAACGAATCATATGCCCAAAAAAAGGCAAATAGGATTTCTCTTGAGAAAAATAGAGACCTCAAAAGAGCTTGAAAAACAAACATAAATTTGAGGGAGTTTGGTTGAAAAATTTTAACGGGTTTGCGCCACGAATCCTAGTGTTGAAACATCGCATCATGACGCTATTGTTTGTAAGATTGTCAATATTTCGGATTTGTGTGCAAGTTGATTGTTTGAATCATTTGGCTAAATATATTAATTGTTACATATGGCTAAAACTTAGTTTGTTGCCATCTTACTATCAATTAGAGCTTCTTGAACGTTTCAATGTGTTGAAGTTATGATTCATTTGTTGTAGTTCACATACATTCACTCCATATCCATGTTTGAGCACATTGATACTATGTTGGCATGAAACTCACATTGTTTTACTTATTTTATTTTTTTTCTATTTTGCTGTCGTTTTCTCTTTCCATTTGATTTTTTCAGGAAATTTTTTTACTGGACGAAACTTGATCATTTTTAGAACTGGAATTGAGACAATTTATTTTCGTTCAAATGAAAACTGGATTTCTCTCAAGCGACAACCCAATGTCGTGCGATGTTGTGTTCACGCGAGGTTCAAGCAACAGAAAGAAAAGTGTCATGTATATGTCGCGAAAAGGGTCGTGGGAAGGGTTACTTCGCGAGAGCACAATGTTTTGCATTTTTTAATGTGCCTTGTTGTATGGTTTGAAGGACATGCATTGTCATTCGAGCGACTTCTGGAAGATTTTTGAGGATTCTTCTGTTTCAGTACCCAATTTTTCTTGATATAATTTTTGGTACTGCTCGGGTACTTCTAGATAGTTTTTATGCAGTATGGGTTGAGTATGCATGATGGATTTTACTTCATTATTTTTAGTCACAAGAAATAATAAATGTTGGATTTATATAACTACTGTTTGCAAGCTACGAGTTGGTACATGGTGATAAATTTAGTAGCAGTTTGGGTTCATATTTATCTAGATATGCTTTATTATCACTTTCTAGATATGATGATTTGTTTATCTTTCTTACTTATTTTCTATCTGAGACAAAAAGGGGGAGAGGTGTATGTGATGTAGGGGGAGATTTTTTTTTGTTTGAGTTTGTTTGTTTGATGAGCACATAATTTTTGCACAAATTGATACCCTAATTTTTCAATGTTTATTTTCATAATTGGTATCAAAATATTTTGCTCACATGTTTAACAAATAATTTTATTTTGATTTTATAAATTGGTATTGATATCATAATGTTTTATATCATTTTCTCCTCCATGCACCACTGGGTATTTGTTTGTTTCATGTGTGTAGGTATGCTTAAGAGATTCGAGATTTCAAGTCTACATCACATTCAGACAACTCATGTTTACCGGACCATCATTTACTAGTCTTGTCCTGTAATTTTTATTTGAATTTTATGGGGTGGGATTTAGGCATCATACGGATTGACGGTCCGACTTAGGAATTTCACTGTTAGGTTTTGTTCCAGAATAGTCAAAGGGGGAGATTTATAAGGAAAGAATTTCCAACTGAGTCCATTGTAAGTACTTGACTTATGCCCGGAACAAAACATTATTTTTGAGTCATAGATATATTTTTTATTGTCAGGATCCCACACAGTCATTACATAAATTTTATTGAAAATGTTGCGGCCAAGCTTTAAAGATAAATCATGTCGAGTTAAATTTTGTGCACATTTCACGTCTTCATTGCATTTCGAGATCGCTCAGGTATGAATGCGTAATGTTTATGGGACTCCGAAAATATGTTTACAATGTTATTTTATTAAAAAGTATTTTAAGAATGTTAAAATGCATTTTAAAATTTTTAATCTTCGTTTATTCTGAGATAATGATCTTTTAGAGTTGTGTATATAACAAACTCTTATGTTTAGTGATTCAAACGACATTGCAGGTCATTCAAGCGAGATGAACATGTCGTTCGAGCGACATGGGAATTTAATTCGAGCGACATGAAGATTTCATTCGAACGATGCGTTGACTTAACTGTATTATTAAAGGCGTGTTTCTCTCATAATTTCGTAAGTTAAAGAACCAAAAGAATAGTTTATATTCAGTACGTTTTCTGCACAAGTTTTCTAAGGTTTTCAAAGATTAAAAGAATCCTTAGAGTTTAAAGATTCGAGCTTTCATTTACATATGCTATAATGATATTTGTTTGCACCAATTGGGAGTTAGTTCTACACTTTGAACATTGTTAGGTTTTGTAGTAAAGAAGCGAAGGAGCTCGTGTTCAACATCGTAGACATTGTCAAGCTACATCGGTAGACACCGAGGCATTCGTGTATGCATGTGTTGTGGAATGTGAGCCATCATATCAACTGTTAGTAGGAAGGGTGTGGATGCAAAAACACGGGTTGGTGCTTTCTACTTACCACCAATGTGAAAAAGCAAATATAAAGGGCAAGGAGGTGGTGATTCAAGCATCCAAGAAGCTGTTCGCAAAACAGGAAGACCACTGGGTGGATGCTGCCTTTTACACTGAGCTAGCTAAAGAGGCTACGATAGTTACAAGGTATATTGGACGTACCAGGTTCCCAATCAATCGAGAAAGAGTGCACATATTAGCTCGATAAGTGGTAATTTATGAGGAAGAACGCAAGTAGGAGGCAATGAGTCCTCCCGGTTTATCGAGGCAGCTTCGTGACCAAATGACGTCACGTATTGATCCTATAGAACACCAAATCCATTGCAAGAGTGTGCTCAGTAGACATTTTGTGAGAGAGTGAGAAGATAATTTCCGCAAAAGGACTCACATGGAGGAAAACCCCTGACATTGCAAGAGAGTGGTTTTTCCTAGCGGTAGAATTATTTACAGATTATGAAGGTGTGAGCGGGCAGCTGAAGGTTTGGATGATAAAGCTGACCCGGTCTATGAATGTTTCTTTATAGACAACCAAGGGCAATGTTTGATGATTAATAACTGGAGCATCTGATAGTTTATAGAGGAAGTATAGGAAGAGCCCAAATGTATGAAAGACAAACCCATGTCATAAATTCAAGAGCTAGAAAAGATAGATATCGCTAAAGAGGGTGATGACCCCAACCCTATCTTTATCTTAAAGGACCTCGAAGAGGCATCGCGAGAGGGTTTAATCGAGCTGATGCAAGAGTTTAAAGATCTCTTCACGTGAAAGTACACCTAGATACCTGAGGTTGACAAGGAGGTGAGTTACCATAAGATGAATGTTTTTCCCTCAGCTATCCCAGTGAAGCAGGCTACTCAAACTTATAAAATAGAGTTAGACTTGAAGATCAAGGAAGATATGCAAAGGCTACTCATGGCCAGATTCATTGTGTCCCTATTCAACTTATAATTTGGTTGTCTAGCATTATGCCAGTAGGAAAGAAAGACAAGAGCCAAATCAGGATCTGCGTGGACTTTCGAGACCTGAACCGGGTGTACCCAAAAGATGAGTTTCCATTTCCCTCCATAGACAGCTTGATTAATGAAACCGTATGGAACAATATTTACATCTTCATAGAAAGTTATGTGGGGCATAACCAGATCAAGATGGATCCGACTGACGACGAGAAGACTGCCTTTTAAACACCTTTAGGTAATTTTATGTACACAGTTATGCCTTTCGGTCTTAATATATAAGAGCCACCTATCAGAGAACCATGATGGCCATATTCCATGACCTTTTTCACAAGAGAGTGGAATTTTATATTGATGACCTGGTGATTAAATCTAGGAAGGAGGATGCTCACTTAGAAGATTTGAGGAAAGTATTCACCCGATGTAGAAAGTACAAGCTGGAAATGAACCCTCTCAAATGCGAGTTTGAGGTGACAAGTGGGACATTCCTCGAATTTGTGATGAATCAGCAAGGCATTTAGATGGTTCTTGACAAGAAGCGGGCCATCCTTGAATGCCAAGGCCAAAATCAGTAAGGGAGTTGAAGATCTTCTTAGGAAAAGTCTCCTACTTAAGGCGATTTATGACCGGGTCGGCTGAAGTGACCCATCCACTAATGGAGTTGTTGGGAATAGGGTCTAAGTTTGTGTGGGAGAAGGCGCATCAAGAGGCCATGGACAAGATTAAAGTGCTCCTCACATCTCCTCAAACGATGACCCCTTTGAAGGCAGGTATTCCTTTACATCTATATCTTACATCTACTGAACGATCTATTAAGGCACTGTTGGCCCAACAGATGGATGGTGTAAATAAACCTATTTATTACTTGAGTCTAATTATACATGGGCCAGAGGCCAAATATACTTAGCATTGAGAGGCATTATTTGTGCCTTGTATTTATAGCGCAAAAACTTAGGCATTACATGTTATCATTTACAGTCCATGTTGATACCAAATTTAGTCTACTGACATGGACCAATCACTTGAAGACACGTGTCAACCACATGGCAAATGCGAATACTTTTTAACGAGCAACTCATACACTTCGAACAGCTTAAGCGTACCGATCAACTCAAGCGTACCGAGCAACTCAAGCGTACCGAGCAACTTAAGCGGTCCAAGCTACTAAGCGTGCAGAGCACTCAAATCAAGAGAATCAAAAAGACAACTGTGCATTAAATGCTCATTATTATCGTACAGATGTATATGTCTACTAGATAACAGCGCATTATCTTATCATATGTACAACCTCAAGGCTATAAATACATTGTAACCTCCTCATTAGAAGGGGACTTTGGATCTCTTGGCAAACCCATTATCGAGATTCCAAATAAACAGTCAGCAATACAAAATAGTGGACGTGGGCCATTCTTACAAGGCTGAACCACTTTAAAAATCCTTTGTTTTTATTACTTATTTATCTGTGACTGATTAATTAGATATAATTTAGTTTTTTGCATCAACAGATTGGCGCCGTCTGTGGGAAACGACTGTATTTAGCGTTTTTCACCAAAATAATTCACCATCTATGGCTGATAATCCGGAATCCAGTAATCGAAACACTGGAATCCCTCTAAACCTTTATTCTCCCCCAAATGTTCAAGATCTGGCAGGCATAATGGCTAATTTAGCCCAAGGGCAAACAACCATGCAAGAAACCATGCGTCAACTGATACAAACTGTTCAAGGTGGATTGCCAGCCCAATCTGGACAACGAAGTGTTCAGAGAAATACCCATATGTCTTCCTTAAGAACAAGATGAACACTGTTACCAGAGGTCTCTCAATACTGAGTAATATCGTACTGATAGATCTAGTGATCCTTCGTACCAACCTGGTCGGACTTCGTCAGTACGAGCTACATATTCTCAACGAAATGTCACTCTAATTCCAGAAAGGACTGGTGCTCTTGAAAGGTTGAGTAGGGTCTCTCCTTTTGATCGTTTGGGACCTCAGAGGAATAGAAGTCCTCCTAGGATTGCGTCGAGGAATTCTCAATGACCATCCGACCTACGGGAAGTCTCTACCCAATCACACCCAGTAGCTCGTAATGAAGGATCCCAGGAGGAAAACTCGACGCGATCAGTTGCTCGAACAAACAAGCCCGAGGTGGGAGACGATGCATGGAAAGGCTCAATTCAAAGATTGGAGGACAGATTAGGGGAAATGTCTAAGGCCAAAAATCCTCTACAAAGAACTTTTGTCCAAGGGACACCATTCGTACAAGCAATTGTGAACTTTCCCACACCATCAAAATTTAAAGCTCCTACAATGACACCTAAATATGATGGAAAAACTGACCATGTCCTTTATATAGAACGATACCAAGATGTTTCCGATATCTATGCAGTTCCAGACGAAATGAGATGCAGGGCATTTTTAGGAACTCTTACCGAATCTACTCAAATATGGTACAACAACCTTCCTCGGGGGAAAATTGCGACCTTCTTTCAACTAGCAGAGCTCTTTATCGGGAACTTCTGTTTTGGAGAGAAACCAGTCAAACGAGTAGCACACTTGCTAAGTGTTAGACAGAAGGCTGGCGAAAGCACCAGGGACTATATTACTCATTTCAATAACAAGAAACTTGAAGTAATTGATTACGAGGAGAAAATAGCAATTACTGCTCTGATGAGTGGATTGTTGCCATATAAGTTGTACTACACTTTAGCCAAAGATCCACCTAGAACCATGGCAGAACTGATGGCAAAAGCAGCCAAAATCATGAATGCCGAGGAATCCATGGCTGCGAAGAAGAATGCGGACACTAAGGAGACCAAGGTTGAAGATGGTAAAACTGAAAAGTAGGATCATGAGAACAATGGTGGCAACAGGCAGTTGAAAGGAAAGCAAGCACTGGAGCAGGTAAAGAAATTTGGAAATTATACTCCTTTGAAGGTAGATATAAATCACATTCTGGAGGAGATCAAGAACAGCGAGAAGCTAGCTTGGCCAGTAAAAATGAAGGCAGATCCTGACAGAAGGGACAAATCCAAATGTTGCGAATTTCACAAAGACCATGGTCATACAATTAAACGTTGCATAGCTCTCCAGAATGAAATTGAAGCACTCATCAGACGAGGAAAATTGGCTAAGTATGTTGATCGCCAAAATGGTGGGAAGACCAACGATCGAGGAAGGCAAAGATCTAAATCTCCTCGTCGAGCAAAAGAAGATAAGAAGAGAGACCACGATGATGATCTAGAAGAAGATCTCGACCTTCCTAAAAGACCAAGACAGCCTGAGCGTGAGGTATTTTCAATCCATTTTGGATCATTTAAATGTAATGTTATTACAGGTGGAGATGCAGGAGGTGGAGATCTTACTACGAAGAGGAAAGCCTACCTCAATGAGGCTCAAGCTTGCTCATACATACAGCGAATAAACTTGGTTGAAGATGATCGCCCGAGGAAGGTGAATAAAGATAAACTGGTCATTGGTTTCTCTAAAAATGACCTGGCATGTGTCTTATATCCTCACGATGATCCATTGGTAATCAAGATGAGAATGAAAGAAGTGATGATTTCACGAGTACTGGTGGATAATGGTAGCTCGATAGATATCATGTTCTATCCATGCTTTGATAGTTTGAATCTGTAGTTAGCCCAGTTGGAGCCATATCATAGGCCCCTCCTTGGTTTTACTGGCGAGAAGGTTTTTCCACTTGGGACGATCAAGTTGGATATGCTTATTGGTACATGGCCTTCTTATCGAACAGAAAGAGTACGCTTTTTCGTAATGGATAAAAATATCCAATCAGCTTACAATATCATCGTGGGAAGGGTAGGTCTGAAGAATTTCGAAGCAGTACCATCTATCGTACATCAATGTTTAAAATTCCCAACCAACTTTGGAGTTGGAGTTATGAAAGGCGACCAGAAAGTAGCTCGGGAATGCTACTATTCATCTGCCAAACAGGAGGAACGTGAAGAATCCAGGAAGAAGACTACTACTTATTAAGTGGATGAAATAGAAGATGCAGATATTGAAACGTTAGACCCTAGAGACGAGTCTCATCTCGTGAAGGGCCAGGTCATGGAGGCTACTGAAAATATCATTCTGGACGACGAGTATCTAGAACGAACAACTCAAATTGGTGCATCGCTGGATGAATCGATAAAACAAGAATTGATAGCATTTCTAAGGCACAGAAAATAGACTTTTGCATGGAGTCATGAATATATGCCTGGGATAGACCCGAATTTCCTGTGCCACGAGCTCAATGTGAACAAGGAGGTAAAGCCAGTAAAGCAGCGAAGAAGAGTGTTCAGTCCTGAGAAGAACCAAGCTATACAGGAAGAAGTGGAGAAACTACAAAAAGCCTCTTTTATTGAGGATGTCAAATATTCTGATTGGCTAGCAAATGTGGTGATGGTAAAGAAGAAAAATAACAAGTGGAGGATGTGTGTAGACTTCACTGGTCTTAATAAGGAATGCCTAAAGGATCATTTTCATTTGCCTCAAATCGATCAACTAGTAGATGCTACCTCGGGGCATGAATTGTTGAGTTTCATAGATGCTTATTCTGGTTACAACCAGATTAAAATTAACCCTGAGGACAGGGAGAGTACCTCTTTTATCACCCCAAGGGGAACTTATTTCTATAATGTTATGCCTTTTGGACTTAAAAATGCAGGTGAAACATATCAGTGGCTGATGAATAAGGTGTTTCCAGAGCAAATCAGTCACAACATGGAGGTTTATGTTGATGATATGCTGACGAAGAGCAAGAAAGTTGCTGATCATCTAGTTGACCTAGGTCAGACCTTTGATCAACTAGAGAAATATTAAATGAAGCTGAATCCCACCAAATGCATATTCGGAGTACGATAACGCATGTTTCTCGGATATATTGTTAACCAATGAAGTATCGAGGCGAATCCTGAAAAGATCAATCCCTATTGGGGATGCGATCTCCAACTACGAAGAAGGAAGTGCAAAGTCTCACAGGACGAGTTACAACACTTAACAGATTTGTGTCACGAGCAACGGACAGATGTCTCCCATTCTTCAAAACGCTACGAAAAACTTTTGAGTGGAATGATGAATATGAGGAGGCCTTTCAAGAATTGAAGAAATACCTAGGGACACCTCCATTATTGTCCAGACCAGTGATGGGAGAAAGATTATACTTGTATCTAGCAGTTTCAGAGAATGCAGTTAGCTCGGCATTGATAAGATTAGAGGACGGAGTGCAAAAACCAATCTATTACACCAGCAAGGCCTTCCGAGGAGCCGAGATCAGATATCCAAAGTTGGAAAAGTTAGAACTAGCACTGATCGAAGCAAGAAGAAGAATGAGGTCATACTTCCAAGCTCATACTATAGTTGTGTACACAGATATTCCATTAAGGCAAGCTCTACACAAACCAAAAAAATCAGGAAGATTGATGTACTGGACAGTAGAACTTGGTGAGTATGATATAGTTTATGAGCCTAGATCGTCGCTTAAGGGGCAGGCAGTAACAGATTTTATTACAGAGTTCACCCATTCTGATACTTCCGAAGAGCAGAAGCTTAATGCAGAACAACCCGTGGATGATATGATATCGTCAAATTTAACACCCGACAAACTTCCAGCCATGGAAAATATAGAGAAGGTGATCAACGAGCAGCAAGAAATGCCGGAGGAGGATAAAAGGAAGCATCAAATATTCCACCGAAGAACTCTGTCTGATCAAGAGTTTGATAATGAAGTACCTATATGGAATTTGTGTGTTGATGGCTCTTCGTGCACTACAAGCAGTGGAGCGGGGATTATTTTAAACAGTCCGGATGAGATTGATATGGACTATGCTCCGTGCTTTAAATTTAAATCTTCTAATAATGAGGCCGAATATGAAGCTATGATCTTGGGCTTAAATCTGGATAAAACCATTAAGGCCGAGTAGATCGTTGTATTCAGTGATTCCCAGTTAATCGTAAATCAAATTCTGGGGGTGTATGCAGCAAAATTAGAATTAATGGTCAAGTATCATGCAAAATCAAAGGAGGTGGTATCAAGTTTTACTGCTGTTCAATTTATTAGAATACTAAGATTGGAGAATGCAAGAGCAGACGCCCTAGCTCGGTTAGCATCAGCCACACGCACCGCTACGAAGAACAATCCCAATAGAAATCCTGGTTGGTCGGAGCATAGACGAAGATCTGATGATGAACTTCATTGCCCTCGACTTGGGACAATCTTGGATGGATCCCATCAAGGCCTATATTGAAGAAGGGGCTTTACCAACTGATAAACTCGCAGCCAAGAAACTGAAGTTTAAAGTTGCTCGTTATGTATTGACCAGTGGCATTTTGTACAGACGAGGAGTTATAGCAGGGCTACAAAGATGTGTCCATCCCTTCGAGGTGAAATATTTGATCGAAGAGTTTCATGAAAGGTCCTGTGGAGCTTATATAGCAGGTTGGACGCTTTTGCAAAGAATAACAATGCAGGGGTACTAATGGCCAACGATGAGAGCTGATTGCGTAGCTTATGCCAAAAAGTGTGATAAATGCTAACGTTTCTCCTCCATCCCAAGAACTCCCCAAGCATTATTAACACCCGCAAAGTCTCCTTGGCCATTTGCCATATGGGGGATAGACTTGGTCGGGCCAATTTCAACGACCAGGGGAAGATTCAAATACCTCGTGGTTGCTGTTGATTATTTTACAAATAGGTGGAGGCTGAGCCTCTCATTGATATGACATACGACAAAGTCTATCAATTTATTTAGAAAAACATTATTTGCAGATATGGTCTCCCACATGCATTCATTACTGACCATGGAACCCGGTTTGACAACGAGGAGTTTGCTGCATATTGTCATCAGTCCAATATACTGAAAATCCACTCTACACCAGTCCATCCCCAGAGCAATGGGCAAACTGAGGTGACAAACAGAACTCTACTGAATGGATTGAAGAAACGACTGGATGATGCAAAGGTAAATTGAATTAACAAGTTACACTCTGTGTTGTGGGCTTATCGCACCACGAACAGCAACAGGAGAGTCCCCATACATGCTGGCATTTGGGAGCGAGGCTGTCATACCTGCTGAATTGGGTCTACCTATGCATAGGGTGCTTAATTTCAATTCTCCTATCAGTGACTTGATGAGAAGATTGGACATGGATATGCTCGAAGAAGTTAGGGAGGAAGCAGCAATCAGGAATGCAGCATATCAACAACGAATAACTTTTTTCTTCAACAAAAGAGTGAAGAAGTGTGATTTGAAGGAAGGGGATTATGTGCTGAAGAAAGTGATCTAAAAGCACAACAAATTGGAAGCCAACTAGAACGGACCCTACAGAGGAACGGGAGTTGTTCGTCCAGGGACATACAGGATTGAAACTTTAGAGGGGGAGAAATTCAAGAATGCATGGAATGCAGAGCATCTGTGCAAGTATTATCAGTAATTGAAATTCTTATGTAATGCAATTCCTCTGTAATGCAATTTATTCCATATGAATAAAGTTATGTTTCACCTATTTTTTCTTCCTTTGTTGAAATTTTTTCGGAGTATTAGTGCTACACACTACACAAATCCAAATTCGGAGCAACAACATACCATTAACCACCAACCGGAAATTCAATTACCACCAACTCCGGTTAGTCGATAACTTAATACCACCAACTCCGATTGGTCGGTAATTCAATTACCACCAACTCCGATTGGTCGGGAACTTAATACCAGGCAATTCAATTACCACCAACTCCGATTGGTCGGCAATTCAATTACCACCAACTCCGGTTGGTCGGGAACTTAATATCACCAACTCCGGTTGGTCGGCAATTCAATTACCACCAACTCCGATTGGTCGGGAACTTAATACCACTAACTCTGGTTGGTCGGCGATTCAATTACCACCAACTCCGGTTGGTTGGGAACTTAATACAACCAACCCCGGTTGGTTGGTACCAAACCAAAGAGTGACAAATCACTATAATCAAACAACAAATGGGATAAGTATAGTATATACATATATTTACCAACCAACAAGCAAGGACATTCTATAAATTATTTAGAAGAAAATGAAATGACAAAAGACTAAAAATTTCTTCATTTAAATCAAGTAAAATTACATATGATGTGAAAAGTCTGATTCATTACATAAGAATATCCTACTCCAGGGGTTTCTTCCCCTCTGATTTTGAAACAGGTTCTACCCCGGAGGGCCGATCAAGCAAGTGCTCTGGGCGAGATATCTCAAAGTTTGCATGAAGACTATAATCGCCGAGATACTTTGAAATCAAGCATTGAGGAATTGCACGAGCAGGAATCCAACTAATATCAAGCTTAAAAGGAGGCACGGGCAAATCAAGCACCCCAGGATCATAATAATCCCATAAATAGTGGCCCTGCTCCAATTTTAGCACACACAAGGCATTCAACCACCCCTGCTTATATCCCTCATTATTTGACTGTTGCAACCGAGCATCGAGATGGTACAGAGCTTCGTTGTACCCAGCCATCCAAAATTCTCTGGGTTATTTGTAAAACTGATAAGTTAACCTCTCCAGTTTCTCATGGAGTCTCTTCACAATAATTTTTTTACTTTCGAGAACATTATACTGATTAGAGAGTTGCTCGGTAAAGTTCAGAATCTTCTTAGACATTTCTGCCAAGGCTTGATTCTTCGCCATCAACTGGACGGCTTGGTTCTCTAAAGCCGATTGAGTTCTTGCTTCTTTAATGGTGACCCGACCAGCCCTTGATACTCCGCGATAAGATCTTGCTCTGCCATGGGTGGATGAGGATGGTCCAGCTCGCTTCAAAGTTTCTAACTCATCTCGTAAGTTAGCATTTTTTACTTCCAAAAATGAAAAACCATCATCATTCACTTGGACCAGGGCTCCCGAGGAAGATGCAGTAGATTTGAGCTGTTTTATTTCCTCTTGCAAACCAATGTTCTCCTACTCCAGCAGCTTGGCGATATGTCTATGCTCTTCAATTTTAAGCTTTAGAACACTCTCCTTCTTCTCATGAGCAGAGATGAACTTATCATATCCCTTATCAGCACTCAATTATTGGTACTTTCTCTCATAACCTTGATGTAAAAGTGTGAAGGACTCTTTGTACGATTTCTTAAGTTCCTCAATCGTTCCTTGGAGATCTTCAATCATCTCATAGTAGGCCACATTGTTAGCAATAGCATGATAGAGCAAACACTTCAAGTATTAGTAAGCTTCAATTACTCGGTCAGAAGCACCTAATCCGAGGATGTCAATTATTCGGGCCTCATTAAGATCTGCATGACCAGCTTTAAAATAGTCATTGCATTTCTTCATCAATTTTGTATCATGAGCTGATAAGAGCTCCATCTTGGCCATAAACTAGCAAAGAGAAGAAATAAAAAGAATTAATAATGATGCAGACAGAGCAAGTAAAAGAGAAATTCAAGATGAACAACCAAAGCTTGAATTTTTATTCATCATACGAGAAAATACATAAGTTCGAGGTTACATTCAAGAGGACAATAAAATAAAAAAAACCGAATAACTTTACACCTTCTCTTTATTTCCTACGACTTCCTCAGAAGGTTTGGATGAAGGGGTTGGCTGCTCGAAAGATAATGGTAGCTGCTCGGCAGAAGTGCTGGTTGGTTGGAGTTGCTCGGAAGGATGAACAACAGGAATAGTAGGGACATTGATCTCCAGTCATCATAGAAGATTCTTCTGAATCAACTTCATCCTCTTCTTCTTTTCTAGGAGAGGGAGGAGGGCCATGAGTGTGCTGCTGGAACAACTCAGAATTCTCAGCAACCTTCAATTCCTTCAAGGCTGCTACCCATCCATCCCTAAAATATTTAACACCTGCGTACTCCATTTGAGAAGACATGGCAGCCAGACCCTTGTTCCAACCCCTGTCCCAACCAGCACTGAAGGATTTTTTAACTGCAGCCTTCCTTTTTGCCTTCTCTGAGGAGGTCCTTTCCCTAAGGAGCTCCTCGATAGACTTCAACTTTTCTTCCACCTCTGTCTTCTATCGCTCAACATCTTAAAGTTTAACAACTTTATCTTCAGCAGATTTAAGATTAACATCAAGCTCCTTGTTGCTCTGCTCAAACTCCTTGTTTCTTTGTTCAAATTCCTTCAACTTCTTCTCCAATTTCTTGGAGGCATTCACAGCTTGATCTTTTTCTGCTTCCACAGACTTCAACTGCTTCTCCCAGGCATCTTTATCTTCCTCGTACTTTTAACGAGAGTCTTTCAAAGATTGAGTCAGCCCAACAAAATCTTCCTCTACTCCACTCGAGGAACTTGAAGCCCTAATAGCTTCATCCTTCTTTAAAATGCCGTTGAAACACGTCACCAGCTGAAAAAAGAAATAACTTTAAGTCAATACATGAACATAGTATTAAAAAATAAAGGGGTCAAGACTAAAGATACTTACTGAAGAAATGTGGTGAGCAGCCAGTGTAGTAAGTTTCTCATGAGAAAAGGTGTCTTCAACACCTTGAGATTCTGGAACAGTCCAGGATTTTACCAAGCTCACAACAGAGCTCGGAGCAACAAGAACTGGAACACTACCTTCAACATTTGAAGGTTGAGGGATAGGATCAGCAGGTCTCTCAGAAGAACTTCTCTTCAATCTTCTCCGAGGAGAAGGAACATTTTCAACTAAGGATGTTGTCTTTATTGGTGAAATGACAATAACATCGCTTGAAGGAGATATAGCAACAGTCTTACTCGGAGCCACAGGGGGCTTCTTGCCAACTTCTTTGGCAGCAGTGGGAGGGGGTACATCTATAATCTTTGTCCCTACTTCTGGGACATCTTGTTTGCTCTTCTTTACCTCCACAGTGGCAGAGGCAGACTTGTCAAAAAAGGCAGGATTTTTTCTCTTCTTCATCAGGTCAGTGATAGGAATATTTGATTCAAAAGAAGAACCTTACACACTAGTCCCAGAGGCTAGTACTTGGTCAAGATCAACCACCACTGGACAAGGTCGAGCAGTAAAAGATGAAGTGTAGCTTTTATACTGCAACATGTAAGAAGTAGATCTAATATGCTCCTCAGTAACAGATTGGTGCAAGCTCCAGATAAGTTTTAAATGCTTTATATTAACATCAGTTTCCTTTGGAGGCTTTCTTTTACTATCAATTGTAATAAACAAACATCAAATATCAGTTTTTAATGGAGGGTTTTGCTAGTTTTTCAAAAATAAAAACAACCTATCCCATTGCCATAAGGTGGACATCTGGGACCTTGGTATACATCATCTCCATTTAATGGAGGGTGTTGCCAGTTTTTCATCACAACCCCATGATCAAAATAGTCCCTATTGGCAGTAGGAATATTGACAACTAAAGCTCTATTCAAAAACCTAGTTTTTAAATAGAATGTGGTATCACTAACAACCCATCTGTAGCAATACATAATCTCTGGAATCCCTAATCGAGTCCCACGAAGTTGATTTAACCTATGTACGCCATTAACTATCCTCCATGTATTTGGAGCTATTCTTGCAGGTACAACATCAAAATACTGGCAAAACTCCAAACACAAGGAATTTGGCGGGGAAGAAAAGCCACATTCGGCTACAAAAAGACTTGGGAACCGATGTCCCTCAGCCAAAGAAAAATAATCAGAAGGTTCAGAAAGTTCTTCCAAAATAACCCACGAAGGGATTGAAAATTCAGACCGAAATTTGTCCAGCGATTCAACAAGAAAAACCATGATGAACAAAGTAAATAAAGGAGAAGGAAGAAAATATTACAGAAAAAAGAGAGATCAGTTGACAATGAACGGTGGAAAGAGCGAAGGCACAAGATAGAGAAAAAATGAATAGTTCAAAGATACAGATTTCAAAAGTGAAAGATGAGAGGATTTCTGCCGCGCTTAAATACTTTACATCGGGAATAGAGAAAGGCAATGATTACAAGGGAAGACGTTTGCGTTTCCGGCGGCTAAAAGAAGAAAAGGGCACAAATATCGAAGTGGTCATGAAAATTCAAAATATTTATGAAGCCTGATATTATGCACTCAAAAAGGAGTTATATCTAACGAAAATTTTCCTAAAATCCATAAAAACCAATAATCTAAGTAGTTTTCAAGCAGAATATACCACACTTTTCTTCAACCTCAAACTGTGAAACATTGGGGGCTTCTGTTGATACCAAATTTAGTCTGCTGACATGGACCAATCACTTGAAGACACGTGTCAACCACATGGCAAATGCGAATCCTTTTTAACGAGCAACTCATACACTCTGAGCAGCTCAAGCGTACCGAGAAACTCAAGCGTACCGAGTAACTCAAGCGTACCGAGCAACTTAAGCGGTCCGAGCTACTAAGCGTGCAGAGCACTCAAATCAAGAGAATAAAAAAGACAACTGCGTATTAAATGCTCATTATTATCGTACAGACGTATATGTATACTAGATAACAGCGCATTATCTTTTCATATGTACAGCCTCGAGGCTATAAATACATTGTAACCTCCTCATTAGAAGGGGACTTTGGATCTCTTGGTAAACCCATTATCGAGATTCCAAATAAACAGTCAGCAATACGAAATAGTGGACGTAGGCCATTCTTACAAGGCTTAACCACTTTAAAAATCCTTTGTTTTTATTACTTATTTATCTGTGATTGATTAATTAGATATAATTTAGTTTTTTGCATCAACAATCCACATTATAACTAGATGTGATCCTATAAAGTTTTTGCTTGCTAGAACTATACTAATAGGCAGGGCATCCAGATGGTTTCTAATTCTTTTGGAGTATGACCTCAAGTGCATAGTTCCACGAGCTGTCAAAGGTCAAGCTTACGTAGATCTCTTGGCCATTTTTGCTTCTGGGACATTCGAGCCACCTATGGAAGAACTTCCAGGCGATGTGTGATTTTGAGAAAGAACGGAGAAGAAGTTCGATTATCCTTCAAGTTGGACTTTAATTGCTCGAACAAAGAAGTTGAGTATGAGGCACTTGTGATAGGGTTGCTCGAGGTCCTCAGAAGGGGCATACAGGTGGTCACAATAAAGGGAGACTCAAGCCTGGTGGTTAAACAAGTGACTGGTGAATTTTCTCTGAAGCACATGAGTTGGGCACCCTACCGAACAATCATATAGAGGTTGCTCGGGCAATTCAAAGAGTAAAGATCAAAAGGGACTCGCGAACGATGAACAGGCATGCCAACGCTTAAGCTACAATTACCCAAAATATTACTTTCGATGGAGAGTGAATGGTGGTTTGAATTACTAAGAGGATAACTCCCTCAACAATACTTAAAATTCTACCCACCAATGACAACAATGATTGGAGAGGCAAAATAAGGAAGCAACTGGAAATAGGGGCAGGCCCACTGGGTTTGGTCGACCTTGCATAGTATTTCATTGGTAGGGGAAACTTTTACTACAAGAACAAAGGGGGTTGGTTGTCCAGATGTGTGGATGCCAAAGAGACTAAGAAAAGACTGAGAGAAGTTCACAATGACAACTGCGAGACCATAGAGATCCCTTTGTATAGAATGGTTCAGCGAGCAGGTTACTTCTGGCCTTCGATGAGACAAAATGTTGTGATGTTACAGAGGGATTATAGGAAATTTTGGTTATTTTACCAAGCGACAGAGTGAAACTTTATTGACCAACCCCAATACTGGAGGCAACCATATATGGGCATGTTGCTAGAAACAGTGATGCCAACAGATAAAGATGATGCCATAAGACTAAAGTGGTGATTACCTAGATATTACGTCTAAGAAGGACAGTTGAACCTAAGAGGCTATCATGATAGGCCTCTGAGGTGCATTAGGGTGGAAAAAGCCGAAGAAGTACTGAAGCAGGCTCACGAGCCAGGTCACATCAGAGGAGCTAAACTTTATAACCAACTTATGACTTTGGGATACTCGTGGCCTTCAATGGAAAAGGATTTTACGGAGTTTGTTCACAAATGTAAGGCTTGTCAACTGCACAGCAATATGATCCACACCCCTTTGATGGACCTGCATTCCCTCTCTACTCCTTTCCCATTCCACACATGGGCGTTCAACCTAGTACGGGAAATAAATCCCTCCTCGCGAGGAAAGATTCGGATACTTGTTACCACTGAGTGTTTTACAAAATGGGCAGAGGCCATACCACTAAAGAGAGCCACAAAGGATTAGTTTATCTATTCATACAGGAGTACATCATTTGTTGCTTTGGTATCCTGAAGGTCTTCCTCTTATATAATGACACTCATTTTATAAGCAATGAAGTAAGTTTGCTCACAGATAAGTACTCCATCATCCACCACAAGTCAATCAGAGCATGCCCTAAATACCATAGGCAAGCAGAAGCTACAAACAAGACTCTGGTGAACATCCTGTTAAAAATGCTAGAGGATTTTTCAGGAACATAGTATGATAAGATACCTGAGGTTTTGTGGGCCTACCGAACAACTAAGAGAAAACCTACGGGGTATACCCCCTTTTCCTTAGTTTTTGGAGCTAAAGCAGTTTTACTAGTAAAACTTGAGGTACCTTCTGCCCGTTATAATTTACAAAGTGCCATGCTTTCCCATAGCCTCCATGTACCACTCAAAGCACTGGAAGAACATAGAGACAATGCAGCGAGGCACTTCAAAATGTATCAAAAATATTTGTCCAAATCTTATGATTAACTAGTGAGGCCGAGGAAGTTCAAAGAGGGAAACTTAGTCTTAGACCTGCACGAGGCACATCATGGGACTTTCATTACTCAAGTTTGAAGAAAATTGGGAAGGCGCTTACATCGTTCGAAAATCACATGATTTGGGCTATTGTGAGATCTAGAAGTTGGAAATGAGGTTACTTTCAAACTCAACAACAAATGGCTCAAAATTTATTACGTCTAGTAGCATTCATTAAGCCCATGTGTAAGATTTTACTTAGTTTTGCTAAGCAATTTGTGCGTGACCATATATGATTTATATATATGAATGAGAAAGCGTTTCTCACAATCACATAACAATACAAGCACATCGTTGGCAGACATGGCTAATTTTGTTTTCATTCAAAGTAATAGTATATGCAAAAATTCCCACTTTCTTCACTTCAGATAAAACCAAATGCAGAGATGTTCGATTACATAAGGAACCAATGTAGGTAGTCACTGTGTCACATTAATTGGAAAAAATAACAAAGAAAAAAATGCAGCAGCAGTTACAGTTACTAATCAGTGGATTCATCCATTATGAACCACAAGTCAGACAAGTTAAGAAGATAATGGTGGTGTCTTCTCCAATTGGTTCTGATCATCTGCCAAGTCAGCCAAAACTTTCTCATGCTGCTCTCTCTTCTACTATAAGCCTTCAACTTTAGCCTCCGCTATGACCAGCACCTTCTGAGCTACTGCTACTGCCTCTTGAGCCACCACCACCTCATCCTCCGATTTGATAATCTCAAAGTCTATGGGAACTAATTTCTCCGTAATATCTATCTGCGAGCGATTAGAGACTTGTAAACGGGCATAAAATGCGGGCAAATCGTCCTTCTTGAAAGCCCGAATAATCTCCACCAGCCAAGTAAGGAAAAACCCATTATTTATAAGGAGGTTGATCTTCCTCATCATCCCGTTAACATTTGATACACTTAGAAATTGAAGGGGGTGCGGAGAACCTCATCTGGTAAAGTCTCCAAGCTAAAAAGTATGCATGCCATTAATATAGGCAATGGCTGGATACAATGAACAGTGAAAGTGGGGGGGGGGAATCGATGTAAAAGCCTTTCGAGCAAGTTGTGCGAGGTAGTAGTAAGAATCTGGTGGAAATCATCTAAAATATGCCACATAAATGTTGAGGGTGAGGACTCTCGTGGATGAGTACTAAAAGTGTTATCGCTAGCAAAAGTGCGTTGGGTGTGCGAAGCACTATCACCTTCCTGGAGCCTAGACTCTATGGATTGAGACATCTCACCGGTGATGGGAGCCACTTGTAATAATCTCAAGCCCATAAAGTCTCCATGAGAAACTGACGCCACTACAGTCTCCCCCAGAGCAGTTTCCTTCTCAGTGGTTCCAGTGGCTAGCTACACGACTTCCACCCGTGATACGAGAAAATGTATCAAGTCATAGAAATATACAATCTTTTCATGAGAAATTAAAGTCCTACATTACTAGGCGCACCTGTACCTCGCTTATGGGAGATTAAACATGTATTACTAGGCACGCTTCACCCTCGTTTATGGGATATTTAAAGTCCTACATTCCTAGGCACGCATGACCCTCGCTTATGGGAGATTAAAGTCCTATATTGCTAGGCACCAAATTCCTATATTATTAGGCACACCTGACCCTCGTATATGGGAGATTGAAAGTCCTACATTACTAGGCTCACTTGACCCTCACTTATAGGAGATTAAAATCCTATATTACTAGGCACCAAAGTCCTATATTACTAGGCACCTCTGACCCTCGTTTACGGGACATTTAAAGCCCTATATTATTAGGAAATTTTACTAATATTTTATAGGAACTCCTACCCATATGGGATGGTTCAAGCGGAGCAGTAAAAAATAATACAACGAAAAAAATCATACCTCTTCAGAAATAGGCAAAATTGGCCATTGAGGGGTCACAATGGGGACCACGTCAGCTATTAAGTGTCGGGGAGCTTCAGAAAATTCCATCCTCTTCTTTATTTGGGGCCTCTAGCACAATAAGAGGGGTTTCTGAATCATCCATAGTCTGCTGCTCACCAATGACAAACGGAGCATACCTACCAATAACATCTTCACCTTGAACAACAACAACAGAAGGCACAACAGTATTTAATGGCTGCTACATAGACTCAACAGCAGGCCTACCCCTTTTGGTGTTTAGAATGGATGGTCAGAACAGATTAACCAACACTTGGTCATTAGTGGGTGGGGGACTTGAAACTGGATTATGTACTCGCCGAGCTACCTCCTCAGCCCGTTAGGGTAAAAACAACCTATGATAACTAAGTGTTAGTACGAAGAAAGATTGGAAGATAACCATGGAGAAATCGTAGAAAGAACCTTCGTACATTTATAGATGGCACAACAACATGGGGAACCACTGCACTAGAGTCAACAGTTTCCTTAACTCCTTTGGTTTGATAAGGTTGCTTATGCGAGAAGGAAGAGTTAGGCGACCAAGATGTACCCCGGCAGCTCATTGTCATTGCCAAAACCATTACATGTAGGAGGTAATTCAACCACTTGTTTGCCTTTTAAACTCTTCTTGGCAGCCTCACGGGATTTTACACTCGCTTTGTCTTAAATATAGAATAAATATTGGATGACCTCCGAAAAAGTACACTTGTTGTACTTCACCGTACAGTCTTTCACAATGACCTCAATCTTTGTTCGAGAAACTTGCTTAGCGCTTTTAATAACTTCTTTAAAGAAGGTTTAAAACCTGTCGCCTCCAAACCTAGAAGATCGCATGTATCCTCCAGAGTGATGGTGAATTCTCCCCATGCCGCTACAAAGGTATGGGTTTTATAGCTCTATCTGGATACAAGAGCTTACAAGATGTGGTTATTTTTGGCTAACGTAAGTCACCAAGCCAATAAATGGAGGATAGTCCCACTAAAGCCAGTTTTATGGCGTACTTGTTGTGAATATAATTCGTCCACGTCCCCAATCCCTCACATGCGTCACCCATGGATTCAAACTCCACCTTTGAGTATGGATAATTCCCCCTCTCAATCCTAAAACGAGGCATTGTGTTAGTGGGGATATAGGAGAAATCATCGGCATTGTCGCTCTCCTCCATTAATAGATTCACCTTGGGCTTAAGGACTAGTTTCCCCAGAAAGTTTTTAGCAGCGGTCCAAAAATGATTAGACTCGCCAAATTATGGCGCAGGGCAGTAGCAGGCCCATTGGTTCTGGTTGGCACGGGTCTCAGGGGACACACTCCTGGAAGAGGTAGTTTTCTTGATAATTACAGAAGAATGGAGTTGGAAATATCATAGAGAAGGAAGGTTTAAGTTGCAAAAAAATAATGGAGTTAAAAATATACTCGTTTTCAAAGAAACACCCACAGGTGAAAGCTTGGGGGGGTTGAACATGCCCTTTTATAGGGGCAGGAAGACGTAACAGAAAATCAACTGATGGCTTCTCAAAATTAAGGGTGACGTTTGAAGTCCCTCGCATTATTGATACACACGTGTGAAGAGTACAAATCCAAAGGTTGCAATGATGGTGATGATATGGAAATGCACAAATTCACTCACATGAGTGGAACGCGCTAGCCCCAGGCCTCCCTACGTACAATAAAGGAAGCAAATGTCAGTTACATTCAATGTTAAGTGGCCAAAGCAATAATGACGTGCATAATAAATCTCCAGTCTGGGGAGATGAACCACTTTGGGGGGAAATTTGAAAATAAAATTATTCACTCCCCAAAGCAAATTATCTCAAACATAATCATGATGTGCCATCAGCAAAGGGTTCCATCTAATAACGTCACCGTATGGTCAAAGATGAGATCGCTTGAAGGGGGGGTAAACTAATGAAGTCCCTCGCTCACACTTCTCTATACTGACTAAATGATTTAATACCTATTATGATGTGTTATCTGCCTATGAAAAATAATCTTTCTTCGCAGGGTAGTTCGAGGGTCATCCAAATATTTCGTATAAATATTTTTTCATGCAATAAACAAATATCTCAATGAAGGGAAATATGTAGGGGGAGTCCTCACCCAAGGTTGCTTAGCTGAGACGACTTTGTACTTAGTGAAAGACTAGAAAAAAAATGAAGACAGAAACCTCTCGAGGGACCTCCCATGGAGATTGTTGGAGGGACATCCTACAAAGACCAAGATCATTCGAACAACAATATTTGTAATGAGAAATATGATGTATTGTTCTTGTATTTTTACTTATAAATAATTCACTTTGTAATATGCGCAGGGATGTTTGATACCCTCGAGGAACCATACCTGGAAGGCCATGGGAGAGCTTACATGCTCTATCGAACAACCTCCCCTTGGGAACCTCACAGGGATTTGGTTTGAAGGATTGGAGAAAAGCAACGTTGGGAAGGCACTAACCAACCCTTTCGGAAAACTTAGGCAAAACTTTATTCAGCATAACGCAGTGGCTAGAACCATCATCATTGGGAGGAACCTCCTCGATGAACCCGAATCCCAGATAATCGTATGGAGATAATTCCTAGTCAACAAACAGCACACTTGGTGCTCGAGTTATTTCTAGCCGAGAAACCTCAACTTGATGGATCATATCTTTGATTGATGGGACGACCCGTCTAGTATAGGTCACTGTTCACCTTCTTCGTGATGTCTAACATTTAAGGGCTCGAAGTATTAGCACTCGAGTGAGTTTATCCTTACGATGGAAGGCTCATTTAATGAATTCTACCTTCTAACTGCCACAAGATAAACTTGTGAGCTGTCATGCCACACCCCCATTAATGCCATCATGATTTAGAGGCGTGATGTAGTTTCCCACCAAAACATAATATCTCATGCATTTAATGCAATATATTTGGCATTAAATGCTGATCAATCATTTTTAATACTAGCAAGTCAATCAAGTGACCTCACCTTCATATAAATAGACCAACTAAATAGTTTACATGGACGATAATTCGAACATAGAATTGTTGTTGGATTTTTGTCATACATGAGAGCTTCGACGAGAATATTAATTGTCTTAAAATTCCCCTTGCTTCCATTAATATCACCATTATTGAGCATTAGTTGATATTGAAGTTCCTGCCTTGCCTTTATTGTGACAAGAGTGCTTGCTCTTTCTCCCTCCGACTGAGTTACCTGTTGGTTCCACTCATTTATTGTGTTTTCATTGATTTTATGATTGTAAATGTCTCATTTAATAACATCTTGAGCATTGAATATTATTATCTCTTTCACTCTCATTTAGTGTCATTATTAAATGTAGCCTTGAGCATTATAGTCACGGTCTTGTAAGGGGTTATGCCTCGCTTGATACTAATCGTACTCCAAGAACCCATATCTTATAAATATTATCGCTATGAAATGTTGAATATGTCTTCTCGAGCATATCCTCTTCACTTACAGGATGACCACATAATTTCAGTTGTGAGGTAATACTAAATATTATTGAGTTATATTGGGATACAGATTTAAAATCTTGAAACCTTAAGTGTGACCATTCATATCAAACTTTTGGGAGAATAATAGTCATGTAATGGTAATAACACTCTTTAAAACTACTCCGAATGAGTTGCGGGTCCTTGACTGTGAGACATTCCCTTTTTAATCCTTCATGGATATGATGGCGTAGAAATGTCATGGCTTTAACATAGTCCTGTAGGGGCGCATTATTTTCTACTTTAATGGTGTCTTCCAAATTTATAGCTTCAAGATGAATTTCGTCATTTGTAATCTATGAAAGATAATTATTTCCAGATATCTCCAACGTAGTAAAATCAAGATTTGAAAGTTTTGACATGGCAATAAACTATTTGAGATACAGAACAACAAGTTTTTATTTAGAAGTAGCAAACTTTTGTATAATTAAAGAAAAATATATAGCATGTTCATAAGAAAAGATATAGCATGTTCATATATGTTTCTTCCTAAATAATATATGAAGATATGGTAGAATTAAAAAATTATGACTAGTAAATTTATCGCATAAAATAAAGGTTACTAACTATAGTTGAAATGAAAAACGGATATGATTTTAGCACCGGCATAGAATATCGAATGACTAGCAAAATCGTGTTGATAACGTGTTGAATAAAATGGAACTTGAACACAAATATGGATCAAAATCTTCAATATTGTATTGTATTGATTTCAGAAGTATATTTCAAAGTACATATATGTGTGAATATTTATAGGTAAACACAAGTTGATGTGTTAGCATGGTGAGTCAGCAGCTAGCTTTGCTGTGTCGCACTTGAAAATTTTATGTGTCTTGCTTGTAGATTTGTATTGTCATGCTTCCACTTTGAATGCTCGACAACTCATGATTATAGCATAGCATTGTTATGCGTTAGATTCTTGATGATTGACATCTCCTTCTTCTAGCATTGCATCGTCGTGCTTCTGACTCGGATGATGGACATATCATGCTTCTGGCATGATATTGTCATACTTTTAGATTTAGAAGATACTAGTATTCAACCCATGCGGTGTTGTAAGATGTTTTATAATTTTACATAAAATTAGTACATTTCTCAAGTATATGCACTGCCCAAACAAACAACACTCCATCCATGGGACTTATAATAAAATAAACCATTAACAACACAAAGACATATGCATAATTTTAGTTACCAAGCTGTCTATAAGAAAAATACTAGACATCAGTCTTATAAACTATCAATCTGCCAACAATACGAATCATTTTTTAGTGTAGAAGTCATGTACTAAACAGTTCTCCCCATCTCTCTCCAAGCTATTATGAAAACTAACAACTCCAAACAAATATGAAAACCAAAAAAGATATGAAACATATATGAAAACCCTACTAACCCATCCACATGCCTCATTTTCATCAATAACGCCAAACAGATGTGAAATTAAAAAAGAAGAGATTATGAATAAAAAAAATACCCATCAATTTTATTAGATTTAAAAGAGGCAAAAATCCAAACCTCATCTAAACATGAAAAAAGTAAATTCATAACCCATTATTTCCTTGTTACTAATTCTTGTTGACCAAATAAAGCTTTTAACAACAATAACTATGAATACAATAGAATACCCCGTCAATTTAAAAAAACGTATAAAATAATAATAAATCAAAACAAAACGGAACCTCGTCTTGCTCGTTGAGGAGATCAAAAGGGTTTTTAGAGGGTAAAGATTATGGATCACCAAACATCCCTTATAAACAAAATGATCACATCTGTTGTGTCACCAAACACCCCTAATCTTCCTCACATATGATCCAGAGGGCAACCATCGTGTTGACAGGATTTGTTAAAAGAACACGTGACTTGAAAAAAAAAAGAAACTCAACGGATAAAAGAAGAGAGAGAGAGAGACAGAGAGAGAGAGAGAGAGAGAGAGAGAGAGAGAGAGAGAGGAGGTGATGTGAGCATTTGATTTACGAAAAATATAGGGGAAGAGAGAGAGAGAGACATTTGTGTCCATTAGTTTGAGAAGTGGTTTTTAAGGAATAGATGGAGAGGAAAAGATAGGTAGTGAAAGAGAAATATGTGCAATTAAATTAAAGATGATAAGAGAGAATTAATGGATGAGAGATAAAAAAAGAGGTTTAAAGAATGAAAGAGAGTTTGAGATGAAAAGAGAGTGGATATGTGTTCCAATGAGAGAGAGAGAGAGAGAGAGAGAAATTTATTTGATGTGACACGCGGACATCTAAAATAAAGAGGAGTCTTTAATTCTTGTATAACATGTTATAATAAGTAAAAAATTATGGGTATCCACACATATTTTATACCTCAATGTTTATAACATAGATAATTATGTGGAACCCCTAGTTAAAAGTTTGAATATAACTAAACCCACTTAAAAGTTTATTGCACATATTGGCCCTTTAATTGATTCCATAGATTTCTCTCTCATTTGATTGTGTATAATCTGATCTCACCGAACAATCCAATGCACTTGAGAGATTGACTAAGTAGAGGAACCATCAAGGTAATGTTGATTTGATGTACCATCTCATTACTTGTTTGAATCCATGAAACTTATATACCAGTTGGATGTTATCTGAATGACATATGTGTATTAGAATAATATAGAGTGTCTACTTTAAAAAATAATAATATAAAGTATCTATTTATTCCGTGGGCAATTTGTCATATGAATAAGAGAGGCTTTCAATGATAATGTCGATCACAAGATTTTAGTCATATCGTATTTTTCTGAGTGTAAATGATTTTATGGTCTTTTTGACATTTGGAGAGTCCCATAACCTAGGGATACAATCGACATCTACAGTTTGATAATCTATCCTCTAGGAGATACAATTAGTATCTACAATTTATGTTAGCTTAGAGGGACCGCAATATTCAATTGAAAATAACTAGGATTTTCATCTATATTTCTTATATACTATGGGGTGAAATCTAAAAACCCCATAAAAAATAAAAAGAGAGAGAGAGAAAGATAAGCATTTTTCATAATGGAGAGAGATATATGACTTCATTTGACATAGATAGAAGCGTAGGAAGCGGAATGGAAGGCACTTCAAGTATTGAAATCAATTACTGAGGGTGTCACATGGATAGGTAGATGACGTTCAACATTAATTCTCATACTCGGTTTTATATACTGGTTAGAGTAAATTGCTCATTACTCCCTGAACTATACAATGAGTTTTTAAATGGTCCCTAAATTTTATTTTGTGTCAATTTTAGTCCTTGAACTAATTAATTTGACTTAATTTGGTCCATCCCTTAAATTAGACTGTTAAATTTATCAGAATTAAGGGCAAAACTGTCAAAGCGTTATCATTTTCTGAACAAACCAAAAACTCATCCCTAATTAATTTTAATTTAACCTAATAAATAGTTAAACCAACCGAACCATGACCTCCCTCTCCAACACTTTCGACTATGTTCTTCCCTCTTCGACAAATTTCCTCTTTCGAAAATCGTAAAATTCGTTCCGCGACGAAATTGATGTTTGTGAGATACCATTCTCTCCTCAATTTTTAGGGGAAAATGGAAACCCAAATAAGGGTTTATCTTTCATACTTATTTATGCCCATTTGTTGCTAAATTGATTTTTATCAAATTTCCCAAAGTTGGGTTCATTATAAAATTATTGTAGAAATATTGGAATCATTTTTTTCTAACTGAGTTATGTATGTTATCTTTTATTATTGTTAGTTTTGGATTTTTGTTGGTGTTTTGTTTATTAAGTTGTGTATGTTGTCTTTGCTGGTTATTTTTGTAAAATTGGAGAAAGAATGGGGTAGGTCAGTAGGGTTTCATTTGTGAAGAGGTGAAAGTCATTGGCATGTCCCATCGCAAACAAAACACAGGGAATGGAAGTCGCCAAAAAGGGATCTAGAAGTCGCCAAAGATGGGCGGGGTAGATCTCTCGTGGAAACCAAGGAAGCCTCGGAATACGATTTTAGTTTTTTTTTTGTTTAGATTTGAGTAAATTATGTATTGGATTAAAATAAAAGTCAATGAATATTTTTTGGTTTGTTCAGAAAATGGGAACACTTTGACAGTTTTACCCTTGATTATATTAAATTTAACAGGGAAATCTAACGAAATGATCATATTGAGTCAAATAAATTAATTTAGGGACTAAATTGACACAAAATGAAGTTTAAAGACAATTTAAAAATTAAATGTATAGTTTAGGGACTATATGAGCAATTTACTATATTAGTTATATGATATGATAGATATAGATATATCATCTATTAATCTTATATCATTAATCTAATCTATAGTATATAACTAAAACTGTAGACCTAAATTCTCTCAGGATGCCATGTGGCATTGACATAAATGTACATAATATCATTAAGTTCCAAAATGGTGTTGAGAAACGCATAGCCTGGTTCGTGCACCAATACCTCTTAAATGTGGAGAAACCTGTTCACATTTTCGAGGCAACTTTGGGGTTTCCAACTGGCATTTGTAATATCTTAGTTAGAAGAAAAAAGGGCATCTATATAGTTTTAAAACATCATCCCTCTCTCCACCAGACAATTCCATGCTGGAATTTATAGCTGCAACTAAAATCAACAATGAAATCCCTACTAAACAAGCCACTTTATAACCATTTATGTTCTCTACTACAAGTGGTTTTCATATTCTATGCAAATCTTGATGCTTTTTGCTTCTTCTACAACTACAAATCAAGTGCAAACACC
Organism: Sambucus nigra; assembly: GCA_949130495.1. Classification (NCBI taxonomy): domain Eukaryota; kingdom Viridiplantae; phylum Streptophyta; class Magnoliopsida; order Dipsacales; family Adoxaceae; genus Sambucus; species Sambucus nigra. The sequence goes on from OX422213.1 coordinate 313,308,118, forward strand.
GAGAAGAAATGAAACTGAATTCGCTCTTTTAACACGAAAATCCAGCCTGGACCACCAAAGCCAATCTTCGTTAACGTCATGGGTAGTGAACATCGGTCCTTGCAACAACTGGATTGGTACTGGGTGCAACAATATTAGTGGAGATGTCACTCATTTAATCCTCACAAACTTGAGTCTAAGAGGTACTCTTCATGTATATTCAACTAGATAATATCTTCTTCCATTTGTCATTGTTTTTATTTGATTTAATTTATTTGTTATTTTTGTAACAATCTTGAACTATTTAAGTGTAGAAAAGGCCTATGATTACATTGGGTATTTTTTTATTACGGTTTGGAACAAAAAGGGTTTGGCTCAAAACGAAAAAGTTGGATTAAAGGGTGATAGTGATTTATGAGTTTGTCCATCATGATAAACAAAATGCTTAGAGGTAGATTCTTCGCATGAAGAGGTCTAAGAGGAGGGAAGGGTTTATTCCCCTTTCTTTTCATATTAGTGGTTGATGTTTTGAAATATGGTAGAAAGTGAATGAACATAAATGTATTTTCCCAGATTATAATCCTAAATTGGATGCTCTTTTTTTGATGAAATATATGGTTCGATTTGCTTTATTTGTTATTAATGTTTATTTGTTATGGTTTATTTGGTTATAGGGATTTGCAATTTGTGGGGGAGAATTTCGATATTAGACATTCGACATTTTTTCCTTGATGTTCTTGAGGTATTTGCAATATGTTTATCTCTTTTAGTGGATTGGATCAATTATTTTTAGGAATTTGCAATATGTTTATCTTTTTTAGTAATGAGTAGTTATTGCATAATTGTTTGCATTATTTTTTTGGGTTTATAATTTGAAGATTTTATTTTGATTATGTTTTGCTAAATTCGGCCACGCATCGCGTGACCTTCATCCTAGTATATAATATTAAAAAGGTTGTCTTCATCAGAAATTATGCCATGTGGCATAGTAGTGCTTAACATTTATTAGCAACATCTGAATTCGGCATTCTCTATTACGCCACCCCATTCATCCCAACTCTAAATCAACAGCCTTTTACAGAAGGCCCTTTCATTTATCATCTCCAAAATCCTTATTTACTCATCTACAACACATCATCTACTATATCCTCTTATCCTCCCATTAAATGTTATACACCCAACCCCTTCAGATCATCTCAAACCAATTATTTACAATGGATCTAAAAATCCGACTATGATATATAACTCCCAGCCACTACAAGGATTTCATCCACCTCTATTCTGGATCTACCAAGGTCTGCAACACATTCTCTGAAATATCCAATTCATTAATATGGTGTAGAGATATGTGTAGTCGTGATTTCATTTTAATTTCCATTTTTCAAGATAAATATGTAGATATGGGTTTTGTTCGTCAATCTTGCTTTCTATTTTGTTTTGGTTTTGGTTTTTCAAGATAAATTCGTAGATATGGGTTTTGTTTGTCAATTCGAAATATCTTTTTGATTAATTTGTTGTAGACATATGTGAATTCGTGATTTGGTTTTGATTTTGGGTTTTCAAGGTAAATTTCTATATATGGGTTTTCATCGTCGATCTTGGTTTAGACGAGTTTATCCTTCCGTGGATGTCTGAGACACTTTTTTAATTAACAAATTCTATTTAACATATTTTTTCAATCTGATTTTGATATGTTTGTTTTCATTTTATTAGAATGAATTCTCTTTCTCTCAATATTTTTAAAAACCAACATTTTTATGCAATGATTGGTGGTGTGTTTCTTAAATTTAGGTAGAAATGGAAGTGATGAATATTTCCCCAGCTGAACGAAATTGAAATTACTAAGCGCTATATTTGATTTTCTCTTTAATGAGAAATTCCAAGCCAGAAATCGAATCCATTTCTTGGCATTTATGTGGAAGAGTATATTTTTTGAATTTCATTTTTAGGAAAAATTTGAACTTAATTCTGAAGTTTTGGGTATCGTTTCAATTTTGTAGTTGATGTTTTAGTTTTTTCTGCATTTCAAAGTTTGTCAAATAATAAAATAATGAATTTTATGGTAATCTTGCCAAATTTGTTTGACAAGATTGGCGATCTCAGCCTGACAGGAGATTGGACAATAGAAGAAGGTATTTGAAAATAGAATATGTAGAGTTGTCAAAATGATTCCTGGAGATACAAGATTAGAGAATATATTATGATCGTCATTCTGAATTTTATTTTTGGGTAAATGCATAAATAATCGGTAAGGTTAGAGTTTGTTTTAATTTTGTACTCAATGTTGTTTTGGTCCTGCAACAATAACTAAGGACACAAGAGTATGCTTCAATTAATTTTTATTAAGTGTTCGCGATACCTTTGATGCCAAAATCAAGATGATTTTTCATTGAATATTATGTGTTCTGCTAAGATAGATTTAGGGGGAAAAGTTCCCCAAATGTAGTCTTTGTGGTGTAGTTTTAAAACTTTAGTTTGTGTTTAGAAAAAAAAAATGCACCAATTTTCCCTCCCATTTAATTACATCTTTATTTTATTTATTTGTTTAATAATAAGAACAAATATGTGTTTCCCTCATGATTTGATCATGTTACTTTTTTCTCAAGTGTTGGGTTAACTTTTATAATTTTTCATTGTTATCATTTAATTCATTTTGTCTAAATTAATACAAATTAATGGACACTCATATTTTTTATATTTTGCAATGAAAAAGTTATCGGTGAGTCAACTTTAGTTTGTGCTTAGAATAAAAAGTCCCACATGAATTTTTCCCCTCAATTAATTACGTCTTATTTTTATTTATTTGTTTAGGAATAAGAAGAAATATTTTTTTTTCCTCATGATTTGATCATGTTATAATTCCCTTATCCGTTAATAGTTTATTAAATATTTTACAAATAGCCCGCGCAGCAAGCGGGGATAAAGCCTAGTCATATCTGTTACTACTCTATCACATTTACGGGTGTTCGTGGTCCGGTCCGATTTTGAGGTATTTTTGGGATCGGACCGCATTAATCGGTCCTAAAAAATTATGGACCGAGACTAGACCAGAATAATCGATCTCAGTCCTATTCGATATTCAAGCGGTCCGATTTTAGTCTCGGTCATATTTGGTCCATAAATAATTAATATAAAAAATAATAAAAACAACACGTTTTATATGAAAAAACAGTAAAAAAAACAGCGCGTTTTTGAAAAGGATCACAAAGCTACTTTTGTTTTCACAAAAGAATAGAGAACTTGTGAAAGAATGGAAATAGTGAAGAAAGAAAGATAAGCAAATTACTAGCGCATCTCAATCTGTCGTTGGAGTGATTGTATATAGTAAATAATTTCATCCAGCATAACAACTTTCTGGGTGACCTACAAAATCCAATCATTTCTCATGAAATGAACTACAAAAGCAACACTAAATTTATGTTAACAATCCAACTGAAATTATCCCCTAAGAGATCTCAAGTATAAAATTATAGGGCAAATCCTGTATAAAGTTGGCATTACACCAAAATTGTACATAATATATCTCAAAAAATGATTTTTAAATTATTACAAAAAATATCAAAAGTAAAGCTATCTAATTAAATAGTCCCAACAAAGACCCAACAAAGATGTAAGTTCGGAAATAATGAAGTGGAAATCTAGTAAGCCATATCAAGGCAAACACTTCATAAAACAGTTTCCCCCTAAACACACAGCTATTATGATGAAGAATCTAATAAATAGATAAAAAAAAATAATGGGACCAAGTAAGCAGTCAAGCCCATTGTTATGTTTATCTATGTCTAGCTATTTATTCAATCGTATAATTGTTATGTTTAGCTATTTATTCAATCAAATGGGCAGAGCTATTTAGCTATTAACAGTCAAACGGGTATTCCAATTCCCAAACTCTATACAGTACCCTGTGCAAACATGAATAAGAGAGAGATGAGATGAGATTACCTCACTGAAATACCAACTCAATGGTCGACTATTTGCGATTCCCTCACCGGTCAAAAACGATGAGATAAAATCGATTGGGTTGGGGATGTTGCTGGATTAGGGACGACCGTATATATATAGAGAGAGAGAGAGAAGAGAATTAGGTTTGTTGATGCTGGTATATAGAGCATGTGTTTAACATACATAATTTTTTTGTACTTTTATTTTATAAATGCGGTCCGGTCCGGTCCGGTCTAAACCCGCATTTTTAGACCCAAGACCGAGACCGGACCGATTTATTCGGTCCTTTGTAATTTTGGACCGCATTGAGACCGCTGTTGATACCAAATTTAATCTACTGACTTGGACCAATCATATGAAGACACGTGGCTATCTACATGGCAACAACAGACACTTCCGGGATGATCACACGCTCCGAGGAACCATGTTACTCCGAGAAACTCATACGCTCCGAGGAACAGACCTCTCCGAGGAACTCTTGAATACCAGGAAGCTCAGGCGGTCCGAGCAACTCAGGCGGTCCGAGCTGCATCTCGAACAAAGCATTAATAGCTGGATAACCAACAGTTCAACTGGTTCATTAAATGCTTATCATTTAGACGCACACGCTTGAAGGGCATTAAATGTATTAGTTTTTCATATGCATATCATTTAATGGATCACCCTTTCAGATGACAGCCTCAAGGCTATAAATACGTTGTACAGTCCTCATTATAAAAGGACTGGATACCGAATCCAGAACGGAATTTCTTGTAATCGAGAATTCCCAAACACTCAGCAATAAAACAACAGTGGACGTAGGCCATTCTTATAAGGCTGAACCACTTTAAAAATCTTTTGTCTCATTTATTTATCTGTGATTGAATTATTAGAGTGATCTAATTTTTTACATCAACAGATTGGCGCCGTCTGTGGGAAACGACTGGTAATCTCGTTTTCTCACCAAAAATAATTCATCAGAAATGGCTGATATGCCTGAATCCAGCAATCGAAACGTTGGAACCCCTCCGAATCCATCCGCACCACCAATTATTCCAGATCTGACTGGAATGATGGCAAACCTGGCCCAGGGCCAGACCGTCATGCAAGAAACGATGCGATAACTCATCCAAACCCTCCATGGCAGTGCACCAGCCCATTCCGGATCACGAAACATCCAAAGAAATACATGTGCGCCTTCTTCACGTACTAGGCGTGCTAATTCATATCTCAATGAGGAATCTGAAGATTTTTCTTATCAACCAGGATAAACTTCGTCAGTGCGAGCCACAGATACTGAACAACGTGTCACCCTCTCCCCAAAAAGGGCCAGCGCATTGGAAAGATTAAGTAGGGCCTCTCCTTTCGATCGATTGGGCCCTAGGAGGAATAAAAGTCCTCTTAATGCAGCGTCGAGGAGCTTTCGACGACCATCAGATTTAAGGGAAGGATCTGCCCAGTCACGACCAGCTGCTCGTCAAGATGAATCTTATGACCGACCAGCTGCTCGTCGAGATAAATCCCAGGAAGCCACTTCAACGCGATCAGTTGCTCGAACCAATAGGCCCGAGGAAGAGAATGATGCATGGAAAGGATCTATTCAAAGGCTGGAGGATAGATTAGGGGAAATGGCTAAGGCCAAGAACCCTCTACAATGAACCTTTGTTCGAGGAACACCTTTTGTCCAGGATATTGTTGATTTTCCAACACCATCAAAGTTCAAAGCACCTGTTGTGACTCCTAAGTATGATGGGAAGACTGACCCTGTCCTTCATATAGAACAATATCAAGCTGCTGCCGACATCTATGCTGTCCCAGACGAGATGAGATGCAGGGCATTCTCGGGAACTCTTACCGGATCTGCTCAGATATGGTATAATAATCTTCCTCGGGGTAAGCTTTCAACTTTTCTTCAACTGGCCGAGTTATTCATTGGGAATTTCTGCTTTGAAGCAAAACCAGTTAAACGAGTAGCACATTTGTTAAGTGTTAGACAAAAGGCTGGTGAGAGTATCAGAGATTATATAACTCGTTTTAATAATGAGAAACTCAAAGTCATTGATTATGAGGAGAAGACAGCGATTACCGCTTTGATGAGTGGACTGCTGCCAAACAAGTTGTACTACACTTTGGCCAAAGATCCACCTCGAACCATGTCGGACCTGATGGGAAAAGCGTCCAAGATTATGAATGCCGAGGAGGCTATGTCTGCGAAGAAGAATATGGACGCCAAAGAAACCAAGGTGGAAGGTGATAAGGCTAAGAAGAAAGAGCATAAGAACAATGGTGGTGACAAATATTCCAACAATAGATCGTCATGGGAAGTCTTGAGGAAATTTGATAACTACACGCCTTTGAAGGAGAATATCAACCACGTCCTGGAAGAAATTAAGAACAGCGAGGAGTTAAACTGGCCAAAGAAAATGAAGTCAGACCCTGACACGAGGAATAGGGAAAAATATTGCGAGTTCCATAAGGATCATGGCCATATGACAAAAAATTGCATAGCTCTTTAGAACGAGATTGAAACACTCATCCGACGAGGAAAGCTAGCAAAGTATGTTGACCAGGGAGGCGAAAGAAGAAACAACGACCGAACTAGAGAAAGGTCTAGATCTCCTCGTCGAGCAGAGGAGAACAAGAAGAGAAACCATGAAGTTGATCCAGATGATGACCCCGATCTTCCTAAAAAACCAAGGCAGCCAGAACGAGAGGTATTTTCAATACGCTTTGGGTCATTTGATTGTAATGTTATTACAGGAGGAGATGCAGGAGGAGGAGACCTTACTGCAGATAGAAAAGCTTACCTCGGAGAGGCTCAAGCTTGCTCATACATTCAGCGAATAAATCTAGCTGAGGAGGATCGCCCGAGAAAGGTGAACAAAGAAAAATTGGTTATTGGGTTTTCAAAGAATGACCTTACAGGAGTTTTATATCCTCACGATGATCCACTGGTGATCAAGATGAGAATGAAGGAGGTAATGATTTCAAGAGTGCTGGTCGACAATGGTAGCTCGACAGACATCATGTTCTACTCGTGTTTCGATAGTTTAAATCTAAAGCTATCTCAACTGGAGCCTTACCATAGACCCCTCATCGGTTTTGCTGGCGAGAAAGTATTTCCACTTGGGACGATCAAGTTGGATATATTCATTGGTACGTGGCCTGCTTGTCGGACAGAAAGAATACGCTTTTTCGTGATGGATAAGAATGTCCAATCATCGTACAATATCATCATGGGAAGAGTAGGATTGAAGAAGTTCGAGGATGTGCCATCTACAGTGCATCAATGCCTAAAATTTCCAACAAACTTTGGAGTAGGAGCTATGAAAGGTGATCAGAAAGTAGCTCGGGAATGCTATTATTCATCCGCCGAGCAAGAAGAACTGTAAGAATCAAAGAAAAAGACTACTACTTACCAAGTAGATGAAGGTGCAGAAATTGAAACATTGGATCCTCGAGATGAGTCGCAACTCGTGAAGGGTCAAGTGATGGAAACTACTGAAAATATTGTTCTGGACGACGAGCACCCTGAGCGAACTACTCAGATAGGCTCATCGTTGGAAGCCTCATTAAAACAGGAATTGATAACTTTTCATAGAAGCAGAGGACAAACTTTTGCATGGAGTCATGAAGATATGCCTGGGATAGACCCAAACTTCTTATGTCACGAGCTCAATGTGAATAAGGAGATCAAACCTGTAAAGCAGAGAAGAAGAGTATTCAGTCCCGAGAAGAATCAAGCTATACAGGAGGAAGTCGAGAAGCTCCAGAAAGCTCGTTTCATTGAAGATGTTAAATATACGGATTGGTTAGCCAATGTGGTGATGGTAAAGAAGAAAAACAACAAGTGGAGGATGTGTTTAGACTTCACCGACCTCAACAAAGCATGCCCAAAGGATCATTTTCCACTACTCCGAATTGATCAACTGGTAGATGCTACCTCGGGACACGAGTTGCTAAGCTTCATGGATGCTTATTCTGGTTACAATCAGATCAAAATGAAACCTGAAGACAGGGAGAGTACTTCTTTCATTACCCCTAGGGGAACTTATTGTTATAATGTTATGCCTTTTGGTTTGAAAAATGCAGGTGCGACATATCAGAGGCTGATGAACAAAGTCTTTGCTGAACAAATCAGTGACAATATGGAAGTCTATGCTGACGATATGCTGATGAAAAGCAAGAAAGTTGTCGATCATCTAGTTGACTTAAGTCAAACTTTAGATCAACTAGATAAATATCAAATGAAGCTTAACCCGACGAAGTGCATATTTGGAGTACGAGAAGGCATGTTCCTCGGGTACATTGTCAATCAACGAGGCATTAAAGCAAATCCTGAAAAGATCAAAGCTCTATTAGGGAAGCGATCTCCAACAACAAAGAAGGAAGTACAAAGTCTCACAGGACGAGTAGCGGCAATCAACAGATTTGTGTCACGAGCAACTGATAGATGTCTCCCATTCTTCAAGACACTCAGAAAAACTTTTGAGTGGAATGATGAATGTGAGAAGGCTTTTCAAGACTTGAAGAAATACTTGGGAGCACCTCCACTGTTGTCCAGGCCGGTGATGGGAGAAAAATTGTATTTGTACCTTGCAGTATCCGAGAACGCAGTTAGCTCGACGTTGATCAGAGTGGAGAATGGAGTACAAAAGCCAATTTACTACACAAGTAAGGCCTTCCGAGGAGCAGAAATCAGATATCCAAGGCTGGAGAAATTGGCACTGGCGCTGATTGAGGCGAGTAGGAGAATGAGGCCATACTTCCAAGCTCATACGATAGTAGTATATACCGATGTGCCATTGAGACAAGCCCTTCACAAGCCAAAAAAATTAGGGAGATTGATGTACTGGGCAGTAGAGCTTGGCGAATATGATATAATTTATGAACCCCGATCATCACTAAAAGGGCAGGCTGTAGCAGATTTCATAGCGGATTTCACCTATCCTGATACCCCCGAGGAGCAAAAGTTGCTCGCTGATCAACCTGTGGATGTTACAGGATCAACAAACACAAGCCCAGACCAATTTCGATTGGTAAAAGGGCGTGTGGATGTTACAGGATGTGAAGAAGAGATATTTGGGAGGACTCCAGACGAGGAACAAGAGTTGCTCACTGATCAGCCTGTGGATGTTACAGGATCAACAAACACTGGCTCAGACCAACTCCGGTTGGTAAAAGGGCAAGTGGATGTTACAGGATCATTAAATTCGAGCTCAGACCAACCTCGGTTGGTAAAAGGGCAAGAAAAGATCATCGACGAGGAGCAAGAAAAATCCGGGGAGGATGAAAGGAAGCAACAAACATTTCACCGAGGAACTCTGACTGATCAGAAATTTGAAGACGAGTTACCTGTATGGGGAATTGATCTGGTTGGACCACTGCCAACGACCCGAGGAAGGTTCAAGTACCTCGTCGTCGCAGTAGATTATTTTACTAAGTGGGTGGAAGCGGGCCACTCATTGACATGACGTACGAGAAGGTATACCAATTTGTTTGGAAGAATATCAAGGTTCATTCAGCACCGGGCCATCCTCAAAGCAATGGACAAACGGAAGTAACAAACAGAACGCTGCTGAATGGTTTGAAGAAAAGATTGAATGATGCGAAAGCAAACTGGATCAACGAGCTACAATCAGTACTTTGGGCTTACCGAACTACTCCCCGAGTAGCAACTGGAGAATCACCATACATGCTGGCGTTTGGAAGTGAAGCTGTCATACCAGCCGAGTTGGGCCTCCCAACACATAGGGTACTGAATTTCAATTCCCCTGTCAGCGATTTAATGAGAAGACTGGATTTAGACATGCTCGAGGAGGTCAGAGAGGAGGCAGCCATTAGGAATGCTGCTTACCAGCAGCGGACAGCTTTGTTCTACAACAAGAGGGTGAAGAAGTGCGACCTGAAAGAAGGAGACTATGTGCTGAAAAAAGTAATCCAAAAGCATAACAAACTGGAGGCAAACTGGCATGGACCATACCAAGTTACAGAAGTTGTTCGACCAGGAACTTACCGAATAGCAACTCTAGAAGGGGAAGAGTTTAAGAATTCATGGAACGCAGAGCACCTGCGCAAGTATTATCAATGATGTATATGTAACGCAGTTCCATCAGTATGAATAAAATAAAAGTATTCTGCAAATCTCTCTGTTTATTGAAAAATTTTCGGGGAATACTAGTGCTATGCACTACTCGGCACAGCTCGACAGACTACTCCAGAAAATATTCCAAACTGTACCAACATAGTTGGTCGACGAGGAGAAAATATTCCAAACTGTACCAACATAGTTGGTCGACGAGGAGAAAATATTCCAAACTGTACCAACATAGTTGGTTGACGAGGAAAAAACATTCCAAACTGTACCAACATAGTTGGTCGACGAGGAGAAAATATTCCAAACTGTACCAAGTATGGTTGGTCGGGGATAAAAACCCACTAACTACAGTTGGTCGACGAGGAGAATTTATTGACCTTGGTTGGTCAGACACATTTTATGAAAAAGACAAAAATTTACCAAGTATGGTTAGTCGGGGATAAACTCTCACTAACTATAATTGGTCGACGAGCACAATTTAAATAACCTTGGTTGGTTGGAAAAATTGTAAACATTTTTATACTCATTACTTTATTATTAAGTGATCGAGCAACATTACTGATACTTGTAATTTTTTACTAAGTTGGTCGATGAACAACACAATATTATTATCTTTTTAACAGATATGCATAAATGTAAAGTGCTTGATATTTACAAGACAATAGCAATTAAAATTTGCAAGCAAAAATGAAAGTCTTTCATTATATTCGAAATAAATTACAAGTTACATTGATAATAAAATGAAAGTTACATTTACATGTATACTAACTGTTACATTAAAAATTCCTATTCTATTGGTCTCTTCCCCTCAGCTTTCGATACTGGTTCCTCGCCAGCAGGCGAATCATTTAAAGACTGAGGAGAATTGATGAAGTTAAAATCTTTCAGCATCCTGAAGTTCATCACAGAAGGTCGATCAAACAGATGCTCGGGACGAGATACCTCAATTTGAGAATGTAAATTGTAGTCACTGAGGTATTTTGAAATTAAGCTCTGAGGAATGGCACGAGCTGGGATCCATTCCATGTCCAAATTGTACGGTGGCACAGGCAGATCGAGCAACCCGGGATCATGGTAGTCCCACAGATAATGGCCTTGTTCAAGCTTCAACACACCTAAGGCATTCAGCCAGCCCTGTTTGTAGCCCTCATTATTGGCATTCTGGATACGATCGTCCAAGTGGAATAGAGCTTCGTTGTATCCAGCCATCCAAAATTCCCCGAGCTGTTTGTGAAATTGGTATGTTAGCCTTTCTAAGCTGCTCGTGGAGGTTCTTGATGAAAAGCTCCTTATTCTCCAAGACTGATTTCTGCACAGAGAGTTGTTTCTCCAAGTCCCTTATTTTCTTTGACATGTCAGACACAGCCTGGTTCTTAGCCATTAATTGGAAAGCTTGGTTCTCTAAGGCAGATGCTGTCCTCTGTTCCTCGACAAGCACCCGAACTGTTCTTCCTCGTCCCCGAGGAGCTCTTGCTCGTCCTCGAGGAGATGTGGAAGGGCCCGATCTTCTCAAGGTGTCCAATTCTTCCCTTAACTTGGCGTTCTCAACCTCTAAGAACGAAAATCCCTCGTCAGTCACTGGGATTAGGGTTGTTGAAGAAGAGGCTGCAGACTTCAACTGTGATAGCTCCTTCTGCAAGTTGTTATTTTCCTTTTCCAGCAGCTCGGAAATCTGTCTGCATTCTTCAACTTCACCCCTTAGGGTTCTCTCCCTGACATCGTACCCAGCGAAGAGCTTCTCGTAGCCCTTCTCGGCAGAAAGCTGCAGGTACTTCTTCTCATACCCCTCATGCAACAGGGCAGTGGATTCTTTATATTGAAGCTGAAGGTCTTCAAGCGTGCTTTGTAGATCTTCAATCATTTCGTAGTAAGCCACGTTATTTGCCACAACCCGATCAAGCAGACACTTCAGGTACTGATATGCCTCCACTGCCTGTTTTGAAGCATCCTGGCCGAGGATGTCAGCAACTTGTGCTGCACTCAAATCTGTGTGACCAGCCTTAAAATACTCGTTACATTGTCGCAGCAATTTTGAATCATGAGCAGATAGTAGGTCCATCCTGGCTAGAAACTAGCAGAGAAATAAAAAGCAATCGTCAATAAGAAGATCAAGATAGAGTACAAATAGAAAAGAGACAACCATATGGAAGAAAGAGTTCAAATTTTATTAGATCATATTTCAGGAGTACAAATTCTGGGTTACATTTGACAAAAAAGAAAATATAAAGATAATCCCGAACAGCACTACACCTTTTTCTTGTCTCCCAAAACCTTCTCGGGAGGTTGGGAAGAGGAAGCAGGTTGCTCGGAGGGAACTTTGGGTTGTTCGGAGAGCACCAGCTGCTGCTCGGATGAAGAGACGACTTGCTCGGCAGAAGACTGGATGGCTGGGGGGTGATCTCCCATAAAGACTCCTCAGAAGTAGCTTCGTCCTCTTCTAATTCTTCTGGAGTAGGAGGGGGACCAGGGATGTGTCTCTGGAAGAGCTCGGATGACTCGTCGACCTTCATCTCCTGAAGGGCAGCAACCCATCCGTCCCTAAAATACTTTAGACTGCCATAGTCCACTTGGGAGACCATGGCAGCACATCCCTTATCCCACCCCTTGTCCCAGCCAGAGCTGAAGGACTTCTTCACAACAGCTTTCCTTTTGGCCTTCTCCAAGGCAAGCTTCTCGGACAGCAAATCATCAGCAGCTTTCAGTTTTTGTTCAGCTTCCTCCTTCTGCCGAGTTACCTCCTGAAGATGGACCAACCTCTCCTCAGCAACTTTGAGCTTATTCTCAAGCTCCCCTTCAGCCCTGAGCTTCTCTTCGAGCTCTTTATTTGCCTTCTCCAAGGCAATCTTTTTCTTCTCCAACTCCTTGGAGGCATCAATAGCTTGAGCTTTTTCTTGCTCGGAGGAGGCAAATTTTTTCTCCCAGATAGCCTTATCAGTGGCATACTTCTGGCGGGAGTCTTCCAAAGATTTGGTAGCTTCTTCCAGAGCTCCCTCCACACTGGACGAGGAGCAAGAAGCTTTGATTGCCTCATCCTTCTTAAGGATTATGTTGAAGCAGCTCGTCAACTGTGAACAGAAAAAGAAAGCAAATCAGATACAGAAATGACAAAGGGAACATAAAAAATTCTAAGTAAAGATACTTACAGAAGCAAGGTGACGAGCAGCTAGTGAGGTAACCATGTCCCGAGTAAGGTTTTCTTCGGTACCTTGAACCTCGGGAATGGTCAAGGACTTTACCGAGCTCATTGCAGAGCTCGGAGGAACAAAAGTTGGAACCCCAATGCCAGCCACTGGGGGCTGTGGGATGGTCTCAGCCAAATTTACCGAGGAGCTCTTCTTCAGCCTCCTCAGGGGAACAGGTACAGCCAAGGAAGAATCCTTGGTCGGTGATATCACAATCACCTCTCCAGGAGCAGCAGACCTGCTCGGAGCCACTGCGGGCTTCTCAGCAACCTTCCCGACAATCTTTGCAGGAGCAGCTGGAGGAGCTGCATCCATTTTCTTTGTCCCCTCCCTTGGGACGTCAATCTTGCTCCTTTTTGCCTCTCCAGAACCGGAGGCAGTTTTTTCAAACAGGGTGGGAGGTCTTCTCTTCTTCATCCTCTCGCTCAAAGGGATATGAGATTCAGGCGATGAGCTTGCAGAAGCTGGTACAAGTTCTGCCTTACTAACCACTGGACGAGCAGTGAAGGAAGTTGTGTAGCTCTTGTACTGGAGCAGATAGGAAGCCGACCTGATATGCTCGTCGGCAACCCTTTGATGCAGACCCCAGATAAGTCCCAAATACTTTATATTGACATCTGTCTCTTTTGGGCACTTTCTCTTGCTATCAACTGCAAATAAACAAACATTGTTATCAGTGATATATTTTATCAAACATAAAACAAACATGATTTCAAAATAAATAAATAAAATAAAATAAAAGTAACCTATCCCATTGCCATAAGGGGGGCATCTGGGACCCTGGTAAACCTCTTCTCCGGTTAAAGGAGGGTGTTGCCAATTTTTTACAACAACCCCATGTTCAAAATAATCCCTGTTGGCATCAGGGAGATTGACTACTAAGGCTCTATTTATAAACCTAGTTTTTAAATAATAAATATTATCATTAACTGCCCATCTATAGCAGTACATGATTTCTGGAATTCCTATACGAGTTCCACGCACTTGATTTAATTTATGCACCCCATTAACTATTCTCCATGTGTTGGGGGCTATTCGTGCAGGAACAACGTCAAAGTACTGACAGAATTCCAGACATAAAGAATTTGGTGGAAAAGAAAATCCACACTCAGCAAAAAAGAGACTGGGGAACCAATGTCCCTCAGCCAAATTGAAATAATTAGAAGGCTCAGAAAGCTCTTCCAAGACAACCCAAGAAGGAATGGAGAATTCAGAACGAAATTTCTCAAGAGACTCAACAGGATAAACCATGGTGAATAAAGAAATAAAGATGAAGGAAGAAGATCTTACAGGAAAAGAACGGATCTGCTGACAACGAACGACGGAAAAGATGAACGCACAAGAGAGTAGGAAGAGACGATGTAAAACTCAAAAGATGAAAATTTGAAAAGATAGAAGACAATGGGAGTGTCTGTGAAGTTTAAATACCTTACCTTGGGAATTGGCAAAGTAATGATTACAAAAAAGGATGATTACGTTACCGGCGGCTAAAAAGATGAAAAGTGGAGAGGGAACCAAAGCGGGCAACAGCGGCCGAAAAGATGAAAAGTAACGCGGGAATCGAAGCACGCAGAAAAGTCCAAAAAAGCGTGATTCTATGAATTTGGAAGGAGAAAATAAATACAAGGGAAACGCTCCTAAAAATTAGGAAGACTATTTAAAGCTACCGTATTCCGAGAAAGAATGTTCCATACTCCTCAAATTTTGAACTATGAAACATTGGGGGCTTCTGTTGATACCAAATTTAATCTACTGACTTGGACCAATCATATGAAGACACATGGCTATCTACATGGCAACAACAAACACTTCCGGGATGATCACACGCTCCGAGGAACCATGTTACTCCGAGAAACTCATACGCTCCGAGGAACAGACCTCTCCGAGGAACTCTTGAATACCAGGAAGCTCAGGTGGTCCGAGCTGCATCTCGAACAAAGCATTAATAGCTGGATAACCAACAGTTCAACTGGTTCATTAAATGCTTATCATTTAGACGCACACGCTTGAAGGGCATTAAATGTATTAGTTTTTCATATGCATATCATTTAATGGATCACCCTTTCAGATGACAGCCTCAAGGCTATAAATACGTTGTACAATCCTCATTGTAAAAGGACCGGATACCGAATCCAGAACGGAATTTCTTGTAATCGAGAATTTCCAAACACTCAGCAATAAAACAACAGTGGACGTAGGCCATTCTTATAAGGCTGAACCACTTTAAAAATCTTTTGTCTCATTTATTTATCTGTGATTGAATTATTAGAGTGATCTAATTTTTTACATCAACAACCGCGTTTATAAAAATCCGCAAATGTAAGTTCAGTTCAATTCGATTATTTCGATCCATTCGGGTTAATGCACTCCTCTAATCACATTAATTTTTCAAAAGTATAGATTTCCTTTTTTTCTTCCAATTTCTTTATTTTGTATCGATTAAGAATATATTTGATCAACGATCGAGATTGATTCTTGTTCACCAATATAAAACATAATTTGTTGATTATGTCTAAAAAGAAGGAAAAAAATCCCAATAAAAAATATTTTGAAATGGAGGAATGGCTTAGGGTCCGTTTGATACACTTTTTGCCATGGCAAATGCTATTTGCCAACTCTTTTACCCACATTTGGAGTGTTTGATAGTCATTTTTGCCTAAGGCAATATTTGCCCCAAAATGCTCATGTGACCCATATTTGCCCAAGAATGTGGAGAATTTTTGCTTTGGTCTTTAGGTGGGAAATATTTGCCAAGTGTTTTGCTTTGCTCCTTCCTTATAAAATTGTTTTCATCTTTTTTTTTAAAAAAAAATTATACTATATATATTAAAAAAAATTGGACATTTTGAAAAAATGAATGTAACTTTTTTAAATAGCTGGATGTAACTTTTTTTAAAAAATTGACACTATTTTTATTAAAACAATTTTGGACATTTCTAAAAAAAATAGCTGGATGTAATTTTATTTTTCAAAAACTATAATTTTCATAAGACATTTTTTTAAATAGGGTTCTATTAAAAGTTTATATCTTTTTCATAAACAAAACGTTCAACGTTGTTTATAACATTTTTTTCAAAAGTATTACAAAAAAATGTTTTGTAAAAAAGTTAAAAAAAAAAACTGTTTTTGTTATTTTTTTAAAATTGGATGATATTTTAATTAGAAAACTACTGGACATTTTTTTAAACGAAATTAGTTGGATGTAATTTTTTTATAAACTTTATTCTTTATAAGACAACTTTTTTTATATATAAATATGATTTTATAAAAAAATTATAACATTTTTATAAACAAAAAGTTGGACGGTGTTTATAATGTTTCAAGAAAAAATGTAAGAAAAAAATGTTTTGTAAAAAAGTTTAAAAATAACAGTTTTCATAAAAAAACGGCTCATTTGATTGCATAAATTATTTAATTATATAAAATGGTCAATTTAAATAAATGATCAATTATTAAAAAGTTCATCACATATTTTGTAATATACATTCAGTCTACATCTTTTTATTGGTTATAATGCAAATGCGTAAAAATGATAAGAATTTGTCAAAATTATATTGACAGAGTTTATATTTAACATGATAAATTTTAACTATCAAACAACATGAGTAGCAAATAAATATCTCTCAATAGACAATCTATGCATACATGGCAAATATAATTTTTGTAAGGGGCAAATAAAGTGTATCAAAGAGTACAAAATTATTTTTGTCCGAACAAATTTGATTATGTCAACACTTTTATCTAACGTGAATCAAACGGATCCTTAAATCTTTTACCGCTCTGGATGTCCACTCAGATTATCTGAGTCAGGTAAACTGAAACAGAGGTCGAATGATTGCATAACTTTCTATAGTGGGGGAATAAAAGAAAATCGAAAAAAGAAACCCATAAAAAGTACTCACCGTTGCACCACTGATGGATGATATTTATTTGAAATTGTTTATTCGTACCTCTCAAGACAGAATACAAATTCAGTTGATGATACTAGAAAGGGTACTAGTAAGGGCTTTCAATTTTTTAAGGGAAACTTTATATGTCCCGCATTGGAGATCGCATTGGGACCGCATCATCCTTTTTTTTTTTTCCCTTTTTTTTTGTTTGTTTGTTATTCTTTAGTTTTTAACAATTAATATAAAAATAGTTTTTATATTAGAAAAAATAGTTTTTTTTTTAATAATTTTCTTATTCTTATATTTTTAATAATTAATATAAAAATAATTTTTTATATAATAAAAAAACAGTTTTTCTATTAGTACAATTTTTTTTTATAAAGTAAACAGTTTTTATTAATCACCTAATGTCGTTGGCGCGGACCCACATTTACGAACCGAAATCATTTGTTGAATGTGAGTCCGCGTCAGCGGCACAAATTAATCGCGATATTTTTTCAATAAAATATCGCGATTAATTAGTGCCGCTGGCGCGGACTCACATTCCCGGACCAAAATCATTTGTTGAATATGGGTCCGCGCCAGCAGCACTAATTAATCACGATATTTTATTGAAAAAAATATCGCGATTAATTTGTGCCGCTGGTGCGGACCCACATTCCCGGAGCCAAATCATTTATTGAATGTGGGTCCGCGCCAGCGGCACAAATTAATTGCAATATTTTTTTCAATAAAATATCGCGATTAATTAGTGTCGTTGGCGTGGACTCACATTTCCGGACCAAAATCATTTGTTGAATGTGGGTCCGCGCAAGCGGCACAAATTAATCGAGATATTTTGTTGAAAAATTTATCGCGATTAATATGTGCCGCTTGCGCGGACCCACATTTTCGGACCAAAATCATTTGTTGAATATGGGTCCGCGCCAGCGCCACTAATTAATCGCAATATTTTTTTTAATAAAATATCGCGATTAATTGGTGCCGTTGGCGCGGTCCACATTCAACAAATTATTTGGGTCCGGGAATGTGAGTTCGTACCAACGACACTGATTAATCGCGATATTTTTTATTGAAAAAAAAAACTGTTTTATAGATTTTTTTATTAATAAACATAGTTTTCTTTATTTATTAAAAAAATATTTTTTTTTATTTTAATTAAAAGTTGTTTAATTTTAATATTTTTTTTATATTAATAGAAAAACTGTTTTTTTTTTTTAATATAAAGACTATTTTTTTTTAATATAAAAAAACTGTATTTATATGAACAAAAGAATAAAAAGCTTAAAAAAAAAAAAAAGAGGTCAAATGCGGTTTCAATGCGGGCTAGGAGGCAGTACATGTAGAATCACTCATTTTTTAATTCAAGCCATTTTAGTTCAAATGTATAAAAACTTACCGTTTATAAGCGCCCTTCTTTACATCTAAAAACAAGAACTACCTACTCTAATTTTATAAATGGACACAAAAGCAAATTATCCTTTAACATATATAATTAATTTTAGCATCTAGTTTTTTTGGGGTACATATTTTAGCATGATAACAATGTTTCGTAAGAGTGGCTATACAGGCTAATGGGTGGTGCTTAGGCTTGCCCGACTTGACATGATACGATGTCATTTTATTTTTTTACCTAACACGAACACGATTTGTTAAAAATACGATATGATAAATCAATTCCGCGTCAATTGAGCACGATTCAACACAACCCAACATGATAATCCACTTATTTTTTATATATAAATATAATTTTTTATTGTAATCGGATTGCTTGTTCGTATTGTAATTAGCCAAAACAGGTCAAAATTATGTTACAAACACAACACGATCCACTATTAGGCTAAAATATTTTGGCACGAATACAACACGTCAGTGGCGGAGAGACATTACATATGACCTGGGCACTTGCCCAGGCAGCAAAGGTAATTTTTTTTATATGTATGATTTATAAATTTTTAAAGATAATGGGGCAAATTTCTAAACAACCTAACTCTCAAACCTAAAAACACGGAACAATCTTAACCGTCCTCTTTTATTTCTTTTCTTTCTCTTCTTCTGGCTTTCGGTTTCGGCCGCTTCTCTTCTCCCTATCCATCCCGTGCTCCGCCACTACTGGCCTCCATCTCTTCTCTTCTCCCTCTCCCGCTGCTGCCCGTCTCTTCTCTGCTGTGCGACCCCATCTACGGATAGAAGAGGTGAAGAAGGTAGTGCGTCGGGTTTGCTATGACGGATAGAAGAGGACCTCGCAGAGGTGAAGCAGGTCTCTTTTGAGTTTGCGTATGTTTTTTAGCTGTTAGTTTTGTTAATACTATTAGCTGTTAGTTTTTTAGCTATTCGCTGTTTGGGTATGTTTTTTAATACATATCTGAGTTTGGTTTGGGTATATTTTTTGTTGTTAATTTTTAGTTGTTAATACACATTTAGATGAATTTCTTCAATTTTTTTTGTATAAATATGTTATTCAAAAAATGTTGTTGAATTTTATTTATTCAGAAATGGAGAGATTTTATAAGTACTCCCCCCCAAAAAAAATTCGGGGGCTACTGACCCCAAACCCCTGAAAAATTCCTTTTGTGCCCAGACCAACTATTATTTCTGGCTCCGCCACTGCAACACGTCATGTTGATTTTGTGTTAATTTCAAGTTGGATCATGTCTTTTTTTTGTCGTGTCGGAAATTGTTCGCCCTGATGTATCGCAAAATTGAACATCTCAACAGAATAGACTAACTATTCACAAACACAATAGAGTATTTTATTTTAGAATTTAGTTGATAACAATGTTTTGGAAAAATGAGAGTCCGGAAACTTATATCAAGTGTACAAATTAGGAGTAAACAAAAATTACATATAGAGATGAGATTTGGATGGAATGGATAAGTCTCTTTGTTGGTTAGTAGAATGAACAAGAGATACAATGGAGAAGAGAAAGCGTTATGTTGCTCACAAATCTCTCTAAAACCTTGCAAGATTAAAGAAGATACAAAATGGCACACATGAGAGTTTTTACCCTTATACATTGTTTGGTCATTTATTTTATTATTAGAACTTGGAAACAGGTGGTCGCTGCAACAAGACAAACATTCCAAAAAATAAGCCGAACTCCAAATCCAGAGACATTGTTTATTTATTTAAATTAAAACATAGTACTGGTTTCATTTTCACACACAGAGAGAGACAGAGACAGACACATAGATCCGTAGCTAAATTTGTTGAGCAATTTTGGCTTCCATATGCTAATACGAGGAGAACTTCAGTTCTCACTTGTAAAAACAGCACAAAGTCCCACAAGCTCCATTACAATTAGTAAAACAAAAAAGAAACCAAATGTGAATAGTCCCCTAAATAACATAATCAGACCACTCCGAAATATGAGAAGTATGGTCCATTGTAAGACTAGGAATCTTATCAAGCCTAATTGGGTTCTCTTTCCCACCAATCAACCTAGCTGGGTTCCCAACTGCAGTCACCCTAAGTGGCACCTCCTTCAACACCACCGAACCAGCCCCAATTTTAGCCCCATCCCCAATTCTCACATTACCCAACACACAAGTCCCTGCACCTATCAACACTCCATCTCCAATTTTGGGGTGCCTGTCCCCGCATGCCTTACCAGTCCCGCCAAGTGTGACATTGTGCAAAATTGACACGTTATTTCCAATCACCGCAGTTTCTCCAACAACAACTCCGGTGGCGTGGTCTAGCAATATCCCCCGTCCGATTTTAGCTCCGGGATGAATATCCACAGCGAAAACCTCGGAAACCCTGCTTTGTATTACTAAAGCTAGAGTTTTCCGGCCTTGAGACCAAAGCTTGTGGGCAACCCTGTGTGCCTGGCATGCTAGGAAACCTTTGAAATTTAGAAAACAGTGGACGTAAGATATACAAGCGGGGTCTCTCTCTTTTACTGCCTTGAGATCATCAAGGATTGCTCTTTTGATTTCTTGATCCTCCGAGAGAATGACCACGAAAAGATCGTAGAGAGTGCTGCTGGGGAGGCTTGAGTTACTTAATTTCATGGAGAGATGGTTGGCTAGAGCGCTAGCTAGAGAATCATGTGATAAGATTGAGGTGAGATAATAATTTGACAATATGGGTTCTTGTTGGACGTCTGATTGAGCTTCATCTTTCATTTTGAGCCATAGATCGTCTAGTTGTCGGTATTTTGGGGGGATTTTAGGGTGAGTTTGGGTAATGGGTACGCAGGAAACGAAATCCGGCAAATTGGGTCTGCAAAATTGGACGTAGTCGTCGATTTGGGGGTCACCTGTTCTAGAAGTGTGTATACAGCTGGCCATGGTAGTGGAGACTTTGTATGGTTTGGGGTAAGAGGAAAAGGGTTCGGGTGTGATTAGTGATCTGATGAATAGCGTGGACATAGAAAAATGATTTGAGCTATGTAGACAGTGGGGGAGGCGTTTTTCTTTTTGGGTTAGTAAAGGCCAGAGGTTTCGTTGACACTGAGATTTTCGGGGGAGGAGGGGGGGATTCGGGAAATGCGAAAAAATGAGTAGATTTCGCGGAGCCACAGGACGATACATTTTATAGGTTTCAAACGCAGCCATGTCATTGTCAAGCGTGGAAAAGTTAAAAGAGTTGATCTACAAATGGGAGGAGCCCAATACTTTGCCCACATCTTCTCCTAACTTTAAAATAATAACAAATAACTAAAAAATGCACACCGATTGTTTATTATTCCCGAATAGCTATCATGGTTCTCAACATTAGGGGTGGCAATTCGGGTTAGTCGTGTCATTTTCGGGTCACCTTGATTTTTATTTTAGTATAAGTTTTGGGTACTCTTAAATCTATACAAGCTAATCGGGTCATGTTCGGGTCACGTTCGGGTTATTACCGTAAACGGGTTATCGGGTCAAAAATTGCCAGCTCTACTCAACATCACGGGCCTTTTACAAAATATTATAGAAGAGTCATCTCGCTCGCTAATAATTCTTATATTTTTTTTAAGAGCAAGTTCACAAACAAATTTCAACAAAAATAGCAAAATAAACAACGAAAATCAATATTGTACAATTTGAAACCAAGTATGGCTAGGTACAATCTCAAACCAGTAGCTCCAAATCACTTCATATATCAACTGTCACTCATTCCAACAGGGTACCCTCAAGATACCCCCCACTCCCTAAAATAATTCCCTCTTGTTCGGTCAGAAACTTGGTCTTTTTTTTTTTTTTGGGTAAACATTGAAATAGAAAGTAGTTACACAAGGATTACATCAAGTAAACATATGCCATCGAGGCAATAGAGAAAACCATAGCCAAGAAACATAAACAGTACAAGGATAGAAGAAAACAGTAGGAGCCAGACTACATAGTAGGGTTGACAAGGATCCGACGCATAGCGATGGGGATCTCCTCAATTTCCACAAAGGTCTCCTCTTGGACTTTAGCCTTCCGTGCCAGCCAATTCGCACCCCGAATCATATCAGGATTAACATAGATGAAATCAGCGCCCACCATCCTCATGAGCTCATAGCAGTCGATCATAATATTCTCGAAGTCAGTTTCACGGTACTGGATCCCTTTGAAGATATCTATAAGCTCATGAGAGTTGGTTTCAACAAGAATGTTCTTCCAACCACGCATCTTGGCCATGTTAAGGCCATGAAAAAGGCCTTCCATCAGGGCACGAAGAAGTGACGGGGTGCTCCTGAGTCGTTCATAGTAGCCAACCTTCCAATGCCCCCGGTCATCCAAGACATAACCCCCAAAGGTAGCAATACGGTAAGTTGGGTCAGTGCAAGCCTGGAGAGCCACCTTAGTCTTACCCCGGTCAACATGATCTAGGAGGCAGAAAAAGGACTCTGGGATCTCGTCATACTCAGTATAGTCGTGTACTTGTCGTCTCCCAAGTCGTGCTAAGCCATCAGCCCACGTATTGTTCGACCGCCTGATATGTGAGGCCTTGATCTCCATATTTGCCATGATAGCCATACATTCGTCGATAATGTTAGTCAACGGATGGTTCTGGTGTCCCCGTCTATTAAGAAATTGTACAGCATTCAGGCAGTCACTGCGAAGTAAACACCCAGTCCAACGCTTGATTTTGGCCAGATTCAGACCACGAAGAATACCCACTAATTCAGCCTTACCAATGATCTTGCCACTAAAACCAAGAATCCACCGTTGATCATTACTACTAATCATGCCACCAAAGCCACCAAGATTGCTTAACGGGTCATAGCTGCCATCTATAAAATTCTCGTAGTCTGAAAAATAATTAACACTCGAAGAAAAATTAGGGATATTACCTGAGACATGGTTTGGACTAGCTTTGGATTTTGCAATAAAATCAAGCTCACGTGCGAGGGAACTCGATTTAGCCCAAACCATATTTGGGGAGATTTTCTTTTTATCAAAGATGCATTTATTACGCGCAGTCCAAATGTGCCATAGAGTGGAAATAAAAAGGAACTGACCATTTTGCATAGGGTTATCCCATATGTTATCTTTAATCCATTCAAAAAAATAAATGTGATTATGAGTGTTCCACTCCTGTGGGGTGAAGGTGTTTTCCCAAACAGAAGTGGCAAGGTAATAGTTTCTAAGCACATGTTCAATGTCTTCATCATACTCACAAAAATCACATTTTTTAGAATTAAAAAGGCGTCTATTAAACCTTTGGCAATTAGTAAGGATTTTTTTATGAAAATTTAGCCCTAGAAAAGTCTTAAATTTATGGGGGAGTTTAATTTTCCAAATGAGGTTCCAGTTAATAATAGAGCGGGTGTTGAGGTCAATTTTGACAAGGCATTCATAGGAACACTTGATCGAGAAGTTTTCGTTGGGGGTGGGTCCCCAACTAGGGCTATTAATTTTATTCGGAATGTGGGAGAGAGGAGTCCGCAGGATTAAGTTGGAAGTGTCATTATTGAAGGTGTCCTTTATAAGTTGTTCGTTCCAGACCCCTTCCTTTATCATGTCACAAAAAAGAGACACATGGTTGTTATTGTGGGGTCTAGATATGGTGGAAGTACGCACCCACCAATCATTGAAAATGTCTGTGGACTTCCATCACCAATAACCCATTTTGTATTCTTAACAATATCACTTTTGCACTTAGAAATGCCCCTCCAAACATGGGACGCATGGGCCTTGCGAGTCCAATTCCTAGGATTGTCGTGCGTAGTATATTTCGATCTAAGCACACGAGCCCATAAGGGATTTTTATCGTTCATAATTTTCCAACCAATCTTAGAGACAATGGCACAGTTATTCTCCTCACTACTCCTAAGACCAAGCCCATCAAGCTCTTTGGGGGGGCACACAGTGTTCCATTTTATGAGATGACCTTTTTTCTTTTCACCCGAATCTCCCCAAAGGAAGTTTCTATTAAGTTTATCAAGTTTTTCATTTATCTATTTTGGGAATATCGAGGTTTGCATGTTGTAGACAGGGATGGTGGAGGTGACAACCTGAATGAAGGTAGAACGGCCTGCGAGAGAGAGGAGTTTAGATTTCCATCCTGACAGCCTCCTTTGGACCTTCTCAATGATATGGGGGAAGTGGATTGTTGTGTATATTCCATGAATGAGGTTGTTACTGAGGTACATTCCAAGATCATTGGTGATATTAATTCCGTAACTTCTCCCAATGTCACACGCACTCTGCTTAGGGATATTAGGGGAGATGTAAATTTTGGACTTAGGAAGGCTAAGGGTCTGACCAGAGATATCACAAAAATGGTGGCGAGTCTCCATGACCACATTGCAACTAGTGTGTGAAGTTTCGATGAAAATAATGAGGTCATCCGTAAAAAAGACGTGTGATATGGTCGGGCCATTGGGGGAAGCCTTCAGACCCTTCCAGTTTCCCTAGTCCACTTGGTAGTTGATAGCCGCTCCTAAATATTCCATACACATGACAAATAAGTATGGGGACAGAGGATCGCCTTGTCTAAGGCCTCTAGAAGGCTTAAACTGCGGGAGAGGTGCGCCATTCCATAGAACTGAAGTGGAAGCACTGTTTATGCAACTAAGGTTGAGACTTCTAAGTTTTGGGCTGATATTAAACCAGATGAGAACACGCTCCAAGAAATCCCAACTAACCTTATCGTAGGCTTTCTCAAGATCGATTTTAAAAATAACACCCCCTTTTTTTCCTTTTCTTTTATTAAGTGAGTGTATAATTTCCTGGGTAATAATAGTATTATCCGAGGTCTGGCGACCCGAAAGAAAGCTAGCTTGATTAGGGCTAATGATTTTGCAGAGGATTGGTCGGAGTCTATTGACGATGATCTTAGATAGGACTTTGTAGGGCACATTAGAGAGGGTAATAGGTCTAAACTGAGTGATATTTTTGGGATTGCCAATTTTCGGGATAAGAGTGATATGGCTAGAGTTAGGTTTTTCCGAAAAGGAAAGAGAGGTAAAACATTCCTCGATGAATTTGAATAAGGATAGTTTGGTAGTCTCCCAAAAAGTATGGTAGAAAATTGGTTGGATACCATCCAGGCCCGGGGCTTTGAGCCTATTCATACTAAACACCGCACGCTTGACCTCGTTAATAGACAAGGGGTTATCCAGTTATTGTCAACATCCTCAAAACGGAGGTGATTGAAGTTAATGAACTTGTCGTTAGTGAAAGGGGGAAGTATTGGAGAACAGAGATATAAAGTAGTTGTTAGTGTGTAGCAAGATTATCGCACAACTATCAACCCAATCCCCATCTATTTTTATTTTATCAATCTTGTTACGGCGCCTTCTAATGATAGTGGAGGTGTGGAAAAAATTGGTGTTTTTATCTCCCTCACTAAGCCACTTGATACGGGATTTTTGTTTCCAAAGAAGCTCTTCATGCCGAAGGATGTTATTATATTCGTTTTTAAGTTGATTTTTGAGAAGAGTGAGGTTGTGGGAAAAGTGGGATTCTTGGGCAATTTGAATACCATTAAGTCTATGAAGAATGCATTTTTTATTAGTGTTAATATGGTCATAAACAGCATGGTTCCATTGTTTAATTATGGGAATACAGTTATCAAGGTTGTGTTGGAAGTTAAGATTTCTATTCCAGTTATTTAAGATAATATTCTGAAAATCAATACGTTCAAACCAACAAGTAAGTAGTCTAAACGGGCGGGGAGTGAAAATATTGGACTTTTTACCTTCGAAACGGATGAGCATGGGGAATTGGTCCGAAGAGGTGCGGGGGATACTCTCGACCACAGCATCTGGGAATTGTAAGCGCTAAGTCAGGTTGGCCAACGAGCGGTCTAGTCTCACAAGGGTGTTGGCAAAACCGTCCCTACTGTTAGTCCAAGTGAGGCGAGGACCTGTGCTTCCAAGGTTAGTGAGGTTGTAGTTATTAACATTATCCACAAATTTATTGCACATATACTCCTTGTTGTGTTTGGAATAACTTCTCTTTTTGAAGGGGTCAAAATGGTCATTAAAATCACCCGTGACAAGCCAAGGGGTATCAAGGTCTTGGGCCAAAATTTTGAGATTGTTCTAGAGGGTTTGACGAAGGGTGTAGATAGGGCTCGCGTAGATAGCGGATAAAAGCCAGTCATCATATCCCATGAGTGTAACCAACTGTTCACCTTGATTTTAATTTAATAAAGGAGTGATCGCCCAGTATTTAATTAGGCGGGGTGTCACAGGTGGTATCAGAGCATCAAATTCTAGTGTCCATAGGATCTGTACGACTTATTTTCTCTTTCAGCTTAACGCTTTTGCTATAGAGTCCTATTTTTAGGATTGTTGTATTTCTGCTTTTACGTTTACGTCTCCAGCCATTTGGGATTTGATAATGACGGGAGACTAATAAACTTCTTCACGTTTCAGATGCCTCCGAGACGTGCACCGAAGGATAGGCGTGCCCAGGCCGAGCAGCCAGCAGCTCCATCACAAGGCACTATGAATGCTAATGAAGTAGCCGCCATTGTTGCTCAGGCGGTGAATGTCGCGCTAGCGGTG
The DNA here is from genome assembly GCA_949130495.1 of Sambucus nigra. Taxonomy (NCBI): domain Eukaryota; kingdom Viridiplantae; phylum Streptophyta; class Magnoliopsida; order Dipsacales; family Adoxaceae; genus Sambucus; species Sambucus nigra. The sequence continues at coordinate 313,335,122 of OX422213.1, forward strand.
GTTCAGCAGGCTCCACCCCAGATTCAGGCAGTGGTGCCAGTACCAGCACAGCTTTCATCTGCATGGGAGAGGGTTAGGGACGCTTTTCAAAAGGCGCATCCCCCTGAGTTCTCTGGTAGCTCAGATATCGTCACAGTCAGCCAATGGAAGAAAGACATCCAGCGACATCTTCGTATGTATGAATGCACTGACGTGCAAAGGCAGTTATTGGCTTCCTTTAAGCCGGTGGGGGCCGCTTTGCAGTGGTGGGAGTCCACTACCACCTTGGAGGAGAGGTACACGGTCTATTCAGTCGTTTTGGGAGCAGTTTGATCGCAAGTACTTTCCACCCGCCGTGCAGACTGAGATGAGGCAGAAATTACTGAATTTGAAACAGGAGAACTCTACCGTTGCTGAGTATGAGGAGGATTTCACGAGACTTCTCACCATAGTGCCAGATGAGGCACCTACTGATAGTAAGAAGATAATGTTGTTTGTGGACGGGTTAGCTTGGAGGATCCGTCAGCATCTTATAGGGAATCTATCTCTGATTACTTTCACTGATGTACTCAATGCTGCGTTACTACATTTCCAGGATCACCGCTTCCATCTGCAAGGAAGCAGGAGAGCAGGAGAGTCCAGCCAGCAGGGCAGGACCGGGGGTAGTAGTGCTAGTGGGGAACCATCTCATGGACAGACTCGTCAACACGAGCAGAGTTCCCATCAGGGGGACCCTGCTAAGCGATTCCGTTCAGGTGATTCCAGGCAGGGATTTGGGGGTTATAGGCAGGGCCAGCTTAATCAACAGGGCCAACAGCGTGCTAATCAAGGCCAACATGGCCAGTGGCGGGGAGGTAACGGCCAGCAGGGCCGTGGTCAGTAGGGTCAGAGGGGAGGTAAATTCAGAGGCCGGTGTTTTGTATGCAGCAAGCATGGTCATAAGCGCCAGGATTGCCCAGGGGGTAATAGGGACCCACAGCAGCAGGGTGCCCGTAATGAGCCACAGAGACCACTTTTTCCAGCTGCCCTCCCAGCTCCAGCCTAGGTTCCAGCCATTCCAGCAGCTCTAGTGCAGCAGGGGCAGTTACAGTACAAACATGTCTATAACGTCCACCAGGCAACAGCTCCACAGGCACCACCTGCGATTGAGGGTATGTTTCCTATCCATGGTACTATGGGTCGGGTTTTGTTTGATATTGGGGCGACGTATTGTTTTATAGCTACGCATTTTGCGAAGGCCTTAGGGTTGTTAGCCATAGCAGAGAGCATAGTGACGTGTGTAGACTCACCACTGGGGAGTGGGTTGCTTATCTTCTTTATATGCCGGGGAGTGGGGGTAGAGATTGGTAGTTTGGTATTACCTACAGACATGTTAGTCTTAGATATGCATGAGCATGATGTTATTATCGGTATGGATTGGCTCGCAGCTTATAGAGCCATGATTGATTGCTTCGGTGGGAGCATTATTTTTGCCATTCCGGGGCAAGAGATGTTTGTAGTGGCGATGCCTCGCCCAGAGGGAGGTTCGACCGCTCATTTGTATTATATATAGGAGGATGCCTCTAAGGAGGTTGTGATTCCTTTAGACTCGATCCCAGTCGTTCGTGAGTATTCCGATGTATTCCAGGAGATACCAGGCCTACCCCCCAGTCAAGAGATAGAATTTGTCATAGATTTATTGCCAGATACGAGACCTATAGCACGCGCTCCATACCGTATGGCTCCTGCGGAGATGCGAGAGTTACGAGATCAGATAGAGAAGCTGTTAGGTCAGGGCTTCATTCGCAGGAGTACCTCACCTTGGGGCGCTCTAGTCTTGTTTGTGAAGAAGAGAGATGGTTCACTGAGGTTATGTGTGGACTACCGGGAGTTGAACAAGGTCACGATACGGAATAAGTATCCATTGCCTCGAATCGATGACCTGTTCGACCAGCTGAGGGGAGCAACATTATTTTCGAAGATAGATCTGAGGTCGGGGTACCATCAGCTACGTATTAGAGAGCATGACGTTTCAAAGACTGCCTTATTGGCGAGATATGGGTCTTACGAGTTCAGAGTGATGCCATTTGGTCTCACAAATTCTCCAGTCGTATTCATGGACTTAATGAACCGAGTATTCAGAGAGTTCTTGGATCAGTTTGCCATCGTCTTCATAGATGACATTTTGATATATTCACACTCCGAGGAGGAGCATGCCGAGCACTTGAGGCAGGTTCTTCAGACTTTACGAGCATCAGTTGTATGCTAAGTACGAGAAGTGTGGATTCTGGTTGCAAGAGGTACAAATCTTGGGACATGTTGTTTCTGAACAGGGGATAGCCGTTGACCTGAGTAAAGTGTCAGCGGTGAGGGAGTGGGGACAACCCACGACACCGACGGAAGTGCGTAGTTTCTTGGGGTTAGCCGGATACTACAGGAGATTCATTCGGGGATTCTCCAAAATAGCGGGTCCATTGACGAACCTGACTCGCAAAGGGGTACCATATATTTGGGATGAAGCTTGTCAATTGGCATTCGACGAGATGAAAGACAAGCTTACTTCAGCACCAGTCCTTGCTTTACCGAAGCCGGGTGTGGAGTACCTGGTTTACACCGATGCCTCTTTACGGGGACTTAGGGGAGTACTTCAGCAGGAAGAGAAGGCTATAGCTTTTGTCTCCCGCAAGCTTAAGCCGCATGAGAAGAATTACCCCACCCACGACCTAGAGTTAGCAGCGGTCGTCTTTGCATTGAGGATATGGAGACACTATTTATTGGGGGAGAAGTTCCGTTTGTTCACAGATCACAAATCACTGCAGTACCTGTTCACTCAGCGAGAGATGAATATGCGTCAGCGCAGATGGTTAGAGTTTGTGAAGGACTATCAGTTCGACATACAATATCATCCGGGAAAAGCCAACGTAGTTGCTGATGCGTTGAGCCGAAGATCGGTAAATGAGGTAGCGGACGTCTGGAAAGCGAAGTGGAAGGAGTTGGGTCACCAGGACGCAGTGGCCCGTTCCTTCATATCTGTTATGACAGTCACACCCGAGATTGTTACGAGGGTAATACAGGCCCAAACCGCAGACCCGTTTTGCCAGGAGCAGATTGTATGATTTTTAGCCGAAGGTGCTGAGTCCTATTCTGTTAGTTCTGATGGGGGTTTGCGGTTTAATGGGAGGTTAGTGGTTCCAGAAGGGGCAGAATTGCGTCATGCAGTGATGACCCAATCTCACGGGTCCCGATTTGCGGTACATCCTGGAGGAGATAAGATGTACTAGGATATGAGGAGGCAATACTGGTGGAGTGGGATGAAGAAGGACATTGCTGAGTTCGTGTCCAAGTGTTCTACCTGCCAGCTGGTGAAGGTGGACCATCAGAAACCGTCAGGATTGCTTCAGCCATTGGAAGTACCCGCGTGGAAGTGGGAGAGTATTTCCATGGATTTTATTACAGGGTTGCCTACATCACAGCGGGGCCACGACTCTATCTGGGTGATTGTAGACCGTTTGATCAAGGTGGCTAATTTTTTGCTGGTGCGGACAGATTATACCACGGGTCAGTATGCTCAGTTGTTCATTTCTGAGATGTTCAGATTACATGGGGTGCCCCTGAATATTGTGTCAGATAGTTACAAGATTTTCGTGTCACGTTTCTGGAAAAGCTTTCAGGAAGCTATGGGTACTGAGTTGAGGCTGAGTTCAGCTTATCACCCACATACAGATGGACAGACAGAGCGTACTAATCAGATGTTAGAGGATATGCTACGCATGTGTGTTCTTGATTTTGGAGGAGGTTGGGAACCACATCTTCCACTGGTAGAGTTTTCTTATAATAACTCTTATTAGTTTACGATTGGTATGGCTCCATTTGAGGCTTTGTATGGCCAGCCTTGTCGTTCTCCAACTTGTTGGCTCGAGGTGGGGGATAACAAGTTGCTAGGACCAGAGGTAATTCAGGAAACCTCCGCGAGGATTGAGATGATTAGGAGTCGCATTCGAGTAGCCCAGGACAGGCAGAAGAGCTACGCCGATGCGAAACGGTTCTTTCGGGAGTTTAATGTGGGGGACCAAGTGTTACTGCGTGTATCTCCTATGAAAGGAGTGATGAGGTTCGGGAAGAAAGGGAAATTGGCCCCGAGGTACGTAGGACCATTTCCCATTATCGAGAGGATTGGGCCGGTAGCATACAGATTGGGACTACCAAAGCATTTACATCTCATTCACGATGTATTCCACATCTCGTCGTTGAGACGGTATCTTCGGGATGATATGGCCCATACTCACATCGCGATAGATGAGATAGACTTACAGCCTGACAACTCTTACGAGGAGAGACCGGTGGCTATCCTAGACTATAGTGAGAGGAGATTGGGGTCGTAGATAGTTCCACTTGTACGGGTCCAGTGGGAGCATCACAACGTGGAGGAATCCACTTGGGAGCGCGAGGCCGATATGCGCGAGAGATATCCAGATTTGTTCTTACCAGGTATGCCTTATTTTCCGAATTTCGGGACAAAATTCCGTTATTAGGGGGGAAGTATGTAATACCCCATATTTTTATGCTATATTAATTTGGGGATTTATTAAATTTAATGTGAATTAATTATTTAATAAAAATCCAGAAATTAATTATGTTATAATTATTAACGTGATGAGAGTTAGTAATTATGGGAAAATTTGTTGAATATTACTGTTGATGTAAAAAACTAGATCGCTCTAATTATTCAATCACAGATAAATAAATAAGACAAAGATTTTTAAAGTGGTTCGGTTAGGAATAAAGCCTACGTCCACTGTTATGTTATTGCTGATTGTTTGCAGAATTCTTGATTACAAGTTCTCTCAAGAAATTCTGGTCCCCTTTGAATGAGGATGATACAAGGTATTTATAGCCCATAGGCTGTACATGAAAGGTTCGATACATTAAATGATATACATGTGAAAGGGTAATACATTTAATGCAGCGTGCGTGTCAAGAATATAAACATTCAATGAATATTTGAACTGTTGATTATCTGGTAAATAATGATACGATCGAGGTGCAGCTCGGACCGCCACAGTTGCTCGTTGCTCAAGAGTTCCTCGGAGAGCTAGAGTACCTCGGAGCGCTATAGTTCCTCGGTGTATCCTCGTTGCTCGGAGTGAATCATGGTTAGTCGGGAAATGAACTTCCTTGTCGTTATTGCACCACGTAGATTGACAAATGTCTTCGTATGATTCGTCCACATCAGCATATTAATTTTGGTATCAACAGAAGCCCCCAATGTTTTATATTTCGAACTTTGAGGAGTATGAAACATTCTTTCTCGGTACTCGGCCATATTGAATTGATCTTCCTGGGTTTTAGGAGCATCGTATTTGAATTTATTTACAAATTTCGAAGAATCCGCCTTTTTTCGAACTTTTAAGAGCGCTTCGATCTTAGTTCCCTTTTTGTCTTTTTAGCCGTCGGAAGTTCAATAGTTTCTTTTTTGTAATCATTTCCTTCACCGCTTACCAAGGCAAAGTATTTAAACTTCTTAGGTAACCATACCGTCTTCTTCTTTTCCTAATTTCTTGCATTCAAGCTTTCTATTCTCTTCTTCTCTCTTGTGCGTTCATCCTTGTTTTCGTTCGTTGTCAACATACCTCCTTTCTTCCTGTAAGATCTTCTTCCTTTCTTCTGTCTCTCTTTTATTCAGTATGGTTTATATTGTGGAATCTGTTGAGAAATTTCGTTCTGATTTTTCCATTCCTTCCTGGGTAACTCTAGAGGTTCTTTCTGAGCCTTTAGATTATTTTCGATTGGCTGAGGGACATTGGTTCCCCAGTCTATTTGTTGCTGAATGTGGATTTTCTTTTCCACCGAACCCATTGTGTCTTGAGTTTTGTCAGTATTTCGATCTTGTTCCTGCAAAAATAGCCCCCAATTCATGGAGAATAATTAATGGGGTGCACAAATTAAATCTCACTCATGGGACTCGTATAGGGATCCCTGAAATTATGTATTGCTATAAATGGGCCACTCTAGATAATATTTATTACTTAAAAACTAGGTTTCTGAATAGGGCTCTTGTATTTAACCTCCCTGACTTAAATAGAGATTATTTTGAACATGGGTTGGTTATAAAAAATTGGCAATATGCCCCTTTAGTTGGAGATGGAGTATACAACGGTCCCAGATGCCCCCCATATGGCAATGGGATAGGTTTATTTTTCATTTTATTTTTCTTATGAAATTATGCTTTCATCATGTTTGACAAAATGTATGACTGACATCTCATTATGTATTTATTTGCAGTTGATAGCAAAAGAAAAACTCCAAAGAATCAGAGGTTAATATTAAGCATTTTAAACTTATCTGGGGTTTGCATAAGAACGTTGCAGACGAACACATCAAGTCTGCTTCATATCTGCTACAGTATAAGAGTTATACAACCTCTTATACTGCTCGCCCTGTTGAACCAGCTTCAACTCCAGAGGACTCTTCTTCAGATTCTCATATTCCTTTAAGTCAGAGAATGGGCAAGAAAAGAGCTCCTCCTGCTCTGTTTGATGATACTGCCTCTGCTGTTGAGGCTAAGAAAAGCAAAATGGATGTCCCAGAGGGGACTAAGAAGGTGGATGTTGTGCCTTCAAAAACTATCGAGAAGCCCCCAGTGGCCCCGAGCAAAAAGGTTGCTCCTGCTGAGATAATTTCTATCTCTCCGACCAAGAGTTCTTCCTTGGTTGAGGCTGCTGACGTTCCAATAAAGAGATTGAGGAAATCATCCTCAGTCAGTTTGGCTGAAACTGCCTCTACTTTGCCAGCTGGTGGTGCTGGTGTTCCAACCATCATTCCTCCAAGCTCTGCAATGAGCTCGGTGAAAACTTGGATCATACCCGAGGTCCAGGGAATTGATGAAAAGATTCCTAGGGATACGCTGACATCCCTAGCCACTCGTCATCTTGCTTCGGTAAATTTTTTACATTCTGAATTTCCTTTCTTTCTCTGAATACTTGTCTTTTTTGCACTGACTTATTGTTTTTCTTATTTTTCAGCTGGTGAACTGTCTTAATAATATCGTGAAGAAGGACGAGGCAATTAAAGCTTCTAGCTCCTCATCTGGTGTAGAGGATGCTCTGTTGGGTTTGACCCAATCCTTGAAAGAATCTCGCCAACAGTATAATGAGGACAAGGCTGCTTGGGAGAAAAAACTGTCAATAGTCGAAGCCGAGAAAGTGAAGTTGGCTGAAATCTCCAAGGGTTTGGAGCAAAAGGTGAAAAGTTTGGAGGTTGAGCATCAGAAATACGACGACAAGCTCAAGAATTTTGGAGAGCTTGAGGATAAACTGAGGAAAGCAGAAGAAGAGTTGCTCGCCCTGCGAGATATCAAAAGCCAAAAAGAAGAATTGGATGCGAAGCTTTCCTCGGAGAAGTTGAGAAGAAAGCTCGCAGTTAAAAAATCCTTCAGCGCTGGCTGGGATAAAGGATGGGACAAGGGGATTGCTGCAATGACATCCCAAGTCCAGTATGGGAAGTTGAAATACTTCCGAGATGGTTGGGTAGCTGCCCTTCAGGAATTGAAGATCAAAGAAGATTCTGGGCTATTCCAACTACACCTCCCTGGCCCCCCTCCACCCATTGTGGAAGAAGAAGAAGATGAACCTCTCTCAGATGAATCTTCTATGGCTATGGGTGATCCAGTCTCTGCTTCTCAACCCTCTGTCACCGAGGACATTTCTTCCATGCCTCCTCCTCCCGAGAAGATTCCTGCCGATCAAGCCGTTGTTACCACCGAGCAACCGAGCTCCTCGTCCCAGCCTCCCGAGAAAGTCTTGGGAGACAAGGAAAAGGTGTGAAGTTGTTCGGTATCATTTCTATCTTTCATTACTTGTAATCGAACAATGTAATCCTTTTATGATCTAATAAAATACATCTTTGTTCCTCTCTTTTGTTGATGACTTGTTTTTGTTGATTGTTGTCTTCTCTTCATTAGTTTGTTGCTAGAATGGAACTGCTATCCGCCCATGATACCAAACTGATGCAGCAATGTCACGAATACTATAAAGCTGGTCACACAGAGCTAAGTGTATCAGAAATTTCTGACATCCTTGGCCATGATGTTTCGGAGCAAGCAATTGAGGCTTATCGGTATTTGAAGGGTTTACTTGACCGAGCTGTGGCCAACAATGTCGCCTACTATGACTTGATTGAAGAGCTTCATGGTTCCATAGAGGATCTTCAAAATCAACACAATGAATCAACTATTTTGTTGCACAAGGACTATGAAAATAGATATCAACAGCTTTCATCTGAAACAGGCCATAAAAAGATTATCGCTGGATACGATATTAGGGAGAGAACTCTAAGAGGTGAAGTTGAGGCCTGTAGGTAGATCGTCGAGATCCTGGAACAAGAAAATAATAATTTGCAGAAAAAGCTGGCGCAATATGAATCTGCAGCGTCATCTTCCACTGCTTTAGTGCAAGTTACCGATGAAGGTTTCTCGTTCTTAGAAGTTGAGAATGCCAAATTAAGGCAAGAGTTGGACGTTCTGAGAAGATCTGTTATTCCTGTGACTGCTCGAGGATGAGGAAGAGGTTCTCGTGGGCGAGGAAGAGTTGTTCAACATGTTGCCGAGGAGCAAATTTCTCCAGTCGCTGCTCGGAGTCGATCAAGAACTCATAGCCGCAATGTTGAAGAAGCTCGTACTCAATCTACTTTGGAACTCAAGCATACCAATTAAACGTCAAAGATCGAGCTTTATCTGAACTGTCCAAGAAAAATCTATCCTTGGAGGATCAACTCACTGCAACTAAGTCTGCTTTACATTCCAAGGATCTTTTTGCCAAAAATCTTCATGAACAATTGGATAGATTAACCTTTCAATTTCATTAGCAACCCAGGGAATTCTGGATGGCAGGATATAATGAAGCTCTTGTTCATTTGGATGCTCGTATTGAACATGCCAACAATGAAGGTTATAAGCAGGGGTGGTTGAACGCACTGGGTGTGTTAAAATTGGATCAAGGGCATTTTTATGGGATTATCATGCTCCAGGGTTACTAGACTTGCCTGTGCCACCTTTCAAATTGGACATGGCCTGGATCCCAGCTCGTTCCATTCCTCGTAGCTTAATTTCAAAATACCTCGGTGATTATAGCCTTCATTCCCAAATCGAAGTATCTCGTCCAGAGCATCTAATGGAGACACCCTCAATAATGAATGTCAGAATGTTGAAGGACTTGAACTTTATTAATTCTCCCCTTTGCCTGGAAGATCCTCCTGCTGGCGAAGAGCCTATTTCTAAAGCAAAGGGCAAGAAACCAATAGAATAGGAATATCAATGTAATAGTTAGTACATTCATGTAACCTGTAATTTATTTTGAATTTTAATGAAAAGACTTTCATTTTCTGTTTGCAAATTTTGCTATTGTCTTGTGTTTATCAAACACCTTTACATTTGTGCATATGTATCTGTTAAAAAGATAACAATAATATTGTTCATTGAGAAACTTAATAAAAAGTTACAAGTATCAAGGTTGTTCAATCACTTGAGTATAAAATGTTCAAAATGTTTCCAACCAACCAAAGTGGTTAAATAATGTTTGTCGACCAACTACAGTTGATGGGATTTTATCCCCGACCAGCCATACTTGGTTAAATTTCAAATATTTTCATAAAATGTGTCCGACCAACCAAGGTTAATAATTTATCCTCGTCGACCAACTACAGTTAGTGGGTTTTTATCCCCGACCAACTATACTTGGTTCAGTTTGGAATATTTTGTTCTTTGAGGAACTTTTTGTATTAATCTTACCTCCCGACCAACATAAGTTGTAATGTGAGAGTATATTTTTATCTTACCAACCGTAATTGATCATGCTGGTGTACACCCCTTAACCAAAGGAGTAGTAATGGTTCTTTCGAACTATATGTCCACTAGATATCTTACCAACCGTAGTTGGTCACACTAGTGTCACCTCCTAACCAAAGGAGTATATTTTTTGGTTCTTTCAAACTGTCCACTAGAAATCTTACCAACCGTAGTTGGTCACACTAGTGTCACCTCCTAACCAAAGGAGTATATTTTTTGGTTCTTTCGAACTGTCCACTGGATATCTTACCAACCGTAGTTGGTCACACTAGTGTCACCTCCTAACTAAAGGAGTATATTTTTTGGTTCTTTCGAACTGTCCACTAGATATCTTACCAACCGTAGTTGGTCACACTAGTGTCACCTCCTAACCAAAGGAGTATATTTTTTCTTTCGAACTATAAGCGTAGTGTATTACACTAGTATTCCCCGAAAAACTTTCAACAGAAAGAAAATGGTGAAACATCCTCGTTTTATTCATACTGAAGGAAATGCTTTACATTTTACATTAGTGATAATACTTGCGCAGGTGTTCGGCATTCCATGCATTCTTAAATTCCTCTCCCTCTAGAGTTGCTATTCTGTAAGTTCCTAGTCGAACAACTTCCACAACTCGATAAGGTCCATGCCAGTTTGCTTCCAGTTTATTATGCTTCTGATTGACCTTCTTTAGCACATAATCCCCCTCTTTTAAATTGCATTTCTTCACCCTTTTGTTGTAGAACAGAGCTGTTCGTTGTTGATAAGCAGCATTTCTGATGGATGCCTCTTCTCTAACCTCCTCGAGCATATCCAAATCCAGTTTTCTCATTAAATCACTGATTGGGGAATTAAAATTCAGCACTCTATGTGTTGGGAGACCCAACTCGGCAGGTGTTACAGCCTCACTTCCAGATGCTAACATGTATGGTGACTCTCCAGTTGCTGCTCGGGGAGTTGTTCGGTAAGCCCATAGTACTGATTGAAGCTCATTAATCCAATTTGCTTTAGCTTCACTTAATCTCTTTTTCAAACCATTTAGTAATGTTTTGTTCGTCACCTCAGTCTGTTCATTGCTTTGGGGATGGCCTGGTGCTGAATGAAACTTCAAAATGTTCGACTGATGACAATAGGCAGCAAATTGTTCGTTATCGAATTGTGTTCCATGGTCTGTGATGAAAGCATGGGGGATACCATATCGACAAATGATGTTCTTCCAAATGAACTGATATACCTTCTCGTACGTCATATCAATTAGTGGCTCAGCTTCCACCCACTTTGTAAAATAATCCACTGCCACGACGAGGTACTTGAACCTTCCTCGGGTCGTCGACAATGGTCCAACTAAATCAATCCCCCACATGGCAAATGGCCAAGGTGAAGTTATGGGTGTCAACAATGCTTGTGGAGTTCTTCGGATGGAGGAAAAGCGTTGGCACTTGTCACACTTCTTGGCATAGGCTATACAATCAGCCTTCATCGTCGGCCAGTAGTATCCCTGTGTCATCACCCTTTGCAAAAGTGTCCGACCTGCTACATGAGCTCCACAGGATCCTTCATGGATTTCCTCAACCAATTCCTTGACTTCTGATGGATGTACACATCTCTGCAAACCTGCCATAATTCCTCGTCTATACAAAACACCATTAATTAACACATACCGAGCAACTTTATACTTCAATTTCTTAGCGGGTAGCTTATCCTCCGGTAATTCTCCTTCTTCAATGTATGCTCTGATAGTATCCATCCAAGATGGTCCTAAATCAAGGGTTATTATATTCACCATTAGGTCTTCTTCTATGCTCCGACTTTCTAATACTTCAATTGGTATTGTTCTTCGTAGCTCGGTGCGCGTAGCTGACGCTAATCGGGCCAATGCGTCTGCTCTAGCATTCTCCATCCTCGGTATTCTCACCAATTGAATGGCATCAAATTCTACCAACAATTCCATCACCTTTGCATGATACTTCGCCATTAATTCTCCCTTGACTGCATATACTCCCATCATCTGATTCACAATTAATTGAGAATCACTGAACACCATTATTTGCCGTGCTTCCATAAATTTCGCTAAATTTAAGCCTGCTATCAGGGCTTCATACTCAGCCTCATTATTGGAGGCTTTGAATTGGAATCGCAAGGCATACTCCATATCAATATCATCTGGGGTATTTAAAACAATCCCTGCTCCACAACCAGCTGTGCAAGATGACCCATCCACATACAATCGCCATGTAAGTGACTCGTCTTCAAATTTCTTATCTGACAGAGCTCATCGGTAAAATATCTGATGCTTTCTTTCATCATCCCCTGGTGTTTTTCGCTCCTCGCCGACTATCTGTTCACACCCTTTTACCAACCGGAGTTGGTCTAGGTTTGAATATGATGATTTTTCTACATTCACAAGTCCTTTTACCAACCTTAGTTGGTCTAGACCTGTGTCTGTTGATCCTGTATCGTCCACAGGTTGGTCAGCAAGCACCTTTTGTTCCTCGGGGGTATCAGGGTATGTGAACTCTGCTATAAAATCTGCTACAGCTTGCCCCTTTAATGATGATCTGGGTTCATACACAATATCATATTCACCAAGTTCTATCGCCCAGTACATCAATCTCCCTGATTTTTTCGGCTTATGGAGGGCTTGTCTCAGCGGCATGTCGGTGTACACAATGATGGTATGGGCCTGGAAATATGGCCTCATTCTTCTACTTGCTTCGATTAGTGCCAGTGCCAATTTTTCTAGCTTTGGGTACCTGATTTCTGCACCTCGGAAAGCTTTACTTGTGTAATAGATAGGTTTCTGGACTCCATTCTCCAATCTGATCAATGCAGAGCTGACTGCATTCTCTGATACGGCCAGATACAAGTACAATCTCTCTCCGGTTATTGGCCTGGACAACAATGGTGGTGCTCCCAAATACTTCTTCAAGTATTGAAAAGCCTTCTCACATTCATCAGTCCACTCAAAACTTTTTCGCATTGTTTTGAAGAATGGGAGGCATTTATCAGTTGCTCGGGATACAAATCTGTTGAGCGCTGGAACTCGTCCTGTAAGACTCTGTACTTCTTTCCTCGTCTTTGGGGATCGCAGCTCTAAAAGAGCTTTGATCTTTTCTGGATTTGCCTCAATACCTCGTTGGTTGACGATGTATCCGAGGAACATTCCTTCTCGTACTCCAAAGGTACACTTCGTCGGGTTGAGCTTCATTTGGTATTTATCCAGTTGATCAAAGGTTTGGCCTAAGTCAACTAGATGATCAATAGCTCTCTTGCTTTTGGTGAGCATGTCGTCGACATAGACTTCCATGTTGCAACTGATTTGTTCGGCAAAAACCTTGTTCATCAGCCGCTGATATGTTGCACCTGCATTTTTTAAACCAAAAGGCATAACATTATAACAATAAGTTCCCCTTGGGGTAGTAAAAGAAGTACTTTCCCTGTCTTCAGGTTTCATTTTGATCTGATTGTAGCCAGAGTATGCATCCATGAAGCTGAGCAGCTCATGTCCCGAGGTAGCATCTACTAGTTGGTCAATTCTGGGCAATGGAAAATGATCTTTTGGGCATGCCTTGTTAAGATCAGTGAAATCAACACACATTCTCCATTTATTGTTCTTCTTCTTTACCATTACCACATTTGCCAACCAATCTGGATATTTTACATCTTCAATGAATTGGGCTTTCTGGAGTTTCTCGACCTCCTCTTGTATGGCCTGGTTCTTCTCGGGACTAAACACTCTTCTCCTCTGCTTCACATGCTTGATCTCCTTATTCACATTGAGCTCATGACATAAGAAGTTTGGATCTATTCCTGGCATGTCTTCATGACTCCAAGCAAAAGTATTCTTCCTATTTCTCAAGAAAGTTATCAACTCCTGTTTTATTGAAACATCCAACGACGATCCTATCTGGGTTACTCGTTCAGGATGCTCGTCGTCCAGAATAATATTTTCTGTAGATTCCACCACCTGTCCTTTTACAAGTTGAGATTCATCCCTAGGGTCAAGAGTTTCAATTTCTGTACCTTCATCCACTTGGTAAGTAGTAGTCTTTTTCCTTGATTCCTCAAGTTCCTCTTGCTCGGCAGATGAGTAATAGCATTCCCGAGCTACTTTTTGATCACCTTTCACAACTCCGACTCCAAAATTTGTTGGGAATTTCAAGCACTGATGTACTATAGAAGGAACTGCTTCGAACTTCTTCAATCCAACTCTTCCCATGATGATGTTGTAGGCTGACTGCACATTCTTATCCATCATAAAAAAGCGTATTCTTTCCGTTCGACAAGCAGGCCAAGTTTCGATGAATATATCCAACTTGATCGTCCCAAGTGGAAAAACTTTCTCGCCAGCAAAACCCAGAAGGGGTCTATGATAAGGCTCCAATTGAGATAATTTCAAATTCAGGCTATCAAAGCATGAATAGTACATGATGTCTGCTGAACTACCATTGTCTACTAACACCCTTGAAATCACCACCTCCTTCATCCTCATTTTGATCACCAAAGGATCGTCATGAGGGTAAAGAACACCTGCCAGGTCGTTTTTTGAAAAACCAATAACTAGCTTCTCTTTGTTTACTTTCCTCGGACGATCATCCTCGGCCAGATTTATTCGCTGAATATATGAACAAGCTTTAGCCTCTCCAAGGTAAGCTTTTCTTTCTGCAGTAAGGTCTCCTCCTCCTGCATCTCCTCCTGTAATAACATTACAATCAAAAGACCCAAAACGTATGGAAAATACCTCTCGTTCAGGCTGCCTTGGCTTCTTGGGAAGATCAGGGTCATCATCTGGATCCTCTTCGTGATCCCTCTTCTTTTTATCTTCTGCACGACGAGGAGATCTAGATCTCTCTCTAATTCTATCATCATTCTTCCTCTCGCCCCTGCGATCTACATACTTTGATAACTTTCCTCTTCGGATGAGCGTTTCAATCTCGTTCTGGAGGGCTATACAATTTTTGGTCATATGGCCATGATCTTTGTGAAACTCGCAATATTTGGCCTTATTCCTCATATCAGGATTTGTCCTCAGTTTATCTGGCCACTTGATGTCCTCACCATTCTTGATTTCTTCTAAAACATGATTAATACCCATTTTCAATGGAGTATAATTATCGTACTTCTTTAGGACTTCCCATGACGTCCTATTATTCTTGGAGTGCTTGTCACCACCATTACCTTTCTGATCTTTCTTCTTAGATTTGTCGACCTCCACCTTAGTTTCTTTATCCATATTCTTCTTTGCAGACATAGCCTCCTCGGCATTCATGATTTTGGCTGCTTTTGCCATCAACTCGGACATAGTTTTAGGTGGATCTTTGGCCAAGGTGTAGTACAGCTTGTTAGGCAGCAAACCACTCATCAAAGTAGTGATCGCTGTTTTTTCTTCGTAATCTATGACCTCCAACTTCTCGTTATTGAAACGAGTTATGTAATCTCTAGTACTTTCACCTGATTTTTGTCTAACACTTAGCAAGTGCGCTACTCGCTTTATCGGCTTTGCTCCAAAACAAAAATTGCCGATGAACAACTCAGCTAACTGAATAAAAGTTGAAATCTTACCCCGAGGAAGATTATTGTACCATATCTGTGCAGATCCGGTAAGAGTTCCCGAGAATGATCTACACCTCATCTCGTCGGGGACGGCATAGATGTCGGCAGCAGCTTGGTATTGTTCTATATGAAGTACAGGATCTGTCTTTCCATCGTACTTGGGGGTCACCACAGGTGCTTTGAATTTCGATGGTGTAGGAAAATCCACAATGGCTTGCACAAAAGGTGTCCCTTGAACAAAAGTTCTCTGTAAGGGGTTTCTTGCCTTAGCCATTTCTCCCAGTCTATCCTCCAACCGCTGAATGGAAACTTTCCATGCTTCATTTCCTTCCTCAGGCCGCTTAGTCCGAGCAATTGATTGCTCTGACGTAGCTTCCTGAGATTTATCTCGACGAGTAGTTGGTCGTGATTGTGCTGATCCTTCTCTCAAACCTGATGGTGGCCGCAAACTTCTCGATGGAGCTCTAGGTGGACTCATATTCCTCCTTGGTCCTAACCGACTGAAAGGAGACACCCTGCTTAATCTTTCTAAAGCGCTAGTTCTCTCCGGAGAGAGAGTGATACGTTGATCTGTATCCGTAGCCTGTATTGATGAAGTTCGCCCAGGTTGATAAGAAGAATCATTAGATTCTCCATTGCGATATGACCCAGTACGTCTGGATTGCGATTGCCCACAATCACTCCTTTGCCCTGAATAGGTAGGTGCACCGCCTTGAAGAGTTTGAATGAGTTGCCTCATAGATTCTTGCATGGCGGTTTGTCCTTGAGCCAGATTCGTCATAATTCCGGCCAGATCTGGAGGTGCAGATGGATTTGGAAGATTTCCAGTATTTCCAGCATTTCGATTACTGGATTCTTGATTATCTGCCATTGATGATAAATGATTTTTTATGAAAAACGATAGTAATAGTCGTTTCCCACAGACGGCGCCAATCTATTGATGTAAAAAACTATATCGCTCTAATTATTCAATCACAGACAAATAAATAAGACAAAGATTTTTAAAGTGGTTCGGCTAGGAATAAAGCCTACGTCCACTGTTATGTTATTGCTGATTGTTTGCAGAATTCTTGATTACAAGTTCTCTCAAGAAATTCCGGTCCCCTTTGAATGAGGATGATACAAGGTATTTATAGCCCATAGGCTGTACATGAAAGGTTCGATACATTAAATGATATACATGTGAAAGGGTAATACATTTAATGCAGCGTGCGTGTCAAGAATATAAACATTCAATGAATATTTGAACTGTTGATTATCTGGTAAATAATGATACGATCGAGGTGCAGCTCGGACCGCCACAGTTGCTCGTTGCTCAAGAGTTCCTCGGAGAGCTAGAGTACCTCGGAGCGCTATAGTTCCTCGGTGTATCCTCGTTGCTCGGAGTGAATCATGGTTAGTCGGGAAATGAACTTCCTTGTCGTTATTGCACCACGTAGATTGACAAATGTCTTCGTATGATTCGTCCACATCAGCATATTAATTTTGGTATCAACAATTACTAATGAGCAAAGTATTATATAATAGTGGCCATATTAAATGTCACGAGTAAATAAAATGATAATTTTAGAAATTTGAGTCGGGACGCGCCCGTGTCGCGTCGGGACTAAATATTGATAAATAAAAGTAAATATTTTATAAGTTGTTCGTATGGTTGTTTTGAGTACGCCAACGCGTCCGGAAGGGTCGAGATAGTAAAAAAAGTATACCCGGGAGTTTGATTTGGGTTTCGGGGCGTTTTTAGGCCTAATTAGTACCCCGGGAGGGCATTTTAGTCATTTTGTATTTTTGGGTAATTAAACCCACGAAAATACTAGAACGGCCATTGGAGAGGAGAGAGCTCTCAATGCATTCCAAGGCTCAAAACTCATCCGTTTGCACCGCCGCCACCGCCAACGCGTAGATCGCGAGACGGGGAACACAACCACACCAAATTCAACACCAAACCAGATTTCCGAAAATCTCAGGCAAGTGTTTATCTTGCTTATTTTGTTGATGCATCTGAAAATCTCATTCTTCTTGTGTTGGCTCAATCTTGAGACAAACAATTTTTATTTATATGCTCTTGCATTTTTTTGTGTTATTCAAATCTTTTTTATATCTTAAATCATATTTTTCTATAATGATTTATTATATAAATTATTTTTTGAGACAATCAATTTATTTATATGCTCTTGCATTTTTTATTTTTATTCAAATCTATTTTTTATATCTTAAATCATATTTTCCTATACTGATTTATTATATAAATTAATTTTTTGAGAAAAATATTTTTTGTGTAATGTACAAATTATTTTGGGTGTCATATAATTTATTTATTTTTTCTTGTGTGAGTTTTGATATTTTTCTGAATTTAAAGTTTATTTTATATTTCAAGTCTTTTATTTTATTTGACTTCATATATAAAATATTTTTTTTATTCTGAATATTTATTTTTGTGTTTCAATTTTTTATTTTATTTTTTATTCTTATTTTCGGATTTCATATTTTTTTGTGTGTTTTTATTTTTTTTGGGCCTTTTAAGCTTTGGGCTTTTTGGAGAACCCTTTAGGGTTTTATGTTTTGTATAAGTTAAAAATCTCTCTCTCTCTCAAAGACTCACTCTTTTTCGGCCGTCACTCTCCCCCTCTCATTTTTTTTGCTCTATTTTCTCTCTTCATCTTGAGAGATTTTGTTTGGGAGCTTTGATTTAAGCATTTGAGATCCAGATCTGAGCTCGGTTTTGGGGATTTTCCGGTGGTGGTTTGGTCCGGAGCTGTGAGTTCCGGCGTTGGTCCGGCGACCGTGGTATGATCGATATCCAGCCATTGTTTTTTTTTTTGCATCCATTTTTGAGGTGCTGTCCTCGGATTTTTCCGACTCGATTTCCGGTGGATCGATTTTGAGGTGGTTCAGTGCTGGCTTCGTTTATCCGGCGACGCGGTTGTGGTCCCGGGTTTTGGTGGTTCGATCTCGGTTTCTGATCCGGTTGCTGATCATTTTCGGCCGGTTGATTTTTCCGACGACCAATTTTTTTGGTAACTTTTCTCTCCTTTTATATATATATATATAGTATAGATCGGTTTTTTTTCCAGATCTGTAACAACGTGTGTGTGTGCGGTTTGTACTGTGTGTGCGTGTGTTTGCAGTGTGTGTGTGCTGGTGTGCAGCGTGTGTGTGTACGGTTTGTACTGTGTGTGCGTGTGTTTGCAGTGTGTGTGTGTTTATATATATAGATATTCATACATACACAGTTTTATATGTATATATATATATACACACACACACACACACACGGTTTATACATATATATACACGCACACAGTTTTATACATATAGACATATATAGTTGTATAAAGTTTTGTAAGTCTTGTTTAGTTTAGTAACAGAAGTGGGTTTAGTTCAGTAGCAGGTATTTGCAACACTAAGTTTTGTTTGGACATATCTGCTTGTGGTGTGTGAGTTAAATATTTAGACTAAATAATTTTCTTTGGACTAAAATTTGCTTGGACTGAAATCTTACTTTGCACTTATATTAATTTGGAAGTGTTTTGGACTAAGTCCTTTTGTTGGGTGTTTTTGTTGGAGCTTATTTTACACCCAACTCATTTAGTGTGTGCACTTATTTATTTAGATTATTTTGTGCCACACATTTTTTTTGTAAAACATTTAAAAAAAAATAATATTTTAATCTAAATTAAAATTTATTTGGGTGTTGGGTATTTGTGGTTGGAGCTTAGTTTATACCCAACTCATTTAGTGTGTGTACACTTTATTTATTTGGACTGTAATCTTATTTTTTGACAGATTTTATTTGGATAAATTTATTTTGAACTAAAATTTGTTGGGACTGAATTTTAGTAGGTTTATTGGGTGTTTGGTTTGTAGAGTTTATTTACACCCATTTCAGTTTGTGTGTACACTTTGTTATCAAGACTTATTTTAGTGTGTCACACATTTTTATTTATTTATTATTATAATTTGATTTAATTTATTTGGGAATAAAGGTATTTGATTTTTGACTAACAAGTTACACCCTTTAAGTTGAACTTTTGTGTGTTCACTTTATTTAGTTGGGTTTAATTAGTGTGTAGTCTTTATATCACATCTTTATTTATTTAAATTTTATTTTAGTTAAACCCATCCTATTTTAGTGAGTCGAGTGCTACACTCTTTATCTCGTACTCACTTGACTTGGATTGGACCATTTGACTCGTACACTTTTTATTGCCTAAGTTGAATACTTTTTGTTGTATTCTTTTATAACTTAAGGTAGTGTTTATGTGTGTTTGAGTATTTGATCCAACCCTTGTCATAGTATTGGTTTATACTAAATTTGAAATTTAATACTTGAAACCTTATTTTATTTATTTTAATTAAGTCTCAATTTATATGAGCTAAGTGCTACACTTATTTATCTTTTGCTCATTTTACTTGGACTTAATATTTTTAACATAACACCTATTTAAATTGATTCATATTATATTTGGTGTTAGGTTAATTTTTATCTTAGTTGCGCGACACAATTGTTGGAATTTTATTTGTGGTCATTTGCGCCAACTAATTTGTTTTTAGAATTAATCTTTACTTGAATATTAAATATTAAGGAAGACCTTACTTGTGTCTTGGGACTTAATATTTAAGCATTCTTTTTAGTATTGATTAATTCAATATTGTCTTACCTTTCAATTAGTCCTTGATTGGTAATTTGTCTTGTCAATTAAAATAGATTTAAACCTTGGTTGTTTGGTCTATTTTTAAACAAGATTATTTTTGTTGTTTTGATTAAAACAATATCTATTATTATATTTGTGTGTTGCACAACTTCACGGGGTCTAGGGTTTGAGTGTGTCGTTGTGCTTGTGTTGTGAGTGAGTGATAGTCTCTATTACCGGGGTGTTATTGGGTTGACTGATTTTCAGTCAAGTTGGGTTGTTTTAGACTAGGCTGGGTGTACGGGTTTGTATTTGCTTAGTTTATTTCATTGTGGACTTGGAGGACTGTAATCTGTAACCTGTAATCGGTAATAGTTGACTTGAGTGCGCGAGCTGTCCTGGGACTAGGGACATGGGGTTTACCACTAAGGTGGGTTCCTCGATAACATATATTGTGTCACACTCTACTTTTCCTCATCTCATTCTTAAAGGAAATTATTCTTTACTTCTAGCATCATCACCTTTACTAATAGTGTGCGTGAGTGTTTTCTCACTTAAAATTTATAATAGATTTTGTATTAAAGATTTAAAAGAGTTGGAGACTTTTAATTTACCTAATACGCATTAGCAAGTACCACTCGGTCCTTTCTAGTGTGAACCTTAGGGTCCTTTTTCAAGTGGTATCAGAGCTTCAGGATTCACTTTATAAAAGTTTTTATTCCGCAAAGATCCTGAACGCATGAGTGTGAGTGTGAAAGAAAATGTAAACGCATGAGTGTGAAAGAACACAAACGCCTTAAAAGAAAATGTATTTGTAATTTGTAATTTTATTTGAGTATTTTTATTAATTACAATAAAAATAATGGGTTTATACACGTATGAAATACCCATAACTTTCTTGAATATGAGTGCCCAACATGTGTGTCATATATAAAATTTATTCTCCCACAAGGACCAGCAAAAAGTAAACATTTATACTCCTCCGAAACCACTCAGCTATCTTGGTCAGCTTAAAAAATACTTCGTTGGCTAGCATGCCAACCAACTCCCAGAAATTGATCCGTAGGGAATAGCAAAGGTTACCCTGGTGGAATGGAAACCAACATCAAACATCAAGAGTCTTATTTATTATATATAAATGTAAGTGCTTGAAAATATAAAGACATTCCATCTCTTGGTTTCCTAATCAATATAAATACATGTTCCCCCTTAGCTCAAGGGAATGATTCAATTAAGCACAAACACACCCCATATTGAGTTATTGTAATCGCTTGAATAATACTAATAGTGGACGTAGGTTTTTTATAGTTGAACCACTTTAAAAACCTTGTCTCCTGTGTGTTCGTTTAGCTTTCTTATGTTTATTTATCCGTGATTATAAAATTGAACCTATTTTATTTTAAGACATCAATAAATTGGCATCATCAGTGGGAACGTCTTCTTGTCCTCATTTTCTACCTATTGTGTTTTTTTGTTCATTCTATGAAGAATAATAACTTTTCTTGAAACCAGCCTAGTGGATGAAGGTAACAACCCAGATCCATCTGCTCCCCCTGGCCTGACAGATATCCGAGGAATCACACTCAACTTGGTAAGGCGATAAAAAGCCATGTAAGAGTAAATTAGGCAATTGTTTCATACGTTGCAAGACAAGTACTCCAATGAACCTTCTAGGAGGGACATGTTACCTTCGTTATCCAGGAATGAGAGAAGTCATCACTCCATGTCTTCTCATGATAGATCATACCATCCTGGAG
Organism: Sambucus nigra; assembly: GCA_949130495.1. Classification (NCBI taxonomy): domain Eukaryota; kingdom Viridiplantae; phylum Streptophyta; class Magnoliopsida; order Dipsacales; family Adoxaceae; genus Sambucus; species Sambucus nigra. The sequence continues at coordinate 313,356,844 of OX422213.1, forward strand.
CATCATTGTCATTCTGGTCAACGAATTATTACAACGGTCAATCTTTCTTTAGAGAATGACCGAACATAGGAAGAATGACTAAGTAGGGAATCTGCTTTCTATCGTTTGGGTCCCCAAGCAACCAGAGGTTATCACAGGGAGCAAGATGATCCTCGCGAGCACAGAGAAGGATTCGCGAGATCCAGTGCTATTATGAGAGGTTATGTACGCACTGAGCAGACTTCTTAGGAGAAAGTGCAATGCATGTGCACAGTAAAGACATAAAAGATGCTTCAGCCAAGTCTAAGACAGAGGAACATTCATAGAAAGGATCTATGCAATGACTAGAAGATCAGCTGGGGAAAATGGCCAAAATAAAGTATTCTTTGTAAAGAATTTTTGTTAAGGGATTACCTTTTATCCAGGCTATTGTGGATTACCTCACGCCTTCCAAATTTAAGCCACAAATTTTTACTCCTAAAAATGATGGAAAGACGGATCCAGTCCTCCATATTGAATAGTATCAGGCTGCTATTGATATTTGTTCCCTCCCTGATGAAATGATATGCAAGGCTTTCTCTAGTTTCATCATAGGTCCAGCCCAAATATGGTTCAACAATATTCCCAAAGTTAAAAATTTTAGTTTCCATAAATTGGTTGAATTATTTATTTATAACTTCTGTTTTGGGGCTAAGCCGATCAAAAGTGTTACTCATCTCTTGACCGTACGCATCAACGGGGATGGAAAGGATCTATGCAATAACTAGTTTTGGGGATAAGCCGATCAAAACCAATGCCTATCAGCGGGGATGTGACCTTGACTCTCGTTTTATTAATTCTTATTTAGTTTTAACTTCTTATTTTTCCCCTTTTTATCGTTTTAAACTAATCACCTTTTACACTTTTATTCTTGATGTAATAAACCTATTAAAGTCTATCGAACATTCCTAGTGGATTCTCGATACCCGTACTAGACGCTATACTCCTTTGTTGAGTGTATTCATAGTTTAGGTTTTGTATTGAGGCGACAAACTAAACAACGACAATGTCCTTACACGAACACACAGTTCATGCTCGATCAAAATGGAGTTGTTGCTGGGGAGTGTTTTATTAGATATTATAGGTGCTTTATTATTTCATAATATTTCTTCCCTTTGTATTTATATTCTTTATTTTAGCCTTTCTTTTTTACTTGTGCTAGATTGTTTTAAGAAATTGAAATTTTGGTGCTTGTCACTTTGTTTCATTACCTAATTTGAAATGTCTCGTGATAACTCTTTAGATATCCTTAATTGTTATGATAATAGTTTTGCAAGTTACACTCCCAAGACTATGTGAGAATGCTTACATATTCTTGAAAATGATCACATTGAGCATGAAATTCAAGAATTTATAAGTAATCCCCCATCGCCTTGTGAGGAAAATTTGGGAAGCGGGGAATCGTTAAGCTATGAGAAAACCTCCCAAGAAGATGTTATGTCTTCTTGTTTGTTTGATCATGAGTTAGCTTTGAAGGAATTGAATGACCAATTTGAGAGTTCTAAATCTTGGTCTTTAGAAATAAATTCCCAACTCGATGAGATTATTTCTTCTTCACAAAGCCCAGTTGAGGTTGAAACTTGCATTTCACCTCCACACCTTTTTGAGGAAGAAATAATTAAGAGTGATCCAAGAACTTTTTAATTTCAAACTCTTATTAATTCTTCCAATTATATTAAGGTTGATGGTCCTTCCTTTCCTTTATTCCCTATTATTTTCGAACCATTAAATTTATCACAAGAATCAGTTTAAAGTCTTGAGGACTTTGATCCGATTCTTGAACGTGAATATTATTTTGAGATGCTTCATCTCATGGACTTTTCGCTTGTACTTTCCCCACCTCCCCTTCCAATTAAAAAACCTGTAATACCTCGTATTTTTATGCTTTCTAAATTTGGGGATTTATTAAATTTGATGTGAGTTATTAATTTAATATAAATCCGGAAATTAATTATTTTTAATTACTAACGTGACGAGAGTTAGAAATTATTGGAAACTTATTGAATATTACTAATGAATAAAGTAATATATAATATTGGTTCTATTAAATGTCACTAGTGAATAAAATGACAATTTTGAAAATTTAAGTTGGGACGCGCCTATGTCGTGTCAGGACTAAATTTTGATTAATAAAAGTGAATAAATTATAAGTCACCCGTATGGTCATTTTGAGTGTGCCAAAGTGTCCAGAAGGGTCGAGATAGTCAAAATAATGTACCCGGGGATTTAGTTTGGGTCTCGGGGCGTTTCTAGTCTTAATTAACACCCCAGGAGGGCGTTTTAGGCATTTTGTATTTTTGGGCTTGGAAACCTACGAATTTTCTAGGTTATATCAAATGCTTAGGGTTTTCTTCTAGGGTTAACACAACCAAAAACAAAAGACGGCCATTGGAGAAGGAAAGGAAGAGCTTACCAAGGAGTTCTAGGCCAAGAACTCCTTCGTTTGCACCGCCGTCACCGCCAAACGTTAGATCGCGCAACGAGGATCACCACCACACTGATTTCATCCAAAAATCAGAAACCAAAATTCCCAGGCAAGTATTTATCTTGAATAATTTAGTTAATGCTTCATTCATATTAGTTTAGGGTTGATTAGGATGAGTTTTTACAAAAGAAAACCTATGTTAGAGGTTAGAAATCGCATGTTGTAGAGATATAAACATCATTCTGGAAATTCACTTCACATGTAGAAGTTGAACCACGAATTTACATTGGGTTAGAAGCAGAAATTCTGGAAAAAGAATGAGAAGAACTAAGTTAAAGAAATTTTTAGGGTTCATGAGATTTATATTGATTTTGGCCCTTTTAATTCATGAAACTTGATGAAAACTCGCATGCCTTACGTAGAATATTGTTCATTTGGGATTATAATGCTTGTGGTATAAATTTCTGGGAATTTGGGAGTTAAAGATTTGGATTTGGATGATTTTGGATGATAATTCCCGTAACTGATATTCTGTAGTTTTCGCCATACCTGCTTGATCCATCGATCGAGCCAAGAGCATCGATCGATCGACTGATCGATCAATCGACCCCTTTCTATCGATCGATCGACCCCTTCTGGGAAAACTTTTTTTGTCCTTGTGTTGACTTAATCCGAGTAAATGTGCAATAAACCTTGATTAATGTTATTAGGACATATTGAAACATAAAAATGACCAGTAGGGTCAAGGTAAACCCCGTTAAGTGGAACTTTAATGAAATCGGAAAATGAAGGGTAAACGAGGTAATATTCATACCTAAGAAATCTAACGTGCGTAGACTTAATAATCGAAATGTCTGGGAATTGGATTAGAAGGTAAGTGAGGGCCTACTGAAATTGTACTTAGGTAAAGATAATACTTCGAGAGATGAGAAGTGAGTTGGAATAAATTAAATTTCGAAAATAAAATGAATAAGTACGTTATAGGAAATAATTGAATTAAAATGTACTAAGAATGGAATAATATAATGTTGGGCCACGGGCATACCTAACTTATGAATGTGAATAGTTATATATCTAAATGAATCTGTGATTAATCATATATCTTATATATGTGTAAAAATCATGCCCGCGCTACTTGCTATCCCTGAGGTTACTGCGCTGGGACAGTCTTATCTCGATGGGACCTTTATGGGGGATATTGGCTCGTACCCTAGAAGATAGGAATCCTTGGTACAGGCTATCGAATCCATAGTCAGACGGTCCTAAGAGACGTGAGGGTATGTGATGACCTCTTAGAGACTTGGAACTATTCTTTGCCTCAATATTGTATGTGTTTTGTGTTAATACAGTTCGAGAGTGATTCCAAACTTGTGTTTCCCTTAGTACGAGTGATACGGGGACTGGATAGCATAGTATGCCCGCACCATAATTATTATGTGGGGTGCCGTTAGAATATATGTATTATATGAGTATTTAATATATATATTTAAATCTGAAATTTGGGAACTACCTACTGTGTCTACGGTAAGTAAGAAATGAATCATTATTTCAACTTGGGTATAAGTATTTGAAAAGTATGATATATTACTGAGAAACTTCATTATTAAATAAGGTTTAAATGAGAACTTTGATTTTAAATAAAATTAACCTCTTTTTGAAATTGTCGGTTTGAAACCTCACGATCAACTTAAGATAAGTTAAACTGTTGGGAAGATTAGTACGATAGGTGTGCACATTAGAAGAGAGGTGAGAATTTTTCAAGGGAGTGCCGCACTAATATGTTGGTTGCATTAGCCGGTAGCATTTTAAATACTTGTTGAACAAATTTTAAACTGTTTTTACAATCGGGCTCTGACCCATTTCCTACTTTCTCTTCTCTCTTGTATATGTATGTGATATACCCATATTTACACACGGCCAGGTCGAGGACACCCTGTACCTGGATGGGGTCAGGGTGACCTCATCATCAGGCTCCAGACGACCCCTTAGGGGCCGACCCTTCATCAGGCCCGGACGACCCTCCAAGGGGCCGACCCTTCATCAGGCCCGGACGACCCTTCAAGGGGCCGACCCTTCATCAGGCTCCGGACGACCCTTCGAGGAGCCGACCCTTCATCAGGCTCCAGACGGCCCTTCAAGGGGCCGACCCTTCATCAGGCCCGGACGACCCTTCATCAGGCCCGGACGACCCTCCAAGGGGCCGACCCTTCATCAGGCTCCAGACGACCCTTCGAAGGGCCGACCCTTCATCAGGCTCCAGACGACCCTCCGAGGGGACAACAATACGAGGCCTAAATTGGGCCTGACTCACTATCAGAAGGACCTTTGCCCTCGGCCTCGTGTTACAGGCCGAGGGTGACGTCATCACAGCGCGTGGTTTGGAAGACGCGTGGAACAGTACGCGTGAGGCTCACAGGACACGTGGAAGACCGTTACAACCGAATCACCCCCTCACGTGAGGGAATATTATGTCATCATTTGGCATCTACAGGTGTCAGCAGGATATTGGCTAAATCATCATTCACATGCACCATGTACACTTGGGAGCTACACTACACCCCCCAAGACCTATATATACTTATCACCTACAACCCAACAGAGGAGGATCGATAGATCGTTAATGGTAACCCTAGCTGAAAACTCTGCTTGTACACACAGTAGAGAGAGAAAGTGAGCTTATGTGCATTGTGTCCAAGGCCATTAGTGCCCATACATAGTGGATCACACACTCACAGTGGATGTAGGCCAAATTGGCTGAACCACTATACATCATTGTCGTATTCCTCTTATACTCACCTCCTTCTACACACTTATACACTTACATCTATGGCTGCCATGGTACTTACAGTTTGAGCTCATCATCACTTATCTGGTGGTGCTAAATCTCAGCATCATAAGTTTGGCACCGTTTGTGGGAAAGAGAAGACATCTCTTCCTTGAATACAGTTTGACCTCACTGGGCACTCTGGTGGTGAGTCAGTCCTCCCCTTGTGTGGAGATGTTTCACTATTGAAAGAGACCCATTAAGGTTCTCAAGCTTACAAACCTTCATCAGTTCAGCTCTTCATAGCTCAAACACATGGCACTGGAGATTCCACCACCACCACTTCCCCCACCGGATGATAGAGGAGGACCCAATTCCAGTCAGCCACCACCTCAGTCTGAGATGGCTGATGTGGCGGCAGCCTTGAAGTCTCTGGCAGCGAGCCAACGGATCATGCAGGAGCAATTCACAGCTCTGAGCTAGAACATACTAAGACCACCAAGGGTCTCACCTGAGATGATTACTCCGGCAGCAGTTCCAGGACCGCATGAGGCCAGGGTACCACCCCAGGCCCCACGCAAAGACCTGCCACCCCCTCAGCGGCGTAGGGATGTTGCTGACCCCCGACGTCTACGCCTGGGGAGGTAAGGAAACCCCTTGCCCTTAAGACATGTATGATGATCTGGAGGGGGAGGAAGCCCCCATAGAATGCTGGGAGTCGTATGAGGTCTCCAAGAATACCGTACGACCTCTCTAGGAGAGCAGAGGGAAGTGTGGAAGGCAAAATCTTGACGATCGTCTGAGAGGCTCTGCTTTCGATCGCCTGAGCAGGGGATCAGACTTTGAGAGGCTGGTCCCAGTGAATGACCTGAGGGAAAAATTGTCTAGATCAAGAAGTGCTGCGAGGTCCAGAAGGGAGGCGGATGATGGCCGACCCCATGGGGGCCAACCCCAAGGACGGGACGACGGTTAGGGGGAGGTAAACAGCCGACACAGGCTAGCCGCGGCAGAACCCTCAGTCCATCTCAAAGAAGCGGCAGGAAATAACATTGGCCAAGCCGACCCTACGAGGCCTTGGAATGACTCGATCTAGCGACTGGAGGATAAGATCGGCGATATACTGAAAAGCCGCGACCCTCTTCAGAGAGGATATTCCATGGGCTCACCATTTGTGGCGAAGATAGTCAACTTCCCTACGCCATCGAAGTTCAAGACACCTGTGGTCACCCCAAGATATGACGGGAGCACTAACCCTGTCCACCATATCGAGATGTATCAATCAGCAGTGGACATATACTCTATCTCAGATGAGATGAGGTGTCGTGCCTTCTCTAGTACTCTGACTGGGGCTGCACATGTCTGGTACATGTCTCTCCCAAAAAACTCCATTGAAACCTTTAAGCAGCTGGCAGACCGATTCATCCACAACTTTTGCTTTGGGGTGAGGCCACAGAAGAAGACTACACACCTGATCTATGTTAAGCAGGGGAAGAATGAGAATCTCAGAGACTACATATCCATATTCAACAAAGAAAAGTTAGAGGTGGAAGACTATGAGGAGAGCATAGCCATGACCGCCCTCATTGGAGGGCTCTAGAAGGGGAAGCTGATATGGAAGCTTGTCGAAGACCCTCTGAGGACGATGGCTGAATTGCTGTCAACAGCAGGAAAGGTAATGAACGTCGAAGAGGCGATGGCCGCAAAATACGAGGACAAAAAAGGAGGCATTAGTGGGGGTAAATACTCTAAGAAGAACAAAGAGGGGAAGAAGAGGTATACGAACGACAAGTTCGCTGGTTACACCCCACTAACGGTCAGTTGTGAACATATTCTCAATGAAATAAAGAGTGACCGATCCCTGAAGTGGCCTGAGAAGTTGAGGGCGACCCCCAACAAGAGGAACAAGAACCTGTGGTGTGAATTTCACCAAGACCACGGCCACATAATAGACAAATGCTTTTCTCTAAAAGATGAGATTGAGAAGATGCTTAAAGAAGGGAAGCTCAGAAAGTACGTCGACAAAGGTTCCTTCAAGAGGCGCCGAGGGGACGACCCCAGAAAGAAGCGAGGCGATTCATGTAGAGAAGGTCCTCAAAAAAGAGGGGACGACCCTGACCTCCTGCCGAGAGACGACCAAGGCCCTGTCAAGAGGCTTAATATAATCTCGCTCGGAGTGGGAATGATCTACGGAGGTCTAGCAGGAGGAGGGTCTGAGGTCGCTGACAGGAAGGCCCATGTGGCTGAGGCCAAGGCAGTGACGAAGACGGTACACTCAACCTCTCTGGAGGTCAAGTCAGAAAAGAGGAAGAAAATCGATATGGACACTATGATAGTGGGGTTCTCGAGAATGGACTTTAAAGTCCTTCTAGCCCCACACGACGACCCACTCGTCATCACAACTAGGGTGCACGGGTGTGAGGTGCCGAGGATATTGGTCGACGGGGGCAGTTCTGCAGATGTAATGTTTTGGCCGTGCTTCAAAGCCTTAAGTCTCATCCGTGTTAGACCCGTCCCATACCATCATCCATTGATTGGGTTCAGTGGGGAAAAGGTTCATCCCCTTGGAGTGTATGAGGTCGATGTCAGGATGGGGGACGAGTGGCCGAGATGGCTTACCAAAAAGGTCAGTTTCTTTGTGATGGATGAACATGTGTTTTCGGCCTACAACATTATACTGGGGCGTGTGGACCTCAAGGGGTTTGAAGTTGTGCCGTCTACGGTCCATCAGATGATTAAATTTCCTACCCATTACGGGGTGGGGGAAGTTCAGGGAGACCAGACGACAGCATGAGAATGTTACTACAACTCCGCTGAAGAAAGAGAGGCACACAAGAGGGCTATAACCACTTACAATATTGATACGCTAGACCCCAGGGATGAGACTAAGCTAAATAAAGGCGAGGCCGCGGAAGAGGTAGAATCCATCATCCTCGATGAGGATGACCCGAAAAAAACTGTCCAAGTCGGCAAATCTCCGAAGCCCAATATCAAGGAAGTCCTCATTAAACTGTTGAGGAGAAGACGAAGTGTCTTTGCGTGGAATCATGTAGATATGCCGGGGATCGACCCTAAAATCATGTGCCACAAGCTCAATGTGGTAGAGGGAGAAAAGCCGGTAAAGTAGAAGAGGAGAATTTACTCTAGAGAAAAGTATGAGGTCATAAGGGATGAGGTCAAAAAATTAGAAGACGCTGAATTTATCAGAGAGGTCATCTACCCTGAATGGTTATCCAACGCTGTCATTGTCCCAAAAGCCAATAGAAAGTGGAGAATGTATGTAGACTTCACAGACCTCAACAAGCATTATCCCAAAGACAACTTCCCTCTCCCCCGCATTGATCAGATTGTAGATGCTACCGCAGGCCATGAGCTCATGAGCTTCATGGATGCCTATTCAGGGTACAACCAGATCTTCTTGGACCCTGAAGACTCGGAGAAGACAACCTTCATTATTGACAGGGGGACATACTGTTATAGGGTCATGCCATTTGGCTTAAAAAATGAGAGGGCAACATATCAGCGCCTCGTAAATAAAATATTCGAAGACCAAATTGGGAAGTCTATGGAGGTCTATGTAGATGACATGCTGACTAAGAGTTTGAAGGCAGAGGATCATGTGGTAGTCCTGGAGAGGACCTTTAATACGATAGACAAATACCAGATGAAGCTCAACCCGGCCAAGTGTGTCTTCGGGGTCGGAGCAGGGAAGTTCTTGGGGTTCATTGTCAACCAAAGAGGCATCGAGGCCTGAAAAGATAAAGGCCCTTGTTGAGATGAAGACCCCCAAGTCCATTAACGACGTTCAGAGACTCACAGGGAGAGTTGCTGCCTTAAACAGGTTCGTGTCTAGGGCCACAGACAGGTGTCACCAATCTTCAAAATTCTCAGAAAAGCCTTCGAATGGAGTGAAGAGTGTGATGAGGCTTTTACGGAGTTAAAATCATACCCGGGGTCTCCCTTGCTGTTGTCACGACCCGTGCAGGATGAGCGACTTTATGTGTACCTCACCGTCTCAGAGTCAGCCATCAGTGCAACCATTATGAGAGACGAAGATGGGGTACAGAAGCCCGTGTTTTTTAACAGCAAGGCACTCCAGGGGGCAGAGCAAAGATATCCAAGGATGGAGAAGTTGGCCTATGCCTTGATCCATGCATCGAGAAAGATGAAGCCATACTTACAGTCCCATACAATGGTCATCCTCAGTGACTCTCCCCTTAGGCAGGTTTTGTACAAGCCTAAAAAATCAGGGAGGCTAATGTCCTGGGCTATAGAGCTAGGGGAGTTTGACATAGTGTATCAGCCTAGGAAGGCCATCAAGGTGCAAGCATTGGCAGATTTTATGGCTGAATTTACTTAGGAAGATGATGAAGTTGAAGACGAGAGCCTCGAGAAGACAGATACCCTACAAGGAAGGCTCGCCGACACACCCGCGAATAAGGCTGAGACCAGAGCCGCTAGAAGAAAAGTGGCCGAAAACGAAGAGGGAAGATATCTCTTCAGACAGGGGACCCTCACCGAGGGAAGTTTCTTAGAAGAGCAGACTGTGTGGAGCCTCTTCGTTGATGGGTCCTCCTGCGATAGCAAAAATGGGGCTGGACTGATAGTATCAGCACTCGATGGCACAGACATTGAGTACGCCCTAAGGTTCAACTTCAAAGCCTCTAACAATGAATCTGAATATGAGGCCCTGATATCAGGACTCTCCTTGGCCAAGTCCCTTAATGTCGGCCAAATTTTAGTCCATAGTGATTCAAGGCTAGTAGTGAATTAGATACTAGGAGCCTACGAGGCTAAGGACGAGCGGATGGCCAAGTACCTCAAGAAGGTGAGACATTGCTGAAGAGCTTCAGAGAAGTGAAATTAAAGAGGATACCTAGGCTCGACAATGACCGTGCTGATGCCCTTGCTAGGTTGGCCTCAACGACTAGGACAGACATCAGGAGGACAGTCCCAATGGAAATTTTGCTTCGACCAACTATTAAAGAGGCTGAGGGAACACTTGGCACTTACCTGAATATTTTTAAGGAAGCCTCATGGATGGACCCTCTGATCAGATACATTAAAGAGGGGGAGATGCTAGAAGCAGGGCAAGAAAGGAAGAAGTTGAGATACAGGGCTGCAAAGTTCACTATCATTGGGGACACCTTGTATAAAAAGGGATTTTTACTCCCCTTACTTAGGTATGTGAACCCATCTGAAGTCCCATCCATTTGGAAAGATGTGCACGAAGGATCTTGCTCAAGACACATTGGGGGCAGATACTTAGCGAAGAGGGTGATCACCCAAGGGTACTGGTGGCCGACCTTGGGGAAAGACGCCGCGGCATATGTAAAAAAGTGCGATAAATGCCAGATATTTGCCACCATCCCTCACCAACCCCATCAGCCTCTTACCTCCATTACATCCCCATGGCCATTTGTAGTGTGGGGGATCGACCTCGTAGGACCCTTACCAAGAGCAGTCAGTAACTATCGGTTCCTCATCGTAGCCATTGACTATTTCTCAAAATGGGTGGAGGCCGAACCGATGGTCACGATTACAGAGCAGAAGACCTTCCTGTTCATTTAAAAAATGTTATATGCAGATATGGTCTCCCCAACACCCTCATCTCGGATAATGGGACTCATTTCAAGAATACCTCTCTACAGAAGTAATATGAAAGGGTGAGTATCAAACAATTCTTCTCTACACTAGGCCGACCTCAGGCTAATGCGCAAACGGAAGTCACTAACAGGACGATCCTAGATGGGATCAAGAAGAGACTTGAGGAGGAAAAAGGAAGATGGGCTGAAGAATTATATGCCATGCTGTGGGCCTACAGGACGACAGCGAGGACCTCTACCGGAGAGACCCCATTCATGCTAGCTTATGGCTCGGAAGCCTTCATCCCCACCGAGATTGGGTTTCCTACTTATAGGGTCCAAATGTATGACCCCCAGAGAAATACAGAAGAGAGGAGACTAGACTCAGAACTGATTGAGGAAAGGAGGGAAGATGCCGAGATAAGGCAGGCCGCCTACCAGCAGAGGACTGCAAGGTTTTACAATCAGAGGGTGAAACAGAGACCAATTGCAGTAGGGGACTTGGTCCTCAAAAAGACTTGGCAGAAGCCCAACAAGCTCCATCGTAATTGGCATGGACCATATAGGGTCATCGATGAAGTCGTCCCTGGGACCTATAGACTAGAAAACCTAGAGGGGGAGCCCTTTTCCAACCCCTGGAATGCAGATCATTTGAAGAAATACTATCAGTAGTTTTGTAAAGTCCTATCGAACGACAGCTGTAATAGGTGTTGCTCCGATAGAACACTTGGAAAATTAATGAGAAATATTAGTGTTCTCTCTCATCTTGTGTTTATCAGTTCTAGTACGCATGGAAACATATTTGGAGAACGGCCCTCGGCTATAATGAGGCTCAATGGAGGGGACGACCCCACCATTGTCCTCAACGAAGACGAGGGAATACTCTGGTTAAAACCATTTAATTTGGTAATTACATCCCTCGGCTATAATGAGGGTCAATGGTGGGGACGACCCCACCATTATCCTCAAGAAAGACGAGGGAAGACTTTGGTTAAAAACCATTAAATTGGTAATTACAACTCTCGGCTATAATGAGGGTCAATGGAGGGGACAAACCCACCATTGTCCTCAAGAAAGAAGAGGGAAGACTTTAAAACCATTAAATTGGTAATTACAACCCTCGGCTATAATGAGGGTCAATGGAGGGGGCGACCCCACCATTGTCCTCAAAGAAAGATGAGGTAAGACTCTAAAACCATTAATTTGGTAATTATAACCCTCGGCTATAATGAGGGTCAATGGAGGGGACGACCCCACCATTGTCCTCAAGAAAAACGAGGGAAAACTTTAAAACCATTAATTTGGTAATTACAACCCTCGGCCTATAATGAGGGTCACCATTGTCCTCAAGAAAGACGAGGTAAGACTTTGTTTAAAACCATTAAATTGGTAATTACAACCCTCGGCTATAATGAGGGTCAATGGAGGGGACGACCCCACTATTATCCTCAAGAAAGACGAGGGAAGACTTTGAAACCATTAATTTGGTAATTATAACCCTCGGCTATAATGAGGGTAAATGGAGGGGACGACCCCACCATTGTCCTCAAGAAAGACGAGGGAAGACTTGAGCATCAATTAAAATTGGTTAAAAACCCTCGGCTATAATGAGGGCCAACGCAGGGGACGACCCCTCGTTCACCCTCAAGAAAGACGAGGGAGGGGTTAGTGATATTAACATAAAGATTCACAATATAAATCACACAAGAGACAAATACAGAAGACGAAGAGAGGCATTATATTACATTACAAAATGAAAATGTTCGTCTGATAAAAGAGTACAAAAATATTAATTACACGAAGAGGGTATGGGCTACAGACAGCCACCCTATTGAGCAATGTCAGAGGGATAGGCCTCAACATCTATTGGAGATTCTTCTATGACCATGATAGGCCGAGCCTCAGATGTGCCTGTGCCTTCTACATGTCGAGATTCCACTTGGTCTAGGGCTTCACCAATAAGTGGATCACCCAGTTGAACTACCTCAAGAGAGGGGCGTACGGACGATACTGCGTCGGCAAACTTAAGGACGACCCACCGACAGGCCGTCCTAATACCCCTCTCTAAGTACTCAAGACCAAAGCCTTGGAACTCGTCTGAGAGTTTATAGGCCTCCACAGCATCGGCCTCTGCCTTCTTCACTGCCTCAGATAGCTCAGTCTTGTACTGAGTCCCCATGTTGGTAAAGGCCTCATCCTGCTCCTTTATAAGCAAGTCCTTGGCCACCATGTCTGCATCATGCTGCCTCATCAGCTCGTTCAGAACCCTTGCATGTTCAATTCTAGCACTCTCTAGCTCAGCCCTTGCAGTCTCCAGCTCCGTCTGCAAATCGGCCTCGTGCTGGATGGCTCTCTCTGCTTCATGGAATTTTTGTTGGTTTTCAACCATCCACTTAGTGACCGAGGTAAAGGCGCACACAGAATGCACAAAAATAATAAACAGTTATCAAGAGGCCGAGAAAATAGTTAGTGAAAGAATGCAACTAAGGGAATGAAAGGAGAACAAATACCCGAGCTAGGGCGTGCAGACCATAGTCATACACTTTTGCTGGAGGCATCTTGGATAAAAAATCATAGTCAGCAGTCGAATGGGTAAAAAACATGGACGCCTTGGCCGCTCTCAGATTCGCGATAAGGGAGGATGGCTCGTCCTTCAGAAGCGCCAAATTTTGTGACCAAAAGGCCCCCATGATGGAAGACGAGGCGGTCCCCTCAGACGCCTCGACCCTTGCCCTCATCCGTGAACCTGGAAGAGGGTCGACGGGGACCTCAGTCTCCTTCCTCTTTTGTCTGTCGAGGGTCGGCTCGGAAGGTGTCGGCCCCGTGGTCTGCGTGTTCCTCGGAGCTTGCTGAGGCTCTTTTCCTTTCTTCTTGGCCAAGCCTGATAACAAACTGGGGGCGGTCATTTCCCAAAGGTGGTCAGGTACACCAGTAGGACGAACTGAAAGGAGGGCGACACGTTAGAAAAATGCAGATGCAGATCAAACACTTCAAAAAAGCAAAGAACAGGTAATAAAGAATGGACAAAAAATAATATAACTCACATAGTTCTGTCAGGGGGCCGACTCTCAGACCAGCTTCCTTGAGGAACCGAGGGGTCATCAGATCTTCAAATTTTAGAAGTTCACCCCCTCTCCCTCGTCCTCTCAGATATTCAACTATGTCTTTCTCTTCCAGACTAAGTTCGGGGTCTGACCTGGCCTTCATTGAAGGGTTAGACCATCTTCTGGGAACCCTTGGACCATCGGCTATAGGTTGTGCCTCGGCAGAGAACTCCCACTCTCCAGAGACAAAGAAGAATCTCTTCTTCCAATCGTGGTTGGAGGTTTGTGCCACGTGGAGAAGTTTTTTATCAGACTTGGTCGCACCCAGATGGTAGTACCCAGGTTATTTGGACGAGGAAGTGATGTTATAGCAAGCCAAGAACACATCGTAGGAAGGCTCATCAGTAAAGGCATGTTTCCATAGGTAAATGAGGTCGAGGATCGTCCTTCAGGAATTAGGAGGGAGCTGAGAGGGGGATATGTCGAGGGATGACAAAATATCTACGACAGCAGGATGTAAAGGGAGTCTGACACCTACCTTGAACATTTGTTCGTATACCGCTATCTCTCCCTCTTCACCCTCAAAGACCCTCTCGTCCTCAGAGGGAACCCTCATGGTTATATTGGGGGACACTCCATAGGCATGCCTCCACAGCAAGAGGTCATGATCCCTGACCGGGGAGATATAGGACGAGGCATGGGAGGTGTCAACTGGGTCAACATCTGAGTCCTCACCCTCGTCCTCAATCCCCTCTCCATCGGCCTCATCACCTGTCAGAGACCCCTGGGGAAAAGCCATCTGAAAAGCATGTGGGGATAGGGTTGTCACACGGATAGCCTCGGAAGTAACCATACCCTCGGCCTGCCGGCCTGGGCTTAGGTCATACGCCTCTCCTCTCCCAGAAGGTCCAGCGTCAATTGGCGACGACGCTCTCTCACCCATCTCTCCAGAATAACTCTCGGCTGGACGATAAGCCGACCCACAAGACTCAGATGGCTTTATTGTGGCAAGAGGAATAGGGAAAATGGGTCGTACCCAATTAGGGTCGGCCCCTCGTCTCCTCTCCTCCTCTTCCTCTACCCGCCTGATCTCAATAAATAACTTCTCTCTCAGGGAAGGAAATTCCTCAGCTAAGCTGTAAAGCCTCCTAAGCATTAAGGGGGAGACCCTACACTTGGAAGAATTTGGGTAACCTAACTAAAAACAAATCTCACAATTGACCAGGGTGGACTTTGCGATCAAAACCAAGGAATTGAAGGGTTTTATATCAATAACAATTCAAGAACAGCTTACTAGAGGTCACACCGGAAAAGCTATGGAACAGTCTAAGAAAATCTAACCCTACGAACTTAAAATAGGAAAATAAATAGAAATGAATATAAGCAGGGCACTAAGGTCGAGGTGTTACCTGAGGAGAAATAGCGAAGCTGCCAAGCTTGAAGGTTCGAAACTGCATAAATGGAAAAAAGGCTGGAAGCTAGAGAGAGAGAGAATTCAGGCACGAAGAAGAAGAAGAAGAAGAAAGAGAAACTTCAAAAAATTCTTTAAGTGCCTTACCAATGAGTGGGCCCACTCACCAAGGCAGAGCATAGCCCACGAGGAGGGCATTATTAGGGCATAAAGCCCTGGGCAATGTGCAGCCGCCACGCCTTGGAAACTGGAACCACAATGAGTACCTACTTAGGTGTCATATCAGCTTAACAGGTGTCACTCACCTAACTGATTATACGCCTATCTCAATTACAACACTATCCCTCAACCATCTCGACAACATCTATGGCTAAGGGCTGAGGGGTGATTGATATACCCATATATACACACGGCCAGGCCGAGGACACCCTGTACCTGGATGGGGTTAGGGTGACCTCATCATCAGGCTCGAGATGACCCCTCAGGGGCCGACCCTTCATCAGGCCCGAACGGCCCTCCAAGGGGTCGACCCTTCATCAGGACCGGACGACCCTTCAAGGGGCTGACCCTTCATCAGGCTAGGACGATCCTTTAAGCGGCCGACCCAGGCCCGGACGACCCTTCACCAGGCTCCAGATGACCCTTCAAGGGGCCGACCCTTCATCAGGCTCCAGACGACCCTTCATCAGGCCCGGACGACCCTCCAAGGGGCCGACCCTTCATCAGGCTCCAGATGACCCTTCGAAGGGCCGACCCTTCATCAGGCTCCAGACGACCCTCCAAGGGGCCGACAGTATGAGGCCTAAATTGGGCCTGACTCACTATCAGAAGGAACTTTGCCCTCGGCCTCGTGTTACAGGCCGAGGGTGACGTCATCACAGCGCGTGGTTTGGGAGACGCATGGAACAGTGCGCGTGAGGCTCACAAGACACGTGGAAGACCGTTACAACCAAATCACCCCCTCACGTGAGGGAATATTATGTCATCATTTGGCATCTACAGGTGTCAGTAGGAGATTGGCTAAATCATCATTCACATGCACCATGTACACTTGGGGGGTACACTACACCCCCCAAGACCTATATATACTTATCACCTACAACCCAACAGAGGAGGATCGACATATCGTTAATGGTAACCCTAGCGGAAAACTCTGCTTTTACACACAGTAGAGAGAGAAAGTGAGCTTATATGCATTGTATCCAAGGCCATTAGTGCCTATACTTAGTGGATCACACACTCATAGTGGATGTAGGCCAAATTGGCTGAACCACTATACATCATTATCTTATTCCTCTTATACTCACCTCCTTCTACACACTTATACACATACATCTATGGTTGCCATGGTACTTACAGTTTGAGCTCATCATCACTTATCTGGTGGTGCTAAATCTCAGCATCATCAGTATGTATATATTACAGGTGCCCAGCCACAGGGGCGTCTTGCATAGGATCCTTCAGAAGGAGCGCGCTACAGCTTAGGTGGGAGTTGCAGGCCTCTTGGTTAGACGACCTCATTGTTGATTCCACTTCTAGCACTATTTATTCGGTTGGGCATGTGTCGCCCTTTCCCATTATTCAGTTTTTTATCAGATATTACGATTAGTTTATTTCCAGTATTTATACTTTGGAATTTATTCATGTCAGGATGTTTTCATTTAAGTTTTAATGTTGGAATCAATTAGTTGGATGTTTAATTATTTGAATTGCTTGTTCCAGTATAGTTATTGGGTGATTCTTAATTTAAGATTTATGTTAAGTTTTAAAAATATTGGTTTTAATTGAAATTTGGGATTAATGTCTTAAAAAAATGGTTTTTGTCACTTAGCTTTATTAATTAGGGTGTTTAATAGGAAAAGTTATTTTTACGACAGTGATGCTAAGAATGAACCAACCGTTCACCTTGATTATAATTTAATAAAGGACTGATCACCTGGTTTTTAATTAGGCGGGGTGTCACAGGTGGTATCAGAGCATCAGGTTCTAGTGTCCTTAGGATCTGTACGGCTTATTTCGCTTTCAGCTTAGCGCTCTTGTTATAGAGCCCTATTTTAGGATTGTTGTATTCTTGCTTTTATGATTATGTCTTCAGCTATGTGAGATTTGATGATAACTGTAGACTAATAAATTTCTTCACGTTTCAGATGCCTCCGAGACGTGCCCCAAAGGATAGGCGTGCCCAGGCCGAGCAGCCAGTAGCTACAGCTCAGGGAATGATGAACGAAAATGAGGTATCCACCATCGTTGCTCAGGTTGTAAATGTCGCACTAGCGGTAGTACAGCAGGCTCCACCCCAAGTTCAGGTAGTGGCGCCACTACCGGCACAGCTTCCATCTATATGGGAGCGAGTTAGGGATGTCTTTTAGAAGGCGCATCCCCCAGAGTTTGCGGGTGGTTCAGATATTATTATAGCCAGCCAATGGAAGGAAGATATCTAGAGGCATCTGCGTATGTACGAGTGCACGGACATGCAGAAACAGCTATTGGCTTCCTTTAAGCTTGTGGGGGGTGCTTTGCATTGGTGGGAATCTACTACCACTCTCGAGGAGAGGGAGGTTATTACTATTCAGTTGTTTTGGGCGCGATTTGACAGCAAATACTTCCCATCCGCCATGCAGACTGAGATGAGAAGGAAGTTACTGAGTCTGAAGAAGGAAAATTCTATTATTGCTGAGTATGAAGAGGATTTCACAAGACTTCTCACTATAGTGCCAGATGAGGCACCCACTGAGGGTAAGAAGATACCATTGTTTGTGGACGGGTTAACTTGGAGGATCCGTCAGCACCTTATAGGAAATCTGTCTCTGAGTACCTACACAGACATACTCAATGATACCTTGCTACACTGCCAGGATCATCGCTTCCATCTACAAGGAAGCAAACGAGCTGGAGAGTCCGGCCAGCAGGGAAGGATAGGGGGTAGTGGTGCTAGTGGAGCACCGACATCTCAGGGGAAGACTCGTCAGCATAAGCAGAGTTCTCATCAGGGGGACCTTGCCAAGCGGTTCCGATCAGGTGATTCCAGGCAGGGATTTAGGGAATTTAGGTAGGGCCAACATCGTCAGTCGCAGGGGCAGCAGCAGAGCCATCAGGGCCAACAACTATTTTAGCAGGGCCAATGGAGGGGTGGTAACGACCAGCAGGGCCGTAATCAGCAGGGACAGAGGGGAGGAAATTTTAGGGGCCGTTGCTTCAGGTGTGGTAAAAATGGCCACTAGCGCCAGGATTGTCCAGAGGGTGATAGGGTCCCACAGCAGTAGGGTGCCCGTAATGAGCCATAGAGGCCACTTTTTCCTGCTGGCCTCCCAGCACCAGCTCAGGTACCAGCCCTACCAGCCATTCCAGCCGCTCCAGTGCAGCAGGGGCAGTTAGAGTACGGACGTGTCTATAACGTCCACCAGGCAGCAGCTCCACAAGCGCCGCCCGCGATTGAGAGTATGTTTCCTATCCATGGTACTATGTGTCGGATTTTATTTGATACTGGGGCGACACACTATTTTATAGCTACCCATTTTGCGAAGGCCTTAGGGTTATTAGCCACAGCAGAGAGCACTGTAATATGTGTAGACTCACCACTGAGAAATGGATCGCTAATTTTCTTTATATGTCAGGGTGTAGGAGTAGAGATTGGTAGCTTGGTATTACCAGAAGACATGTTAGTCTTAGATATGCATGAGCACGACGTTCTTATTAGTATGGATTGGCTCGCAGCTTACAGAGCCATGACAGATTTTTTTGGTGGGATTATTGTCTTTGCCATTCCGGGGCAAGAGATGTTTGTAGTGGCGATGCCTCGCCTAGAGGGAGGCTCGACCGCTCATTTATATTACATAGAGGAGGATACCTCTAAGGAGGTCGTGATTCCCTTAGACTTGATTCCAGTTGTTCATGAGTATTCTGATGTATTTCAGGAGATACCAGGCCTACCCCCCAGTCGAGAGATAGATTTTGTCATAGATTTATTACCGGATACTCGACCGATAGCACGTGCTCCATACCGTATGGCTCCGGTGGAAATTCGAGAGTTACGGGATCAGATAGAGCAACTGTTAGGTCAGGGTTTCATTCGTAGGAGTACCTCACCTTAGGGAGCTCCAGTGTTGTTTGTGAAAAAGAGAGATGGTTCACTGAGGCTATGTGTGGACCACCGGGAACTGAATAAGGTCACGATACGGAACAAGTATCCGTTACCTCGAATCGATGATCTTTTCGACCAGCTGAGGGGAGAAACTTTCTTTTCGAAGATAGATCTGAGGTCAGGGTACCATCAGCTACGTATTAGGGAGCAGGATGTTTTAAAGACTGCTTTCTTGACGAGATATGGATCCTATGAGTTCAGAGTGATGCCATTTGGACTCACAAATGCTCCATCCGTATTCATGGACTTGATGAACTGAGTGTTCAGAGAGTTATTGGATCAGTTTATCATCGTCTTCATAGATGACATCTTGATATATTCACACATCGAGGAAGAGAATCCCGAGCACTTGAGGCAGGTTCTTCAGACTCTACGAGAACATCGGCTGTATGCTAAGTACGAGAAGTGCGGGTTCTAGTTATGGGAAGTGCAGTTCTTGGGACATGTTGTTTCTGAACAAGGGATAGAAGTTGACCCAAGTAAAGTGTCAACGGTGAGGTAGTGGGGATAGCCCACGATACCGACGGAAGGGCGTAGTTTCTTGGGATTAGCCGGATACTAAAGGAGATTTATTCGGGGGTTCTCCAAAATAGTGGGTCCATTGACAAACCTGACTCGCAAGGGGGTACCATATGTTTGGGACGATGCTTGCCAATTAGCTTTCGACAAGCTGAAAGACAAGCTTACTTCAGCACCGGTCCTTGCTTTACCTAAGTCGGGCGTAGAGTATCTGGTTTACACCGACGCCTCCTTACGGGGACTCGGGGGAGTACTTCAGCAGGAGGAGAAGGCTATAGCTTTTGCCTCCTGTAAGCTTAAGCCGCACGAGAAGAATTACCCCCCCACACGACCTAGAGTTAGCAGCGATCATTTTTGCATTGAGGATATGGAGACACTAATTATTGGGGGAGAAATTTATCTTGTTCACAGACCACAAGTCACTGCAATACCTGTTCACTCAGCGAGAGCTGAATATGCATCAGCGTAGGTGGTTAGAGTTTGTGAAGGACTATCAGTTCGACATACAGTACCATCCGGGGAAGGCCAACGTAGTTGTCGATGCGTTGATCCGTAGACCGGTAGATGATGTAACAGACATCCGGAATGCAAAGTGGAAAGAGTTGTGTCACCAGGACGCAGTAGCCCGTTCCTTCATATTTGTCATGATAGTGACACCCGAGATTGTTACGAGGGTAATACAGGGGCAGACCACAGACTTATTTTGGCAGGAGCAGATTGTACAAATTTTAGCTGAGGGTGCTGAGTCCTATTCTGTTAGTTCTGATGGTGGTTTGAGGTTTAATGGGAGATGGGTGGTCCCAGAAGGAGCAGACTTACGTCATGTAGTGATGAATCAGTCTCACAGGTCCCAATTTGTGGTGCATCCTGGGGGAGATAAGATGTACCAGGATATAAGGCGGTAATACTGGTGGAGTGGGATGAAAAAGGATATTGCTGAGTTCGTGTCCAAGTGTTCTACCTGCCAGCTGGTAAAGGTGGACCACCAGAAACCGTCGGGGTTACTTCAGCCATTGGAAATACCCGCGTGGAAGTGGGAGAGTATTTCTATGGATTTTATTACTGGGTTGCCTACATCACAGCGGGGCCACGACTCCATCTGGGTGATTGTGGACCATTTGAACAAGGTGGCTCATTTTCTACCAGTACAGACAGACTATACCACGGGCCAGTATGCTCAGTTGTTCATTGCTGAGATTGTTCGATTACATGGGGTGCCCCTGAATATTGTGTCAGATAGAGATAAGATTTTCGTGTCGTATTTCTGGGAGAGCTTTCAGGAGGCCATGGGTACGGAGTTGAGGTTGAGTTCAACTTATCACCCACAGACAGATGGACAAACAGAGCATACTAATCAGATGTTGGAGGATATGCTACGCATGTGTGTCCTTGATTTTGGAGGAGGTTGGGAGACACATCTTCCACTGGTAGAGTTCGCTTATAATAACTCTTATCAGTTCACGATTGGAATGGATCCATTCGAGGCTTTGTATGGCAGGCCTTTTCGTTTACCAATGTGTTGGCTAGAGGTGAGGAATAACAAGTTGCTCGGACCAGAGGTGATTCAGGAAACCTACGCAAGGATTGAGATTATCAGGAGTCGCATTCGGGTAGCCCAGGACAGGAAGAAAAGCTACGCCGACGCAAAACGGTTCTTTCGAGCGTTTAACGTGGGGGACCAAGTATTACTACGTGTATCTCATATGAAAGGAGTGATGAGATTCGGGAAGAAAGGGAAATTGTCCCCGAGGTACGTGGGACCATTTCCCATTATCGAGAGGATTGGGCCGGTAGCATACAGATTGGGATGGCCAGAGCATTTACATCACATTCACGATGTATTCCACATCTCGTCGTTGAGACGATACCTTCGGGATGACATGGCCCATACCCATATCGCGATTGAGGAGATTTACTTACAGCCAGATAACTCTTACGAGAAGAGGCCAGTGACTATCCTAGACCATAGCGAAAGAAGATTGAGGTCAAAGGTAGTCCCACTTGTCCAGGTCCAGTGGGAGCATCATAATGTGGAGGAATCCACTTGGGAGCGTGAGGCGGACATGTGTGAGAAGTACCCGAGTTATTCTTACCAGGTACACCTTATTTTTCAAATTTCGGAATGAAATTCCGTTATTAGGGGGGAAGTATGTAATACCCCGTATTTTTATGCTTTCTAAATTTGGGAATTTATTAAATTTGATGTGAGCTATTAATTTTATATAAATTCGGAAATTAATTATTTTTAATTACTAACGTGACGAGAGTTAGAAATTATTGGAAACTTGTTGAATATTACTAATGAGCAAAGTAATATATAATATTGGTTATATTAAATGTCACGAGTGAATAAAATGACAATTTTGGAAATTTAAGTCGGGACGCGCCTGTGTCGTGTTAGGACTAAATTTTGATTAATAAAATTGAATAAATTATAAGTCAGCCGTATGGTCATTTCGAGTGCGCCAAAGTGTCCGGAAGGGTCGAGATAGTCAACAAATGTACCTGGGGGTTTAGTTTGGGTCTCGGGGCGTTTTTAGGCTTAATTAACACCATAGGAGGGCGTTTTAGGCATTTTGTATTTTTGGGCTTCGAAACCTACGAATTTTCTAGGTTATATCAGATGCTTAGCGTTGTCTTCTAGGGTTAACACAACCAAAAACAAAAGACGTCCATTGGAGAAGGAAAGGAAGAGCTTACCAAGGAATTCTAGGCCAAGAACTCCTCCGTTTGCACCGCCATCACCGCCAAACATTAGACAGCGCAACGAGGATCACCACCACACTGATTTTATCCACAAATCAGAAACAAAAATTCCCAGGCAAGTATTTATCTTGATTAATTTAGTTAATGCTTCATTCATTTTAGTTTAGGGTTGATTAGGATGAGTTTTTATGAAAGAAAACCTATGTTGGAGGTTAGAAATCGCATGTTGTAGAGATATAAACATCATTCTGGAAATTCCCTTCACATGTAGAAGTTGAACCATGAATTTACATTGGGTTAGAAGCAGAAATTATGGAAAAAGAATGAGAAGAACTAAGTTAAAGAAATTTTTAGGGTTCATGAGATTTATATAGATTTTGGCCCTTTTAATTCATGAAACTTTATGAAAACTCGCATGCCTTATGTACAATATTGTTCATTTGGGTTTATAATGCTTGTGGTATAAATTTCTTGGAGTTTGGGAGTTAAAGACTTGGATTTGGATGATTTTGGATGATAATTCCCGTAACTGGTATTCTGTAGTTTTCGCCATACCTGCTTGATCGATCGATTGAGCCAAGAGCATCGATCGATCGACTGATCGATCGATTGACCCCTTTCTATCGATTAATCGACCCCTTCTAGGAAAACTAGATTTTTCCTTGTGTTGACTTAATCCGAGTAAATGCGCAATAAACCTTGATTAATGTTATTAGGACATAATGAAATATAAAAAGGACCTGTAGGGTCGAGGTAAACCCCGTTAAGTGGAACTTTAATGAAATGGCCATGGGAAAATGAGGGGTAAATGAGGAAATATTCATACCTAAGAAATCTAACGTGCGTAGACTTAATAATCGAAATCTATGGGAGTTGGATTAGAAGGTAAGTGAGGGCCTACTGAAATTGTACTTAGGTAAAGAGAATACTTCGAGAGATGAGAAGTGAGTTGGAATAAATTAAATTTCGAAAATAAAATGAATAATTTCGTTATAAGAAATAATCGAATAAAAATGTACTAAGAATGGAATAATATAATGTTGGGCCGTGGGCGTACCTAACTTATGAATGTGAATAGTTATATATCTATATGACTCTATGATTGATCATATATCTTATATATGTGTAAAAATCATGCCCGCGCTACTTGCTATCCCTGAGGTTACCACGCTGGGATAGTCTTATCTCGATGGGACCTTTAAGGGGGATATTGACTCGTACCCTAGAAGATAGGAATCCTTGGTACAGGTTATCGAATCAATAGTTAGACGGTCCTAAGAGATGTGAGGATATGTGATGACCTCTTAGAGAATTGGAACTATGCTTCGCCTCAATATTGTATGTGTTTTGTGTTAATACAGTTCGAGAGTGATTCCGAACTTGTATTTCCCTTAGTATGAGTGATACGGGGAATGGATAGCAGAGTATGCCCGCACCATAATTGTTATGTGGGGTGCCGTCAGAATATATATATTATATGAGTATTTAATATATATATTTAAATCTGGAATTTGAGAACTACCTACTGTGTCTACGATAAGTAAGAAATGAATCATTATTTCAACTTGGGTATTAGTGTTTGAAAAGTATGATATATTACTGAGAAACTTCATTATTAAATGAGGTTTAAATGAGAACTTTGCTTTTAAATAAAATTAACCTCTTAAACATTTGAAATTGTCGGTTTGAAACCTCACGAGTAACTTAAGATAAGATAAGTTAAACTGTTGGGAAGATTAGTACGATAGGTGTGCACATTAGAAGAGAGGTGATAATTTTTCAAGGGAGTGCCGCACTAATATGTTGGTTGCATTAGCCGGTAGCATTTTAAGTACTTGCTAAACAAATTTTAAACTGTTTTTACAATCGGGCTCTGACCCGTTTCCTATTTTCTCTTCTCTGTTGTATATGTATGTATATATGACAGGTGCCCAGCCACAGGGGCGTCTTGTATTGGATCCTCCGGAAGGAACGCGCTGCAGCTTAGGTGGGAGTTACAGGCCTCTTGGTTAGACGACCTTATTGTTGATTCCACTTCTAGCACTATTTATTCAGTTGGGCATGTGTCGCCCTTTTCCATTATTCAGTTGTTTATCAGATATTGCGATTAGTTTATTTTCAGTATTTATACTTTGGAATTTATTCATGTCAGGATGTTTTCCTTTAAGTTTTAATGTTGGAATCAATTAGTTGGAAGTTTAATTATTTGAATTGCTTGTTCCAGTATAGTTATTGGGTGATTCTAAATTTAATATTTATGTTAAGTTTCAAAAATATTGGTTTTAATTGAAATTTGGGACTAATGTCTTAAAAAAATGGTTTTTGTCACTTAGCTTAATTAATTAGGGTGTTTAATTGGAAAAGTTATTTTTACGACAGTGATGCTAAGAATGAACCAACCGTTCACCTTGATTATAATTTAATAAATGACTGATCACCCGGTATTTAATTAGGCGGGGTGTTACAAAACCTTGGGTATGTGATTTAAATTTTTTCGAGATCAATGTGGTCTTCTCACCCTTAGCATCCAAATCGCCCCTTACCCCTCTAAAGTTTTTAGTTGGTCATGGTTTATTTCTTATGCCTTACACATGCCTTTCGTTGTTCAAATGAAATTCTTACTTTTCAGGAGGCATGCATGCAAGGGAAGGTCCACTATTGATCCTTCAAAGCCAAATCGTATTTTGGGCAAACCCTTAAAAATTTTGACTTCTAGTGTATAGTTATCTAGAAGTTAAAATTATAGGCTGTAAATAGTTAGTTTTTCATTCTTTCTTTTTTCTTTATTTTTATGGCCTAGTGTAATTGGTTAAACTTTTTATTATTCTTTTTGTTATGCTTGTTACTAACATGTTTTATAGATTCAATGAACTCGTACTTATCGATGATTGCTCTATTACAGGTAATATCTTTCTTTTCCTCTCTTTATGTTGTGTTCTTGGTTTGCATTGAGGACAATGAAATATTTAAGTTATGGGTGTGGGTTATTCTTCCCATATTTTATTTTGTTTCATTTATTTGATCACATGTTAGTTACTAAGCATGCTTTTGTTGAAAAATTGAAAATTTTCAAAAATATTTCTTTCTTTTTTCTCCTTTGTTGTGCATTTTGCCTTTGTTTTCGATGATAAATTTCAATAAATGCCCATTCCAATAGACAATTCAATGATGCATGTTCACTATTTTAGAAGTTATTAGACTTTAGTCCTCAAATCATTGATATTATGAATAACTTCATGAATTAAAGTTTAATCCCATGAACATATGCTCTTTCATTGTTTTAATGATTTGGTTTAAGATTTTATAACTCGATAATCTTAGTTGCATTGTCTATACTTACATCGAGTGATCTTTGGGTTTTTCTGCAATTGTAAGTGTTATACACTACTCTTTCCTCATTGAAAACATTAATTTCATCGGTAATATCACTATTCTGTCATTTGATCGTTCATTAATTGAGTTCATTTATGAAATGTGTTACTTGAGAATGATTTTCAAAGTTTGACTCGAGAATTGCATAAACTTTAGAAAATGATCATAAGCCATCTTCGTTATTTCACCCATATTGGCCTTGACCTCACCTTATAAATTCTCCTACTCAATCCTTTTAAGCCTTAATATAGCCTTTCGTTTCATTACCCAAAATCCTATAACCAACCCCACATTGGAGTTGTAAACCATATATATCACCTTCCATACCTATGTTTGGAATGACTCTTGGGGTTGAATGATGTTCGTGTTACGTGACTGCAATTAAGCATTGGAGAGTGAAAAAGTGAAGAAAAGAAAGAAGTGAAAAAGAAAAGAAAAAGTGAAAAACAAAAATAAAAACAAAAGAAAAAAGAAGAAAAGAAAAGAAATTTGTATATAGTGTCCAATAACCTTTATCACTTTCCATTGTTATATTCAGTGCTTGTTATGGAAATCATTTTCCAATTTTTGTAATTGCCCACATTTTTCCATTATCCTGAGTTTTCATCTCCAAACGCATTAGAATCCATACATATTCCTTCCTTTCATAACCTTAACCCTGAACCTACATTGCAGCCATATAAAAGTCCTATGCGACCCTACAATGAATTTCATTCAAACATTTTAAATAATTGTGATAATCTGTGAAAATACATTTCACCTCTTTAATGATGATATACTTTAATTGAGATTACATATTTTCCATTTTATATATCATTTTTCAGTTGTGACATGTGCGCGTCCTTGTTCCCATTTACGTTTACTCTTTATGCCCGCATGTCCCGTATATTATCTCATGTTCTGCGTGATTTCATTTGTTGAGTGTAATATCTTGTGAGGATTGACTACTTATGCATGCTTTAATATTTATTATCCGATTTATAAGTTTTTGCCAAATCATAGTTTGCATGTGCTCGCTCCCTTTTAAGGTTTCAATTCTATGAAATTCATTCAATAATGTTAATAACAATGGACTTTTGTGTGAATTCGTTCACTATGCTAATGACGTGTTGAAATCTTTTCATTATTGTTGGGCTTGTCGCATGTTGATTGGGTATACATTTTGAGAAAACTTTTATGTTTGTTGGTTTCATCCCCGAAAACCCACACGAGACAACACTCGTCCACTAGGGTAACCTAGGGGTTTAACGGCTTACTGCATATGCTAAATGCAATAGTTCACTCGCGAAAGTGGCTTTTATCTCTTTTGTATATTTCTTTCATCTTGTGGTTTACTTGTAGTTCTTCTTGATTTGTATTTCATTGCTAGGGACTAGCAATGTGTAAGTTAGGGTGCATAATTCGGTATGAATATTGCATTAATTCACCCTTTATACTTATGCATTTTAGTACCCTAGGGTACTTTAATTCCTATATTTATGCTTGTTAACTAGAAAACCTCTGTTTTATATGCTTAACTACTTTGCGAGGTATAATTGAGCTTTTGTAGGTATTACGGTGCTTAGTATGAAGTTCGGTAGCGTTCCGGGGAAGTTTTGTCGATAATCGCACATTCAAGGGGACTTTTAGTAAATTCACAATTTGGGTATCTGGACCAATGTCTTCATGAAATTTGAATCCCTCTCTACTAGGTTCACGTGGCAGCAAATGATGCGCGATTCTGAGTCATAACTAAGAAGTTAAGGCAATTTTCGCGAAGGGAAGTAAAAGTAAATCAAAAACACGGGAAGAATCCAACTTAAGCAGGTTTGAATCGATTCGGCCCTATGCAAAATCGATTTTCTTTGAACTAGTGCCCAGATCTCCATTTCTGAATCTATTCGATATCTATCCGAATTGATTCACTTTACCACAGCTCGCCCCTATTTTTTCTATTTTCTTTATTTTTAATTTTTCCACTAGGGTTTTTGTATAAATAGTTTTTCTTCTCTTTTTGAAGATATCATCTTTCATTTTTTTTTAGTTTTAAGGTTTGTGTTTGGGGAGCCACCCTGTCCTCCACGACTTTGGGGTAATACCCATTTATGTATGTAAGTTTTACTATTAATTATCTTCTTTGTTTGTTTAAGCTTTATTTCCATTATGTCTCTACTTTTCTTGCCTAGATAATTATTTGTAGTTATTTATTTCTTGTTTGTTTTTTATTTTTAGTTGTTTTAATTACTTTATTCATATCTAGTCCTTAGTTTAAGGATTGGGGTCATGTTTTTACCATTAATAATACTTAAGCTCCAAAAGTTAGGTTTTATGTAAAATTGAATTTAATTGCAACCTCATGTATTAAAGTTGGAATATCACGCGTTTAACTTTCTTTGTCACGCAACATTAGTGCTTAAATTTATATTTCGAATTTAATCCACGTGTGACCATTTTTTATTAAATGTTTTATTTCGTATTTTTGGATTAATTTCCTTCATGGGTGATGTTTATGATTAGTTGAATATGCTCGGTTGATTGTTTTAGAACCGAAATTCTAATTATGTGTTGTTTAGCCCTTGGCGGTGATGTGAACCTGACTCTCGTTTTATTAATTCTTGTTTAATTTTAACTTATTTTTCTTCTTTTTCCCGATTTAAACCAATCACTTTTCACACTTTTATTCTTGAAGTAATAAATCTATTGCAATTTGTCCAACATTCGTTGTGGATTTTTGATACCCGGACTGGACGCTATACTCCATTTGTCGAGTGTAGTCATTGTTTAGGTTATTTTTGTATTGCGACGTGAACAGAAAATAACGACAATGTTCTTACATGAACACACAGTTCGCGCTCGATCAATCGAGCATGATAATAACTTGTTCTTCTTATTTCATCACCCAAAAAATGGTCAACATAATTCGCAACAAAGTCCCGATGGATGGTCAACCATTATCATTATTCACTCTTCTCCGATTGAGGGCTCCGTGGCAACGTTAACATGTGAACAAATTCACTTCAACATTATTCAATAAAGATGCAAGTATCTACGTTCGAAAGTATGAGAAATGCAAGAAGTTATCTCCTATGTTCATCAATCGGCTAATCATTTGAAATCTTTGACCAATTCTTGGACATTCACACAATGGGGGTTGGATATCATGGGACCACTACCTACCTCACCTGGGAATCTCAAGCATATGTTTGTCAGCACATATTACTTTTCCAAGTGGGTAAAGGAAAAACCACTAGCCAACATCAGAGATGCCCACATGACAAGGTTCATCTGAAGGAGCATCATAATACGCTTTAGGATACCAAGAGCCATTATCACTGATAATGGCACATAGTTTGAAAGCGAGTTTTTCCCAAACTTCTATGATGATCATGACATCCAATATCATTTTAGATCAGTAGTGTATCCCCAGATCAAAATCTTGGAAGATTCTTTCAACAAAACTATGCTCAATGGCCCGAAGAAGAGGCTGGAAAGAGCAAAGGGAACTTGAATATATGAGCTTCCCCATGTCTTTTGGGCCTATCGTACTATGCCCAGAAAGCTGACCGGGGAAATACCCTTCGCACTCATATATGGGATGGATGCTATCCTCCCACTTGAAGACGATATCCTTACCATGAGAACTATCTGGGTCGACAAATGACTTAACGACGATGCCTTGCACACTAAACTTGACCAAGAAGATGAATGAAGAGAAAAAGCCATAATTAAGCTAGCCTCATACCAGTTGATAGAAAAAAACTTTTGCGTAATTTTGTCATTGTTACAACTTCTTTTCCAACAAAATTCCCTTGAACCTACAAATGAACTCAAAATATGTATAGGGTAAGTAAGGGAGTATCAATCCAACTCTAAGGATGAAACACAAAATAAGTGAAGACATGTGTAAATTGATTTGCATATTATTATTTTTTATGGTTTTTTTATTTTTCTATTTTTATATATACTTTTATAGATTTTTCAAGGGATTATAAAGTAACTAACTATACTAATTTTTAAAGTACTAACAAAGATGTAAAAGATAATTAAAAAAAATGAGAAAAACAAAATTGTGCTACAAAAAAAAAAAATAACTAAACTGGACTCATGAGGGCATCAAAATTTATCCCATGAATGGTAGATTTGTCCTCAATAATCATTATCCAAAAATAAAAATAAAAGTAAAATTAAATAATATGAGGATTAAAATAATTAAAGAGGAATAAATCAAACCCATTTAAGCCTTGAATTGGAATGAGTTCTTCGATTACATGTGACACCCCGCCAAATTAAATACTGGGTTATCAGTCCTTTATTAATTTAAATCAAAGTGTCCAGTTGGTTCATTCTTAGCATCACTGTCAAAAAATAATTTTCATTATTAATCACCTAATAAATAATTAAGCTAAGTGTCAAAACATTTTCCCATTTAATTATACCCAATTAATCCATTAATAAGTTCCATGCTTTAAGATATAAGATTCACACTCAACCAGAATAAATACTTAACACGAATCAAATGGTGAAATAAATGAGACTGGATAAAACATTCGAGTTCAAAGTCTAAAACCAATAGAATCATAATACTCAATCCAACAGGAAAAGAAATGCTATTAAGAGAATACAATCTCTGAAATAATTAAGTTGGAAACGACCGACATGTGCCCTAACAAAAATGCCTGAACTAGGAACTGAATGAAAAGATAGAAGTGTCTAATATTAATAACTTACAACTTCCACAACAGCTGCAGCTTGTCGAATGATACACGTGTCTAAGTTTGGTGGTGACCCTGTGGCTGGACCCCTGGTTTAATATATATATATATATATATATATATATATATATATATATAGCAGAAGAGAAGAGAAAATCAAGAAACGGATCAGAGCCCGATTTGTAAAAATATTTGATTTAGCAAGTATTTAAAACTGCATTAATGCAATTATTATGTGCATATTAGTTCCGAAATCTCACCTGAGATCCTCACCCCTCCAGTAATGTGTACACCTAGTGTATGTCTACCCTAACCTAGTCATCTATAATATTCCCAACTAGGTCATAGACATATGCTACTAACTATGGCTCGTAAGAGAATCCTATATCGGCCATATAATACGTTACTTAATACTTTACTCCAATTAACAACATTTGATATTCACTGTTTTAGTATTAAATACTTTATCCCCTTATATATATATAAATATATATAGACATACTAATTACAACACTAGTATTTTAGGAATGATGGATTCAAGCCTTTTTAATGGTCCAATACATTTTAATTATTTTCCTGATTTTACATTAAGTTTAACTGACCCTCACATATTAAAAACCATGACACTAAATATTAAAAAATCTGGATATGAAATGTTAGAAGGAAGTAAAGCACTTATATATATATATATATATATAGTCAAACCATCCCTATACATATATATACAAATCCTGCGACCCTTGGTTAGGACCACTTGTCGCAATGCATACTCTGCTATCATGTCCTGGTACATCGCTCACTGCATAAAGGACAACTGGTTCGGCGTCTCTCATGAACCATAAATCTCGTAACACAAATGTTGGAGGCGAGCATACTCACAAGCTAAATGGGTCATGCACATACCTACACTCCCATTCAATCGTCGAAACTATCTTACGTAACAGATAACACGTATTCAAGTTCATATGCTCTAGGTACAAGTCAAATATCCCCCCATTGGGTCACCCAGGATAAGACTGTCCACTGATCGATACCTTCTCCCGATAGCAAGCAGCGTAGGTATGCTTATAAACACAATTAGAGCAATCATAAAATAATAGGCATTCACTAAGCCTTATAAAAATTCAAGTATTCACCCAACCCATATTTATAATTCTACATGTAGTATACTTCTCTTTACTACTTATGCAATTAACTCGATTATTTACACTTTCAAAATTTCCAAGGTTAATTCACCTATTTAATCCTTAAGGTATTATCCTAGGAATACTTCCCAAATAATTCTGCACAAAGCTAATATCAGTAAATGGCAGTTTTCCCCACTCAACTAACTATGTAACTGTAATACCCCGTACTTTTAAAGATATTTAAATTACAAAGGTGGGCGTAATTTGGTAAATTGAGGAATTTCTGTGAATAGCAATTTTGGAATTTATGAGTGAAATTAAATAAATTTAATGTTATAAAGTGAATAGTAAATATTAGTTTTCAAGTGTCGGACTAATATTTACATGCATTATATTTTCTTACGAGACTAAGGATATGAGTGGATTATTTTTAATTACATGTCGCAAGTTGGGTAAAGCGACAAAGGAAATATTTTAAATGAAAAAATAAGTGTATTGAACGTGTTAAGTTGATGTTGGAAATGAGGACCGGGGTAAATGTCATTTTCCTTGCGGCGTTGTCATTGATTGCTGCAATGACTACTATAGAATAGTAATTATAATTATCTATGCATCTCTATAATAGAGAATGGTGCTAAACTTGAATTACCCAGTGAAGTTAGATGGGGAAAAAGCTTAAGAGGTCTTTGATGAGGACCGTGCGTTGAAGTTGAGCTAGGCGGAAATGGTGTAATTTCATTTCTAGGAAGTCGAAGGCTCGAAAGCTTTGGCTTAGAGTTGGGTATGGAAATACCCATATGTAAAAATTTGAGGAAATTTTTTTCACTCGTTGGAACAAAGTGAAATGGTGGGAACGATGGTCACCATATTTAAAGGTGCATGATATTTTGCTCATAAATTAATCTTACAGATGGTTTTAAACTGCAAATTCCCTTGATTTAGAATAAAGTGAAGGCAGTTTCTAGGTTATTCACATAAGAATCGGTCAGAGATCGACGGTGAATAAAGAGTGACATGGTTAAGTGAACGTAGTACCAGAGTAAGGTAGGTACAATGGAGAAAGAGGCTTCTCCAGTGGAATAATAGACTCACTAGTAAATTGGACTTACGTAGAGTGAGTTGTAGTTGTTTTAGTACAAGATGTGAAATCTGCAATAATAAAAATTAAAGTTATGAGACTTCGTGATTTTTAAGAGTCTAATGGGATAAAGACTCTTGGGATTTGAATTGGAATTTCAGATATAATTGGGATACGAGCTAGTTTTGATAAGCTTGATATTTATTTATATTATAAGTAAGTAAATACTTATGGGATTAAATTGAATATATATATTCAGGATATACGGGCTAATGTTACGAGAGATATACACAATTAGCTGGATTATATTGTATATATATACGAGCATAGTGAGACGTATATATATGATATGTTTAAATATATTTGTATGTGATTGGTATATTTGTATGGAACATACCCCTCTAGTGCTATCATGTGAAGTTATGCATTTTGGGTGAGGCCCCTGGCTTGAGGAGCAGGGAGCGTATAGCCCCAGGTCATAGTGTCCATTTTATATTGTGTGATTTTTATTAGGAATGAGACGTAGTGGGTATGTTTCTTTCTCATTTCCAGGGAGGAACTATGATCTCTTCCCATTCGTTGTGATTTGGTTTTTACCTAGTCGGTGTGATAGTCCGACTGCTGGTACCCAGGATGATGTGTGAGTAATTCCCTGGAAGATGATAGCATTGAGAGATTGCATCCATTGAGTTATAGCTCTGAGGGATGGTTATTATAATTATATAGTGTGTGATATATAAGTATGGATATACTTTATGTGTATAGTATATTGTATATATATTTATATGAGATGTGAAACATATATATACGGACATAATAAAGAATGGAATGCGAGATAAATTCTGGATGAGCCCACCTTTATCATATGCTTAGATGGAACTTCGATGAAGAAGTGTTTCATTCCCACGATTTTAGTGCATGGGGACCTTATAGATATAATTTAAGGTATACAGGATTTATTGTTGAGCTGTGAGTTTAAGCTCATTGTTGTTTGCGCTAAGGACTTAGTGTTAGTACAAGCGCTTGGTGGTGTGGCTCCTAGAAAGAATTAAGAGTTTTGACCACATTTTATCGTTAGGAGAGATAGGATTAT
This sequence comes from Sambucus nigra, assembly GCA_949130495.1. Lineage (NCBI taxonomy): Eukaryota > Viridiplantae > Streptophyta > Magnoliopsida > Dipsacales > Adoxaceae > Sambucus > Sambucus nigra. The sequence continues at coordinate 313,390,815 of OX422213.1, forward strand.
CCGAGTGGCATATTTGAACTAGCGGACCTCCACGACCAACAAAGTTAACTAATAGTGTATAGGAGGGGTTCCTTGTTTGGATTTCGCTTGCGAGACTCTCCACGCATGAACCTTAACGACGTCGGGAGTGGAGAGATGTTATAGAATGCAAGGATGTTGGTTTTGACGATAAGTCACCTAGTGTAGAGAAAACACTATAGAGTGAGAGCCGTTTGATGACTGTATAATTATATAGAGATATAAGTGCTATGGAGAAGCACTGAAAATTATTCTCTCATCGCAAGTATGTGGGTGAGTTAAGGTGAAGGAAATCGATTTGAGACGTATATTCAGGCCTTGAATAGAAGGAAAATTAAGAGGAAATACAGTTTGGGTATAATGTTCGTAGCGCTTTTGCAGAGAGTAGGCACCCGATTAATTAGATTTTCCATTTCATTAAGATGGAAGGATGTAGTGGTAGAAGTACGTTGGTAGGTTAACGAGGTAAGATTTAGAACATCCCGTTGGTGTCCCTTAGACCGTTATATCTCGATGACCGACGATGCGAGGGAGTAGTGTAACGAGAGGGTTCCTTGTTTGGATTTCGCTTTGCGAGACGTCCCACGCATGAAACCGAGCAAATATCGGAAGTTGAGAGAGTTCTCGGGAACTAAGGATATTGTTGGGATAATACTCATTTTAAGTGTGTGGAAAACACCTTGATCTTAAGACTACCACGAAATAAGGCCAGTTGGACTAGTGGCGATGATATAGGAAAATTGTTGTGAGTTAACCACAAGAAGATCAATGGGATAATTTTAAGAAGGATTGAATTTCCAGGTATCGGGAGAATTAAATTTTGAATTATTCGGGTTAAGGGATACCCAGGTGTTAGTACCAAGACAATGAAATGAGGCCCGTTATTTAGAGTGAGTGTGATGTATCAAAACGTTTGCAATGGTGGTGCATATATGCACGGCTGATAGGGGGTATGGGCACCCTGATTAGTAAATCCCAAAAATGTCCGAGATGGAAAGATGTGAAATAAATATGTATAATATATGCCTGAAGGGCGGCTATAAACAAGGTTAAATGGTATAGCGTATTGAATGTCGTGCGAGAATGACGAGAATGCAAACATTTATGTGCAATGAGAGCTAACACACCTGAGATGGGATTGAAAGGCTGTGGAAAGTCTTTTAAAAAGGTACCTCTTAATGAAAAGGTTACCCAATTTATTGTGAGAAAGTAGAGGGGAGTCTTACTCAAGCGAGTATTGAAGAGTGGCTTGCGCGTGACTGTATGGTTAGCATACTCCAAGTAAAGAAGGAGTGTATGTAGTACCAAATTTCGAAAAAGTATATGAGAGTTAATACTTTCATTATCCGGTATAGGGAATATACCTTGTAGATTATGAGAGAGATAGTAATCTGAATATTTATATAATATGTAGCGATAAGAATAAAATACGTATGAGAAGTGTATGATTAGGTTGGGAATGTGCCTATGAATCTTAATAGGATGTGTGTATGCCTATTAGGTGATATTATTATTAAGAGCACTAATGGGTGATAACCCGAGGGTGCAAGAACATTATTGATTAAGTGCGCTAATGGGTGTTAACCCGGGGGTGCAGGATTAATATATATATGCATAGGGCTAATGTGATTATGTGTATATATATGGATTTGCGAATATTTCTACTGTGTGAGACTAGTAGATATGGTATTAATAATAAATACATTGCGCTAAGGGGTCTTACCAAAAAGGGTGCAAGATTAGTGTAAATATATAGAGATGATGAGACTATATATATGAGCATACGCCTTGATATGGGTGGAATATAGTGAGAGGCCATTGTGTTAGGTTATATCTAAATTTGGTTAAGCTAGGACGTAATGTATATACCGATCCTAGAGTAGTGGTACAAGCTATATCTGAATTTCGAGGACAAAATTATGTTGTAAGGGGGAAAGTATGTAATACCCAGTACTTTTAAAGATATTTAAATTACAAAGGTGGGCGTAATTTGGTAAATTAAGGAATTTCTGTGAATAGCAATTTTGGAATTTATGAGTGAAATTAAATAAATTTGATGTTATAAAGTGAATAGTAAATATTAGTTTTCAAGTGTCGGACTAATATTTACATGAATTATATTTTTTTACGAGACTAAAGTATATGAGTGGATTATTTTTAATTACATGTCGCAAGTTGAGTAAAGCGACAAAGGAAATATTTTAAATGAAAAAATACGTGTATTGAACGTGTTAGGTCAAAATACTGAATTTTAGTTAAGTGACTCGGATGGAAATTTTGACTGCGCCATTGGGTTCGGAATGGCCGAGATAGTCAAAATAGAGTACCCGGGGATAGTATTTGGGTTCCGGGCATTTTTGGACTAGTAGGGAATCGTAAATGAGTACACGAGTCATTTAACAATTGGGTATACACCCAATTTCGGGTTTAATAAGAGAAAACCCTCATTTTCCCCAAAATCAGATCTAAGAGAGAGAAAGAGAAGAAAGAAGGTAGAGAAGAAGAAGAAGAATAGAAGAGAAGAAGGGAGAAGAAGAGATTTTCGGCCAAAATTCGAGGGATTCGACTCGTGGTCGTCGAATTTAATCCACGAGGCAAGTGTTTACTTGCTTTATAAATTTAGCGTTTTTATTTCTCATATTACAGTTGGTGTGTAAAACTATAAAGATTTTTGGGATGAGTTTTCGTGAATAAAAATGGGTTTTTCGGAAGATTAACGAGTAAAACCCGAATAATATCAAATTTGAGAAATTTAGGAATTAATTGAAATTAATTATTGAATCTAGATTCTAGGATGATTAGAACTCTTTCTATGTGTGTATTTATGATTGATTGAGGTTGTATGATGATGGGTGAGAAAATAAAAACCTCAGAGGTGTATTAATGGAAGTTTGGAGAAGATGATAAATAGTAACTCCATAGCTTGCGGGATAAATTCGGATAAGAAGAGGGAAGATTAAGCTCTCGATCAAAACATGAAAGTTGTATCTTTTCGATACGATCGCGTGGGTGCCGACCGTGTATTTTTATGATTTTTCTACGAATTGTTATGATTTTTACAAGATGGAAGTTCCTGGGTGAAACCACCAACTCGGAAATGCACTCGGAAATTTGAAAAAAAAAATAAAGGCTAAAATTCTTTGGAGATAAATATTTGGGTTTCCTAAAAATAGTGTGGGGACTTCTAGATATTTTTTTTATTAAGGTGTCTATCTTGGGTTAGATGAAAGTAAACCCAAAAATTTACCCATATAGGGGTGTTTGGGAGGAGTAACACTCGGGGTGATGTTTAGGTGGGCAAAATTTTATATAAGTAAATGTGCGCGTAGAAAATACACTTATATGCCAATTTTGATTGAGTAAAATCCTATGAGGTGACTATGATGAAATTTAGGATACGGGTTAAAGAGAATTGAGCAGTCATCCGATACGTCTATTTATGACAATTATTATAGGTGAGAGGAATGACTATCGTTATTTATGGGATGAATAAATATATCGGTGTTGTTGGTATTGTCATCGTGCGGTGAGAAAATATCAGAAATAATATATTGAGGATTAGTCAAAATTGAAAAATGCGTAAGATATTCGAGAGATAAATATACTACGTAGGAAATTTATTATACGGGTTGTGCGTATACCCGAATGTTATTATATATGTGGGTTAAATAATTACCTATGGGGAATTATGTATAGGTGAGAGAAATACCTATAATTATAATATGGTTGTGTGAATACCAAATTGATGATATATTTATATAGGTGGAATGTGTACCTATATGATTATTTATTATGTGTATGACATACCTACCATACTTGCTATCACGGGAGGTTGGCGTTCGTGTGAGGACAATCTTATACTGTGTTGCCTTCGGGGGGATTTTAGATTTTGTACCTCAAGAACATAGGACTATGAAGGGCTTATTTGTGAGTTGATAAGTCTGCTGACTATGGGAGTGTAGGTTTGTGCGTGACTCATGGGTATATGAACTATGTTCGCCTCCAAAATATGTGATTTGTATTGATACGGTTCCTGAGTGATGCGGAACGCGTGATCCTTATGTGCGCGATGTACAAGGATTTGCTAGCAGAGTATGAGTGCACCGCAACTGAGCCTAGGGGTGCCATATATTTATATATATGTATTGTGATTAACATATATGTGTACTTGAGATAATCCATGGATGCTTAGTAAATGAGAATGACTAAGCCACTTATATTATAGTTTAGTGGATGATTAATATACTTGTTGCGTATAGTACATTGTTTATATATATGAGATGAGATATCATATAACCTAACCTTGAATAAAGTGAAAAGAATGAATAAAGTGTGATATTAGTTCCGGTAAATGAATATCCGGATTTATATGAATATGAATCTTGTGTTCTAATGAGAACCTTTAATAAATACGGGATGGTATAAATATGGTATGTACTGAAGGCCTAATGGATCCCGATGATCAACATTGTCACGTAGTAGTGTATCGAGGGGGTTCCTTGTTTGGATGTCGCTTCGCGAGACACCCCACGCACGAACGTAACGTAATGATGGGAATGGGGAGAAGTTTAGTCCTTAGTACTCAAATTGATGAGGATTATTAGAAGGTGGGTAATTACATTAGTTAGGCAGGGTAGCTTAACTAGCTTGTTTTAAAAGGTATGCGATAGTTGTGCACTGTTAGAAGAGGGGTGAGGTGTATCTCATGTGAGAGCGATACCAGTTTAAATATGAGAAATAATATATTTTTTTAAAATATGGATTTTAATGCACTTGCTAAAATGTTTTCAAAACTTGGGCTCTGACCCATTTCTCTATTTTCCCCTCTCTTGCTATATTTATATATATATATATAGGTGTCTAGACACAGGGATGCCTAGATGATAATTCTTTCGAGTCAGACGTTTGCTGCAGCAGCTGTGGATGCAAGCAGGTTTATATTAGACGCTTCTATCATTGAGATCTAGATAGGAGGTATTGTAGAAACATTCGGGCTTATGGCCCAACTGTACTCATTTATTCTTTTATCGCCTTTTAGTGCGGCAATTTGGTTGTATTATTGTACCGAGTGTTCGGTTATTTTATTTTATTTCATTTCAGTTGCTGCATACAAATTGTTGTAATTGTTTTATTTGAATGGTTTGGTTAAAAAGATTAGTTAATTAAAAAAATTTGACACCAGCCTAATAGGATATTAGTAAATAAATTGGTTTTCGACAGTGATGCTAAGAATGAACCATATAAGACTCCTGTTTTAATTTGATATAGGAGTGATCGCCCGATATTTCATTAGGCGGGGTGTCACAGTAACATGATTTGGGGAAAAATGGGAATTTCTGTGTTTTTCGGGGACCTGTCGTTCGAACGAGTTAGCAGGTAGTTTGAACGACTCTACTTCTCGTTCGAACGAGACTCTATCTCATTTGAATGAGATGGGGTTTCTCCCTGGTTTGTCCAGACCTGTTATATTTTACTATTCCTACTTCGTCTTCCTCAAAATTTCAGTCCTAAAACCTCTAAATTTCTCAACTTTAACACCAAAAAAGTAATCCTAATTAATGTTCTAACATGTTTAAAAGATTCCCTTAACTATGAAACATTAATTCATTATAAATCAGTTATAAAATTTAAAATCCCCAATTTAACAATTTAAAACCCTAGTTCTTCAAATTTCCATACAAGAACATCAATCTCAATTTCTTCCATCATCAATAATCATTAATTTGGGATTTCTAAACTATCTACATGAGGGATTCATCTTACTTTAATCTCCAGATTTTAATTAATGCCATTAATCCTCCAATTTCATCAAAACTTATGAATCAAAGAGTGAATATAGTACACTTACACTAATATGAACGTGATTGTTGCTATACATTGCAAGAATTAAGCACTTGCCTTAATTTCGACGGTCTGATCCGCTATTGATATGGGTTTTGGTACGTTCCTCGTCTCGGGATCTACACTTTGTTATAGTTTTTGGTGTGTGTTCTTGAGTTAGGAACCAAGAACACTAATAGTCTCCTCTACCTTCCTCTATGCCTCTCTCTTTTCTCTCCTGTAGGTTTAGAACTGATAAATCTTATCTAATCCTAGTTCATCCTTATTTTATTTCCCAATTTTCGTCCATATTATTATTCCAAAATTCCAAAGGACAAAAATACCCCTACGGGGTGCCGGTTAGGCCTAAAAACATCCCACAGTCCAAATAATACACTCGGGTAGAGTTTTCTGACTATCTTGATCCTTCCGGACTCAATGGCTCACTTGAAATGATCATACGAGTTATTTAAAAATAATTTATCTTTTTATTCCATTCAATTAGTCACGACACGACTCGCACACCCGTTTTGACTAAAAATATCAAACTGTCATATTGCAGAATCCGACAATTTATAAAATTTCATAATTCCATATTACATATCCACACAATAATATTCAATATTTTTCATCATTAAGTATTAACCCTTGACACGCTAGTTAATAATTATTTTAATCCGGATTAATTAATAGCTCAATTTTTCTCACCTTTTAATTTAATTAATCCATCAATCATAATTAATCTCCTAATTATTTAATATCATAAAAATACGGGGTGTTACATACTTCCCCCTTACAACGGAATTTCATACCGAAATTCAAAAAATATATTCCAGGTATAAACAACGTTGTATATATGTTTCGCATCACATCGTTGCGCTCCCAAGTAAATTACTCCGCACCACCCATATAGTACGCTATTTAATACCCTTAATAATGAACACCCCACATATGTTCGTTTTAAACTCCGGGTTACCCTGTCACATAGGTTCTTGCCCAAGCTGTATCGTTTAAGTTTCACGACTTAACTTAATTTTAAATATTCACTCTCTAGCCTGCTAATATTCGCAACTTAGTAGATTAATCATTCTTTAGATACATTTGATCTCATCTAGCAACGATCGCACACCAGCAGGTTATTTGCGCAGTATATATTCGGCGCACATAATATACTATAAGTATTAACTCATCTCCGATCTTCCCAATAGCACCTGGTTCCCCACCCTTAACTAACAAACAAGAGAATATCAAGGCTTACTGTGCCATACCTCAACTTGCACAATGCCCAAAAGTGAACTTATATGAGTTATTGTACACAAACTCCACTAGTGGAAGGGACTTCTCGTGTACTTCCTTGAGATTCAAGGGTACACATATAATTTATTCTCCAACATCTGACTAGTCCGCTTATTCTGCCCATTTGTTTGTGAATGGTAGGTCGTACTCATTCACAACTTTGTCCCATTCAGACACGATATCAAGTCGTACTTCGTATAACCTCACAATCTCGATTATAAAGGTCTGTGCATACTGTCCCGTAGTATGAACAGTGTTAACTGGCATAACATTATCTACTTCGGTCAACCGATCCATTATAACCCATATAGGATTGTAACCCCTTTCATGATAAAATCATGGGGAATACTCTCCCCTTACTACTTAGGAATCCCTAACGGTTGAAGAAACTCCTACTGGTTTCGGATGGTCCACCAATAGGTGACCCATTGTAAAATGAATTTATCAATATTTCTCTTCATTAAATCATGTCACCACTGTCATTTATAACATGATACATCTTATATTATCTCAAATGTACCTCTAACCGTAATCCATGTGACTTTGCCTCATCGCGTGCCACATGTCCTTCCCCAGCTCTAATAATCAGTTTCTCACGAAATGTAAGCCTCTAACAACTCTTAAGGAATAACTTTAACTCCCCGGGATAAATGTTGTCGAATTCACATGACAATCACAATTTATTACTTAATACCATACCATCCTCGTGAGCATACAATCAAGTCCTGATATTTCCACTTCTATCTTCATTTACCTTATCCCTTACGTTCCGAACGGAAACAAAATCAAGATTTAATTTCCTAGGGCGCCCATATACCCTATGCAATACGCATTTTTGCACAAATAAAATATATTCTCACATATGTATAATTACTAAGGTACGAATCCCATGTATTATCATCCAAACTTCTCTCTAACTCTCGACGTTCATTAGTTTTATGCGTGGGGTGTCTCACAAAGAGAAATCCAAACAAGTAACCCCCCGATACACTACTACCTAACATTATCGGTGGTCGAGGTCCGTAATCCTCAGTCCAGAGCATGTACCTTCCCATAATCTCCGTATATTGACATACTAATCTACGTATGTCCCTAACAATAACATGAAACATAGCGCTCTCACTATCCTAAGTATTCGGTGCTATATATAACAAACTATATTTCATTGCTTGATAAAGAACACAATGTATCCTGAGCCACATCAGTAGTTAAATACCTTTGCACCAGGATCATATCTAGCGAGACAACAAACTCACTGAAGTCTATGATATCATGAAGTTTTCATATATAAATACATATATGTAGGCCCAACCCTGTTTCGGTGATGCCTTACCAAAATAATATTACTCCCCCGGAGTATCCAGTGCGATAATCTCACTCAATCTACTATCGTTCAAACATTCGATAATTATCACTACACATTACCATAATAAGCTCTACTTTACTAACTCAATGCAGTAGTAAAATTTTTGATAATAACATATGCCTTTAGTGCCCACCCGGCTTGCTCACGGGTGACATCTAAAATCCTGTTTACTCATGATCAATACACTTATAACCATATTGTCCAAAATTAATGTACCCACTAAACTTGACTCGAACGTGAACTTTAGTGACACACCCATGTCACTTGACTTAATCCTTTTCTCGCAAAGATGAAACAAAACTTCATCAATCTCCCCTAATCGTATGGTCCTTACATGCACTTCTCGCGGCCAAAACAACCCATAATCACTTGCACTCGTTATACATTTAGGATTTCACCCAATAGTTTCCCCCTCCTCATTGTGGGAAAATTATTTTGTTCTGCGGCTTACACACCCATCACGGAAACATTTGCCTAATGTCTCTAGGCCTCACTTATGGCTTTACTTGCCACCCTATTTCTTTTCGGGCCCCACTGAACCTGAGGATTAATATGCTACTTTTATCGAGGACTGGACTGGTCCTTCCGAAACCTACCAATCTCAGGTTGCAACTTCTGGGGCTCAATTTTCTTGACCCAATTCCTTCTCTGAAAATATCACTCCTCCGATTGTTATGCTTAATTGGCATGGTTTACTATCCTCAAATCTTATTGTTTGCATTGCTCAACGTTGGAATGCCCTTCCCTTGGACTGGCAGTCTTAGCTCTCAATCATTCTCCCATTATACCCTTAACTATACGGGACTTTCGAAACTATTGTTGGCCTCAACAGACCTATTTGACTTCATTGTCACTTTATAGGGAGTTAATTAATCAAAAATTTCTAAATGATTTCCGTATTGGGTATACTCCCCTGTGGTGTTTCTCTAACAACGTTAAGTTCAGTTTCACTATTCGGCTAGATTCTCTAACCCTCCTAGCTCGCTTCTTTTGGAACACATCAGAAAATATACGAATTATGTGAATCAAATCAATGGTAATCAATGTCTCCTTAAAGGTCTCATTCCCTATATAATATAAATGGGTGGATGGTTCTTCCTCCTAAAGAGGTATCACCACCTAAAACATCTCTCGACCCGATATAGCAGAACAATACACCTACTAAAACTATTTATCATGGCCCTATACGCAACAAGATAATCCATACCAATAATCGCCTCATATTCTGACATATTTAATACATGCATGTCAGCATGTAAAATGAGTCCCCCACTCTCTATCCCTATTCCCCAGCATAAAAAAAAGTCAATGACCCATTACCCCGTGATGAGTCTACACATATAATCATCTTGTTAGTCGTGTCTAAAAATATCCCGTGGCCCATGAAATTCTAGCGTCTATGGACGAATGTGAAGTCCCAGTATTAAACAAAATATATATCCCATAACCCTAGAGATAGAGGACATACCCTCAATGGAGGGTGGTGTATGCTGAACGATCGCCTGCTGGACGTTGCACACACATCCGTACAGTATTTGCCCCTGCTTCTAGGGTATCTTTCCCTTATCTGGACAATCCTGCTTGCTATGACCCATCCTACCACAATTGAAGCATCTACCAGCAAACTGTGTCACATTACGACTCTGTCGATTTAGGCCTTGTTGCTTAGTTCCACTTCTTCCTTGGCCCTGCTGAGCATCTTGATGAAAAACAACATTAGTTTGAGGAAAGTCCCTCCACTTGTGACCCTGTTGTACACACTTATAGAAGAATTCTAAAAGTCTTTACGTCCTTTGGCCTTGTTGTACTTGTTGGTCGGGTCGGTAGTTCTCTCAAGTATAATCTGGATAAGTTGGACGTGTATGGCCTTCTCTTCCGCATTTAAAACACCCTTTTATGACATCATTATGCCCCTGTCCATGCTGGCCCCGACGCTTCTATCTCTCTATGTAAATTCTATTACCTTTGTGGTCTTTACGACCCTGAGGAACTTGTTGTTGTGGTATTGGTGTCTTCCCATAATTATTAACTCTAGTACTGTCAGTTTGACCATCTTCTCTTATTCTTTTGCCTCCTATAAGCTGCATACTACGATCTTGGTACTGTATGACTACAGTGGTAACTGCCTGTGACACAATACTCGCTATTTCAGCGATTGATATTCTCTCCGGGGGTACCTGAGGTATCAGTTGACCTTGTTCACTGACTCCTCCAACAGTGTTAGCTTGCTCTTCTTGTCGTGCCATCTAAAAATTGGAATGGACTGTATGACTTCAACATTCATACAATTAAATCGCAGGAGTACAAATTTTCAACCTGTAAGGATGAATACAACATTTCTAATATTAAGGGTCCAAATCAAATAACACTAAGCAGAAAGCATAATAAGTTGTACAGATCCTAAGGACACTAGAATCTGATGCTCTGATACCACCTGTGACACCCCGCCTAATTAAATACCGAGTGATCAGTCCTTTATTAATATAAATCAAAGTGTCCGGTTGGTTCATTCTTAGCATCACTGTCGAAAAATAATTTTCATTATTACTCACCTAATAAATAATTAAGCTAAGTGTTAAAACATTTTCCCATTTAATTATACCCAATTAATCCATTAATAAGTTCCATGCTTTAAGATATAAGCTATTCACATTCCACCAGAATAAATACTGAACATGAATCAAATACTGAAATAAATGAGACTGGACAAAACATTCCAGTTCAAAGTCTATAACCAATAGAATCATAATACTCAATCCAGGAAAATAAATGCTATTAAGAGAATACAATATCTAAAATAATTAAGCTGGAAACTGGCGACACGTGCCCTAATTGAAATTCCTCAACTAGGAACTGAATGAAAAGATAGACGCGTCTAATATCAATAACCTACAACTTTCATAACAACTGCATCTCGTCGAATGACCCACACATCTAAGTCAGGTGGTAACCCTGTGCCTGGACACCTGGTCTAATATATATATATATATATATATAGTAAAAGAAAAGAGAAAAGCAAGAAACGGGTCAGAGCTTGATTTGTAAAAATATTGGTTTTAACAAGTATTTAAAATTGTATTAATGCAATTATTATGTGCATATTAGTTCCGAACTCTCACCTCAGATCCTCACCCCTCCACTAATGTGCACACCTAGCATACGTCTACCCTAACCTAGTCATCTATAATATTCCCAACTAGGTCATAGACATATACAACTAACCATGTCTCGTAAAAGAATCCCGTCTCTCCCATACAATACGTTACTTAATACTTTACTCCAATTAACTACATTTGATATTCATTGTCCTAGTAGTAAATACTTTATCCCCTTAAGTTACTTTGTTTACCAACATTTACATATTTGATAATTTCACACATTAGGATTTTTCACAAACATATATAGTCAAACCATCCCTATACATATATATAAAAATCATGTGCCCCTTGGTTAGGACCACTTGACGCAATGCATACTCTGCTATCGTGTCCCGGTGCATCGCTCGCTATATAAAGGACAACTGGTTTGGCGTTTCTCATGAACCATAAATATCATAACACAAATATTGGAGGCGAGCATACTCACCAGCTAGATGGCCATGCACATACCTACGCTCACATTCAACCATCAAAACTATCATACGTAACAAATAACACGTATCCAAATCCATATGTTCTGGGTACAAGTCAAATATCCCCCCATTGGGTCATCCAGGATAAGGATGTCCACTGCGTGATACCTCTTCCCGATAGCCAGCAGCGTATGTATGCTTATACACACAATTATAGCAATCATAAAATAATAGGCATTCCCTAAACCTTATAAAAATTCAGCTATTCACCCAACCCATATTTATATTTCTACACGTAGTATACTTCTCTTTACTACTTATACAATTAACTCGATTATTTACACTTTCGAAATTTCCAAGGTTAATTCACCTATTTAATCCTTAAGGTATTATCCTAGGATTACTTTTCAAATAATTCTGCACTAAGCTAATATTAGTAAATGGCAGTTTTCCTCACTCAACTAACTGTGTAACATGATTTGGGGAAAAGTGGGAATTTCTGGGTTTTTCTGGGACCTGTTGTTCGAACGAGTTAACAGGCCGTTTGAACGACTCCGCTTCTCGTTCGAACGAGATGGAGTTTCTCCCTGGTTTGGCCAGACCTGTTACGTTTTATTGTTCCTACTTAATCTTCCTCAAAATTTCAGCCCCAAAACCTCTAAATTTCTCAACTTCAACACCAAAGTAGTAATCCTAATTAATGTTCTAATATGTATAAATGATTTCCCTTAACTATGAAATATGAAGTCATCATAAATCAGTTATAAAATCCAAAAACCCCAATTTAACAATTTAAAACACTAGTTCATCAAATTTCCATACAAGAACATCAATCCCAATTTCATCCATCATCAATAATCATTAATTTGGGATTTTGAAACCATTTACATGAGGGATTCATCTTACTTTAATCTTCAGATTTTAATTAATGTCATTAATGCTCCAATTTCGTCAAAACTTATGAATCAAAGAGTGAATATAATACACCTACACTAATATAAATATGCTTGTAGCTATAAATTGCAAGAATTAAACACTTGCCTTGATTTCGACGGTTTGATCCGCTGTTGATATGGGTATGTGTGCATTCCTCGTCTCACGATCTACACTTTGGTATAGTTTTTTGCGTGTGTTCTTGAGTTAGGCACCAAGAACACTAATAGTCTCCTCTACCTTCCTCCGTGCCTCTCTCTTTTCTCTCTCGTAGGTTTAGAACTGATAACTCTTATATAATACTAGTGCATCCATGTTTTATTTCCCAATTTTCGTCCATATTATTTCTCAAATTTCCAAAGTAGAAAAATTCTCTTACGGGGTGCCGGTTAGGCCTAAAAACATCACAAAGTCCAAATAATATCCCCAGGTAGAGTTTTCTGACTATCTCGACCCTTTCGGACTTAATTGTGCACTCGAAATGACCATACAAGTTATTTAAAAATAATTTATCTTTTTATTCTATTTAATTAGTCTCGACACGACTAGCACACGCGCCTTGACTTAAAATATCAAATTGTCATATTTCATAATCCGACAATTTATAAAATTTCATAATTCCATATTACATATGCACACAGTAATATTCAATCATTTTCATCAATAAGTATTAACCCTTGGCATGTTATTTAATAATTATTTTAATCCGGATTAATTAATAGCTAAATTTTCTCACCTTTTAATTTAATTAATCCAACAATCATAATTAATCTCCTAATTATTTAATATCATAAAAATACAGGGTGTTACATTAAAATACCAAAGTTCTCTCAATTACAATCACTCACTAATATGTTTATTGAATAGAAAATAAAAACTACAAAAAAAACTAAATACAAGATTATGGATGAATTCATAATGGACACTTAAATAATGAAAGAGATTTGCTAAAAATGCAAATCCTCATATTATAAAACTGTACATTAGAACTAATCCAAGGAAATAAATTCTACATCATCACTTTATGTTGAGATATTTGCCAAAAATGCAAATACTCAACATAAAAGAATGGTTTAGAAATTACTTCCCATAAGGGATGAATTCAACCACATCAATCTATTTTTAAAATAGTTGCTAAAAATACAAAAACTCACTATAGAGGGGTGGAGTAGAATTCCACCTAGAGATAATTTCACCACACACCTCTATATTGACATATTTTCTAAAACTACAAATACTCTTTATATAGGAGTGGAAAGAAATTTATCACACAAAGTTTAAAAACTAATTTGGAGATCCCTCTCAAATGACACCAAGTCTTCAATTTATACATGGCAAACATGGAGCTAGGGAAAAATTGGGTAAGGTAATGTGCATGAGGAGTGAGAGGGTTATTTAGGTAATAAGGGTATGAGGGCATGTGGATGGTGAGGTGATGAGAGAGTAGGGATAAGTTGGGAGTAATATGGGTATATGGGGTAAATGGTTTTAAAACATGTTGGATTTGACTTTGGTATTTTGTTTTTGGCTTTTAATTTGGCAGCCACGATTTTGGCTTTGCATTTGGAGAAATGGGTATGGCTTTGTTAGTTTTGAAATGGGTGGTTGGGTAGGAAAATGGTTTTTTGAGTTTTTCTTGGTTTTGAAAAGGGTTTGGAGTTGCAGGTTTCGTTGATTTCGGATATGGCAAGTTCGATTTTGGGTTGGCAAGTCTGTCACGGGTTTGGATGTAGGTGGGTTCGTGGATGGAATCGAGTTCGGGTAAGAGGGTCGTGCCGACGGGTTGGTGGCGGTGGGTCGAGATGGGGTAAACTGGCCAGAGAAGGAGGTCGTCGGGTAGGGGCTGGGCGGCGACGGGTTTATCGTCGGATTAAGGGAGGTCTGGGTTTTTGTGTTTAAGGTGATAGGTTTATGGTGGGGGGGGGGGGGGTGTAGTTAATGGTGGTGGTTTGATTGGTGGGTGTGAGGTGAGAGAGTGAGAAGGTGGGTGTTGTTGTACTAATGGAGTAGGAAAGAGAAAGGTATAGGTTGAAGATGAAGTGAGTGTGTTGAGGTGTGGTGGAGGTGTATGATAATAGAGTGAGGGTGAGTTTTTTTTAGGTGTATGTGAGTGTAGGGTGTAGGATATATGTGTGTGTGTGTGTGTGTGTGTGTGTGTGTGTGTGTGTTTGCACCCTAAAATAAACAATCTAAAAATAAAAATAACAAAACTAAACTAAAAAAATCCTAACTCTAAAATAAATAAAAATCAAACTAAAAGAAAATAAAAATAATAAGCCTAATAAGCTAAAATGACTCTAAATAAAAAGAAATAAAAAATAAAAATCTAATAAAACTAAAAAAACTAAAATCCTAAATAAAAAATATAAAAAACGCAAATTAGAAAAAATAAAAATAAAAATGTATGAAAACTAAAAAAATACAATCCTAATATAACAAAACTAAAGAAAGATAAAATCTAATAAAACTAGAAAATAAATTCCTAAAAACCAATCCTAATAAAATAAAATAAAATAAAGATTAAAAATTAATAAAAATCAAAATCGAAATAAAGAAATAGAAAAATAGAAAAAAGAAAATAAATCATCCTAAAAAATTCTAAATAAATCTAAAAATAAAAGCGAATCAAATAAAAATCTAAAAAAGTAAAAGTATAAACACAACACCCACATGGGATTCGGTGTGAGTTTAGTCCAGCAGAGGGCTAGGTTAGGGTTTAACTCAATTATTTGTTGCAATTTCCTTGATTTAAGCATTTGAACTCTACAACATGCATTTGACCTACAAAATAAACATTTCAGCGCATAAGACCCAATTTGCCGAGAATTAGTAACTAAAATACGTCTATTCGGGGTATAAAATGTACACTTTTGGGCGCTTATCACCAGCACTAACTGGAAAAACAGTACAATAAGTCAATCTAAAAAAATTTAAGACTGGATACTATGTCCTAAAAAGCGTCCTCGGTAATGCTGTAAATCTGTCAAATGGCACACTGGGACCAAACTAGGAAGGGCCTTTCAAGCTGGTCAGAGACAATATTTAAGCATCTTATCACTTGGAAACGCTAGAGGGTAGAGAGATACCAAGAAAAAACGGAAAAAACCTTGGGCCGATAAGAATGATAAATGCACTATACTAACCGATGACACTCTTTCCCATAACATTCTTTGTAGAGAGCGCCAACAGCCGGAGTACGGTGCACAAAAGTGACTAGTTTTGGTCTGCATGTAATGCCTTCAAATCCTCTCGTCAAGACTTTTCTTCTTTAAAGTGGAAGCAACTTTTTTGTTTCGGGACTAAAACTTCAAGCAACTAAAATGCTGCACCTAGGATATTTAAGGGAATCCTATATATCTATATGTTGGGGTGTTTGTAAAAGTCCTACACCACATGCAAGGGTTTCTATATGAAAAGGGTTTGAAAACATGCAAACCAATATTTTAAAATTTTTAAAGTTAAGTTCAATTAAACAAATTAACTCAAATAAACTTAACATTGATTAAAAAAAATGTTATGTTAAAATGATTCACCAATTTTATCTTAAACCTAAAGTATATAGCAAGGTGACAGATGATAAAATAAAATCAATCAGAAAACACATAGATATACAAGAAAAATCTCATAAGGCCTAACCACACAAATTCAGTATATACGAAATTACAAAGGACACGAAAGTAGACTTACCAATTGACCTTGACGCCCTCATAAGCCACGATAATCTTCATTTCTCAACCTTCACCATAGTGACACGAAGGAGCCCACCCACAAAACAACCACAATGTGTGAGTACACACATGCACCGAACAAGCTCAACAACCATCTATGAATTCGATCATGGATTCCATTTCTTTTTCACCATAACACCACAACATTGACTTGATCATGTGTAAATAGCAAACTGGGTACATATTACACAACACAAAACTATCAAACGTTGAAACTTCCCTCAAACTTCCAACCATGTACAAGGGTAAACCATATGTCCTATTCTCAAATGAGGATATTAAAAACCTAGTGGAGCCATTCGGAAATGCATTGGTACGAAAGTTCTTGCATTGATGACCTCCGCTAGATTCCATACATGTTGATGTCTAAAAATCGAGTGGGTCTAAATTTATAATCACAAAAAAGATAAAGATAATCAAGAAAGGTAAAAACACATCAAACAAGGTTTTTAAAGTGGTTTATCTATGAGAAAATCCTACGATCACTATTTTAGTATTTCTGGTGGTTATAATAGCTTTGAGTTAAATATGTTTGTGCCTGATTGAATCATCCTCTTGATCTAAGGTAGATCAAGAATCCGTATTGGTTAGGAAGCCAAGAGATGGAATGCCTTTATATATTTAGACATTTACATCTATATACAATAAATAAGACTGTTGATATTCATAGGTACGCGTACAAAGGCTGTTAATTATTCCACCCAAGTGACTCTTGCTATTCTTGATGGTTTGTATTATTGAGGTTAGTCGGCCTGTTGGTTGACCAGATGTCTCTAGAACCGACCAAGAAGGTAAATATTGTGATGATAAACACATAGAAAGACCGATGTCCACTCCTTATTGGTCTACATAGCCGAATTAGTTTTACGTACAACAAAAGCCCCCAATGCTCCATGCTTAATGATTAATTGAAAGTATGGAGTATGTGTTCTAAAATATTGCTTGACCTATTATATGGAATTTGGTCGGCATCCAACCTCCTGAACTTGTAAATTTTTTTACCAATTTAGCCGGCGGTGGCATTTTTGTAAATAGTCTAAACTTTAGCAAATCGTTAAAAGGTATGATGGTCTTTCTATGTTTTGGGACACGTGAGACCGCTAGCAGTTCAATTATGTTTTCAGTTTAATCATTTCATTTGTAATTTCAAGGTAACTGATAAAATTACAGAGATTTCCCCCCTTTTTCTTCATCGCTCAATTCTTGAACTTTGGTTTTCTCTTTCTTATCAAGCTTTCGTTCTCTGCTTCTGTTGTTTTCTCTTTGCCATTGTTTCTCAAACTCTGTAAGCTTTATTTCCTTGTCATTCTTTGATTTTTTTTTGTCTTTAAAACATGGTGTACATTGTATATGAAGGTTTTATAGGGGAGTTTATGGAAATAAGACAGATACCTAGTTGGGTAGGTTTAGAAATAACAAGTGGCCCTATTGATGCGTTGTCACTATCTAAGGGCCACTGGATCCAAAATTTGTTCATTGCTGAGTGTGGCATCACCTTTCCCCCAAATCCACTTTTTCTTTAATTTTGCCAGTATTTTGATGTAGTCCCAACGAGGGCAACCACCAATACATAATTAGTTGTAAAAGGGGTAAATTGATTAAATAAAATTTATGGGACTCGTATTAGTATCCTTTCGTTGATGTTTTGTTATAAATAGGAAACCGCGGGTGATAACACCTTTTTCTTGAAAACCAGGAAGGCCAATAGGGCATTGGTGGTTAATATACCTAACTCAAATAAATAATACTAGGATTATGGTGTAATAGTGAAGAATTGGCAGCATGCCCCCTTCCTAGGGTGGTAAGATATACTAGACCCAGGTGCCCCCAGGAAAGGCGTGGCATAGGTTGTATAATATTCTGATTTTCCATTTTCTTTCTTGTTTACTACCTATTTGATGATTTTTTGACAAACGGTATCTCTTTGTTCTTGTAAAGAGGAAAATAAAAAGAAGCGTCTGAAGGAAGGGGACATTAATATTGAAGATCTTAAATACTTGTGGGACATCTACCAAAGAGAAGGAGAATAGAATCCCAGATATGCTTCTGTTATGCTAGAATACAGGAGAGTTCTATTACTTCATTTGCTGTTCGGACAATAATTATTCTTCCTTATTCCCCCATAAAATTGGATTAGGAACTAGTTCCTACCTCCTCTAATACCGATTCGACTAGAGTAGAGAGAGAATTCTCATAAGAAGGAACATCATCTTTCTTCTAATCTATTGATCTTATAACAATCCCAACTTCACCCTATGAAAAAATGGTGAAAAGAATAATCCTAAACTTATTGACTTGGTATAGATATCCCCCCTCCTTCTAAGAAAAGTACACCTAATTAAAAGATGACTTAGCTCCTCAATGTGGAAGAAACAAGAATTATTGAGCCTCAATTTTAAGAGGTTAAAGAGAGGTCAGCCCAACCAATAGGAGTTGGCCCAAAAAGCTTATGCCGACCAAGTCAGAGATGAACCTGACTCTGTGGATGTCAACCTTGGGTTGTCCATGGGTCTGATCAAGGATGGAACTCTTCCAGAAGAGAGGTTGACAACAACCCCAATGTCTATAGCCTAATTGGTTAAAAGGGCTACTCATAATTTGTCATTTGTAAGTATTTTACTTTTTCTTTTATCTTCAATAATGTCTGTTGATCTTTTTTTGTACTGATGTTATGTATTTTTTTCTTTTACATTTCTCGATTGATTCTAACCAAATGCTAGAAAAGGACGAGCAACTGAAATTTTCCCTAGCTGATATAGAGGAAACTTTTGAAGTCTTGCAGAAGTCCTTGCAAGAATCTAGCGAAGTTTTGGTGAGAGAGAAAAAAGCTTGTCAAGAGAAGTTGAAGGTGGTCGAGGATAGGGAAACTATAGCAAAAAATAAAATAAAGGATGTTGATGATAAAGTGACTCTTTTCGTGGAGAAGGTGCAGGAAACTGAGAGCAGGGGAAAGTCTGTTGAGGAGAAAACACCAGCCTAAATACTGAACTTATTGCTTTGAAGGACAAGAGTAAAAAAGATAAGGAAAAGGACACCAATAATGGCTGGAACAAGGCATTTGTTGTTGCTGCCATCCAAATTGAGTATGTCGATAAGGTCTCCTATAATGATGGTTAGTCGGCTACCTTGAAGGAGGTTGGTACATTGACTGCCTCTGAATTATTCCAAAGGCACAACCCAAGAACCCTTCCCATCTTGGATGAGGAATTTGATGATGAAGAGGGATCTAGGTAATCCTCCATGGTATCGCCTATTGTGACTGACTTACCTCTTTCTTCTAACTCAACTTCCAAGGATAATGAGAAAATTTAACTCCTTTAGCTATTTTTGCCTGATTTTTATGTATTTTCCTTTTTCCTTTTTTCTTTCGTCCTTCTTCATTTGTAATGGAACCACAAGTATAACAATTAACTTATTAATGAAAGTAAGTTTTTTTAATATCTTTGATACTCTTCACTTGTTTGATTACTGTTATTTATCTTCCTTGGTCGGACTTATGTTCCTATACTTGTGAATTTCCAGTTTGATGATAAGAAGAATATGGTCAATTATGCCAAATCTGACCTAATGAAACCTTGAAACAATCTTCTTGAAGCTAGTCATGTGACTTTGAATGAAATAGACTTGGTAGGGATGCTCAGCACAGACACCTCAAATCATGTGAAAATGCCTATGTTCATTTACATAGTCCTTTTTATAGGGTAGTGGCGAACAATGCAGCCTACTACAAGTTGATTGAATAGTTGCAAGATGACCATAATCTTTCTCGGGCCCTACTACACTCTAATTATGAAGCCAAGTATAAAGCATTAATTTTAGGCCGGGGATTTGATAAGAAGCTATAAGAATTTACATATGCCTTGATAAATAAGGAAATTGTCTTAAACCAAGAAGTTAAAAGTGCTCGGGTGGTTTCTTCTCTTATTAATGGGGAGAATAACAATTTGAGGAATGAGCTGGAGAGCTTGAAAAAGTCAGATAATACTGGGCCAAATGAAGGTGCCTCTTTCATAGAATTAGAGAATACCAGACTGCTAGAGGAGCTATAAAACTTAAAAAAGAGAAAAAACCAAGTTTGGTCAACCATCTAGATGAGTAGTTATTGCTCGGCCAACTGTGGATTAAGAAAGAACCAAGAAGATGTTGACCGACGAAGCATCTTTATTACAGGAGAAGGATAAAGCTATCAAAAAGCTCCAAGATAGGGTTGATAAACTAAATTTTCATTTTCATAAACAACCCAAGGTTTTCTGTCTGGATGGATATGATGGAGCTTTAACTCACTTGGATGACCACATGGACCAAGCTCGTCGGAAATGACATAAATGGGGCTGGTTGAATGTGCAAGGATTTCTGAAGGTACACAACATGAATGAATTATGGTCCTGACATGATCCATGAATGTTGGATTACCCTAATCCTCCCTTTAGGATTGATGTCAACTGGATTCCGATAGACACCATTCCTCAAAGCTTAGTGAGAAAATACATAGGGTATTATGGCCTTTAAGGAAAAGATGAACATGTTCGTCCCCCACATCTATTAGATCGGTCAAGCAACAACATATGTAAAAGGCCAAGATATTTCAATATTATAACCTTGCCAATGATGGTCCTCTTGTTGGGATGAGTATAGTCAAAGGAAAATGCCTAGTAAACTAGACTTGTATTTCCTTCTTCTTTGTTATGAATTGTAACATAAAATACGTTAGGAATAAAATTGACTCTGCTTATGTATATTCATTGACACATTTCAGCCTTTACTTAAGCTTATGACTAGTTAATCAACTTGATGACTAAGTAACCTCCTTAAATGATAAGTGTTTAGTCGAGTTTAGAACTATTTTTGTAATGCCTTCGATTCTTCTAATTCACTTAGGTAAAACTGTAAGTAGTTTTGTTGAGCTAAGCATTTGCATCAGTTATCATTGGAGAACAAGTGTGTAAGGAATGCATATTTATTCCTGTGTTTAACCCCGTCGAGTTAAACATCTTATTTTTAACTTTATGTCATCCATGAAGTTTTGCTGACTTCTTGTTCTTGACTTGTTAAAGACGAAATCATAAATGAATTCTAAAGGAAATTTCTAAACTTTTTTGAAGTTGGAAAAGTTTGACTTTTTTTAAGTTAGAAAAGTTTGTTAGTGGTGGATGTATATCGCCATATCTCGAAAATAATATAAAAAGAAAGTATAATTGGTAGAAACTCGCAACTTCATTAAATTGAATAAATGATTACATCAAATCACAATTACTGATAATATTCTTGAATTATTCCCCTTCAAGTGTTTCTAGGCGATAGGTGCTTGGTCGGATGACTTTCGAGATACAATAAGGACCGTGTAAGTTTGGCTCTAACTTTTTCCCCTTTTGGATTACCTTCTTAAGGACATAGTCTCCTTCTTTCACGTTGGTTGGCTTGACCCTTCTGTTGTAGAATCTAAAAGTTCTTTGTTGATAAGCAGCCATTGGAAGTGAAATATTCTCTCTGACTTCTTCAATCATGTCTAGATACAGTCTTCTCATAAGATCACTCTAAGGGGAGTCAAAATTCAATACCCCGTGAGCCAACATACCTATTTAAGGTGGTACCACTACATCAGTATCGAAAGCAAGCATATGTGAAGTCTTTCCTGTTGGCATTCTCAATATAGTATTATAAGCCCAAAGGATGTTGTGCACCCCATTGATCCCATTGCCTTTAGTATCATTTAACCATCTCTTCAAACCGTCAAGCAAAGTCTTATCAATGACCTCTATTTGACAATTGCATTATGGATGTCCAGATTCTGAATGATGTGTCTAAATCTTTAACCGGATACAATATTCCTCAAACTCCTTATTATCAAACTGTGTACCATGATCAGTGATGAAGGCATATGGCATCCCATAGTAACATATGATTTACTTCCATATGAACTAAAAAAAACTCTCTAATAAGGCATATAAACCAAGGGCTCAGCCTCCACCCATTTGTAAGTAATCCATTGCTATGACCAAATACTTAAAAGTTCACTAAGTTAATCCTCAAAATAGCAAATGACCAAGCATAATTGATGGGAGTTAGGTAAGCCCTCAGTCTTCTATGAATAGGAGAAAACTAATGGCATTTATCATACTTCTTGGAAAAAGAAATACCATCTACCTTCATCGTTGGTTAATAATAGTCTTGTATAGTTATTCTTTGTACTAATGATCGACCAGCTAAATGAGATCCACATGAGATTTCATGTACCTCCAGGATTATGTCATATACTTCAGCGGGATGAACACAACGAAGAATGGAGACAATGTATCCTTATCTATACAAAATACCTTTTTCCAAAACACTGGTTGCTTTGTATCTCAACTTCCTGGACTCTTTCTAGTCAGATGGTAGCAACCCTTTGTGAATGTAGTCTTTGATAAGATCCATTCAAAAAGGTCCCAATTCCACAGAGACAACGTTTATAATCTCCACATCGATCTCTACTAGAATGGTTTTTCAAGTTCTATCTTATTTATCGATGCTAACCGATCAACTGCATCTGCTCAAGCGTTCTCCACTTTGGGGATCTGGACCATCTTAACTGCAAAAAATAGAGAGACGATCTCCATATCTTTGTCCAAATACTAGACCAAAAGTTATTATTTAACTCCATATATCTGAATCATTTGATTGATAATGAGTTAAAAGTCACTGTGTGCTATCACCTGCTTGGCACCCAGTGATAAGTCTAGTTCCAAGTCTATAAGAAATGCTTCATACTCGGCATCATTGCTAGAAGTCTAGAACTAAAAAATTAAATCGTATTCCACGTCTAAGTCATCAGGAGTGTTTATGATAAGTCATGCTCTACTGCCAGTGGCGCGAGAAGATCCATCCACGACCAATTTCCAAACTGGAATGTCATTATTGAAGTCTTCCTCTGATAATACTCGATTTTTAAATATGTTCTTGCTTTGTTCGTCTAATCGCTGTGTTTTTTATAAGAAACTGATGTTTCTAGTTAGTTAACTATAATCTCAGTTTTCTTTTGAGATGATCTCTTCTTAGAGAAAGTATAATCGTCAGGCATACTTGGTTTATTGGTCACCTTTGGGTATGTGAATTTTATAATGAAATTTTGTACTGCTTGCCCTTTCAATGTAATCTTTGGATCATAGACAATCTCATATTCCTATAGCTCGATTTCCCAGTACATCAACCTTCCTAACTTTTCTGGTTTGTGTAGAGCTTGCCATAGGATAAAATTAGTGTACACCATAATAGTGTGTACCTGGAAATATGGTCTCATCCACCTCGAAGGTTTAAAAGTGCAAGTTTTAGCTACTCCAAGCATCGATACCTGATTTGTGCTCCTCAGAATGATTTGTTGGTGTAGTAAATTGGCTTCTGAACTCAAACCTCTAGTCGGATCAAGGTGAAACTAATGGATAAGTCTAAAAGTAAGAAGTATAAATAAAACTTTCCCACAAAAATCAGTCGGGAGAGTAGTGGTGGAGACCTTAGATATTTCTTCAAATCCAGGAACAATTTCTCACATTCTTCGTTCAATTCAAGGGTCTTTTTAAGCACCTTAAAAAATGGAAGACACTTATTTATTGCTCAGGACATAAAACGATCGAGGTCTTACACTCTTCTAGTCAGTTTCTGCACGTCTTTCTTGCATTTGGGAGATTGCATCTCAATTAATGCTCTTATCTTGCCAGGATTGGCCTTAATTCCCCTCTGTTTTATAATATAACCCAAGATTATTCCTTCCTATACCCCTAATATACATTTAGTAGGGTTGAGTTTCAATTGGTGGTTCTCCAACTGGTCAAACATCTGAGCTAAGTCTTTAATGTGGTTGGCATCAATATTCTCTTAGTGATCATGTCATCCACATATACCTCCATGTTCTTGCCAATCTTCTCTTCAAACACTTTTTTCACCAGCCTCTCGTATGTTGCTCAAGTATTTTTAGCCCAAAGGTCATAATGTTATAGCAGTATGTACCTCGATTAATGATGAAAAAAGTTCTCTCCTTATCATTTGGCTTTAATTTAATCGGGTTGTAACCAGAATATGCATCCATGAAGCTAAGTAACTCAAGACCTGCATTTGTATCTACCAATTGATCAATTATTGGTAAAGGAAATAATCCTTTGGACATGCTTTATTGAGGTCCATAAAGTCTACACACATATGACATTTGTCATTCTTCTTTTTAACCATTACTACGTTGGCCAACTAACTGGGATACTTAACATCTTCTATAAATTGATCTCTCTATAACTTTTCCACTTGCATTTAGATGGCCATGTTCTTCTCGGGACTGAATATTCAATGTTTTTACTTAACCGACTTAGAATTTTTGTAGATTTTGAGCTCATGGAAGATGAAATTGGGGTCAATTCCTTCCATATCCACATGGATCTAAGAAAACACACTCTTTTTCTATATTAGGAATGCAATCAAATCCTATTTGAGGGAAGTTATTAAGTTCGAGCCAATTTGAGCGGTTATTTTTGGCTACTCATCATCAAGCACAATGGTCTATGTTCCCTCCATAAGCTATCAGTTGATGAGATCTTCTTCCTCTCGAGGATCCAGAATGTCTATATGATAGGTGGTTGTTCTCTTTTGGACTTCCTAGTGGTTGACAAAGGTATAATAACACTCTCTATCTTCCATATGGTTTCCATTCACTATGTCGACTCAATAATTAGTAGGAAACTTTGTACACTAATATAATGTAGATGGTACTACTTCCAACTACTTCATCCCAACTCTATCGAGAATCTTATTGCAGGCTGAATGGACATTTTATTTAGTGTGAAAAGCCAAATCCTTGTATTCATGCTTATTGCCCAACTTCCTACCAGGACATCCAGCTTGATTTTGCCCAAGGGATAAACTTTTTCTCTTAAAAATCTTATGAGGGTCCTGTGATAAGGTTCTAATTTATTGTTTCATAGCCCTAGGCTATGGAAACAGTTATTAAACACGACATTTGCTAAACTTCCATTATCTACCAAGATTCTTGCCACTATACCATGATGAAACTAGAAAGTGACAACCAGTGGGTCGTCATGGGTATAAAGTACTCCACTTAAATCATTATTGGAGAAGACGATCACTAATTTATCATGGTTCATTTTCCTAGGATTACCATCTGTGTACTCGTACATGTCAATCTATCTTATGGAAGGATAGGCTTTGGCTTCATTTAGATAATACTTTCTTTTAGTTATCTTATCTCCTCTACCGGAATCTCCTCCTGCGATGAAATTAGAGCCAAAACAAATCATTCCCACCCCAACTTCTGGATCTTTAGTTTTTTTGGTAGGTCGGGATGATCCTCATAACCATCATCGAGATCCATTTTCTTGTCTTTTTTTCCTCTGCAAGATGACTTAGACCTCCTTCTTATTTCTCGACTATCGCCTGATAAAAAAATTAGTCAATTTTGCCCCTCGTATGAGAGTTTCCACTTCGTTCTTTAGAGTGATGCACCTATCGGTGGTGTGCCCATGATCTTTATGAAAATTAAAATATTCAGACTTGTCTATTCTACTGGGAGGAAAATTTAGTTTCCTATGACAATTTTAATCTTTATTCCCCCTAATTTGCTGTAGTCTATAATGCACGCCTTTGGTGAGGGGGTATATTCATCATACTTCTTGATTTTATCAACCTTCTTCTCTTTCTGGTACTTCTTAGTTTAATTCTTTTGGCTTTCACTCTTTACCTCTAGAGATTCTTTAGCAATTAATTCCTCCTCAACATTCATAATCTTCCCAGCCTTGGCCATCAATTCTCTTATGGTCTTGAGAGTATTTGTTGCTAGTGCA
Source organism: Sambucus nigra (assembly GCA_949130495.1). Lineage (NCBI taxonomy): Eukaryota > Viridiplantae > Streptophyta > Magnoliopsida > Dipsacales > Adoxaceae > Sambucus > Sambucus nigra. The sequence goes on from OX422213.1 coordinate 313,417,365, forward strand.
TAGTAAAGGTCTTGGCGAGCAATCCACTCATCAGCACTGCGAGGGCAGTCTTTTCCTCATAGTCATTCACTTTTTGTTTCCCATTATTAAAGCAAGTGATGGACTCCTGAATGGTTTCTCCAGGTCTTTGACAAACCTTCAAGAGATGAGTAACACTCTTGACCAGTTTTTCCCCAAAATAGAAGTTATCGATAAATAGCTTGACCAATTGATGAAAGCCAAAAAATTTCCCTCTGGGTAAGTTATTGTACCATATTTGGGTTGAGCTTGTGATCGAAATTGATAATTCCAGATAATGCATCTCTTCGGGGACAAAGTATATGTTAGCAATTACCTGATATTGCTCAATATGGAGGACTATATACGTCTTCCCATTATACTTGGGAGTAACAACTGGTGGCTTGAATTTTAAAGGCGCGGGGTATTCCATAATAGCCTATATGAAAGGAGATCTTTTCACAAAACTCCTCTACAAGGGGTTCTTAGTCTTAGACATTTCCCCTAAATGATCTTCTAGTCATTGCGTGGATCCTTTCTAGGAATACGCCTCTAGTTTATACTTGGTCGAGGTAGCATTAGTGTCTTTACTATTCTCATGTGCTAAGATTTTTTCTAGAGAATTCTGCCCGACACACATAAAGTCTCTTATTCTAGACCCAGACCTAATGAATCATTTTCTATTCTCGCGGGATAAAACTAGATCTTTGTGATAATCTCTAGCTGCTCAGGGCCCCATATGATCAAAGGACAATGGTTTACTTAAGTGTTCCAACGTTCAATTTTTCACAAGAGAAAGACTGACCATCGTAATAATTCATTGATCGGATTTTCGATGTTACCCCGAACGATAAGATCCGTAATGAGAAGATATGGGGCGGATACTTCTCTCGTTTCTAGTGGGTGGAGGTGGCATGTCTCTTCGAGATGGCACAGTAGTGGACTTATCTTGCAACGTGCGAGCCAATTGCCAAACTAACTCTTGTATGTCTTCTTACCCTTCAGCAAGGTTGAGTAAAATTCCTTTAAGATTTGGTACACTGGGAGGAGAAGACACATTTGGGTTATTACCTGGATCCGCTAGGCTTCTCTCAGGAGTAGTTTTGATTCCTCGGATAACTTCTAAGGTGAACAAATGAACAAAATAGGTAGATAACAATGACTACCAATCATTCCCACAGATAACGCCAATTTGTTGATGTCTAAAAATTGAGTGGATCTAAATTTATAATCCAGATAGAATAAAGATAATCAGACAATGCAAAAACACAACAAATAAGGTTTTTAAAGTGGTTTAACCATGAGAAAAGACTACTCCCACTGTTTTAGTATTTTTGGTGGTTACAATAGCTCCGGGTTGAATATGTTTGTGCCTAATTGAATCGTCCCCTTGAGCTATGGGAGATCACGTAGTTATGTTAGTTGGAAACTCAAGAGATGGAATAGATTTATATATTCAAGAGTTAATATACGTATACAATAAATAAGACTGTTGATATTCACATGTACATGTACAAAGGCTGATAGTTATTCCACCCGAGTGACTCTTACTATTCTTGATGGTTCGTATTCTTGAGGTTATTCGACCTATTAGCCGACCAAGAAGTATTATGATGATATAAACATAGAACGACAAGAGTCCATTCCTCATTGGTCCACATAGCAGAATAATTTTATATATAATAATACGAAAGACTTTCCCTACCTTTCTTTTAAAGTCAACATACATTACAGTCTTATAGCATCATAAACATGTATTGATCATACTGAATAATGAGGAAGATTTTACGAGATATGGATTAGAGAACAATGGTATTTACGCAAATATCCCGTGAGGTTATTCACGACACCAGAGTTTAGGGTTGACAAAAAAATTCCAATAATTCCTATTTGGATAAACCATCCAAACCTTCCCATTCATTTTTTTGCAAAGTATTCTCTTTTCTCCATTTCCCAACTGATTGTTAAGCCTTTAAATATATATGTGTCATGTGTTTTAATCATTAGAATGAGCATAGAAAGAGTTTATGTGGAACTAAAATTGTTACAAGATAAACCTAAAAGAGTTTGGATATGATGTGGTGAAGTAGGTATTTGGCAATAAATATCATATGAAGATCATCCAAAGTTCTATGGTCATGGTAAGAAGAAAGGCCATGCAATTGATAGTTGCATTTTCAAGAATCCAACAAAGAATAAGACTTAGGTGAAAGTTAATAAGCCACTGGAAGTTACAATAATTCTTGTCAAGACCAGTAAAAAACCAAGAAAGAATGAAGACAAGATCCTGAATCAAGATATTAATACTTAAGTAATTTTGGCATCAGAGGAACACATTAAAGAGAAGGAAGATGAAATCAATCAAGCATAATTTTAATCAAATTAGAACAAAAGAAGACTTCATAAAGTCATCACCAAAAAAATACAAACCAGATAGGGAGAATAAAACATTTTAAAATTACAAGTGAAGAAGAAATGTTAATTGAAGTTACAAGTTTATCCCTAAAAGCCACTGAATATGCATAAAGACCACGATAAGCCATACTTCTTAGACTTATAGGCCCCTGAAAGAAATCAAGGATCTATACATGAGGAATTAGATTTATTTACTAAGGCCTTAGATGACAGGCTACAGAAGTATAAAGAAGCAAAAAAAAGGTAGTTAAGAATATCAACCACAACAGTAATGCAGTGCACAGAAGGAAAAGGAGGAATGGGTATAGTTCTTAAATTGGTGCCTAGTAATGATCAATTACTTAGAAGACTTTCACTACACCAAAATGGGTAAATTGGCACCCTTCCAGCGGACAGTTTTGTCACGGTCATTGATCGTGACAAAAAAAACACGCATTTTTTTTTATCACGGCCAATGATCGTGACAAGGCTGCGACAAGTACTTGTCACGGTCATTGACCGTGATAATACTTATAATATTGTCACGGTCAAGAACCGTGACACGTCCGTGATAAATTTCCCAGCAAAAAAACCTTTCCCTCCTTTTTTCCCCCACTGATTTCTTCCCTCCTTTTTTCTCTCTCTACGCTACTCTCTCTCTCTCTCTCTCTCTCTCTCTCTCTCTCTCTCTCTCTCTCTCTATATATATATATATATATATATATATATATATATATGTGTGTGTGTGTGTGTGTGTGTGTGTATATGTGTGTGTGGTGGGTGGGGGTGGGGGAGAGGGGGCAGGGTGTATTTGTGTGTGTGGTAGGGGAAGGAGATGGGGCAGGGTGTGTGTACGTGTGTGTGGTGGGGGTGGGGCTGTTTATGTTTGTGTGGTGGGGGAAGGGGGGCGGGGTCAGGGATGGGTGGGTGGGTGGTGGGGTAGGGGAGGCTGTGTGTGTGTGCGTGTGTATGTGCACGTGTGTGTATATGTGTGTTTAGTGTGCGTGTATGTGTGTGTTTGTGCGTAGTGTCCCTTGTAAATGAATTGATTGATTATTAATTTTTTAGTAAATTAATATATGATTGCCCCTTATTGTAAATTAGTAAATTAACATATGATTAATTATGAAAGTAGGATTGCCCCTCATTGTAAATTAGTAAATTAATAATTGTATACTTTAATTGATGAAAATAATTAATTGAGTAGATGAATTAGAAGGAGTACGGGATACACATTTGTTGTTGACGTTGTTGTTGGATTATAGTGGTCGATGTTGGGTCGGTTAATTTTAAAAGTGGCATAACCACTGGATTATTGTCCATATGGGGGTGGAATTTTTAACTTTTTTTAAAAATTACTGTTGATGTAAAAAACTAAATTTGACCTAATTCTTTAATCACAGATAAAAATAAACAAGACAAAAGATTTTTAAAGTGGTTCAGCCTTGAAAGAATGGCCTACGTCCCCTGTTTGTGTTATTACTGACTGTTTGTAGAATTCTCGATAATGGGTTTACCAAGAAATTCTGAGTCCCCTGCTAGTGAGGAGATTATAATGTATTTATAGCCTTGAGGCGGTACAAATGAAAGAATAATACATAGCTGTCCAATAGGCGTGCGCGTCTGTGTGATAATAATGAGCATTTAATGCGCAGTCATCCTCTTGATTATCCGAATATGAATGCTCTGTACGAGATGCAGCTCGGACCTCCTAAGTAGCTAGGTATACATGAGTTGCTGGGTACAATAGAGTTTCTCGGAGAACACTTGTTACTCGGAGCGCCTGAGTTGGTCGGGGAGGTTGAGTTCCTCGGAGTCAAGGTGTTGTTAAAAAAAAATGTTTGAGAATGCCATGTAGATTAACACGTGTCTCCACATAATTGGTCCACGTCAGCAGAATAAATTTGGTATCAACAGAAGCCCCCAATGTTTCGTAGTTTGATGTTGAAGAAAAGTATGGAACATTATGCTGCTTAGATTTTCGGTTTGTATGGTTTCTGGGTAAGCATTCGTTGTATACAACTCCTTTATAAATGCACAGTATCAGTCTTTATAAATATTTTGAATTTCCATAACCGCTTCATTTTCTGTTCCCTTTTCTTCTTTTTAGCCGTCGGATACGCAATCATCCATCCTGGTAATCATTGTTTTTATCTATTCCCGAGGTAAAGTATTTAAACGCTTCAGAAAATTTGATCGTCTTTTACTTTTTCAAATCTGCATCTTAGAACTTCTTTACTTCCTCTCTATCTTGTGCGTTCATTTCTTCCATTGTTCGTTGTCAACTGATCCACCCTTTTCCTGTAAGATCTTCTTCCTTCTTTTTTATTTTCTCTGTTCATCATGGTTTACCTTATTGAGTCGCTTGAAAAATTTCGCTCTGATTTTTCTATTCCTTCATGGGTTACTTTAGAAGAACTTTCTGAACCTTCTGACTATTTTTGTCTGGCTGAGGGACATTGGTTCCCCAGTCTTTTTATGGCCGAATGCGACTTTTCTTTTCCTCCAAATCCTTTATGTTTGGAGTTCTGTCAGTTTTTTGATGTTGCTCCTGCAAAAATAGCGCCAAACACTTAGAGAATAATTAATGGAGTTCATAGGTTAAATCAAATTCATGGAACCCGTTTAGGAATTCCAGAAATCATGTTTTGTTATAGATGGGTTGTCAGTGATAGTACTTTTTATTTAAAAACTAGGTTTTTAAATAGGGCTTTAGTTGTCAATCTCCCAGATGCCAATAGGGATTATTTCGAGCATGGAGTTGTTATGAAAAATTGGCAACATGCTCCATTAAATGGAGATGATGTGTATCAGGGTTCTAGATGCCCTCCCTATGGCAATGGGATAGGTTTTTTTTATTGTTATTTTATTTTTGAAATTGTGTTTTCTTTGTGTTTGATAAAATGCGTCATTGACATTTTAATTTTTGTTTATTTGCAGTTGACAGCAAAAGAAAATCCCCTAAAGAAACTGATGTCAATTTGAAGCACTTGAAACTTAGCTGGAGTTTGAACCAAATCGTTGCTGATGAACATATCAGATTAGCCTCGTACTTGTTTCAGTACAAGAGCTACACTTCGTCTTTTACTGCTCGTCCAGTGGTAGGTGACATCGACCCAATACCAGCTTCTGAAGGTTCCTCCCCTGAATCAAATATTCCTCTGAGTGACAGAATGAAGAGAAGAAGAGCTCCTGCCTTCATTGATAAGTCTGCCTCTACTGCTGGTGAGGCAAAGAAAAATAAGCCAAATTTCCCAGAAGAACGGACGAGAAAGATTGATGCACCCCCTCCAGTTGCTGCTAAGAAACTTACCGAGAAGCCCCCAGTGGCTCCGAGCAAGATCGTTGTTGTTTCTCCTCCCAGTGAGGTTATCGTTATATCACCGGCCAAGACAACATCCTTGGTTGAGAATGTTCCTGCTCCTACGAGGAGGTTAAAGAAAAGCTCTCCTGAGAGACCAGTTGAAGCGGTCTCTCAGTTTTTAAATTTTGAAGGTGGTATTCCCACCTTTGTTTCTCCGAGCTCTACTAAGAGCTCGGTGAAGTCTTGGATTATTCTCGAGATCCAAGGTGTTGAGGACATTCTTTCTTAAGATAGGGTTACCACATTGGCAGCTCAACATATTTCCTCAGTAAGTATTACTAATCTAAACTTTCATTTTTCAATGTTATGTCCCTTCACTGACTTACAATTATTTTCTTTTTTCAGCTGGTAACCTGTTTTAACACTATTCTGAAAAAGGATGAAGCTATTAAAGCTTCGAGCTCCTCGGGAGGTGTGGAGGAAGATTTTATGGGACTGACTCAGTCCTTAAAGTATTCTCATAAAAAATATGATGAAAATAAGGAGGCCTGGGAGACACGACTCAAGTCCATCGAGCAAGAAAAAGACCGAGCTGTGGAGGCCTCCCAGGAGTTGGAGAGGAAAGTGAAAGAATTTGAGAAGAAAAATAATAAGTTTGAGGAGAAGCTCAAGAACACTGAAGAGATTGAGAACAAGCTTAAGAAAACTGAAGAGGAAGTTGTTAGACTTCGTGACGTTGATCGTCAAATGCAGGAGATAGAAGGGAAGACGAAGGTTGTCGAGGAACTTCATACTGAGAGGATTTCCTCGGAGAAGGCAAAGAGAAAGCTTGCAGTTATAAAGTCCTTTAGCACTGGCTGGGAAAGGGATGGAACAAAGGTCTAGCTACCATGTCTTCCCAGATGGATTTTACTAGTGTTAAATACTTCAGAGATGGATGGGTTGCAGCTCTGCAGGAGCTAAAGGTCGCTGAGACTTCAGACCTATTCTAGCATCATGTTCATGGTCCTCCTCCCTCTTCTGGAGAAGAAGAATAGGATGAAGCTTCCTCAGAGGAATCCTCCATGATGATTGGAGATCCAGCTCCTCCAGTTCCAGTTGTTCAAACCTTCTACGAGCAACTTTAGCCTGCCAGCTCTTCAGTCAAGAAATTTCATCCCACCAGTACCTTAGCCGAGCAACTGCCCGTATCTTCCGAGAAACCATCCTCCTCATCCCAGCTTCCCGAGGAAGTTATAAAACACAAGGAGAAGGTGTAAAGAGGCTCGGGTTTTAATTTTGTTATTTCTTTCCAGTGTAATCTTGAACTTTGTACTTACCTTTTATGATGAAATGAAAATTCTAGCTTTTGATTGTCCATCTTGACTTTTTCCTCTTCTTGCTATGTCTGCATTCTTATTAATTCTTTCTATCTCTTTTCTTTACTAGTTTATGGCTAGAATGGAGCTCTTATCAGCTCACGATACTGAACTGATGAAAAACTGCAATGACTACTTCAAGGCTGGCCATACAGATCTAAACGAGGCTCAAATTATTGACATCCTCGATCCAAATTCTTCTGAATAAGAAATTGAAGCATATAAGTATTTGAAATGCCTGCTTGACCGAGTTATTGCCAATAATGTGGTATACTATGAGATGATTGAAGATCTTCGGGGTATCATCAAGGAACTTCAGCAACAATACAAGGAGTCTTCTGCCTTTTTGCATTAGGGGTATGAGAAAAAGTATCAGCAACTAAATGCTGATAAAGGATATGATAAGTTCATAGCTGCTTATGATATTAAGGAGAGGAATTTGAAGACCGAGGTTGAAGAGCATAGGCAGATCGCAAAACTGCTGGAGCAGGAAAATAATAACTTGCAAAGAAAGATATCCCAACTGAAATCTGCAGCATCTACCTCGGGAGCCTTGGTCCCTATCAATGACGAAGGTTTCTCTTTCTTAGAGATTGAAAAAGCCAATTTGAGAGACGAATTGGAAACTTTAAAGAGAATTGGACCCTCTACATCTGCTCGCAGACGATCAAGAGATTCTCGGGGACGAGAAAGAGCTGCTCGGATTACTGTTGAAGAAGCTAGATTTTAATCAGCTTTGGAGAATCAAGCATTCCAGTTGATGGCTAATAATCAAGCATTAGCTGAGATGTCCCAAAAGATACTGAACCTCGACGAGCAACTCTCTGCACAAAGCTCTGCCTTGGAGAATAAAGAACTTTTAGCGAAGAACCTCCACGAGCAACTGGAGAGGTTGACCTATCAGTTTCACAAATAGCTCAAAGAGTTTTGGATGGCTGGTTATAATGAAGCCCTCTACCACCTTGATGACCGGATCCAACAGTCAAACAACGAGGGGTATAAGAAAGGATGGATGAATGCGCTGGGGGTGTTAAAGTTGGAGCAGGGTCACTATTTGTGGGACTATTATGATCCTGGGTTTTTTGATTTTCCAGTGCCTCCATTTAACCTTGACATGAGTTAGATTCCTTCTCGGGAAATTCCTCAGTGCCTGATCTCAAAGTATCTTGGCGACTACAGTCTTCATTCTAATTTTGAAATATATCATCCGGAGCACTTACTTGATCGGCCATCAATAATGAATGTTAGGATGCTTAGAGATCTGAACTTCATAAATTCTGCTTACGCCTTAGATGATCCTCCTACTGGAGTAGAGCCTGTTTCAAAGGCAGAAGGGAAAAAGCCAATAGAATAGGATTTTTATGTAATGATTTCTACTTTCCACATCATATGTAATCCTTCTCGATTTGAATGAAAAGTTTTGGTAATGAAATACATTTCTCACATCATTTGTCTTTTGTCATTTTATAATCTATCTATTTTATTCTCAGATGATGTGTATGTATATCTTGTAAGAAAACAAAAATTTACTGTGTTATTTAAAATTGCCGACCAACTGGAGTTGGTGAAAATTTATTGTTGACCATTCTGAGTTTGTGATAATTATTTGACGATCAACCCGAGTTGGTGATATTTTGTTTCCCAACCAACTTAGAGTTGGTGGTAATTTGATATGCCATAAATAAAGAAATTATGTTTTATTTTTTTATTATAGTGACTAATCACTTTTTAATTATAAGCCACGAAACGACTTCCATCCCATGATATTACTTAAACAATTGTTTCTGACCAACCGTAGTTGGTGGATTTTTATTCCCGACCAACCGTAGTTGGTGGATTTTTATTTCCGACCAACTGTAGTTGGTGGATTTTATTTTACCGACCAACCGTAGTTGGTGGACCGACCAACCGTAGTTCGGGGGTTTATTTTACCGACCAACCGTAGTTGGTGGACCGACCAACCGTAGTTCGGGGATTTTATTTACCGACCAAACGTAGTTGGTGAATCGACCAACCGTAGTGGGGGGGTTTATTTTACCGACCAACCTAGTTGGTGGACCGACCAACCGTAGTTGGGGGGGGTTTATTTTACCGATCAACCGTAGTTGGGGGGTTTATTTTACCGACCAACCGTTGTTGGTGGACCGACCAACCGTAGTTGGTGGGGGGTTTATTTTACCGACCAACCGTAGTTGGGGGGCCGACCAACCGTAGTTGGTGGATTTTTGTTCTGAACTTGATGCGTAGTGTGTAGCACTAATACTCCAAAAAAATTTCATCAAAAGGAGAGAATTGGATAAAAATTTCAACACTTTATTCATACTGAAGTAAACTTCATTTACATATGAATCCCAACTACTGATAATACTTGCGTAGATGTTCTGCATTCCATGCATTCTTAAATTCTTCTCCTTCTAAGGTTTTAATCCTGTAGGTTCCTGGACGAACAACTTTTGTTACTCTGTAGGGTCCATGCCAGTTAGCTTCCAGTTTATTGTGCTTTTGAATTACTTTCTTTAGCACGTAGTCCCCTTCTTTCAAATCACATTTCTTTACTCTCTTGTTGTAGAACATAGTTGTTCGTTGTTGGTATGCAAAATTCCTGATTACTGCTTCTTCTCTAACTTCCTCGAGCATATCCAAGTCTAATATTCACATCAAGTCACTGATAGGAGAATTGAAATTCATCACTCTATGTGTGGGGAGGCCCAACTCGGCAGGTATAACAGCTTCACTTCTAAATGCCAGCATGTATGGAGATTCTCCTGTTACTGCTCGTGGTGTAGTACGATAAGCCCACAACACAGAATGCAACTCGTTGATCCAATTTCCTTCGCATCATCCAGTCTTTTCTTCAAACCATTTAGCAGCGTTCGGTTTGTTACCTCAGTTTGTCCATTGGTATGGGGATGGCCTGGTGCAGAGTGGGTTTTCAATATGTTTGACTGGTGACAATATGCAACAAACTCTTCGTTGTCAAATTGGGTTGCATGATCAGTAATGAATGCATGGGGAAGACCATATCTGCAAATGATATTCTTCCAAATAAATTGATATACCCTATCATAAGTCATATCAATAAGAGGTTCAGCTTCTACCCATTTAGTAAAATAATCCACAGCGACGACGAGGTATTTGAACCTTCCTCTTGTCGTTGGGAGTGGCCCGACCAAGTCTATCCCCCACATAGAAAATGGACAAGGGGATGTTATGGGTGTCAACAATCCCTGGGGAGCTCTTCGGATAGAAGAGAAATGTTGACATTTGTCACATTTTTTGGCATAAGTTATACAATCATCCCTCATCGTCGGCTAATAATATCCCTGCGTCATTATTCTTTGCAAAAGCGTTCGACCTGCTACATGAGCTCCACACGACCCTTCATGAACCTCTTCAATCAAATCTTTCACCTCGGAGGGATGCACACATCTTTTCAGACCTGCTATAATTCCTTGTCTATATAGAATACCATTATTCAATACATAACGAGCAGCTTTAAATTTTAGTTTCGTGGCTGTGAGTTTATAAGTTAGCAAAAACCCTTCTTCAATATATGCCCTGATGGGATCCATGCAAGATGGTCCTAAATCAAGGGTAATAAAGTTCATCATCAGATCTTCGTCGATGCTCCTGCTAGCCAAAATTTCTATTGGGATTGTTCTTCGTAGCTCGGTACGTGTAGCTGAGGCTAACCGAGCTAAAGCATATGCTCTTGCATTCTCCAATCTTGGTGTTCTAATTAACTGCACATCGTTAAAGCTCGATACAATCTCTATTGCTTTCGCATAATACTTGATCATCAATTCTCCTTTTATTGCGTACACTCCCAGCATTTGATTTACGATCAACTGTGAGTCACTGAATACAATGACCTGCTCTGCCCCCATAGTTTTTGCTAAATTAAGACCTGCAATCATAGTTTCATATTCAGCCTCATTATTAGAGGCTTTGAATTGAAAGCGCAGAGCATACTCCACATCGATTTCATCTGGTCTATTTAAAACAATCCATGCCCCACAGCCTGTACTGCAAGATGAGCCATCCATATACAAATTCCACACAGGTATCTCATTATCAAACTCTTAGTCAGACAAAGTTCCTCATTGAATATTTGATGCTTCCTCATATCCTCCTCTAGCACTTTTTGCTGCTTGTAAACCATCTTCTCTTGCTCGTCTACCGACTTAAGTTGGTCGGGGTTTAAGTTTAATGATCCTGTAACATCCACAGGCTGGTCGGTATCCAACTTCTTCTCTTCGGAGGTATCTGGATAGGTGAATTCTGCAATAAAATCTGCCACTGCTTGCCCCTTAAGTGATGACCTAGGCTCATAAATTATGTCGTATTCACCCAACTCTATAGCCCAATACATCAATCTTACTGATTTCTCTGGTTTGTGCAAAGCTTGCCTTAATGGCATGTCTGTATACACAACTATAGTATGAGCTTGGAAGTATGGCCTCATTCTTCTACTCGCTTCGATTAATGCTAGTGCCAACTTTTCCAGTCTTGGATATCTGATCTTTGCTCCTCGGAAGGCCTTGCTAGTGTAATAAATTGGTTTTTTCACTCCATTCTCCATTCTTATCAATGTCGAGCTAATTTTATTTTTTGAAACTGCCAGATACAAGTACAATCTTTCTCCCATCACTGGCCTGGACAATAACAGAGGTGCTCTCAGGTATTTCTTCAATTCATGAAAGGCCTTCTCGCATTCATCATTCCACTTGAAAGTCTTTTGAAGTCTTTTGAAGAATGGTAGACATCTGTCAGTTGCTCGTGATACAAATCTATTAAGTGCGGTAACTCGCCCTGTGAGACTCCGCACTTCCTTCTTCGTCGTCGGAGATCGCAACCCCAATAGAGTTTTGATCTTGTCAGGGTTTGCTTTAATTCCTCGTTGGTTGACAATATACCCGAGGAACATGCCTTCTCGTACTCCGAATATGCATTTGGTAGGGTTTACCTTCATTTGATATTTATCTAGTTGATCAAAGGTATGGCCTAAGTCAATTAGATGATCAGCAGCTTTCTTGCTCTTCGTCAGCATATCGTCAACATAAACTTCCATGTTGTAACTGATTTTCTCTGCAAAAACCTTATTCATCAGCCGCTGATATGTTATACCTGCATTTTTCAATCCAAAAGGCATAACATTATAATAATAAGTTCCCTTAGGGGTAATAAAAGAGGTACTCTCCCTGTCCTCAGGCTTCATCTTAATCTGATTGTAACCAGAGTAAGCATCCATAAAACTCAGCAATTCGTGCCCCGAGGTAGCATCCACCAGTTGATCGATTTGGGGCAGAGGAAAATGATCCTTTGGGCATGCCTTATTGAGATCGGTGAAGTCTACAGACATCCTCCATTTGTTATTTTTCTTCTTCACCATCACCACATTAGCTAGCCAATCAGGATATTTGACATCCTCAACAAAACAGGCTTTTTGGAGCTTCTCGACTTCTTCTTGTATAGCTTGGTTCTTTTCAGGGCTAAAAACTCTTCCTTTTTGTTTTACTGGCTTGATCTCCTTATTCACATTAAGCTCGTGACATAGAAAATTTGGGTCTATCCCTGGCATGTCTTCGTGGCTCCATGCAAAAGTTTATTTTCTACTTTTTAGAAATGCTATCAGCTCTTGTTTTATTGATACATCTAGTGAAGCACCAATTTAAGTTGTTCGTTCTGGATTCTCGTCGTCCAAAACGATATTTTCAGTAGCCTCCATGACCTGACCCTTAACGAGCTGAGACTCATCTCTTGGGTCTAAAGTCTCAATCTCTACGTCTTCTATCTCATCAACCTGACAAGTAGTAGTCTTATTTCTGGATTCTTCACGCTCTTCTTGCTCGGTAGATGAATAGTAGCATTCTCGAGCTACTTTTTTATCGCCCTTTTCAATTCCTACTCCAAAGTTGGTTGAAAATTTTAGGCATTGATGTACAGTAGATGGTAATGCTTCGAACTTCTTCAATCATACCCTTCCCATGATGATATTGTAACCTGACTTAACATTCTTATCCATCACAAAAAAGCACACTCTTTTTGTTCGACAAGCAGGCCATGTACCGATGAACATATCCAACTTGATCGTTCCAAGTGGAAGAACTTTATCGCCAGTAAAACCGAGGAGGGGCCTGTGATAAGGCTCTAACTGAGACAACTTTAAATTTAAGCTGTCAAAGCATGAGTAGAACATGATATCTGCCGAGCTACCATTATCCACCAGGACTCACGAAATCACTACTTCCTTCATCCTCATTTTTATCACCAATGGGTCATCATAAGGATATAGCACACCTGCGAGGTCATTCTTAGAGAAACCGATGACCAGTTTATCTTTGTTCACCTTCCTCGGGCGATCATCCTCAGCTAGATTTATCCTTTGAATATATGAACAAGCTTGAGTCTTATTGAGGTAAGATTTCCTCTCTGCAGTAAGGTCTCCACCTCCTTCATCTCCACCTGTAATAACATTGCAATCAAATGATCCAAAACGGATAGAAAATACCTCACGTTCTGGCTGTTTTAGTCTTTTGGGGAGATCGGGGTCGTCTTGATCTTCATCCAGGTCTTCTTCATGATTTCTCTTCTTATCTTCTTTTGTTTGTCGAGGAGATCTAGACCTCTGCCTTGCTCGGTCGTTGCTCTTTCCACCATTTCGGGGATCCACATACTTGTTCAATTTTCCTCGCCAGATGAGCTCTTCAATTTCATTCTGGAGAGCTATATAATTTTTGGTCGTATGACCATGATCCTTATGGAACTCGCAATATTTGGATTTATCCCTTTTTGTCAGGATCTGTCTTCATTTTTTCAGGTCAGTTTAACTCCTCGTTGTTCTTGATCTCTTCCAGAACGTGGTTTATATCTACCTTCAAAGGAGTATAGTTTCCAAATTTCTTCAACTTTTCAAGTGCTTCCTTTGCTTTTGACTGCTTGTTACCACCATTATTCTTCTGATCCTTCTTCTCAATCTTCTCGGCCTCAACTTTGGTCTCCTTAGTGTCCATTCTCTTCTTTGCACCCATAGCTTCCTCGACATTCATGATTTTGGCTGCTTTTACCATTAATTCTGACATGGTCCTAGGTGGATCTTTGGCCAAAGTGTAGTACAATTTATTTAGGAATAGTCCACTCATCAAAGCAGTAATTGTTGTCTTTTCCTCGTAATCAATAACTTCGAGCTTCACGTTATTGAAATGAGTTATGTAATCCCTGGTGCTCTCACCTGCTTTTTGTCTAACACTTAACAAATGTGCTACTCGTTTAACTGGTTTTGCTCCAAAACAGAAATTTCCAATAAAGAGCTCGACCAATTGAAAGAAAGTTGAAATCTTCCCCCGAGGAAGATTATTGTACCATATTTGAGCAGATCCGGTAAGAGTTCCCGAGAAATCCCTGCATCTCATCTCGTCTGGCACGGCATAGATATCAGAAGCAGCTTGGTATTGTTCTATATGAAGGATAGGGTCAGTTTTTCCATCATATTTAGGAGTCACAGCAGGTGCTTTGAACTTTGATGGTGTGGGAAAATCCACAATTGCCTGGATAAAAGGTGTCCCTTAGACAAAAGTTCTTTGTAGAGGATTTTTGGCCTTATCCATTTCCCCTAGTCTATCCTCCAACCTCTGAATAGATCCTTTCCATGCATCATTTCCCTCCTCGGGCCTATTGGTCAGAGTAACTGATCGTGTTAAATTTGCCTCTTGGGATCTTTCACGACGAGCAGCTGGTCGGGATTGGGCAGAACCTTCCTTTGAATCAAAGGATCGTTAAGAGTTCCTCGACACCATCCTAGGGGGAGTTTTATTCCTCCTAGGACCCAAACGATCAAAGGGAGAGACTCTACTCAATCTTTTGAGAGCACTGGTCCCTTCTGGAGATAGAGTGACGTTTTGTTAAGTGTCTGTAGCTCGTACCGAGGAAGTACTTCCAGGATGATAAGAAGGATCATTGGATCTCTCAGTACGATATGAATCGGTGCATTTAGAATGAGAGTCTTCTAGGAGTGACGTTCGTCTAGTTTGCGAAGAAGGCAATCGGATATTTCTCTGAATGCTTCGTTGTCCTGACTAAGCGGGTGCTCCACCCTGGATAGTTTGCATGAGTTTTCGCATGGTTTCTTGCATGGAGGTTTGGCCCTGATCCAAATTAGCCATTATTCTAGCCAGATCTTGGACACTTGGAGGAGTGGATGGATTTGGGGGGTTTCCAGCGTTTCGATTACTGGATTCAGGATTATCAGCCATTGGTGATGAATTGTTTTAGTGAAAAACGATAATTACAGTCGTTTCCCACAAATGGCGCCAATCTGTTGATGTAAAAAACTAGATTTGACCTAATTCTTTAATCCCAGATAAAAATAAACAAGACAAAATATTTTTAAAGTGGTTCAGCCTTGAAAGAATGGCCTACGTCCACTGTTTGTTTAAAACTGACTGTTTACAGAATTCTCGATAATGGGTTTACCAAGAAATTCCGAGTCCCCTGCTAATGAGGAGGTTACAATGTATTTATAGCCTTGAGGCGGTACAAATGAAAGAATAATACATAGCTGTCCAATAGGCATGTGCGTCTGTGTGATAATAATGAGCATTTAATGCGCATTCATCCTCTTGATTATCCAGATATGAATGCTCTGTACGAGATGCAACTCGGACCACCTAAGCTGCTCGGACTGCCTAAGTAGCTCAGTATACATGAGTTGCTCGGTACAATAGACTTCCTCGGAGAACACTTGTTGCTCGGAGCGCCTGAGTTGGTCGGGGAGGTTGAGTTCCTCGGAGTCAAGGTGTTGTTAAAAAACAAATGTTTGCGAGTGCCATGTAGATTGACACATGTCTCCACATAATTGGTTCACGTCAGAAGAATAAATTTGCTATTAATAATTACTTTGTATAAATATGGGTGATGTGACATAAAGGCTTGCTCGTCTGGCCACTGGACCCTTGTTCGTGGCACAAGAGTACAAAAAGTATCGATTGAACGGTTACGTTTTGGCGCTAAGGTGTACGAGGAAAGTACAAATGTACAGAACATGGGCATTTCATACAAGGCTCTTACTTTCTTTGGAGCGAGAGCAAAAGATAAAAACCTTGTTGAAGCTGAAATGACTTACTGTGGTGTAATTCGAAATATATTTGAATTGGATTATATAAGCTTCAAAGAGGTTGTATTTTACTGTGACTAGGTAAGAGTTGAGGATAAAAATGCTTGTAAATTTGATCCTGTCACCAATTTGATCATGGTTGACTTGTCCAAGTTGAAGAGCAACGACCATGTGAGCGATGAGCTGTTTGTTTGTGCATTTTAAAAGGTTAACCAAGTGTTTTACTCGGAGTATATCAACAACGAGCCGTGGTCAATTGTCCAACACATGTCAAAGTGTCTAAATAGTAGTGTGGATGACTTGGCTGCTCCTACCGAATATCAATCCATTTTTTATGATAACCTGAATTTAAAACAATTTTTTAATTTGTAATAAATATTCCAATTTGTACCGAAACATCCATTTTTAATGCTTTTAATTGATTTGCACTTTATCATTTTCACTCTTGTATAGTGTGCGTATGTGTGGGCAATAGGGGTGGGGGTGGGGATGTGTAGTGTGCGTGTGTGTGTAGTAATTGTACATATTTGTAGTAACAATTCATTTTGATTTGTACATATATGTTCGTGTGTGTGTGTGTGTGTGTATGTGTGTGTGTGAGTGTGTGTGTGTGTGTGTGTGTGTGGTGGTGGGGGGTGGGGCTGTTTGTGGGTATGTGTGGTGGGGGCAGGGGGTGGGGGGGGGGGGGGGGGGAGGGGGCAGGGATGGGGGGGATGTTTAACAGTAAAAATTCAGTTTTATTTGTAGTAATTTTACATATTTACATGTCTTCTTCTAATTCATTTTGATTTGTACTAATAACAATTTGTTACAGCAAATGTCTCCTTCAGGTATTAAGGCGAGGATGATGATGCTGGTTATGATGATGTCGTCTAGGCTCGGTGGTTGCTGAGGCGATGAGGGCTCCTCGACCCCTAGGCTCCCTAAATATGGAAAATTGGGGATGTCCATCGAGAACAAGTCGGGGGCTATTAGCGAGATCCCTCGAGCTGGTAAAGACGATCATCGGCCCGGGGTACATTAGTTGGAAGGAGGTGCTATATGAGTTCAAGTTAGCTGTTTGAGTGGCACTACAGGTAATGTATTTATATTTATATTTATATGAATATTTCAATTTCAATTTAGATTTTAATTTCATTTTATATTTATGTTTATATTTATTCGCAACTAACATTATATTTGTTGGATAGGAACAATTCAGCCTGGATCCAAGCTACACGATTCCGTCTTGGAGCAGTTGAGGGAGAAACACAAGACATGGAAGAAAAATATGCGGACCCTGTACTTTGGGAAGACACAAGAGTCCGTTATTCGAATGCGTGAATCCGTCCCGTCGAAGGAGCCGATCTCTTTAGCAAAATGGCAGCAGTTTGTTTACAATGAGATCGGGCAGCGACAATTGGCATCTCTCCAATCGGGGAGGGAAAATCGAGCAAAAAAGACGGTCGTGCACTACTCCTGTCGGACGTTTTACGCCGGGGTGGAGCATAGGATGATGGTAAGATTTAATTTTTCTATAACTACAGAAATATATTATTCTACATTATTTTACTTTATTTTATTTCAGGGGATAGGAAGTGGCCCTGGGGGTAGGTCACATAGGCTCGATACTTATGTGGCTCTTCGGATGATGAAGGGGAAGGATAAGGAGGTGTCCCCGAGCGTCACAGATACGATTGTAAGTAATCCGACATTTTACTTTTTGTTAATTACGTTATAATTTTTTAATTTACTTATTTTACTAATCATGTGCTTTTATCGTTTTAGGAAAAGCTTAAGGAAGTGCATGAGTTGTAGTCTGATGACGACAAGGCATATTTGTCCATAGACGCGCTCAGCCAAGTGCTTGGCTCTGATCTCAAGGGGAGGACAAGGGGGTGAGCTCGCGGGTGGCCAAATCTAGGATCATCGGATTGGAGATGAGCGACACTGGGTTGGATCGAACGGTGGACTCGCATGACGTGAAGCTGTCCCGTTTGGAGGCGACGATCCAAGATATGTTCTCATTCATGAAGCGTTCATTGGGCGAAAAATGCAAGGGTAAAGGGAAGGAGAAGGTGGTGGAGGAGGAGGCGCGGGATGACGAGGATGTGGACCTCGGTGCTTCATCGCCGACACGTGCGCACTTTGATGATCCACTTCCCGATTTGGCTCCCTTCGACCGACCGATGTCGACACTTGGTTGGCCGAGCGTGTTTATACTAGACATATTTAATGGCCAGCGGATAGGGCGGGGGTTGAGGGACCCGAATATTGTCCAGACTGGACTAGTTCATGGACGTGAGCTTCAAGACATCGAGTCCAAGGTGTGCGTCACGCATGTGATACCTGGGAAGGATAACTCCACATTGTGGATGCACGGACAATGAGGCCCGATGTATATCAGTGGGTGTGTCAATTCGTATATCATGTGGCCTACTCACCTCCTCAGATTTAACCTTACCCAAGACATGTAGTGACATTATTTGAATTGAATTGTTTTTAAGTTGGTACATTTGAATTATATTTGGTTTATATCGTGATGCATATTGTCTCTATTCTGAATCTATATTTTCATTATCTCTATTTTATTTGGATATATGATGCTTGAACAGGTACAACGTTACTATAATAGGTACAAATATACTGCTGGGCAGTAGCAGTGGCCAAACTGCCTATCAGATTGTTTTTCAATTCTGCCGAGAATTGTCATGGTCATTGACCGTGGCAAGTCCATAACAAAGGATTGTTGTCATGGGCATGTCACGGTCAATGATCGTGATAATTTTTTAAACATTTTCACGGGTTTGTCATGGTCATTCACCTTGACAAAACTTGTCAAGGTCAAAGACCGTGACATGACCGTGACAATTCCGTGATAACAAAAGTTGTCACCCCCAGAATTATCATGGTCATTGACCTTGACAAGTCCAACTTGTCAAGGTGAATGACCGTGACAATTCGGCAGATTTGGTGTAGTGTTACTAGAGCATGTACTAAAGTTATCCTTAAATCCTCCTCGTAACAATACATGATTAATTTTAGCATTTCGAATGCAAGAGGGGTAGGAAATAAAATTATATGCAGAAGAATAAAAAAACTTATTAGAATCCACAAAATCACAGCCCTTGCAATTCTTCAACCTAAGGTTAGTCATACTAAGATAAAATATTAAATGTCAAAATTGGGTTTTAAAGGCAGTTTCTATAATGATTTGAGTAAAATATTATTCTTTTGGAAATATGGTATGTAATGTACTACAATGCATGATGATGAATAGGATTTTTGTTTGAAAATGTCTCATCAGATGTTGAAAGAAGATGTGGTAATCAATTTTGTGTATGCTAAATGCAATATAGATGAAATAATTCCCGAGTGGGGCTGTATAATGATGATGTGCTCAAAGTAAGAAAACTTCCCTCATATTGATATTGGGGATTTCAATACAGGTTATAGTCCAGATGAAAAATTGGGAGGTAATCTAATGGATTTCAATGGTTCTTAAGATTTCAATGATTTCATTTCATTAGGAGGATTGATTGATATTGGTTTTTTTAAATCCAAATTCACTTGGTTCATTAGTAGAAAAGATGAGGATCTAATTTTTGATAGGCTTAATAGATGTCTTGTTAATGAAAATTGGGTTGCTGCCTATCCAAACTCAATCAGAAGCCACCTAAGTAGGTGTTGTTTAGACCATATCCTACTTATACTTTTAATTAAAACTTCTAAAAACAACTGTCCCAAATTGTTCAAATTCACAAATATGTGGTGTGATCATAAGTAAATAAAAAAATTATAAAAATCTCAGGGGAAATTCCAATAGATCTTTCACCTATGAGAGCTTTCTCTTTTAAGTTGAAAAGATTGAAAGTTGTGCTAAGTGACTAGAATAAAAAACTTTTAAGGATTATTTTCATACAATTAAAGATTTAGAGGACGAATTATTGGCTAAGGATTTAAATTTTTAAGCGAATAGAGATTCATTGAGGAGGGAGGCCAGGAATGTTACCAAGGCTAAACTCATGAAAGCTCTCAAAAATGAAGAAACTTACTAGAGACTAATATCAAGTATAAAGTTGTTAAAAAAGGGGATGCAAACATAAAATTCTTTTATTCAGTGGTCAATTCAAAGAGTAGACACCTTACAATCCATAAAATCAGAAACAATGATAATCAAATGATGGAAGATCCTAAATAGATTGAGGAAATTTTTGTCAATCTTTTTAAGAACAATTTTGGCACATATTCAAATTATATTCAAGATATATCTTGGATGTAATTCATACCATAATTTTAGCAAACTTCAATTATATGCTTGCTATTTATCCAACTGAGAAAGAAATTTGGTCTGCCATTAATAATTTAAATAAAGACAACTCATTAGGTCCTGATGGTTATGGAGGAGTATTATACCAAACGTTTTGGAATCTTATAAAAAAAACTTAATCGTGGAAATCCATTCTTTATTTTGATGGGGATCAAATTGTTGTTAGTTGGTCAGCCTCATCTATAGTGCTTATTCCTCAAAATATCCCATCCTACTAATAATGCTGATTTTAGACTTATTTGTTTAAGCAACTTCAATCTCAAGATTCTCTCTAAAATTTTAAACACTAGACTTTCCATTATCCCGCCAAGTTTAATTTCTACTTTTCAAAGTGGATTCACTAAAGGTAGAAGTATAATGGATAACATTATCCTGGCCCATGAAATCTCAAGTGATATTAAAAAAATTGGATATGGAAAAAGCATAAGATAGAACATCTTAGTTCTTTCTTATTTCAGTCTTTGGCTTTTCTAAACTATTCATTGATCTAGTGTGGAGGTTTTTTTCCAACCAATTAGTCTTTTACTCTATATAATGGAAAAATGGCATGATTTTTCAATTATATGAGGGGACTAAGGTAAGGATATCCCTTGTCTCCACGCTTGTTTATTATAATAACAAAGGTATTTGGGAGAGTACTTCAAATCAAGATGTAAAATGAGATCATAAAGCCATTCTTGCCCTCTAATTTCTCATTTGAGTTTTTGTAGATAATGTTATCATTTTCACCAATTAGAATAAAAGAATTACAAGGAAATTAATGGAATTCTTGAAGTCTTATGAAGCCATACCTGGTCATCTCATCAATAGAAAGAAAAGATCTTTTATAGTGTCCCCCAAGATGATTAAAAAAGAAAATCTACTAGTTAATCGATATTTAAGTTGAAAGAATAAAAGTTTCCAATAAAATACCTTTGATGCCCTCTCTATATTGGCAGAAGAAAGATTGCCTACTTTGGATATTTACTGTCTAAAATTAGGACAAAGCTTGAAGGATGGAATTCTTAATTTCTTTCTCAAAGTGGAAGGCTTGTACTTATTAAACATGTGCTCTCATCAATTCCTTATTCTTGTTAGCATTTCTCAATCTTCTGAATATCATTATTAGAAGAATGCATAGTTCATTTGCAATGTTCTTTTGGGGCAGTAAAAGTATGGAAGATGGGAGATATCAATGAATAAAATGGGATACCATTTGTAGTCTAACTGAAGAAGGAAGCCTTGGCTTGAGGAATCTTAATGATATTGTAGGCGCTAGTAGTTGTAAATTTTATTAGAAGTTGATCAATAAAGAGGGTTTGGGGGTCAACTTCACGATAGATAAGTACAAAGCATGACTTATGAATGGTGACAAAGGTCTCAAACAATTAAAAGAAATAGATCAGTGCATGATATTACATTTGATCAGTTTTTTGAATGTAATAATTATTTGTTTTAGAAACCTTCTATTGTAGTGGATTTCAAGTTTAAATCATTTGTGGAGATATGGAGAAGGAAAAGGCCTTGATCTAGATCATTCAAATTCATTTGGAACAAGTATTGTCCAAAGAAAATGTCCATCTTTGTTTGGAAATTACTATACAAAGTATTGCCTCTCGATTAGGAAGTTTAGATTATGGGAATCAATTTATTTTCACATTGAAGGTGTTATTTAAATCAACAAGACTCAATAAATCATTTCTTTCTAAATATCCCAATAGCTTACTCCATTTTACAGTGGTTTGGTAATAGTATTGAGGTGAATCTAAATTTTAATTCGTCAAAATCAATGTTGATTGCTTGGTGGTTTAAAAATTCAAAGAAAGACTTCATCAAATGCCTACTCAATATTGTTCCTTTAATCATTGTTTAGGAGTTGTGGATAGTTATAAATGAATGGATTTTTTAAGGTGTGGAATGTCTATTTAGAAGATTATTCTCAAGTTGTGTCAATAACAATGAATATAGTTAGTGGTAGCACTTTCAAGATCAAGCCAAACAATCTGGATTATTGGACTATTCAATGTATTAACATTAAGGTGAATGATCATATTCCTAAAATGGAGATCTTAAGGTGGTTAAGACATGATCCAAACCTCTTTAAACTCAATGTGGATGGTTCATCAAGAGGGAACCCTAGGAAAAAGGGAGAAGGTTGTATCATTCGTGATGATCAAGCAAGATTTATAGGGGGTTAATATGGTTTTATTGTGTTCTCATCAAGCATCTATCCTGAGGTGGAAGATCTTCATAGAGTTATTCAATTACGTATTCAGATAAGGGTGCTTAATGTGAAAATAGAATCCGATTCAAAACCTATTGTGCAATATAACATAAATCAGTGGAAGCCTCCATGGAGAATTAAAGGTACAATCAAGGACATTCAAGATTTAATGAGCATTCATGGATGCTCTATAAATAATATATAGAGGGAATCAAATAAGGTTATAGATACTGTCGAATCATGCAATTACCACATGTTCTCTTAGTATTTATAAAGAGTTAAAGTTTCCTCCTTATTTGACTAAAGGTTGATTAAAATTAGACAGGGTTGGTATTCCTAATGTTATAATTTTTAAGTAGATCTTTTAATGGGATTATCTATAAAATCCCATATTTATGCTTTCAAAGTAATCGATCTATTGGGCTCAACGATAGATTATTATTTTTAGATTTTCCCGAGCTTGTTCATGCCATGTTGGAGAGGCTTTTTCTTCTAATTTATATTAATAAAACTTGTTGGTGGTACCATCCCTCTTCCTTTAAAATAATATAACTGCTACTCCCCAACCTTATTTATACAAGGTTTTCTGAAAACGATATAAGTATAGAAAAATGAAAAAAACTAATTTTTGAAAAATGCATCGTCTTATTTGAACCAAGTCAAATGATCATTAAGTCAATATTCTCATTCAAACCAACATCTAACGACACATCCAATGAAAATTAGTAGAGGCTGAAATGCGTGTCACTTGAAGTTTATTGGATCTAGGTTTTAAGGAGATGACTTATCTTGTTTAAATGAAATCGCTAATTTCATTAGAACGTCCTACAAAAAGAAATCTAAAATCATTTTAAAAATATTTTAAAATAACACCCAATAATATATACCTAAGGATCGAAACATACGAATTCATACTTGATAGATCCTCGAAAGTTGAGGACAAAACACAACATGAAACAAGAGACGATAGATTAGAACTTCTAACACGGTCGCTACATCTTCCAAAACAAGCATCATAGTATTAAAAAGGAAACATACTTAAGTCTATCCTATAACTCAAAGGTTTTTCTCAAACAAAGAATGCCATAAATGTGGCATACATGGATTAGATGAAAATGTAACGACTCAAAATAAAGATACCATATATATATATATATATATATATATACTAATTACATACATGAATATATAGGTATAAATATTTTTATATACAAAAAAGAAATACCGTGTTTGCTTAGGTGACATTACATAGTATTCAAAATGCAACACAAACTGAACTATGGTTTCAAACTTCGTATAGGAATAAAGTAACTTGAATGCTAAGAGGAAAGGAAAACTGGTTCGATAGGATTCTTCTTTTGCCCATGAATGTATAATAATTAAAAGTTTAAAGATGTAATGTTGTCTATTTGCCGCATTATATCAAATTGAAAATTCTATTTTGTTCAACGTATTATTACTTTCCTCTTCCCTTTCATATTGTGGCATTAACTTAAATGCCAACTTCTTGCCATGAAACAATGCCTTCATGTAATAACATTTGCTTTAAACCATAATATGTTGTATAATTAATTATAATATATTCTCTATACACTTATTTAATTTTTACGTATAGTTTTTTCCTGCATCTTAAGGTTGATGATACATGATACGTATCCCAATTTGACAACTATGGGTTGGCTTGAGTTCTTATTGCATTACCTATTGACCTAACATATATCATGAGGACTAACTTTATAGCTATGGTCTCATTCTCTAATTTCTTCTCTTGCTTAAATTTTAATTTCTCTCTCTAAAATGTTAGCCCCTTTCTCTCTCTAAAATTGTAATTCTTTCTCTATAAATTTTAATTTATTTCTTCTATTAAAATTGTGATATCTTTCTCTATCTAAACTAAATTCGCTGTACAATACTAAACATTTTTTCTAACAAAGTTTATCGATCTAAAATTGAAATTTGGGGAAAGCAATTGGAATTTTGAAAAAATATTTTAAAGAGGGAAAAAGTTAGAACTTTATGAGATTGAACATTGAGAGAGATAAAATAATTAAAGTTTTGGAAAAAAATTTAGAAAGAGGTTTACCCTTTGCATAACAACCTTTTTCGGAGAGAGAAATATGTTAGAGATGTAATTTCGTATAAAGGCGGGTAGGATATTAGGAAGAGAGCAAGAGTTTGACTTTTATAAAGGTTGACCAAATGCCTTAACACATAGAATCCACATCCATCATAGCTCATCGGACCAATTTTAGTTAGACTGCACATATCATGATGTTACCTATACACTAAATGTCACTATAGCTAGTTAGTCTGGGTTCTGCAATC
The DNA here is from genome assembly GCA_949130495.1 of Sambucus nigra. Taxonomy (NCBI): domain Eukaryota; kingdom Viridiplantae; phylum Streptophyta; class Magnoliopsida; order Dipsacales; family Adoxaceae; genus Sambucus; species Sambucus nigra. The sequence goes on from OX422213.1 coordinate 313,442,367, forward strand.
ATTGTAATGGCTGACCCACACTAGACATTGCACATACTCATGATGCTAAAATCGAATTTCCCTTGAAAAGGAAATTAGACTAACGATTGTGACATTACACCTAACCCATTCCAAATCCATTTATGTACTACGCCTCTTTTACCTCAGGCAAAATAAATCAACTCAATAAGGTAACCATACACCTTTTTTTTACCCGAGCACATCGTTACAAATGTAACATTCTTTCTAAAAAAAGGGCCTAATTTCCTCGGCCTGGTGCCAACGTCTGGGTTTTCCTAACTCAAAAAAAATTCAAATTTCAATCCTTCCTATACTTGGAGATCCAATCCTTCATAAAGTTAACCCGCCAATCTTCTCGTGGTCAACTCACAACAATCTTCTTATATTGGCGCCACTAGTCCTATTGGTCTTACTTCCTAATAACCCTACGATCGATGTGTTTTCCTACCCACGTGAAAAGAGTATTATCCTAACTATATCCCTAGTGCGCAAGGCCTCTCTCAACTTCCTACATTTTCTCGGTTTGATGCGTGGGACGTCTCGCAAAGTGAAATCCAGATAAGAAACCCTACCGTTACACTACTTCCTCGCATCATTGGTCATCGAGATATAACGGCCTCGCCTCAGGCACACCAGCGGAACATCCTAAATCCTAACTCGCTAACCTACTAGCATACTTCTACCACTATGCCCTTCCATCTTAGCGGAATGGAAAGTTTAACTAATCGGGGCGCTTACTCTCTACAAAAGCATTACGAACATTATACCCTAAAAAATGCTACCTCTAAAATTTGCCTTTTATTCAAGGCCTCGATATAAGCCTCAAATCAATTTCTCTAACTCCTGCCTCACCCATATACTTTCCGTGAGATAACCATTTCAGTGCTTTTCCATAGCACATCCACTTCCATAAGCATGTAATCATCTCCCAGCTCTCAGTTTATAGTGTTTTCTCCACACTAGGTAACTTATCATCAAAACCAACATCCTTGCATCCCATAACATCTATCCACTCTCGATGTCGTTAAGGTTCATGCGTGGAGCGTCTCGCAAAGAGAAACCCAAACAAGGAACCCCTTCAATACACTACTACTTAAATTTGTCGGTCGCGGAGGTCTGTTATCTTCAAATATGACACTGGGATAATCCCATCCCACCTATCGACAAAATGTGGCCTGAACTCCTATTTACTTGTAGGAGCCACACCACCAAGCGCTTGTACTAACACTAAGTCCTTAGCGCTAACAACAACGGGCTTAAACTCACACTTTATCAACAAACTCTGCTTACCTTAAATCATATCTATAAGGTCGCCACGTACTCGAATCATGATAATGAAGTAATCTTCCCATAACAAAAGCAAACACAATTTGTATCCAGATGAGATATCGCAACAACAACTTGTTCCACTCTAGAACCGCGGATACGATAGTCTTGCAATCAATTGCTTTCTATTCCTCAGATACTCCACAAATACATTTCTCTTATGATAGTACCATACTCTTATAACACACACAAAATGAGTAGTACATACTTGATATAAAAATAGAACCCCGCTACTATGGAAGAACACATAGATATACACCATATAATGTTACTGATACCGCCACGAAGCTCAAATTACAAACATGAATCTAGGGTTAGTAAAATATCGCGACTCTATCTAGCCGCGCAAAGTATACCTCCTTCATCCGAGGTGAAACTCACAACAACATTCTTGCCAATTACTCTGGCTACTCCAAATGGTTCTTGGATATGGTACACTTGCTCTAAATGAACCAAAAACTACTTTAATCAATTCCCTATCTAGGCACCCTACTCTTGTCCTTTAACTCCCACCGGGAAATATCAAGGCGTGTGCTTGTACACTCCACATTTCTACCTTTCCCCGTCTCTGGCCACCCTAGCCATGTTAAGGTTATTAGTATATTAGAATCTATAGCTTCGATCTTGACAATCACCTTCATAGTACCCTTAACTTCTTCGTCAAAAGGAAACTTCCACTACCGGCCTTAAAGCTCTGTTTCTAAAAATTACCCGGGTGAATTTCCACCAATGGGGTTCCTCCGATATAAATTCTCCATCAGTGTTAGAAACACTTATCCAGTGAGCCTATCATTCCTCTGAAGGTCTCTTTCTTCATTGTACCTACCGTAATTCGGTACAAAGTTCACTTATCCAGGTAACTCTTTATTTATTTATTTATTTATTATTATTTTTTTTTTGTGAATAATTCAGAACTGCATTCTCTTCCTGATAAACTAAAGGAACTTACGGTTAAAACCATCCGTAAGATCCCTATATAAGAAAAACATCATGCTCCCTCAAACATGGTGACCATCATTCCCACCATTTCAATATTACTCCCACGAGTGAAAAATTTTCCTCAAATTTTCACATAGGGGTATTTCCATGCCCCGCTCTAAGCTAACGATTCTGAGCCTTATACTTCCACTGAGTAATGCTACACTTACTTCGTATGACTTAACTTCAACATATGGTCCTTGTTAAGGACCCCTTTCAAACCTTTTCCCAATATAACTTCACTGGGTAATTCAAGTTTAGCACCACTTTCTCTTACTATAAAGGTACTTGGATACTTATAACTACTATACTTTAGTAGTCATTACAATAATCCTTTGCAAATTCCACAAGGAGAGTGACCTCAACTACGGTCCTTATCCCTAACTTCAATTTACAACTCCTATTAAGCCCTGCCTTCTGCTACCCTTTCAACGGCCTTCCTTGGTCGCCCTTCATCAAACAACACACGAGTCTCGAATGAGCGTGCAAAAGATTTACTAAAATCTTATATAATGGCAGGAGAATGAAATCTCACAAGAGGACTCAACAATCCTAATCCTAAGGCTCTATATCAAATCGAGAGCAACGCTGAAAGTGTAGTACATCCATACAGATTCATAAGGACACTAGAACCTGATGCTCTGATACCATCTGTGACACCCCGCCTAATAAAATACTGGGTAATCAATTCTGTACCAAATTAAAATAGGAGTCTCATATGGTTGATTCTTAGCATCACTGTCGAAAACCAAATTAATTACTAATAACCTATTAGGCTGTCGTCAAAATTTTATTTAAGTAATCTTGTTATCCAAATTAACCAAATAAAAACATTCACACAGTGTATATATACAAGACTGAAATGGAATAAATAATCAAACACTCGGTTTAACTCAATACAACCAAATCAAAAAATTATAAATCAAAATGAAGTAATAGAATAACTTAATACAATTGGGATATCGACCCGAATGTTTCTATAGTACCTCCTATCTAGATGATAATGATAGAAGAATCTATAGTAGACCTGCATGCATCCACAGTTGCTGCAGCAGACGTCTGACTCGAAGGAATCATCATCCATGCATCCCTGTGTCTGGACACCTAGTGTATATATATGTATATAGCTAGGCCTGTCAATTGAGCCGAGCAGGCCCGAAGCCCGCTTGCTCGGCCCGCTAAATTTGGGCCGAGCTTTTATTGAGTTTGAGCCGAGCCGAGTTTGAGCCGAAATAGTAAGCCCGAATTCAATTTGAGCCGAGCGCGAGCGAGGCACTTTCAAGCCCGAACTAGGCTCGGCCCGAAATAATATTATATATATATATATATATATATATATATATATATATATATATATATATATATATATATATATATATATATATATATATATATATATATATATATATATATATATAATTATTTTATTTTTTATGATATGTAAAAAATATTTTAAAACAAAAGAATTTTTATAATTTTATCCTTATGCAAATAAACTATTGGAAATAAACTATTGGACTTAATATTAAAGAAACAAAAATAAGGTCGGTCATTTATTACTTTACTTAATCTTACGGGACTTGTCAATATTAGTGCTAACATTTGTTTTTTTTAGTATTGAAATCTGTTATTTTAGTGCTGAAATGAGGGTTTTTAATGCTAAAATTTCAATATTAGTGCTAAAATGTATTTTTTAGTGTTGAAATGTGTTTTTTTTAGTGTTTTGAAATCAATTTTTTAGTGCTGAAATGTGTTTTACTAATGCTGAAATGTCAATATATTAGTGCTGAATTAGATTTGTTTTAGTGCTAAAATATGTTTTTTATTGCTAAAATATATTTTTTTATTGCTGAAATATGAATATTAATTATTAAAATAAATAAATATGTATATAAATATTCAATTCGGGCCGGCTCAAATTAGGCCCGAAGCCCGATTTACTTTGTGAGCCGAGCTTGAGCCAAGCACTCTCAAGCTCGTTCGGGCCGAGCTTGAGCTTGAGCCAAGTAAACCAAAATCGGGCCGAGCTTGAGCAACCATAGGCTCGGCTCATAGAGCCCGATTGACAGGCCTATATATAGCAAGAGAAGGAAAATATAGAAACGGGTCAGAGCCCGAGTTGTAAAAATATTTTGCAAGTGCATAAATGCCATATTTTAAAAATATGTTATATCTCATATTTAAATTGGTATCGCACTCCCATGAGATACCCCTCACCCTCTTCTAATAGTGCACACCTAACGCGTACCTATTAAACTACCTAGTTAAGCTACCCCGCCTAACTAATACGCTTCACCCAATCTCTGAAAATCACTATAAACCCGAGTACTGAGGGCTAAACTTCTCCCCATTCTCAACCCTATGTTATGTTCGTGCGTGGAGTGTCTCGCGAAGCGAAATCCAAACAAGGAACCTCCCCAATACACTACTACTTTACAGTGTTGATCGTCGAGATCCATTAGGCCCTCAGCACACAACGTGGATATATATATATGATATCCCATATTCATAAACAACGAAAATACTATGCTCAACGAATATAATTATACTTATTACAATCACAAGAATAATAATCATCCTACCGAGCTATAACTCGAGGATGCAATCTCATACTGCCTATTCGAATCCGGGTTTTCTCACTATACCACGGTACCAAGCCAGACTCTCTAATGGCCATGGTAAAAAATATACACAACGGTGGAGGCGGTCATATTCCCTCTGCAAGTGAAGTACACACACATCACACTTGAACGCGAGACGAGATGACCTGGGGATATACTCTCCCTTCTCCTCAAGTCAGAGGATTCACCCATGTCACGCAACCTCCCCGGATCGCACTAGAGAAAATATATAGTCTGGCTGTTCCAACCCTACTCCAAAGGAAAGCCTATGGAACCAACCTCTAAGGTACAAACATATAAACCACACACAATTATGTTTATGCGTATCATATAATATTATATATACTGTAATCACATCGTATATATAATCTATTTTGCTCCTCAATAGGTATATGACTATAATTTCCCACTCAAATAGCAATAGTCAAACTCAAATGCTCCCATTCGTAAAAATATAAGTATTTATGCTTAAAATACTAAATCCAATAAATATTTCCTTACTTAAATATAATTTGCACCTTAAGTACTACTAGGGATTTATATATAAACCCGTACATACAAATCCGTACTAACTAGATAAGTATACCATCAACTTATCTTAATACCATAGGTATCGCCCTACTTATAATAACTGTAGTCGAACTCATTAAAAGATTCGCTCTCCTCCATCTTCATGGCCTTGAACTGAGTGGTTAGGTTATGGAGTTTGGAAACCATAACAAAACTAGTACCCTCATGAATAAGTTGGAGTATACCCCAAGCCTCTTTAGACGTTTCACATGTCATAATAACGACAGAACTTCTCCGGTGTGACCTCACAAAATAAAGCATTCAGACCAGATGAATTATATTTGGAAAGTATAAGATCATCAAAATTCCAGGTTTCAACGGGTTTAGGAATCCTGTAATCACCTACTAAGGATTTGGATGGGGACCAACCATTAACTACCTCTAGTTATACTCACTCATCTAATAACTTAAGTGTTTATTTTATATGCATTTTCTAATATGTGCAGTTAGACCCATCAAACAAAGGTGGTCTAGAAAACGATTGGCCCTCCATATAAGAACCACTAAAATTCATACCTAAACGTGGATCTAACATAATAACTTAGTGTTCTAGCTCTGAAAAATTAAAAGTGAGGGTATATACGGAATGATCTAAATAAAAGCCAATTTTAAAATCTTTCCAAATGAATACAAAATTTAGATAGTTTAACCCAAAGTAAAACGTGGCACCAATTTTAAACTAGTTATGATTAAATAAATTAACTAATTTTAGCTTAACAAAAACATACATCTAGGTTAATGAAGGATAAAATAAGTAAATCAACCATAAGGCCCGATTTATGAGTAAAATCCACAATTGGAAAAACTTGAGACAACCTAGCCACGCTAATTCACAATGTATAGAATTACATAACAACTCGACACCCTTACAAACCTTGACGCTCTTCGTTTCTTAACCTTCATACAGCGACATGCAAGAGTCCACTCGTACAACTGGCACAATGTGTGAGTTCACGCAAGCCTTGGTATCCACCGAACATATTTAGCAATCGTCTATGGATCAAATAATGGAATCCACAGATTCTTCATCGCAGCACCATAAACACATAGGACACAATATGTAAACACGCATTGCATTATATGAAACGATTCTCAACAGATGTAGAGAATAAACCTTTGGTGCCCACAAATTAGATCTCAAAGCATAATAAGATGAATCCTGGGCCTAAAACAATTTGGGTGTAAACTGGAGTTTAGGTAAACATGGAGAGCTATTTGGAGGATTTTGGGAACTAAAAAGAAATAAAAAAAGTCTCAATAAAAATTACTGCTCCACACTCCTATTTATAAGAGGTTTTCCAAAAACGCGATAAGGATGAAAAGTTATTTGGAAAATCTTGAAATCTTAAAAAATGCGTGAGTTTGTTCGAATGAAGTATAGGATCTTGCTCAAACAAGTATCCAACAAACTACCCAACGAGATTTCAGAAAAGCCCAAAGTAGGTCCATTCGAAGTTTGTTGGAAACTATTCTAATAAGGTACCATATCTAGTTCGAACGACATAACAATTTTGTTCTAATGACCTTGCGAAAAAAATATTTTTCTTCTAAAAATAATAGAAAGGATAAAACCATTTCAAAACCAATTTTATAAAATCCCATTCCCCAAATATAAAATCTCCAAGGATAAAAATATGTATGCATCCATGTTTAGGAAATCCTCGAAACATAAAGACGAAACATGAATCTAAACTTGACACAATGATGTAATTCTTCTAACTTGGATGCTATGTCTTCATGAAACCTCCTCATAGACTTGAAAGATCAATATATTCAAGTCCAAACCTATGACTCAAAGAGTTTTGTCCAAGCATGGAGTAAGACAAAATATAAAAACTGACTATATTTGTAAATTTGTCCTTATAACCACCTAGATTTTAGAATAACCACCTCGTCTCGGGCTGACATCTTCCTTAACGATCTGGTATATCGACAAACACCATGTTCCAATAATACATCTTCCATAAGGAGTTGGTGCAACGAAAAACACCTTATCCCAGGCGGACATATTCCTTAATGATTTGGTGCACTGATAAACGCCTTATCATAAGCGGAGAATTTCCTAATGATTTGGTGTATCGACAGACAACTTATCCACAAGCAGACACTTTTCAAATGATTCATTTTATCGAATAAAACCTAGTCTTAAAGTGGACACCTTCCTAAATGGATTGGTGTATCGACATACACCTTCTCCTAAGCAAACATTCTTCTAAAAGATTTGGTGTATCCATAAACACCTTATCTTCCAGCGGATATTCTTCTAAAATAATTCGGGGTACCGATAAACACCTCATCCTAAGCGAACACCCTGCCTAAATGATTCAGTGTATCGACAAACACCTTATCCCAAGAGGATGCCTCTTTAAATGACTCAGTGTATCAATAACCACCTTATCCTTCAATGGAGGATTTCTTTAATAAATTCAGTGACACTTCAAACAACGTATCTTAATAGAATATTCCTTAAGGAAAAAAGTCTTTTGAGAAAATCCATGTCAAAATAAACCTGTATTTTGCAAACAATGCATCCAAGGTCGAACTTAATCACCAGGAGCTAAAGAGAACCCCACGATAGTCACATAATGGGAGTCTCTCTTTCCAATAATGTTTATCTGAAAAGAATTCCGTTGTTGTAGGGCTCTGTACACACTCCATTCTACTCCGCATGGATAATCATGTACCAAAGCCTCTTAAATGCCAAAATACTGGCCCAAACTCATGGGGACATTCCAAAGAGATCACCCCCCCCTCCAAATCACAAAAGTCAGTCCCAAACCAAAAAGGGCCTAAAGGCCCATGGTAAAACGCATTTGACCAATTGGTCAGGGGCACATTGTACCCTGGACCGATCTTCCATAAGCCCTATTTTTATGCCTATAAAGAGGGTTTTCCACCAACCATTTGGGGGCATTAACTTCTCACCTTCAAACTATATTCGATTCACTCCAAACCTTCTCTCAAGCATATATCGAGATGTCTAACTTCTAGCCTTAGCTTTTTTTCTTCATTATCCATACCCATTATGAACCAAAAATCCCTTTTTCCCTCTTTAGTACATTTTTATTCTCCTAAACTTAAGTCTATGTCAAAAAGAGTTGATTATAATCCGAAATGTTGTTGAAATGGAAAGGAGTGCGTGTAAATTTGCAATTACTCTATATCTCAGCCTTTTATTCTGAAGTCTTGATATAAAAAATTGTTGTTGTGATGCAATACCACCCCCAAACTATATTTATGTGTTTCTATGATCTAGATGGTTTGATCTCTCTCCAAGGATCAAGTTCGAACAACATTGACTTTGATTCTGCCTACAACAGATAAGTAGGCATGTCAGAGAAACCCGATCTCTAAAATTCAAGTTAAACCTTGTAAATACTCAACCTTTTTATATTTCATTTTCAAAATTAAACAAAAAGCACAAAAAACATGAAATATTCTTATTGAAGTAGAGAATCACTAGATTCAGATATTCTACCTATTATTTTGTTCTTAAGATTGAAAGTCTCAACATTCTTTCTCCATCAAAGCGATTTTACGAGTGAACCCACTTCATACAAGCATCTTTCATGAACATAAAGTCCTTTACATTTTCATATTTAAACTTAACTCACTCTAAAAACACTTTGAGACAACAAAACAAGTTCTGATATCTCGCATCGAGCCTTTATAAGAGGTAGAATCCATATTTTTTCCTTTGGAGAATACTTGGACTTTGAATCATTCTGCCTACGTACGTAGGATCACTCGAACTACCATCCGAGTGAACAAGTTCGAATTTTTATATATTTATCCTTTGTATATATTACTTACACACACATCTCACATTGCACTGCACATTATATGTATATACTAACTATTTTTATTTTATTATTTATTTTACTATAGCATGCTAAAACACATACTTTAGATCTACATTTGAGATCTAAAGGGCGGAGCGGATGCCTAACACCTTCCCAATCCGTAACCCAATCCCCAAACGCTCGACTCTTTGGTTAAACATGTAGAGCACTTGCCATCACTAGTTCATTAAGGAAGCCTACCACTTCTTTTGCTTGTTTTGGGTAAAATATACCGGCGATTCCATTTTTTTTCAAATTGAACAAGGTAATGACCACACATCATAGTCAATGACCATTATCCTCCATATCCTATCCCAAAAGGATGCGCGAGCGTGAGCGGAGGGGCATGAGAGAGGTGCACTGCCTCGAGTCCTGGGTTCTCACACATGCCCCCATGGCCTCTCTATCCTTTCTCTATTCACCTTAATCCATAATTCACACATGCCCTCATGACATCTCTATCCCGTCTCTATTCGCCTTAATCCATAATTCATATCGCCGGAGATTTGCATCCAGCCGCCAAAGTCCAATCCTTTATATATATATATATATATATATATATATATATATATATATATTCCAAAATCAAATGGTTTTCAAGAACACTAAAGCCCTTTATATTGAAACGTGCAATCACAAATCATTTTTTTTCTTGGAGTCTAATTCAAAACAAAAATACTTAAATACCCCTATGATTTTACAAAAATCCCTTTTTACTCAATAATTACATAAAAGTAAAAAAATATTCAATTAAATAACCAAAATAAATACGCAAATTCAATTAAACAAAAAAATTAATTCAATTCACATACCAACTAAAATACACATTTTAATTATTATTTTTATCAAAACCCCAAGTTACACGATAATTAAATAAATGCCCAAAATATTCATTGTATTAATCATAAATACCAAGTTTAATTAAATTAAATATTTTCTCATATAATTCAAATTCCAGCAAAAGTAATATTTTTAATTAATTAACACATTTAATTTATTTAATCTAGTTATCCAAAAACATGAGGTATTATACCCGTCCTCCATTTTAATAGACAAGGTTCCTTGATGGACACGGGTTCCGCTCAATGTCATAGTGTTAGGAATTACCCTCATTATAGTCTTATGAGGCACTTATAATCAGGGGCGGCCCTAGGTGGTCCCGAAGGTGGGCGGCCGCTCCCCCGAGTTTTGGAGAATTTCTTTCTTAGATATATGTAAACAAAAAATTGGGACATATGTATAATATTTTAGAGTGAAAGGCATTAAGGTTCTGCTATTCTAGAAGGTAAAGGGCGAAAATGTAATAATTTTAAAATAACTTAAATGATTGTAACCCTATCGTATTCAATTCATTCCCTCCGCCTCTTTCTTTCTCCCTCTCCTCTTAAAAGGCAAGGGGCAAAATGGCAGATCTCCATGCTCCCTCTCCCTCAAGCCTTCCCTCTTCCGGATGCCCCTCTCGGTGCTCCGACAGTCGCCCTCCGGCCAAAGATCTTTCCTTCTAAGATCTCCAAACAAAGTGGTTATCTATATTATCTTTGTTATTGTTGGCATACAAGGTAACTTTTTTTCATTCTCTCCTCCTGCTCTTAGATTCACACACACAGCAAGTACCTTCTTTTATCCATTTCAATGGGTGTTACACTGTTAGTTTAATTTAGTTAACACTGTTAGCTGTTAATTTTAAGTTCATGGTTAATTTAAATGCTCACTTTTAAATGCTAATTAACAAATGCAAAATGTTTAAATTTCCAATTTTTTGTTAGATTACTTTTAATTGTTGTGCCTATAATTGTTTAATTTTGCTAATTTTAATTGTCGAAACATAATTTGGAATATATTTTTAAATTTAAAACAATTATGTATTTTTTTTATTGTTATTTAAAATTTTGGGTAATATTTTGTTGAGGTATTTTGAAAAAAGTCTCCAAACAAAGTGGGAGCAAAAAATGGGTGAATATAAATATTAACGTTTTTAGGGTTAAAAAATTACAGAAAAGTAAAAATAATCCTAAAAAAATCGGTTCGGGGGCTCCTGCTCCCGAACCCCCAACCTTTGTAAAAAAATTTCGCACCCCGTGTCCAAAAATCCTGGGTCCACCACTGTTTATAATATCCACCTTGTTGCCTTGTTTGCCTCACGTTGATGGTGCTTGGGATTCTCATTTAATGATTTGCGAATTAGAAGAGGTAATGCTTCTATCGGTGGACCTATATTCCCTTTGAACCCATTTTCTCCACTTGTCGTCATTTTCACTGTCAGAACAAATTTGAGAATAGTGAGAGAACAAGTCTTTAATATAACATGATTCCACCGTCGTCCTCTCCTTTATCGATGTTCGGAGCCTCTAAAACTTTCTGGTATACCATCCTCATTTGCAGATTTTTTTTTTCATTTTAATTATGACATCTTCAAGGTTATATTTTGTTTTTCACTTCCCTAAAATTATTAGTCAAGTTACCCGTTTTCCCGACGGTGCTTCAGCTTTACTGGACTTCATTTTCGATGATTCTCCATTATTCAGTTGATATATGCTATGTGCATGCGATTAAGGAAGATATACTATTTCAAATTATTTTGAAATTTTAAAAGTGATAAAAGTAAATATCACACACTAAAGGTCTGAACACCATATTATGTCGTTAATATTAGGTGATGAATACAAATGCTTAAAAGGTAAAGCAATCACACAAGATGTATAAGAAAAAAATAATTAAGAAGAAACGAGTTACAATAACATAAAACACTAACTCACTATCCACTTTTTCACACCGTATCTTACATAAGAGGCTCGAACAACTAGCGCATACGACACAATTGCGATCGATTTTGGCCTTAACCAATGCCTTCCAATCTTTTACCTCTCAATATCTTCTTTAAGTATAAGCAACTTTTGTTGTTCCATTGAAACAAATAAGAAGACACCAGTACTTGGGTATAACTTTATAGAATGTGAGTTTTTCTAAAGGTTATGAAAGTGTTTCTAAAGATTTTGAAAGTGTTAAAAATACTTTTTCTTGATCAAACCTCACAATGTATTTTTGAGTAGTCTTAAAAAGTCTTCCAAGAACAAAATATTAATATTTTTCAAGAATAAAAAGTGGAAGTTTTTAAACATCAAACAAACTTTATCAAATATACAAAGTGAGAAGTAAAAAAGAAAATCAAAATGGTGTTTATCTTTAGAGTTTTTAGATAAAAATGTACTCTCTATTTAAAAACCCCTTTTCCCATTTGAGTGACTCTATATATGGAACTCTCTTCCTTACGAGCGAAGACACAAAGAGCCAAAGTTGGGAGGGTTGACTCATCACATAATCTTGACTCTTAAGAGAAAAAAATATCGCTGCAAGAAAGTATTTGTGTTTCCCAATGCAAAAGAGACTATTTTAAAGGATCTCTTATTTAGTCAATGTTTGTGACATAAAATATCTTCAATGAAACAAAGGATTATCTTCGTTGAAACAAATAGGCAGTGAGGGAGGTCGCATAGGACCATAGCAAATTTAGGCAAAAGTGTTGTTTGGGGGGCATGAGCAATGAAGGAAGACCTTCTTTAGAGTGAAGCCTTGCTTTGCTGAAGTGACTAAGCCTGCAAACTTCACCAGATCTGGTAAAGGGACAAAAAGCTATGAATTTGTCAACCTCACCAAAACCTCAATGAAATACTAATGAAATATTTCTTAATAATAGATATATGTGTGAAAAATATATTTACATACTTATAACACCAATACCAAATGAACCATATCAACACACACAACCCAATTTTCCAATTACGAATAGTTAATTTGAATATAACAAAAGCGTGTTAAATTCTTCTAAGTACTTTTACCTGAACCAAAGCGGCACTCAAACGAGTGTGAACATGAGTGATGTCGGGATGACATTTTATGAAGCTTTTAGAAGAATATGATTTGATGTGAAGATTTGTCAAAATAAACTCAAGGATAAGACGCAAAGTATATTTTGTAAAATGAAATAAGACAAACCATATGGTTCAGGGGCACATGATTATACAAATACCCTTACAATCTCTTCCTTTGTTAAATCCATGACAAAATATACAAACAAAAAGATTAAATGTCAATAAATCAAACATATCACCTATGACACGAAATAGCCTCGCTAGAGGCATGTAATATAGAAAGACACACTCTGATGAATCAAACGAGATTACTCAACCATTTGGAAATTCTAATACTTGTTTTATGTCAAACATTAAAAAACACATAAAGGTATCAATGCGTAAATCAAGGACGGTGAAACATAAGTAATAAGATGAATAGATGATATAACAATGTTAACAATTTTTCATCTAATCACTAACGAACATATACCAAGTTTAATTAAAATCTATGCGAGATATGACATATAAACTTCCTTCAAAAAGTTTTTTCTTTAACTATTTAATTTCCACATAAACTTTTCCATATTATATCAAAATGATACTTCTTGATTAAACCTTCTCCCCCTTTTTAAGATTTATAGATATCTCCTCCTTTTTTCATGGAATCGACAAAGGAAAAATGGTAGAACTAAGAAATAACATCACTAGTAACATAATGAAACATTGACGAAAGTTGTGAAATTAATATCCCTTAATATATAATTGATGTAAAATTTAAAATAGTTTATGAACCAAAGGTAAAAATATATATGGCACAAAGGATAACCATGAAATAAGTAAAGGCCAAATATATATATCAGCAAACGTTAAAATATACTATACATAACTAAACACTCCCCCAACATGTTAGAGAATATATTATATTCCCTTGAGAACTAAAATGTACAATCTACAACCTAATTACACAAATTTTCTCTCCATTTATCCTATTGTTATCTTCTTTTTGTCTCGAATTGATTATATCCCTTTTGAAAACTTCTCCCCTCTTTGGAAAGGTGAAAATATTAAGAAAAGAAATAAACAAAGACACAAGAAAAACAACTTCAAATACAATCTTAGATTATAAAAAAGCGATATGTATGGCAATAAGAGCAAGCATATGATAGTGATATGAGTCACATGTCATAGTATACAAAGGGATAATAGATAAATAATGATGTAACAAGCCAAATATATATACGATCATTAAGATTTTATCATATATACTCAAAATGTACTTAACACCAAAATAAGCACAACATAAAAGAGTTTATGATTATAAAATATATTGATTGATATGTAAAGTGGTTGTTTTAACATTGATTTTGAATTCTAATATCATTAACATAAGCCTATATACCAATTGATGAATAATGTCTAAAAGAGTATCTATGAAATATGTCTAAGAACCTATGATCGAGTCAAAGGTCACAAAATATCCAACGGTGACGTATAAATAATACCATGAAAAGATACCACCAAGAATATAGCATACCTAAAAATAAGATATACAACAATTTATCCTACCAACCAAAATATGAAATCATCAAGAACAAAAGATGATTAATATATCATCGGAATAACTTTTCTAACTTACAACAAAAGTAAATAAGTAATCATAGACTATAAGTATAATATCCCGGATGTAAAATTAATGACATTATAATATGTTGAATTTGAATATTAAGTAACAAAGTAAAAGGTCATACCACGTATTCTAAATAAATTAATAAACAAAACAAAGACAAATTGAATTAAAAATAAAAATAGGGCAATGATATACTAAGCAAAAATATCACTCACAAAGAAGTATTATCACGAGGGATTTTCACAACTTCCCTCAAAACATATAAAATTATAAGTATATGATACACAAAGGTGAACAAAGAGGATCAAACCATTTACTCAATTAAGCCAATAAGTAAATGTGCAAGATATGCCACATGGGGAAAATGAGAATAAGATGCAAATCAAATATACCAATTACATTTCTAGCAACTTATATTATAAATGGTTTTTAATGAAGTCACAAGCACATTTATGTAATAAGAGAGCAACTACAAAATAAAAGTTTGATAAGTAAAAATATAGGCAATATTATCACACTTACAAAATTCTAGTTAATGTCTAATTTTCATAATTAAGAAAATGTTATCTATAAAAGGATAATAACATGATGAGATCTATAACCAGGACCATAGTAACACATCTAGTGTATAAAAAATGAACACCATTGAGAGAAAGTTCCAAGCTCAAGTTCAATTAGGAATTAGGATTCATATAATAAAATACCCAAAGCTTCAACTCAAGTGAAACTACCACTTATTCCCCCTCAATAAGAAATTTTGATTAAAACTATTGGCTTCATATATTTGGTGTTACCCAAATTTAGATAAATAAAATCTTTCAGACATTTTCTTTGTTCAAATTATTTTTCAAGTGGCGACTTTGACTTAAAAAGAAAGATGGCATATTATTTCCAATAAACGGTAGAATCGTTCATGCCATTGTTATAGCCCTAAGTACTTATTTTTCTTTTGAAGCTTTGAACATTTTGTAAAAGATCGTAAAAGTTTTTCATTCCTCATAAATTGTCATCATAACAATATGTAATGCGTTATAAATTGCAACAAGATATGAGCATGTATTCTCAAGAAACAAAATTCCCAAAACGTATAATACTTAAAGAAAATAGAAACCATCTTATGAAGCACATATTAAATTCCAAAATAAAATAAAAAATGATCAAAAAAGGGATTTTGACATGCGAATATATGTCATAGAGTATGTCATCTAAATCGGCATAAACATCATCGTATAAAAAATATCTATTTGAATCTTGAAATAAAAGATATGTACAATCATAAAAGGGCACGTTGTATGAATAGAATATATAAATGACATATATAATCCTTAACAAGTTACTATAATCTCATACAGGCATACAAATAACCAAAGAATTCCTAAGAAATGCAAATCTAGAAAAATCACAAAGGTTTCGACTAGTGGAACATGCAAGGCTTAAATACAACATATGAAAACAAAGGATAATAATCAAATAAAAATAATATCAATTCAAGGTACACATGAAAACACTCTAATATGCAAGGGATATATAATATAAATGGATCATATAAGGATTAATTAGATGCAATAACCGCAAAAGCATATTTTTGGAATGACCAAACAAATACAAAATTCTCAAAAGAAAAATATTTTTAAATAGTCAACATACAAAGCAATAACAACTCAATAAGATTAATAATTCACATATGAGATATGAAAGTGATAAACATATATACAAAACTCATATGAGAATTAAAACCACATAGCCTAGTATAATATATATAAACTTTGAAATTCTACCTAGGTTATTGTTAAACTAAACCAACTCTAATGTTTAAAGGCACTACACCAAAATAGGCGGATGGTCACAGATTGAGGTCTGGACTAAGATTTTGGGTCATGGACCAGAGCCTGTGGTAGTATAAGGTAGGTTATTCACAGAAAAGGGAAATGACCAGGCAGTCATGGATGCAACCGAGACTAATTTTGAAAACCTACTCACGGACTACGACCATGACCCTTAGGCCTCACATGCCTCAATGCGGTCACGGACCAAAGTCGTGACCAGCATATCAACCTGGTCACGAACCATACTCGTGACCCACTTTTACACATGCTTTAATTTCACCGCAGACCAAAATTCAACCCCGTGACCATATTTAAATGAAAAAATATGGGCTTTTGGGGATCCTATTCTCAAGCTGGGAGTCCCATGACTACGTGGTCAGTTGTTAAGAGTTACATTGGACACATGCGAGGTGTTCATGCCCCTTTTGGGGACGTTTTGGGGTTATTCATGGTTTTGGCACACTAGTGGTACGTTTTCAAACCTAAGTGTGCCTATTTTAAAATTTTGGGTCATATTCTCAAACTGGGAGTCCATTGAATATGCTGTCAATTATTATGAGTTAATTCGGTCACAAGCGAGGTATTCGTGCCCCTTGTCGGGCCATTTGGGGTTAATTAAGATTTTGGAACATTAACGATACGTTTTCAAGCCTATGTGTGCCTATTTTAAATTTTGACTCATATTCACAATTCGGGTGTCTCGTGACTATGCGATTGGTTGCTAAGAGTTATGTTAGTCATGTGCGAGGTATTCATGATCCTTGCTGGTGCGTTTCAGGGTTGTTGGCATTTCAGGGCTATTCTAGGTTTTGGCGCACTAGCGACACATTTTTAAGCCCAAGTGTGACTATTTTTAAATTCGGGCCCTATTCTCAAATCGGGAGTCCCATAACTATGCGATCAGTTGCTACAAGTTGTATTGGTCACGTGCGAGGTGTTTGTGCCACTTATGGGGCTTTTGGGGGGTTGTTTGTAGTTTTGGCACACTAGTGGCAAGTTTTCAAACCTAAGTGTGTCTATTTTAAAATTTGGGTCCTATTCCCAAACCAAGAGTTTCAAGATTATGAGATAGGTTCCTACGAGTTACGTTAGTCACTTGTGAGGTGGTCGTTCCCCTTACGGGGCTATTTGGGGGTTGTTCAAGATTTTGGGCCATTAGAGGCATGTTTTGAAGCCTAAGTGTGTCTATTTTTAAATTCGGGTCCTATTCCAAATTAGTAGTCCCCTGACTAGGTGGTCGGCTACTATGAGTTACATTGGTCACGTACGAGGTGTTTATTTCCCTTACGAATACATTTAGCAGTTGTTCGGGATTTGGGCCCACTAGCGACCCGTTTTCTAGCCCAAGTGTGCGTATTTTCAAATTTGGGTCCCATTCTCAAACTAGGAGTCCCCTGACTAGGCGACCAGTTGCTACAAGTTATGTTGGTCACGTTCGACGTGTTCGTGCCCCTTGCAGGTTCGTTTGGCAGTTGTTCAGGTTTTTGTCCCACTTATGACACGTTTCCAAGCTTAAGTGTGTCTATTTTCAAATTTGGGTCTTATTCTCAAACTGAGAGTTCCTGACTACGCCGTCAGTTGCTACAAGTTACACTGATCATGTGCGTGGTGTTCGTGCCCGTTGCATGACCATTTGGGGGATGTTTGGAGCTTTGGCCCACTAGTGGCATGTTTTCAAGACTAAGTGTGCCTATTTGAAAGTTCAGGTTCCATTATAAAATAGGTAGTCTTGTGATTATACGGTCAGTTGCTACGAGTTACGTTGATCAGGTGCGATGTATTCATGCCCCTTGTGGGTACATTTGGGAGTTGTTCGGGGTTTTGGCCCACTATTGGCATATTTTCGAGCCTAAGTTTGCCTATTTCAAAATTTAGGTCCTATTCACAAAAATGAGAGTCCCGCGAATAAGCGGTCGATTGCTATGAGTTACGTTGGTTGTGTACGAGGTGATCATGCCCCTTGTGGGGACGTTTCGGGGTTGTTTGGGATTTTCACCTACTAGCGGCATGTTTTCAAGTTAAGTGTGATGATTTTCAATTTCAGGTCCTAATCTCTAATCGGGAGTTCCACGACTAAGCAATCGGTTTCTATGAGTTACGTTTGTCACGTGTGAGGTGTTCGTGCCCCTTGTAGGGCCGTTTGGTGTCCATTCAGAGTTTTGGCCCACTAGTAGCACGTTTTCAAGCCTAAGAATGCCTATTTTTAAATTTGGGTCTTATTCTCAAACCGGGAGTCTTGCAACTACGCGGTCAACTGCTATCAGTTATGTTGGTCACATGCGAGGTGTTTGTGCCTCTTTTGGACCTTTTGAAGGATGTTCGTGGTTTTGGCCCACTAGTGGCACATTTTCAAGCCTATGTGTGCCTATTTTTAAATTTTGGGTTCTATTCTCAAATCGAGAGTCCTCTCGCGACTATGCGGTCAGTTTCTACGTGTTACGTTGGTATATGTGGGGGAAACCGAGAATTTGTGTTGATATGCTAGTGGCACATTCTTCTTCTCGGATCAACATATGGAAAATCTCGTAACTTATTCATTATAAAATGGAATTAGGTATGGTCGGAGGCTACATGAAGCTACCTCAGAGGGCTACAACTAGGGGTGGTAAACGGACGGATACGGATCGGATACCATATTTTCCAAATCCATATCCTCTATCGGAATGTACTATCCATATCCGTATCCTTATCCGCCCGGATAGTTAAAACAACTATCCATATCCGTATCCGCTCAGATACCTCGGATTCGGATAATATCCGTATCCATTTACATTATTTAGCCATCGCAAAAAATAACTATTAAAATATTCAATCCAATGAAACAATCCAATCCAAATAAATATATAACAAAATTACTACATCCTAACATCAACAATTATGGGTTTCATAATAATAGTATCATTCCATAATGATAATATGGCTTAAAGCTATCCATACTTTATAGCCATATAAGCTTAAAGCCATTTAAAAAAAAAATAACAGTCGCATTCCATGAAGTAGAAATAAATATGCACCTTTTAGATTAAATCAAATATATTGAGAATGATAACCTCATGGACCTTTTGTTTTCAAAACATACTGATATTTTTATTTTAATAAGTATATATTTTTATTTTGTATATAATATACCCGTTGTTAACTTCAACTCTCATCACAATCAAAACCATATCTTTACTTTTCTGTTTCTCTCTTACATTTATTTATAATTAAATAAACTAACGAACAACAACATGAGGGTTTCTTTTCTCTTATTTTGTACAAAAGAGAAATGAAATGAAGTTAGTTTTTTTGTATGTTTTGAGTGGAGTATATGTTCTTTAGTGGTTTTATGCTGTGTGTGATAGGGTGTATTGTAACTTTTGTGTAACTCCACGATAATAT
Source organism: Sambucus nigra (assembly GCA_949130495.1). Classification (NCBI taxonomy): domain Eukaryota; kingdom Viridiplantae; phylum Streptophyta; class Magnoliopsida; order Dipsacales; family Adoxaceae; genus Sambucus; species Sambucus nigra. The sequence continues at coordinate 313,462,389 of OX422213.1, forward strand.
ACTCAATAAAATAATAATACATGACATTTTATAACATACCCAATAAAACAATGACTTTAGGGTGTTTTTATTTTGAGTGGAGTATATGTTTATTTTGTTTTAGGGAATAAACGATTAAGATTTTTTTAATATTATTTTATTAGTAATACTAATACTAATATTATTAGTAGTATTTTAAACATATGTTTGACGGATACGGATATCCGGTAAAACGGATATCTGATAAAATGGATACTCCGCATCGGATACGGATTATTTGTGTCGGATACTAGTACTATCCGTATCCGTATCCGTTTTCTCGGATATTTTTATAGAGTATCCATATTCATATCCATTTCCATATTTTCGGATAAATATCCGTAAATTCGGATTCGGATATCGAACGGATGCGGATTTTCGAATATCCGTTTACAGCCCTAGCTACAACTTCCATGAAGACTTTGGGAAATGAACCCAAATGATGAAATGACTAAAATGCCTCTAAATGTTCCCTTTATGATAAAACTTCTCCAAAATGTGACCAAACTTCACGCTAAGCACTTTAATACCTAAAAAAGCTCAATTATACCTCATAAAGGATATAAACATTTATAAAACAGGTTACCTAGTAAATGAAAATAAATATAGGAATTACGGTACCCGAGGGGGCTAAAATTCATAAGTAAAAAGTGTAAATAAATATAATATATGAGATAAATCATTGGTTCGTGCCCCGTGTGGGGTTGTTTTGGGGTTGTTAGAGCTTTTGTAAGGCCAGTGGAAAATTTTCACACCTAAGTTTGCCTATTGTCAAATTCGGGTCCTCTTGTCAAACCTGGAGTCTTGCGATTATGCGGTTGGTTGCTACGAGTTACGTTAGTCATGTGCGACGTGTTCGTGCCCCTTGTGGGGCCATTTGGGGGTTGTACAGGGTTTTGTCCGACCAGTGGCACATTTTCAAGCCTAAGTGTGCCTATTTCAAATTCGGGTCATATTCTCAAACTGGGTGTCTCGCGACTATGCGGTCGGTTGCAATGTCTTACGTTGGTCAGGTGCAAGGTGTCCATGCCCCTTGCATGGCCTTATGGAAGATGTTTAGGATTTTGGCACACTAGCGATAAGTTTTCAAGCCTAAGTATGCCTATTTTCAAATTCAGGTTTGTAACACCCCGTGCAAAACACGAGATGCTACTACGATTAAAACTAAAATAAATCCTCAACAATTAGTATAGAGCATCTATATTCCACAAAATAAACATAATAAATCCAAAATCTTACACTTCTAAAATAATTACAATAATTTCAGTAAAAAATAATACAAAACTCTCCAAATAAATTACACTGCCAAGCTATACAAAAATAATCTTCCAAACTCCATGATCTAAAATCCTCCAAATAATCTGTAGCATCCAAAACAACGCTGACCTGCCACTAAAATAAAAATATGGGGAAGTACACAATTTGACAAGAATAGATGCTCAAAAATAATAACGGTGAATAAAGCGCAACAATATGAATCTGCATATACGAATCAAATGCAATACTCAAGCATTATACCAATTTTAATCTTTCAATAGCACGTCAATGGGTCACCAGGCCTCACCTCACCCAAGCTTAAAGACTCATCGTGGCTATTGGACTTTTGGACTATTGGCGGATGCCCATTCTTCGTGCCATATAATAATCTCATGACACCATTCCCATCAACAAATACAATATCTCAGCGAATCAAAATTTGAGATTCCAAAATATCTCATAGGATTCCAATGAATACCCCAAATTCAACATGAGTACAAATAACACATGAAACAAACAAAATACTCTCGAGATAATTTAGGAGCATATTGTGTAAGTCTCGTACCTTAAAATCATCACACAGAAGCCATAAAAATTCTGCCTCACAATTCTGATCACACAACTACGTTCCTCTCGTGAATATAATCAAATCTCCTTCTAACCCAAACTTGAGAAAACACCAAATAAGCCTTTAAATCTAGGACTGAAATCTTGGTTTAAATGGGCTAAGGTTTAGAGGTTGAAGAATATGTAAAATATGAGAGGCTATTATTTTAAGGGTTGATGAAAATATGTTTCAAAAGTCAAACCCTGAATTGGTTTTATACCAAAAATAAACAAGAGTTTGATTAGTAAAAGAGTTCTTAAAAAATAAAACTGATTGGCCGTAATAGACTGGCAAACCGATCTGGCCCAATCCATCGGTTTGGTTCGGTCACAGAAAAAAATAAAATCAACCTAATTTAAATTCCTATTTTGACTCTGATTTGAATTTTGATTAAAATCCAACTTTTCAATATTAGAACTCAACATTTTAAATTACTCAAAATTTATAAATTCCAAAATATTATTTTCGTCAAAAATTTGAATTAATTTAATTAATTACAGGATAAAATTATGGGTTGCTACAGGGTCCTATTATTAAATCGGGATTCCTGTTGTAGGTCCCCCGAATTTAAAAAATAAACCTTTGCTTGAGCAGAATTAAGTTAAGGATTAATGCAAACCAAGTTTCTCTTTTTGAAAAAGTTATTTTTTTAATTTTAACAAACCAAGTTGTGACATAAATTAAATTAACCATATTTTATCTTGTTTAACCCTAAGCATACAACTAGTGATCAAAGTAAGTAAAATAAAGTAAAGCAATGCTCACAATGCCAATGTACGAGGAAAAAACCAATTGAGAAAAAACATCAGACGACCCAGGCCAGAGAATCACTATTACAATGATTTTATAAAGTCAGACGGTAGTCTTATACAACGACTCGATCCCCACGAGACTTGACATTCATCTGATCGTCCATCAACCTTCACAGTTCCCATGCAGAAAGTAACCTTCTTCTACGATGCTCGTCTACAACACGCGCCTCCACGAGTGCCTCGGTGTCCACCGGTATGGCTTGCATCGTCTACGATGTCGAAATCGGTATCCACTGAATCTTCACCACAAAACCAGCAATGGATATTCAATAGAACCTCAAACTTGGTGCCAATAAGATCATAAGAACATAAGATAATGAAAAGTTTGAATCTTGAAACTCTTAGGATGTTTAAACCATGAAAAACCTTAGAAAAATTTTATAGAAAAAGGTATATAAAAACTGATTTCCTTCTGCACACACTTCGAGAAACTAAACACGCCTATTTATAAATAATTTAAAGCGGTGTCAGATCTCGTTTGAGCGAGACACTATGTCATTCAAACGATATAAGGTCTCGTTCGAACGACATCCAGTGTCGTTTGAACAACTTCGTCAGATTAGAGTTTTAATTAAACCATATTTGAAAATAGTGTTTTACTTAAAACCAACTCTTATCCAACTCTAATCCGTCCATATCTGATAAAAAACGAAGTGTAAATGAATAAAATATTTTTTAAACATTTTCTTAAAAATAAAATCCTTATTTTTGTAAAATAAAATTCTGAGTTTCAGTAACATTAAGCATTAATACTTGTGTGATATCCAAATGCAATTAAACCTTCAAGACAAGAAATTATAATAATTTTACTTTGGCATGATTAATTCCTTATAGCTTTGTCATAGCGTCTTCAATTAATCTTCGACACATCATAGTCTCGTAGTGATCGGACAATAAAAATCTACTTACGACTCAAACATATTTTGTTTCGAGAATAAGTCAAAACTATACATGGACTCAATTGAAAATTTGGTTCTTACAAATCCTCCCCTTTGACTATTCTGGGACAAAACCAACAGTGAAATTCCTAAGACGGGTAGTCAAGACATATGATGCCTAAATCCCATCCCATAAACCTAAAAATAAAATTACATCATCAGTACAGGATAAGACTCATAAATAATAAACCGACAAGAATGAAACTCTCTGAATGTATGAATGTGATGTAGACTTGAAATCTCTAATCTCTTTAAGCATACCTGCATATATGAAACAGAAAATATCCAGTGAAGTATGGAGAAACAAATTATAGTCTTGTAGTGATCGTAAAATTTTCGAGAATAAGTCAAAGCTATACATGGACTCAATTGGAAATTTGGTCCTTACAAAATCTCTTTTAACTATTCCAGGACAAAAATAACAGTGAAATGCCTAAGCCGGGTCGTCAAGCCGTATGATGCCTAAATCCCATCCCATAAACCCAAAAATAAAATTACATCATTAGTACAAGATAAGACTCATAAACAATGGACCGGTAAGCGTGAAACTGTCTCCAAATGTCTGAATATGGTGTAGACTTGAAATCTCGAATCTCTTTAAGCATACCTACACACATGAAACAGAAAAATACCCAGTGAAGTATGGAGGAACAAACTATATAAATCAATATGAAAAATCAAATTCAAATTATTTGTTATGTGAGCAAAATATGATACCAATATGTGCAAATATATAAATCAGGATATCAAGTCAAACACACAAAACTCCCCCTACATCACAAACATCTCCCCCCCCCCCCCCCCCTTTGTCTCAAATAAACAATCTGGTGAAAAGATAAACAAATCTACCATAAACTAATACCAATATGAAAATATGAATAATGGCTAGATAAACATGAAACAACCAGTTAAATATGATCAATCAATGTCAAATTAGTAGCTAACAAACAGTGAATCACATAAAGAGTATATCAATCCAAGTAGGTGTGATTAAACGTATCAATGCAGTAAAAGATTAAATTCCTAAAAGAAGACTGCATAAACAATATGACTAGAAGCAACTCAGCACCAAAATATGAACCAGAACAGCATGGTACAAAAATCAACCAGAAAAGTCAACTGGTCAAATTGGGTTGTCGTTCGAACGAGCCAGGGATATTGCTTGAGCGAGATGCGACATCTCTCAAACGACACAGCATGTCGTTTAAACGAGATAATCAAACTTACACAGTTTCCCCAGAAAATTAAATAGTGTTGCCCAGTGAAAAAAAATCATAAAAATTTTAACTGGAAGGGGATCAAAACTGCGAAACAGTAGCAAAATAGTAGAAAAACTAAAAGAAAACTAAAAACAAACAAATATGAGTAACATACAAACATAGCACCGATGTGCTCAAACATGAACATGGAATGTATGGGTGTGGACTACAACAAATGAATCAACATTTTAACACGTCGAAACCATCAAGAAGCTTTAATTGATAAAAATTAATCATCAAACTTTATCATAGCCATATGCGACAATTAAAGTGTGAGCTTAATGAACTAAAAACCATCATGCACACGAATCCAGAATTTTGACGATTCTACAAACAATAGCGTCATGATATGAATTACTAACTTTAGGATTCTTTGTGCAAACCCGTTTAAATTATTTAATCCATCCAAACTCCCTCAAATATATATAATATTTTCTTTTGAATGAACTAAACTAATTTGGCCCATTTTGGCATATGATTCTTTTTACTGCCATTTAATTTTTCGGGAACTTTCAAACAGTGGCTTTCACGACGAGTCAATTTTATACTCTCGCGGACCTTTCCCATGAACACTCATCATTTTTCAATTTAATCGTCATGGTAAACGGTTATAAGAAACATACTTACTTCTTAAGTCTACTTACGCTTGGATGACAAAATTGAGATAAGAACGTCTCACCATCTCAAATATGCAAGAGTAGTCAAACATCGTGCATGTGTGCAATCATGGCATATCAACAAAGTCGAATCAAAATGCATATCAACTTCAAAACAACCCCATAATACAATGGTAAGATCATTATAATCATCGATAATAATGACCAAATGTCCTAGCCACATGGATAATAAAAGGAAAGGGATCCAAGCACACTAATATGCCACATCAAACATGTTAACTCATGACACAAAAATTTGATTTTTTTTTTGGCTTTTTCAAATATATTTCGACTCAAATAAAAGAAAAGTCTTTTTGTGTTTTTCTCAAATTATTTAAAACCAAAAATCTTTTTTTATTTTTCAAAAACTTTTATCAAAAACAAAATCATTTTGTATTTTTCAAAAAAATGCAATAAATGAAAAATATAATACAAAATGATAAGCATGGAAACACACTCAACCTTTAGATTTAGCATGGGAAGAATCAAGTGCAACCAAATGAGAACCATGAAGTTTTAGTCGTAAAGCCACTAAGTCTGATTTCCTAACCCTAAGTAGGCGTCACGTAACGGGTGAGGGTTTTGGGAACCGATATGAATTTATTACTAAACTTCCTAGGAGCATTCCTAAGGTCATAGAAAAAACGTATAAGGAGACCTTTCATACCGCAATGTGTGAAAGTGTAAACATGGTGGGAATGATTACCAAAATATCGACTTCTCCTCGCTTTCCTAGTGGGCTCTCTCTCACGGTTGGTATTAGCTTTGGGAATGGGAACTATCTCGTCATAGTCTATACCAAACCTATCTTTCTTGACTTGGACGGTGCCTAACATCCTATCCAATTTCTCCAACCTAGACTCCAAGTCGAACTTACCTCTAGACGAGTCTCTCAAATTCTCCTCCAACTCCTTAATCCTAAACTCAAGTAGACTATTAAACTCCTCAAACTCGAGAAACTCCTTTTTTAAGGCCTTTATCAAACCATTAAGGACGTCTCTCTCTTTTTTTACGTACTCTAGCTTCTCCCTAAGCTTCTTCTCCCGTGCCCTAAGATCCTCAATCAACGCATCATTATTTTCTATGGCACTCTCATTCAACTTAGCATGTAATTACGAGTTAGCCTTTTCCACCTTCACCGTCTCTTCAAATAACTCTCGAAATGCAACTTTTTGCTCACCTACGTCTATCTCCTCATCCTCGCTCTCATCACCCTCACCCTTTCGGGAATCACTCTCAACAACCTCATAAGTGTCGTGCACATGAGTATCCTAGGGTAAAGATATATCGTCGTCGCTCACATGACATGCTATAAACACAATAAAGTTACGCTCAATGGGGTAACTCTCTCCCTCTTCCGGTTCACTATCACTTAAGGTGACGCTGTATGATATCGGTTTCTTTCCCTCTTTCTTATGTCTAGTGGGACACTCAACTACTTTGTGACCATACCCCTCACACCCGAAACACCTATCAGACTCATCTATTTTAGGTTTCTAACTATTATCCTTAGGTGTGGAGTCTCCCTTGTTCTTGAGTTTATCAAACTTTTTGGCATCTTTCGATTGCTTATGAATTTGAAGAAACTTCTTGAACTTTCTTGCCAACAAGACGACATCCTCAAAGTCGAAATCGGAATCATTATTCGAAACTTTAGTTTCCTCCTTCAGGTCTTTCCAAGCAATGCCCTTTTATTTCTTTGGCACTTTCTTGGAGGTAAACATATCGAGTTTCAAAGGTTTGAAGGTCTCCTATGATCTCTTCTAGTTCCAATGAGTTAAGCAAACAAAGGGAATTCATAATAGCCACTTTCGCATCAAACCTACTCGGCAACAATCTCAAAATTTTCTTAATCACTCGGTTGTTGGGAATCCTCTCATCTAGGTTAAATGTTGCATTTACAATCATGAACAACCTAATGTAAAATTCATCAAACGTATCACTCTCTAACATCTTAATCGTCTCAAACTGTGTAGTGATATTTTGCAACATAGATGCCCTAATCGTGTTTGTGCCCTCGTGAGTGAGTGCCAGTGTATTCCAAGCTTCTTTCAAAGTTTCACAAGTCGTGATACGATTATACTCTTCAGGTGTGACATGTGAGGAAATAACATCCATACCTTTAGAGTTATACAGTGCAAGCCTATGTTCAATCTCAGTCCATGACTCGACGGGTTTCAAACTAGTGACCTCACTCTCTTGTGTGACAGATGGTGTCCAACCTTTTTTAACCGCTAACCAAACACGCTCATCAATATATTTTAAAGCACTTCTCATTTGCATTTTCCAATAAGCGTAATTAATGCCATAAAAAATAGGCGTGCGAAAACTATCACAACCACAAAAATTCATTTTTACAATCAAAAAGGGATCAAACACAGTAAAAAAAAAAGTATATTTAGCTCTGATACAAAATTTTAGGTCCCCCAAATTTAAAAAACAAACTTTTGTTTGAGCGAAATTAAGTATAGGAATGCAAACCAACTTTCTATTTTTGAAAAAATTCTTTTTTTAATTTTATCAAACCAAGTTGTGACACAAATTAACTTAACCATATTTTAACTTGTTTAACCCTAAGCATGCAACTAGTGATCAAAGAAAGTAAAATAAAGTAAAGCAATACTCACAACGCCGATCCCCACGAGAAAAAACCTCTGACGGTCGAGGCCAGACAATCACTATGACAATGGTTTTACAAAGTCAGACGGTAGTCTTATACAAAGAATCGATCCCCGCGAGACTTGACAATCCTCTGATCTTCCACCAATCTTCACAATGCCCACGCAGAAAGTAACCTTCTTTTATGATGCTCGTCCACAAAATGCGCCTCCCCGAGTGTCTTGGTGTCCACCGATATGGCTTGTATTGTCTATGATGTTGAAACCAGTATCCACTGAATCTTCACCGCAAAACCAGTAATGGATCTTTAATAGAACCTCAAACTTGGTGTCAACAAGATCACAAGAACATATGATAATGAAAAGTGAGGATCTTAAAACTCTAAGCATGTTTAAACCATGAAAAACCTTATAAAACCTTTGCAGAAAAATATATTTCAAAAATGATTTCGTTCTGCACACACTTGGAGAAAACTGAACACACCTTTTTATAAATAATTTAAGGCGGTGCCAGATCTAGTTTGAGCGAGACATTGTGTCGTTCAAATGACATCGGGTCTCATTCGAAAGACAACAAGTGTCATTTGAACGATGTCGTCAGCTTAGAGTTTTAATTAAACCATCTCTGAAAATAGAGTTTTACTTAAAAACAACTCTTATCGAACTCTAATCCGTCCATATCTGATAAAAAATGAAGTGTCAACAAATAAAACATTTTAAAAACATTTTCTTAAATATGACACCCTTATTTTTGTAAAAAAAATTCTGAGTTTTATTAACATTAAGCATTCATACTTGTGTGATATCGGAATGCAATTAAACCTTAAAGATGAGAAATTGCACCAATTAAAGTTTAACATGATTAATTCCTTGTAGCTTTGCCCTAACTTCTTCAATTAATCTTCGACACGCCATAATCTCGTAGTGATCGGAAAATAAAAATCTACCTATGACTCAAACGTATTTTATTCCGAGAATAAGTCAAAACTATACATGGACTCAATTATAAATTTGGTCCTTACACCCGTGACTATGCGATCGGTTGCTGTGAGTAACTTTGGTCACGTTCGAGGTGTTGTACCGCATTCAGGGCCGTTTGGGGTTTGTTCGTAGTTTTGGCCCACTAGAGGCATGTTTTCTAGTCTGTGTGATGATACCAGAAATGGTATCACCAAATAAATGTAAATATATAAGAACAATCCAGTGTAATAATGGAGTATAAATTTATATGCAAATGGAGAAGGTGGTGAGGCAAAGACGAGATGAGACAACATATAAGTGGTTCAACCTATCGAGGCCTACTCCATTGTGTGTGTGAGTGAATTCCACTAAGAAAATGGCTCTAATGGCGTTTTGATACAAATCACTCAACTTTCTCTCTCTATACTGCCATTTTAGCAGAGTTTCAGTAGAGTTTCAAATTAGATGTACTCCTCAAGGTAGGAGAAGGTTAATACTTATATGGTTAGGATGGTGCAATGTGCACCCAAGGCATGCAATAAGCACGTACAATATGGAGTGGATAATGTATTGTAGCCACCTGTCATTAGTGAATGCAAATCATGATTGAGAGACATTTTTCACACGTGAGGGAGATGTTGTTGCAGCGGTTTCATCCACATGGGGTTCATAGACCACGCACACTCTCCCATGCATTCCCCATTACACGCGCCCTGCCAGATGTCAAATGTGTCATAATGTGATAGAGGTGTTAGCTTGGCAAAGTAAGAGACCCCCATGGGCTTGCTAGTTGTCTACTAATGATTGTTTAATGGGGTCTCAGCTGGCGTGCGTCAGGTCAAAATAATCATATGACTAGATGGAAGAGGTCTCGACTGCTGGGAAGTAAGCTAAGATGATGCAGTTAAGTTTACGGTGATGGTCAATGGTCTCGGCTTAGAACATGGATGAGATCGAGACTGTTTATGTCTGAATCTCTTACGAGAGGTGGGCTCTGTAAGGTCGATCGGGGTTGAGCTAGTCCATGGAGGTGACGAGGGTACACTTGGGCATATCAATAACCCTTATCCCTTAGCCTTCAATATGTAGAGGATGAGGTGTAAGTCTCAGAGTTTTTAAACTGATGAGACGTCTCTACCATGTCGGATGTGACTGATTGACAGTTATTAATAGATGACACTTGTCCTCTAGTCATAGACTTAGCATACGTGTGCAATTTGGGAACTGAGCCCTAATTATGGCACTTTGGGAATAGATCCTAATCATTACCGATATTTAAAAGGGTTTAAACTTTTCTCTTTCTTCTTCACGTTCATTCTCGTGCACACACTCTCTTTAGATTTTTTCTTCTCTCTCTAGATTCCAACCCATGCTTTTTCTGGCAAAGCATTTGGTTTTTTCATGGTTTTCTATCCATCCATCTCCTCCAAGTACCCTTTACTTACATTATTTCCTTGTTTTAAGAACGTTTTGACACTATTTTAGGCTTTTACAATTTTTTGGCAATTTTTATCTTTTTCGACGTCTTTCTTCGACAGTTTTAGGCTAGTTTTTGGATCACCTTGTGGTGGTTCTGTTGGTTAGAGGTGGTTTTAGGTCATTTCCCCTTATTTTCTTGACTTCTTCATCCATTGTGAAGTTACTAGTTTAGCGCCGATGATCTTCTCCAGCAAGCTTCCATTTGGTGTTCTTGAGTTCTTATTCTAAAAGAGTTTCATTTCCCTATTTGATTATTTGGTCAACATAGTCAAACTTGCATGTTTTTTGCAAGTGTTTGGTCATTATAGCTCCAAGTTAAAACTCGTCCCTGTAATGTTAAGGAGATTATACGAGTGACCAATTACTAGACCTTTGGGAGACGATTTTTAATTAGATCCGTCAGTACGAGGCCAAAACCGAGGCTAGACGCCAGGCCAATGCATTTCCTTTATGCCTAATCGACCCAATCATTCTTGCCGTTATCCGACCTCCTGTAGTTGAGAGACGATACGATCCTTCCCCATCTCGTCCTCCTAAAATTATGAGATGAGGGCTCCTTTCACAAGTCATCCCCCAATAATTGTCATAAGTGGAGATATAATGGGTGTATACTGGTCTGTGAACGATGATGCTATAGACATCTTGTCTTCGAATATTTATTGTCCTTCATTAACTAGGGTTTCGACTAGGGTCTCGATTGATGGCGAATCTTTTGACCATTCCATGAGAGTGCCTGCCTCCCGTACTACTGAGACGAGAGACACGAACTCTAATGAGGTTAAGCCTTTATCGAATGACTCTCTTTTTACCGATAGTGCCAGCTCTCAATCTGATGAGGTAGACTTTCCTGCTTATGAATCAATCCCTGAGGAACCGAGGATCGCCATTGTGCATGCTCCCATTCAAATAGATGTCCCCACCTTAGATATAATAGAGGGGGAATTTCATAATAGACTTCCAAGTAGGGTACCATCCGATAATGTTATGAATTCAAAAGACGAGCCCAAGGAACCATTGGATACCCATTATGCTCAAACATTTCAAAGTTCCATTAAGGATAATGACCTCTTATACTGGCGAAATCTGTACGAAATTAACTCTAATATCATGATAAGTGCTCCTGACGAGTCCAAGAGAGCTTTTAACGGTTAACCAGGCGAGGTTGCAATGTACGTGCAGATGTTTAAACTAGGCTTTCGTCTTCCTGTACATCCTATTGTGCATGCCATCCTTGCTAATTTAGACTTCTCCCCTACTCAGCTTTCTCCGAACACTTGGAGTATCTTATTCAGCTTTATTTTTCTCTGGAAGTATTTTATGGCACCGAAATTCCAATTAGTGTGTTCAAGACACGCTAGAATATCTCTTATATAAGGGATCATCATGGCTACTACCACTTTGTGGATAGGAAGCCGACAAAGAAATTTATATTTTTCAATAAGACATCCCACCATGATTGGAAGACAAGATATTTCTTCATATCTTGTGTGTGGGAGTTTCCAACAAATCACATATGTTCTTCCTTCGAGCCGAGGGTCCCCCAGAAATGGGGTAAGTGTCCATGGATACGAAGCTTGACCCGGTATTGATACTATACAACCAAGAGAATATTAATATGATTAGAGTCCATGGTGATGGTTTGGTCTTGTTAAATATGAGGATCTTAAGACCCCTAACAACTTGGTCGAGACAAGATTGGATATTGGTCCTCTTACTGAAATCTGTAAGTGCTTTTTATTTTGGATTGTAACCTCATCTTTAATTGTAATTTTCTCTTCAAAATTTCTGATGTCTAACTTTGATTTTTTTTATAGATCATCCAATCGGTGTCCCTGAAGCTTTTTGGAAGATGGTGGCCCCCAATATTGTAAATATGGTTAATAAGTTTGGAAAGAAGTAATCAATCCCTAGTGACCAGTAGAAAAAGTCTATTGTGGGCAACCCTAATCGAGTTGACGATACTAGGAAGAGGAAGGAGCAATTAGAGGACACTGTTAGCTACCGCCAATAAAAATAGGGTCAGCATGACAAAAGGACAGACAGGTTAAATCCCATCTCGATTGCTGATGCCCCTGTTGCTCGTCTTGATCAGTTAAAACTTATTAGCGAGATCTTGATTGGGAGTGATAAGAAATAAATTTACTCTATTACCTCCCTAATTTCTGAGGCTGACAATCATTTTTTGTGTTCTATGAACTCTTCCTTTCTAATTGAATTTGGCCTTCGTAGGGTCATCCAGATATTTACTCAAACTTTAACAATTTTTAATTTTTAAATTGTTGTCTAGTACTAAATTCATTCTTCATTATTTTTACAGTCTCTATTTGCCTTCTACCGCCTAGGAGACTGGGTTGAGAAGAATCTTCCTTTAATCCACAAGGGAATGGATGCTAAGAAGATGGAGGCGGGCTTGAAGAAAGAGCTCCAGAAGGCAATGTCATATGTGTAGGAAAAGATTCGAGCTTTGGACAACTTGCAAGTTGATCATGAGAAGACCTTGAAGAATCTAGCCGATAATACAGAAGTCGAGATAGATGCTGCAGCTAAGGTAGCTTTGGATGAGGCAAGGGAAAAAATCGTGGACGAGTTCAAGGAATTCGACGAGTTTGAGGGCTACTATTTGAATATGTTGAAAAAGGTATAAAAATTGTCGGTCGATGGGCCACCCTAAGGCATGCTACCTCCGAGACTCTATCCCCTCAGGACTTTAAAGGTATTGAATTCAACGACCCCCTTCTCGGTACTGTCCTATATGAGGTGGAGAATCCGACTCAGACTTTTGATGCCAATCCTACAGAGTTCACTGAGAATGTTGATGATGCGACTGAAGGTGGTGTCGATGGTGACGAGGCTGACACTCAGGTCCTTGCACAAAATGTCATCGGTTCTTCCTCTGAGGTTCCCATTGAAGAAACCCAATATTAACTCTTTTTTTGGGAGCCCATGTGTGGACTTGTTATCCCCTTCTGATGTTACATTAATGAAAAATTATGATATTTGGTTTTGTATTTTTGTACTCTGAGATTATGCTTATCAACACTTCTATCTGAACAATTTCATAGCACCTATGAATGATAAATGATAGTGCATACTTTTATCGTATCTTCTTGTTATTACATATTTTCTATCATGTCTATGCACTTTGCTTCTTTGGCAAAAGCTACTAACGTTTTACCAACTAACCATAATTGAATGGATTATAACTTGAGGTCACCAGTTAACCATTTTCTCCTCACACATCGTCTCATCCTTAGACAAGATAAATACAACAAAATGAAATGGTTTTTGAATTTGAATTCACCAAATTATGGTGTTATATCACAAGTCCCCTCTCGTCGTTATGAGAATGCATGGACGAGAGCTACCTCATCCTACACTGTCATCTTGGTCGAGAGAGTTTTCTCATCAAATTGATGATGTTAAGACAAATCATAATGAAATGATTTTTAAATTTGAATTCACCAAATTATGGTGTTATATCACCAGTCCACTCTCGTCATTTTGAGAATGTATGAACGAGAGCTACCTCGTCCTACACCGTCGTCTCAGCCGAGAGAGTTTTTTCACCAAATTAATGGTGTTAAGATAAACCATAATGAAATTATTTTTGAATTTGAATTCATCAAATTATGTTATTATATGTCAAGTCCCATCTCTTCTTTTTGAGAGTGTATGTACGAGTGCTACCTCGTCCTACACTGTCGTTTTCGTTGAGAGAGTTTTTTCACCAATTAATGATGTTAAGATAAACCATAATGAAATGATTTTTGAATTTGAATTCACCAAATTATGGTGTGATATCATAAGTCCCCTCCCATAATTTTTTAGAGGGTATGTGTGAAATCTACCTCTCCCTACACTGCTGTCTCGTCCGAAAGAGTTCTTTCACCAAATTAATGATGTTAAGATATTTTCCCCCCATCTCAATGTTATTTAGTGTCCATGGATGAGTTTATCCTCGTTCAGATTATCATGTCATCGAGAGCAAGGTAATGCTACTTCACCACATGAGTGATGTTTTATAGCTTAGGATGAGATTAAATATGCAATGTAAACTACTCATACAACAAGAATATGAGAGAATACTAGAAATTTTTCATACAATTATAGAAGAAACTTTTCTTCTCATACAATGATACAATTATAGAAGAAATTTATACAATGTAGTATTGATAATACGTTTTCAGACGATTTGTATTCCAAGGATTGGAGAATAGCTCTACCTCCAAATTCTCGAGTTGATATGTTCCAGGAACCACCTCTAATGTTACCCTATAGGGGCCATGCCAATTATTATGGAGTTTATTCGGACTTTTCCAAGCCTTCTTCAAATCTAAGTCTCCTACTACTAATGGTCTGGCCTTTAGTCTTTTGTTGTAAAATTTGACAGTTCTTTGCTAATAGGTTGCTTGCCTAATTTATATATCTCTTATCCTCTCTTCAATGAGGTCTAGATCCAAACTTCTCTCTTTAGCATTTGGTTATGGGTCATAGGTCTGAACCTTATGTCTTGGCAAACCAATTTCTGTAGGAATCACTACCTTTAAGCCCTTGGCAAACATGAAAGGGGTTTCTCCTGTCGTAGTTCTCTTTATCGTCCTATAGTCCAACATGACATACTTCATCAGTCCAAAGTCCCTGGGCATTTTCCAAATTATTCTTAATCCCATCCAGTAAGGTTCTGTTGGTTAACTCTATTTGACTATTTACCTATGGTCAGTGTGGAACTGAGAAAACCTGCTTGATGTCGACCTTCTTATAGTAGGCTTCCAATGAATCATTATTTGAGATGAGAGTATGGGATATTCCATATTTATAAATGATGTTCCTTCAAATAAACTTGAAGGTATTCATCTTAGTTATGGTGATCATGACCTCTGCCTTAACCCATTTCGAGAAGTAATCAATCGCCACTATAAGGTATCTGTAGTTTCTAGTTTCCCTGAGGGTCATACAAAATCTATTCCCCAAATAGAAAACGGCAAGGGTGAGTAGAGGATGATGAGGGTGATGAGAGATGCTGGAAAATCTTTAACACTTATCACATCTCTTGACATAACTGGTCACATCCCTAGCCAAGGTCGGCCACTAATACCCCCGGGTGACCACCCTTTTTCCAAGGATCTCCCTCCTATATGGATGGAGCAGGAACCATCACGTATATCATTTTAAATTTATTCCAACTCTATCGGATGGACGCATCAGAGTAGAGGTAGAAGCAATCCTTTCTTTTATAAAACATTCGCAATGACTAAGAATTTAGCTTCTTTGTATCTGAGCATCTTTCTTTCTAACTTTGAGTCTGGTACTTCACCGTCTTTTATATATCGGACGAGAGACTCCATCCAATATTCCCCAATATCAAGGCTCAAGTAGAACTCAAATGTGTTGTCTTCTTCTTCGATGATTGTCCATTATAGAATCTCTACAGGCACCAACCTTCTAATCTTAGTTTTAGTTACTGATGCTAATATCCCTAAGGCATCGAGTCGACCATTGTCCAGCCGAGGGGTCCTTTTAAGTTTTACCTCATTGAAGTGCTTCAGCATTACTTTTACCCTGGATAGGTACTTAGCCATCTTTTCATCTGTAGCCTCGTATGCTCTTAGGATTGTGTTTACCACCAGTCTTAAATAACTATGAACTAACAATTGACTTGCATTCAGTGCTTTGGCGATAGAGAGACCGATAACAAGGTCCTCGTACTCAGATTCATTATTGTATATCTTAAACTTGAATCTCAAAGCATACTCTATATCATTTCCATTTGGAGCCGACATTATTAAGCCAACTCCACCCCTGTCTCACACGAGGAACCATTAAAAAATAGGTTCTATACAGTAACTTTTTCAAAAAAAATTCCTGCTTCCAAAGCTCCATTCTTGAACATAAATCTTATTCTTCATTCTCGACCATGATTTTTCTCGATATACTCGTCTTAGCCTCAGCCATGGAGGGACATGTTATTTCTGTCTTATTAGCTGCATCAACAATCTCATTTGATTTGACCTCATCCTAAGTGAACTCGATTATAAAATCAGTTAAAGCCTTCCCCTTGATGGTCGGGCTAATAGATGATGTCGAATTCACGCAACTTTATGTTCCAGGCCATCAGCCTTCTTGATTTATCAAGTTTATGGATAACTTACCTAAGATGGGATTTTGTTAGGACTACCACTATATGTGTTTAGAAGTAGCGCTTCATCTTCCTGGACGCTTGAATAAGGTCATAAGCCAATTTTTCTATTTTTGGATATCTCTGCTCGACCCCTTAAAGCGCCTTGCTGTTAAAATATATTGGCTTCTGGATATCCTCATTATCTCTCATAATTACTGCTCTGATGGATGACTTTGACACGACCAGGTACAAATACAACTTTTATCCTTAAAGAGGTCTTGACAACAAGAGTGTGGAGCCGAGGAAGATTTTCAACTCTTGAAAAGCCTTCTCATACTCCTCGTTCCACTCAAAGAATTTCCTTAGCACCTTGTAGAAGGGCAGCCACTTGTTTGTTACCCTGGATACGAACCTATTCAGCATTGCCACTCGTCTAGTTAACCTCTGAACCTCTTTTATGGTCTTAGCAGTCTTCATCTCCATCAAATATTTGACTTTTAGGGGGTTACTTCTATCCCCATTGATTAATAATAAAGACCAAAAACTTGCCTGCTCCGACTCCAAAGACACACTTCGAAGGATTCATCTTCATACAATATTTATCCATCGTGTTGGAAGTGTGATCCAAGTTGGTCACATACATCTCGGTCCTGAGGCTCTTGGTAAGCATGCCATCGATGTACACCTCCATGGTATCACCTATCAGATCCTCAAATATTTTGTTCACTAGCCTCTGGTATATTGCCCAGGCGTTCTTAAGGTCGAAGGGCATTAACTTGTAGTAGTATGTACCTTTGTCTGTGATAAAAAGATGTCTTCTCGACTTCGATCGGGTCCATGAATATTGGATTATAGCCTGAATAAGCATCCATAAAACTCATCAATTCATGCCCGGTTGTGGCATCAACCATTTAGTCTATTCTCGATAGAGGGAAGGTGTCTTTAGGTCATGCCTTATGAAAGTCTGTGAAGTCAATGCACATTCTCCATTATCCTTTAGAATAATGACAGCATTGGCTAACCACTCTAGGTAGATAACCTCTCTAATAAAGTCATATTTCTCCAACTTCTTCACCTCATCTCTGATAACGTGGTACTTGTCCCTAGAATAGACTATTTTCCTTTGTCTAACTGGCTTAGCCCCATCACCCACCTTCAATTTGTGGCAGAGTACCTCCGGATCAATTCTCGACATACCTTAGTGACTCCAAGCAAAGATCCTCTGTCTTTTCTTCAGCAATTTAATGAAATCTTTTTTAATCTCTTTCTTCAGGGTTCGGCCAACTTGGATGGTTTTTTCTAGCTCATCCTCGTTGAGGATGATGAATTCTACCTCCCTAATAGCTGCACCCTTTTTCATCTTTCTCTCATCTTTAGGGTCAAGAGTGTCTATGTTATAAGTAGTGATTGACCTCTTATGCACCTCTATCTCTTCGACCGAATTGAAGTAGCATTCACGCGAATCAACCTGGTCATTCACAACTTCCCCTACTCCATAAGGAGTCGGGAATTTTATCATTTGGTGAACTATTGAAGGTACAACCTCAAACTCTTTGAGGGCTACTAATCCCATAATTATGTTGTAGGCCGAGTAAACGTTATCATCCATGATAAAGAAATTAATCTTCCTTGTGAGACATTTTGGCTAGGTATTCCCCATTCTAACATCCATTTCATAGATTCTAAGAGTTTGTACCTTTTCTCCACTCAAAGGTTGATGATACGAGATAATTCTCTTCTTGCTCAACCCTAAGTCATTGTAATAGTCCTAGAACATCACATTAGCCGAACTGCCATCGTCGACCAATATCATTGGTACCTCATACCCATGCACTCTAGTGGTGATCACTAGAGGGTCATCATGTAGGTCTAGGATCCCCTTAAAATCCAACCTTAAAAACCCCAATATTAGAGTGTTCATATCAACTTTTATTCTCTTACCCTGCCGAGTGAACCACATTGGGCTTTGGAGGGAGAGCTTTGGCTTATTCCACATGAGCCTTTAGCTTTGGATTCTTCCACATTAGCTTTAGGCGTTGGAGGGAGAGATTTTACTTCTGCCACATGATCTTTGGCTTCTGCCACTTTGGCCTTTGGAGTGAACCACATATCATTTTTACACCGAGAGAGATTATATATAGCTAACCTTTAGGATCAGTGATAGGAGGGGGTAAATTTGGATCGGCTTCATCGTCATTATCTAAAGCATCATCATCTCTATTTACTGAGGTGTCTTGTCTACATAAATCATTCCTCTTCCTCTGGGTATAGTCTCGGCCACCCATCAAACTACTTTTATCCACATATTTCCTCATGTTTCCTTGCTTTCACATTTTTTCTATCTCGTCTTTCATAGAGAAGCATCAATCAATGGCATGACCATGGTCTTGATGAAATTCACACCATTGCTTTTATCCCTCTTATAAGGAGGAGATTGGAGCTTCTTCTGCCATTTCAAGGACATATCATTCCTGATCTCATTTAGAATCATTTATGGTGTGGAAATTAAAGGTGTGTAGTCAGTGAAATTTTTATCCACCGATCTCTTTTTATCTCCTTTGCCCTTATATTTTTGGGATTTACTCCCACTGGCACCTTTCTAATCCTTATAATTGGCCGTATGGACTCTTCAGCATTCGTGACTTTCCCGACCATAGCCAGGATTTCTTTCATGGACTTTGGTTGGTCTTTGACCAATTTCTATTAAAGCTTTCCTTTCTACAGACCAACCATTAAGGCAGTGATTGCTACATTCTCATCATAGTCTTCCACTTCTAATTTCTCCTTGTTGAAGTAGGCTATGTAATCCCACAGAGATTCATCATTCCATTACTTTACATATAGTAAGTGAATGGTCTTCTGTCTCGGCTTAACCCCAAAGAAGAAGTTATGTATAACTCTTTCTATAAGTTGCTTTAATTTCTCTATTGAATTTATGAGAAAGGAAGTAGACCAGACATGTGTATCACTGGTTAGAGTGCTTGAGAATGCTCTATATTTTATCTTGTTTGAGACCGAGAAAATATCTATAGCAAATTAATGCATCTCAACATGGTGAAGTGGATTGGTACTCCCATCATCCCTCGGTGTCACCACCGATGGCTTGAAATTAACTGGGGCAGGATAGTTCATAATCCTAGAAAAAATAAAGACCCTTCATTATAACCACTCTGCAGAGTGTCTCTTCTCTTCAACAAATCTCCAATAATGCCCTCCAATCTCTATATAGATCTATTCTAGGGTTTGTTAAAAGAAACCACTATAGTATTATCGCCTTCAGCCTGACCAGTATTATCTTTATCCCCATCCTTCTCGGTCTGGCATTTAACAGGCTCTCAGTCGATTGTTCTCTGATGGCTATTAACTTTATGTTTACCCTCATCTCAGCTATGGGGGGTCATCTATCAGCAAGCCCTCCATTTCTTTTGGATCTTGCCCTATTGCGAGACTTGAAAAATTAGTCTCGCAGATCACCTACAGGTTCGAGTCTATCAAATGTAGACCCCGTACTAAGTCTATCAAGTGTTGATGGACGATCTCATCCCTCTCATCTCGGCCATGTGGTGTTTCCTCTACTAACTTGGATAGGGTGCACAATATTCAAAGAAATTTCATATAATTCCTAACACTCAGCCTTGTCATCATCACACTAATTACCTTCATATTCTTAACCCTGCCTCCCTAGGTGTAGACGCCTAGGGTCAGTAACGTCTCTCCCGCTCTACTGCGATGACAAATCTTTCTGCGAGGTCGACGGTGGTCCCCCTATTGCCTGATGTGCGCTTTCCTTGGCCGCCGGAGTTATCATCTCCATCGTCACACCAGTGACCATGAGTATGAAATTCTAACTGAAGGCATCCATATTCTCTTTCATCTTGGCTTGACTGGATACCAATGAGCATAGCGTTGCTGTGATGTCCACCATCTCAGATTGTGACGGCTCTTAACTGTAACTAGGACCTCCACCAGGTGGGAGATCGGATGCCATTAAACTTTGGTAATCGAAAAGATCAAGACGTGTACTAAAAGTGAGTTGGATGAATTATAATCAAGCTTGAAACTTAAACTAGAGCTCTTTCAATGGTGGTTCAAGCTCAGCCTAGTGTGAGGTTGAACCACCACTAGAGAATCCGATATGGAGTAGTTATAAATGAGAGGAAGAAGATAATAATCTTTATTCCCATAGACGCTGCCAGATTGATGATACCCGAAATGGTATCACTAAATTAATGTAAATATACAAGCTTAATCCAGTATAACAACAGAGTATAGATATATATGCAAATATAGAAGGTGGTGAGGCAAAGAGGAGATGCGATAATATATAAGTGGTTCAGTCTATCTAGGTCCACTCCACTATGTGTGTGTGAGTGAATTCCAATAGGAAAAGGGCTCTAATGGCCTTTCGATACAGATCACTCATATTTCTCTATCTATGTTGCCATTTTAGTAGAGTTTTAGTGGGGTTTCGAATTAGAGGTACTCCTCAAGGTAGGAGAAGCTGAATATTTATATGGATGGGATGGTGCAATGTGCACCCCAAGCATGCAATAGGCATGTATAATATGGAGTGGCCAGTGTATAGTAGCCATCTGTCATTAGTGAATGCATATCATGATTAAAAGATATTCTTCACACATTAGGGAGATGTTGTTCTAACAGTTTCGTCCACATCGAGCTTGTAGTCCACGGGCACTCTCCCACGTGTGACCCATTCCACGCGCCATGTCAGGTGTCAAATATGTCCTATTATGATAGAGAATTAAGCTTGGCCGAGTAAGAGACCTCCATAGGCCTGCTGGTCATCTATTGATGATTGCTAAATGGGGTCTCAACTGGCGTGCATCAGGTCGAGACGATCATATGACTTGATAGAGGAGGTATAAACTAATGGGAAGTAATCCGAGATGATACAGGTAAGTTTATGGCGATGGTCCATAGTCTCAGCCTAGTACATGCACGAGACCGAGACTATTTTTTTGTATCTCTTGGGAGAATCGGGCTCTGTAAGGTCTGTCAAGGCCGAGCTAGTCCATGTCAGTGATGAAGGTACACTTAATCATATCACTAAGTGTACATATTTTAAAATTCGGATTCTACTCTCATATTAGGAGTTCCACGAATATGTGGTCGGTTTCTACCAGTGAAGTTTGTCATGTGCGAGGTGTTTGTTCCCCTTGCGAGCCCATTTGGGGGTTGTTCAGGGTTTTGGTCAACTAGTGGCTCCTTTTCAAGCTTAAGTGATTGTATTTTCAAATTCGGGTCTAATTCTCAAATCAAGAGTCCCGCAACTATGAGGTTGATTTCTACAAGTTACTTTGGTCACGTATAAGGTGTGTGTGCCCCTTGCGAATGTTTTCAACCATAAGTGTTCCTATTTTAAAATTCGAATCCCATTCTCAAACTCGAAGTCCTACAACTATGCGGTCAGTTGCTACGAGTTACATTGGTCAAGTACCCCTTGTGAGGCCATTTTGTGGTTGTTTGGGGTTTTGGTACACTAACAACACGTTTTCAAGTTTAAATGTGTCTATTTTCTAATTCAGGTCTTATTCTAAAACCAAGAGTCTTGGGACTATGCAATCGGTTGCTATCAATTTTTTTGCTCACGTGAAAAGTGTTTGTACCCCTTACGGGGTTGTTTGAGGTTTTGGTGCACTAGCAGAATGTTTTCAAGTATTCGGGTCCTATTCTCAAATCGAGAGTCTCGCAACTATTTAGTCTGATTTTATGAGTTATATTAGTCACGTATAAGGGGTTCGTGCCCCGAGTGCGGCCGTTTTGAGGCTGTTTTGGGTTTTGGCCCACCGATGACACATTTTCTAGCATAAGTGTCCCTATTTTCAAATTTGGGTCCTATTATCAAACTAGGACTCCCGAGACTATACAGTCGACTTTTACGAGTAATATTGGTCATGTGCGAGTTGTACGGGCCCTTGTGGGACCGTTTGGGGTTATTCGGGGTTTTTACCCACTAACGATACGTTTTCAAGACAAAGTGTCCCTATTTTCAAATACTGGTTCTATTCTTAAATCAAAAATCCCATATCTATGCAATTAGTTGCTACGAGTTATATTGGTCACGTGCGAGTGTTCGTTCCCCTTACGAGATTGTTCAGGGTTTTGTCCCACTGACAGCATGTTTTTAAGTCTAAGTGTGCGTATTTTAAAATTAGGTCCTATTCTCAAATTGGGAGTCTCCTGACTACGCGGTTGGTTGCTACGAGTTACGTTGGCCATGTACGAAGTGTTCGTGCCCCTTGCGGGGCCCTTTAAGAGTTGTTTAGTGTTTTGGCCCACTAGCGTTACATTATAGCCTAAGTATACCATTTTTAAATTGAGGTCCTATTCCTAAGATGGGAGTTTTGTGACTATGCGATCGATTTCTACGAGTTACTTTGGTCACGTGCGAGGATTTCACTCCTCTTGCAGCACCCTTTAAGGGTTATTCGGTGTGTTGGTCCACTAGTGGCACTTTTCAAGCCTAAGTGTGGCTATTTTAAAATTTGGTTCCTATCCTCATATTGGGAGTCCCACGACAATGCTGTTCGTTATTAAGATTTTCATTGGTTACATGCTAGGTGATCGTGCCCCTTTCGGGGC
Organism: Sambucus nigra; assembly: GCA_949130495.1. Classification (NCBI taxonomy): domain Eukaryota; kingdom Viridiplantae; phylum Streptophyta; class Magnoliopsida; order Dipsacales; family Adoxaceae; genus Sambucus; species Sambucus nigra. Next base: position 313,485,714 of record OX422213.1, read on the forward strand.
CGTTTGGGGGCTATTCGTGGCTTTGGCCCACTAGCAGCATATTTTCAAGCCTAATGTGCCTATTTTCAAATTCGGATCCTATTCTCAAACTAAAACTCCAGTGAGTATGTGGTTGACTACTACGAGTTACGTTCGTAACGTGCTAGGTGTCTGTGCCCCTTACATGACCCTTTAGGAGTTATTCAGGATATTTGTTCACTAGCAACACATTTTCAGGCCTAAGTATGCCTACTTTCAAATTCAGCTCCAATTCTAAAACTGGGAGTCCTGCTACTACACGGTCAGTTGCTAAGATTTATATTGGTCACTTGCGAGGGGATTGTGCCCCTTGTGGGGTTATTTGGCGGTTGTTCGATGTTTTGGCGCACTAGAGGAACGTTTTCAAGGCTAGGTGTGCCTATTATCAAATTGGGAGTCTTGTAACTATGTGGTCAGTTGTTAAGTGTTACATTGATCACGTGCGAGGTGTATGTGCCCCTTGTAGAGCCGTTTTAGGGATGTTAGGGTTTTTTGCTCACCAACATAACGTTTTCAAGCCTAAGTGTGCCTATTTTTAATTTCAGATCATATTATCAAACCAAGAGTCTTGCAACAATGGGGTCGGTTGCTAAGATTTATATTGTTCACTTGAGACGTGCTCCTTGCGGGGCTGTTTAGGGGTTGTTTCGTGATTTTGTTCCATTAGTGGCACATTTTCAAGCCCAAATGTACCTATTTTGAAATTTTATTCCTATTTCAAAATTGGTAGAGTCAGTATCTATGAGTTACGTTGATCGTGTGGGGTGTGTTCGTGGCCCATGCGAGGCCGTTTGGGAGCTTTTCGGGGTTTTGGCCCACTAGTGGTACATTTTTAGGTCTAAATGTGACTACTTTAAAATTCGGCTCTTATTCTCAAATCAAGAGTCCTGGGACTATACGGTTAGTTATTAAGATTTATGTTGCTCACGTGCAAGGGGATCGTTCCCCTTGTGGTCCTTTTGGTGGATGTTTGATGTTTTAGAGCACTAGAGACACGTTTTTAAGGCTAAGTGTGCCCATTATCGAATTCGGCTCCTATTCTCAATCCAGGAGTCCTTCGACTATACGGTCGGTTGCTACGAGTTATGTTTCTCACATGCGAGGTATTCGTGCCCCATGCAGGGCCGTTCGGGAGCCGTTCAGAGTTTTGGCCCACTTCTGGCACATTTTGGGGCTAAGTATGTTGATTTTCAAATTTGGGTCATATTCTCAATCGAGAGTCCTGTGACTACACGGTCGATTGCTACAGATTACGTTGGTTACATGTGAGGTGTTCATTCCCATTGTGGGGCCGTTTGGGAACTGCTCGTAGTTATGGCACTTTAGTGGCACGTTTTCAAGCCTAAGTGTGCCTATTTTCAAATTCGGATCCTGTTATCAAATTTGGAGTCCCACAATTACGTGATCAGTTACTACGAGTTACGTTGGGTAGGTGCGAGGTTTTCATGATCACTAAGGGGCTATGTCGGGGTTGTTCAGGGCTTTGGCGCACTAGAGGTATGTTTGTAAGTTTAACTGTGTATATTTTTAAATCCGGGTTTTATTCAAAAATTGAGAGTTTCGCTACTACGCGATCGATTGCTGCGAGTTACGTTGGTCACGTTCGAGGTGTCTATACCCCTTGTGGGTCTGTTTGGGGATTGTTTGCAATTTTGGCGCACCGGAGGCACGTTTTCAAGCCTAAGTGTGCCTTTTTTCAAATTCGAGTCCAATTTTTAAACCGAGAGTCCCGCGATTATGAAGTCCATTGCTACGAGTTACTTTGAACATGTGCGAGGTGTTCGTGCCCCTTGTTCAGGATTTTACCCCACTAACGACACATTTTCGAGCCAAACTGTGCCTATTTTCAATTTTTGGTCCTATTCTCAAATCGGAGTCCCGTGACTATGCAGTCAGTTGTTACGAGTTACATTGGTCACGTGCGAGGTGTTCATGCCCCTTGTAGGGCCGTTGGGGTGATATTTTGGGGTTTTGGCCCGCTAGCATAACATTTTCAAGCCTAAGTGTGTCTATTTTCAACTTCGGGTCATATTCTTAAACCGGGAGTCCCGCAGCTACATTTTCAATTGCTACGAGTTATGTTGATTACCTTCAAGATGTTCGTGGCCTTTGCGGGTTTGTTTGGTGGTTGTTTGGGGTTTTAGTGAACTAGCGTCATGTTTTCAAGAATAAGTGTTCCTATTTTCAAATTCAGGACCTATTCTCAATTCGAGAGTCTAACGAATATGTGATCAGTTGCTATGACTTACGTTGATCATTTGTGAGGTGTTCGTGCCCTTTGCGGGGCTCTTTGGGGGCTGTTTAGAGTTTTGGTCCACTAGCGACATATTTTCAAGCCTAAGTGTTCCTATTTTAAAATTCAAAATCTATTCTCAAATTGGGAGTCCAATGACTATGCAGTGTTTCTATGAGTTAAGTTTGTCCCTTGTGCAGTATTCGTGCGCCTTACTGGGCCATTTGGGGGTTGTTCGAGGTTTTGGCTAACTAGTGGCACATTTTCAAGCCGAAGTGTTCCTATTTTTAAATTCAGGTCCTATTCTCAATCTGAAAGTCTCCCAACTACTCGATCGGTTGCTACAAGTTACGATAGTCATGTGCGAGAAGTGTTCATTCCCCTTACGGGGATTTTGGGGCCTGTTCGGGGGGGGGGGGGTCCCACAAGCGGCATGTTTTATGCTTTAGTGTGACTATTTTCAAATTTGACTCCTATTCTCAAATCAGTGGTTCCGTGAATACACGGTCAGTTGTTATAAGTTATGTTGGTCATGTGCGAGATATTTGTGCCCTTTGCGGGGCTGTTCGGGATTTTGGCCCACTCACGATGCATTTTAAAGCCTAAGTGTGCCTATTTTCAAATCTGGGTCATATTCTCAAATCGGGAGTCCCACGACTATGCAGTCAAATTTTACGAGTTACATTGGTCACTTACGAGGCGTCCTTGACCCTTGCGAGCTCATTTCGTAGTTGTTCAGGGTATTGGCCCACTTGCGGACCGTTTTCAAGCCTAAGTCTGCCTAATTCCAAATTTGGATCCTATTCTCAAACCAGGAGTCTGGCGACTACTCGATCGGTTGCTACGAGTTGCGTTGGCCATGTGAGCTGATCGTGCCCCTTGCGAGGCCATTTTGGGGTTGTTTAAGGTTTTGACCCACTAGGAACACTTTTCAACCCCAAGTGTGCCTATTTTAAACTTTGGGTCATATTCTCAAACTGAGAGTCCTGTGACTATGCGATCAATTCCTTTGAGTTACGCTGGTTACGTGCGAGGTGTTTGTGCCACTTGTATGATCGTTTGGTTTTTTGGGGTCGTTTTCCTATTAACAACATGTTTTCAAGCTTAAGTGTTCCTATTTTCAAATTTGGGGCCAATTCTCAAATCGGGAGTAACGACTATGCGATCAGTTTCTACAAGTTACACAGGTCACGTGCGAGGAATTCATGCACCTTGCAGGGCTATTTAGGGGTTGTTCATGATTTTTACCCGTTAACAACACATTTTTAATCCTAAGTGTGGTTATTTTCAAATTCGGGTTCAATTCTAAAATGGGGTCTCTCGTGACTATACATTTTTTTATTATGAGTTACTTTGGTCACGTGCGAGATATCCGTGCCCCTTACGGGGCCGTCTTGCAGTTTTTCGGGGTATTGACCCACTAGCGTCGTGCTTTTAAGCCTAAGTGTGCCTATTTGAAAATTCAGATTCTTTTCTCAAATCGGGATTCTCATCACTATGTTATCGGTCTCTACGAATTAAGTTGATCACATGTGCTGTGTTTGTGCCCTTTGACAAGCTGTCACGAGGTTATTCGGGATTTTGGCCCACTAGCGACTCATTTTTTAGCCTGCGTGTGACTATTTTCAAATTCGGGTCCTATTCTCAAATAGGGACTCCCATGACGACGTTGTCGGCTCCTACGAGTTAGATTGATCACATGCAAGGTGTTTGTGACCTTTGCGAGTCTATTTTTAGGCTCTTTGGGATTTTGGTCCACCAGTGGCACATTTTCAAGCCCAAATTTGTGTTCCATTCTCAAATTGGGAGACCCACAACTACACAGTCGATTTCTAAAAGTTACGTTGGTCACCTGTGAGGTGTTCTTGCCCCTTGCGGGGTTGTTTAGGGGCTCTTTGGGGTTTTGGCCCACGAGCGGCATGTTTTCAAGCCTAAGTGTGCCTATTTTCAAATTTGGGTTCTATTCTCAAATCGGGAGTGTTGCAACTATGAGATCGGCTATTACGAGCCATGTTGGTCACGTGCGAGGTGCTCATGCCCCAAGCAGGTCTGTTTGGTGGTTTTCGGGATTTTATCCCACTAGCGGCACGTTTCTAATCCTAAGTAAGCTTATTTACAAATTTGTTCATATTCTCAAATCGAAAGTCCCACGACTACGCAGTCGGTCGCTACAAATTATAACATGCAAGGTGTTATCGCCTCTTGTGGGGCCATGTAAAATATTTTTTTATTTTTCTCAAAAAAATTTGAAACCAAAAGTCTTTTTGTATTTTTCAAACAAGACTCTATAAATGAAAAAAATACAAAAATACACATGTCATAACACTAGTGAGATGTAAATCATGATGCAAAAACTAGCATATGACAAACATGGCAACACAATCATCCTATAGATTTAGCGTGGGAATAATCAAGTTCCACCAAACAAGAACCATGAAGTTTAAATCCTAAAGCCTCTAAGACCGACTTCGTAACCCAAGTAGGTGTGAAATTACTCATAGGGGTTTCAAAAATCAAAACGAATTTATTACTTAACTTCCTAGGAGCATTCCTAAGGTCATAGCAAAAACGTCTTAGTTGACTATAACAAAGAGTTCAAGTGTAAACACGACGGGAATGATTACCAAAATCTCAACCTCTCCTCATGTTACTAGTGGACTCTCTTACACGATTGGTATTGTCATTGGGAATGGGAACAACTATATCATCGTAGACTATACCAAACCTATCTCCCTTGATTTGGACGGTGCGTAACATCTTATCCAACTTCTCCTATCTAGTCTCCAAATTACACTTCACCTTTCTTGAGACTTTTAATCTTTCCTCTAACTCACTAATCTTAGACTGAAGTAAACGCCTAGACTCCTCAAACTCTAGAATCTCCTTCTTTAAATCCTCCATCAAACCACGAAGACTATCTCTCTCTTTCCCCACATATTCTAGCTTTTCTCTAATAGTATTGTCCCTTGCCCAAAGATCCACAATCAAAGCATAATTATTCTATACGGAACGCTCATTCAACTTAGCTTGAAATTTCAAGTTAGCCTTTTTCACCTTTACCACTTTCGCATACAACTCACTAAAGGAAACTTGTAACTTTCCTACATCAATATCCTCATCCTTACTAGATTCACCCTCACTCACTTGGGATTCACACTCAACAGCCTTAAAAGTATCATGCGCATGAGAATTTTCATGCGAAGATTTATCATCATTGTTTACATAACATGCCATGAATGCTACAATGTTACGCTCATTGGAGGAACTCTCTCACTCTTCCATTTCACTATCACTTAAGGTGGTGTTATATTCTATCGGTTTCTTGCCCTCCGTCTTACCTCTAATGGGACACTTGGAAACCTTATGACCATAACCTTCACACCTAAAACACCTATCCGACTCAAACCTTTTAACATTCTCACTCTTATACTTAGGGGCGAGATCTACCTTGTTGTTTTTAAATTTCTCAAGTCTTTTGGCATATTTCGATTGCTTTTGAAACTTAAGAAAAAATTTCAACTTTTTTTGTCAACAAGGCTATATCCTCAAAACAGAATCGGAATCATCATTCGAAACTTTAATGTCGTCCTTCCGGGCTTCCAAAGCAATGCCCTTTTCTTTATTTGGCACTTTCTTAGAGCTAAACATATCGAGTTCATAGGTTTGTAAGTCACCTATAATCTCTTCAAGTTTCATCAATTCAAGCATACCTAAGGAGTTCAAAATGGTCACTTTTGCATTAAATCTACTCGGCAGTGAACTTAAGATTTTCTTTATAACTTAATTATCGAGTTTTTTCTCTCCTAAGTTAAACAATAAGTTGAAAATATTTAACAATCTAACGTAAAACTCATCAAATGACTCACTCTCTAGCATCTTATTGGTCTCAAAATGTGTAGTGATATTTGGAAGTTTAGATTTCCTAACCGTTCTAGTTCCCTCGTGAGTAAGTGAAATAATATCCTGAGCTTCTTTTAAAGTTTCAAACGTCATGATTCTATTATACTCTTCTGGTGTGACATGAGAGGAAATAATGTGAATACCTTTAAAGTTGTAAAGTGCAAGTCCATGTTCAATTTCGATCGATGACTCAACGAGTTTTAAATTTGTACATCACCCTCTCGTGTAATCCGTGGAGTCCAACCGTTTTCAATCATTAAACACACACACTCATCAATTGATTTCAAAGCACTTTTCATTTGCATTTTCTAATAACCATAGTGAGTGCCATAAAGAATTGGAGGTCTAAAACATTCATAGTTTTCTAAATTCATCCTTAAAAACACAAGGTATTATCATAATAAAAAATATATTTCTAGATCTTATACCAATTTATAGGGCCCTTTTTCTTTCGAATGTGTTTTAAGGATGTCAAAAACAACTTTCTTATTTAAAAACTCTTTTTCAAATTTTAAATCGCACCAGGTGTGTGAACCAATTTTGGTTAAGACCAATTTTATCTTGTTTAACCCTAAACATGCATCTAAGTGATTAAAGTAAGTCAAATAAATAAGTTCAGAAAGGCAATACCAAATATATGAGGAAACCACTAAAGGAAAAAAAATCTCAAACGGCCCTAGCCAGACAATCACTACGATATGGTATTACAAAGTATTGACGATGGACTTACTCAACGACTCGATCCCCCATAAGTCTTGATGCTCCTCTAATCCTTTAACCACTCCTACATAATGCCCATGCAGAATTCCTTCTACGCTGATCGTCCACAACACGCGTCTATATATGTCTCGGTATCCACCGATACAGCTTGGCAATGTCTAAGATGTTGAACATAAACTCCTTCACTTTTTCAACACAAAACCCAACGATGTTTAAGATGATGAACAAACTCCAATGGTGAAAACAAATATCACTATAGCATATTTGAATGAAAGATCGGATATTTGAAACTCTAAGGATATTTTTAGAATTTAAAAACCTCAGAAAATTTATGTAGAAAACGTGTTGTATGTAAACTGATTTTCTGATTCTATAACTTTTTAAATGATGAGTGAAACACGCCTTAAATAAGAAATTTGAGTCGGCGCATCGTTCAAACGATATAAGCATGTCGCTCGAACGAAATGGCCATGTCTTTCTCTCTTGAACGACCTCCAATGTCGTTTGAACCATAAAATTCAAGAGTTTGCAAAATACAAAACTCTAAATGATCTTTATCTCAAAATAAATGAAGTTTAAACATTTATTAATAAAAATAACATCCTAAAAACATTTTTTTAGTCCCATAAACATTACACATTCATACCTGAGGATCTCAGAATGCAATGAAGACGTGAAACGTGCACCAAATTAACATCGACATGATTTATTGTTGAAGCTTTGGCCGAAGCGTCTTCAATAAACTTTATGTCATAGAATGTGTGGGATTGTGATAATAAAAATCTATTTATGATTCAAAAACAATGTTTTGTTTCGGGAAAAGTCATACAGTTACAATGGACTCAATTGGAAATTTTTTCCTTACATCCTGCAACTACGCGGTCAGTTTGTTCAAGTTAAATTGGTCACATGCGAGGCATTCGTGCCCCTTACTGGGATGTTTGGAAGCTATTTGATGTTTTGGCCTACTAGTGACACGTTTCAAGCCTAATTGTGCCTATATTCAAATTTTGGTCCTATTCTCAAATCGAGAGTCCCGCGACTATGTGGCTAGTTCCTAAGAGTTAGTTGGTCACCTACGAGGTTTTTCTTCCCATTATAAGGTCGTATGGTTGTTCTTAGGGGTTTTGTCCCACTTGCGGCATGATTTTATGACTAAGTGTGCCTATTTTCACATTGGGTTCCTATTCTCAAACTTGGTGTCCCACGAATACGTGGTCGACTGCTACGAGATACGTTGCTCAAGTTCAAGATTTTTGTTCCCATTGCAGGTCCATTTAGGGGTTGTTCAAGGTTTGGGCCCACTAGTGGCACTTCTCAAGACTAAGTTTACCTTTTCAACTTTGGGTCCTATTCTCAAATCAAGAGTGCCACGACTATGAGGTCGGTTGCTAGGATTTACGTTGGTCACGGGGGAGGTGATCGTGCCCCTCGAGGGGCCATTTGGTGGCTATTCGAGGTTTTGTTCCACTAGAATTTTGAAGCCTAAGTCTGCCTATTTTCCAATTTAGGTCTTATTCTCAAATCGGGAGTCCTGCGACTATGTGGTTGGTTGTTAAGAGTTACTTTTGTCATGTGTGAGGTTTTTGTGCCCCTTAAAGAACAGTTTGGGGTTGAACAGGGTTTTGGAGCACTAGAGGCACGTTTTCATGCCTAAGTGTCCCTTTTTTCATTTTTTTCCTATTCTTAAATCGGGAGTCACGCGACTATGTATCCAGTTGCTACGAGTTGTGTTGGTCAAGAGCGAGGTGTTCAAACCCTTGTGGGGTCGTTTGGGGACTACTCGAGGTTTTTGCCCACTTGCGCTACGTTTTCAAGACTCAGTGTTCCTATTTAAAATTTGGGTCCAATTCTCAAATAAGGAGCCCCCCAACTATATGGTCGGTTGCTACGAGTTACCTTGGTCACGTACGAGATATTCGTGCCCCTTACGGGACCGTATGGGGTTTTTTGGGGTTTTGGCCCAATAGCATCACGTTTTCAAACCTAAGTGTGCCTACTTGAAAATTAGAGTTATATTCTCAAAATTAGAGTCTCCTGAGTACATGGTTGGTTTCTATAAGTTACATTGGTCACGTGTGATATGTCATACCTCTAGTGAGGCCTCAAGGGGGTTGTTCAAAATTTTGGCGCACTGGCGAGACGTTTTCAAGGTTAGGTGTGCCTGTATTTAAATTCAAGTCTAATTCTCAAACTGGGAGTCCTATGACTACGCGATTGATTCCTACGAGCCGTATTGGTAATGTGAAAGATATTCATTCCCCTTATAGGGCGATACGAGGACTTCTCGGGATTTTTGCACACTTCTAATACATTTTCAAGCTTAAGATTGCCTACTTTCAAATTTTGGCCCTATTTTTAAATCAGGAGTACCACGACTATGAGGTTGGTTATGATGAGTTATGTTGCTCAAGTGTGATGTGTCTTGCCCCTTGTGAGGCCACTTCAGGGTTATTCGGGGATTTAGCGCACTGGTGACACGATTTCAAGCTTAGGTGTGCCCATTTTCAAATTCAGGTCCTATTCAAAAATTGGGAGACCTGTGACTACACGGTTGCTTTCTATGAGTTAAGTTGGTCACATGCGATGTGTTTGTTACCCTTATAAAGTTGTTTGGGGGTTGTTCGGTGTTTTGGCCCACTAGAGACACGTTTTCAAGTCAAAGTGCATCTATTTTCAAATTTGGGTCCTATTCTCAAATCGGGAGTCCCACGACTATGCGATCATTTGCTACAAGTCACATTGATCACGTGCGAGGTGATCGTCCCCTTACAGGTTCGTTTGGTGTCTTTTTTGGGTTTTAGTGCACTAGCGGCATGTTTTCAAGCCTAAGTGTGCTAATTTTCAAATATGGGTCCTATTTCAAATCAGGAGTTCCGCGACTATGCAATCGATTTCTATGATTTTTATTGGTCATGTGTAAGGTATTTATGCCCCTTCCGGGACTGTGTGGGAGTTGTTTAGGGTTTTGGCGCACTGGCGTTATGTTTTCAAGCTTAAGTGTGCCTATTTTCAAATCCAAATCCACTTCTCAAATCGGGAGTTTTGCAACTATACGGTTGGTTACTACGAGTTACTTTGGTCACTTGAGAGGTGTTTGTGCCCCTTACGGGGACATTTGGGTGTTTTTTAAGGTTTGGCCCACTAGTGTCACATTTTCAAGCCTAAGTGTGCCTAGTTTCAAATTTGGGTCCCATTCTCAAATCGAAAATCTCACGACAATGCGGTCGATTACTAAGAGTTATGTTGGTCACGTGTGATGTGTCGTGACTATTGTGAGGCCCAATTAGGGGATGTTCGGGTTTTGGTGCATTAGAGGCACATTTCCAGGCTTAAGTGTGGATATTTTAAAATTCAACTCCAATTCTAAAACTCAAAAAGTTGTGACTACCCGATAAGTTTCTACGAGTTACATTATTCATGTATGAGGTCTTTGTGTCCCTTGCGAGGCTGTTTGGTGGTTGTTAGGGGTTTTGGCGCACTAGCAGCCCATTTTCAAGCCAAAGTGTGCCTATTTTGAAATTCGAATCCTTTCTCAAACTGGGTGTCACGTGATTATGCAGTTGGTTGCTATGAGTTATGTTGGTCATATGCAAGGTGTTCATTCCCCTTGCGAGACCGTTTGGGGGATATTTGGTATTTTGGACCACTAGTGGCACATTTACAAGTTTAAGTGTGCCAATTTTCAACTTTGGGTCCTATTCTCAAACCGAGAGTCATGCGAGTATACGGTGAGTTGCTAAGAGTCACGTTGGTCATGTGTGACGTGTTCGTGCCCCTTATAGGTCAATTTAGTGGTTGTTCGGGGTTTTAGCTTACGAATTGCACGTTTTCAAGCCTAAGTGTGCCTATTTAAAATTATAAGTCCTATTAACAAACTAGCGTTCCATGACTATGATCTCGGTTTCTACCAGTTACGCTAGTCACATGCAAGGTGATCGTCCCCCTTGAGGGATCGTGTGGAGGTTCTTTGAGGTTTTGGCCCACTGTCGGCACGTTTTCAAGCTTAAGTATGCTTATTTTCATATTTGGGTCCAATTCACAAATCGGGAGTCCTGCAACTATATGGTCAGTTATTACGAGTTACTTTGGGTACGTACAAGGTGCCCATGCCCCTTGTAGGGCTATTTTTGACTTTTTTGAGATTTTGGACCTCTAATATCATGTTTTCAAGTCTAAGTCTGCCTACTTTCAAATCGGGGTTCTATTCTCAAGCTCGGTGTTATCGTCTAAAAATGGAGATAACAAATAATTGAATAATCAATAAAAAGATGAATAATTATAGAGAATGGGGGTGAGAGACAATGAGAATAGGATAGATTTTATGTGGTTAGACCTAAGATGAAAACCTATATCCATGGGGTTAATAACTCTTCTTCCACTATTATTAGGTGTACAATTATGGTTGACTTAGTATCTCAATGATTGAAAATGAGAGAGCCCCATTTTTAGGTGGACTCGTTCCCTATTTATAGGTGGTTGGTAGAGAATATTTAGAGGACATGTGAACTGCCTTTATAGGTCAAGTAGTTATACCTATATACAAATGCTAATTAATAAATAATAAATAAATATGCCTTGGATCACATGTTGATGTCCCTGGTATGTGTATAAGTAACAAACTCTTAACAACCATGATCCCTTATTTCCACGTGAATAGTGATAAGCCTTTTGGGTGTATATGCGAATATGTGCATATGGTGTGAGTGGATATCTGCACTGGAGTAAGATAATTGTCAATGTAATGAGGTATGAAAATGGATACCTTAGTCGACCTCCTATTCGAAGTGAGGCCGAGCACATGGTGAGTCCTCTTTTGATATTATTTTAGACCTAGTACAGGATGGGACTATAAAGGTAAATAAAAAATCTCTAAGACTTCATGCACGATCTCTGTGGTTTGGTAACGAGTGAATGGATGGAGTATTTTATTCTGCTCCTATTGAAGTAGGATGGTTGGATCTATTTTTTTCGGCTTAGGCCGAGAAGATTGCCTTTGTGTTTGTGAATAAAATTGAGGACACATGTCGGGAAACTGAAGCATCTTCTTTATAATGATTATGGCAGGTCGCATATGAAGGTGCTTTGTACCGTTGCTTCAAATGTTATAGGCTTTTGTGTAATTTTTATTGCATACCTTCATCCTCTTTCTTAAAATTATAAATCCCCCCCATAGGTCTTTTGGTGACGAAAATCTCAACATGAACAACAATGAAAGAAAACAATCACCAAGAGATCAAGAGCAGCAAACAATCACAATCACAACATAAGAATATACGTGGTTCGGTAACTTGCCTATGTCCACAGAGATGTCTACTGCCTTTATTAAGTAATTTTTGAGAAGGTTTTTCTCTATGCCCTTATGCCCCGGGCCATGGGTACAATATATATTCTATTAATTGAAAGTGGTTGTAACCAACACGTTGGATCAATATCCCTTGAATATCTCTCCGAGATTTTTGGGGATAAACCCGGTCATATCTTCAATTTTAACTGTTAATCAAGGCTCATAATTTGGGTCAGGCGCCTCATTGATTCACTTGGTCTTGGCCAGCTACTTTATGGGCTTGATCGATAATAGGTACCCACAATTTCCCCTAAAAATTTTGGGGTCACGATTTGGGCTCACAAATTTTAAAAAATCATTTTTTCTTCCCCTTTGATGACACTGTTGTAGTTCATAGGGTTGAGAGTGTGCGCTATCATTGAGGAGTTTAAATTGAAGTTTGGGACGATTCGATCGTCACTTCAACTCATTTCTTCTCTTTCTTCCAAGCTATATTTTTATCTTCATCTTCATAAATCTGTGATTTTTCACCATCTCGATCTTGATTCTTACTTTGTAAGTTCTAAATTCTCTCCTCTTTCTATATTTCTTTTCGGCGCTGCTTTTCTTTCTACTGTAGCTAGGGTTTTTCATGGAGAAAATAGACAACAGGTCTCTTACTGAATTTAGAAAATGCTATAATATCCCCAACTGGGTGGATATTGAGTGTGTCCCTGTTCCTCGTAATGTTCGTGACATTGAGTATGGTCACTGGATACACGTTCTTCTATTATCTCAAGGGGGTTTAACTTTTCCCCCAAATCGCCCGTTCTTACATTTCTTTCAATACTTCAAAATAGTTCCAGCTTAGTGTTCTCCAAATGTTTGGAAAATTGTAAATGAAGTCTATAGAATAAATCAACTTTATGGCACTAACTTAGCATTGGCTGAAATTTTCTTTTGTTATAACTTTTTCTTGCACGAGTTCTGGTCTTCTATATTTGAAAGAGAGGAGTCTAGACAGGGTATTAGTAGTGGATCTACCTGATTCCCACAAGGACTATTGATCTGAAGGGTTCATCGCTAGGAACTGGTAATTTCCTCCCCAAACAGAGGGCATAAGGTACTAGGAACCTCGGATGCCTACCTATGGGGAGGAGTACATAGGTTGTTACCAAACCTTTTCATTTATTGCTTGCTCGTTCATTTTAATGTGTTTTTCTTATAATGTTCTCTTCTCTTTCCCTTTTTCAGCGAGGTCTAAAAACTAAGAACGTACTCCTCGAAAGACCCGAGCTGTTGAGATGATAAAAGCCTGGGAGATAAGGGACCCCATAGCCGAGGTTGAACATCTGAAGTCTGTTGCTTTCTTATTAGAATGCAATAACATTACCACCAAATTTTTTCTAGCCCAGTGGATATAATTCCCCACCTCGATATCCTAGAGGAAGTTGATGCCCCTGAACCCATCGAGTTAGGTAACGAGGAAGGGAGAAGCTCAGAGGTTAGAAGTGTTGAAGGTGATAGAGGTGGTAGTGGTGATGCAGGATCCAGTGAGGAAGGATCCAGAGAAGATGAATCCAATGGATAAAGGTCCAACGAATAAGATATGGATCCTCCAAGAAGAAAAAACTTGATCCGTGATGATGATGAAGATGATGTCCTGTTATCCAACAGGCTGAAGTTCCAGAAATCGAAGTCTGGGGACACTGTTAGTGGTTCTAAGACAACAGATCATGAGAAAAATATGAAAAGGAAAAAAGAGGAATAGAAGAGGTAAAGAGAGAGGAAGAAAGAAGAATAAGGAAGTCGAAAAGATTAGAGAATAAGGGAAGAGGAGAGGAGAAGAAAGGATAAAGAAAGCACGAACCTATTTAGTGCATGTAGTTATTCTAGCCGAGGGGCCTATATTACTTTGACCCCTCATCTTTCACCAATGATGCTTGAGAGATCAGTGCTCACAGCGGATCATGAGCATTCTTCGAGCATGGGCCCTGACTAGTTAGCCCTGAAAGTAGACAAAGGGCTTTCTTTGGTAAGGCCCCTCCCCCCTTTCTCTATTTCTTTGACTTGTAATTTCTTCTCAATTTATTTACCAATATTTATCTATTTCTGCAGTTTGTGTTTGACTAAATGTCCTCAAGCGCACCCAAAATGAGCTGTCAAGGAAGAATTTTGAGCTCGGGGAGAGACTAAGGTCTACCCAAGAGGCTCAGAAGTCCTTAAAGAAGGCTCTCACATAGGCTAAAGCATCTTTTGTTTAGGAGAATGCCAAGGCGGCTAAAGTTCTTAAAGAGACACGCGAGGCTTATGAACTGATGGTTAAAGGTAATTTGGATACCACATAAGAGAATAAAATGCTGGCATATGCGAATAAGAAGTTGACCAAGAAGGTGGTGAAGCTGGAGGCAGAGGCATCTACCGTCAGAGAGAGAGACTACAATGAGGGATGGGCGGTAGCATATGAAGATGTTGATGGCCAAATCAATAACATCATCCGAGCCAACTTCAAGAAAGGTTGGGATCAAGCCTTAGTTATTGCTGGAGTTATTATTGAATCCTCTATCTTCAACGAACATCATTTGGGCCCAAGCCTTCTATTAAAGAGGAGGTCCCTGTTGCTCGAACGATCTCAGAACTAGTTGCCCTTACTTTCGATGCCCCTATTGCTAATGTCTCTGATGATAACCAGGGTTTGATTTCTTCTCCAGCTAAGGGATGTGTAGTTGTGGTTAGGATGAGCGAGGCTGCTGCTAACAAGGGGAAGGATCCATCCTCCATCGAGCAAGTTGATGCTAGAAACTAGATTCATAGGCCTTCTTCTTCACTTGTGTATTTTTTTTTATCATTTGATGTACTTATACTTGGCTAGTGCCACTTCCCAATGAATGAAAGAGATTCCTTTTTTTCTTTCACTGATATATGTGCTCTTTTATGTTCGATGTCTTGTAGCTTGTTGATCTGTATGATTATATTCCTTCTACCTCTCGTCTAGGCCAGATCCTTAGTTCAAACATAAGCGAACAAGATCACCAGGCTTTAATTAAGATTTATAAGTCCCTTAGGTCAAGGAATAAGGAATATAAATACCAATTCGAAGTAGTTGCCAAACTAAAGGAAAGGCTTGCATAAATAAAGGAGATTGGCGCTTCCGTTCAAGAAGAGATGGATTCTTTAAAGGGGAAACTCCTGGGCGCATTTGAGATCAATCAAGTTGGGGAGGTGCTGAAGTAAGAAAATGATGCCTTAAGGATGGAGGTCACTCTCCTTAAGGAAAATGATCCAAGAAGTTCTCCCCAAGTTATCCAAGGTTCCTCGTCGTCATCCACGTAGCGAGTTAGGAGAAATGATGGAAGTTCCCAGAGGGAGATTGCCGAGTTGAAGGGAGACATTCAGCAAGCATATGTGATTGTTGTCGATCTCCAAAGAGATGACACAAGGCTGAGGCACCTATTTCAAAAAGTTCCTCGACAAGTATGGGCTGATAGATACGACCAAGGCTAGACAGATGCTCCCTCGAATCTAAAGGAGGTCGAGGAGTTGGCTTTCATTAGAGGGTGGTTGAGTGCCCTTGGGGAGATGATGATTCCTAAGAATTTTTCCCTTTGGTACAGGCAATAGATTACTCACCTAACCTTAGAATTGAATTCGTTTAGAAAGGATGATCGTTAGATCCTTATAGATGCCATCCCGAGACGGATGCTAAAGCTGAGCTCAGAGGAGGTTGTGGAGAGCGTTTCCCCTCACCTTGATGATGGTTGGAGAGCTCGAGTAGAAAACTACCTTGATCACCGACCTAGATCTTCTTAGGGTTAATTTAATCCATTACTGTTATACATGTAACTATGTAATTTTTAGTAAGAAAGATTTATGTTTTGGGCATAGGCCGACTAAACATGTGTTGCTTCCTTTTTCCTTTTTGATAAACTCTAATTATTTGAAGCACTTCAGTCGACTAAATGTCATTTAGACTTTAATTTCAATTGAGCATTCCCCCAGTCCAGTATGACTTAGCCATACCATTCCGCCCACTTTACCTTTTAGGTCGTGTCGCCACACTACATTAGGACTAAGAAAGGCAATTGTGAGAATACACCTTATTAATAGGCAATTCACCTAGCAGGATTTTGGAGCTAAGATATGTTGGCCATCAACCTGGGTTGGCCATGCTACCTAAGGATCCCCTGTAGGTCTTTATTTATTGTCGAAGCAACCTATGAGTCCAATTGTGTTTTTGAACAAAGGCCTGAGGAGGGTTACTACCTATCGACCCTGATAATTATGCTTTGGATGAGTTAATTTAGGATAGACCTAACCACCTTGTTAAAATCATAAGATGCTGGTTTGAAAGATCTTGACTGAACTAAGTTAGCCAACCGAGGTACGTTTACTACTGAAGCAGTTTTTCATAAAATGTTATAAAACCTCTTTAAAAACATTTTTATATAAAAGATTTTTAAAACCTTTTTAAAAATATCCCAACACTCTTAATATTAAATGTAAATAAAACTTTAAAACAATATCTTACCAACGTTCATATTGTTGGGCTTGAATGTTGAAGGCAACTGGTAATTCGGATTCGTCTTTTGTAGATGAAAACTTCTTCAATTATTCTACGACTTGAAGTGGTACACGACATAATTAATTATGATGGACTTATACAAAATATGTCCATACAAATCTCCCCTTATGTCTATGCCGGCACATACATAAAAATATCTGAATTATCAAAAACCAAAATGCCTATACAAATCTACCCTCCCATGAATCCCAAAACTGAAAAGGTAAAATTTGCAAGTTCTCAAATTTTTCTTCAACATCAAAACTCTCAAATCTTTTCTCATTAGGGTGTGCAACATCATGATATTCAAACTCTGTACCTACACACATGAGAAAAAGCAAAAACCTTCGTGACGCATCGAGTTTGAAATGATATAGGAATGAAGTATTAATAATCAAATCTCCCCCATAATGCAAAAACCTTCGCCATAACATGATAATTCTTTATCCACCTTTTTATAATGTCCCCAAATAGACAGATTAGAAGAAAAAATCAAAACATGGAGTGTCACGAAAAAATGCATAGCAAATGTGGATCAAACTATGCGCATGCAAAGGTATGTCCCAAAAAAATTCACAAACTATTTTTGGATTTTTCAATTTTTTTATACAAAAAACGGATACAAAAAAAATCACAACATGGATTTAAACTCAAACAACCAAGTCATGGGAATGGAATGAATGGGTGTGAACACATTCGATAGGTAAATCAACTCAATCAATCATATGTGCACGATGCATATGTGTACCCCTAACTAACGAACATCAAAAGTATCCTTAGGTGAAAAAATTGTTGAATTTAGATGACATCGTCTTATACAAATCAACAAATCAAAGTCAAAATGATTTCCACCCCAATAACATCCAAAAATATTTACTGCATTTTCAAGAATTTCAAGGATATGCAAATTCGTTTTAATTCTCCAACCAAACACCCTCGTATATATTTTCTTTTTAGAGGTAATCTAAATTCTCAAACTTTGGAGAATTGGTGCAAAAACCTAAATCGCCCATATTTGGCATGAATTTCTTTTTAATAACTTTAATTATTTTTCGGACTCTTTTAAACCTCTTTGGACCACGGATAATAAAATTCCTCGATTTTTTAGGTCTTTTTTAATGGTGGCTTAGAATCGCAAAGGCTAAATGAACCTTTCGTAGCCCTTTACCATTTTCAAACAAAGCACACAAACTCACAAAATGGTTTTTATATGCACAATTTCCTCATCAAAATTTATCGCGCTTGGTTCGTTTTAAAGAACATGATTGAAGTGAAAACACCCAACCAACATGTGATAAGACAAGCACAATAATAAAACCAATCCGTTTATGTGTGCAATAAAGGAAATCATGTGTCAAACATGTACGAAGTAACACTAAATTACATCTCAATGATTCCAAACATTGTAAAGAACATGGATGAATTGACCTATTGTCTCAAAACACTATCAAATAGTCACATGAAAAATAATGAAATGAAGTTTTGACTCGGTCATCCGAAGTGATCATCCATAAATGGTGTAAACAAAATACAAAAATCTATACAAAAAGTACATGTCACAACGCTGGTAAAAATATATCGAAATGCTTAACTAGCAATTTGACGACATGAGAAGTCAAATTGTATCAAAAAAAATAAATCCTTGAAAAATCAGCATCACGCGATAAATTAGCGTAACCCGCTCTGATACCAATTTGTAGAATCGCTATAGCGGATATATTGCGAGTTCTCAAATAAAATCCAATTTTAATTAATCCCAAATTTTATTTAAACCCTAAAACATGCATCTAGATTATTTATCCAATAAAATAAAGCACGCATGATAAAATAAACAATTATACGAAAATCCGCGAAGGGCAAAACCTTTTTATTTCACTATAATTTATAAGAAAACGGCTTACACGGATTACAATGAAATAAGTGTGAAACAGAAATACCCGCAGGTGTCAGTTCCTATATCGTCAGCTGAAATCTCCCGAAGGAACTCCAGGTGGTCAGCAATGAAGAAGAGAACGGTTTCTCCACAAGTTTGTCGACTGGAACTTTCCCTTTCCAGGAGGGCAGCAATGAAGAAGAGAAACGGCTTCTCCACAAGAGTGAACTTTATAAATACTCCCTCCACAATAGCACGTAGATGTCGGTTGTAGAGCTCACAAAATATGTTCTTTGGGTTCCACAAAATAATTCGCATAAAAGTAATTGGGATTTTGTGAATTAAAAAAAATCATTTGAACCCATAAAATTGTTGGAGAAAAACTTTCTGCCAAAAGGTATTGAATTAAATCTGGGCAGATACACAAAAGTTTCAAAAGAATAAGACTCTTAAAAGATAAAACTATTCTCCACGTTTTTTACGTAGCCAGGACCTCTTTTCATACAAAATTTAAGTTGGTCAAAGGATAAGCATTACAGTAGCATGTCAGCCTAAAACTCATCTCGCTCGAACAAGAATGACATCTCGCGCGAACGAGATCGCGTGTCGTTCGAACGACTATGCGCGACTTCCCATTGTCCTTCGAATGAGATTGATATCTCGCTTAAACGACCTTCGCGTCGAAACCAAGGTACGTTTACTGCTGAAGCAGTTTTTCACAAACAGCTATAAAACCTCTTTAAAAACATTTTTATATAAAAGCTTTTTAAAACCTTTTTTAAAATATCCCAACACTCTTAATATGAAATGTAAATAAAACTTTAAAACAAGATCTTACCAAAGTTCATATTGTTGGGCTTGAATGTTGAAGGCAACTGATAATTCGGATTCGTCTTTTGTAGATGAAAACTTCTTCAATTCTTCGACGACTTGAAGTGGTATAAGGCATAATTAATTATGACGGACTTATACAAAATATGTCCTTACAAATCTCCCCTTATGTCTATGCCCGTACATACATAAAAATATCCGAATTATCAAAAACCAAAATGCCTATACAAATCTACCCTCCCATGAAACCCAAAACTGAAAAGGTAAAATTTGCAAGTTCTCAAATTTTTCTTCAACATCAAAACTCTCAAAGCTTTTCTCATCAGGGTGTGCAACATCATGATCTTCAATCTTCGTACCTACACACATGAGATAAAGCAAAAACCTTCGTGGCGCATCGAGTTTGAAATGATATAGGAATAAAGCATTAATAATCAAATCTCCCCCATAACATGATAATTCTTTCTCCTCCTTTTTATGATGTCCCCAAATAGACAGATAAGAAGAAAAAATTAATACATGGAGTGTCACGAAAAAATGCATAGCAGATGTTGATCAAACTACGCGCATGCAAAGGTATGTCCCAAAAAATTTCACAAACTATTTTTGGATTTTTCAATTATTTTTATACAAAAACAGGATACAAAAAAAATTACACCATGGATGTAAACTCAAACAACCAAGTCATGGGAATGGAATGAATGGGTGTGAACACATTCGATAGGTAAATCAACTCAATCAAGCATATGTGCACGATGCATATGTGTACCCCTAAAGAATGAACATCAAAAGTATCCTTAGGTGAAAAAATTGTTGAATTTAGATGACATCGTCTTATACAAATCAACAAATCAAAGTCAAAATTATTTCCACCCCAATAACATCCAAAACTATTTAGCGCATTTTCAAGAATTTCAAGGACGTGCAAACTCGTTTTAATTCTCCAACCAAACACCCTCATATATATTTTCTTTTTAGAGGTAATCTAAATTCTCAAACTTTGGAGAATTGGTGCAAAAACCTAAATGAACCTTATTTGGCATGAATTTCTTATTATTGCATTAAAAAAAATCGGGCTCTTTTATACCTCTTTGGACCACGGATAATAAAATTCCTCAATTTTTAGATCCTTTTTAATGGTGGCTTAGAATCGCAAAGGCTAAATGAACCTTTCGCAGCCCTTCCTCGTTTTCAAACAAAGCACACAAACTCACAAAATGGTTTTTATATGCACAATTTCCTTATCAAAATTTATCGCACTTGGTTCCTTTTAAAGGACATGATTGAAGTGAAAACACCCAACCAACATGTGATAAGACAAGCATAATAATCAAACAAATCCGTGCATGTGTGCAATAAAGGAAATCATGTGTCAAACATGTATGAAGTAACACTAAATTACATCTCAATGATTCCAAACATTATAAAGCACATGGATGAATTGACCTATTGTCTCAAAACACTATCAAATAGTCACATGAAGAATAATCAAGTGAAGTTGTGACTCGGTCATCCAAAGTGATCATCCATAAATGGTGTAAACAAAATACAAAAATCTATACAAAAAGTACATGTCACAACGCTGGCAAAAATATATCAAATGCATAACTAGCGATTTGACCACATGAGAAGTCAAATTGTATCAAAAAAATAAATCCTTGAAAAATCAGGATCACGCGATAAATTAGCGTAACCTGCTCTGATACCAATTGGTAGAATCGCTACAACGAAAATATTGCGAGTTCTCAAATAAAATCCAATTTAAATTAATCCCAAATTTTAGTTAAACCCTAAAACATGCATCTAGATTATTTATCCAATAAAATAAAGCACGCAGGATAAAACAATCAATTTCAGGAAAAATCCACGAAGGGAAAAACCTTTTTATTTCACTATAATTTGTAAGAAAATGGATTACACGGATTACAATGAAATAAGTGTGACACAGAAATACCCGCAAGTGTCAGTTCCTATGTCTTCGGCTGAAATCTCCCGAAGGAACTCCAGGTGGTCAGCAATGAAGAAGAGAACGGTTTCTCCACAAGTTTGTCGACTGGAACTTTCCCTTTCCAGGAGGTCAGCAATGAAGAAGAGAAACGGCTTCTCCACAAGAGTGAACTTTATAAATACTCCCTCCACAATAGCACGCAGATGTCGGATGTAGAGCTCTCCCCACAAAGTATGAACAAACAAAAAATATGTTCTTTGGGTTCCACAAAACAATTCACATAAAAGTAATTGGGATTTTGTGAATTAAAAAAAAATATTTGAACCCATAAAGTTGTTGGATAAAAACTTTATGCCAAAAGGTATTGAATTAAATCTGGGCAGATACACAAAAGTTTCAAAAGAATAAGACTCTTAAAAGTTGAAACTATTCTCCACGTTGTTCTACACAGCCAGGACCTCTTTTTATACAAAATTTGAGTTGGTCAAAGGATAAGCATTACAGTAGCGTGTCAGCCTAAAAGTCATCTCGCTCGAACGAGAATGACATCTCGCGCGAACGAGATCGTGTGTCATTCGAACGACTATGCGCGACTTCCCATTGTCCTTCGAATGAGATTGATATCTCGCTTGAACGACCTTCGCGTCGAAACCGAGGTACATTTACTGCTGAAGCAGTTTTCCACAAACAGTTATAAAACCTCTTTAAAAATATTTTTATATAAAAGCTTTTTAAAACCTTTTTCAAAATATCCCAACACTCTTAATATGAAATGTAAATAAAACTTTAAAACAAGATCATACCAAAGTTCATATTATTGTGCTTGAATGTTGAAGGCAACTGGTAATTCGGATTCGTCTTTTGTAGATGAAAACTTCTTCAATTCTTCGACGACTTGAAGCGGTATACGACATAATTAATTATGACGGACTTATACAAAATATGACCTTACAAACCTCCCCGTATGTCTATGCCGGTACATACATAAAAATATCCGAATTATCAAAAACGAAAATGCCTATACAAATCTACCCTCCCATGAAACCCAAAACTGAAAAGGTAAAATTTGCAAGTTCTCAGATATTTCTTCAACATCAAAACTCTCAAATCTTTTCTCATCAGGGTGTGCAACATCATGATCTTCAATCTTCGTACCTACACACATGAGATAAAGTAAAAACCTTCGTGGCGCATCGAGTTTGAAATGATATAGGAATAAAGCATTAATAATCAAATCTCCCCCATAACATGATAATTCTTTCTCCTCCTTTTTATGACGTCCCCAAATAGACAGATAAGAAGAAGAAATCAATACATGGAGTGTCACGAAAAAATGCATAGCAGATGTTGATCAAACTACGCGCATGCAAAGGTATGTCCCAAAAAATTTCACAAACTATTTTTCGAATTTTCAATTTTTTTATACAAACACAGGATACAAAAAAATCACACCATGGATTTAAACTCAAACAACCAAGTCATGGGAATGGAATGAATGGGTGTGAACACATTCGATAGGTAAATCAACTCAATCAAGCATATGTGCACGATGCATATGTGTACCCCTAACGAATGAACATCAAAAGTATCCTTAGGTGAAAAAATTATTGAATTTAGATGGCATCGTCTTATACAAATCAACAAATTAAAGTCAAAATTATTTCCACCCCAATAACATCCAAAACTATTTAGCGCATTTTCAAGAATTTCAAGGACGTGCAAACTCGTTTTAATTCTCCAACCAAACACCCTCATATATATTTTCTTTTTAGAGGTAATCTAAATTCTCAAACTTTGGAGAATTGGTACAAAAACCTAAATGACCCTTATTTGGCATGAATTTCTTTTTATTGCCTTAAAAAAAATCGGGCTCTTTTATACCTCTTTGGACCACGGATAATAAAATTCCTCAATCTTTAGATCCTTTTTAATGGTGGCTTAGAATCGCAAAGGCTAAATGAACCTTTCGCAACCCTTCCTCGTTTTCAAACAAAGCACACAAACTCACAAAATGGTTTTTATATGCATAATTTCCTTATCAAAATTTATCGCACTTGGTTCCTTTTAAAGGACATGATTGAAGTGAAAACACCCAACCAACATGTGATAAGACAAGCACAATAATCAAACAAATCCGTGCATGTGTGCAATAAAGGAAATCATGTGTCAAACATGTACGATGTAACACTAAATTACATCTCAATGATTCCAAACATTATAAAGCACATGGATGAATTGACCTATTGTCTCAAAACACAATCAAATAGTCACATGAAGAATAATGAAGTTAAGCTGTGACTCGGTCATCCAAAGTGATCATCCATAAATGGTGTAAACAAAATCCAAAAATCTATACAAAAAGTACATGTCACAACACTGGGAAAAATATATCAAAATGCATAACTAGCGATTTGACGACATGAGAATTACGAGTTCTCAAATAAAATCCAATTTAAATTAATCCCAAATTTTAGTTAAACCCTAAAACATGCATCTAGATTATTTATCCAATAAAATAAAGCACGCAGGATAAAACAAACAATTTCAGGAAAAATCCACGAAAGGAAAAACTTTTTTATTTCACTATAATTTTTAAGAAAACGGATTACAATGAAATAAGTGTGACACAGAAATACCCGCAGGTGTCGGTTCCTATGTCGTCTGCTGAAATCTCCCGAAGGAACTCCAGGTGGTCAGCAATGAAGAAGAGAACGGTTTCTCCACAAGTTTGTCGGTTGGAACTTTCCCTTTCCAGGAGGGTAGCAATGAAGAAGAGAAACGGCTTCTCCACAAGAGTGAACTTTATAAAGATTCCCTCCGCAATAGCACGCAGATGTCGATTGTAGAGCTCTCCCCACAAAGTATGAAGAAACACAAAATATGTTCTTTGGGTTCCACAAAACAATTCACATAAAAGTAATTGGGATTTTGTGAATTAAAAAAAACATTTGAACCCATAAAATTGTTGGAGAAAAATTTATGCCAAAAGGTATTGAATTAAATCTGGGCAGATACACAAAAGTTTAAAAAGAATAAGTCTCTTAAAAGTTGAAACTATTCCCCACGTTTTTTTACGCAGCCAGGACCGCTTTTTATACAAAATTTGAGTTGGTCAGAGGATAAGCATTACAGCAGCGTGTCAACCTAAAAGTCATCTCGCTCGAACGAGAATGACATCTCGTGCGAACGAGATCGCGTGTCGTTTGAACGACTATGCACGACTTCCCATTGTCCTTCGAATGAGATTGATATCTCGCTTGAACGACCATCGCGTCGAAACCGAGGTACGTTTACTGCTGAAGCAGTTTTTCACAAACAGTTATAAAACCTCTTTAAAAACATTTTTATATAAAAGATTTTTAAAACCTTTTTTAAAATATCCCAACACTCTTAATATGAAATGTAAATAAAACTTTAAAACAATATCTTACCAAAGTTCATAATGTTGGGCTTGGATGTTAAAGGCAACTGGTAATTCGGATTCGTCTTTTATAGATGAAAACTTCTTCAATTCTTCGATGACCTGTAGCGGTATACGACATAATTAATTGTGAAGGAATTATACCAAATATGTCCTTATAAATCTCCCCCTACGTCCATGCCGGTACATACATAAAAATATCTGAATTATCAAAAACCAAAATGCCTATACAAATCTACCCTCCCATTAATCCCAAAATTGAAAAGGTAAAATTTGCAAGTTCTCAATTTTTTCTTCAACATCAAAACTCTCAAAGCTTTTCTCATCTGGGTGTGCAACATCATGATCTTCAATCTTCGTACCTACACTCATGATATAAAGCAAAAACCTCCGTGATGCATCGAGATTTAAATGATATAGGAATAAATCATTAATAATCAAATCTCACCCATAATTCAAAAACCTCCCCCATAACATGATAATACTTTCTCCCCCTTTTTATGATGTCCTCAAATAGACAGATAAGAAGAAAAAATCAAAACATGGAGTGTCACGAAAAAATGCATAGAAAATGTGGATCAAACTACGCGCATGCAAAGGTATGTCCCAAAAAATATCACAAACTATTTTTTGGATTTTTCAATTTTTTTATACAAAAACATGATACAAAAAAATCACACCATGGATTTAAACTCAAACAACCAAGTCATGGGAATGGAATGAATGGGTGTGAACACATTCGATAGGTAAATCAACTCAATCAAGCATATGTGCACGATGCATATGTGTACCCCTAACGAATGAACATCAAAAGTATCCTTAGGTAAAAAAAATTATTGAATTTAGATGACATCGTCTTATACAAATCAACAAATCAAAGTCAAAATGATTTCCACCCCAATAACATCCAAAACTATTTAGCGCATTTTCAAGAATTTCAAGGATATGCAAACTCGTTTTAATTCTCCAACCAAACACCCTCGTATATATTTTCTTTTTAGAGGTAATCTAAATTCTCAAACTTTGGAGAATTGGTGCAAAAACCTAATTGGGCCATATTTGGCATGAATTTCTTTTTCTTGTCTTAAAAAAAATTCGGGCCCTTTTAAACCTCTTTGAACCCCGGAGAATAAAATTCCTCAATTTTTTAGGTCCTTTTTAATGGTGGCTTAGAATCTCAAGGGATAAATGAACCTTTCACAGCCCTTCCCCGTTTTCAAATTAAGCACACAAACTCACAATCAAAATTTATCGCGCTTGGTTCGTTTCATAGGACGTGATTGAAGTGACAACACCCAACCAACATGTGATATTACAAGCACAATAATCAAACAAATCCGTGCATGTGTGCAATAAAGGAAATCATGAGTCAAACATGTAGGATGTAACACTAAATTACATCTCAATGATTCCAAACTTTGTAAAGCACATGGATGAATTTACCTATATCTCAAAACACTATCAAATAGTCACATGAAGAATAATGATATGAAGTTGTGACTCGATCATTCAAAGTGATCATCCATAATTGGTGTAAACAAAATAAAATAATCTATACAAAAAGTACTTGTCACAACGCTGGCAAAAATTTATCAAAATGCATAACTAGCGATTTGACGACGTGAGAAGTCAAATTGTATCAAAAAAAATAAATCTTTAAAAAATCAGGATCACGCGATATATTAGCGTCACCCGCTCTGATACCAATTTGTAGAATCGCTACAGTGGAAATACTGCGACTTTTCAAATAAAATCCAATTTTAATTAATCCTAAATTTTAGTTAAACCCTAAAACATGCATCTAGATGATTTATCGAATAAAATAAAGCATGTGGGAAAAAACAAATAATTTCAGGAAAAATCCTCGAAGGGAAAAACCTTTTTATTTCACTATAATTTGTAAGAAAATGGTTTACACGGATTATGTAAGGACATAATTTTATAAATGTCCGGGGTAGATTCTAGGAAATTTCTGTCTTCTCCTAGATCACAGTTCATATGTCTGATACAGCTACATTCGGCACGTCAACACGATCATCCTCGACGGCCTTTATCCGAATTCAATGCATCCACTTTCTTCACGTGCAGCATGCTACATGAAACGTGTTGCTCAGCTCATTCCCACTACTCCACTACGCTCTATCAGTAATATGTTTTTGTTGGAGCTTTAAATATTTGCATAAATATTTGGGAAATATTTTTGAAAATTATTTTTGAAGTCTCGTTTTATTTTTTATCAAAAGAAGAATTTTTCTAAGTGTAGAAGCGAATTGCCTCGATCGACGAGATCGCTCAAACGACTTTGAAAGTCGTTCGCGCGAGATAGGCATGTCGCGCGATATTGTTCGAATGACTTCTGTCCTTCGTTCGAGTGGCATGGCTATCTCGTTCGAACGATCCACCGCCTCGATTTTTGTATAAATATCTGATCTCCTTCAACACGTTTTTTAAGTCTTTCTGCAATCTCAAAATTCTGCAAAAACAGCCCAGAATAAGACTTCACTTTTTAAGGTTTTCTAAACCTTTTTTATTCACAAAACCATTCCCATATATGTGTGTGAATCTTTAAACCTTCGAGAGGATCATTTACTCATCTGGAGTAATTTGTGAGGAAGTCGCTCTCTTCTTCACTGCTGCCCTACTAGAAAGGGATTATTCTAGTCGCCGACAACAGAACCGACACCCGAGGGTATTTATGTGTCATATATTTTCATTGTAATCCGTGTAAGACATACTCTTACAAAATTATTGTGAAAATAAAAGATTTTTCCCCTTTGGGGGATTTTTCCTCATATATGTGTTCTTGCATGTTTCACCAGCGTATTTAATTGCAAATAGATGCATGTTTAGGACTTAAGTAGTAAAAACTGTGTTTAATTAAATAACTTCCTTATTTGAACGCAAGCGTACTCTTCTTAAATTGGTGTTAGAGCCAGCTACACAATTCTACCGTGTAATTTTCCGCAAACTTTTTTTAAGATATCAATTTTTTGAAAAATTGACTTTTGAAAACGAGTGTGTTCATAATGGAGAAGTTATATAATAAAATGCCAGTTTTTTACGGGACAAACTATGCATATTGGAAAGCCCGCATGAGATCTGCATTAAAAGACATTGATGAACGTGTCTGGATTTTAGTTGAAAGAGGGTGGACACCTCCCTCCGTCACTGTTGATAATGTGATCAATTTAAAACCTGTCACCTCTTGGACTGAATAAGAATTTAAATGGTCATCATTCAATTCTAAGGGTCTAAGTGCTTTTTCTGGGTCTGTCACCTGATGAGTTCAAACGCATAATGACGTGCACCATGTCAAAAGAGGCATGGGATGTTTTACAACTCACCCATGAAGGAACTAATGATGTGAAAGAGTCTAAATTGCAAAACTTGACAACTCAATTTGAAACCATCACCATGCATGAGACTGAATGTTTTGATGATTTTTATGCTAGGCTTTCTGACATTGTTAATACTAGCTTTAATCTTGGTGAACATATTCCTAATGCCAGAGTTGTTAAAAAGATTCTTCGTTCTCTGCCTAAGCGTTTTATCCCTAAAGTCACTGTGCTAAATTCTATGGGTAATTTAAATACGCTAAAATTGGAAGAACTTGTCGGAGATTTGCAAACATATGAAATTGATATGTTCCCTAAAACTTCTAGGTCTAAAGATAAGGGAATAACACTTAATGCCCAAGAGAGAAAGAGTAAGGGGTCCGCTAGAAAGAGGGGAGAGTCAACTAGAAAAAGAGAGACAGATTCGTCAAATTCTGATTGTGATTTTGACTTAGATGATTTGGCTCTTTTTGCAAAAAAATTCAAGAGAATTTTCAAATTTAAGAAAAATGGCAATTTTAAAGATAAAAAGAAATTTGAGAAAAATAAGTTTGAAAAGAAAAATAAAAAGATTTTAAAGATCCTCCTACGAAAGAAAGTGAGAGATGCTTTGAGTGCGATGGTAGGGGTCATAGATCTTTTGAGTGTGCTACTAGGCTAAACGGAGAAAAGGTCAAAGCTGTTCTTAATGCTACCCTTAGTGACGACAGTGAGGTCGAGTCGGTGAATTCTGGAATCGAGTCACTGCATGAGTGTAACTTCACCGCATTAATGGATTTTCGTGTGAGAACTTCTAGTTATCCTCACGACGATGAGGATGATGCATCATAGGTACACCTCGACA
This sequence comes from Sambucus nigra, assembly GCA_949130495.1. Taxonomy (NCBI): domain Eukaryota; kingdom Viridiplantae; phylum Streptophyta; class Magnoliopsida; order Dipsacales; family Adoxaceae; genus Sambucus; species Sambucus nigra. Next base: position 313,514,664 of record OX422213.1, read on the forward strand.
GTGAGAGTGATGTGAATGAGGGGGAGGATGACACAAGTGAGAGCGAGAGTGATATTCAGCGCGCCTACGCTGAGCTATATTCTGAGTCATTTAAAACTAAAAAGCGTAACAAAGCGTTACTTTTTAAGATCACCAGCTTAGAGGAAGATTTAAGAAAAGAGAGAGAGAGAGAGAGAGAGTCCTGCACCTGCACTACCCTGAGAGAGAGAGTCTGCCTGTGTTGAGAAAGAAAGATTGTTTAGAGAGAGAGAGAGTTGTTTTGAGAAAGAGAGAGGGGACTTGACTAAAAAAGTGGCTAGTCTTACGAGTGAGCTTCATTACTCCATGGAGACTCAAAAGAAAATTGAAGCCCTTGTTTCCCAGCTTACTCATGATCTGGAGAGAGCACAAGAAGTCAAGGTACAAATCGAGGGCAGATCTGGAAAAATGGGAAAGATGCTCCTCGGACCCGCTTTAGGTTTTGGTGATAGGAAGGGATTAGGTTATGATGGTGCCTCCACGTCCTAAATTGCACCCGGACCAGTTCCTGAGTTTACTACGACTCCTTATGGTCATCGCCAAAAACCTCGAAGGAGAGTTCGATCAAGAAAAGCAAACCAAGGTCCGCCTATGACTGTGTTTTTCTACTTATTGCAAAAGAAAAGGCCACCTCATGAAGTTTTTCTATAGTATGGGTCATACACGACGTACTACTGCTCCACCTCAGCATACTGATGATTTTACCAATCTGAGAGAGTGAGTTGAGTTGTTAGCTGCCACGTCTCAGTCTTTGATGGAGGAATTCCGACGGATGTCTTTGCCGTCAGTGAATGCTTCTCACATTCCAGCTAAAACCAATAACAATAAAGGTAAACAAAAGGTCACCACTTCTTGGGTACCTAAGAAAGATAAAAAGGCCTTAGTTGTTCATGTCGCTCTCAAAGCACATAATACCTCACAGTGGTATTTTGACAGTGGGTGCTCCAGACATATGACAGGTGATGCCTCATTTTTTACATCTCTTGAGGATTATCAGGATGGCAGAGTCACCTTTGGAGATGGGAGAAAGTCTATCATTATAGGACGTGGTACTGTTGAGTTACCTGAATTTCCTAAGCTAGAAAATGTTTTGTACGTCAAAGGTTCGAAAGCAAACCTTCTCAGCACTAGCTAGCTGTGTGACGCTGACTTTGTCGTAAAGTTTGATCGGGACGCCTGTAAGGTCTATAATCAAGCCGATAAACTTTTAGTGCAAGGGGTGAGGACAAAGGATAATTGCTATGGGACTGAGCCCACATCCTCACTTGTCTGCAACAGCGCCACAATCACTCCTATGGATCTGTGACACCAACGTCTAGGTCACGTAAATATTATAGATCTAACTCGCTTAGCTAAAAAGGACCTTGTACGTGGCTTACCATCTCTTAGAAGGCCAACTTTGACAGTTTGTGGACCCTGTCAGTTGGCAAAACAAATTTGTAGTCCCCATAGGAAGTTGCATTCCATTACCACCTCTCGTGTTCTAGAGCTTGTACACATGGATCTTATGGGTCCCACTCGTACCGAGAGTCTGGGTGGTAAGAGGTATATCCTCGTGATGGTGGATGATTTCTCGAGATATTCCATCGTAGGTTTTCTGAGAGAAAAATCCAATACTATAGAGTTTTTAATGACCAAGTGTCGTGTCCTGTAAAATCAACACGAAGTCACTATTAACGGGATACGTAGTGACAACAACACTGAATTTAAGGAAGAAAAGGTAGATTCTTATTGTGATAGCCTTGGGATCAAACATGAGTTTTCTGCTGTGAAGACTCCTCAGCAAAATGGGATTGTTGAGAGAAAGAATAAAATGATCCTGGAGATGGCTATATCTATGCTTCTAGGTCGTAGAGTTTTTAGGAGATTTTGGGCGGAGGCGGTGTCTACTGCATGCCATACGGTGAATAGGGTTTATTTGCGTCCACACACACTTCAGACTCCTTATGAGTTGTGGACTGGAAAGAAGCCCAACCTTGCATATTTCCGTGTTTTGGGGAGTAAATGCTACATCCTAAGAGATAGAGAGAAATTAGGAAAGTTTGACTCCCGAAGTGACGAGGGAACACTGGTGGGATATTCATCGAATAGTAGAGCATACCAGGTTTTAAACCTGAAGAGCTCTAAGGTTATGGAGTCAATAAAAGTCACCATGCAAGATGACAAACCTTCGGCATTTATTGACTTTAAACTTCAGTGTGAGGATGAGGATATTTCTAGCAGTGATTTACTTGTACCTCACCCACACTCTGTGGACCCTACTCCTGTGTTAGGGACACACCTTCTTGGGTTCGCAAGAGTCATGACCCTTCTACCATTGTTGGTGATCCCACTTTAGGGATCAAGACTCGTGCTCAGCTAGAGAATGTTGTCAGCCATTTTTACTACACGTCCAAAGTTGAGCCCAAGAATCGTAAAGAAGCACTCAAGGATGAACACTGGATATCTGCTATGCAGGATGAGTTGCTTCCATTTAAAAAGAATAATGTATGGGAAATTATCCCCCGACCTAGTGAGACAAATGTAATAGGTACCAGATGGATCTTTAAGAATAAAATGGATAAAAATGGTACCATAATCAGAAATAAGGCTAGGTTGGTCGCTCAAGGCTACACATAGATAGAAGGTGTAGACTTTGGGGTGACATTTGCTCCTATTGCGAGTCTTGAGTCCGTCCGTCTACTACTCTCCATCGCATGTCATCTACGTTTCAAGTTATATCAGATGGATGTCAAGAGTGCCTTTCTAAATGGCATTCTACAGGAGGAGGTTTACGTGGAACAACCAAAAGGGTTTGAATACCCTCATCATCCAGACCACGTCTACTATCTGAGGAAAGACTTATATGGTTTTAAGCAAGCACCATGTGCTTGGTACGAGAGGCTTACTTCCTATCTCTTAGTCCGTGGCTTCAAGAGAGGGGGAGTTGATATGACGTTGTTCGTCAGGAGAGATGACGGTGAAATTTTGGTTGCCCAGGTCTATGTGGATGACATAGTCTTTGATCCACATTCTCTCAACATGCTCGTCACTTTGAAGAGGAAATGAGAAGTGAGTTTGAGATGAGCATGGTTAGTGAGCTTACTTTCTTCCTTGGTCTCCAGGTTCGTCAGCTAGAGGATGGGATGTTCATCTCCCAATCTAAGTATGCTAGATACCTAGTGAAGAAATTTGGGTTAGACTCCGATAAGCATGAGTACCACTACCAAGCTTAGTAAGGACACTTCAGGCAAGGACGTAGAGCAAACCTTATATCGGAGTATGATCGGTAGTCTTCTCTACTTGACTGCCAATCGTCCCGACATAGCCTTTAGTGTTGGAGTCTGTGCGCGATATCAGGTGTTCCCGAAAGAGTCACATTTACTTGCTCTAAAACGTATTATTAAATATATGAGCGGGACTCTCTCATATGGTATTTGGTATTCCTTTGGTACTGATGACCGTTTGTCCGCCTAATAAGATGCCGATTGGTCTGGAGATGTAGATAGTTGTAGGAGCACTTCTGGTGGGTGTTTCTATTTTGGTTCTTCTCTTATCTCCTAGTTGAGCAAGAAGCAAAATTCCATCTCTTTGTCCACTGCGGAGGCTGAGTACATAACCGTCGGGAGTTGTTGCATGCAACTCTTATAGATGAAGCAAATGCTGAAGGATTCTGGGATTTCACAGGACACCGTGACCATTTCCTGTGATAACACGAGCGCGATACACATATCATGTAATCCAGTCTAGCATTCGCGTACAAAGCACATCAGGATACGTGAGTACTTTATACGATAGTTAGTTGAACAGAAAGTCGTATCCCTGAGTTTTGTTCCCACCGACCGTCAGTTAGCTGATATTTTCACGAAACCTTTAGATGCCCTTAGATTTGAGAGTCTTAGGAAGTCTTTGGGGATTTGCACAGTTGACTGAAGGGTTGGTCTATGTCTAGGATAGGATGTTTTTTCATTTTCATATCATATGCTTCCTATTGCTAGTCTGTTTTATATGTATTTTTGCTTTGTTGTACAGTTATTTATTTATTCTTTTGAAAAATCCAAAAAGATTTTTTTATATATATAAAAATTTTAGAAAAGCCCAAAAAGATTTTTGTATTTTTTATGTACCTTTTATGGATGAACATTTAAGATAGCCAAGTCACAATTTCATTCCATCTTTTCATGTGACTGTTTGATAGAGATTTGAGACGCTAAATCATTTCATCCATATGCTTTACACTGCTTAGGGTCTTTGAGATGTGATTCGTGATATCTTGTCTACATGTTTGACTCCTATCTCCTTTATTACACACATGCACGGCTTTATTTGATTATTGTACTTGTCTATCACATGTTGGCTTGAGTGTTTCCATCTTAATTCTGTCTATACAACTAACAATATGCGATAAAACTTGACAAGATTGGAATGCATGTAAAAACCATTTTTGTGAGACTGAATATTTGTTTAAGAATAGGGAGGGGTTGCGAAAGGTAGTTATCTATTCTTTACGCAAAAGCCACCGTTCAAAAGGACCTAAAAATGTAGGAATTTTATTATCCGAGGTCCAAAGAGGTTAAAATAGTCCCGAAAAAATATAAAGGCAATAAAAAGCAATTCATGCCAAATATGGGCCATTAGGTTTCACCATCAATTCTCCAAAGTTTGAGAATTTAGAAAGCCTTTATTCCAAATTAAAATCTGAGGGAGGTTGGTTGGAGAATATAAACGGGTTTGCACTTCCTTGAAAGTCCTGAAAAAGCATGCAATAGTTTTGGACGTTATTTCTGTGGAAATCACGTTGAGCTTTGATTTGTTGATTTGATTGAGTCAATGTCTCATATTACCATTTTTTTACACCAAAGGAAGACTTTGAGTTCATTCGTTAGGAGTATCCGATATTCATCATGCACATATGTCATGTTTGTACGCATTGATTCTCCTATCGAATTTGATCACACCCCTTCATTTTTGCTATCATTGACTTGGTTGTTTTTGTGATCTTTCATGGTGTGATTCTTTATTGTATACTATGTGTGAAAATTTTTGAAAAATACAAAAATATCAGTTTATTCCCGTGTGTCATTCTCCATGTGCATTCATTTCTGCTTCTCATATCTGTCTATTTGGGGACATCATAAAAAGGGGGAGAAGAATTATAGGGGATAATTGTTTTGGTGTTTGGTTGCTGCATGAATGATTTGCTTAAGCTTAATTCATCATCAATTAATATATTTCAATATGTTGCTTGTCACGGGTATTTGCTTTATCTCATGTGTGTAGGTACATCATTTCTCATTATTTGATTACACCCCCTGATGAGAAAAGTTTTGGAAGGTACCGAAAAGCTGATGTTTTGGAAGACATGTCATTTAGTATTCTCAGTTTGAGGGTTTAATGGGGATATTATCTTGTATGTCATTTGATTGCATAATTCAGATTTTTTATGTATGTACCGACATAGACATAGGGGGAAATTTTTAAACATATAATTTTATAAATGTCCGGGGTAGATTCTAGGAAATTTCTGTCTTCTCCTATATCACAGTTCATATGTTTGATTATGCTACATTCGGCACGTCAACATGATAATCCTCGATGGCCTTTATCCGAATTCAATGCATCCACTTTCTTCACGTGCATCATGCTACAGGAAACGTGCTGCTCAGCTCATTCCCACTACTCCACTACGCTCTATCAGTAATATGTTTTTGTTGGAGCTTTAAATATTTGCATAAATATTTGGGAAATGTTTTTGAAAATTATTTTTGAAGTCTGGTTTTATTTTTTATCAAAAGCAGAATTTTTCTAAGTGTAGAAGCGAATTGCCTCGATCGACGAGATCGCTCAAACGACTTTGAAAGTCGTTCACGCGAGATAGGCATGTCGCGCGATATCGTTCGAATGACTTATGTCCTTCGTTCGAGCGACATGGATATCTCGTTCGAACGAGCCACCGCCTCGATTTTTGTATAAATATCTGATCTCCTTCTACACGTTTTTTAAGTCTTTCTGCAATCTCAAAAATCTGCGGAAACAACCTAGAATAAGACTTCACTTTTTAAGGTTTTCTAAACCTTTTTTATTCACAAAACCATCCCCATATATGTGTGTGAATCTTTAAACCTTCAAGAGGATCATTTACTCATCTGGAGTAATTTGTGAGGAAGTTGCTCTCTTCTTCACTGCTGCACTACTGGAAAGGCATAATTCCATCCGTCGACAACAGAACCGACATCCGAGGGTATTTCTGTGTCATATATTTTCATTGTAATCTGTGTAAGCCATACCCTTACAAAATTATTGTGAAAATAAAAGGTTTTGCCCATTTGGGGGGGGTTTCTTCATATATGTGTTCTTGCATGTTTCACCGTCGTATTTAATTGCAAATAGATGCATGTTTAGGACTTAAGTGGTAAAAACTATGTTTAATTAAATAACTTCCATATTTGAACGCAAGCTCACTCTTCTCAAATTACAATGAAATAAGTGTGACACAGAAATTCCCGCAGGTGTCGGTTCCTATGTCGCCAGATGAAATCTCCTGCAGGAACTCCAGGTGGTCAGTAATGAAAAAGAGAACAAATTCTCCACAAGTTTGTCGGCCGAAACTTTCCCTTTCCAGGAGAGCAGCAATGAAGAAGAGAAACGGCTTCTCAACAAGAGTGAACTTTATAAGGACTCCCTCCACAATAGCACGTAGTTGTCGGTTGTAGAGCTCTCCCCACAAAGTATGAACAAACACAAAATATGTTCTTTGGATTCCACAAAATAATTCACAAAAAAGTAATTGGGATTTTGTAAATTAAAAACAAAACATTTGAACCCTTAAAATTATTGGAGAAAAACTTTCTGCCAAAATGTATTGAATTAAATCTGGGCAGATACACAAAAGTTTCAAAAGAATAAGACTCTTAAAAGTTGAAAATGTTCTCCACATTTTTCTAGGCTTCTAGGACCCCTTTTTATACAAAATTTGGGTTGGTCAAAGGATAAGCATTACAGCAGCGTGTCAGCCTAAAAGTCATCTCGCTCGAACGAGAATGACATCTCGCGCGAACGAGATCGGGTCGTTCGAACGACTATACGTGACATCCTATTGTCATTCGAACGAGACTAATATCTCGCTTGAACGACCTTGGCGTCGAAACTGAGGTACGTTTACTGCAGAAGCAGTTTTTCACAAACAGTTATAAAACCTCTTTAAAAACATTTTTATATAAAAGCTTTTTAAAACCTTTTTTAAAATATCCCAACACTCTTGAAATGTAAATGAAACTTTAAAACAATACCTTACCAAAGTTCATATTGTTGGGCTTGAATGTTGAAGGCAACTGGCTATTCAGATTCGTCTTTTGTAGATGAAAAATTCTTCAATTCTTCGACGACTTGTAGCGGTATACGACATAATTAATTGTGACCGACTTATACAAAATATGTCCTTACAAATCTCCCCATATGTCTATGCCGGTACATACATGCAAACATCCGAATTATAAAAAACCAAAATGCCTATACAAATCTACCCTCCCATGAATCCCAAAACTGAAAAGGTAAAATTTGCAAGTTCTCAAATTTTTCTTCAACATCAAAACTCTCAAAGATTTTCTCATCAGGGTGTGCAACATCATGATCTTCAATCTTCGTACCTACACACATGAGATAAAGCAAAAACCTTCGTGACGCATCAAGTTTGAAATGATATAGGAATAAATTATTAATAATCAAATCTCCCCCATAATGCAAAAACCTCCCCCATAACATGATAATTCTTTCTCCCCCTTTTTATGATGTCCCCAAGTTGACAAATAAGAAGAAAAAATCAAAACATGGAGTGTCAGGAAAAAATGCATAGCGAATGTGGATCAAACTACGCGTATGAAAAGGTATGTCCAAAAAAATTGCACAAACTATTTTTGGATTTTTCAATTTTTTATACAAAAACAGGATACAAAAAAAATCACACCATGGATTTAAACTCAAACAACCAAGTCATGGGAATGGAATGAATGGGTGTGAACACATTCGATAGGAAAATCAACTCAATCAAGCATATGTGCACGATGCATATGTGTACCCTTAACGAATGAACATCAAAAGTATCCTTAGGTGAAAAAATTGACGAATTTAGATGGCATCGTCTTATACAAATCAACAAATCAAAGTCAAAATGATTTCAACCCCAATAAAATTCAAAACTATTTAGCTCATTTTCAAGAATTTCAAGGACGTGAAACTCATTTTAATTTTCCAACCAAACACCTCATATATATTTTCTTTTTAGAGGTAATCTAAATTCTCAAACTTTGGAGAATTGGTGCAAAAACCTAAATGACCCTTATTTGGCATGAATTTATTATTATTGCCTTAAAAAAGATCGGGCTCTTTTATACCTCTTTGGACCCCGGATAATAAAATACCTCAATTTTGTAGGTCCTTTCTAACGATGGCTTAGAATCGTAAAGGCTAAATGAACCTTTCGCAGCCTTTCCTCGTTTTCAAACAAAGCACACAAACTCCGAAAACGGTTTTTATATGTACAATTTCCTTATCAAAATTTATCGCGCTTGGTTCATTTTAAAGGACACGATGGAAGTGAAAACACCCAACCAACATGTGATAAGACAAGCACAATAATCAAACAAATCCGTGCATGTGTGCAATAAAGGAAATCATGAGTCAAACATGTAGGATGTAATACTAAATTACATCTCAATGATTCCAAAGATTATAAAGCACATGGATGAATTGACCTATTGTCTCAAAACACTATCAAATAGTCACATGAAGAATAATGAAATGATGTTGGGACTCGATCATCCAAAGTGATCATCCATAAATGGTGTAAACAAAATACAAAAATCTATACAAAAAGTTCATGTCACAACGCTGGCAAAAATATATCAAAATGCATAACTAGAGATTTGACGACGTGAGAAGTCAAATTGTATCGAAAAAAATAAATCCTTTAAAAATCAGGATCACGTGATAAATTAGCGTAACCCAGTCTAATACCAATTTGTAGAATCGCTACAGCGGTAATATTTCGAATTCTCACATAAAATCTAATTTTAATTAATCCCAAATTTTAGTTAAACCCTAAAACATGCATCTAGATGATTTATCCAATAAAATAAAGCATGCAGGATAAAACAAACAATTTTAGGAAAAAATCTTCGAAGGGCAAAGCCTTTTTATTTCACTATAATTTGTAAGAAAATGGCTTACACGGATTACAATGAAATAAGTGTGACACAGAAATACCCGCAAGTGTCGGTTCCTATATCGTCGGCTGAAATCTCCCGAAGGAACTCCAGGTGGTCAGCAATGAAGAAGAGAACGGCTTCTCCACAAGTTTTTCGGCTGGAACTTTCCCTTTCCAGAAGTGCAGCAATGAAGAAGATAAATGGCTTCTCCACAAGAGTGAACTTTATAAGGACTCCCTCCACAATAGCACGCAGCTGTCGGTTGTAGAGCTCTCACCACAAAGTATGAACAAACACAAAATAAGTTCTTTGGGTTCCACAAAACAATTCACATAAAAGTAATTGGGATTTTGTGAATTAAAAACAAAACATTTGAACTCTTAAAATTGTTGGAGAAAAACTTTCTGCCAAAAGTTATTGAATTAAATCTGGGCAAATACACAAAAGTTTCAAAAGAATAAGACTCTTAAAAGTTGAAACTGTTCTCCATGTTTTTCTAGGCTGCCAGGACCCCTTTTTATACAAAATTTGAGTTGGTCAAAGGATAAGCATTACAGCAGCGTGTCAGCCTAAAAGTTATCTCGCTCGAACGAGAATGACATCTCGCGCAAACGAGATTGTGTGTCATTCGAATGACTATGTGCGACTTCCTGTTATCGTTCGAACGAGATTGATATCTCGTTTGAACGACCTTGGCATCAAAACTGAGGTACGTTTACTGCTGAAGAAGTTTTTCATAAAATGTTATAAAACCTCTTTAAAAACATTTTTATATAAAAGCTTTTTAAAACCTTTTTAAAAATATCCCAACACTCTTAATATGAAATGTAAATAAAACTTTAAAACAATATCTTACCAAAGTTCGTATTATTGGGATTGAATGTTGAAGGCAACTGGTAATTCAGATTCGTCTTTTGTAGATGAAAACTTCTTTAATTCTTCGACGACTTGTAGCGGTATACAACATAATTAATTTTGACGGACTTATACTAAATATGTCCTTACAGGTCTCAAATTATCATCTGATGGTTTCACTGCGCTGCCAAGGACTTTCCTTAGGATATAGTCCCCAACTTGGAATTTCCTTGGATTGACTTTCTGGTGGTACTCTTAGGCTAGTTGTTACAGGTAGGATGCTAGTTTAATTAGAGCCAATTCTCATCGCCCATTATCTAACTCAAGTTCAGTGAGCAATGCTTCATCATTATGGCCTTGGTCTACCAATGTAGACCTCATGGTAGGGAGACCATCTTCTAGTGGAATAACTGCTTCCATTCCATATGTGAGTGCAGAGGTTGTTTCCCCAGATGCTCGCCTTGGGGTGGTGCAATAGGCCCAGAGGGTGTGGGGCAATTCGTTTGCCCAAGCTCCTTTGACCCGTTTTAGGTGCTTATTTAGTCCACCAATCACTATCTTATTGGAAGCCTCAACTTGACCATTGCTCTATGGATATGACGCATAGCTGAAGTAATGCCTAATTCCACTATCTTTGAAAAAACTTTGGAAAGGGCCACTCTTGAACTAGGTCCTGTTGTCAGTAATGATTGTCCTGGGTATACCGAAAAGGGTAATGATGTTTATCCATATAAACCTCATAATGCATGTGTCCTTGATGTTTGCCAGTGGTTCTGTCTCTGTCCACTTAGTGAAGCAGTGTGTGGCGACCAATAGATAATTCCGATTGCCTGTCATAGTATACAGAGGACCTACGATGACCAAACCCCACTAGGCGAAAGGCCACGGAATGGTTAATAATTTTAGGTCACTAGAGGGCTGGTGGACCATGGGTGAGTGTTTTTATCATTTTTTGCACTTCCTAACGTAGACTCCAGTGTCCTTCTGCATGTATGGACACCAATACCCTTCTTTTATTGCTCGAAAGTCTTGCAACCTTCCTCCTATATGACTTCCATAAATTCTCCTCTTGAAGTTCGTGCATAACTTGCTCGACGTCTTGTGGATGAACTCACTGGAGGTAGGGACCGGTGAAGGATCTCTTATACAACTTCCAATTAGGAGATAAGTGAAAGTGAGCAGCTTTGATTCTAATCTAATGAGCCAGCCTCTTGTCAGTTGGTAGTACATCACTTCGTAAGTGATCCATTCAGCTCGGAGCCTTTTTAATGTGGAGAATCTGCTCAGGATTTAGTAGCTCAGTAGTCTGATCAATACTGGGATGCGTGAGGCTATCTATTTGGATTGTTCTTCTTAAGTCAGAGTTTATTATTGGACTCAAATATGTTATAGGGCATCTACATGGCTATTCTGTCCTCTGGGGAACTGTTGAACATCCACTTGATTGAAGTTAGGCATCAGTCCCTTCACAACAACGAGATAAGTTGCCATACCTTCATCCTTTGCATTAAAATCACCATTTATCTAGTTGGATATCAGCTAAGAGTCGCTAAATAATTGAAGGTGCCCTTCCCTTAAAAATTATGCTTTGGTAATCTAGAAATTAGCTCCTCATATTTAGCCTTATTATTAGAGGCTTTAAATCCTAGTTTAATGCCCTACTCGAGCACTGTATTGTCGAGAGTCACTAGTACAATACCTACTCCTGCCCCTTGAGTTAGAGGCTCCATCAACATGTAAGGTATAAATGCTCGATTCCTATAAGCTCTCTAATGGTCGACTCATTTTTGCTTGATTGGCAAGTTGTTCTCCTGTGAACTCAGTGATGAAATCAGTTAGGATCTGCCTATTGGCGGTTGTTCTTGGTTGAAAGTGAATATCAAACCTTCCAAGCTCAACTGACCACTTAGATAGTCGGTTAAAGAGGTCTGATTTCCTCATAATTTCCTTTAGAGGGTGAGAAATAACCACGAAGATGGAGTGGGACTCAAAATAAAGCTTCAGTTTCCTCAAGGCTATCACCAATGCATAGGCTAGGTTATCTAATAGAAGGTACCACTGTTCGACTTCCAAAAGAGTCTTACTTGCATAGTAGACTGGATACTGGCCTCCCTCCCTTTCATATACCAAGGCACAGCTCACGGGATGGTCTGACATAACGAGGTAAAGGTATAAAGGATCGCCCTCTCTAGGAATCACAAGCAAAGTGGGCCTGCTGAGATAGGCCTTGAGTTCTTCTAAGGATCTAGATCACTCATCGTTATATGTTATGCCCTTATTTCTTTTCAATAACTGAAAGAATGGTTGACATCATTCTGAAGATTTTAAAATGAATCGGTTAAGCGCATCGAGCATCCCAGAGAGCTTTTGTACATCTCTTACTGTTTGAGGGGGATGAACTATGTTAATGGCGTCAATCGGTTCGGGGTTTGCCTCTATTCCTATATTGTTGACTAAGTATCCAAGGAATTTTCCTGAATAGACATCGAAAGAACACTTACTTACGTTGAGTTTTATTCGGTATTTCCTGAGGATCGAAATTCCCCGCCAGGTCAGAGAGGTGATCGTCCTTAAGCTTGCTCTTGATGAGCATGTCGTTAATGTAAACTTCCATTGTATCCCCTATTTACTCTTTAAACATCTTTTTAACTAGCCACTGATAAGTCATTCCTGCATTCTTAAGACCGAAGGGCATAACTTTATAATAATACAAACCAATAGTGGTTATGAAGGAGGTCTTATCTTGGTTCGACACATGAAGGGGGATTCAGTGGTATCAAGAGTAGGCGTCTAAAAATCTCATCCTCTCATGAGATGCTATATCATCGACCGTTTAATCAATATTTGGAACGAGAAACTGTCTTTTAGATAGGCCCTGTTGAGTTCGGTAAAGTCGATATAAACTCTCCATTTTCCTTTTCTTTTAGGAACTACTATCGGGTTAGATAACCATTTAGGGAACTGAACCTCCTATATGGAACCTGCATCTAGTATCTTTTTTACCTCTTTATTTACTACTTTATCTTTCCCCATGGCTGTTTGAAGAGCCTTCTGTGTGACTAGTTTGAAGGCTAGGTCAACATGCAATCAATGATAAGCAATGAAGGGATCAATCACAGGTAGCTCGTAGGCTTCCTATATAAAAACATCCTAATTTCTTTAGATAATGGTGACTAACTATATCTTCTCATGAACGGTCAAAGAGGTACCAATCAAAAACTTTTTCCCAGTCAAACTACTTCCAGTAGCAACTTCCTCCAGGTCTTCAACGACCCTCTCAGAGGAATGGAGCCTGGTCTTCTCCACTCCTGGTAGACCGTACCTTAGTTTCTATTTGGAGGGTATAAACCCTTCTTAGGCTTCTATCTTAATTTTTTATTCCTCCACTTTTTTTTCTTAGTTGGGGCGAATGGCAGTGATGAAACACTTTCTGGTCATAGCCTGATCTCCATGGATCTCGACTATTCCCCGATCTGATATACACTTTATCTTTTGATGGTACATTGAGGGTATGTCACTCCCAATTAGGATGGTGTGGTACGTAGATTCAATGTCAACTACTAGAAACTCGATCATTTATAAAATGTTTCCTTCCCTGACAGGCAGGACAATCTTCCCTAAAGGAATTGTAATCTCTCCAGCGAAGTTGGCCAATGGGACAGTGGATTCCTTGAGGTCGGCTATTCTCACCTTCAACTTTCTGAAAAACTCTAAGCACATCACTTTGGATGAGATACCTTGGTCGATGAGCTACCTTGGTCGATGAGGAACCTGTCGATGTCCCAGTTGGCTATCTTGAGTGTGATGACCAGCGCATCATGATGAGGGGTTCTCACCCCAATAAATTCTTCATCAGTTAACACAATGTGATTATTATAATCGACGTCCTCCAATCATCGATGCTTCCCAGATGATTTTTTGTTGGGTCAATCTGAAAGTCCTGCATGACTGGAGTAAGCTTTTTTACTTCCATTTGATATGCATTTCCTTGAATTTGATTAAGGTCTCATGCCCCATGTATCATCGCGAACTCATGGTCGATATCCTCCTTGCGGACGTTATCAGGTCTCTGTTCGCCATTCGATACTACCTTTGCTACCTTTCTTTCCACGAACTCATTAAGATGCCCAGCTTGGGCCAACTCCTCGAGATGAGATTTAAGGGCTTTGCAATGCTCAGTTTTATGGTCGCCCACCTTGTGAAATGCTCACCTTAGTGCGTTATTTCGCTTAGAAGAGTCTCCTACCATCTTCTTCGGCCACTTAATAAACGTATCATCTCTAATCTTAGCAATAATCTTGTATATTGCCTCCATGAAGACTGTATTCATATCCTAAAATGCCGTCGAGGCATTATTTTTGTTTCCATTCTTAGAGACATTTTTGCCCCATTCTTGTTCCTTTTTGTGGCTCATTCTTCTTCACTCCTTTTCCGACCCTCACGCGACCATTATTCCTTGCATTAAGATGGGTCAAATCCTTGACTTTGTCTTACTTCTCAATATGACCCATAAAGTCAACGATGGATGTAGCCTCCTTCTTAGTTAAGGATTGGTCCAAGAGGTGGGAGCTCGGCAAACCAATTTTGAAGGATGCTCTGACGACCTTCTCTGAGCAATCCTCGATTTCATTAAACACTTTCCAATACCTCTTCACGTATTCTCAGAGGTTCTTTTGTGGCTTATTCTTCATAGTAAGAAATGCATCCATCCTCTCCGGGTGGGAGTTACTTCTTATGAAACGAGTTATAAATTTCTCAACTAGAGATTTAAAATTTTGGAGGGAACTATAATGTAGCTTCTCAAACCACTTTTGGGCCACATCATGCAAGCTCGAAGGGAAGATTTGACACATGAGCACATCATTATGACTCCATAGAATTATAGCTTGTTAGTATTGTCTAACATGGTCAATGGGTTTAATTTTCCCATCATAAATCTTAAACTTGGGAATTGCGAACTTCTTTGGGGCCTCTTCATCTTTTATAACCCTTAAAAAAGGGGGCTTTATATGAGATTTAAGATCTCATCTGGCTATCTGTCTCGTAGATCTGGCACCGTGATGAGTTGGGTGCTAGTCCATCTCCCTCTAGACCAAACTTCGTATGTTATCGTTTTGCCTACCAGGACTCATATAACAGCGATCTGGTTGCATTCGATCGGAATGGTCATTATCTGACTTGTGCCTCTCAGTTCTTTATAACCCACTCCTTGAGTTCCTTCCTCAACTGCGAGACTTGATCGCCTAAGCTCTAGGAGTCCAGTTGTGGTGATGCTTCGTGCTTCGATAGAGTTCTTTCTCCATCTTTTCCAGTTGCCTTTTGAGATGATCATTCTCATCTTGCTATTGGAGAGTGTCCTCTTCCTGCTCTTGGAGTTTGGATTTAGAGACTTTCCTCTCCTGAATAAGTCTTGGGTTTGAATGATGAATATCAGACCTTAACTTTGGAGGGTTAGGTTGTTATTGAATGTCACCTGCTTAAGGGACATTATTGCTGTGATGGGACATCATTGGTTCTTGTTGCTTAAAGTTTTTCTAGCAATAGCAATCGATTCCCACAGACGGCGCCAATTATGGGACAAAAATTTCAACAAGAACAATAATGAAATAAAATAATCACCAAGAGATCAAGAGAAACAAACAATCACAATCATAACACAAGAATATGTGTGGTTTGGTAACTTGTCTACGTCCACGGAGAAGTCTAATGTCTTTATTAAGAAATTCTCGAGAAGTTTTTTTCTCTATGCCCCTATGCCCCAGTCCAAGGGTACAATATATATTATGTTAATTTAAAGTGGTTGTAACCAACATATTGAGGCAGTATCCCTTGAATATATCTTTGAGATTTTTGGGGATAGTCCCGGTCATATCTTCAATCTTAACTGTTAATCAAGGCTCATAATTTGGGTCGGGTGCCTCATTGATTCACTTGGACTTGTTCAGATACTCTTATGGGCTTGATCGATAATAGGTACCCACGGGTCTCAATCATCATCATAATTTAAAACATCTTCAGTTATATATATATATATATATATATATATATATATATATATATATATATATATATATATATATATATAGAGAGAGAGAGAGAGAGAGAGAGAGAGAGAGAGAGAAGACAAGTGTTCTTCGAAGCTTCATTTTTTTCAGCAAAAAGTGTTTATTTGTTTTTTCCTTCTTTGCTACCCGTTGTTTTCCCTAATCCTTCGTATTTCATTGGTTTTATTAGGTATGCCCCTCATAATCTTTGTTAGGGTTTGATCATTCTGGATTTTTTTGTTTTCATCTGTTGTTAGTGTGTGATTTGTTATTGGTGTTACTTGGTGGAAATTTTTAAATTAGACAGCCATTGAGTTAGTTGGACTAGGGATTTCAAGTAGTATTAGGCATTTTGTATGATGTTTAGATGTTCAATTTAGGTTTTTGCACAGAAACCCTAGTCTTGTTATTTTATCCTTTATTCTGAAGTCGAGCCTTTGTCATCATGAGTTCCCCCCTTACGCCTATCAAATTTACAAATTTATTCATGAGCTTGAGTCTGAGTGCCCAGAGATCACTGAGAGGAGGTCTCCGCGTCCTCTACTAGTGGTTAAGCCTGCGAATAAACTATGTCACCCTCGTTATACACCCAAAACCTAGTCCAGTAGTGATTCTTCTCCTGACCCTGGTGAGCCATACGTTAATTCCCCTATTTTAGGCAATTTTGAGACAATTCATGTTTCCCCTCTTTCTTTTAAGGTTAATCTTGTAAACATTATATAAATGTCCTCCATAAACCTTGATTCTCTTTGAAATGAGGATAGCACAGATAGGGCTCATGATATAAGGGTTTAAAGTGTTGGTCCCCATCCTTCCACTTCTCATATAGATGAATGTCGTGTTGATGTTGTAGAGGAGGAAGGAGATGGATCTTCTGGGTTATCTGACATCTATGATCCTACTGAGACTGATTCTCGGTGGTACTCATATAATATTACTAAGGATGATCTTGATCTTTTGTGGGAAAAGTTATCTTCCTATATCCACTAAGATGAGGCTTCCTCATCCTGACGTGAGATGTTATTCTATGAGGGATTTTGAGGAGGTTTGCCTTACCTTATGGTAAATTTAGGTGGGGTTGATGCTTACCCTCCATCCTATTGTGGGCTCAATATTAAGGGGTTATGGGGTTACCTTGACCCTGCTACCCCCCAATGCCTACAAGGTCATTTTAGGATCCATGATGTTTTCGAAGCTCAAAATAGGTTTCAACCTTACTGGGAACATCTTTAGATATGTCCATGGATTGGAATATAATGCCAAATCCCCCGATTATTATTATTGTTCTCCTTTAAAATCTCAATACCAAATGGTCACTGTGTTAGCTAGGGGAGATTGGGAGTTTAGGTCTCATGAGCAAGATAGGACTTGTAGGGTCCCTAGGGAATGGAGCAAGCCAAATTGAATAGGTGAAAGTTTTTCTTACTTTTTATTCTATTACTCACTTCAGCTCATCTCATTATTCTTTTATTCTGTATATTTCTTATTGTAGTGAAGAGAGTCCCTAGACTTTCCACATCTTTAGTTGATCTGATTGAGACGTACTGTGAGAAGAAGCCCCCAAATTTGAAGTGTTATTTTCTAGTAGAGAAATTTCTTATTGTCGGATACCAAACCCTTCCAGGTGGTCTTTCCCCTCTAGAGTTTAAGGTTCCATTGGAGGGGTGTGTGTTTCAAGAGACACATATGTACATGAGAGAGAAGTTTTATTATAGGGGAAGAAGAAGGTTTTGAAGCAAATGGTGCAGATCCAGATGTTCCTTTTATCTTTTTTCCCTGCTTTGATTATGTTTATTAACTTATTTGTTCGTCTTTTCTTAGGAGTAGCAGAGCATCCTTTCGAGGAAACATTAGGGATGGTCCCTCTTCGGGTAGATCATAAAGCCATAGACTTAGCCAGGAAGAAGAAAATGGAGGCTGGACAGACTCAGTCTAGGGTCGAATAGAGAAAGTTGGTCGAAGAAAAGGAAGTAGGCGAACAGGTTCCTCGTCAGAAGAAGACAACGATTGTTGTTATTAGAGCTCAATTAAAGGAGAAGTCCCATATGTATCCTTCAGGGACTACCATTAGAGAAAAAAGGCCCCTTAACCCCGTGATGCTCAACATATGAGTAAGATTCCATGGGTTAAGGATGAGGATAGGCCTACACTTCACAACTTGGTGAGAGGAACAGGTCATACTTCTCACTATGGGGAGGTGCTTGAATTTAAAATTAATCATGAGCATAAGATCACCCCTAAAGAGATAAAGGATAACCCAGACTCAATCTTTTATCATTCTAATAATGCCACTGATTTGCTCGATTATCACGATCATAGAAGGTACTTTGATTTTGTGATGGGCTATGACCTTGATTGTTTGTGGAGGTTGGCCCAACACAGACTATTAGTGGTCAGTTCTCCTATTGTCTTGAACATTTTTCTTCTTATGTTGCACGCTATCTCTAATGACTTTTTTTCTCATCGTCAAGCAGTCATAACATGCAAGGCCCTTAGGGAGAAGGCATTGGTAAATCACTATGCCTTTGAGGAATTGTCTTCTAAGAATAAGAAGTTACAAAAAGGTTTTGAAGAGATGTCTCGGGAGCTAAAGGTGAGGGATGAGCAACTGGTGACAAAAACCACTGAGTTAAGCAAGGAAAAAGATGAGATTACTACTCTTAAGGACAAATCTCAAACTAATGAAGCCACCATTAAGAGATTGAATATACCCCTCATTGCAGCTTAGGAGGATCTAAAAAGGACGAGCAAGAGAAGACTGTTATGACCGTGGAGTTTCATACTACTCATGATTCCCTTACCTCTACTGAGGCGGAGGGTATCCAAAAGTATAAGTATTCTTCCGAGTATAATGTAGACTGTGCGGGCATTTTTCTGGGTGGATATAAATAATTGAAAAAGAAAGTCATGACTCACTACCATGACATTGTTGAAGAAGTAAACAAGTGGAAAGGGGATGATGAGGAGGCCACTGCTTTGGCTGGGGAAGATGATGATGATGCCCGAGTGGATGGTCCTTTGCCTGCACAATCTGTCCCAGGATCTGCCAATCCATCTACTACTGATACTTGAGTTTTTGTGAACCTTTTTGTTTGTTTTTACTTCTTACCTTTTTGATGGTGGTCGGCCCTATTATCTTTTTGTTGGGGACTATGAACGAACATTTACACAGTAATTATGTAATTGTGTATGTTGTATTATCTTAATTTGGTTATATAAAATTATTTTTTCTCCTTGTCTTCATTTTATTGTACAACGACTACTAAAAATAATAAAACTTCGCATATTTAGACACAATTGCAATTAATGGTTTATGTTTGTGATTCGTTGGGTCATACAAAAGATCACCTTTATTTGCAACCCATAGGGTTATAGAAAAGTTAGGTCGAGCTCCTTTTTTGAGCTAGTTTTTCTGTTTGTGGTTTATTTATTTAACGAGACCATACAGTTCATGTTCGTGACTTGTTTGTTCAACAAATTCATACAGTGTGTTTATTTTGTTCGTGACTTGTTTACTCAATGAAGTCATAAAGTTTGTAGTTAGGTATGTACACACATATCTTATTCCAAAAAGAAAAAGGAAAAATAAAATATGAAGGCTGAAAATAGCATTTTATTGATATGAAAGTGTTGGGTACATAGCTGTTGCAAATAAGATTTATTGGTAATACTTTTTTAGATGCTCTGAGCTCCAAAGATTCTTAAACTTCTCTCCCTCCAGTGTTTCAATGCGGTAAGTCCCAAGCCTCATCATGCTCTTCACTTGGTATGGCCCGTGCCAATTGGGCTTGAGTTTGTTATTCTTATAGATCACTTTCTTAAGGACATAGTCCCCTTCCTTCAGGATTCTCAAATTAACACACCAATTGTAGTAACGGGAATTCCTCTGCTGATAGGCAGTCATACACAATGCTACATTCTCCATGGATTTTTCCACTAGATCAATGTCTAATCTCCTTATCTCGTCTCTTTTTAGAGAATCGAATTTGAGAACCATGTGACTGGGGAGTCTTATCTCAGTGGGGACCACCATTTTCGTACTAAAGGCAAGCATGTACGAAATTTCCCCTGTCGTTGTTTGTCGGGTGGTCCTATAAGCCCAAAGTACAATGTGCAACTCGTTGATCTATTTATCCTTTGCATTATCAAGCCTTTTCTTAATTCTATACATAATCATTTTGTTTGTGATCTTGGTTTTGATGTTGCACTGTGGATGCCTCGAGGCAAAGTGAAGCTTTTGAATGTTAGATCTTGTGTAGTAGTCTTTAAAATCCTAATTATCGAATTGTGTTCAATGATTTGTGATGAACTCATAAGGCATGCCATATTGATAAATGATGTTTTTCCATATGAAATAGAACACACTTTCATAGGGCATCTATACCAATGGCTCAGCTTCTACCCATTTTATAAAGTAATCCACTACCACCACCAGGTATTTGAATCTCCCCTTTGTCCTCATTCATGGGTTGACCAGATCACCCCTCTTGGAAAATGGCCAAGGTGATGTGATCGACATCAGTAGAGCTCCTGGAGTATGGTGGATCTTGGCATATTTTTGGTATTTGTCACACTTCCTTGCGTAGTCTTCACAGTCGACCTTCATAGTATTCCAGTAATAGCCTTAAGTTACAATATGCTTCACCAACGACCTTCTAGAAGAATATTCTCCATAACACCCTTCATGTCCTTCTCTAATTATCTTATTCACTTTTTTGGGATGAACACATCATAGTAGTGAGATCATATACCCCCTTCTATACAATACTCCCGCTTCCATTACATAGTGGGTTGCCTTATACCGCATCTTCCTCGCTACTTTCGAGTCTAGGAGGAGATTGTCGGCTTTAATATATGCTCGTATGGGGTCCATCCATAATGGTACCAAACTTACTTCCATCACTTTCAGGCTTCCCTCTTCAGTACTCCTATGAGTCGGTATTTTAACTGACACTCTTCTCCTCAAAGAAGTTCTAGTGGTCGAGGCCAATCTATCCTGGGCATCTGCTCAGAATTTTTTTGATCTGGGAATCCTTACAACCTTCACTTCTGCGAACTTCTCCGACCACTTTCATACAATGGATAAGTATTTACCATAGACTCCTCTCTTGCTTTGTAAACTCCTAGTATTTGGTTGGCGACTAGTTGGGAGTCATTGTGTGCCATGTCAGCCCCCAGGGATGAGGCTAGGCCAAACTCAACAATCAAAGCTTCGTCTTCAGCTTCATTATTGGAGGCTTACACATATATCTCATCTGGTGTGTCTATGATAATGCATACACTTCTGCCCACCGAACAAGATTCTCCATCAATGAATAACCTTCATATAACATTATCCTAGTTAAAATATAATTCTTTAATTTTTCAAACTTAAGCAGCTTTTTTTAGACTCCTCATATTGGTGTTTGTCTTCTTTTGTTGAGGAGCTCTCTCTGATAACATTTTTCTCTACTTCAGTAGGAACTAAACTTTCTTTTAGGGAAGTATTCTTATTTTAAGAATTGATCTCTCTGACGGGGGAGTCTACTCTGATGGCTTCTCTTTGTAGGTGAAATCAGGAATGAAATCTGCCAACGTTTTCCCTTTGATAGTTATCCTGGGCTCATTCTATATGTTATACTCACCAAGATCAACTGCTCAAGCCATATGCTGACTAGATTTCTTCGATTTGTGCAGGACCTATCTCAAAGGTACATCAGTGTAGACCATAATGGTGTGGGCTTGGAAATACAGATTCATTCTTCTCGAAGCTTCCCTTAGTGCCAAGGCTAACTTTTCCATTCAAGGATATTAAATTTGGCTCCTTAATACGCCTTGCTAGTGTAGTAAATCGATCTTTGGACTCTCTCCTGCTGCCTTACCAGTGTCGAACTGATGACTAACTCGGACACGATAATGTATAGGTAGAGCTTTTCTCTAATAACAAGCCTTGATAAGAAAGGAAGTGAGCCCAAGTAATGATTTAATTCCAGGAAATGTTTCTCGCATTCTTCGTTCCACTCAAAAGACATCATCATCATCATCATCATCATCATCATCATCATCATCATCATCATCACCCTTACCTTAAACCCGTCATATGGGGTTGGCCATATGGATTCTCCTTTTCCATTCTAATATATTATATGCATTTTTATCATTCAAGTCTAATTCCTTAAGGTCTCTACTAATAATTTCTTCACACGATAGCTTAGCGCAACCTCCTTTTCTTTTACCCTCTATTTCCAACAATCTTCCTACTGTTATAGGGGCATCTACTGGTCTACGCAACGTATGTCCATACCACCTAAGTTTACTTTCTCTTAATTTATTACTAATGGGAGTTACTCCTAACTTTTTTCTCATGTTTTGGTTTTTAATTTTATCCTTTCGAGTAATTCCTATAAGAATTTATTCATGTTTGTTCTTTAATGCCCAATACTCAGCTCCAATAAGGATGCTAACCTAACAACTGTTCTATAAAAATTTCCTTTTAATTTATTAGTTATCCTCTTATCGCATAACACCCCACTCGCGTGTCTCCATTCATCCAAGTAGTTGATATTCTACTCGTAATAATTTAATCAATACCCCCATTACTTTATAACATTGAACTTAGATAACGAAATTTATTAGTTTGGTTTATCACATTTTCCTCAATCTTTAACATTATGTTACTCGATGCCTCATTATTAAATTTACATTCCATAAATTATGTTTTATTTCTACTTGCTTTTAGTCCCTTCGACTCTAAGGCTTTTCTCCAAGTATTTACTCTCATCACTAAGCTTTCCTTTTAATTGTATACTAAAATAATATCATCTGCAAACAACATACACCATGGAACATCTTCTTGTAATTTCATCCAAAACTATGACAAATAAATAAGGACTTAAAGTTGATCCTTGATGTGAACCCACTTTAATCGTAAAGTCATTAGTTTCTCCACATATAGTCCTTACTCTAGTCTTCATGTTATCATACATATCTTTAATAACTTTAATATAATTAATAAGGATTATTTTCCTCCTTAGCGCCCACCAAATTATATCCCTAGGTACTCTATCATAAGCCTTTTCTAAATCTATAAAGACCATATATAAATTTGTATTCTTACATCTACATTTATCCATTAATTGTCTTAATAAGTAAATAGCTTATGTGGTGAATCTCCATGGAAAAAATCCAAATTGATTGTCCAAGATAGTTGACTCATTTCTTAATCTTTCTTCTATAACCTTTTTCCATAATTTCATAGTGTGATTCATCAGTTTGATTCCTCTATAATTATCGCAGCTTTATATATCCCCTTATTGTTCTACAAAGGTATTATGGTGCTTTTCCTCCATTCATCTGGCATGTTTCCTTCTCTTGAGATTTTATTAAATAAGCATGTTAACCATTCTACCCCTACACTTCCAAGGGTTCTCTCCGCTCTACGGGTATTTTATCCGAGCCAATTGCTTTATTATTTCCCATTTTTCTTATTAATATATTCACTTCTCTTTTAGTAATCGAACATACCATTGCTATATTCGGTTCAATATTCTCAACATCTTTTTACGGATATTCTTCTGTAAGTACATTTTTTTCATGTCCAATATGTTACATTTGTATATGTCATAGGCCGCTACATTTGGCACGTCAGTTCACGATCTCACATGACAGATTCTATCCGAATTATAAGAATCAAGCATTCAACATCTTCAGCAAGTGTCCCACATCTGCCTCAACGACTTCACATTCCACGATTTTATGGATTTTATGCAAGCGGTACGCTAGAGAAGTCAAAACAATGAAAGAAAGACAAGATAGAAAAGTTCAAGGGTATTTTGGTAATTTTACAACTGTAGTCTGGAGGTCTGATCAATTGAAAAGTTGAAGATATTGATTCCATAAAGATACTGGAAAAAAAGGCACCTCAATCCGAGTTACGGTGAAGAAGTTATGCCCGTTTGAAGAAGAAGAAAAAAAATGCATAAAAAAGAGGAGCGATTCGAACCTTAAAATTTTAAAGGATCTGGACCGACTAAGCAGAGAAGGATCTATTCGAAATAAAGAGGAGATTCGGACCGCCCTGGGAACTCGGTTTGGACCGCATCGGATATTCTCAAAAGATCTCATCTGAATTTTTTATGCCTATAAATACCTATTTCGGCGGTGTATTTATTTAAGACTTTGAAAGATGTTTTTAAGAGTTCTATTAGCTCAAGTCTTCATATTTTTTAGTCCCAAAACTCATGTTTTGATTCACACATCATTCCCATGCTTTTGTGAATCATTTTGGAAACTAATAACTCTTTACTTTAATTCATTCTTGTGGAGTGCGTCTCTATACCGTATGGCTGCGTGTCATTGAGGATCTTGCTGCGACAAAGATTCTCTGTTGAAGAATTGACCGGGAGTCCTTGGAGGGTGCTGCGTGCATTTTCTTGCTGAGTTCAAGACTATGAGTCTTTGTGGGTTGACTGGGCGTTGATCCATTGAAGATTTTTCTATGTAATTGTAAGTTGCGATTTATTGAATTCATATTGAAATAAAGGTTTTATCCAAAAGGGTTTTTTTCCTAAAATCTGTGTCTCGTCATATTTATTGTGTCGCATGCATTATATTTGATGGATTTATTTGTTTGGACACGTAGATGCATGTTTAGGGGCTGAATTAAATCAAATTTGGTTTGTGTAAATTTAGACACCCAATTAAATAAGTAATCCGATAAATTTGATATTTGCGAACTTGGATCGATATTACACATTCTCAAATTGGTATGAGAGAAGGTATCACTATTTTTTTGTGATTTCCTATTTTTTCACAAAATTTGTGTGATATTGATTTTTTTTTTAAATTTGATTTTGTTTAAATCGCAAGTTTTTCAATGAATCACTTATATAATCGGATGTCAATCTTTGACGGAACAAATTATGCCTATTGGAAAGCCCATATGAAATCTATTTTAAAGGCTATTGATGAACGTGTTTGGTTGTTGTGTGAAAGAGGATGGACTCCTCCCACTGTCACCGTTGAAAATATCACCTCTTTAAAACCCGTGTCGGCCTAGACTGGAGATGATTTTAAAATGTCTAATTTTAATTCACATGGTTTGAGTGCTATTTCTGGAGCCGTCACACCCGAAGAGTTTCGTCGAATTATGACGTGCACCACATCTAAAGAGGCATGGTATGTACTCCAATTGACACAGGAGGGTACGAATGCTGTTAAAGAATCAAAATTACAAAATTTGGCTACCCAATATGAGACTATCACCATGTCTGGGTCTGAATGCTTTGATATTTTTATCGTTTATCTGACATTGTTAACACTAGTTTTAATTTGGGTGAGGCGATTGATAACACACGTATCATTAAAAAGATTTTAAGATCTCTCCCAAAACGCTATATTCCTAAAGCCATTGTTTTGGATTCTTTGTGTAATTTGAAATCACTTAAGTTGGAAGAACTTGCAGGAGATCTTCAAACCTATGAGATTTACATGTTTCCCTAAACCATTAAGGCTAAGGATAAAGGCGTTGCTTTAAAGTCTCATTTTAAGAAAAAGAAAGAAAAAGTTTGTGAGTCCGATTCTGAGGAAGATTTTAATTTTGATGATATGCCCTTGTTTGCGAAAATTTTTAAAAAGTTTCTCAAAAATTCTAAAGAAAATTCTTCCAATAAAAAGAGATTTTTTGAGAAAAATAAAAAGATAGGAAAGGCCAAAGAAAACAATGAGAAGGAAAAAGAGAATAACTCAGATGAGGAGTGTGAGGAGGATTTTGTGGACGTGACTTGTTTTGAAAGTGGGGGTAAGGGGCATAAGTTGTTTGAGTGTCCTACAAGGCTTAGAAATAAAGGGAAGAAAGTAGCCATGCCCGCCACACTTAGTGATAGTAGTGAAGGTGAGGGAGATATGACTAGTGGTGAGCAGTTTGTTGCATTTTTAGAAAGTCGTGTGAGCACACCCACTGTGTCCCATAATAGTGCGCACGAATGCGATGGTGATGATTTGAGCGCTTCAAGTGAGGAAGAAAGCGAGTGTGAAAGTGGAGATGAAAGTGAGCTCCAAAAAGTCTTTAGAGATTTATACACCGAGACCTTGAAAATAAAGAAATATAATAGGGATTTAGGTCGTCGAGTGTTAGATTTGGAGAGAGAGAAGAGGTTTTAAGAAAGGAAAAATGTGATTTGACCGACATGGTGTCTAGTCTGAAGACACGTGTATCCCAAATCGAGAGTGATCTCGAACGTGCCAAGGAGGTCAAAGTCAATGTTAAGAATGCACCTAAGAAGGTTGAAAAGTTGGTTCGTAACCCCTATAAGGGTAGAGTTGACGTGCTAGGAAAAGGTAATGATGGTGTGTCCACTTCTTTTGTTGCACCCGAGTCTGTTCCCACTTTAGTGATATATCCACATGGCCCAAAAATTAACCCACCTAAGCGTCCCATTAGGATAGTTCGTCCTAGTGTTGTTGAGAGAGGTGTTCCTAGGCCTATTTAAGTTTGTTCCCATTGCAAGAGGAGATGACACCTTAAGGAATTTTTTGTAATACCCCATATTTTTATGACTTTTAAAATTGGGGATTTATTAAATGTAATTGAGATAAATTAATTTAATATTAATCCGAAAATTTATTTAAATATTTACAAGCGTGATGAGAGTTAGTAATTATTGTGAATTTGTTGAATATTACTTAATGAGTAAAGTAATATGTAGAATTGAATTTATTAAAATTGTCACGAGTGAATAATATGACAATTATGGAAATTAAGTAGGGACGCGACTGGGTCGTGTCGGGACTAAATTATTATTATAAAAAGTGAATAAATTATAAGTCACGTGTATGGTCGTTTCGAGTGCACCAATGTGTTCAAAAGGGTCGAGATAGACAGAAAAATATACCCGGGGGTTTAGTTTAGGTCTCGGAACGTTTTTAGACCTAACCGATAACTCGGGAGGGAATTTTGGTAATTTTCCTTTTTAAGGCTTAATTATGGAAAAAAAATAAAGGGGTATATCTTTCACCACCAACGCGTAGATCGAGAAACGAGGGATGCAACCATACCCGTCAACACCTGAGAATCAGACCTTCATACCTAAGGCAATTATCTATCTTGCTACTTTTCTAGTTAATATTTCACCCATGTTAGAATAGGATTGATAAATATAGGTTTTGTGGAAGAATTTGATGATTTAGGGAATTTAAATCACATGCTTTAGAGGAAATAAGTATATTCTGGAAATCTCATCATATGTAGAGGATTACCCACGAAATTGTAAAGATTTACAAGAGAGAAATTTGGAAAAAAAATTAGATGATTGGAAATTTTAATGAAATTAGGGTTCTTGATAAATATTATGAATTGGGCCTTTAATTCTATACTTTTGATGAAATTCGTACATGATTTACTTAGGAAATCATGTAGGTAGGTTAATATGACTATTAGTTTAATTGTTGGGAGTTTAGGACTCAGTTATGGAGTTTTGGTTGAGGTTGAAGAAGAAAACCCGTAGTTAATAATGGAAGAATTCAGCATACCTGTTCGATCAATCTATCGACCCAAGAATGTCGATCGATCGACTGGCACGATCGATCGACCCCTTTCATCGATCGATCGACCCCTCCTTGAAACTGCATGTTTTTCCTCTTATTATTTAGTTCGGATAAAATACGTAGGAACCCTGTAACATCATTTAAAGAATATAATGGGTCATGAAGAGGACCAGTAGGGTCCAAGTAGATTCCGTTAAAAAATAATTTATATGGGATATAACCGTGAGTTAACGGGGGGTTTTGTCACATAGTGGAAGTTGTGCGTACGTTCACTAAGGAATTGAGAGACTCATGAATGACTTAGACTAGTATGTTAGAGAGGGTGTACCTACAGAATTTATCTTTAGTAAGAGAGAATTCTTCGAGGGATGAGAAGTAATTATGAAATGATTATAATTGAGAATAAAATATAATACCCCATATTTCTATGGCTTTTAATTATGAGATTAATTAAATTAATTTGGGATAATTAACTGGAAATTAATTCGGATTTAAATATCTAGCAAGAC
Organism: Sambucus nigra; assembly: GCA_949130495.1. Lineage (NCBI taxonomy): Eukaryota > Viridiplantae > Streptophyta > Magnoliopsida > Dipsacales > Adoxaceae > Sambucus > Sambucus nigra. The sequence continues at coordinate 313,542,795 of OX422213.1, forward strand.
GAGAGTTAGTATTTAAATATGATGATAAGGTTGCATATTACTGAGTGATTATGGTAATATGTGACTATTGAATTTATTAAAATTATTGTGAGTTGAAAATACGATAGTTTTGGTAAATTAGTTGGGACGCATGTGTCAGGACCTAATTTAATGGATTTAAAAGAATTTTAATTTTTATGTCATCCATATAATCATTTTGAGTGCACCAACGTGTCCGGAAGGGTCGAGATAGTCAGAAAACACTAGCCAAGGATTTTGTTTAGGTCCCGGGCCATTTTTAGGCATAACTGGTAACCCGAGAGGGTATTTTAGTCATTCCTATTTTTGGTGAATAGTAACCCACGAATTTTAAACTGATGATATCGGAAAACACTTGATTCCCTTAGGGTTTCACAACCAAAAATCACAAACGACCATTAGAGAGGAAGAGAAGGAAGTTTCCAAAGGAGAACCACCACTTAGAGGCATTTTGCACCACTGTCACCACCACCGGATAGATCGGAAAGAAAGGATCATCCCCATACCGTCTACTTCATTAGATCAGAATCTTCATTACCAGGCAAGTGATTTAACTTGCAATAATTCAATGCATACATCATCCATGTTAGGTTAGTGAATAGGCATAAACTCTTCCTAATTTATCCCTTAATTTAGGTACTTTTAGCACCTCGAACAAATTAATCGATTTGACTTTAGCTCATAATCTTGCTACTGACTAATCCTAACGAGTACACCGAGTTTCTGGTATTTCGTTGTGATTTTACAGGTATTTGATGTCAAGAAACGGAAGAAATAAATTGGAAGAATCAAGAAAGGCGAGAAGGAACGTCAAAAGGGTAAAAGTGTAATTTCTACCCGAAATTCGGACGAGGTACCTTAAGAGAAGTTGAAGATATCACATTTATGAGCACATAGGAAGAAACATCACCTCAATCGGAGTCTCGAAACAAAATATATGAGCAGTCAAAGTTGAGTAAAAAGTCAAACAGGTAGACCGGTCTGCCCCTGACCCGGACCGATCCGCATTGTAAAACTCCAGTAGACCTCGGATCGTAAGCAAACCGAAGAAGGGAGAAAAATAAAAGAACCGGTCCACCTGGAAATAAAAAGAATTGATCCGCCTTGGAGGCAGACCGGTCCGCCTAAGGCCTGGGTCGGTCCGACTATCAAGATTTCCAAATCTTATCTTCTCCAAAAAAGAATCCTTGTGCAGTTGAAACTCTTGAATTATTGTAGGGTATAAAATCCCATTTTTATTATTATTATACGGACGGAGAATTAGTGTAATTTCACTTACTTTTCCAGAAACCCTAGTTTAGATACAGTTTTGTTCTTTTAATTCCAAGATTGAAGCTTTGATCAGATTGCAGTAATTCCAGTTAATACTTTGAGTGCTTTGGTAAGATTAGTAAGGAATTTCGTCTGTTTAATTTTTTTTACACCATTCTATCAATTTTTCATAGTTAATCATGTTTTTCTGCAAAACAAACACTGTTTTCATTACTTTTAGCATGCTAGGCTAGATTTTCTAAGGTCGGGATACATGAACTGAGAAACGTGTGTGCTCGCGTTCAAATGATCAAGTTATATATAAAACTCTTTTAACACAAACAAACCCTAAACATGCGGCAGTATGTGATTGAATAAATTGATAATCTATGCAAGAACATTCAAACACATGCAATTAAGGAAAAATCCCCCTCAGGGGCAAAACCATTTATTTTCACTATAATTTGTAAGAGAACGGCTTACAATCGGATTACAATGAAAATACAAGTTGACTAAGAATTACCCTCGGGTATCGGATTTTGTAGTCGCGGCTGGAATTATCCCTTTCCAGTAGGGCTGCAATGAAGAGGAAGGAGCGGTCCACTTCACAAGGGTTGAACAACAGCAATGGTGTTCTTGGGTTACCAAACTTGATTCACATAGATATGGAAGATGTGTGAATCTAAAAACCTAGAATCAAAGGACTCAATAGGTGAAGACTAGATGTATTTGGACTCTCAAATTCGTCTCCTAAAGTCTTGCAAAACAACTCTCCCGAAGTTGGTATTTATAGGAAAAACTGATGAAGAGACCCGCGATTTTAAAACACTGAAATCTTATCCAGTGTCAGGTACACCGAACCGGTTCGGGTACCCCTGCAAACCGGTTCGCCCCTCCGAACCGGTTTGGGTCAGGGTTCGGGAAAGTGTGCTGGAAAAAGTCTTTAAACACTTAGAAAAATTTCCAGACTTTTCAATGAACATATCTCCATTTTCAACGGGCCATAACTTGTTCACCGTAGCTCGGATTGAGGTGCCGTTTATTCCAGTATCTTTATTGCGGCAAGATCTTCAACTTTCCAGTTGACCGGTCCTCTGGACGGTGGCTGTAAAATTACCAATTTGCCCTTGAACATCCCTATCATACCTTGTTTCACTGATTTGACTTCTCTTGCGTTCCACTTGCATTACGAGCCTAGAATCAAGGAACGTGAAGTCGTTGATGCAGATGAGGGACACATTAGTGGAGATAATGCATGCTTGATTCCCAGAATTTGGATAGAGGCCGTCATGTGAGATCGTGAGGAGACGTGCCAAATGTAGCGGCGTACGACATAAATAAATGAAACATTTCGGACATGTGAAAAATGTCCTTACAAATCTCCCCCTATGTCTATGTCGGTACATACATAAAAAATCCGAATTATCAAATATGAAATTGCCTATACAAATCTACCCTCCCATGAACCCAAAACTGGAAAAGGTACAGATGAATAGTCTTCATCGTTTGTTCTTCAATTCTTCAGGAATCTCAAAACTTTTCTCATCAGGGTGTGCAACATATGGATCTGCAATCTTCATACCTGCACACATGAGACAAAGCAAATACCACGTGACATATCGAGTTTGAAATGAGATAATATGGATATCAATATATGATATAAGCAACATCTCAAAAGCTCCCCCAAAATTCAAACTCCCCCATATGATAATTCTTTCTCCCCCTTTTTATGATGTCCCAAAATGGACAAATTAGAGAAATAAATCAAATAAGCAAGTGTGGGGTGCCACTAGGATAAAAACACACCATGAATAGACAGAAAGCAACCAAGTTGATGATAGCATAAATGAAGTGGTGTGATCAAATTCGATAGGAAAATCAATGCATACAAACATGACATATGTGCACGATGAATATTGGATATTCCTAGCGAATGAACTCAAATGCTTCCTTTGGTGTAAAAGAGTGACAGTATAAGATATTGACTCAATCAAATCAACAAATCAAAGCTCGAAATGATTTTCACACCAATAACGTCCAAAATGATTTTATGCTTTTTCAGGACTTTCAAGGAAGTGCAAACCCGTTTAAAAATTCTCCAACCAAACTCCCTCAGATATTATTTTGAATAGAGGCATTCTAAATTCTCAAACTTTGGAGAATTGATGGTGAAACCTAAGTGGCCCATATTTGGCATGAATTGCTTTTTATTGCCTATAAATTTTTTTAGGCTCTTTTAACCTCTTTGGACCTCGGATATTACAATTCCTCCATTTTTTTAGGTCCTTTTTAACGGTGGATTTTGCGCAAAGGATAGATGATTACCTTTCGCAGCCCCTCCCCGTTATACAAAAACACACAGTCTCACCGAAACGGTTTTTACATGCATTCCAATCTTGTCAAGTTTTATCGCATATTGTACATTGTATAGACAGGATTGAGATGAAAACACGCAAGCCAACATGAGATAGACAAGTGAAATAATCAAATATAGTCGTGCATGTGTGCAATAAAGGATATAGGAGTCAAACATGTAGGAAGATATCACTAATTACATCTCAAAGACTCCAATCAATGTAAAGCACATGGATGAAATGATGTAGCCTCTCAAATATCTATCAAACAGTCACATGGATAAATGGAATGAAGTTGTGACTTGGCTATCTTACATGCTGATCCATAAAAGAAGCAAAATACAAAAATCTTTTTGGATTTTTCAAAAATTTGGAAAAATAAAATCTTTTTGTATTTTTTTTTAAAAGAAATATAAAAAGCAAAAAGAATAAAACAAAGTTGTACAACAAAGTAATGGTACATATAAAACAGACTACAATAGGAAGCATATGATATGAACATGAAGAAGCATCCTATTCTAGACATAGACCAACCCCTCAGTCAACTATGCAAATCCCTAAAGATTTCCTAAGACTCTCAAATCTAAGGGCATCTAAAGGTTTCGTGAAAATATCGGCTAACTGACGGTCGATAGGAACAAAACTCAGGGATACGACTTTCTCTTCAACTAACTGACGAATAAAGTGCTCACGTATCCTGATGTATTTTGTGCGTGAATGCTGAACTGGATTGCGAGATATGTGTATCGTGCTCGTGTTATCACGGGAAATGGTCATGGTGTCCTGTGATATCCCATAATCCTCCAGCATTTGCTTCATCCACAAGAGTTGTGTGCAATAACTCCCGGCGGCTATGTACTCAGCCTCCGCAGTGATAAAAGAGATGGAATATTACTTCTTGCTCAGCCAGGAGACAAGAGCAGAACCAAAATAGAAACACCCACCAGAAGTGCTCCTACATCCATCTACATCCCCAGCCCAATCGGCATCCGAGTAGGCGGACAGACGGTCATCGATATCAAAGGAATACCAAATCCCGTATGAGAGAGTCCCACTTTCGTATTTAATAATACATTTTAGAGCAAGTAAATGTGACTCTTTTGGGGATGCCTGATAACGCGCACAGACTCCAACACTAAAGGCGATGTCGGGACGACTGGCAGTCAAGTAGAGGAGACTACCTATCATACTCTGATATAAGGTTTGCTCTATGTCCTTGCCTGAAGTGTCCTTACTAAGCTTGGTAGTGGTACTCATAGGTGTACGTGCATGCTTAGCGGAGTCTAAACCAAATTTCTTCACTAGATCTCTAGCATACTTGGATTGGGAGATGAACATCCCATCCTCTAGCTGACGAACCTGGAGACCAAGGAAGAATGTAAGCTCACCAACCATGCTCATCTCAAACTCACTTTTCATCTCCTCCTCAAAGTGGTGAGCATGCTGGGAGCATGTGGATCCAAAGACTATGTCGTACACATAGACCTGGGCAACCAAAATAGCACCGTCATCTCTCCTGACGAACAACATCATATCTACTCCCCCTCTCTTGAAGCCACGAGCTAAGAGATAGGAAGTAAGCCTCTCGTACCAAGCACGGGGTGCTTGCTTCAAACCATACAAGGCTTTCTTCAGATAGTAGACGTGCTCAGGGTGCTGAGGGTCTTCAAACCCTTTTGGTTGTTCCACATAAACATCCTCCTGTAGAATGCCATTCAGAAAGGCACTCTTGACATCCATTTGATACACCTTGAAGCGCAGATGACATGCGATGGTGAGCAAAAGACGGACGGACTCAAGCCTCGCAACAGGAGCAAATGTCTCCCCAAAGTCTACACCCTCTATCTGTGTGTATCCTTGAGCGACCAACCTAGCCTTATTTCAGATTATGGTACCATTTTCATCCATTTTGTTCTTAAAAATCCACCGAGTACCTATCACATTAATCTCACTAGGTCGGGGGACAAGTTCCCAGACATCATTCTTTTTAAACTTAAGCAACTCATCCTGCATAGCAGATATCCAGTGTTCATCCTTGAGTGCTTCTTTATGGTTCTTGGGCTCGACTTTGGACGTGTATCAGAGATGGCTAACAACGTTCTCTAGCTGAGCACGAGTCTTGACCCCTAGAGTGGGATCACCAACAATGGCAGAAGGGTCATGACTCTTGCGAAACCAAGCAGGTGTGTCCCCTAACACAGGAGTAGGGTCCACAGAATATGAGAGAGGAACAGGTAAATCACTGTCAGAACAGTCCTCATCCTCACACTGAAGGTTAGGATTAATAACCGTCGAAGGTTCGTCATCTTGCACGGTAACGTTTATTGATTCCATAATCCTAGATCTCTTCAGGTTAAAACCCCGGTTTGCTCTACTATTCGATGAATATCCTAGAAATATTCCCTCGTCGCTCCGGGAGTCGAACTTTCCTAATTGTTCTCTATCCCGTAGGATGTAGCATTTACTCCCAAAAACATAGAAATATGCCAGGTTGGGCTTCTTGCCAGTCCACAACTCATAAGGAGTGTGAAGTGTGTGTGGACGCAGATACACCCTATTCATCGTGTGGCGTGCAGTAGACACTGCCTCTGCCCAAAATCTCCTAGAAACTTTATGACCTAGAATCATAGATCTAGCCATCTCTTGGATCGTTCTATTCTTTCTCTCAACAATCCCATTTTGCTGAGGAGTTCTCACAGCAGAAAACTCATGTTTGATCCCAAGGCTATCACAGTACAAATCCACCTTTGCTTCCTTAAATTCAGTGCGGTTGTCACTACGTATTATGTTAATAGTGATACCGTGTTGATTTTGCAGGACACGGCACTTGGTCGTTAAGAAATCTACAGCATCGGATTTCTCTCTCAGAAAACCTACAATGGAGTACCTGGAGAAATCATCTACCATCACGAGGATGTAACTCTTACCACCTAGACTCTCAGTACGAGTGGGACCCATAAGATCCATGTGAATCAACTCCAGAACACGAGAGGTGGTAATGGAATGCAACTTCCTATGAGGACTACGAATTTGTTTTCCCAACTGACAGGGTCCACAAATGGTCGAAGTTGACTTTCCAAGAGATGGTAAGCCACGTACTAGGTCCTTTTTAGATAAACTATTGAGATCTCTAACGTTCACGTGACCTAGACGTTGGTGCCACAGATCCATAGGAGTGATCGTGGCGCTGTTGCAGACAAGTGAGGATGTGGGCTCAGTCCCATAGCAATTATCCTCGATCCTCACCCCTTGCATCAAAAGTTTACCGGCTTGATTATAGACTTTACACGCATCCCGGTCAAACTTCACTGCAAAGTCAATGTCGCACAGCTGGCTAATGCTGAGAAGGTTTACTTTCAAACCTTTGACGTACAAAACATTTTCTAGCTTAGGAAAACCAGGTAACTCGATAGTACCTCGTCCTATAATGCTAGACTTACTCCCATCTCCAAAGGTGACTCTGCCATCTTGATAATCCTCAAGAGTAGTAAAAAATGAGGCATCACCTATCATGTGTCTGGAGCACCCACTATCAAAATACCACTGTGAGGTATTATGTTCTTTGAGAGAAACATGAACAACAAAGGCCTTTTTATCTTTCTTAGGCACCCAAGCAGAGATGACCTTTTGTTTGCCTTTGTTTGTTTTAGCTGGAATGTAAGAAGCATTCACTAACGGCGAAGACATCCGTCGAAATTCTTTCATCAAACTCTGAGTCGTGGCAGCTAAGAACTCAACTCGCTCTCTCAGACTAGAAAACTCATCAGTATGTCGTGGTGGAGCAGTAGTACGTCGTGTCCGACCCATGCTATAGCAAGTTTCCCTAAGGTGGCCTTTTCTTTTGTAATAAGTACAAAAGAGCTCAGTCAAAGGCGGACCATAGTTTGCTTTTCTTGGTCGAACTCTCCTTCGAGGTTTTTTACGGTGACCATAAGGAGTTGTAGTAAACTCAGGAACTGGTCCAGGTGCAATTTGGGACGTGGAGGTACCATCATATCCAATTCCTTGACGATCACCAAAACCTAAAGTGGGGCCGAGGAGCATCTTTTCCATCTTCCTAGATCTGTCCTCGATTTGTACCTTGACTTCCCGTGCTTTCTCAAGATAATGAGTCAGCTGGGCAACAAGGGCTTAAAGTTTCTTCCGAGTCTCCACAGAGGAATGGAGCTGACTCGTAAGACTAGACACTTGCTTGATCAAGTCCCCTCTCTCTTTCTCTAGACTACTCTCTCTCTCTCTCTAAACAAATTCTCATTCTCGACACAGGTAGATTCTCTCTCTCTCAGGGCGGTGCAGGTGGAGAACTCTTTTTCTCTCGCTTTCCTTAAATCTTCCTCTAGGCAAGTGATCTTAAGAACTAACGCTTTGTTACGCTTTTTAGTTTTAAAAGACTCAGAATATAACTCAGCGTAGGCGCGTTGTATATCACTCTCGCTCTCACTTGTGTCATCCTCCCCCTCACTCACATCGATCTCACTATCGAGGTGTCCCTGTGAAGCATCATCCTCATCGTCGTGAGGAGAACTAGGAGTGCTCACTTAGCTAGCCATGAATGCGGTGAAGTTACACTCATGCGGTGACTCATCTCCAGAATCCACCGTCTCGACCTCACTGTCGTCACTAAGGGTAGCATTAAGGACAGCTTTCCCTTTCTCTCTATATAGACGATTGGCACACTCAAAAGCTCTATGATCCCTACCATCACACTCAAAACATCTCTCACTTTCTTTCAGAGAAGGATTTTAGGAAACTTTTTCATTTTTCTTTTCAAACTTATTTTTCTCAAATTTCTTTTTATCTTTAAAATTGCCATTTTTCTTAAATTTGAGAATCCTCTTGAAATTTTTTGCGAAAAGAGCCAAATCATCTAAGTCAAAATCGCACTCAGAATCTGACGTGTCAGTCTCTCTCTTTCTAGATGACTCTACCCTCTTTCTAGATGACCCCTCACTCCTTCTCTCTTGGGCTTTAAGAGCAATTCCCTTATCTTTAGATTTAGCATTTTTAGGGAACATATCAATTTCATAAGTTTGCAAATCTCCTACAAGTTCTTCCAGTTTTAGCGTATTTAAATTACCCATAGAATTTAGCACAGTGACTTTAGGGATAAAACGCTTAGGTAAAGAACGAAGAATCTTTTTAACAACTCTAGCATTCGAAATTTGTTCACCAAGATTAAAACTAGTATTCACAATGTCAGAAAGTCTAGCATAAAATTCATCAAAGCATTCAGAATCATGCATGGTGATTGTTTCAAATTGAGTTGTCAAGTTTTGCAACTTAGACTCTTTCACAGCATTAGTTCCTTCATGGGTGAGTTGTAAAACATCCCATGCCTCTTTTGACGTGGTACACGTCATTATGCGTTTGAACTCATCAGGTGTGACAGACCCAGAAATAGCACTTAGACCCTTAGAATTAAAAGATGACCATTTAATTTCTTCATCAGACCAAGAAATGTCAGGTTTCAAGTTGGTCACATTATCAACAGTCACGGTGGGAGGAGTCCACCCTCGTTCAACCAAAATCCAGACACGTTCATCAATGGCTTTTAAAGCCGACCTCATACGGGCTTTCCAATAAGCATAATTAGTCCCGTCAAAAATAGGCATTTTATAATATGACTTCTCCATTTGAACACGCACTTTTTCAAAAATCAATTTTTTCAGAAAATTGATATCTTAGAAAAATTTTGCGGAAAAAAGGAATACGCGATAGATTAGCGTAACCTGCTCTGATACCAATTTGAGAAACGTGTGTGCTCGCGTTCAAATGATCAAGTTATATATAAAACCCTTTTAACACAAACAAACACTAAACATGCAGCAATATGTGATTGAATAAATTGATAATCTATGCAAGAACATTCAAACACATGCAATTAAGGAAAAATCCCCCTCAGGGACAAAACCATTTATTTTCACTATAATTTGTAAGAGAACGGCTTACAATCGGATTACAATGAAAATACAAGTTGACTAAGAATTACCCTCGGGTATCGAATTTTGTAGTCGCGACTGGAATTATCCCTTTCCAGTAGGGCTGCAATGAAGAGGAAGGAGCGGTCCACTTCACAAGGGTTGAACAACAGCAATGGTGTTCTTGGGTTACCAAACTTGATTCACATAGATATGGAAGATGTGTGAATCTAAAAACCTAGAATCAAAGGACTCAATAGGTGAAGACTAGATGTATTTGGACTCTCAAATTCGTCTCCTAAAGTCTTGCAAAACAACTCTCCCGAAGTTGGTATTTATAGGAAAAACTGATGAAGAGACCCACGATTTTAAAACACTGAAATCTTATCCAGCGTCAGGTACACCGAACCGGTTCGGGTACCCCTGCGAACCAGTTCGCCCCTCCGAACCGGTTTGGGTCAGGGTTCGAGAAAGTGTGCTGGAAAAAGTCTTTAAACACTTAGAAAAATTTCCAGACTTTTCAATGAACATATCTCCATTTTCAACGGGCCATAACTTGTTCACCGTAGCTCGGATTGAGGTGTCGTTTCTTCCAGTATCTTTGTTACGGAAAGATCTTAAACTTTCTAGTTGATCGGTACTCCGGCCGGTGGCTGTAAAATTACCAATTTGCCCTTGAACATCCCTATCATGCCTTGTTTCACTGATTTGACTTCTCTTGCGTTCCACTTGCATTACGAGCCTAGAATCAAGGAACGTGAAGTCGTTGATGAAGATAAGGGACACATTAGTGGAGATAATGCATGCTTGATTCCCGGAATTCGGATAGAGGCCGTCATGTGAGATCGTGAGGAGACCTGCCAAATGTAGCGGCGTACGACATAAATAAATGAAACATTTCGGACATGTGAAAAATGTCCTTACATGAACCCAGCCTGATGTGTTAATTGCATGTGTATAAAATTAGTCCTCTGAATTGAGTGATTGATTTCGATCGTATTGCGTAGGCACACAATAATTGTAGGTCTTTATATCTCGTTTGCCTCTGGGTAACCGGGATGATTTAGAATGCAATTCGAGTGTCACTATTGCGATACCGATTTACTCGTCCTCCGATTAAGTATGACGCGGGCTTGAACCTCGTATACATAATAATCTTGGGAGTACTAAATTCTGGGTCAAATCAATCAATTAAATTTACGATTAGTATTATAACTGCAATACACTAGGGTTGGGGGATTGTATTCCCATCCTGTTTTTCTCATCACTTAGTTAAAAATTTCAAATCATTTTTTTTCAATCATATTTTAGGTAGTTTAGTGTATTTGTACCTCTTCATAATTTCATAATTGCATTTAGTATAATCAATTCTCAAAACCAATCATTTTCTCTTTTTCTTTAGAGTCAAAGTTAGGATTCCTTCGTCTTTTCCCGTCGTCACAACCCTGTTGTCCTATTTCCCTGAGGATTGATACCCGACTTGTCTAATTATTACTTGAGAGACAGGCTTTCACTTGAGCCTAGAGAGTGCATTTCTGAGACACATTTTTAGTCGCGTCAAGTTTTTGTCTCCTTTGCCGGGGAATTAGGTAGACTTAGGATTAGATCGAGTCAATCCAAAGCTTTGACCAAAAATCTCCAAAAATCCAAAAACATATAAAAAAATTCAAAAAGCACAAAACGATTCAGCATCATCTCCCATAATCCATTAATGCAAAACTCTGAACTCACTCCTACACCCCATAATACTCCAACCAGCATTCACGAAAATCCAATCATTGAGTATAACCCCGATAGCCCTCACACTCCAAACGCCCCACAGTTCTGGATCCCACCTCCCACACTGTCACACTCAATCTCAAACAACACTCTATTTTCCTTCTTAGGACACCCCCGAGTACACCTCGAGCACACCAAGTGAGAGAACCGAGTCATTAAGAGAGAGGGAGATGTCGCAACACGGTAGTGCAGCTGCCGGTGAGGAAAAGTCCCCATACCGCCCGCTGAGAGAATTCTTATATTCCGAGCGCACTGTCACTCCGGGATGCATTATACTCCCGTATAATGTCGGGCAATTCCGTTTCAAAAATGGGATGATCCATATGCTACCTCATTACCATGGTATGGATTCTGAAAAGCCATACCTCCATATTAGGGAATTTGAGGATGTGTACGATACTCTCAATGATCAAACCTGCACACAAGAGGTGATCAGCCTCAAACTCTTCCCTTTCTCGCTCAAAGATAAAGCTAAGACCTGGCTATGGTCTTTACCTCCAAGCTCGATTCCATCTTGGAACGAGTTGCAATCGAGATTTCTCAAGAAATTCTTCCCAACACATCGAACAATCTCTATAAAGGCTCAAATTCAAGCGTTCAGACAATCTGAAAATGAGCCATTTCATTGATGTTATGAACGTTTCAACGAGTTAATTACTTCATGCCCCCATCATGGATTTAATTCAGCGCAAATCATCTCTTTTCTCTATAATGGGCTGAATCTTAACTCCAAGCAATTTGTTGAAACCATGGGAAGTGGTCCGTTTGTCGATTTAGATGCCCACGATGCTGAGCTTCACCTGAGGTATGTCACCGAGACTACCCAATCCTGGGATACTTCTGATCCTAACGCTCAAAATCGAAATCGTCAAGTGACCACCACTCCGTCGGCGTCTGGCCTATTTCACGTAGATAAGAATTCTATGACGGACAGTCGATTGGATACCCTTGAGAAAGGATTTCGAGACCTATGCGAGATATATGGAAAAGGACCAGCTGGATCCATACCAAACCCCGTCAAGAAGGTGTGTGCAATTTGTGAGGCGGGTCATTCAACTGAGGAATGCCCGACTATACCCGCCTACAAAGTAATGCTTCAGGAGTAAGTTAGTGGTATAGGAGGATTTAAGGGTAATTTCGGTGCACCGCACGAGAATTCATACAACCCTTCATGGAAAAAACATCCCGGTTTTAACTATAGGCAACAACATGCCGCAATGAACCCTTCTTCACATGTTGCCCCTCCTCCACCACAACACTTTCAACAAGCTCCACACATGCAAGGACATGTGCAAGCACCACCACCGTAAGGATCTTATATCCCGCCACCGCGAAGAACCCTTGAGGATACTATGAATCAATTCATCGTAAGCCAGACCGCAACTAATGCCAAATATGATCGTCTGATTGGTGACATAAATGCGAATCTGTCAAAGATACAATCCTCATTGAGTGTTCAAGAGAATGGCAAGTTTTCTGCCTAAGGCCAAAGACCTCCCCAAGGTCAAACTAGTGTTAGCTCCACTTCTACTGAACATAAGGAGCAATGTCAAGCTATGACCACTCTTCGTAGTGGGAGAATTGTTGATTTATCACCTCCCCCACGTGATACAATGAAAGACAAGGAGATTTCGCCCGGTACGAAAGAGGCCGAAGATGTCCCCTTGAATGAGAGTGACAAAGAAGACACTAGCGAGCTCGAGGTAGTAGTGAAACCACCCTCCTCGGAACCGTTTCCTCAAAGGTTGATTCCCTCCCATAAAGGAAGACGTGATAGAAGTGCTAAAGCAAGTAAAGCTAAATTTACCTTTCCTCGATGCCATTAAGAAAATTCCAGCTTATGCTAAAGTCATCAAAGACTTGTTGACGGTAAATAGGAAGATGAAGGTAAAGAAGAATGTCTTTATAGCACAAAACATGAGCTCCATTATACTAAATGATCTCTCGCCTAAATTCAAAGATCCCGGTGCACCCACCATTTCCTGCATCATTGGAGAGAATAAAATCGAAAAAGACTTACTTGACTTGGGAGCAAGCGTAAATATTCTCCCTTAATCCATCTATAGGCAACTTGACTTGGGCGACCTCAAGCCCACAAAGGTCACTCTCCAATTCGTGGATCGAACTGTGAAGATCCCACGAGGCATAGTCGAGGATGTGATCATCCAAGTTGACACTTTCTACTTCCCGGTAGATTTTGTCATTTGGGACACGGAGCCCTACTTCAACTCGAGCAACCATGTTCCCATCATCCTTGGGCGCCCATTCTTAGCTACGGGTAATGCAATCATCAATACTCGTAATGGGCGAATGTAACTCACTTTTGGGAACATGACCTTAGAGACCAACATCTTCCACATAGCCCAACATACGGGGGAGGAAGATGATCTTCACGCGGTGAGCCTCATAGATGAGATAGTATAGGAGTACTTTGAGCAGAATTACTATGGAGATGCCTTAGGGTCCTATTTAGCAGCGAGACACGAGAGTGAGGGGACGTTTATCGACTTCGAGAGGGAGGTTAGGGAGTTGAGAGAGTTACTTGATGAGAGTGCGTCGAATGAGGACACGAGAGATGTTAATTGGGTATCTAGATTCGAGGAGTTACCTCCGAGGGATACACGCATGGTTCCCTCCAGTGACAAATTTCCAACCGTTAAGTAAAGAAACTCCCCTCCCATATTAAATATGCATACCTAGGAGAGGATGATACATTTCCTGTTTTTGTCTCCTCTAGCCTAGACGAAGAGCAGGAGGGAAAATTGTTGAAAATTCTGAGGAAGCACCAAAGTGCTTTTGGTTGGTGCATTGTTGATTTGAAGGGGATAAGTACTTTGATTTGCACTCACAAGATCCATCTCGAATAGGATGTCAAGCCCTCTAGAGAAATGCAAAGAAGACTAAATTCCAACATGAAAGAAGTTGTGAGAATCGATATTATCAAGTTATTGGATGCCGGGATTTTCTACCCAATCTCGGATAGCAAATGGGTGAGCCCTATTCAAGTCGTCCTGAAAAAGTCGGGAATGACAGTGATTGAGAATGCCAAGGGAGAGCTAGTTCCCCAACGTACCACCACCGGGTGGTGCGTTTGCATTGATTACCGAAAACTCAATGAGGGAACTAGGAAAGACCATTTCCCCTTTCCATTTATTGATTAAATGCTTGAGAGAGTAGCGGACCACCCTTACTATTACTTCCTTGATGGTTATTACGAATATAACCAAATTGAGGTGGATGTACTTGACCAGGAGAAAACAATCTTCACTTGCCCTTTTGGTACGTTTGTCTACAAACGTGTGGCATTTGGTTTATGTAATTCACCCGCGACCTTTCAAAGGTGCATGTTGAGCTTATTTAGTGATATGGTTGAAAGAGGACTCGAAGTGTTCATGGATGATTTCAGCGTTTTTGGCACCTCTTTCGACCTTTGTCTAGAAAAACTGGAAAAAGTACTTGCCCGGTGTGTGGAAAAGAACTTAGTGCTGAATTGGGAGAAATGTCATTTCATGGTCACCGAGGGAATAGTTCTTGGCCACATAGTATCATACAAGGGGATAGAAGTTGATAGGGAAAAGATAGATGTCATAGCTGACCTTCCCCCACCAAAATCGCTTAAGGACGTGCGCTCTTTCTTGGGCCACACGGGGTTTTATCGAAGGTTCATTAAGGACTTTAGCACCATCGCTAGACCCTTGAGCAACTTACTCATGAAGGACACCCCATTCGAGTGGACGGAAGCATGCCAAAACTCTTTTGAAAAACTAAAAACCATGTTTGTGTTCGCTCACATCATGCAAGTTTAGGATTGGTCCTTACCATTCGAACTTATGTGTGACGCTAGCGATTATGCGATCGGGGCTATTTTGGGTCAAAGAAAAGATAAGCCAGCTCATGTTATCTACTACGCTAGCCGGACCCTTACCGGACCTCAACTCAACTACTCTACCACGGAGAAGGAGTTGCTAGCGGTAGTCTTTGCCCTTGATAAATTCCGATCATATCTTATCAGTTCCCCCATTACTTGCTTCACCGACCACGCGGCTTTGAAATACCTACTTGCAAAGAAAGATGAAAAGTCACGCCTCATAAGGTGGATCCTACTCCTACAAGGGTTCAATCTCTCCATCAAAGATAATAAAGGAGTAGAAAACATCGTTGCCGACCACTTATCACGGCTTTCGTCCGACGTAACTAGTGATCCGGTACCCATAGAAGAATACTTTCCGGATGAGAAACTTTTTTCCACCTCTCCTTTACCCTGGTTTGCGGATATAGTGAAATACCTTGCCACTGGAGCCGTCCCTCCCGACTGGAGACCGCAAGATAAGAAGAGGTTTATTACTTGGTCACGCATTTTCTTCTATGACGATCCTTTCCTTTTTAAATATTGCGCCGACCAAATCATCCGACGATGTGTACCAGATGACGAAATTTCAAAAATCATCAAGTTTTGTCATTCGAAAGCTTGTGGAGGCCACTTTTCGACGAAAAAAACGACCGTTAAAAATTGTGCAATGCGGCCTCTATTGGCAAATAATATTCTGGGATGCAAACGATGCTTGCAAATCTTGAAATATGTGCCAACGGATGGGAGCCATTACTCGACGATACATGATGCCTCTTACCCCCATACTCATCATTGAGATCTTCGACTGTTGGGGTATTGACTTCATGGGTCCCTTCCCCCCGTCCTTTGGTTTCCTATACATCCTTGTCACAGTAGACTACGTTTCAAAATGGGTGAAATCTATAGCTACCAAGACGAATGACAACAAAGTGGTGATAAAGTTCCTGCAATAACACATACTTTCCCGCTTCGGTGCTTCGAATGCGATAATTAGTGATAATGGCACGCACTTTTACAACAGACCATTCGCGAAGCTCATGAGAAAGTATGGTGTCATTCACAAGGTTGGAACGAATTATCACCGGCAAACAAATGGGCAGGCCAAACTATCAAATCAGGAAATCAAGAATATTCTTTAAAAGACCGTCAATCCTACCCAGAAAGATTGGTCACTTAGATTGAACGATTCACTATGGGCCTATCGTACCGCATATAAGAATCAACTCGGCATGTCCCCTTTTTCGCTTTGTGTATGGAAAACCTTGACATCTTCCCGTGGAGCTAGAACACAAAGCGTATTGGGAGATAAAGCAATTGAACTATGCCTTGGATAAGACCAGTGAAGCCCGCAAGCTTCAATTAAATGAGTTAGAAGAACTACGTAATGATGTGTATGAGAATGCTAAAATTTCAAAAGAAAGGATGAAACTCTCTCACGATAACATCATTCGACGAAAAGAGTTTCTTCCTAGGAAAAAAGTTTTTCTCTATAACTCTCGGCTTCATTTCTTTCCGGGCAAGTTGCGGTCACGATGGTCTGGCCCGTTCATCGTGAAGAATGTTTTCCCCCATGGAGCTATTGAATTAGACGATTTAAAAGGGGGAAATACATTCAAAGTGAATGGACAATGCCTAAAGCCATATCTAGAGGGGTGTGCAGAAGAAGTCGACACCGTCTAGTTATCGGACCCCGTTTATGGGTTAGAATGAGTTGTTACAACGAGGTCGTTGCACCCTCGACGCATATGGGGTGAGAGTCGTTTGTGTTGTGAGAGTCGTGTGTGTAATGAGCGTCGATAGGACTAGGTTTCATTCGGGAAAAGCATTCGCGTGTTTCGTAAATTTTGAGTCAAAGGGCATTGACCTGCGAAATCGAGAGGGTTTTAGTCCAAATTGATAGGGCGTATGTTGTGAAAGTGAAAATTTTTAGAGAAGAGAGATCGACATTAAGTTCGGGGTAGGGGCAGACCGGTTCCTTTAATTTACCGATTCTTTTAATTTTAAGGCGGACCGGTCCGCTAATGGGATTTTCTTAATATTAAAGTACCCGAACCGGTCCGCCTTCTGCATATATGATGTATCCCCTTCCTAAGATTCACCCCCTTCTCCCCAATCCCATTCATTCCCTCCAATCCGTTTTCCCTCCTCCCAACCCCAACCTTTCCCTCCCAAATTCACCCCCTTTCCCTCCAAACCCTTTCCCTCCACTTCCAACCCCTACACTCCCCCTTCACCTATAAATACACCCCATTACCCTCCCTTTCTCTTCACACCTTCAACCCAAATCCTCTCTTCTCCCTCTCTAGTTTTCCAAGCAAAAATCCCTTTTATTTCCATGGATCCACGCATTACCCCCACCAAGTATAACTCCACCGACATCCATCCCTCCTGTCATGGGGACTTCTGCTCCCGCCAAGAGGAGCGATGGTGCCATCAGTTCTTCAGTTTGGATCGCAAACTCCATATGGAGCGTGATGTCTAATGGACCGGGCTGCCCAATTCTGTCACCACCCTATTCATGGCTCGGGGCTGGTGCTGATTCCTCAACGAACCCTACGAAGCGGTTTGGGCAACCGAAGTCCGATCCTTTTATGGCACCCTAGTTCGGATGGGACAATTCGAGGCCCAAGCTTACGTGGATGGGAATGTCATCCCATTTTCTTTGGCTCTTCTCACGGCCAAGTTGGTCAAATTCGATGTTTCGGACGTTCAAGAAATCACCTATCCACGAAAGGTCCCCCGGTCGACAAGGATGTTATCCTGGCCCGTATTGCACCCGATGTGGCTTGGACGGGGCAAACCGTCGCCGTTGGATGCCTTAACGAGAAGGCGCGTCTCACTTTTCAGATTGTGTGCGCCAACATATTGCAAACGTCCAACGATTCTGCCATGCGTCCCCTGCAAGCCACTTTAACCTATCACCTCTTTGACCCCCACACTTCCATCCATTTGGCCCGCACTTTATATGCCGATATCATCAATGCGTCCTTGGATGAGAAGGGTACTACCCCACTTCCCTATGCCCGTTTGATCACTTCCATCCTCAAGGATGCTGGCATAGCGACATCGCTCCATCATACTCGCATTCCCGATCCTTTTGGATAAGGGACCCGCACTAAGAGTGCCAAACAGCTTGTTGTCCTACGGGCAAGGCGGGGAGGTGATAGTAAAGAAGAGGTTGCCTCAAGCGAGAGAGACGAGGAAGAAAAGGCAGTCGATGCGGATGTAGAGATGGGGGATGTTGGTCCAGACGAAGAGTCGGCGAACGAGGAGGACGATCCAGATTTTGAGTGGGCGGGAAGCGACGTCTCAAACCGAATGGCGGCACTTGAAACAAACTTCGGTAACTTTTTGACCGATTACCGTTGCGATACAAGCTTAATACTCTGCTTTCAAGTGGACATCTATCGACGTCAAGGGGATCCCAATGAGCCTCTGCCATCCTATTACTATGATCCTTATGGCCCCGACGCGCCCGGTTCTTCCCATCCCCCGCCCCAGTGAATCTTGATGTGGTTTTGTCAGCTTTTTATTTGTTTTTCCTGTTCACATTTTGTATGCTTTTCCTTGTAATGGTACCACAGTCTTGTTTGTAATAAAACTGCATTTTCTCCATTTGTTTGTTTTATTTATCGCACTTATTATTTTGCCTTATTTAGATTTTAGTCCTTTTTGCTTGAGGACAATGCAAAAGTCTAAGTTAGGGGGGGTCACAAGTGCGTATTTCTAAAACTTCACAAATTTTCAAAAATGCCCAGAAATTTCCAAAAAAAAAATCAGAAAATTCTCAGAAATCCAAAAATATTTTTGTTCAAAATAAATAAAAATCAGAATTCAAATTTTTCAAAAATATCATTAAAAGTCGAATTGAAGTCTCAAGTTGTAACAATTCAACATACACAAAGCCGAAATTGACTAAAGATGGAAATTGAGCAAAAATTGACGACTTAACGAATAAGTGTGGAGGTTAACAAACCCGGTGAGATTCGAGCCTATCACTTTTTGTGAGTTTTTAAATCAATCTGAGTTAATTGTTAACTCAAAGTTCTTTTCAGCGCCTAAAAAGTCGTCGAGGATCTCAATCCTTTTATTTTGATCGGTTATAGAAAACGTGTGTGATTTTGCTTTGAAAAACGTGCCAAAAGTGATCTCTAAACTTAAATTCATCTCGAAACACATATGGTAATGCAATTGGCATTTTGGAAAATGAAGTAGGCCCTCGTTTGTCACCTAAAATATTGTCCACAAAAAGCAGCGAAAAATTACCCCTTTTGTAACCCAATTTGAGCCAAACAAATTGTCCCTTTCGTTTGGTAACCCGAAAAACCCAAATAGCTCGGAATTGCGAAAAAAATAAAAAAATCAGAATTTAAGTCTGAAAAGTGCATAAAAAGGGGCAAGAAAAAAATAGATATGCTCAACAAAAATAGCAAGAAAAGAAGTGAAAAACAAAAAAAATAGAGAAAAAGATGAAAAAATTGAGCAATAGCCTGAAAAAGCACAAATGGACATCATAAATAACTTTTCCAATTCCAACCTTCCCTACCATTTTTATTTTACCCAATATACCTTAAAACCCAAAAAAGTCCTAACCGAGTCTAAATTGCAAAATTGATTACCGCGTGGAGAGCTAATGCACCAAAAGATAATATAAGAGATTAAATGGGTGAAAAGGTGGCAATGTTCCCATTTTTAAAACTGTAATCCGTTGATGAGATCCTTTCACCATGAAATTTCCATCTTTCTAATTGTATGCGTGATTTTGCGTCCATTATATTTACTCTTTATACCATGCATACCGAGAGAATAGCCACAATCCGAGTGATTCGTTTGAGAGAGCATTCCGTGAGAATTTGAAATCAAAACGAATTTTTTCAATAAGTAACGTAATGATCAATCGGTGGAAATTGGAAGTTATATTTCCGGCTTCGCACACACACACTACAGTTTGAGACTTGTAAATATGACTTGATGATGACTATTTTCTGGGAAAGTTTGAATTTTACAATTTTTGCATATTTTGAATCTTCTTTGAGTCGAATTTTGTGGGTATATTCTCTGCAAACCCTCACGAGACACAACTCGTCCTACTAGAGTAACCTAGGGGTTTAAAGGCTTGTTGCATCGCTAAATGCAACCGCTTGCCCGCGGAAAAGGTATTCTATCCTAATAAAGTGATTTTCAAGAATTGAGACTTGCTAGGATTCTTTTACATTGCTCAGGACGCGCAAAGTTCTAATTTAGGGGGGTTTGATTAGGCATAAATTCTTCCTAATTTATCCCTTAATTTAGGTACTTTTAGCACCTCGAACAAAGTAATCGATTTGACTTTATCTCATAATCTTGCTACTGATTAATCCTAATGAGTACACCGAGTTTCTGGTATTTCGTATTGATTTTACAGGTATTTGATGTCAAGAACCGGAAGAAGGAAACCGAAAGAATCAAAAAAGATAAGAAGGAACGTCAAAAGGGAAACAGTGTAATTTCCACCCAGAATTCGAATGAGGTACCTAAAGATAAGTTAAAGATATCACATTCATGAGCACATAGGAAGAAACGGCACCTCAATCGGAGTCCCGAAACAAAATATTTGAGCAGTCAAAGTTGAGCAAAAAGTCAAACAGGCAGATCGGTCCGCCCCTGACCCGGACCGGTCCGCATTGCAAAACTCCAGTAGACCTCGGATCGTAAGCAAACCGAAGAAGGGAGAAAAATAAAAGAACCGGTCCGCCCCTGTACCGGTCCGCCTGGAAATAAAAATAATCGATCCGCCTTGGAAGCAGACCGGTCCGCCTAAGGCCCAAACCAGTCCGACTATCGAGATTTCCAAATCTTATCTTCTCCGAAAAAGAATCCTTGTGTAGCTGAAACTCTTGAATTATTGTAGGGTATAAAATCCCATTTTTATTATTATTATACGGACGGAGAATTAGTGTAATTTCACTTACTTTTCCAGAAACCCTAGTTTAGATACAATTTTGTTCTTTTAATTCCAAGAATGAAGCTTTGATCAAATTGCAGTAATTCCAGTTAATACTTTGAGTGGTTTGGTAAGATTAGTAAGTGATTTCGTCTGTTTAATTTTGTTTTACACCATTCTACCAATTTTCCATAGTTAATCATGTTTTTCTGCAAAACAAACACTGTTTTCATTACTTTCAACATGCTAGGCTAGATTTTCTAAGGCCGGGATACATGAACCCAGCCTGATGTGTTAATTGCATGTGTATAAAATTAGTCCTCTGAATTGAGTGATTGATTTCGATCGTATTGCGTAGGCACACAACAATTGTAGGTCTTTATATCTCGTTTGCCTCTGGGTAACAGGGATGATTTAGAATGCAATTCGAGTGTCACTATCGCGATACCGATTTACTCATCCTCAGATTAAGTATGATGCGGGCTTGAACCTCATATACACAATGCTTGGGAGTACTAAATTCCGGGTCAAATTAATCAGTTAAATTTACGATTAGTATTATAACTGCAATACACTAGGGTTGGGGGATTGTATTCCCGTCCTGTTTTTCTCATCACTTAGTTAAAAATTTCAAATCATTTTTTTTCAATCATATTTTAGGTAGTTTAGTGTATTTGCATCTCTTCATAATTTCATAATTTCATTTAGTATTATCAATTCTCAAAACCAATCATTTTCTCTTTTTCTTTAGAGTCAAAGTCAGGATTCCTTCGTCTTTTCCCGTCGTCGCAATCCTGTTGTCCTATTTCCCTAAGGATCGATACCCGACTTGTCGTATTATTACTTGAGCGATAGTCTTGCACTTGAGCCTAGAGAGTACGCATATCTGAGACACATTTTCAGTCACGTCAGTTAGAATTGGACAATAACCTTGAATAATGATAATTGAATAGATTTGAAGAATTGAAATCGTAATCTGGGTAGGTTCTGCATGTAGTTTAACATTTGAGACTATAACAACCACGAAATTATGATTCATGGGTAGAGAATTATTAATTTGTAATGAATTATATAGTGTTCTTGAGGAAAATAGGGAAACTAGAGATTTATATGAAAATTATGTGAATTGATCCAAGAAACTGATTTCCCATTTGAATTTGATGATTTTAAAATGTTAGAAATTATGTATTTATGGTGGTATGATGTTAGGAATAGATATTTGGGAATTTGGGACATTATAGTAGAGGATTTTGGGGTTAAGTTTGATGAACCTGTAGGCAAAATTATGCAGATTCGCAATACCTGCTTGATCAATCGATCGATCCAAGAATGTCGATCGATCGAACTCTCCTGAATTTTGGTAATTATTTCCCCTTAAAGTTTAAAGAAAATCCCAAGGCCGATGATGATTCTTAGGGTGATTAATTTGATATTGTGGGACTTAGTTAAGGTCAGTAGGGTCTTTGTTAATGCCAGGAAAATTGATTTAGATTATGGAATTGAATGTTATTTCTTACGAGGGACTACCAAGTGAGGTACGGTTAGAAATCGTTCAAATTGAAACTATAATGGGAATGAATGATGATGTAAGGATAAGAACAGTAGAGTAGGGACTTTAAGTTACTGAGATAACATTAGAAACTAATAGAAGTCCTAGTAACCTTTTGGGATAGGGTTAAGTACTCGAATTGATGCGACAAGAGATTTATCAAGCTAATTATATATTACGTATGATGTTCGGAATAAAATTGCTACGTACTAGACTTACTAAATGGAATGTGTGAATACCTATATTGAAATATGATTACTTAGGTTGTGTGAATGCCTAGTGTATGGATTTCTTATGTGTATGACATACCTACCATACTTGCTATCACGAGAGGTTAGTTTTTGTAAAAGGACCCTCTTATCCTTGTGTGCCTTCAGGGGGATTTAGACTGGTACCTTAAGGACATAGGACTGTGAATGACTTATTTGTGAGTTAATAAGTCAGTTGACCATGGGAGCGTAGGTATGTGCGTGACTCATGGGTATGTGAACTATGTTTGCCTCCAATATGTGTGATTTATATTGAGACGGTTCCTGAGTGATTCAGAACACGTGATCCTTACGTACGTAATGTACTTGGATTTTATAGCAGAGTATGTGTGCACCGCAGCTTAGCCTAGGGGTGCCTTATATGTATATATATACTGAGAGTGATTTATATATGTACTTGTGACTGGTTCACTGTTTCTTAGTAGATGTGAATAACTAAGATATTTGAATGGGCTAAGAATGTGAGAACTTAATTAACACTTGAGATTAATAATTTAATGAATGTGTATATGGGTTATGAATATAACTTGTTTGGGTGTTAAGAATAGATACCCTATGTTAGAATACGAAAGCAGGAGTTGTACAGACTAGTTAGATAGCGGCATAACTAAGATAGGTTAAGGAAATAAGTTAGGCGTGCACATTAGTTGAGAGGTGAGAAACTCATGTGAGAGTACGCAACTAACATGTTTATATATAAGTGGTTTAATTGTAATTTAATCACTTGCTAAAGTTTTAAACTGTTTTCCCCTCGGGCTCTGACCTGTTTTCTTCCAAATCTATTTTGTATTGTAAAAACATTTTAGGTGCCCAGCTACAGGGACGCCAAGCATAGGAGTTCCATTCTGATAATGTGTTGTAGCTGCTGTGGAAGCTACAGGATCTTGACATTAGACTCCTCCACATTTATCCTTGGTTCCTTCAGGGTCATTCATATCAGTTAGGGCTTGGTGCCTAATTCTTATCTAGAGATTGTAGATGCAGACTTTCATTATTTCAGATGTTGGTTTAATCAGACTCTTGTATCGGGATTATATTTACTCTGGTATTATTATTATTGGAGTGTTTACTCCAGACTCAATTTATTTCCTTTCATTGATTAGTCACATGAGATTGTTTATGCGATTGAAGGTTGTTGATTTAATTACTTGGTTGTTGTTAACTTATTTAATAAAATTTAGCATCTCTCTTTTTAAATATTAGGTGGCTAGTAATAAATTAAATGTTTTCAAAAGTGATGCTACGACTGAAATAACTTGATATTCTCTATTAATTTCATAAAGGAGTAGTTACCCGGTATCTAATTAGTTGAGGTGTTATAGGTGGTATCAGAGTCTGTGCGGCTTATTATGCTTCCAGCGTAGCTTTCTTCGATATAGAACCCTATTTTTAGGATTGTTGAATTCTTTGGTGAGATTTTGTTCTCCTGTTATAATGTATATGATAGTGAATCTTATTTGCATTTGGGTGTGTTCGTGTGATGAACGATGCAGTATGTTAGGCTAGGACAGTTAGGCGGACAGCAGGAGGCAAGGCTCAGTTGGGGTTATTGGGTATGTTCAAGAATGATAACCGTAGTTGAGGTCACCCCTATTATGGTACGAAAATCCAGGACGATAAATACGACTAAGGCACAACATATGACTTTCAGGAACCACTATAGTAAAAAGTGGGGTCAAATTAGACTCACCCTGCAAGGTTGGAATAGGAGAGATTCAAACAAAACATTGAAAAGAACCAGCAGTGGAAATACTAGAAATGAAAAAATGGCGTGTGTTATCCAACAATGGTAAAATTTCCAAAGGGCTTGGGCATATGTCGGAGTTTGGATAATCGGGAGTGAAGAATTTAGGGAACAATTTTTCTTGACTAGTAAGAGCAGAGTTACGATGTTGAGAGACAACCACCACACTTATAAGTGGAATATTTTATCAAGAGAAGACGCATAGGTATGGGTTGACCATAAGTTCCTTCATCAGATGTTCGGGATAAGATGCGAATGTTGTTCTAAACTTACACAAGAGGGTTGGACAGAGGTCACTTTGTGAAATAAAATTTAGTGAATTAACGAACCTCGTATCGGATAAAGTATGTGCAGTGAAGAATAGGTCCTTAAAGGGGGATTACAAGAGAATTGTTATCACTTCTGGGTAATTCTTCTTGAAGGGTCAACGTAGATGGTAACAATGACGCTTCCTTGTGTGGGGAGCTACAAAAATCAAAGAATTTAGATAGAGTAAGACTGGGGAAATGGTGTTGGTGAAGCACCACAAGGGGGAGACCCGTCAAGGGACCCATTTAAATGATTTTGATAACTAAATTTTTACCGAGCGATGGTAAAATCAGTAAGAGTTATAGAAGCCATTAGCGTGTTCCTTAGGGCCATCAAAGCTAAGGGAACAATGGAGGTAGTCATCGGAGTCGAGACTACCAACGTCCGAGAAAAGAATAACCTCAACATGGTCAGTGTGACTGGAAATAAGTGAAGTATGTGTAGAGGTATTTTATGGGGAGTGAAACCCATGCGTTAAAAATGCTTTCCGAAGAAAGTAGAGGGATAAGGATATTGTGCCTAGCAAGGACAATAGTTATTGAAATTTTTGGTTTGGTACGGATAGGTGTGTTAAATCCAGGAACCATTTGAGCAACCAGGGCGATTGGCAAGATAGAAATATGTTATATCCTCAAATGATGGTGGGTGTTGTATGTGTCAGGAACGAGTTACTACATTTTAATTATTGTTATATTTGCATGAGAGACGAGCTTTGTGAGTATCTCGGCAATGTTATTATTTATGTGAATATCTTCCCTGGTATAGTGGGGTTACCTTTAGTGTTATCCGCGGAGGATGAATGGGTGTATCGATAATGGTATATACTTTATTGAAATTACTCGTTTTAGTGTTGTGTTATACGAGTATGATATTATCCTAATTATGGTTTATAATATGTTTAAACTGATAGTGTGTGGATATTTAAAGTCTATCGGGGTTACTACCTTGGTGTAGAATGTTTTGTTCTCGCAAGGCCCCATCTGAGAGAAGGTCGGGCTAGGGTTATATATATATATATATATATATATATATATATATATTGTTGAGAGTTCGAAAAGTATAATGGTCTCGAATATTTGTTCCATGTATGTGTAGGGACTTTATTGATATAAATCGGAATGTATTTGGTATACTGTTCAGCGGAAAGATTTAGTTGGTTATTATAATCAACGCTCAAGATTGTGGTAATAAGAAGAGTGCCTTGTTATATCACCCTTTAGAGACGTGTGAGTTAATACTCATAGTTGTATGTCTGGGGACGGAATTTTGAGAGCCCCGATTATATTTGCATGATGTTTATGGAATGTGAATACCGTCATTGTTAAGAGACAGTGCCTTTCAAAAGGAGTTCCTTATTTAAGTGTAATTATGGAAGGAGATGTAACTTTATAGTCAAGAGACGGAAATATAGGGGTATATGTCATCGACTGAGGGCCTAACGGATTCCGAGGACCGATAATGCTAGGAAGTAGTGTATCGAGGGGGTTCTTTATTTGGATTTCGCTTTGCAAGACATCCCACGCATGAAACTTAGCGTACCGTAAGGTTGGTAGTAAGGAGATGTTTGGCCATTCGTCCATGACTTGGGTACCTTGATCCTTAGGAAAGTATGTAGTTATAACTGGAAGTTAAAGAAGAAATTACGATATAAGTCCAGTAAAGCCAATTGTTAGTGAGGAAGTACTGATAATTTTGTTTTATTTTGGCGGTTTGAAGGATGAAATGATGTTTAGGAGGATTTAGAATTTCAAATTTGGGGGTGATTGAGAACGCCCAAGTGACATAGCCACGTTGCAAATGCAGGGACAATAAAGAGTTTTTAGTACTTATGAATTGTATGTGATGTTTAAACCCATTTGCACAATGTATAGGTCATATGGACACCTTGGTTTGCTGGTGTCAGATTCGCCGGAAAAAGAGACATAGATGAGTAAATTTTTTTCTTGGGGGACTAACTAAATGCAAGTGGTAGAGTGGATTAAACGTCGTGAGAAGGAAAAAAATTTATAGATGTATGTGCAATCAGAGTAGCACATCCAAAATTGGTTGAAGGGCAGTGTCAAGCCATTTAAAAAGGGGGTACCCCTTGATAAGACAAATATTAAACTATTATGGACAAATTTAGAGTGGAGTTCCACCCAATCGAATGTTGAGGGTGACTTATGAGTAAATAGAGTGAGGATGTCAATAAGATATAAAGAGTCCAGATGTGCACAATATGGTGAAAAGTGCACGGGTCAGAACTTCTGGTATACGCCAAAGGAAGAAGAAGGTTAGTAAGTATCACTTAACGGGAAGAATTATGTGTGAAAGTCGGTATTAAAAGGGGTATAGTAAGTAGTAAATTGGTTGGGGTAATATGATTAACCAGATAATTTTGCATCAAACCGATGATTCCAGTGATGGGGGAGTCAGGTTGTTAAATTTCTTCGAAGGGTTACCAACTTATAGATAAGTCACGAGTTCCTTCGAATGTGTGGAACATATTGTCCAGAAGGAAAGTAATTGTTATATCCTTGGGTAAATTACACTATTAGATAGTGAACGCGCCGATATGTGGTCCTACCCAGTATTAATCTGAACTAGGATGAGATACCAGAAACCCACCTTCAATATGGGGTATAAGGAAGTAGTGGGAATAGTTTCGTTTTGAGAAAGTTGTATCACCTATAGTCCGAGGAATAGGCGCAAGGTGATTGACGACTAGTGGAACTGTATGAAAGTAATTTTGGATTCATTGCGATTATTTCATTTCTATTAAGTGATGTATTATATGGTAATGGGGAGAGGATAATACCTAATAGTAAAGTTGTGTGAATGCACCCGTACCTATTTATAGTGGACAAGGTGTTTACTGAGGGTTTATGTGGATAAACCTTACCATTCTCCCTCTGGATGCTTAGAGGTGAGCGTATCATTGGAGTTTTGGATCAGTCAGAAGTTAGAGTCAGATGACTATATTGGGATAATCATAAACCGTCTTAAGTGGCTTGTCCTTTGTGTAAATGTCACAACGTCGGGAACAGGGTTTCAAAGAATGGATAAGAGTGGTCAGATATTTTATGGTTTCTCTGAGGATAGGAGTTTTGTGTTTAGATAAATGCAGGAGTTGATATAAGGTGAGGAGCGAACTCACAATAATATTGAGATAATGCAGCTAATGATGTATAGGCTATTTTTATTCAAATGTTGTTTAGTAAGATCACAACGTGAGGTGATTTTATTGAGGTGTAACCCTATAACTGATAGAGTGTCAAGAAAGTTCAACAAGATTGTTGTGAAGCAAGGGCTGTAGTGATTGAGCCCTTCTTTATATTTCATTTTGAGTACTAAAAGATACCTAATTTTTTTAGGTATGCCTTAATTTCCAAATTTCGGGATGAAATTCCGTTATTACGGAGATTGTATGTAATACCCCGTATTTTTATGGCTTTTAATTATGAGATTAATTAAATTAATTTGGGATAATTAATTGGAAATGAATTCGGATTTAAATATCTAGCGAGACGAGAGTTTGTATTTAAATATGAGGATAAGGTTGAATATTACTGAGTGATTATGGTAATATGTGACTATTGAATTTATTGAAATTTTCGTGAGTTAAAAATACGACAGTTTTAATAAATCAGTTAGGACGCGCGTGTCAGTCGTGTTAGGACCCAATTTAATGGATTTAAAAGTATTTTAATTTTTATGTCATCCGTATAATCATTTTGAGTGAGCCAACGTGTCCGGAAGGGTCGAGATAGTCAAAAAACACTAGCTAAGGTTTTAGTTTGGGTCCCGGGGCATTTTTAGGCATAACCGATAACTCGGGAGGGTATTTTAGTCATTCCTACTTTTGGTGAATAGTAACCCAAGAATTTTAGACTGATGATATCGGCCAACACGAGTCCCTTATGGTTTCACAACCAAAAATCATAAACGGCCATTAGAGAGGAATAGAAGGAAGTTTCCAAAGGAGAACCACCACTTAGAGGCTTTTTGCACCACCGTCACCACCACCGGATAGATCGAAAATAAAGGATCATCCCCATTCCGTCTACTTCATCGGATCATAATCTTTATTACCAGGAAAGTGATTTAACTTGCAATAATTCAATACATACATCATCCATGTTAGGCTAGAATTGGAGAATAACCTTAAATAATGATAATTGAATGGATTTGAAGAATTGAACTCATAATCTGGGTAGGTTATGCATGTAGTTTAACATTTGAGATTATAACAGCCACGAAATTATGATTCATAGGTAGAGAATTATAAATTTGTAATAAATTATATAGTGTTCTTGAGGAAAATAGGGGAACTAGAGATTTATATGAAAATTATGTGAATTGATCCAAGAAACCGATTTCCCATTTGTATTTGATGATTTTAAACTGTTAGAAATTATGTATTTATGGTTGTATGATGTTAGGAATAGATATTTGGGAGTTTGGAACATTATAGTAGAGGATTTGAGGGTTAAGTTTGATGAAACCCGTAGGCAAAATTATGCAGATTCGCAATACCTTCTTGATCGATCGATCGATCCAAGAATATCGATCGATCTATGATCAATCGATCGATCCTTTTTGTCGATCAATCGACCTCTCCTGAATTTTGGTAATTGTTCCCCCTTAAAGTTTAAAGAAAATCCCAATGCCAATGATGATTCTTAGGGTGATTAATTTGATATTGTAGGACTTATTAAGGTCAATAGGGTCTTAGTTAATGCCAGGAAAATTGATTTAGATTATGGAATTGAATGCTATTGCTTACGAGGGACTACCGAGTGAAGTACGGTTAGAAATCGTTCGAATTGAAACTATAATGGGAATGAATGATGATATAAGGATAAGAACAATAGCGGAGTTTAAGTTTATGAGATAACATTAGAAACTAATAGGAGACCTAGTAACCTTTTGGGATAGGGTTAAGTACTCGAATTGATGCGACAAGAGAGTTATCAAGATAATTATATATTACGTATGATGTTCGGAATACACTTTCTACGTACGAGACTTACTAAATGGAATGTGTGAATACCTATATTAAAATATGATTACTTAGGTTGTGTGAATGCCTAATGTATGGGTTTCTTATTTGTATGACATACCTACCATACTTGCTGTCATGGTTAGGGCTTGGTTCCTTCAGGGTCATTCATATCGGTTAGGGCTTGGTGCCCAATTCTTATCTAGAGATTGTAGATGAAGACTTTCATTATTTCAGATGTTGGTTTAATCAGACTCTT
Source organism: Sambucus nigra (assembly GCA_949130495.1). Taxonomy (NCBI): domain Eukaryota; kingdom Viridiplantae; phylum Streptophyta; class Magnoliopsida; order Dipsacales; family Adoxaceae; genus Sambucus; species Sambucus nigra. The sequence continues at coordinate 313,572,999 of OX422213.1, forward strand.
GTAACGGTATTATATTTACTCTGGTATTATTATTATTAGAGTGTTTACTCCAGACTCAGTTTATTTCCTTTCGTTGATTATTCATATGAGATTGGTTATGCGATTGAACGTTGTTGATTTAATTACGTGATTGTTGTTAATTTATTTAATACAATTTAGCATCACTCTTTTTAAATATTAGGTGGCTAGTAATAAATTAAATGTTTTCCAAAGTGATGCTACGACTGAACCAACTTGATATTATGTATTAATTTCATAAAGGAGTAGCTACCCGGTATTTAATTAGTCGGGGTGTTACATAAAAGAGATGAATCCTTTATGTGTAATAATTGAGTAAGATTGTACTAATCACGGTTAAAATATTATTATGGGTCGTGGGTGAACCTAATTGGAAAATGAGAATATTGATATGTATGACCGAGTGCATGTGTATATATCTATATTATATTTATGTATAATCATATGCGCGCTACTTGCTATCACTGAGGTTGCCATACCGGGACAGTCTTATCTCGATGGGACCTTTATGGGGGGATATTGACTTGTACCCTAGAACATAGGATTTCTTGGTAGGGCTATCTAAGAATGATAGTAAGACGATCCTAAGAAACGAGAGGGGTATGTACTGACCTGTTAGTGACTTGGAACTATGCTTCACCTCCATTTTGTGTGTATTTTATTAATACAGTTCGAGAGTGATTCCGAACTAGTATTTCCCTTAGTACGAGAGATACGGGGACTTGATAGCAGAGTATAGCAGAATCATAGATTTTATGTGGGGTGCCGATAGTATATATATTATATGAGTGATTAATATATATATACGTATGTAGGGAATTCTTCTACTTTGCGTATAAGTAGATAAATATTGAATAAATGCTCTAAAAATTATAGTAAGTGTTCGGGAATTTTATAACTGTATTAAGGAATACATAAGTGACGTAATTAAGCATTAAGATACGGATCTCTAAACTAAAATCATAGTCTTGTGACTTATCGAAATAGAATTTATGAGAGACGAGTTAGAGGGACTTATGAGACTTTTAGAAGTACGGTAGGCGTGCACACTAGATGAGAGGTGGGAATGCTCAAGAGAGTGTCGTGTACTAACATGGTTGTTATATTTGTCAGTAAGAATTTTAAATACGTTCTAAACTATTTTTAAACTGTTTTACACTCGGGATCTGACCCGTTTCCTGTCATTTTCCCTTCTCTTATATATATATATGTTACAGGTGCTCAACCACAGGGTCGTCAGGTGTAGATTCATTTGACTAGATGTGTTGCAGCTTGTGTGGGAGCTGCAAGTCTTTGCAGTAGACGACTTCATCCTTGTCTTCTCAGTCTTTCATTTAGTTCTCATTAGATAGGGAATATGTCACCCATTTCGAGTTTTTATCTAGTCAAGAGATTTGTACTCTTTATTTATGTCAGTATTCAGTTTAGTTGGGATTACTTGTAATTATTACTTTGTCCTACGATTTGGGATATTTTATTTGGATTGATTTATCTAGCATGTTCTTTCTTTTAAGTGGTTTGGTTTTAATACTATCCTTTGTATCCGTGAAAATGGTTTCTTAGTTAATAATAATAATCGGACTTAATTTATAAAATCAAATGTTTTGACACTTAGCTTAATTATTTATTAGGTGATTAAAAAAGAAAATTATTTTTCGACGGTGATGCTAAGAATGAACCAACCGGACACTTTGAGTTAATTTAATAAAGGACTGATCACCCGGTATTTAATTAGGTGGGGTGTCACATTTTGTTTTAAGTTGGGTAATGTGTCATGTTTTTGTACTACACGTGCTTCTTCCACACATGCACCCACACATGATACTTTACATGCTCCTGGAGACTACATGAGAGAGTTTTCACATCTTAGTGAGCAAGTTAAGTTTTTATTCAAAACTTCACATGACTTGATGGAGGTTTCTCATAAGTTGTCACCACCTTTGGAAAACCCCCCTTCACCTAATGATTGAGGGGTGACTTGTTGGCTAGCATAGGATGTTTTACATGATGATATTATATACCAATTGCTAATGTGTACCATGTTTGTATGCTTTACATTTTTTGAAAAATTTTGAAAAACACAAAAAGATTTTATTTTGATAAAAGTTTTGAAAAATCCAAAAATATTTTTGTATTTTGTTTAGCATCGTATATGACTGAACATTTAGGATGCCCGAGTCACAAATTCATTCCATATCCATGTGACTCTTTGATAGTGTTTTGAGACAGTATGTTGTGCATTCATGTGCTTTACAAGGTTTGGAGTTTTTTAGATTATATAGTGTTTATACCTACATATTTGACTCACTTTGTCCTTTATTGCACACATGCACGGATTTGTTTGATGTTTGTGCTTATCTATCACATGTTGGTTGGGTTTTTCCATCTCAATTATCTCTATACAACGAACCAAATGCGATAAAATAAGACAATCAAACGTGTGCACATTTGAACCATGTTTGTGACGATTTGTATGTTTTGTTTGAAAACGGTGAAGGGCTACGAACGGTTACCATTTATCCTTTGTGATTAAGCCGCTATTTAATTAGACCTAAAAATTTGAGAAATTTTATTATTTGGGGTCCAAAGAGGTTTAAATGAGCTCGAAAAAAATTAGAAGGCAATAAAGAGACATTTATGACAATTATGGGTCATTTAGGTTTTTCACTAATTCTCCAAAGTTTGATAATTTAGTTTATACACCTCTAAAAGAAGATATGCTTGAGGGAGATTGGTTGGATTTTTTAAATTAGTTTGCACATCCTTGAAAAAAGTCTTGAAAAAGCATTACATAGTTTTGGACGTTATTGGTGTGGAAATCATCGTGACTGTTGATACCAAAATTAATATGCTGATATGGACGAATAATAAGAAGACACGTGTCAATCTACGTGGCACAACAGCAACGAGGAAGTTTATTTTCCCGACCAAGTCATACTCACTCCGAGCAACAAGTGTACTCCGAGGAACTCCCACTCTCCAAGGAACTCTTGAACGACAAGAAACTAAGGCGGTCCGAGCTGCATCTCGGCCACAGCATTGATTGCCAGATAATCAATAGTTCAACTATTCATTAAATGCTTATCATTTGGACGCACATGCTTAAAGGGCATTAAATGTATTACCCTTTCATATATATATCATTTAATGTATCACCCTTTCAGATGTGAGCCTCAAAGTTATAAATACATTGTATCACCCTCATTCAAAGGGACCGGAATTTCTTGATAGCACTTGTAATCGAGAATTCCCAAACACTCAGCAGTAACATAACAGTGGACGTAGGCCATTCATATAAGGCTGAACCACTTTAAAATTCTTTGTCTCATTTATTTATCTGTGATTGAATTATTAGAGTAATCTAGTTTTTTACATCAACAGATTGGCGCCGTCTGTGGGAACGATTGTTATTATCATTTTTCACCGAAAATCATTCATCATCAATGGCAGATAACCCGGAATCCAGCAATCAAAATGTTGGAAATGCTGGAAATCCTCCAAATCCCTCTGCACCTCCAGATCTGGCTGGGATTATGACGAATCTGGCTCAAGGACAAACCGCCATGCAGGAAACAATGAGGCAACTCATACAGACCCTTCATGGCGGTGCACCTGCACGTTCAGGACAGCGAAGTGGTCAAAGGCAAACTTATTTACTTCCTTCACGATCCAGGCGTACTGAGTCACATCATAATGAGGAATCTGAGGATTTTTCTTATCAACCTGGGCGAACTTTGTCAATAAGGGCTATAGATACTGATCAACGTATCACTCTCTCTCCGGAAAGACCCAGTGCCTTGGAAAGACTGAGTAGGGTATCTCCTTTCAGTCGATTAGGCCCTAGGAGGAATAGGAGTCCACCTAAGACCATGTCGAGAAGTTTTCGACGACCATCAGATCTAAGAGAAGGATCAGCACAATCATGACCAGTTGCTCGTCAAGATAGATCTCAGGAGGCTACTTCAGAACAATCAATTGCTCGAACTAATAGGCCCGAGGAGGGAAATGATGCGTGGAAAGGTTTCATTCAGCGATTAGAGGATAGATTGGGAGAAATGGCTAAGGCAAAGAATCCCCTACAACGAACTTTTGTTTGAGCGAAACCTTTTGTACAAGCCATTGTGGATTTTCCTACATCGTCAAAATTTAAAGCGCCCGTGGTGACCCCCAAGTATGATGGAAAGACAGATCCTGTTCTATACATAGAGCAATATCAGGCTGCTGCCGACATCTATGTTGTCCTCGACGAGATGAGATGTAGAGCATTCTCTGGAACTCTTACTAGATCTGCCCAAATAGGGTACAACAATCTTCCTCGGGGAAAGATTTCAACCTTCTTTCAGTTGGCCGAGTTATTCATTAGCAATTTCTGTTTTGGAGCAAAGCCAGTAAAACGAGTAGCACATTTGTTAAGCGTTAGACAAAAATATGGTGAGAGTACTAGAGATTACATAACTCATTTCAATAACGAGAAGCTTGAAGTTATAGATTATGAAGAAAAGACAGCAATCACCGCCTTGATGATTGGGTTGTTGCCTAACAAGTTGTATTACACTTTGGCCAAAGATCCACCTACAACTATGTCAGAGTTGATGGCAAAAGTGGCCAAAATCATGAATGCAGAGGAGGCTATGGCTGCGAAGAAGAATATGGATAAAGAAACCAAGGTGGAAGTCAAAAAATCTAAGAAGAAAGAGCCTAAGGGTAATGGAGGTGACAAGCATTCCATGAATAATAAGCCGTCATGGGAAGTCCTGAAGAAATTCAATAATTGATCAACTAGTGGATGCTACCTTGGGACACGAGCTGCTCAGCTTCATGGATGCTTACTCTAGATACAACCAGATCAAAATGAAACCTGAAGACAGGGAAAGTATTTCTTTTATTACCCCTAGAATAACTTATTGTTATAATGTTATGCCTTTTGGTCTGAAAAATGCAGGTGCGACATACCAGCAGCTGATGAACAAGGTTTTTTGCCGAACAAATCAGTTGCAATATGGAAGTCTATGTCGATGATATGCTGACAAAGAGCAAGAAAGCTATTGATCATCTAGTTGACTTAGGTCAGACCTTTGATCAACTGGATAAATACCAAATGAAGCTCAATCCGACGAAGTGCACATTTGGAGTACGAGAAGGAATGTTCCTCGGATACATCGTCAACCAGCGAGGTATAGAGGCAAATCCAGAAAAGATCAAAACTCTTTTAGGGTTGCGATCTCCAACAACGATGAAAGAAGTGCAGAGTCTTACAAGACGAGTTACCGCGCTCAACAGATTTGTATCTCGAGCAACTGATAGATGCCTTCCATTCTTCAAAATATGTCGAAAAACTTTCGAGTGGAATGAGGAATGTGATAAAGCCTTTCAAGACTTGAAGAAATATTTGGGAACACCTCCATTGTTGTCCAGGCCAGTAATGGGAGAAAAGTTGTACTTGTACCTGGCAGTATCAGAGAATGCAGTCAGCTCGACATTGATCAGAATGGAGAATAGAGTCCAGAAGCCAATTTATTATACAAGTAAGGCCTTCTGAGGTGCAGAAATCAGGTACCCAAAGCTGGAAAAATTGGAATTGGCATTAATTGAAGCAAGTAGAAGAATGAGGCCATATTTCCAGGCCCATACCATCGTCGTGTATACCGACATGCCATTGAGACAAGCCCTTCATAAGCCAGAAAATTTTGGGAGACTGATGTACTGGGCAATAGAGCTCGGAGAATATGATATTGTGTATGAACTCAGATCATCCTTAAAAGGGCAGGCTGTAGCAGACTTTATAGCAGAGTTTACATATCCTGATACCCCCGAGGAACAAAAGTTGCTCACTGACCAACCTGTGGATGTTACAGGATCAACAGACATAAGTCCAGATCAATTCCGGTTGGTAAAAGGACTTGTGGATGTAGAAAGATCATCAAATTCAAACCCAGACCAACTCCGGTTGGTAAAAGGTCGAGAAGAGATAGTCGACGAGGAGCAAAAAATACCAGGGGAGGATGAAACAAAATAGCAAATATTTCACCGAGGAACGCTGTCAGATAAGAATTTTGAAGACGAGTTACCTACGTGGAGATTGTATGTAGATGAGTCATCTTGTACAACAGGTTGTGGAGCAGGGATTGTTTTGAACACCCCAGACGATATTGACATGGAATATGCTTTGCGATTCCAATTCAAAGCCTCCAATAATGAGGCTGAGTATGAGGCCATGATAGCAGGTCTTAATTTAGCAAAGATTATGGAAGCACAGCAAGTGATGGTATTCAGTGATTCTCAATTAATTGTGAATCAGATGATGGGAATATATGCAGTTAAAGGAGAATTAATGGTCAAGTATCATGCCAAGGTGATGGAGTTGTTGCCAGAATTTGATGCCATTCAATTAATCAGAATACCGAGAATGGAAAATGAACAAGTAGACACACTGGCCCGACTAGCATCAGCTACTCGTACCGAGCTGCGAAGAACGATACCAATTGAAGTATTAGAAAGTCGGAGCATAGATGAAGACCTGACTATGAATATTATTACCCTTGATTTAGGACTATCTTGGATGGATCCCATCAGGGCGTATATTAAGGAGGGAGAATTGCCGGAGGATAAGCTCGCTGCCAAGAAATTGAAGTTTAAAGTTGCTCGGTATGTACTAACTAATGGTGTTTTGTATAGACGAGGAATTATGGCAGGTTTGCAGAGATGTGTACATCCCTCCGAGGTGAAAGAATTGATTGAAGAGATCCATGAAGGGTCCTGTGGAGCTCATGTAGCAGGTCGGACAATTTTGCAAAGGGTGATGACGCAGGGATACTACTGGCCGACGATGAGGGCTGATTGTATAGATTATGCCAAGAAATGTGACAAGTACCAACGTTTTTCCTCCATCTGAAGAAACTCCACAAGCATTGTTGACGCCCATCACTTCCCTTTGGTCATTTTCCATGTGGGGAGTTGATTTGGTTGGACCACTGCCGACGACCCGAGGAAGATTCAAATACCTCGTCGTTTCCATCATCACAGACCATGCCTTCATCATAGACCGTGGAACACAATTCGATAACGAGGAGTTTGCCGCTTATTGTCATCAGTCAAACATTTTGAAGGTTCATTCAACATTAGGTCATCCTCAGAGTAATGGACAAACTGAAGTGACGAACAAAATATTACTAAATGGTTTGAAGAAGAGGCTAGGTGAGGCTAAAGCTAATCGGATTAATGAGATACAGTCAGTATTGTGGGCTTACCGAACAACTCCCCGAGCAGCAACTGGAGAATCACCATATATGCTGGCATTTGGAAGTAAGGCCAATCTCGGTTGGTTAGTAAACAAAATATGCTCTCAAATGCCAACTTATGTTGGTCGGGAGGTAAGATTATTACAGAAAATATAAATGTTCCTCGAAGAACAAAATATTCCAAACTGAACCAAGTATGGTTGGTCGGGGATAAGAACCCACTAACTGTAGTTGGTCGACGAGGAGAATTTATCGACCTTGGTTGGTCAGACACAGTTTATGAAAAAAACAAAATTTTACCAAGTATGGTTAGTCGAGGATAAACTCTCACTAAATATAATTGGTCGACAAGCATAATTTAACAACCTTGGTTGGTTCGAAAAATTTTAAACATTTTTGTACTCATTACTTTATTACTAAAGTGATCAAGCAACATTTCTGATACTTGTAATTTTTCTTATTACTAAGTTGGTCGATGAACCACACAATATTGTTATGCAAGCACAAATATAAAGTGTTTGACAAGAATAAAATAATAGCAATACAGATTTGCAAACAAAAATGAAAGTCTTTCATAAAATTCAAAATAAATTACAAGTTACATTGATAGCTACATCATAAATTCCTATTCTATTGGTTTCTTTCCCTCAGCTTTCGAAACAGGTTCCTCGCCAGCAGGATGATCATCCAAAAGGGGAGTTTATGAAATTAAGATCTTTCATCACAGATGGTCTGTCCGAGTAGCTCTTGCTCGTCCCCGAGAACCTCTTGCTCTTGCCCGAGCAGAGGTAGAAGTTAAAATCAGAATCTACAGCACTGAGATCTTTGCTACCACTGTCTCGACCAATAATGAAGAAGATCTTATAAGAGAAAAGGGATATCTATAGACAACGAACGAAGAAAAGGATGAACGCACAAGAGATAGAAGGACTAAGCTTAAATGTTCCATACTCCTCAAATCTAGAAATATGAAACATTGGGGGCTTCTGTTGATACCAAAATTAATATGCTGATATGGACGAATAATAAGAAGACACGTGTCAATCTACGTGGCACAACAGCAACGAGGAAGTTTATTTCCCCGACCAAGTCATACTCACTCCGAGCAACAAGTGTACTCCGAGGAACTCCCACTCTTCGAGGAACTCTTGAACGACAAGCAACTAAGGCGGTCCGAGCTGCATCTCGGCCACAGCATTGATTGCCAGATAATCAATAGTTCTACTATTCATTGAATGCTTATCATTTGGACGCACATGCTTAAAGGGCATTAAATGTATTACCCTTTCATATGTATATCATTTAATGTATCACCCTTTCAGATGTGAGCCTCAAGGCTATAAATACATTGTATCACCCTCATTCAAAGGGACCGGAATTTCTTGATAGCACTTGTAATCGAGAATTCCCAAACACTCAGCAATAACATAACAGTGGACGTAGGCCATTCATATAAGGCTGAACCACTTTAAAATTCTTTGTCTCATTTATTTATCTGTGATTGAATTATTAGAGTAATCTAGTTTTTTATATCAACACTGACTTTGATTTGTTGATATGATTAAGACGATGTCATCTAAATTCAATAATTTCACACGTAAGGACGATTTTGATATTCATTCGTTAGGATTACACGTATGCATCATGCACATATGCTTGATTGAGTTGCTTTACCTATCAAATTTGATCACACCCATTCATTTCGTTTCCAGGATGTGGTTGTTTTAGTGTAAATTCATTATGTGATTTTTTGTAAATTGTTTTTTTGTATGAAAAATTTTTGAAAAATTAAAATTAGTTTGTGGATGTCTTTGAGTAGTTGCTTTGTATGCGTAGTTTGATCGATATTTGATATGCCTTTTATCATGACACTCCTTGTTTAGTTTGTTTCTTCTTATCTGTATATTTGGGGACTTAATAAAACAGGGAGAAAGAATTATCATATTATGGGGGAGTTTGAATTTTGGGGGAGTTTTGAGATTTCACTTATGGTTTTCTCATAAATTGGTATCTATGCTTATAACATTTCATTCTCGATACGTCACGAAGGTATTTTCTTTGTCTCGTGTGTGTAGGTATAAAGATTAAAGATTCTATACTGCACACCCTGATGAGAAAATATTGGAGATCTTTGAGAGATTTGAATTTAAAGAAAAATTTCAGAACTTGCAAATTTTAGTATTTTCCATTTTTGGGTTCATGGGGGATATTAGATTTGTATAGGTTTTGGTTTTGATAATTCAGATGATTTTTATGTATGTACCGGCATACACATAGGGGGAGATTTGTAAGGACATTTTTCTCATGTCCAATATGTTACATTTGTGTATGTCGTACGCCGCTACATTTGGCACGTCACTTCACGATCTCACATGACGGGTTCTATCTGAATTATAAGAATCAAGAATTCAACATCTTCATCAAGTGTCCCATATTTGCCTCAACGACTTCACGTTCCACGATTTTATGGATTTTATGCAAGTGGTACGCTAGAGAAGTCAAAACAATGAAAGAAAGGCAAGATAGGAAAGTTAGAGGGTATTTTGGTAATTATACAGTCGTAGTCTGGATGTGTAGTCAACTGGAAAGTTAAAGAGCTCGACTCTAAGAAGATACTGGAAAAAATGGCACCTCAATTCGAGTTACGGTGAAGAAGTAATTCCCGTTTGAAGAAGAAGAAAAAGAACTGCATAAAAAATAGGGGCGATCCGAACCTTTTAATTTTAAAGGATCCGGACCGCCTAAGCAGATAAGTATCTATTCGAAATAAAGAGGAGATCTGTACCACCCTGGGAACCCGGTTCGGACCGCATCGGATATTCTCAAAAGATCGCATCTATTTTTTTTATCCCTATAAATACCTATTTCGATGGTGTATTTATTTAAGACTTTGAGAGATGTTTTTAAGAGTTCTATTAGCTCAAGTTTTCATATTTTTGAGTCCCAAAACTAATGTTTGATTCACACATCATTCCCATACTTTTGTGAATCCTTTTGGAACCAAATAACTCTTTGATCTTGTTCATTCTTGCGGAGTGCGTCTCTACACTGTATGGTTGCGTGTCATTGAGGATCTTATTGTGAGAAGATTTTTTATTGAAGATTGGACTGCGAATCCTTGGAGGGTGCTGCGTGCATTCTCTTGCTGACTTCAAGACTGCGAGTCTTTGTGTATTGGCTGCGCATTGATTCATTGCAGATTTTTCTATGTAATTGTAAGTTGTGATTTATTGAATTCATAGTGAAATAAAGGTTTTACCCGAAAGGGTTTTTTCGTGAAATCTGTGTCTTAGCATATTTATTGTGTCGCGTGCTTTATATTTGATGGATTGATTCGTTTGGAGACGTAGATGCATGTTTAGGGGTTGAATTAAATCAAATTTGGTTTGTGCAAATTTAGACACCCAATTAAATAAGTAATCCAATAAATTAGAAATTTGCGAACTTGGATCGATATTACACATTCTCATTTTCATTCAATAATCCTTGGAAATATTCCTCCCATCTAACTAGAATTTATTTATCATTAATTAATATATTTTGATTTATGTCTTTACTACACTTAACTGGGCCTTTATCCCTTGTCAGTTTATCTTTATTCTTTGTCAATTTATATATTTCCTTTTCACCTTCCTTAGTACCTAATTTATTATAAAGATTATCTAGTGTGTTTTTTGCGCATTTCTAATAATATTTTTAACTTCTTATTGAATTTTACTCTTTTTCCATTCTTTAAAACTTACTCGTTTCTTTGGTATTATCTTTTGCACTTCCTCATTCCACCACCAAGTCTCTTTTTTTATGAATCTTTTCCTTTAGTCTCACCTAAAACTTCCTTACCTATTTTATCGATATCATTATTTGTTCTTGAATAAATGTTGTTAACATTGTCGTTCCAATTCCACTTCATGTTTAAAAGGAACTTCTGTCTAAATTCAATCTCTTTTCATCTTTTTAAATCCTTTTATTTTATATTTTGATAACCTATTTTCTCTTTTTGATACTTAAATTCTTTAATTGCTAAATCTATTACTAGTAGATGATGTTGATTTGTTAAGCTTTCACATGGTATAACATTACAGTCTTTGCATGTGTACAAGTCTCTTCTTCTAAGTAAGCAATAGTCTATTTCAGTTTTATTCTCTTCGTTTTTAAATGTTATTAAATGTTCTTCCCTTTTTTTTAAATGTGTTTATTAACGCTAAATCATATGCCTTAGCAAATTCTAAGATAGTTCCCCCTTCTTCATTTCTCTTACCAAAATCACAACCTATGTGTATCATTGGATAACCATCATATTCTACTCCTACATGTTCATTTAAGTCACCTCCCAAAAATATGCTTTCATTCGTAGGAATTTGTTATAATACTTCATCCAATAATTCCCAAAATTATTTCTTTACATTTTCATCTAAAGCTCCTTGGGGAACGTAAGCACTTATAATATCCAACATTATTTTATCTAAGATAATCTTAATACTCATTACTCTATCTCCCCGTCGTTTAACATCCACGACTTTATCTTTCTTATAGTGATCAATAACAACACCCATCCTACTTCGATGATTATGTATCCCTCACAAGTAAAATAATTTATAACCTTCGCCTATCTCTCTTGCCTTTTCACCCTTCCATTTAGTTTCTTAAAGGTATGTTATGTTGATTTTCCTCCGTTTTAAGGTATCCATAAGTACTTTACACTTGACAGTTAGTGTTCCTAAATTCCACGTACCAAATCTGATTTTATGTATGTTATTTTTATTTACGTTTTTTCTTTTAATTAGAGAATCCATCACAATATTTGACATAGATTTTACAGTCGGCTGTCAACCTGACACTAACCCACCTCGTTTCACATTCGGACTTGGGCACTGGCAATGGTAGAGCCAAAGAGGTTAATTAATTAATTAATTATGTAATTAATTAAAAGCTCTTATAGATATATATACAAAATAAACTTGATACAACTAAATCAAAAGTAATCACACAATTAAATTCCCAAAATAACACTGCTAAAACTAAGTCACAAATATGTTGAACTCGTACACATGCACATCTACGTATATTATTTGGCTTGCTCTCAATGTTACGTATTTTTTATGGTCATAAACCAAATAATATATGAAACAAATAAACAAAAGTAGTAAAGGTAAAGTCACGCCTGGAAAATGTTCGTTTTGCAATAGTGCGCGTGCAAGGAGTACAAGCCCTTGTGGGGCCATTTGAGGTTGTTCGGGGGTTTTGGAGAGATGCGTTTTCAAACCTAAAATTATCTATATTCAAATTCGGCTCCTATTATCAAACTGGGAGTCCCGGGATAACGCATTCAGTTTCTACGAGTTACATTGGTCACCAGTGAGGTGTTCGATCCCCGTTCGGGACCATTTGGGGGTTATTCGGGGTTTTGGCCCACTAGCGGCAAGTTTTCAAGCCTAAATTTGACTATATTAAAATTTGGATCCTATTATCAACCGGGAGTCCCGCGACTATGCGATCGGTTGCTACGAGATACATTAGTCACCCATGAGGTGTTGTTACCCTTTCAGGGTCGTTTGGGTTTGGGATTTTGGCCCACTAGCAGCACGTTTTCAAGCCTAAGTGTGCCTATTTTCAAATTATTCCTATTCTTCAACTGGGTGTCCCACGATTATGCGGTCCATTGCTATGAGTTACATTGATCACATGCATTGTGTTTGTTCCCTTATGGGGCAATTAGGTCGTTGTTCGGGGTTTTGTCCTTAAGCCTAAGTGTGCCTATATTCAAATTTGGGTTCTATTCTCAAATTGGGATTCCTGCGACTACATATTCAGTTTCTACAAGTTACGTTGGTCACCTGTGATGTGTTTGTTTCCCTTATGGGGCCGTTTGGGGGTTATTATGGGTTTCAGCCCACTAACAGCACGTTTTAATGCCTAAGTGCATCTATTTTCAAATTCGGGTCCTATTCTCAAACCGAGTGTCTCGCAATTATATGGTCTGTTGCTATGAATTATGTTGATCACGTGCAAGGTGTTTGTTCCCTTTATGAGCCAATTTGGGGGTTATTCGGGGTTTTGTCCTACTAGCGGCACATTTTCAATCCTAAGAGAGCCTATTTTCAAATTTGAGTCCTATTCTTAAATCGGGAGTTCGCTGACTACACGATCAGTTGCTATGAGTTATGTTGGTCACGTTCGTGGTGTTCGTGTCCCTTGCGGGGTGATTTAGGGGTTGTTTGGGATTTGTGTCCACTATTGGCATGTTTTCAATCCCAAGTGTGCCTATTTTTAAATTTAATTCCTATTCTAAAACCGAGAGTCATGTGTCTACGTGATTAATTCTACAAGTTATGTTGGTCACGAGCGAGGTTCTCGTGCTTCTTGTGGGGTCGTTTGGGCCCTACTTGGCATTTTGGCCCTCTAACGACATGTTTTCAAGCTCAAGTGTACCTATTTTAAAATTTGGGTACTATTCTCAAATCGAGAGTCCCTCTACTTCACAGTTGATTACTGTGAGTTAAGTTGGTCACCACTGAGGTGTCCATGCCCCTTAGAGGGCCGTTTGGCGATTTTTCGAGGTTTTGGCCCACTAGTGACACGTTTTTAAGCCTAAATGTTCATTTTTTTCAAATTCAGGTCCTATTCTCAAATCGGGAGTCTCGTGATTATGCGTTTCATTTCTATGAGTTACGTTGATCACGTGCAAGGTGTTTGTATCCCATTTGGGGAAATTTTGGGGTTGTTCGGGATTTGTCCTACTTGTGGCACATTTTCAAGCCTAAGTGTGCCTATTATCAAATTCGAGTACTCTTCTTAAACTGGGAGTCCCGCGACTATGGGGTCAGTTGTTATGAGTTGTGTTGGTCACGTTTGAGGATTTTGTGTCCCTTACGGGGCCATTTAGGGGTTGTTCAGGATTTTGGCCCACTAGTGGCACGTTTTCAAGTCTAAGTGTGCCTATTTTTAAATTTTGGTCCCATATTTAACTGAGATTCCCGTGACTCCACGACCAATTGCTACGAGTTATGTTGTTCACGTGCGAGGTATATGTGCCCCTTATGGGGCCGTTTGGGGCTTTTCATGTTTTCTCCAACTAGCGGCATGTTTTTAAGCTCAAGTGTACCTTTTTTAAAATTGGGGTCCTATTCTCAAATCGAGAGCCCCACTATTTTACGATCGGTTACTACGACTTAAGTTGGTCACTGCGAGTTTTTTGTACCCCTCGTGAGGCTATTTGGGGGATGTTCTGGGTTTTGACCCACGAGTGACGTTTTCAAGCCTAAGTTTGACCATTTTCAAATTCAGGTCCTATCTTAAAATTGGGAATCTCTCGACTACACGGTGGATTACTACAAGTTACGTTGATAACGTGCGAGGTCTTTGGGCCTCTAGCGATATCGTTCGGGGGTTGTTTATGGCATTGGACAACTAGGGAAAACATTTTCAAGCCTAAGTATTCCTATTTTTAAATTTGGGTCCTATTCTAAAATCGGGTGTCCCGCGACTGTGCGGTCTGTTTCTATGAGTTACACTGGTCATATGCGGGGTGTTTGTACTCCTTGCGGGGCCATTTGGGGGAAATTCAGGGTTTTGGTTCACTAGCGACATATTTTCAAGCCTAAGTGTGCTTCTTTTCAAATTTGGATCCTATTCTTAATCCGGGAGTCCCACGACTATGTGGTCGGTTGCTATGAGTTAAGTTGGTCACATGTGAGGTGTTCGTGCCCCTTCCAGGGCCTTTAGGGTATTGTCCGGGGTTATAGCGGACTAGAAGAACATTTTCAAGCTTATGTGTGTATATTTTTAAATTCAGGTCTTGTTCTCGAACCGAGAATCCTGTGACTACGCAGTCGATTACTACGAGTTACAGTGGTCATGTGCAAAGTATTAGGGCCCTTGCGAGGCCACTTGGGGGATGTAGGGGTTTAGGCACACTAGCAATACGTTTTCAATCTTAAGTGTGCCTATTTTCAAATTCGAGACCTATTCTAAAATCAGGAGTCCCACGACTATCCAACCAGTTACTATGATTTACATGGGTCACGTGTGAGTTGAACATGCCCCTTACGGGGATATTTGGGGTTTGTTCAGGATTTTGGCCCACAAAAGGCACGTTTTCAAGCCTAAGTGTACCTATCTTAAAATATGGCTCCTATTCTCAAACTCAAAGTCCCGCGACTATCCAGTCGGTTGCTACAAGTTATATTTGTCACGTGTGAGGTGTCTGCACCCCTTGCGAGGTTGTTTGGGGGGGTGTTCGGGGTTTTGGCCCACTTGCAGTATGTTTTCAAGCTTAAGTGTGCCTATTTTCAGATTCGGTTCCAATTCTCAAAATAGGAGTCTCCCGACTAGGCGGTCGGTTGCTATGATTTATGTTGGGCACGTGCGAGTGATCATGACCCTTACGTGGTCATTTAGGGGTTCTTTAAGGTTTTGGCCCACTAGCGGTAAGTTTCAATATTTTGTTTACCTAATATTAATTTCGGTTCCTAATCTCAAACTAGAAGTCATGCAACTATGCGGTCGATTACGACGACTTACATTAATCACATGCGAGGTGTTTGTGCCCGTTACAGAGCCATTTGGTTCCTCTTCGTGGGTTTGGCATAGTAGCATCACGTTATCAAGCCTAAGTATGCTTATTTTCAAATACAGGTCATATTCTCAATTCGATAATTCCATGACTATGTGATCAATTTTAACGAGTTATGTGGATTACGTGCGAGGTGTTCGTTCCCCTTGTGGGTGTGGGTTTTTTTGGGGGGTTTAGCGAACTGTCATCACATTTTCAAGCCTAAATGTGTATATTTTAAAATTTGGGTCCAATTCTCAAATTAGCAGTCTTACAACTATATGATCAGTTGCTACGAGTTACTTTGGTCATGTTCGAGGTTTTTGTGTCCCTTGTGGGGCCGTTTGTGGATTTTTTGTGGTCTTGGCCCACTAGCGCCATGTTTTCAAGCCTAAATATGCCTACATTCAAATTTTGGTCCCATACTTAATCTGGGAGTCTCAAACTATGCAGCTAATTCCTACATATTACGTTGCTCACTTGCGATGTGTCGTGGCCCTTGTAAGGCCACTTGGGGATTGTTCGGAGTTTTGGATCACTAGCGGCACATTTTCAAGCTTGAGAGTGTCTATTTTCAAATTAAGGTCGTATTCTCAAATCGGGACTCCTGTGATTACACGGTCGGTTTCTATGAGTTACGTTCATAACGTACGAGGTGTTTGTGCCCCTTGAGAGACCATTTGGGGGTTGTTCGGGGTTTTGGCCCACTAGCGGCATATTTTCAAGTCTAACTATGCCTATTTTCAAATTTGGGCCCTATTCTCAAATCGAGAGTCCCACAACTATGTGATCGATTGCTATGAGTCACGTTGGTCACGTGCGAGGTGTTCATGCCTCTTTCACGTACATATGGGGATTGTTCAGGGTCTTGGCGCACAAGTCGCATGTTTTCAAGCCTAACTATGCCTATTTTCAAATTCGAATTCAATTTTCAAATCAGGAGTGCCGCGACTACATGATCCATTGCTACAAGTTGTATAGGGCACGTGCAAGGTGTTCTTGCCCTTTATGAGGTAGTTTGGGGGTTATACGAGATTTTGGCCCACTAGTGGCATGTTTTCAAGTCTAAATAAGCCTATTTTCACATTCGGGTCCTATTCTCAAATCGGGTGTCCCACAACTTTGTAATTGGTTGCTACAAGTCACGTTAGTCAGTGCAAGGTGATCATTCCCCTTGCAGGCCCGTTTGCTGTTTGTTCAAAGTTTTGGTGCACTAGTGCCACGTTTTCAAGCCTAAGTGTACCGATTTTTAAATATGGGTCTTATTCTCAAATGGGAAGTTCTGCAATAATGCAGTCGACTGCTACGACTTACGTTGGTCGTGTTCAAGGTGTTCGTGCCCCTTACGAGGATGTTAGGTGTTGTTTAGGAGTTTGGCGCATTAGCTACCCTTTTTCAAGCCTAGTTGTTCCTATTTTTAAATTCAGGTCCTATTCTCAAATCGAAAATCCCACAAATATGCAGTCGATTTCTATAAGCTACATTGGTCACATGTGAGGTGTCCATGCCCCTTGTGGGGTTGTTTGGTGGTTGTTGCGGGTTTTGGTGCAATAATGGAACGCTTTCAAGCCTAAGTGTGCCTATTTTCAAATTCAGATCCTATTCTCAAATCGAGAGTTTCGCGACTTCATGGTGAGTCTCTACGAGTTACATTGGTAACGTGCAAGGTGTTTATGTCCCTTGCAGGGCCGTTTGGGGGATGTTTGCGGTTTTGACCGACTAGTTACATATTTTCAAACCTAAATTTTCCTATTTTTAAATTCAAATTCTACTCTCAAACCTGGAGTCCTGCTCCCGTAACTATGCGATCGATTCTACGAGTTGCGTTGATCACGTGCGAGGTGTTTATGCACATTTGAAGGACGTTTAGGGGTTGTTCGAGATTTTGGCCCACTAGTGGCACATTTTCGAATTTGGTTTTGATTCTCAAATCGGGAGTCCCACGACTATGAGTTCAGTTGCTACAAGTTACGTTGGTCACGTGTGAGATGTCCATGCCTCTAGCAGGACCCTATGGGAGTTATTCGGGGTTTTTCCCACTAACGGCACATTTTCAAAACTAAGCGTGCATATTTTTTAATTCGGATCTTATTCTCAAACCAGGAGTCCCATGACTACACGGTCTATTTTTGCAAGTTATACTGGTCACGTGCGAGGTGTTCGTGGTCCTTGTGGGGCCATTTGGGGATTATTCGGAGTTTTGGCCCACTAGCGACACGTTTTCAAGTCTAAGTGCGCCTATTTTCAAATTCGGGTCCTATTCTAAAATCGGGAGTCCCACAACTACGCAACCAGTTGCATGTTCAAGGTGATCGTTCCCCTTTTGAGGCTATTAGCGGTACTATTCGAGGTTGAGGTGAACTAGCGGCAAGTTTTCAAGCCTAAGTGTGCTGATTATCAAATGCTAGTCCTATTCTTAAACGCGGAGTCCTGCGACTAAGCGGTCGATTGCGATGAGTTACGTTGGCCACATTCGAGGCGTTCCTACCCCTTGCGAAGCACTTTGGGGGTTATTCGGTGTTTTGTCACACTAGTTGCACATTTTTAAGCAGAAGTGTGCCTATTTTCAAATTCGAGTTGTATTCTCAAATCGAGAGTCTTGTTACTACGTAATCGGTTATTAAATGTTACGTTGGTCATGTGCGAGATGGTCGTGCCCCTTATGGGGCCTTTTGAGGGCTATAAGAGGTTTAGGCACACTAGCGACACGTTTTTAAGCTTACGTGTACCTATTTTTAAATTCAAGTCCAATTCTCAAACCTTGAGTCTTGCGACTATGTGGTCAATTGCGACGAGTTACTTTGGTCATCTGTAAGGTGCAAGTGCCCCTTGTCAGGTCTCTTGGACTATGAATTACTTTGGTCCTATTATGGCTTTTGGCCCACTAGAGGCGCATTTTCAAGCCTAAATGTGCCTATTTTCAAATTTTCTACCAGACTATGAGGTCGGTTGCAAAAAAGTTACGTTGGTCACCGATAAGGTGTTTAAGCACGTTGTTCGGGTTTTGGCCCACTAGCGACACATCTTCAAGCCTAAGTATGCCTATTTTAAAATTTGGGTCATAATCTCTAACTAAGAGTCCCGTGACTATGCAATCAGTTTCTACAAGTTACGTTGGTTATATGAGAGGTGGTCGTGATCCTTGCGGGCCGTTTGGGTGTGTTTTGTAGTTTCCGAGCCTCATTCTCAAATCGAGAGGCCCCCGATTATGAAGTCAGTTGCTACGAGTTATGTTGGTCGCATGTAATGTGGTTGTGCCTCTTGCGAGGCTGTTTGGGGGGTTGTTCGGGGTTATGGTAAATTAGCGGAATGTTTTCAAGCCTAAGTGCTCCTATTTTCAAATTTGTGTCCTATTCTCAATCTGGGAGTTATGTGACTACGCGATCGGTTGTTACGAGTTACATTATTCACGTGCGAGATGTTTGTTCCCGTTACGAGGCCGTTTGGCGACTTTTTGGGTTTTTCCCACTAGATACATGCTTTCATGCCCTGGTATGTCTATTTTCAATTCGGTTCAAGTTCTCAAACTGGGAGTCCCACGATTATGCGATCCATTGCTATGAGTTACGTTGGCTACGTGGGAGGTGTTTGTTCCCCTTGTGATGTCGTTTGTGAGTTTTTCAAGGTTTTGGTCCACTACTGGCACATATTCAAGCCCAAGTGTGTCTATTTTAAAATTTATATACTATTCTCAAATTGGGAGTGTCACGACTATGCAGTCGGTTCCTATGAGTTACAGGTGTCACGTGCAATGTTTTTATGCTTCTTGTGGGCCCGTTTAGGGATTGTTCGTGGTTTTAGCCCACTAGCAAAACATTTTCAAGTTTGAGTGAGCTTGTTTTCAAGTTTGTGTCCTATTCTAAAACCAAAAGTCTCGTGACTATGCGATCAATTGATACGAGTTATGTTGGACACAAGCGAGGCGTTCGTGCCCCTTATAGGGTCGTTTGGGTGTTGTTCGGGGTTTTGTTGACTAGAGGAACATTTTCAAGCCTAAGTGTGCTTATTTTTAAATTCGAGTCCTATTCTCAATCCGAGAGTCCTACGACTACGTGGTCATTTGCTACGAGTTACGCTGGTGACGTTCGAGGTGTTCATGCTCCTTATAGGACCGCTTGGGGGCGGTTCTGGGTTTTGACTCATTAGCAGCACATTTTCTAGCCTAAGTGTGCCTATTTAAAATTTGGGTCCAATTCTTAATTCAGGAGTCCCGCGACTACATGGTTAATTGCTACGAGTTATGTTGGCCACGCGTGAGTGTATGTGGCCCTTACGGGGCCGCATTGGGGTTGTTCGATATTTTTGCCCACTTTTGTCACATTTTATAGCCTTAGTCTGACTATTTTCAAATTCGGATCTTGTTCTCAAACTTGGAGTCTCGAGACTATACGGTCAGTTGCTACGAGTTACGTTGATCGCATACGGGGTGGTCGTGCCCCTTGAGGGACTTTTGGGGGTTCTTTGTGGTTTTTCCCCACTAGCAGAATGTTTTATAGACTAAGTGTGACTATTTTCAAATTCGGGTCCTATTCTATAAAATTGAGAGTCCTGCAAATACGTGTTTGGTTCCTATGAGTTATGTTGGCCACCTATGAGGTGTTCGTGCCACTTGCTGGGCCGTTTGGGGATTGTTTGGGATTTTTTCCCACTAGCAACACATTTTCAAGCCTAAAGGTGCCTATTTTATAATTCGGGTCCTATTTTTAAACTGGGACTCCCGCGACTAGCGATCAATTTCTACGAGTTATGTTGGTCACGTGCGAGGAGTTTGGCCCTTACGGAGCCGTTTGGGAGCTTTTCACGATTTTTGCACACCTGCATCACGTTTTCAAGCCTAAGCATGCCTATTTACAGTTTGGGTTATATTCTCAAATCGGGAGTCCCATGACTAGGCATTTGGTTGCTATAAGTTATGCTGGTCACGTGCGAGGTGTTTGTGCCTGTTGCAGTTGTTCGAAGTTTTTCCCACTACGGCACATTGTTAATCCCAAGTGTGCGCATTTTCAAATTCGAGTCCTATTCTCAAACAGACTCTCCCGTGATTACGAAGTCAGTTGCTACAAGTTACATTGGTTTTGTACGAGGTGTTAGTGACCCTTGAAGGGCCATTTAGGAGTTGTTCAGGGTTTTGGCACACCAGTAACATGTTTTCAAGCCTAAGTGTTTCTATTTGAAAATTAGGGTCCTATTATCAAAAATCAAATCTCGCAATAACGCGATCTATTGCTACAAGTTACGTTAGTTACCTCCAACATAGTCGTAGCACTTGTGGAGCTATTTTAGGGGTTGATCAGGGTTTGGCATACTAGCAGTTCATTTTCAAGCCTAATTGTGCCTATTTTCAAATTTGGGTCCCATTATCAAATTGAGAGTCCCACAACAATGCAGTCGGTTGCTATGAGTTGCTTTAGTCACGTGTGAGGTGCTCGTGCCCCTTACGCAGATATTTAGGCTTGTTGCAAGTTTGCCCCGTGAGTGGCACGTTTTCAAGCCTAAGTTTGCCTATTTTCAAATTCGAATGCTATTCTCAAACTGGAAGTCCCATGACTATGCAATCGGTTGTTGTAAGTAACGTTGGTCACGTGCGAGGTGTGCAAGCCCCCTGTAGGGCCATTTTAGGTTATTCGGGGTTTCGACCCACTAGAGGCACGTTTTCTAGCCTCAGTTTTATTATATTCAAATTCGGGTACTATTATCAAATCGGGAGTCCCGCGACTGCGTGAGAAATTTTTACTAGATACATTGGTCACCTACGAGGTGATTTCTCCCCTTTAGGGACCGTTTGGGGGTTGTTCAGGGCTTAGCGGCACGTTTTCAAGCATAAGTGTGCCTATTTTCAAATTCGGGTTCTATTCTTAAATCGGGTGTCCCGCATTTATGCGGTCCATTGCTATGAGTTACGTTGATCATGTGCATTGTGTTTGTACCACTTACGGGGCAATTCGGAGTTATTCGGGATTTTTTCCTACTAGAGGCACGTTTTCAAGCCTAAGGGTGCCTATTTTCAAATTTGAGTCCTATTCTTAAACTGGAGTCCCGCGTCTATGCGGTCGATTGCTACGAGTTACGTTGGTCACCTGTGAGGTGTTCTTTCCCCTTTCGTGGCCGTTTCGGGTTTGGTCGGGATTTTGGCCCACTAGCAACACATTTTCAAGCCTAAGTGTGCCTATTTTCATATTCGGGTCCTATTCTCAAACCGGGTGTCCCACGATTATGCAGTTCGTTGTTATGAGTTACGTTGATCACGTGCGAGGTGTTTGTTCCCTTACGGGGCAATTAGGTCGTTGTTCGGGGTTTTGTCCTACTAGCACAACATTTTCAAGCCTAAGTGTACCTCTATTCAAATTCAGGTCCTATTCTCAAACTTGTGTGACATCTCGCCTAATTAAATACCGGGTGATCAATCCTTTATTAAATTTAACACAAAATATCCAGACTGGTTCAGTATTAGCATCACTGTCGAAAACGTTTTATTAATTTTTATTCACCTAATATTTAAAAAGTGAGATATCAATTTTTTCTTTTGAATTAACAACAACTAGATAATTGAATACTAAACATTCACCATTCAATAAACAATCTCATAGGAATAAAATTACCAAAGTGAAATAAGCTGAATCTTGAGTAAACAGATCCAGAATAAGATCCCAATAAAATAGTCTGAAAGAAATAAATCTCCAAGTCTGAACTGTAAATAAATAACTAAAGACACTATTTCCGAATAGGAATGGGCGACATGCCCTAACTGATATGAATGACCCTAAAAGAATCAATGATAGATATGGAAGCTTCTAGTACTGAGGTCCTGTAACTTCCACAGGAGCTACAGCACGTCAACTGAATGGAACTCCTATACTTGGTGTCCGTGTGGCTGGTCACCTAAAAGGTTTTTACAAAAACAAAATAGATTTGGAAGAAAATGGGTCACAGCCCGAGTTGAACATAGTTTTAAAAATAGCAAGTATTTAATTGCATAAATACCCGATAATGATATACATGTTAGTCTCGTACCCTCACTTGAGATTATCACATCTCTACTATTGTGCACGCCTAATTCATACTTATAACCCATCCTAGTTACACTACCCCCTATCTTATAGGTACCAAATCTTTGTCTATATGGATTACTTTACTGTGACACACGTATTACCCAAATACCATGGATTATCATTGCCAATATTTATCAATCGATTTAAAGTAACGTAATACTCATTTTGAATTCCCACATGTTTACATTATTTTATAGGCCCAATTCTAACTTATATACCAAGAAACATAGTAGAACAATCACAAGTATATATTTATATCACTCTCAGTACATATATACAAATACGGCACCCCTAGGATGAGCTGTGGTGCATGTATAATCTGCTATCGAATCCCAATGCATCACGTACATGAGGATCACGATTTTCGAATCACTCGGGAATTATATCAATATAAATCACAGATATTGAAGGCGATTATAGTTCACACACCTATGGGTCAAGCACATACCTCTGCTCCCATAGTCAGCTGACTTATCAACTCACAAATAAGTCTTCACAATCCTATGTTCTTGAGGTACCAAATCTAAATCCCCCCGAAGGCACACAAGATAATATTTTCCTCTTCCTACAACCTCCCGTGATAACAAGTATGGTAGGTATGTCATACACATAATAATCCATATACTAGGTAATCACACAACCACAGTATTTAAAAATTTAATATAGGCATACGCACAACCCATATTATAATTCTCATACGTAGTATATTTATCTCCATAATATCCTATGTATTATTAAATTTATGCAATAACTCTCAATGTATACATTCAATTACCTTTCTCTATCCCAAAGGGTTGTTAAGTCTCCCATATATTTCTTAGGTTACTTCTGAATTATATTGTCCCCTTACTATTGGTACTAACCTTAAGTTATCATGTATCCTATTTAAATCCTAGGTTATATAATTCCCAACTGCCTCTCACTCGGTGAACACTCGTATATCTACCGATCAATCCCCTACATAACCACACTTTCTGGGCCTTAACTACAACCCTACTGACCTTCCCTAAGTCCCGTTATGATTAATTGATCATCACTAAAGATTCTTGCAAGTTGGGATTAGATAAAACCTTAAAAGGAAAATAAGTCACAAATTCAGGAGGATTCGATCAATCGAAGGAAATGGTCGATCAATCGATCCAGTCGATCAATCAATATTCATGAGTCGATAGATCGATCGCTCAGACATAGGACTGCGATTTTCTGCAAATTTAAGCCTACGGGTTTCATCAATTTTCAACACCAAATCCTTTGTTATAGCGTTCCAAACTTCCAACCTAATACACCTAACGTTATACTAATCCAACGTAATATACCTAACGTTATACTAACTCATAATAATTATTTTTAACGTACAAGAGACCTTAAATCATCAAGATTCATCAACAAATTAACTAGTTTCCAATTAAATTCTCAAGAACCCTAGTTTATGGTTTTTTTTCAAGAACATGATTAAAACTCTAATTTTTTCTACAGATCAATTTTATATTACATATAATTTCATCTTCTAAAATAATTGTGCAATCCTAAACATGAATCCTACCCAGAATATGATTTTAATCCTGAAAAATGTCCTCTGCATGCATAAAATTTATTCTTAAATCATATTCTCCTAACATGGATATTTTATCTAATTGAATTTAAGCAAGAATAATACTTGACTTAATGTACCAGGTTTGATCCTTTGGTGAAGATAGGTATAATCACGTTCCTCATCTTTCGATCTACACATTGGTGGTGATGGTGGTGAGAAAGGTGGCTCTAGGTGGTTGCTCCTCCTTGAGAAACTCTTCATTTTCTTGTAAAATCTCTCACACTTTATCTCATATGGTTTCCTCTCATTTTAACTTTTCAATTCCCTATTTGATTAGCCAAAGAGCTGGTTTTAAAGTAGCATTCTCGTATCTCTTCATAGGTTGGAATTTCAAAGGTTAAAAATTGACTTTTCACTTGTCGGGTCGAGCTAGAAATGACCCGAGACCCTATACATATGCCCGAATATATTTTTCTAAATATTTCAACCCTTCGGAACACTTTGTCACATTCAAAATGACCGTATGGATGACTGAAAATAATTTACTTTTTATTTCATTAAATTGCGTCCTGACACGACTGACACGCGCATCCCGACTTAATCACCATAACTGTCGTATTATTCACTCACGACAATTTCAATAAATTCATAATCATATAATACTACTCTCACTTAGTAATATTCAATACAATTTACATCAATAAATACTAACTCTCCTCACGCTAGTAAATATTTATTCAAATCCAGAATAATTATAAATAAATATCTCATATTTAATTCAATTAATCCCATATTTAAAATCATTAAAAATATGGGGTATTACAACTGGAAGTCCCACGACTACACGATCGATTGCTAAGAGTTACATTTATCACCTGTGAGGTGTTCGTTCCCCGTGTGGGGTCATTCGAGCGTTGTTTGGAGTTTTGGAACACTAGCGGCACGTTTTCAAGCCTAAGCTCAAATTTGGGTTCAATTCTCAAACCAAGTGTCATGCAATTATACGGTCCATTGCTATGAGTTACATTGATCACGTGTGGGGTGTTATTCCCCTTACGAGGCGATTTGGGGGTTGTTCGGGGTTGTGTCCTTCTAGCGACACGTTTACAAGCCTAACGGTGCCTAGTTTCAAATTTGAGTCCTATTCGTAAATCGGGTCTCACGTAACTATGAGGTCAACTTCTATGAGTTTTATTGGTCACATTCGAGGTGTTCGTGTCCCTTGAGAGGCGATTTAGGGGTTGTTCGGGATTTTGGCCCACTATTGGCACGTTTTCAAGCCTAAGTGTGCCAATTTTTTAATCTGGGTCCTATTCTCAAAACGAGAGTCCCGTGTCTACACGATTAATTATATGAGTTATGTTGGTCACGTGTGAAGTTTCGTTTCCCTTGCTGGACCGTCTGGGTGCTATTCGAGGTTTTGGCCCACTAGTGGCATGTTTTTCGAGCCTAAGTGTGCCTATTTTAAAATTATGATACTATTCTCAAACTGAGAGTCCTGGTACTTCACGATCAGTTAATACGCATTGAGTTGGTAACCAGTGAGATGTTCATACCCCTTGTAGGCCGTTTGGCGGTTGTTCGAGGTTTTGGCCCACTAGTGACACGTTTTCAAGCCTAAATGTTCCTTTTTTCATATTCACGTCCTATTGTCAAATCAAGAGTCCCACGATGATACGGTTAGTTGCTATGAGTTATATTGATCACGTGCGAGGTTTTTGTATCCCATACAGGCCAGTTTTGGTGTTGTTCAGGTTTTGTCCTACTCGTGGCACGTTTTCAAGCCTAAGTGTGCCTAATTTCAAATTTGAGCAATATTCTTAAACCGAGAGTCTCGTAACTTTGCGATTAGTTGTTATGAGTTGCATTGGTCATGTTCGAGGAGTTTGTGTCCCTTACGGGGACATTTAGGGTTTATTAAGGATTTTGGCCCACCAGTGGCACGTTTTCAAGCCTAAGTGTGCCTATTTTAAAATTTGGTTCCTATCTTGAACTGAGAGTCCCGTGACTACACGATCAATTAGTACGAGTTATGTTGGTCATATGTGAGGTGTCTGTGCCCCTTGCGGGGCTATTTGGGGCTATTTGTGGTTTTCGCCACTAGTGAAATGTTTTCAAGCTCAAGTGTGCCATTTTATAAATTCGGGTCCTATACTTAAATCGAGATTCCTCTTAGTTCGCGGTAGACTACTACAAGTTAAGTTGGTCACTACAAGTTATTTGTGCCCCTCGCAGGGACGTTTGGGGTTTGTACTGGGTTTCGGCCCACGAGCGACGTTTTCAAGCCTAAGTTGCCCATTTTCAAATTCGGGTCCTATCTTAAAACTGGGAGTTTCTCGACTACATAGTTGGTTACTATGAGTTACGTTGATATCGTTTGGGGGTTGTTCGGGGTATTGTCCAACTAGCAAAACATTTTCAACCCTAAGTGTTTCTATTTTTAAATTTGGGTCCTATTCTAAAATCGGGTGTCCAGCGACTATGTGGTCCGTTTCTACAAGTTACATTGGTAACGTGCGAGGTGTTTGTGCCCCTTACGGGGCCATTTGTGGGCAGTTCAGGGTTTTGGTGAACTAGCGGCACGTTTTTAAGCCTAAGTGGGCTTAATTTCAAATTTCGGTCCTATTCTCAATCTGGGAGTCCCACGACTACATGGTCGGTTGCTATGAGTTATGTTGGTCACCTGCGAGGTATTCGTGCCCCTTGTAGGGTCGTTACGATGTTGTCATGGGTTATATCACAGTAGTGGTACATTTTAAAGCTTATGTGTGCATATTTTCAAATTCGAGTCCTATTCTCGAACCGAAAGTCATGTGACTACGTGATCGATTGCTACTAGTCACGTTGGTCACGTGCGATGTGTCAGGGCCCTTGTGAGACCACTTGGGGGATATTTGGGGTTTAGGCGCACCAGCGGTACATTTTCAAGCATAAGTGTGCATATTTTAAATTCGTGTCCTATTCTAAAATTGGGAGTCCCACAACTATGCGACCGATTGCTACAATTTATTTTGGTCACGTGCGAGTTCTCCGTGGCCCTTGTAGGGACATTTAGGGTTTGTTAAAGATTTTGGCCCACAAACAGCACGTTTTCCATCCTAAGTGTGCCTATCTTACAATCCGAGTCATATTCTTAAACTTGGAGTCCCGTGACTTTTCGGTTAGTTGCTACAAGTTACATTTGTTACGTACGAGGTGTTCGTGCCCTTTGCGGAGCTGTTTGGGGGTTGTTCAGAGTTTGGGCCCACTTGCAGCATGTTTTTAAGCTTAAGTGTGCCTATTTTTAGATTCAGGTCCTATTCTCAAACTGGGAGTCTCCCAACTGCGCGAACAGTTTCTAAGATTTATGTTGGGCACAGTCGAGTGACCATGCCACTTGCGTGGCCATTTGGGGGTTGTTTAATATTTTGGCCCACTAGCGATAAGTTTTCAAGCTTAATTTTTCATATATTAATTTCTAGTCCAATTCTCTAACCGTAAGTCATGCGACTATGCGGTCAGTTGTGACGACTTACATTGGTGAAATGAGAGGTGTTCGTTCCCCTTACAGAGCCATTTAGTTCCTGTTCGTGGGTTTGTCACAATAGCAGCCGTTTTCAAGCCTAAGTGTGCCTATTTTCAAATATGGGTCCAATTATCAATTCGGGAATTCTGTGACTATGTGATCAGTTTTAACAAGTTATGTCACTTACGTGCGAGGTATTTGTTCCCCTTGCGGGGTTGTGTGGGGGTTTTTTGGTGTTTTAGCACACTGTCGGCATGTTTGCAAGCCTAAATGAGCCTATTTTCAAATTCAGGGCAAATTCTCAAATTGGGAGTCCTGCAACTATATGTTCAGTTGCTACAAGCTACTTTGGTCATGTACAAGGTTTTTGTGTCCATTGCGGGGACGTTTATAGGTTTTTTGAGGTTTTGACTCACTAGCGCCACGTTTTCAAGCCTAAGTGTGACTACTTTCAAATTCTGGCCCCATACTCAAATTGGGAGTCTTGCGATTAGCGGTCATTTACTATGAATTACGTTGGTCACGTACGATGTGTCGTGGACCTTGTGAGGCCACTTGGGCATTGTTCTGAGTTTTGGCGCACTAGCGGCACATTTTCAAGCTTAAGTGTGCTTATTTTCAAATTTAGGTCGATTCTCAAACCTGGACTCTGCGATTACGAGATCAGTTTCTACGAGTTACTTTGGTCATGTACGAGGTGTTTGTGCCCCTTATAAGGCTATTGGGCGTTGTTCGGGGTTTTGGCCCACTAGCGGTATTTTTTTTAGTCTAGCTATGCCTATTTTTAAATTCGAGTTCTATTCTAAAATTGAAAATCCTGTAACTATGTGGTCAGTTACTGTGAGTCAAGTTGGTCACGTGCGAGGTATTCATGCCTCTTGCACGGCCATATGGGCGTTGTTATGGGTTTTGGCGCACAAGCCGCATGTTTCAAGCCTAACCATGCCTATTTTCAAGTTCACATGCGAGGTATTCGTGCCAATTTCGGGGTCGAATCGGGGTTATTTGTGGTATTTACTCACTAGCAGCATGTTTTGAAGCCTAAGAGTGCCAATTTTCAAATTTGGGTCCTAGTCTCAACTCAAAAATCCCGCGACTACGCGATCAGTTGTAACGAGTTACATTGGTCACGTATGAGGTATTTGTCCCCCTTGTGGGCCTGTTTAGGGGTTGTTAGGGATTTTGGCCCACTAGCGGTAGGTTTTCAAGCCTAAGTTTGCCTATTTTTAAATCATGGTCCTATTCTCAAACGAACTGTCCCATGACTACGTGGTCAATTGCTACGAGTTACGTTGGTTACGTACGAGGTGTTTAGTCTACTTGCGGGACCCTTTGGTGGCTATTTGAGGTTTTGGCCCACTAGCGGAACTTTTTCAAGCCCAAGTGTGCCTATCTTAAAATTCGAGTCCTATTCTCATACTGGGAGACTTGTTATTTTGTGATTGGTTGCTACGAGTTAAGTTGGTCACCTGTAAGGTGTTCGTGCCCCTTGTGGGGCCATTTTGGGGATTGTACAGGATTTTGGTACACTAGTGGCACGTTTTGAGGCCTAAGTGTTTTTATTTTCAAATTTGGGTCCTACTCGCAATTCGAGAGTCCCGCAACTACATGGTCAATTGGTGCGAGTCACGTGTGAGACGTCTGTGCCCCTTACGGGGCTATTCGGGGTTTTTGTCCAGTTCCGGCACTTTTTTTGGTCTAAGTGTGACTATAATTTTTATATTTGGGTCATATTTTCAAATATGGATTCCCACGACTAAGCCATTAGTTTCTACGTGTTACGTTAGTCACGTTGGAGGTCTCCGTGCCACTTGCGGGGACATTTGGTGGTTATTCGAGGGTTTTATCCACTAGCGACACGTTTTAAAGCCTAATTGTGCATGTTTTCAAATATGGGTCATATTCTAAAATTGGATGCCCCGCGACTACTCGGTTAGTTTCTACGGGTTACATAAGTCATGTGCACGGTAATCATGCCCCTTACAGTGTCATTTAGGGGATGTTTGTGGTTTTAGAACACTAGCGTCATGTTTTCAAGCCAAAGTGTGATTTTTTTTTAAATTCGGGTCCTATTCTGAAACTAGGAGTCCTATGATTGTACATTTAGAAGCTACGAGTTACGTTGATCACGTGCGAGGTGTTCGTGCCCCTCGCAGGGTCATTTGTTGGTTGTTCGGTGTTTTTAACCACTAACAGCACATTTTCAATCATAAATCTGCCTATTTACAAATTCAGCTCCTATTCTCAAACCAAGAGTCCCGCGACTACGAGGTCAGTTGCTAGGAGTTACATTGGTCACGTGCGATCTGTCCATGCCCCTTGCGGGGTTTTGCCCACTAGCGGCACGTTTTCAAGCCTAAACGTGTCTTTTTTCAAATTTAGATCCTCTTCTCAAAACGAGAGTCTTGCGACTAGGGGTTTGGTTTTTTTGAGTTACAATGGCCACTTCCAAGGTGTTTATGCCCCTCGCGGGGCCATTTGAGGGTTGTTTAGGGTTTTTTCCCACTAGCGACACGTTTTCAAGCCTAGGTGTACTTATTTTTAAATTTAGGTTATGTTCTCAAATCAGAAGTCCTGCGCTTATGCGATTGGTGATCTCGTGCGAGTTGTTCAAGCCCTTGTGGTCCATTTATGGGTTGTTCAGGATTTTTGCCCACTAGCGGCATATTTTCAAGCCCAAGTGTGCCTATTTTCAAATACAGGGTTTATTCTCAAATCGAGAGTCCCGCGACTATGCAGTCGATTGTTACTAGTTACATTGGTTACGTGCGAGGTGTCTGTGCCCCTTGTGGAGTCATTTGGTGGATGTTCGGGGTTTTGGCACATTGTGGAACGTTTTTAACCCTAAGTGTGCCTATTTATAAATTCGGGTCCTATTCATCAACCGAGAGTCCCTCGACTATGCGATCGGTTGCCATACATTACATTGGTCACGTACGAGATGTCCGTGCTACTTGCGGGGCCATTTAGGGGCTCTTTTGGTTTTGGCCCACTAGCAGTGCGTTTTCAAGCTTAAGTGTGCCTATTTGAAAATTTAGGTCTTATTCTCAAATTGGGAATCCCATGGCTAGGGATTCGGTTTCTACGAGTTACATTTCTCACGTACGAGGTGTTCGTGCCCCTTGCGGGGTCATTTGGGGGTTGTCCATGATTTTATCCCATTAGCAACATATTTTCAAGACTGTGTGCCTATTTTCAAATCTGGGTCCTATTCTCAAACTGGGAGTCCTGTGACTACATGGTCTGTTGCTATGAGTTACATTGGTCACATACGAGGTGCCCGTTACCTTGCGAGGATATTTGGGGGTTATTCGAGGTTTTGTCCCACTAGAGGCACGTTTTTAAGCCCAAGTGTGCCTATTTTTAAATTCATATCCTATTCTAAAACTAGGAGTCTCGTGACTAGATGATCAATTTATACGAGTTATGTTGGTCACGTGCGAGGTGTTCGTACCCCTTGCTATGATGTTTGGCGCACTCTCCCACCATTGCAATAAATCTCCTGTCAGCTTAAATTTTGCTAACATTTGCTTCTGCACATCCGTGCAATCCACCATCCTCAAATTCCTCTCCATATATCTCCTCCACTGGTGAGCAACCCCTCCAAAGGCGGGAGGATCACCCTTAAGGAAACTGGTCCTTACCCTATCCCAAATTGAAACAGGTGTACCCTGCTGATCTGCCTCTAAAGTCATCCCTTTCTATCTCCCATCTCCAAACCGACCGCCGTGGCCTCACGAGAGATAGCCGCTAACTCCTCGGCCTCTAAAATAATTAGACGTCGTCTATCCTCAATCGCGTCCTCTCTCCTATTCCCACCTCTCCTTGTGTTCGCCATCTAAAAAGATAAGAACAAAACAACATCAGACTCGAAATGACTAAGAGTGCAAATCATCAAAAGGAATCAAAGATAAGCAACGCGAAAGCTAAAATGGACACATAACCTACGAGACCTAAAACCATGCTCAGATACCATCTATCACACCCCGTAAAATCCAACAGACGGGGTGGCCAGCCACCGCCGCCGAACTATGCCAGGCATGAACTAAAAAAATAACATTCTTAGCATGAGATAGATATGAGACAAAATTAAACCAGCCCATAAGATAAAAACTCGAATCAATCTCAAATGGTCATAAACAACTAAGCGATAAAAGATCCATCACATGCTAAAACTCCGAATAAATCCAATCGCCAATAATGATTAAATAATATCCGAATAATTAAGATTTGAATAATCCAACTGAAACCTCTAACAACTTTGGAACCGAATGGCCCAATAAAATTCAAATGAAGTCTCATAATTAAATACAACTGAAAAGGAAAGTCTAACTAAACAATGCAATAAAACGAATGAACTCCAACTGCACCTCCAAATGATAACTTCGATAATCCTATGCAGCTTCTCCAAAACATATCATAAAAAAGTTAATCAACGTACAAGGTCAAAGCCCCGAGCATGAATACCTACTACTCCCCTCAAATAGGATCCTTGAATCCAGACAGTAGCATTACACGCAATAAATATCACAATGAAATATTTTAAATTAAATGGGATAATATAACGTGTTAAATATAAATCACTAACTACCCATAGAGATCCCCATTTTAAAAAGGCACACCAATATGATTTCAAATTACTAATACCCACGATGTTAATTTAATTAACCAATTTTTTATTATTGTTCCTACTTTTTATTATGACGGTCCTCCCATCCCGAGTGGGAATTTACCAAAGTGTCACACTTCCCCTTGTCAAATGGCCTTTGATCCGTTTAAACTATCGACCCCACCCCATGACAAAATTCTACAAATGACATGACATAAATCATCCTCTGACACGTTTAAACTGTCAGCCTCGACACATTTATGTCGCCACAAATTTTAATACTCGTTTTTATCTTAGGCATTCACTCTCAATTTCTCGATTTAAAAAATTTATAAATTACCCCACCCTTTTATCGGTGTGAGATCTTCAAAATACCCCTTAGTCCCATACCTAAGGGTCCCTAAGTTATCAATACGTCCTACCCTAAGTATAAGATGAATTCCTAACATAAACCTCAACCTAGTCTCACGCCTAGGCTAGCGTTACAATGATAAAGTGACAAAAATTAGTCCACCCTCGATATAATAAAGTCATAATAATATAGCCTCACTAGTCCCGTACCTAGAAGGCGTAAATCATAAAAAAGCCTACCCACTAGTCCCATACCTAAAAGGCATCCTAAAATATAGGGAGAGGAAGAATACCCAATAACCATTCGTCACAAATGGCAATTTAATAATATCAACAAGTCACACAATTATACAAAATAAATCAACGTACAAAACTACATAATAATAGTCCAATTCAATTACATCTTAATTTAATTATCATATTGTCAAAATACCTAATTCATGTCATTTAATTATTTAAAATTAAATATATTGAGATTTCATCATTAATACATCAAAATCCAATTTTCATTATCTCTACACAAATTATGTGAGTTATACGCCCCAAAATTTATTTATTTCAAAACTAGGGTTTTTCTACATGCAACCTGCACCAATAAAATCCAAAATCCACTCATAAATCCTACGTACCCAAGGGTTACGAATATTGATCATATTAAAGAATTTTATAAAAACATCCCCAAGTTTTATGTGTCCACTTTCTCTATTTAGATTGCTAATTAATTTTAAGAAAACATTAAATTAAGGTTTAGGCGTCACTTAAAACGCATAATACTAAAGGAAAAGAATAGAGTATTCATGCCTGAAATTAGTTGGATGAAAAATCTGAATAAAAGGTTGAACTCCTCTTGACAAAACACCAATAGACTCTTCAAAACTTGTTAAAAGTTGGGGCTAGGGGTTGAAGATAAGAAAAATATGCTTTGACAACCTTACTGGAGAAATTTTTAGAGAAAAGTAATTTTCGAAGTTCCATCCCCGTATCAGTTTAGTATATAAAGGGTTTAAGAGTTAAAATGCAATTAGGAGTCTAACCAAGCCACCGCCTTAGTGTCGTTCGAACAAGGACACCTTTTATTCGAACGACATGCGACGTCGTTCGAACGAGCCCCTAAATCCCAAAATCAAATATTTTTAAAAATCAAACTTAATTATCTGATAAGAATATAATAGATAAACAAATACGCACCTGCCAGTTAAATATTTAAATAAAAACCTTATAACCTTTTTATAAAAGACTCGAATTAATTCCCGATTGAAAATTTTACTAATAAAATCAAGTTAAATTCTTAAAGGCCATTAACTCCGAGATTTTATCTTCCTCCAAATTAATTAAAGTCAATTAATTAAAACACGGGGTGTTACATACTTCCCCACTAGCAAAGAATTTCTTCCTCGAAATTAGATGGAGCATACACATCAATATGTAAATCCCGCAAAAGAAAATAAGGCTCACATATGCCTACCCGTAGAATATCACAATTAGACGCCCATACACCTAATCGACCGGGACGTAATCCTTAACAAAAAGGCAATATATATAAAGCCTACATATATAAGTATCTAAGAATATATTACGTACCGCGATACTCTACTAGCCACACAATCTATCTTGCTCTGCCTGAGGCTGAAGTAAATAGCACCTCCCATACCAGTTTGGTTTGGTGCTGCGATCATTTCCCTAACCTCCTGATGCTGTCGGTACAGCTGGCGCCCCTTAAACACCTGACGTTGTCGGTGCAGCTGGTGCTCCCTGAACACCTGCTGCTGCTAAGACTGGAAGACTGAGTCCTTGTTGTCCTTATACCCCTGGAACTTATTTCCCTTGTGTAATTTGACCTTGTTGGGCCTGTACTCCTTGGTTTTGTTGGCCCGCTCTCCTGTAATACCTCACCGCTGAATGTCCTACTTTCCCACATACAAAGCATTCACCCTTAAAAGGTCTAAAATGCCTAGTATTTGCTTGCTCCTCACCTTGACCTTGTTCCTGATTGGTCATTTGCCTCTTCCATGCTTGATCATTGCGACCCTTATATCATTTCCTTGTCCATTAGACCCTTGTCCCTTTCCCAACTTATTTTGGTAATTAGCCTTATCTTGCCATAACAACATTGCGACATCCACTACCAGAGCATAGGTAGTGTACGCCGGATTCCCCAACACCATTTACCTAATCGACCGTGACAATCCCTTAATGAAACACTCCATTTTCTTCACCTCAGTACTAACCTCCTCCAGTACAAACATAGATAAGTTGGTGTACTCCTGTTCATATTCGACAATCGACTTTGAACCTTGCTCTACGTCCATAAATTATCTCTTCTTTGCATTCTTAATTGCATACGAAAAGTACTTATTATTAAACTTGATCAGAAACTTTGCATAACCCAACTGGTCTCTCTCCTATGATGTGGTGGCACTCTCCACCATTGCAATGCATCTCTTGTTGTCTTAAATGTTGCTAACATTTGCTTCTGCACATCTGTGCAGTCCACCATCCTCAAATTCCTCTCCATGTATCTCCTCCACTGGTGAGCAACCGTTGGGTCATATCCCCCTCCAAAGGTGGGAGGATCACCCTTAAGGAAACTCGTCCTCATCCTATCCCAAGCTGAAACAGATGTACTCTGCTAATGTACCTCTAAAGTCACCCCTTTCTATCTCCACATCTCCAAATCGGCCGCCGTGGCCTCACAAATGATGGTCGTTAACTCCTCGACCTCTAAAACAATCTGATGCCGCCTCTCCTGAGTCACAGAACTAGAAACAATCTCCTCTCTTCTATTCCCATCTCTCCTTGTGTTCTCCATCTGAAAAGATAGGAACAAAACAACATCAAACTCGAAATGACTAAAAGTACAAATCATCAAAAGGAATCAAACATAAGCAACGCGGAAGCTAAAACGGACTCATAACCTACGAGACATAAAACCATGCTCAGATACCATCTGTCACACCCCACAAAATCCAACAGACGGGGTGGCTAGCCACCACCGCCAAACTATGCCAGGCGTGAACTAAAAAAATGCCATTCATTGCATGAGACAGATATGAGACATAAATAAACCAGCCCATAAGATAAAAATTCGAATCAATCTCAAATGGTCATAAACAACTGAGCAATAAAAAATCCATCACATGCTAAAACTCCAAATAAATCCAATATCTAATAATCATTAAATAATATTTGAATAATAAAGATTTTAATAATCCAACTGAAACCTCTAAGAACTTTGGAACCGAATGGCCCAATAAAATTCAAATGAAGTCTCATAATTAAATACGACTGAAAAGGAAAGTCTAACTAAACAATGAAATAAAATGAATGAACTCCAGTTGAACCTCCAAACGATAACTTCGATAATCCTATGCAATCTCTCCAAAACTTTTCCTGAAAATGTTAGTCAACGCATGAGATCAGATCCCCGAGCATGAATACACACTACTCCCCTCAAATAGGACCCTCGAATCCAGACAGTATAATTATACGCAATAAATATCACAATGAAATATTTTAAATTAAATGGGATAATAAAACGTGCTAATTATAACTCACTACCTACCCGTAGAGATCCCCATTTTAAAAAGACACACCAATATGATTTTAAATTACCAAGACCCACGATGGTAATTTAATTAACCAATTTTTTATTATTATTCTCACTTTTTATTATGACGGTCCTCCCGTCCCAGGTGGGAATCCACCAAAGTGTCACACTTCCCCTTGGTAAAGGGCCTCTGATCCGTTTAAACTGTCGACCCCGTCCCATGACAACATTCCACACACGACATGCCATAAATGGTTCTCTAACTCGTTTAAACTGTCGACCTCGAAACATTATGTCCCCACAAATTTTAATACTCGTTTTTATCTTAGGCTTTCATTCTAAATTTCTCAATTTAACAAATTTATAATTTACCCCACCCTCTTATCGATGTGAGATCTTCAAAATACCTCTTAGTCCCATACCTAAGGGTACCTAAGTAATCAATACGTCCTACCCTAAGTATAGGAGGAATTACTAACATAAACCTCGACTTAGTCTCATGCCTAGGCTAGATTTATGACGATAAAGTGACAAAAATCATCCCACCCCCGACATAATAAAGTCGTAATAATCTAGCCTAACTAGTCCCATACCTAGAAGGCGTAAATCATCAAAAGGCCTACCCACTAGTCCCATACCAAGAAGGCATCCTAAAATATAGGGAGAGCAAGAATACCCAATAACTAGTCGTCATAAATAGCAATTTAACAATATCAACAAGTCACACAATTATACAAAATAAATCAACGTACAAAAGTACACATAATAGTCCAATTCAATTAAATCTTAATTTAATTACCACATAGTCAAAATACCCAATTAATGTCATTTAATTATTTAAAATTAAATATATCGAGATTTCGTCATTAATACATCAAAATCCAATTTTCATTATCTCCACACAAATTATGTTGAGTTATACGCCCCCAAATTTATTTATTTCAAAACTAGGGTTTTTCTATATGAAACCTACACCAATAAAACCTAAAATTCACTCATAAATCCTACGTACCCAAGGGTTACGAATATTAATCATATTAAAGAATTTCATAAAAATAGCCCCAAGTTTTATGTGTCCATTTTCTCTAATTAGAGTGCTAATTGATTTAAAGAAAACATTAAATTAAGGTTTAGGCAACACTTAAAACGCATAATACTAAAGGAAAAGAATTGAGTATTCATGTCTGAAATTAGTTGGATGAAAAATCTGAATAGAAGTTTGAACTCCTCTTGAGAAAACATCAATCGACTCTTCAAAACTTGTTAAAAGTTGGGGCTAGGGGTTGAAGATGAGAGAAATATGCTTTGAGAACCTTGATGGAGAAATTTTGAGAGAAAAGTGATTTTTGAAATTCCAGCCCCGTATCAGTTTAGTATATAAAGGGTTTATGAGTTAAAATGCAATTAGGAGTCTAATAAAGCCACCGCCTCAGCGTCGTTCGAACGAGAACACCTGCCATTCGAATGACATGCGTTGTCGTTCGAACGAGCCCCTAAATCCCAAAATCAAATCTTTTTTAAAAATCTAACTTAATTATCTGATAAGGATACAATAGCTAAACAAATACGCACCTGTCAGTTAAATATTTAAATAAAATCCTTATAAACTTTTTATAAAAGACTCGAATTAATTCCCGATTGAAAAATTTACTAATAAAACCAAGTTAAATTCTTAAAGGCCATTAACTTCGAGATTTTATTTTCCACCAAATTAATTAAAGTCAATTAATTAAAACACGGGTGTTACATGAATTTGCTTATTTTCAAATTTGGGTTTTGTCCTCAAACTGTGAGTCCCGCAACTACGTGATCGGTTTCTACGAGTTACGTTGGTCACATGCGAGGTGTTCATGCCCCTTGCGAGACCAATTGGGGACTATTCAGGGTATTTGCCCATTAGTGGCACGTTTTCAAGTCTAAGTGTTCTTATTTTCAAACATTTAAAAGATTATGCACATCAATTATGTAAAAAAGTTACTTAAAGTAAAGAATATGGTTCATGTGATCCAAGAAGGCCGTTAAACTGAGTCTTCTGAATTTATGATTGGACCAAATTGATCTTGGAACCCCTCGCGTATTCCTATACATGTACATTTGCTGATTAGTTTCAGTGATACAAGCTTCATAAGATAAAGGCAAATTAATGTCCCCCGTGGGATAAAAATTGACATTAAATCGAAGTTTATGATGAGATTATTCTATTCTGAAAATGAAAATTACCTATCCACTAATGTCCTTGTGTTTGTTTAAGGATAATTTTTAGAACAGAACAACCTCATCACCAACTTAGAGTTTTCAAATTTTAAGGATATCAGTAATGTTGATTTTTTTCTCATGTGGGACGTTACTTTTTCGTCATTTTATGAAGATTGTATCATTGAAACTAATCAACAAATGTATATGTACAGGAACACGTCGAAATTGAGTTGGGTCAATTGGTCTAATCACAAACTCAGGAGACTCTATTCTAAAATCGAGCATCTCATGAAAGGTGTTTGTTCCCCTAAGCATTGATGAATCATATTGAACATTTGTAAATCAAACTATACATTCATAAGTTATACTAAACATTCGTAAATCAAACTAAACATTCATACATCAAACTAGACATTCATAAATCAAAGTAAAGCGATAATATAGTGTCAATATCACAATAGGATACAAATAAGATTGACATGGATAAAATAATATTTTAATACTCAACTTCCCTCTAAATAAACTAAAAGATCCTTCAAATTAGGGTTTTCATCAAGAGTTGGATGAAACTCTTTTGGAGCCTTTAATGCATCGGCTTGAGTAGTCATACCCTTTGGTGCATGCATAACAATAAACCAATTGCCACCATTTATGCACTTTGAGTATAATACATTTTTTACATTCTAAAAGGCACAAATAAAAGGCTCGTCAACTATGCGATCTTTACTCTTCATCTTTGATAAATCTATCATAATTAGTTTGGAATGAGGATCAACTTTGCAAGCATTCGCAATATCCTCCACCTTTACTCAATCACAATAGAACACGTTTTCTGTGAAATCTAAGTAATTGAGTTCTAGGATTTGTTGGATTATCCCATAATAGGTTAGCACCGTATCTTTTAGATTTTTATCGCTTTGGCTAGTGACACAGGTAGTCAAAGCATAAATTAAAATTCCACTATTTTGCATGAAAAGCTTTTCCTCATATGGATATGAAATGAAATCAAAATCATTGGTGCAGAATTTCTTAAACTCTTTCGCACAAAAATTGTGACCTTTTGCTAGGTGTGCAAGCCTTGAAAAGGCATCACCTATTTTTTGAAGATGCATTTATTAATGAATTTGTATTAGGGCATGTTTTTACCACACTTTAATAAATAGCCACACACATAAGAGATGAAAATTACCTTTTTTATACCCTACCTTAAAATCAGTTATCGTGCAATTTCTCCATTGATTTTCGGAAATTTTGTTCTCATACTTCCTATGAGTAAATTATAGAGTTTAGATCATAATATATAAAATGCATATTGTTGATGTAAAAAATTAGATCGCTCTAATTATTCAATCACAGATAAATAAAATAAGACAAAGATTTTAAAGTGGTTCAGCCTTATATGAATGGCCTACGTCCACTGTTATGTTATTGCTGAATGTTTGGGAATTCTCGAGTACAAGTTCTCTCAAGAAATTCCCTCCCCCTGAATGAGGGTGATACAAGGTATTTATAGCCCTTAGGTTGTACATGAAACGGTTGATACATTAAATGGTATACATATGAAATGGTAATACATTTAATGCAGCGTGTGCGTCAAGATGATAAACATTCAATGAATAGTTGAACTGTTGATTATCTGGCAATTAATGCTACGATCGAGGTGCAGCTCGGACCGCCTTGGTTGCTCGTTGCTCAGGAGTTCCTCGGAGCGCTAGAGTACCTCGAAGTGCTGAAGCTCCTCGGTGTATCCTCGTTGCTCAGAGAGAACATGAGTTGGTCGAGAAAATGAACTTCCTCGTCGCTATTGTGCCAAGTAGATTGACACGTGTCTTCATATTATTCATCCATATCAGCATATTAATTTTGGTATCAACAGAAGCCCCCAATGTTTCATATTTCGAACTTTGAGGAGTATGAAACATTCTTTCTCGGTATATGTCGATATTAAATGACTTTCCTGGGTTTTAGGAGTCTTTTCTTCATATTTGAATTTCCTTCCAAATTCGCAGAATTCGCCTTTTTGAATTTTTATGAGTGCTTCGATCTTCGTGCATTTTTGTCCTTTTAGCCGCCGGTGGCGTATTAGTTTCTTTTGTGTAATCATTTCCTTCGCAGCTTCCCAAGGTAAAGTATTTAAACTTCTTAGGTAACCATACCGTCTTCTACCTTTTCCAATTTTCTGCATTCAAGCTTTCTGTTCTTTCTCTCTCTTGTGCGTTCATCTTTTCCTTCGCTAGTTGTCAGCTCGTCCTTTTTCCTGTAAGATTCTCTTCTTTTCTTCTGTATTTCTTTTATTCACTATGGTTTATCTTGTGGAATCTGTTGATAAATTTCGTTCTGATTTTTCCATTCCTTCCTGGGTAACTCTGGAGGTTCTTTCTGAGCCTTTAGATTATTTTCGATTGGCTGAGAGACATTGGTTCCCCAGTCTATTCATTGCTGAATGTGGATTTTCTTTTCCGCCAAACCCCTTATGCTTAGAGTTCTGTCAGTACTTTGACGTTGTTCCTGCAAAAATAGCCCCCAATTCATGGAGAATAATTAATGGGGTGTATAAATTAAATCTAACTCATGGGACTCGTATAGGGATTCCTGAGATTATGTATTGCTATAGATGGGCTATTTTAGATAATGTTTATTACTTAAAAACTAGGTTTTTAAATAGGGCTCTTGTAGTTAACCTCCTTGATGCAAATAGAGATTATTTTGAACATGGGGTGGTTATTAAAAATTGGCAA
Organism: Sambucus nigra; assembly: GCA_949130495.1. Taxonomy (NCBI): domain Eukaryota; kingdom Viridiplantae; phylum Streptophyta; class Magnoliopsida; order Dipsacales; family Adoxaceae; genus Sambucus; species Sambucus nigra. Next base: position 313,614,335 of record OX422213.1, read on the forward strand.
TATGCCCCCTTGGTTGAAGATGCTGTATACCAGGGTCCTAAATGCCCCCCATATGGCAACGTGATAGGTTTATTCTCATTTTCCTTTACTTATGAAATTATGCTTTTATCATATTTGACAAAATGTATGACTGATATTTCATTATGTATTTATTTGCAGTTGATAGTAAAAGAAAAACTCCAAAAGAATCAGAGGTTAATATTAAGCATCTGAAACTTATCTGGGGTTTGCATAAGAACGTTGCAGACGAGCACATCAGGTCTGCATCCTATTTGCTGCAGTATAGGAGCTATACGACTTCCTATACTGCTCGTCCTGTGATTAGATCTGTTGAGCCAGCTTCAACTCCAGAAGATTCTTCTTCAGATTCTCACATCCCTTTAAGTCAGAGAATGGGCAAGAAAAGAGCTCCTCCTGCTCTATTTGATGACATTACTTCTGCTGCTGAGGACAAGAAAAACAAAATTGATATTCGAGAAGGGACTAAGAAGGTGGATGTTGCGCCTTCCAAAGCTACCGAGAAGCCCCCAGTGGTTCCGAGCAAGAAGGTTGCTCCTGTGGAGATGACTGCTATCTCTCCGACCAAGAGCTCTTCCTTGGTTGAAACTACTGAAGTCCCTTTGAGGAGATTGAGGAAATCGTCCTCGGTCACTTTGGCTGAAACTGTCAATCTGGCTGAAACCATCTCCTCTCTACCAGCTGGTGGTGTTGGTGTTCCAACCATCATTCCTCCGAGCTCTGCCATGAGCTTGGTAAAAACTTGGATCATACCCGAGGTCCAAGGAATTGATGAAAAGATTTCTAGGGATATGCTGACATCCCTAGCTACCCGTCACCTTGCTTCAGTAAATTTCTCACACTCTGAATTTCCTTTCTTTCTTTGAATACTTGTATTTTTGTACTGACCTGTCACTTTTTCCTTTGTTTAGCTGGTGAATTATTTTAACAACATCGTGAAGAAAGATGAAGCAATTAAAGCTTCCAGCTCCTCGTCGGGGGTAGAGGATGCTCTGCTGGGTTTGACCCAATCCTTAAAGGATTCTCGTCAGCAATATAATGAGGACAAAGCTGACTGGGAGAAAAAGTTGTCTATAGTTGAAGCTGAGAAGGTGAAGTTGGCTGAGATCTCCAAGAGTTTGGAGAATAAGGTGAAAAGTTTAGAGGTTGAGCATCAAAAATATGACGGCAAGCTCAAGAACTTTGGAGAGCTTGAAGATAAGCTGAAAAAGGCAGAGGAAGAGTAGTCCGTCCTGCGAGATGTCAAGTGCCAAAAAGAAGAATTGGATGCGAAGTTAAAGACTGCCGAGGATCTTCTATCCGAGAAGCTCTCCTCGGAGAAACTGAAAAGAAAGCTCGCAGTTAAAAAATCCTTCAGCGCTGGCTGGGATAAAGGATGGGATAAAGGGATTGCTGCGATGACATCCCAAGTACAATACGGGAAGTTGAAATACTTCTGAGATGGCTGGGTAGCTGCCCTGCAGGAATTGAAGATCAAAGACGACTCTGAGCTATTTCAGCTACACCTCCCTGGTCCTCCCCCACCAATTGTAGAAGAAAAAGAAGATGAGGCTATCTCTGATGAATCTTCCATGGACATGGGTGATCAATTCCCTGCCTCTCTACCTTCTGCCAACGAGGACATTTCTTCCATGCTTCCTCCTCCTGAGAAAATTTCTACTCCTGCTGATCAAGCTGCTGTTACCACCGAGCAACCAAGCTCCTCGTCCCAGCCTCCCGAGAAAGTCTTGGGAGACAAGGAAAAGGTGTGAAGTTGTTCGGTATCCTTTCTATCTTTCATTATCATTTGTAATCAAACAATGTAATCTTTTTATGATCTAATAAAATACATCTTTGTTCTTCTCTATTGTTAATGATTTGTTTTTGTTGACTGTTGTCTCCTCTTCATTAGTTTATGGCCAGGATGGAATTACTATCTGCCAATGATACAAAACTGATGCAGCAATGTCACGAATACTATAAGGCTGGTCACATAAAGCTAAGTGTATTAGAAATTGCTGACATCCTTGGTCATGATGCTTCAGAACAGGCAATTGAGGCTTATCGGTACTTGAAAGCTTTACTTGACCGAGATGTGGCCAATAATGTGGCCTACTATGAATTGATCGAGGAGCTTCATTATTCCCTAGAAGATCTTCAAAATCAGCACAATGAATCAACTACCTTGTTGCACAAGGAGTATGAGAATAGGTATCAACAGCTTTCTTCTGAGACAGGCCACAAAAAGATCATTGCTGGATACGATGACAGGGAGAAAACCCTAAAAGGTGAAGTTGAGGCCTGCAGACAGATCGCCGAGCTGCTGGAACAAGAGAACAACAATTTGCAGAAGAAGTTGGTACAATATGAATCTGCAGCTTCATCCTTTACTGCCTTGGTACCGGTCACCGATGAGGGATTCTCATTTTTAGAGGTTGAAAATGCCAAATTAAGGCAAGAATTGGATACTCTGAGAAGGTCTGGTATCTCTACTACTGCTCGGGGACGAGGAAGAGGGTCTCGTGAGCGAGGAAGAGCTGTTCAAAATGTTGTCGAGGAGCAAAGTTCTCCACCTGCTCGGAGTCGATCAAGAGTTCTCAGCCGTAATGTTGAAGAAGCTCGCACTCAGTCTACTTTGGAAACTCAAGCGTTCCAATTGAATGCGAAAGATCGTTCTTTGTCTGAAATGTCCAAGAAAAATCTATCTTTGGAAGATCAACTTACTGCGATGAAGTCTGCTTTGAATAATAAAGATGTTTTTGCCAGGAGCCTTCACGAGCAACTAGAGAGAATAACTTTCCAATTCCACAAACAACCTCGTGAGTTTTGGATGGCAGGCTACAATGAAGCCCTTTGTCACTTGGATGCTCGCCTTGAAAATGCCAATAATGAAGGTTATAAACAGGGATGGTTGAACGCACTGGGCATGTTAAAGCTAGAGCAGGGCCATTATTTATGGGATTATCATGCTCCTGGGCTACTAGACCTGCCTGTACCGCCTTATAAACTGGACATGGAATGGATCCCAGCTCGTGCTATTCCTCGGAGCTTAATTTCAAAATACCTTGGTGACTATAATCTTCACTCCTAAATCGAGGTATCTCGTCCCGAACATCTACTGGACACACCTTCTGTGATGAACGTCAAAATGCCCAGAGATATTAACTTTATTAATTCTCCTCTTTGCCTGGAAGATCCTCCTGCTGGCGAGGAACCTGTTTCAAAAGCCAAGGGAAAGAAACCAATAGAGTAGGGATCTTAATGTAATAGTTAGTACGCATGTAATTTGTAATACATTTTGACCTTAATGAAAGAATTTCATTTTTTGTTTGCAAATTTGTATTGCTATTGTTCTGTGCTAAATACTACGTATGTATCTGTTAAAAAGATAACAATTTTGTGTTGTTCATCAACCAACTTAGTAATAAACAGTTACAAGTATTAAAAATATTGCTCGATCACTTAATAATAAAGTAATGAGTATAAAAATGTTTAAAATTTTTCCAACCAACTAAGGTTGTTAAATTGTACTCGTCGACCAAGTATAATTAGCGAGAGTTTTCATAAAATGTGTCCGACCAACCAGGTTGATGGATCCTCCTCGTCAATAAGTTCTCCTCGTTGACCAACTACAGTTAGTGGGTTTTTATCCCCGACCAACTATACTTGGCTCAATTTGGAGTATTTTGTATTTTCTGGAATGGTTTTACCTTCCGACCAACTTGTTGGCATATTTTGTTTCTTAACCAGCCGAAATTGACATTTTTAAGAATATTGTTCTTACCCTTTTACCATCCAAAGTTGGTCGTGGGTTTGAACTATTAGGTTCTTTCGAACTATCAGGTTCTTTCGAACTATCTTGTCCACAAGCTCTTTTACCAACCGAAGTTAATCACGCAAGTGTACTGTGACACCCCGCCTAATAAAATACCGGGTGATCAGTCCTATACCAAATTAAAACAGGAATCCCAGTTGGATCATCCTTAGCATCACTGCCGAAAACTTTTTAAAAACTTACTAACCACCGAGTATTCCAAAAACTGGTGCCAATTTTAACTTTTTAATTAAACAAAACAATACATGCGGGAAAAATATAAACCATTCACACAACTGAATGAAAAAAAACTGAACCATAATTACACAATATGCCGAATAAATCAGCGACCACCAAAGAAATAATCCAAATACAAATATTCAACATCTGAAAACTGTACCGAGAAGTCTGGGCGACAAGCCCTAAATAAAACTGAAACTGATACAAGATTCCTACTCTAGGAATGAATGAATGATGAGTCTAATCCAAACTCCTGCTAGCATCCACATATGCCGCAGTTCCGTGTCCCTGGAATGGAATATCAATCCTGGCATCCCTGTGGCTGGACACCTAAAAGGTTTTGAAAATAGTTTTATAGCAAGGGTTAGAACCCAAAACATTTTGAAAATATTTAGCAAGTGAATTATCTGCAGTAATTTAAAATGCATGAATACGCTTCATATTTAAGTTAGTGTTGCACTCCCTTGTGGACATTCTCACCCCTCCACTATTGTGCACAACCCCACCTAGTTGTACTACCCCGTCCAACTAGTCCTGTTATAACCTTCCCTTGCCATACTACTCTACCCCGAGTATAATGATTATTGAATTATAAGTTATTTCACAATTAACTTAATTAATTCCTCTTAAATAGCAGCATATAACCGTGTCACAAGTTATATAAAGTAATTACATCACACACTGTATTATTCCCACAAATGATTAACTTAATTAATTTCTCATTAATTAACAACATATAACTGTAACCCGAGTTATATAAGGTAAATACATCACGCACTGTATTATCACCTACATATAATATTTACTACCATATTATACGTACCTTTACTAACATCCACACATATATCATACGCGTATCCATCCTTCCGAGTATACCCTCACCGGATGATTCCCTCTACAATGCTATCTCACTAGGTGTGCTCACAAAACCTAGTTTTCCCCAAGTTAGAATCGCTCACCAACTTGGACCAAAATATACGAAATGGAGGCGGTCATATTCCTTCCCTGAAAGTGAGATAAATCCCTCACCCATATATACCGGACGCTATGACCTGGGGATATACTCGCCCTACTCCTCAAGCTAGGGGATTCACCCACATCGCGCAACCTCCCTTGATAGCATTAGAGTATATAAATTTTTAATGAATATCTACTCACTGATATTTAGTATCACGTAAAATAAGTACACGTATATATATACTATCACGACATCGTATACATATAATATAAACTCCGGCTTTACCGTATACTCAAAATCCCGTACACTGCCTGTAATTTCCTAAGTCTATGGTCCGACTCAATGTAATTAATTTTCTCACTTAATAATTTATCCTCTTCCCGAGTCTATGGTTCGACTCTAATATAATTAATTCACACCTCAATTAATATAATACTTTCCTCGAGTCTATCGCCCGACTCTAATTAAATTAATTAACACTCATATTAATTTAATACCAATCTGAGTCTGTGGTTCGACTCTAATACAATTAATTTACACTTAAATTAATTAACCCAAATTCTGAGTCTGTGGTCCGACTCTAATATAATTAATTATCACATTAATTAATAAGTACCCCTTCACTAGTCTACAATCCGATTCTGATAAAACTAATTATCCCATCCATTAGTTTAATCCTACCCGAGTCTACAAACTGACTCTAATCAAATTAATTAACACCCTTATTAATTTAATCCTACCCGAGTCTACAAACCGAATCTAATTAAATTAATTAATACACTCTTATTATTTTAATATTCTCCCGAGTCTATGTTCCGACTCCAAATTAATTACTCTCTCTTAATAATTAATTTAATACTTTGGTGTCACATAACCAACATACCCGGACTCGCCCACTTGGTCCATAATTCAATATTCACCCGAGTCTATATTCCGACTCAAAATTATTTAGTTTATCTCCAAACTTAATTCACTACCTTAGGGTCGCTTGACCAATATATCCGGATTCACTCACTTGATCCGTACCTCACTATTTTGGAATAAAATTTCTCAAATTTCATCCATTTAATGTCCCACATAAATTCATCCTAATCCCAATTACTTTCTCCCATAATTGCTAGGAATATTTGTTTCACAATTATCTATCACTTATTAATGTATGAAACTTAACTTTTAATAATTTTCCTCTTATATAATAATCTGGACGAACTGCCCAGAATTTCCTATCATCGATCGATCGATGCCCCCGATCGATCGATCGACCCCTTAGTTACAGCTCTTCTTCCCCCCCCCCCCGTTTTCCACCATTAACGAATTTCAAGGTTTTTAAACCATAATTTACCTCTAATCACATCATCCCATCCTCTACACATGGTCAATTTACATCCTACTCATCATAGAGATCATTAAGCTAATCAACCCCTCTAATTATCTCTTAATTTTCGAAATGGGTCTTTCTCACTAAAATTTAATTATCTATTTTTAAATCCCAATTTCCAGATTCGATTTCCACTCTTTTATATTCTGAATTTCTCATTCAAATCATAAATACATATTCAGATTTCAATCACCTATCTAAATCTTACTTTGAATCTCATTCAAGTATTTCAAAAACAAAAACCCATTTTGTACCCATTTACACCCAAAAACGGATTTACACCCAAAAACGGATTTTCATACCCACATCACTATAATATAAATTGATTATCATGCTTTAAGAATCAAAAACAGTTAACCACTTGCCTGAAAGTGTTCGTAGTGTCTGATTCCATTGGCGGAGTCCCTCAATTTGGCTCCAAAAGCTCCCAATTTGTTCTTGATTTGCTTTCTCCCAAATCCCCTCTCAAACCCTAGGTTTGGAGTTGTGTTGGCTGCTGATTTCCTAATATCCCATTAGGTTAAAAACCCTTAATCCCGTTTTTCACCTAATGGGCTTAATTAAAGTGGCCCAACTCACCCCGTGTGGGCCCGGCTATGCCCAAAAATACCCCGAGACCCAATTACTACCCCCGGGTACTCTTTTCTGACTATCTCGACCCATCCGGACTCAACCGCGCACTCAGAATTGGCATCCGAATTAATTTATAAAAATCCTTATCTCACACCCCATTAAGTCTATACCGACTCCCGGCTGGAATAAGTGTATACCTCATCATTAATACTCGGAATGACGTAATTAAGTTAATATTATTCACTTAGTAAATAAATTTTCCTAATCATTAACCATTCACTCCCCGATTAATATTTAAATATATATATTGCCATAATTAATTCAATTAAAATTACAACACACCAGTAATTTAAAATCCTGAATTAATTAAATATTAAATGCACAAAAATACGGGGTGTTACATGTACGCCTCCTAACCAAAGGAGTATAATTTGTTCTCGCTATTTTACCAACCGAAGTTGATCACGCTCGAACTATCAGGTTCTTTCGAACTATCTTGTCCACAAGCTCTTTTACCAACCGAAGTTGATCACGCAAGTGTACGCCTCCTAACCAAAGGAGTATAATTTGTTCTCGCTATCTTACCAACCGAAGTTGATCACGCTCGAACTATCAGGTTCTTTCGAACTATCTTGTCCACAAGCTCTTTTACCAACCGAAGTTGATCACGCAAGTGTACGCCTCCTAACCAAAGGAGTATAATTTGTTCTCGCTATTTTACCAACCGAAGTTGATCACGCTCGAACTATCAGGTTCTTTCGAACTATCAGTGTAGTGTATCACACTAGTATTCCCCAAAAACTTGTAATAAAAGTAAGGAGATGGTGAAACATCATCGTTTTATTCATAATGAAGGAATTGCGTTACATTTTACATTACTGATAATACTTGCGTAGATGTTCAGCATTCCATGCATTCTTAAATTCCTCTCCTTCTAGAGTTGTTATTCTGTAAGTTCCTGGTCGAACAACTTCTGTAACTCGGTAAGGTCCATGCCAGTTAGCTTCAAGTTTATTGTGCTTCTGAATGACCTTCTTTAGCACATAATCCCCTTCTTTTAAGTCGCATTTCTTCACCCTTTTGTTGTAGAACAGAGTTGTGCGTTGTTGGTAAGCAGTATTCCTAATGGATGCCTCTTCTCTAACTTCCTCGAGCATATCCAAATCCAGTCTTCTCATCAAGTCACTGATTGGGGAATTGAAATTCAACACTCTGTGTGTTAGTAGACCCAACTCGACAGGTATTACAGCCTCACTTCCAAATGCTAGCATATATGGTGATTCTCCAGTCGCTGCTCGGGGAGTTGTTCCGTAAGACCACAATACTGATTATAGCTCATTAATCCAATTAGCTTTAGCTTCACTTAGCCTCTTATTCAAACCATTTAGTAGTGTTCTGTTTGTCACCTCAGTCTGCCCATTTCTTTGAGGATGACCTGGTGCTGAATGGGTCTTTAGGATGTTTGATTGTTGACAATAGGCAGCAAACTCCTCGTTGTCGAATTGTGTTCCATGATCTGTGATGAAGGCATGAGGGAGACCATATCGACAGATGATATTCTTCCAAACAAACTGGTATACCTTCTCGTACGTCATATCGATAAGGGGTTCAGCTTCTACCCACTTAGTAAAATAATCTACTGCGACGACGAGGTACTTGAATCTTCCTCGGGTGGTCGGCAATGGTCCAACCAAATCAATTCCCCACATGGAAAATAGCCAAGGGGAAGTTATGGGTGTCAATAATGCTTGTGGAGTTCGTCGGATGGAGGAAAAACGTTGGCACTTGTCACATTTCTTAGCATAGGCTATACAATCAGCCCTCATCATCGGCCAGTAGTATCCTTGAGTCATCACCCTCTGCAAAAGTGTCCGACCTGCTACATGGGCTCCACATGACCCTTCATGGATCTCTTTAATTAATTCTTTCACCTCGGAGGGATGTACACATCTCTGCAAACCTACCATAATTCCTCATCTGTACAAAACACCATTAGTTAGTACATACCGAGCAGCTTTAAACTTCAATTTCTTTGCCGCGAGCTTGTCCTCTGGTAATTCTCCCTCTTCAATATATGCCCTGATGGGATCCATCCAAGATGGTCCTAGATCAAGGGTAATAACATTCATCGTTAGGTCTTCATCTATGCTCCGACTTTCCAATACTTCAATTGGTATCGTTCTTCGCAGCTCGGTACGAGTAGCTGATGCTAGTCAGGCCAGTGCGTCTGCTTGTGCATTTTCTATTCTGGGTATTCTGATCAACTGAATGGCGTCAAATTCTGCCAACAATTCCAACACCTTTGCATGATACTTGACCATTAATTATCCTTTAACCGCATATGTTCCCATCATCTGATTCACAATTAATTGAGAATCGCTGAATACCATCACTTGTTGTGCTTCCATGATCTTTGCTAAATTAAGACCTGTTATCATGGCCTCATACTCAGCCTCATTATTGGAGGTTTTGAATTGAAATCGCAAGACATATTCTATGTCAATCTCGTCTGGGGTTTTCAAAACAATCCCTGCTCCACAACCTGCTGTGCAAGATGACCCATCTACATACAATCTCCATGTAGGTAACTCGTCTTCAAATTTCTTATCCACTAGAGTTCATCGGTGAAATATCTGTTGTTCTCTTCCATCCTCCCCTGTTAATTTTCGTTCCTCGTCGACCATTTCTTCTCACCCTTTTACCAACCGGAGTTGGTCTGGGTTTGAATTTGACGATCTTTCTACATCCACAAGCCCTTTTACCAACCGGAGTTGGTCTGAACTTATGTCTGTTGATCCTGTAACATCCACAGGTTGGTCAGCAAGCAACTTTTGTTCCTCGGGGGTATCAGGATATGTAAACTCTGCTATAAAATCTGCTACAGCTTGCCCTTTCAATGATGACCTGGGTTCATACACAATATCATATTCACCGAGCTCTATTGCCCAGTACATCAGTCTCCCTGACTTTTCTGGCTTATGAAGGGCTTGTCTTAATGGCATGTCGGTATACACGATGATGGTATGGGCCTGGAAATATGGCCTCATTCTTCTGCTTGCTTCAATTAATGCCAATGCCAATTTTTCTAACTTTGGGTACCTGATCTCTGCACCTCGGAAAGCCTTACTTGTGTAATAAATTGGCTTCTGGACTCCATTCTCCAATCTGATCAATGCCGAGCTGACTGCATGCTCTGATACTGCCAGGTATAAGTACAACTTTTCTCCCGTTATTGGCCTCGACAATAGTGGAGGTGTTCCCAGATATTTCTTCAAGTCTTGAAAGGCTTTTTCACATTCATCATTCCACTCGAAAGTTTTTCGAAGTGTTTTGAAGAATGGTAAGCATCTATCTGTTGCTCGAGATACAAATCTGTTGAGCGCTGCAACTCGTCCTGTAAGACTCTGCACCTCTTTCTTCGTCGTTGGCGATCGCAAACCTAAAAGAGCTTTGATCTTTTCTGGATTTGCCTCAATGCCTCTTTGGTTGACGATGTACCCAAGGAACATTCCTTCTCGTACTCCAAATGTACACTTCGTTGGGTTGAGCTTCATCTGGTATTTATCCAATTGATCAAAAGTCTGACTTAAATTAACTAGATGATCAGCAGCTTTCTTGCTTTTTGTCAGCATATCATCGACATAGACTTCCATATTGCAACTGATTTGCTCGGCAAAAACCTTGTTCATCAGCCGCTGGTATGTTGCTCCTGCATTTTTTAAACCAAAAGGCATAACATTATAACAATAAGTACCCCTATGGGTAATAAAAGAAGTACTCTCCCTATCTTCAGGTTTCATCTTGATCTGATTGTAGCCTGAATAAGCGTCCATGAAGCTGAGCAGCTCGTGCCCAGAGGTAGCATCCACTAACTGATCAATTATGGATAATGGAAAATGATCCTTTGGGCAGGCCTTGTTGAGATCAGTGAAATCAACACACATTCTCCATTTGTTGTTTTTCTTCTTTACCATAACCACATTCGCCAACCAGTCCGGGTATTTCACATCTTCAATGAATTGAGCCTTCTGGAGCTTGTCGACCTCCTCTTGAATGGCTTGATTCTTCTCGGGGCTAAATACCCTTCTTCTCTACTTTACGGGCTTGATCTCCTTATTCACATTGAGTTCATGACATAGGAAGTTTGGATCTATTCCTGGCATGTCTTCATGACTCCATGCAAAAGTTTTCTTCCTATTTCTCAAGAAAGTTATCAACTCTTGTTTTATTGAAACATCCAACGATGAACATATCTGGGTTACTCGTTCAGGGTGCTCGTCGTCCAGAATAACATTTTCTTTAGATTCCACCACCTGTCCTTTTACAAGTTGGGATTCATCTCTGGGATCGAGAGTTTCAATCTCTGTATCTTCTTCCACCTGGTAGGTAGTATTCTTTTTCCTTGATTCCTCAAGCTCCTCTTGCTCGGCAGATGAATAATAGCATTCCCGAGCTACTTTTTGGTCACCTTTCACAACTCCTACTCCAAAGTTTGTTGGGAATTTTAAGCATTGATGCACTGTAGATGGAACTGCTTCGAATTTCTTCAAACCAACTCTTCCCATGATGATGTTGTAGGCTGACTGCACATTCTTATCCATCACAAAGAAGCGTATTCTTTCTGTTCAGCAAGCAGGCCAGGTTCCAATGAATATATCCAATTTGATCGTCCCAAGTGGAAAAACTTTCTCGCCAGCAAAACCCAGGAGGGGTCTGTGATAAGGTTCCAATTGAGATAATTTCAGATTCAAGCTATCAAAGCATGAATAGTATATGATGTCTGCCGAGCTTCCATTATCTACCAACACCCTTGAAATCACTACTTCCTTCATCCTCATTTTGATCACCAGAGGATCGTCGTGAGGATAAAGAACACCTGCCAGGTCATTTTTTGAAAAGCCAATGACCAGCTTCTCTTTGTTTACCTTCCTCGGACGATCGTCCTCGGCCAGGTTTATTCGCTGAATATATGAACAAGCTTGAGCCTCTCCGAGGTAAGCTTTTATTTCTGCTGTATGGTCTCCTCCTCCTGCATCTCCTCCTGTAATAACATTACAATCAAATGATCCAAAACGTATGGAAAATACCTCTCGTTCTGGCTGCCTTGGTTTCTTGGGAAGATCGGGGTCATCCTCTGGATAATCTTCATGGTTTCTCTTCTTTTTCTCCTCTGCTCGACGAGGAGATCTAGACCTCTCTCTAACTCGGTCATTATTTTTTCTTTCACCTCCCCGATCAACATATTTTGCTAGCTTTCCTCTTCAGATGAGTGTTTCAATCTCGTTCTGAAGAGCTATGCAATTTTTGGTCATGTGACCATGATCTTTATGAAACTCGTAATATTTATCCTTACTCCTCGAATCAGGGTCTGACCTCAGTTTCTTTGGCCATTTTACCTCCTCGTTGTTCTTAATTTCTTCCAAGACATGATGAATACCCATTTTTAAAGGAGTATAATTGTCATATTTCTTCAAGACTTCCCATGATGATTTATTATTTCTGGAGCGTTTATCACCGCCATTGCCCTTATGCTCTTTATTCTTAGACTTGTCAACTTCCACCTTGGTGTCTTTATCTATATTCTTGTTTGCAGCCATAGCTTCCTCGGCATTCATGATTTTGGCCGCTTTTGCCATCAATTCTGACATAGTTTTGGGTGGATCTTTCGCCAAAGTGTAATACAACTTATTAGGCAACAACCCACTCATCAAAGCGGTGATTGTTGTCTTCTCTTCGTAATCTATGACCTCCATCTTCTCATTATTGAAACGAGTTATGTAATCTCTAGTACTCTCACCAGATTTTTGTCTAACACTTAACAAATGTGCTACTCGTTTTACTGGCTTTGCTCCAAAACAGAAATTGCCGATGAACAACTCAGCCAACTGAAAGAAAGTTGAAATCTTACCCCGAGGAAGATTGTTGTACCAAATCTGGGCAGCTCCAGTAAGAGTTCCTGAGAATGTTCTACATCTCATCTCGTCGGGGACAGCATATATATCGGCGGCAGCTTGATATTGCTCTATGTGTAGAACAGGATCTGTCTTTCCATCATATTTGGGGGTCACCACAGGTGCTTTAAACTTTAACGGGGTAGGAAAACCCACAATGTCCTGGACAAAAGGTGTCCCTTGAACAAAAGTTCGTTGTAAGGGATTCTTCGCCTTAGCCATTTCTCCCAATCTATCCTCCAAGCACTGAATGGAACCCTTCCACGCATCGTTTCCTTCCTCGGGCTTATTAGTTCGAGCAATTGATTATTCTGATGTGGCCTCCTGAGATTTATCTTGACGAGCAATTGGTCGTGATTGTGATGATCCTTCTCTTAGATCTGATGGTCGTCGAAAACTCCTCGACATGGTCTTAGGTGGACTCCTATTCCTCCTAGGGCCTAATCGAATGAAAGGAGACACCTTACTCAATCTTTCCAAGGCACTGGGTCTTTCTGGAGAGAGAGTGATACGTTGATCAGTATCTGTAGCCTTTATTGACGAAGTTCGCCCAGGTTGATAGGAGAAATCATCAGAATCCTCATTCCGATATGACTCAGTACGCCTGGATCGTGAAGAAAGTAAATAATTTTGCCTCTGACCACTTCGCTGTCCTGAACGTGAAGGTGTACCGCCATGAAGGGTTTGTATAAGTTGCCTCATTGTTTCTTGCATGGCGATTTGTCCTTGAGCCAGATTCGTCATAATCCCGGCCAGATCTGGAGGTGCAGAGGGATTTGGAGGATTTCCAGCATTTCCAACGTTTCGATTGCTAGATTCTGGATTATCCGCCATTGATGATGAACAATTTTTGGTGAAAAGCGATAGTAATAATAGTTTCCCACAGACGGCGCCAATCTGTTGATGTAAAAAATTAGATCGCTCTAATTATTCAATCACAGATAAATAAAATAAGACAAAGATTTTAAAGTGGTTCAGCCTTATATGAATGGCCTACGTCCACTGTTATGTTATTGCTGAATGTTTGGGAATTCTCGAGTACAAGTTCTCTCAAGAAATTCCCTCCCCCTGAATGAGGGTGATACAAGGTATTTATAGCCCTTAGGTTGTACATGAAAGGGTTGATACATTAAATGGTATACATATGAAATGGTAATACATTTAATGCAGCGTGTGCGTCAAGATGATAAACATTCAATGAATAGTTGAACTGTTGATTATCTGGCAATTAATGCTACGATCGAGGTGCAGCTCGGACCGCCTTGGTTGCTCGTTGCTCAGGAGTTCCTCGGAGCGCTAGAGTACCTCGGAGTGCTGAAGCTCCTCGGTGTATCCTCGTTGCTCGGAGAGAACATGAGTTGGTCGGGGAAATGAACTTCCTCGTCGCTATTGTGCCAAGTAGATTGGCACGTGTCTTCATATTATTCGTCCATATCATCATATTAATTTTGGTATAAACACATATAATCAAATATGAATAATTCAGTAGATACTCACTCTCTCCAGTCTTCGACATTATCTTGTGATTCTTAGACATAACGAGCTTCTTGCTTGTATTGTATATTTATGAGTTTCACCTCTTTAGGGTTCCTAAAAGTAAATTCATCATCAAGCTTGTCATGTTCCTCAATCACTCATTCTCTACGAGGATTGAACGTCCTCACCTTTTGTTATGACATATTTTCTCGAGCGTATAGTGATAATTCCACAATAATGTATTATTCAACAATTGACCCTCCAATATACAGTGTATTCTTTACGTAATCTCTTAAGGTTTTCATTAAGCTCTCAAAAGGTTACATCTAGAGACACCTAATGGACCACATAACAAAGCCTCGTCGCATAAATGCGCAAGAAGGTGGATGCTGATATTGAAGAACGACGGAGGAAAGTATTTCTCTAAGACACAAACTGCCTCGGCTAAAGTCTATTTTCCAACTTTAATGTGTCTTTTGTTTACCATTTTTGCACAAAGTAGGGTAAAATACAAATTGATTTGCATAATTGCTCGTCGAATATCTTTGTGTTCAGAGAATCAATGCTTAAATAGCAAAGGGATTAATTGGATGATTACATGTCAGTCGTTAGACTTACACTATTTTGAGTCATTTATGTGGTACCTTACTATCCTGCATAAATTACCAGAATAACTAGTTGGAGGCCTCAAGTTGAACAATGTGTTTAAGAGTATCTTCTTCTCACTAGTAGTCAAAGTGAAAGCAGACGGGGGGTAGAAATTCTTCATGTTGCAGGATCATTTTTTAACAACAATTTCTTCTTTATTTTCACATCTTGTTAATCATGACGGGATCGCTCTCCATCTTTTGAATGAGATACATATTCCTATCAGATGTTCTGCAACATTTTTCTCTATGTGCATCACATCAATTACATGCCTTACACGATGATCTTTTCAATACGATAAGTCAAAAAATATTGATCGTCACGACCATGGCTTCGCTTTACTAGGATCGTTCGAATCCTCCATAGATTTATGATTAACAAATTGAGGTTGTTTTCCTACGTACCTATTACCTTATATCGCATTCGTCACCTTCTCCTCAATCTGCTGACCAAAAAGTCGAGCAGGTGGCGCCCTACGCTTGTGATCGACAGGAAAAAAGTTAAACTTGTCATTCCTGAAAGGATGACTGGTCAATAAAAATCTACAATGACCCATATAACTCATCTTATCACTATGATATATCCAACTGGATTTAGTTTCCTCCCCACACATGGGACATCCATAATAACCATGAAAATTACAACCGGACAAGGTCCTAAAAGTAGGAAAGTCGTGGATTGCCTACATCACCATTGCTTTAAGTGTGAATTCTTCACCCTTATAAGAGTCAAACATAATCACTCCTTTATCCCACAATTGTTTAAGTTCTTCGATTAATGAGGTCTAGAATATATCAATATCATCATCGACAGCTTTCGGCTCGAGTATCAATAAAGATAACAATGTGAACTAGTAATATTCTCGAATTATGAGACCTTAATTCTCTATTTAATCCCTCCCGAAATATATAAATTTAAACATATTCAAAACAAGGATTAAACTACTCTATAAAACCTACAAAATTCCCAAATTAACCAGTGATCCTTGAAGTTTCAATAATTTCATATTAGACCCTGAAAACTTCAAACTATCATAACTTATCCTATACTTAACCCCTGGACCCAAACTTTATATCAAATTGACCCTCTAGACTTCAATTAACTAGAAATTATCATTTCAGCTCGTATAACGTTCAAAAATTACAAAATTCTCCTAAACAAAATTAAAATCACACTTTTAAGGCTACATAATCACAAACCTGATCAACCAGGAACTGAAAACCAATTATTTATTATTTACACGAAGCCCCTTATCCACCTAAGACTCCACATAAGCACTAAATGACAAATAGCACATGTTTTACCCATGCAAACATGTGAGGTTCTATTACCAAGCATTTCACTCTCTAAAAATAGCTCAAATCCACCTCCCATTTGAATGAATCAACTCCCCTACTCCAATACTATAAAAACCTCATGAGCTCAGCCATTAAAACCCACCTCATCACTAGATTCAAAAACTTGAATTTTCCCTCAAAATAAGTAACCTATCATTTTATGCATTTCATTCAATTCTTTCAATTCCAAATGATTTTTTTGTTGTTATAATGCTTAACTACATCTTAACAGTAGAAACTTTACGTGTAAAATAACCCCTGGGTAAAAATATGAATTTTCCACCATTAAATCTTGAGCTTTAATGGGGAACTTTGATATAATACTTAGAAATTGATTTGAAGCTCTGAATACATTCATCAGAACCTTAGGAACTCTAGTGCAATGATCAAAACCCACTTTACACAACAACCTTCAATTGATTGAAAGTGTTTTCTAAACTAGAAAACTGAAAACTTCGAATTCTCTTTTTAGGATCAACCCCATCCCCTGAAATAAAAACCAAACGACTCCTTAACATAGAGAAAACCCAACCATGTTCATAAGATTCCCTACCATATTCTTAAAAGCTATAAATGTTAAGTCAAAAATTCAAAAAAATTCATAGTTATGGAACTCATTGTATACTGCATCGCAATCCATAAAACATATATATTTGGATTCCTTATGAAATTTTAGGTTGAGTTTACTTATAAACCATCTTAAACGGTTTAAAAATGAAAGATATATCTTCGATCAAAAATATGAAACCCTAAAGTCAAAAATCGAGAGGTTGAAGATGAATTTTTTTACTAGGAACCTTGACCACGCGTGTGATGGCGCGTGGCCAATTAAAAAAAATTGAAATGTTTTGAAATATTTTTATTTTATTTTTCTAGTCAAAATGGTATAAGGTAAGGCTGTGTTTGATCAAGTCTAGCCAAAGTTATTACAAAAATGGGATTTTAGGTTTGAAATATTTTCCCTAAATTACAATTTGACCCCTCCTAACTTTTTCAACTTATGAATTTGAACCTCAAACTTTGTCTGTAGGTACTTTTAAATATTGCAAGTCAAAAATTATTCTACACCAAATTTAAAATTTGACCCTAAGTCTAAGATTTTAAAGTCCCAAGTTATTTAAATTAAACCCCTCAAACATTAAAAAATACAGTTTTTAGTATAAACTGATGAAAACCCAACCCAATTCCAACAAATACTTATTCACCCAAATATTTTAAACAAATAATCAAGTATTAGCTCCTCCTGATATCCTCTTTTGATCTATAAGTAGTTCAAAACAACCAATTAATTAGGCCCTTTTACCATTTTAATAGTAAATTTTGCGTATTTGCTTAAATGCTATTGATATCATTCTGTGATAGCCCAAGTTGATTCCAAGTATGTGTAGAAATTATCATACTCATATGTTATTATATCACTCATTATATTAATTATGATCATAGGATCCAATTTATCCCTTCTCATCTAATAACTGATATCAGAACAATTCATTGTGAGGATTTAGTTCACCCTTCACTTTTGCACAATATTATTTATTTTAAAAGCATCAGTAATAACTAGGGAGTAGTTTGTACTCGTCCTATGGTCTTCGATGTTGAGATTCGAATTTATTGCTACATACGTATGAGTGTCAATTTAATTGTGTGCCTGGACAGTTATTATTCAAAGGTTTTGGATTATTTATTATTTGGTTTTACTGATGGCTTATTTAATTCTATACCCCTCAGTGAACTAGTATGTATGAGATTATCAGTTCAGAAATCCTTGACTTTCATAATAATAAACTGCTAAGTATGGGACTATCAGTCCAAACTCCTTGATTTAATGTTATGATGAGAAAAATTTACATTTGACAAACACTAAATTTTATATACACTCCACCTCTCATCAATACGGATATTTGTTATAAAATTGGTAAAGCCTGCCTAGCATATTTGTGCAAATTCCTTTTTCCTCCAGATGGCCCAGGAGAAAGAGGATAGTAACTCTTGCCCTTTAGAGACAAACAACAGTCACCTGTTTGCGCTTGTGACTGTATGGGCAGAGACTAAGACAAATGGGAGCAAGGAGTGGCACTTTTCAATTTTCTACGTTATAGTTGGAGTTTAAAAATAAAAATGTAATTCACCCTGGCGGTGGTAATACACTATGTGTACTATTTTTATTATAAATAAATATATGTTTTCCCCCTTAACTTTAATTAATTGCTTTATATATACTCTCTTGTACATTCATACCAAAAAGCAGGGTGTGACAAGTTGGTATCATAGCATGTTTTAAATTTAATATATCGTCAGGTTAGCATTCTATACGGGAAAAATTTATAAGCTATTAGTCATTTTATCTTTTGTAACTTCTTTTATCACCATTATATAAGTAATTCCATTTTGCTACATGGATACGTGGGACTCATTTCTATTTAATGTGGACATTGGACCAAAAAAATGTTGGGAGAATACAGTTCGAGAAGAAGCACTTATAAGTCTTAGAGAAATGATTCACGTTGTAGATAAAGATTAGATAGGTTCCAGTAGTGATATAAAGGGACTAGTATTCAAAATCAAGTGTTAGGTGAATTACAAGTGATGAGGAAAGAAAATGATTACGTTAATGATCCAGTAATACTTCAGGAAGTTATGAATCTTGCTTTAGCCAATGTGTCATCGACTCCATCGATGTACCCATATGCTACTTATGATGGTGAACTTCATGGTGGTTTATCTTTTGACTTCAGTGATTCAATAGATGGTGATCCACAAGAACCCGATGATTACCTTAATATTCCAGATTCTGACTCTTCAGAAAATGATGCTATTGTTATCGATTGAGGATAATCCAAATTCAACAAAAGAAAATCATCCATGCTAATGTGATATGGAAAATAAAGTACTATACATAGTGTGCCATACTAATCTTTAGGGGGTGATTAATTTTCATTGTTGTACCATAAGTACTAATGTAGATTAAGTAATGTGATATAACTCGAATCTATCATAGAACTCTACCTTGTATAATATAGTAGGCTTGTGACATCCTCCTGTTTTATATTCTTGTTTATTATTTTAATTGTTCTATTATATTTTAGGATGTTAGTACTCGAATTCCCTCCAATGGAACTCAAAGTGAACAGACTCATACTGAATGGATCATGCAATGTCTTTAGGAATTAACATCTTTAGCCCGACAATAACAAATTCCTCACTCTGCTCCAGAGAAAAATCTCAAAAGAAATCCATAGGATAAACTCTCTCAAGGAATTTTTTAGACAATGAACTCTGTCCTTTCTTGGAAATCCAGGTGACAGTGAAGCTGAGAAATGGATACGTCAAATTGTGAAAATTTTGAATGGAGTATGTACAGAAGCCAATCTCTGAACAACTCTAGCAGCTTATATGTTCGAAGGTGAAGCTGATTTCTGGTAGCACGAAGTGTCACATAATCAGAATATTATTAATTTTATGTGGGAGAAAATTGAAGAAACCTTCTTCAAAAAGTATTTTCCCGAGGCATAAAGAGATCAACAAAGTGTTGATTTCTTAAAATTACAACAAGAAAACCTGTCTGTAGCCCATTATGAAGATAAATTTATCGAGTTATCCCATTATGCCATTGAGTATGTGGATACTGAGATAAAGAAATACAAGAAATTTGGAAGGGGACTACATTCAAGGATCAAGAATTCGGTGGCTCCTTTATTACTTCGAGAGTATTCTCAACTTATCGACGTTGCGAAAATTGTGCAATGAAAATTTTCTATTGTAGTACGATGTTCTCCCCCCCCCCCCCCGGGTTACTAGAAATAATCAAGTGATTAGGACTTTAACTCAATATCGACCTCAACCCTATCCCAATTCAAAGGGACAATCTTATTTCCATATTCGCCATAACAAAACTCGTTCAGTGATTGGTTTTCATGAATGTCAGTAATTAGGACATATTCAGTCACAGTGTCCTAAATTAAGATCTCTTTCAGTTCATCATGAGTTAGATAATCTCTCATGAAATAAAAATTCCAATCTTATCCAAAATCAACCTACGCCAAATCCAGCTAAGAAAATTGTGCCAGTCCCGAGTCGTGGAAATAATAGTGTGATATTGCCTACACAAATATCCCATGACGTGATAAAAGATACGATATTTTTTCATCATTTTACTACACATATTTATTTGATTCAGGATCAACAAATTCTTTTATCAGTCTTAGACTAGCTAAATTATTACGATTACTACCTACATCTTTAACCATTCCTTTGGATATTGAATTACCTACGGGTGAAATCAATACACCTACACAAGGTTATAGAAAATGTAAAATTCAACTTGGTTTAGGTACACTCCTTGTTAACTTGATAATTTTAGATATTTGTAGTTCGATGTTATTATCGGAATGGATGTTTTGTTAAAACATCATGAATATATCAATTGTGAGGCCAAGAAAAATTATTTTCGAAACGAAGATAATTGTTCCTTTATATTTCAAGGATCGGGTCCGTCTCAACCATCCAGTTTCCAAATTCACAATTCTTCATTTATTATAAGAATTTTGAAACAATTAGAAGATGTTTTCCCCAAAGAATTACCAAGATTACACCCTTCTCAAGAAATAAAATTTATTATAAATATTTATTCGAATACTCTTCTTATTTTGATACCACTGTATTGAATGGATCCTTTAGAACTTCGAGAACTCTGTACCCAATTAGATGATCTTCTTAAAAAAGGTTTTATTCATCTTAGCTCATCTCCTTGTGGAGCTTATGTATTATTTTTCAAGAAACAAGATGAAAGATTTAGATTTTGTATAGATTTCATAAACTGAACTCAGTAACTATAAAGAATAAGTATCCTTTACCCCGAATCGTAAATCTATTTCATTAACTTCGAGGAGCAATGGTATTTTCTAATATAGACTTACGATTTGGATACCATTAATTGCGATTAAAGAAGATGTTCTACAAACTGATTTTTGAACTCGTTATGGACATTTTGAATTTACAGTCATGTATTTTTTATTAACCAATGCACCCACAGCTTTTATGGATCTTATGCATAGAATCTTTAGACCTTTTCGAACCAATTCATTATTATTTTCATTGATGATATTCTTGTTTATTCCCTAAATCCATTAGAGCATTCCCATCATTAAGATACAGTATTAGGTACTCTAAGAAATCATCGGCTATATTCTAAGAAAAGAAAATTCGATTTTTCGATGAAAGAAATAAAAAATTTAGGACATGTGATTTTTGAAAATGGAATCCAGGTCGATCCTACCAAAATTTCAACCATTTTGGAATGGAAAAGTCCTACCAATATCACCGAGATAAAGAGTTTTCTAGGATTAACTGGTTATTATCATCGTTTTATTGGAGGATTTTCTCGTATTGCTCTTCCCCTCTTAAATCTAACTAGGACGGAAGTGTCATTTTTATATACTGGTGAATGTAATCATGCATTCCAAATTTTGAAGGAGAAATTAATTATTGCTCTTATCCTCACTATTACTTTTAGTAATGTAAGCTACGATGTATGTATCGACACTTCATTGCAAGGATTAGGATGTGTGTTTTAATGCAAGATGAGAAAGTTATAGAAAATGGGTCACGACACCTCAAAACTCATGAATATAATTACCCTATCCATTATCTTGAGTTAGCAGCTTTAGTTTTTGCTTCAAAAATTTGGTGTTGTTACCTTATGGTAAAAAATTTCAAGTATTTTCTCATCACAAGAGTTTGAAATACATCTTTACTTAAAAGGACTTAAATTTAAGACAATGGTGCCGGATAGAATTTTTGAAAGATTAGCGATTTAAATTAAACTACCATCCAGGAAAAGAAAATGTAGTAGCTGATGCTTTAAGTCATAATCCAGTAGGAAGACTCTTTACTTTGATTTCTTACGATATTGTTGCTACCATAGAGCAATATGATCTTCAATTGATATCCATTTTTTCAAAAAAATTCAATCTCGTTTCATATCCTGAATTGAGAGAAAAAATCTTAGTTCAATAATCCCAAGACTCCTTTGTGAAATCCCTTCAAGAGAAAAATCACGATTTCTCATATGATATAAAAACAGGTTTATGATTTAGAAATAGATTGTATGTACCTGATGATTCATATCTTCGATAAGAAGCATTACAAGAAGCCCATCGTTCTAAGTTTATGATTCATCACGAAAACTTCAAAATATTCCATGCCCTAAAGAAACAACATTGGTGGCCAAATACGAGAAATGATATCGAGAATTTTATAAGGAAATGTTTTACTTGTCAACAAATCAAGATAAAACACCAGCACCCTGGTGGACTCCTTCAACTCGTACCAATTCCTGAGTGAAAATGGGAACATATTACCATGGATATTGTCATTAGACTACCACGTACATCTCACGGACATAATTCCATTTGGGTAATAGTAGACCGACTGACTAAATCTGCTCATTTTCTACAAATGAAAACCCTGATTCATTTTAAAAGCTGAGTCAACTCTACATTCAAGAAATTATCCGATTACATGGAATTCCTTTATCTATCGTGTCAGACAAAGATACTCATTTTATAGGAAAATTTTGGTAAGCACTTCAAACTACAATGGGTAGCAAACTTCATTTGAGTACCGCATTCCACCCATAAACGGATGGAAAATCGAAACGTACAATCCAAATATTAGAAAATATACTATGAGCTTGTGCGTTGGATATGCCCAACAATTGGAATGAACATTTACCCCTTATTGAGTTTTCTTATAATAATAGTTATCAGTCAAGTATTAAAGTTTCCCCATTTGAATCTTTATATAGAAGACCTTGTTAATCGCTTGTATGTTAGATAGAATCGGTAAATAGTAAATAATTTGGTCCCGAGATAATCCAAGAAGACACCGAGAGAATATAACAGATCTGAGAAAGATTGAAGATAGCAACAGATCATCAGAATTGTTATGAAGACTAACGCCAAAATCCCTTAGAATTTTAAGTTAATGACCAAGTATTTTTCAAAGTTTCTCCTCTGAAAGGAATTTTATGCTTTAAAGGAAAGGAAAATTATCTCCCAGATATATTGAGCCTTTCACTATTTCTAATCGTATTGACCCTGTAGCCTACTAATTAGAATAACCTGTAGAATTATCCAATATTCATAATCTATTTCATGTTTCTCAGTTACACCATTATATTTCTAATCCCTCTCATACCATCACATGACAAGAAATCCTTATTGAACTAAACCACGAATTTGAAGTATGCCCTATTAAAATTTTGGAGCGCCAAGTGAAACGTCTCAAAAAAAAGGAAATCCCCTCATTCAAAGTACTTTGGAAAAATCAAAATCAGCAAGAAGCCACATGAGAACCAGAGCAGGCCATGAAAGGCCAATACCCTGATTTATTTTAAAGTAAATTCGAGGACGAATTTTTTTTTAGGTAGGTAGATTGTAATATCCGTACTCGAATTATGAAACCTTAATTCTCAATTTAATCCCTCCCATAATATATAAATTCAAACATATTCAAAAGAAGGATTAAACTACTCTATAAAACCTACAAAATTTCCAAATTAACTACGGATCCCTGATGTTTTAATAATTTTAAATTAGACCCTAAAAACTTCAAACAATCATAACTTAACCTATGCTTAACCCCTAGACCCAAACTTTATATCAAATTGACCCTCTAACTTCAATTCACTAGAAATTATAATTTTATCCCCAATAACTTTCTAAAATTATAAAAATACCCCTAAACTTAATAAAAATCACACTTATAAGGCTTTATAAGCATAAACCTTATCAACCAAGGACTGAAACCCAATTATTTGTTATTTACACAAAGCCCCTTGTCCACCTAAGCCTCCACGTCAGCACTAAATGCCAAATAGCACATGTTTGACCTATGCAAATATGTGAGGTTCAATTACCAAGCATTTTACTCTCTAAAAATAGCTCAAACCCACCTCATATTCGAATGAATCAACTCCTCTACTCAAATACTATAAAAACCTCACTAGCTTAGCCATTAAAACTCACCTCATCGGTAGATTCAAAAACTCGAATTTTCCCTCAAAATAGGTAACCTATCATTTTATGCATTTCATTCGACTCTTTCAATTCCAAATGATTTTTGTGTTGTTATAATACTTACATTCATCTTCACAATAGAAACTTTACACCTAAAATAACCCTCATGTGAAAAATATGAAAATCCACCATTAAATTTTGAGCTTTAATGGTGAAATTAAATATAATGCTTAGTACTTAGGTTTGAAGTTATGAATACATTAATTAGAACCTTCGAAACTCTAATGCGATGATCAAAACTCATGAATTTTCATAATAAGCTTCAATTTATTGAAAGTTTTTTTTTTTAACCAAAAATCTCAAAACTTCGAATTCTCTTTCTATAATCCACCTCAACCCCTGAAATAAAAACCAAACTATTCCTTAATATAGAAAAAACTAAACTATGTTCATAAGAATCCATGCCATATTCTTACAAGGTACGAATGTTAAGCCAAAAATTCGAAAAAAAATACAGAGTTATGGAACTCATTGTATACTGCACCTCAATCCATAAACCTGCATATTTGGATTACTTATGCAATTTTAGGTTGATTTTGTTTATAAATCATCTTAAATGGTTTAGAAATGAAGGAGATATCTTCGGTTAAAAATCTGAAACTCTAAAGTGAAAAATTGAGAGGTTGAAGATTAACTATTTGACGAGGAACTTTGACCATGAGCGTGAGGGCGCGTGGCCAATTTAAAGTTTCTGAAATTTTTCTAATTCATTTATTTTATTTTTTTGGTGAAAATGGTATAAGGTAAGTCTAAGTTTGGTCAAGCCTACCCAAAGTTATGAAAAAATGAGATTTTAGGTTTGAAATAATTTGCCTGATTTATAATTTCACCCCTCCTGAGTTTTTTAAGTTATGAATTTGAACCTCAAACTTTGTCTATAGGTACTTTAAAGTATTTCAAGTCAAAAAGTCTTCTACCTCGAAGTTCAAATTTGACCCTAAGTCCAAGATTTTAAGGTCCCAAGTTATTTACAATCAAACCCCTGAAACTTTAAAACATGGAGTTTTTAGTATAAACTGACCAAAACCGAACCCCATTTTATTCACACAAACATTGTATATAAAAAATTTATTACTAACTCCTGATATTCTCTTTTTATCCATAAGCAGTTCAAAACTACCAATTAAGTAGGTCTTTTTACCTTTATAATAGTAAAATTTTGCATATTTTCTTAACTGCTATTGATATCATTCTGTGATAGCCCAATTTGATTCCAAATATGTGTAGAAATTACCATAATCGTATGTTATTATATCACTCATTGTTTTAATTATGATCATCGAATCAAATTTAACCCTTCTCATCTAATAAGTGATATCAGAATAATTTATTATAACGATTCAGTTCACCCTGCACTTTTATGCAACATTATTTGTTTTGAAAGCTTCGTTAATAACTAGTGAGTAGATTGATGTGTTATCCCACATAATTTTTCTAGTTGGCCTATGATCTCTTATGTTGAGAGCCGGATTTATTGCTATATACGTATGAGTGCTACTTTAATTGTGTGCCAAGCCAGTTATTATCCAAAGGTTTTGTATTATTTATTATTTGGTTTTACTGGTGGCTTATTTAATTCTATACCCCTTAGTGAACTAGTAAGTATGGGATTATCAGTTCCGAAATCCTTGACTTTCTTTATAATAAAATGGTAAGTATGGGATTATCAGTTAAAACTCCTTGATATAATGGTATTATGAGGACAATTTACATTTGATAAATACTGAATTCTATATGCACTCCACCTCTCATCTATACAAATATTTGTTATAAAATTGGTAAAGCCTACTTAGCATATTTGTGCTAATTCCTTTTTTTCTCTAGATGGCCCAGGAGAAAGAGGAAAGTATCTCTTACCCTTTAAAGACAAACACCAGTCACCTGTTTGCGTATATGACTGTATGGGCAGAGACTAAGATAGATGGGAGTAAGGAGTGGAACTTTTCTATTTTCTACAGTATAGTTCAAAATGACAAATAAAAATATAATTCACCTCTGAGGTGTTAATACACTATCTGTACTATTTTGTTAATGAATAAAATTATTTTTACCACCTTAACCTTAATTCATTTCTTTATATATTCTCTCTTATGAATCTATACCAAATAGTAGGGTGCGACAGAACTCCCTTCTCATGCACAGTGTCGGGGGGAGGCTTAAAGGTGCCATGAGAACTGGCCACTAACTCTAATTAGTACGTAAATTATCGAAAGCGTTAAACCCATTGGTTGAGATCTCAAGATGGAAGTTACATGGTTCCTTTGCAAATTTTTAGTGTTATGCATTTTGAATTTTCCAGATGAGTGAATCAACCGGATTATGCATCATATTCCCACCCACATTGCATCGAGCATGCCATGTCATGGCCTCCACGATCCATGCTATATTGAAAAAACATTTCAACCATGGCCTAAGTGTAAAATACTTCAAAATCTTTTGTGGAACTTGCGAGCACTTACAATATTTTTCAGCATTATCCTTTCCATTCTTACATGCCACGTATCGAGGATCATTGCATACAGGACATTCATCCTTCTCTTCATGCTCGTTGCGGCATAATATGCAATCATACTTGAATGCATGAATAAATTTTTACTTCAAACCCAAACCCTTCAAGTTGTTCTTTATGCTAGGATAATTGTGTGGTAACGTGTTCTCTTGGGAGAATTTCTTTAACCCACTTAAGAATTTTGGTTACACTATTTCCATACAAACCAAATGGAAACTTCAAATTATGCAAGCTAATCGTTGCATATAATACTAAGTGATCTTCATCGCAATCTTTATACAATGATCTAGCTTCATCGGCTTTCAACTGT
This sequence comes from Sambucus nigra, assembly GCA_949130495.1. Lineage (NCBI taxonomy): Eukaryota > Viridiplantae > Streptophyta > Magnoliopsida > Dipsacales > Adoxaceae > Sambucus > Sambucus nigra. Next base: position 313,641,604 of record OX422213.1, read on the forward strand.
ATCTATTCCCAATCTCCTAGTAATTTAGCATCAAATTATTCATTTACTTGGTCATAATGTGCATTATGTGTTGGGGAATCACGTACCACTTCCACTCGTTGGGGTTCCGTTATGCAATTGGGTACCGGCAACTCTTTAAAAAAAATAAAGTATATTTTTTTCACCATGGTATGTCCATATTTTATAATCTTGACAAATTCCCCACCTTATTAAATGCAACTCAACGTATTCTAAAGACTTATATTTTCAGTTCATACAATGGATGCATGGAGCCTGAATCTTATCACTTTTAATATTCTTACAAGCGTATTTAACAAACTCTTGAATGCCCTTTTCATAATATTTATTATTTGGTTAGTCTCCCCCATCCACTCTTTGTATTATGAGAAATTCATTTAATAATCTTCAAATTTCAGTCATGTGTTAATAGGTTTAAAAAAATGTCATGTTGCATACAAGAAATTAAACAAATTAAATAAATTATGGAGATATCTCAACTTAAACTCAAATTAAATAAATTTTCCAAGTGATATTATTACAACTGAAACAAAAATATATATATAATTACAACTGGACCAAAAAAATATTATTACAACTGAAATAAAAATAATATATTAGAACTTGACCAACGGAAAAACTGGCCAAGTGATAAAAGAATTTTCATAATGCGTCAATTATTTCCCTTCCCCGCTGTCAATGTACACAGGTACATCTTCGCAACCATTGTATCTTTCATCAACCATCACTTGAGCCTCACCCTTCTACAAAATTCAGCTATTTACTTTAGTTCTTACAACTAAGCAGATAAGTGTGCACACGCCAACAATCCTATTATTGGCCAGGTCCTTGAAATATAACTACTCGCCATAATCATCGTGATTAGTTGACGATGATCCAAGACTTATGACAAACGAAGGCACTAGGAAGGGGAATGTTGAAAGAGGGGGGATTTGTTATAGGAATTTTGAAGGAGGAGAGATTTGTGAGGGCAAACATGCAGGGGGTGGGGAAACCTACAGAAGGAGGTTAAGGAAAACCTTGAGGAGTTATTAGAGGTCGAAAACCTTGAGTAAAAAGAGATAAAAGTTTCCCAATTTCACTCGTCAAGGCTCCCACGTTAGTTTAAATATCCTAAACATCCCCATCAATCCCGGACTGATGCTCCTCTTAGATCGATAAACGATTCTTGACCGAAGAAATCATGTCCAAGAAGGGTACGATGTATTTTAATTTTGTTTTCGGCATATGTGATCCGACACCTCTCATCCTCCCTCCTTTAGGTCAGGCAATCATTTTTTATGTCATCATAAGGGCTCGAACTTGAATGAATACTAATGGCCTTTATTAATTATAGAGTCTTAGCCAAGTGCGACATGAATTTATTATCTTTGTTCCATCAGGCATGCATGTACCCAATTTGGTTTTTAACCGACATTTGTACCTTCCTTTGTCCTACTCGACCATTTAGTCTTCAAATCTTAATAATATTTGGATCCCGTCTTGTGCATTTTTTTCCCTATTTTGTTTATTTTTCTCCCTCTAGACCAGCTTCTTAACCTCCGCCTCATTCTCCAAAAAATCATTCCACTGATCAATCGGCATTTCAACATTTGGAGGCACTCAGTGTTTTAGAGCCAAAATGTTGAAGCTCTATGCCCCTTTAAGAAATGTCTTTGTCGAAGGTCTTTTCGATATGTTCTCAACTCTTCAACAACCCATAAAAGAACCTTATGATTTGAATGGTCGAGAAATAAAAACCGCATCCAGAGTTGATCATAAATGTCATATTTGATGGCTTGATTAAGAAGGTTCTCTGCTCCCCCGACTCCCACATTCATTTTTCCAAGCAACAAACACTGGGATTTAAATCTCAGTAGGTCATTTTTATCACCCATGGTGTTATTCTTGAGAAGGGAGAACCCAATGGACTTCATTTCATTTTATTGGGAGGTGTCGGGAGCCCTAGGTTGGGGAGTTGGAGCAACGGGGGTCTGTTGCCTACTCGTACTTGGAGTAGTGGACTGAACCAATGGTGGAGTTATGAATTGCTCAGAAATTGGTGATGAGAAAACTTGTTATTGTGAACGAGATGAATATCCTCGTTGGGGTGCCACCTCATCACTTGGTACGTTTTGTCCATTGCCTACAAAAATTAAAATTAATAAATGACTACATAATTATAATAAGAAATTACAACCAACTAATTACAATAAGCGACTATATATATATATGACTTTTAGAGTAACACTCTTAAATATGTTCCATGTATCTGATCTCCATCCATTCGGTATTAGTTTTTAAAAAACTATGGATTTTTGCACGTGGTCATCTAAGATGAGGCGTATTTATGAATGATATACAAATATCTGTGACATGAACTCGGAACCCCCATCTTCTTCAACTTATTGTCAAGATTCAATTTAATGTGCATATGTAGCAATACATCACAGTCTATGTCAATGCTCTCTGTACGTAGTTATATCCACAACGGGTGAGTTTTTTTTAGTCTTCTCTAACAGCGTAAGCAAGGTATTTAAATTGTTTGATCTTCTTATTCCCGTACATATAAAAAAAAAGTACCCTTTAAATGGCACGCACTAATAAAAGAGGTATAAGTGTTGTCCAATTTCAACCTCTCATACTATTGTTGTCGGTAATTATCATTGTGCCTCATTTTTCTTGAGAAAAATATACGAGGGCATGAATATGATTCCTACAAATAAGGGCTCTACTTAATCAATAACTAGTATTTCTTTTTCAACCGATCCAATTTAATTTTATCTTATTTTAACACATGAGTTATAAGGGTATATTAGTTTAATTAAGATTTTGATTCATCACTACCCTTCTCTTAACCTCGTGTGCGTTGGACCTCACCGGGGTGAAATCTGAATAAGAATCTGTCGTAAGTGTTAAGACACATTTTTGTTAGGGTTTATTATCGTTGAGTTTGAAAGTATATATGTATTATGAGTCCAAGAAATCTAACATCACTATCCAACAACCAATAATTATCCCATACTCCTTCTATCATCTACATGATAAAACACATACAAATAACCACAATATTTCACTAAAGTAAGGTATTTTCTCATTGAATTAGGGTTTAAAAAAGGGTATATTTTCCACTAGTTAGGGTTTAAGAATTCAAAATTTTAAAATAGAGTTTAAGAATTGAAAAAAAGGGTTTAAGAATTAAGGTTTCTCACTAAATTAGGGTTTATGGAAAATTTTCAATTAAGGTTAAAATAAACACACATAAACATACGCACACACTGCATACACACACACATTATATACATGGTATGTATACACACATATGCACACACACACACACACACACACACACATATATATATATATTCACACATATAGAGAGAGAGAGAATATTACCTAAGAGAGGAAGAGAGAGAGAGAGTGAGATATCAGAGGTGAAAGGGTTTGGGGGTATGTGAGAGAGATTTTGTGCGAGAATGGGTGAAAGGGTTTGGGGGTGTGACACCCCGACTAATTAAATACCGGGTAGCTACTCCTTTATTTAAATTAATTCAAAATGCCAAGTTGGTTCAGTTAATAGCATCACTGTCGAAAACATTTTAATAATTACTAACCACCTAGTATTTAAAAAGTAAGTGCCAAATTTTAAGTTAAGTCTGATTAACATGCAGTAAAAGAATAATGAAAGAATAATAACCATTCACTATAATGAAGTAATGAATAACCAACAACATAAATATAAATCCGGAGGAAAACTCCTCACAACAATCCCACAACTGAAAAATAATACTACAAGTCTGAATCCTGAATAATTACATGCCAAAAGTCTCAATAACTGAAATAAATGAAATGTCTCTAAAAGAAATGGGCGACATGCCCTACAACTGATAACTGAAGAATATCAAGTCAAGATAGATGAAGCGTCTACAAGCAAAGTCCTGTAACTTCCACAAACAGCTACAGCTCGTCACCTGAATGAGAATCCTAAGCATGGTGACCTTGTGGCTGGGCACCTAAAATGGTTTTTACAAAAATAGATTTGAAAGCAAATGGGTCAGAGCCCGAAAGTGGAAATCATTTTAAAAACAGCAAGTGTTTTAATAACATTAAAACATTAAATGCAAAATACATGTTAGGACGTGCACTCACATGAAATTCTCACCTCTCGACTACATGTGCACTCCTAACGTACCGTACCCATCTATAAGACATCCATATCTAACCAAACTGTAATAAGTTCTACCCCTTACTACTCGATTCTCATATTACATTCTAACGTTATCAATTAAATGGAGGACTTTACTTACTCTCAGATTCTCAATTAGAAATACCATTCACTATCAGTTAACCCGTTTTGTTTTCTCAAATCATTACCATAAAGTTATTCACAATACCAATCATGAAAGTTCCCATTAATTAAGTGTATATTATTCATGTCATAAATACACAATACAAGCACCCCGAGACTAGCTGCGGTGCATACGTACTCTGCTATCCATCCCGGTACATCACGTACATAAGGATCACGTATTCCGAATCTCTCAGGAATCGTTCTCAGATAACAACATCACAAATAATGGAGGCGAACACAGTCACATCACATGGGTCACGCACATACCTGCGCTCCCACAATCATCAGACTTATTAACATCCCAATAAGTCCTTATCTGACCTATCTTCATCGAGGTAACCAATCTAAATCCGGGCAACACAAGGATTAGAAGGCCCTAAGCGAATGAAAACCTCCCGTGATAGAAAGTATGGTAGGTATGTCATACACATAAAATCAATACATATACTAAGTATTCACACATCTTAGTAATCACCATAATATATTGGTGGTACACTTCTCATTTTCATACCGATATATAATACTACACAATTTATATGTTCCCGATTAATATAATAAATTTGGCCGTCAATAGTTCTCGCAACGTAATAGACACTCACGTCCTACTTCATATTTTTCCCTTAGGTTCCAACTGCACTTCTAGGTTTGACTCCTCATTATATCCCAAACATCCCAAATGTCATAATTAATCATCAAGGGAAAGTTATCTCTACGTATACACAAGGTTACGGGACACTCGGGATCAAAACAGGCTAAAAAGACTAAACTGTCAACTCGTTCGAAATCTCGTTCGAACGAGGCTGTTCGAACGAGAGTTCGTTCGAACGAACTGGGCCTTCTAACGAGATCTCGTTCGAACGAAAGTCTTCAAATGAACATCCCTCTCGTTAGAACCCAAACTGTCAACTCGTTAGAAGCTCGTTCGAATGACCTGGGTAGGTTTTCTAACGAGTGGCCAGATTCAAGCCCAGAAATTTCTTTACTCGTTTTTCAAATTTCTCTACACCTCTAATCTCCTCTAAACATCGTTCCAACATCAATTTAAGGTTCCTAATTCGTACTAAACATACATAGGTCACCTACTAACGTTTTTGTGGGGATTAAATCACTATAAACATCATCCAAATATCAAATCCATACATTTATCCCCAATTTCAAGAACATGAACCCTAAAATTTATAAATCATCAAAGAGTCTAAATAAATCCGTTTTTGTTTCATCCAAAATGTATTAACATCAGATTTTTCACCTACATATAGTTCTACATGCAAATCCTCATCACAATACAAGTTTCTAATTCCAAATTAATGGGTTTTTATCAAACTCCCAAGAACAATAAGATTTTTATAAATTCCTACACATGGAAGAAGCATTCTCTGAAATTAATTGGAATTAAACCACTAGCCTTATTGGAATCTCTGATTTGATGACGAATTTTTGAAGGTTGAATTGCCTTCTCTCTCTCTCTGCAGAATCCTTCTCTTTCTCTCCCTCTCTACAAGTTTTTCTCAAGGTGTTAATGGAGGTGGGGTTGGTTTTGCCAAGTTATAACTTCTCCCGTAGCCCACTACCTAAATAGGGGTTGGAAATGGCTTAGTGGGTTAATATTAAGTCAGATTTTTAACTCTAATTTTCGTGGGTTTTAATTACCCAATTTCCGAAATTACCAAAATGCCCTTATAAGTTACCGGTATGGCCTAATAATGCCCCGGGACCCAAACTTAACCCCCGGCTAGTGTTTTCTGACTATTTCGACCCTTCCGAACGCGTTGGCGCACTCAAAACGACCATACGATTAATAGAACTAAAATTCACTTTTTAATTAAAATAAATATTTCCCTGACGCGACTGTCACACGCGTCTCAATAAACTTTTCCAACTTGCCGTATTTCAATCTCACGACAAATTTCATACTTCCGTATTCATGTTTAATCATATATGCACATTATATTCAAATACCAACTCGCATCTCGCTAGTATTTTAATCTGGATTAATTTCCAATTAATACGCATTTAATTTAATTAATCCCATAAATAAATATCACAAAAATACGGGGTATTACATACTTCCTCCCTAATAACTGAATTTCGTCCCGAAATTCGGAACTAGAAAGTACCTGGTAAGAATAACTCTGGATAACGTTCGCGCATCTCATCCTCGCGCTCCCATGTGGACTCCTCAACATTATGATGTCGCCACTGAACACGCACTAACGGGACTATCTTTGACCACAGTTTTTGCTCACTTCGGTCCAAAATAGCAATCGGCCCCTCCTCGTAGGAGCTATCAGGCTGGAGATCGATGTCCTTCAAAGCAATGTGAGAATGAGACAAATCGTCTCTAAGATATTTCCTTAGCGAGGAAATATGAAACACATCGTGAATCCGATGCAAATGCTCCGGTAACCCAATCCGCTCAATAATAGGAAATGGTCCCACATATCTCGATGCCAACTTCCCTTTCTTCCCAAAATGCATAATACCCTTCATAGGAGATACTCTGAGAAAAACCTGGTCCCCCACTTGGAACTCCCTGAAGAACCTCTTCGCATCAGCATAGCTCTTCTACCGATCCTGAGCTACCTGAATGCGACTCCGAATCAATCTATCCTTGACGAAGTATCCTGAATCACCTCCGGTCCAAGTAGTTTGTTGTCCCCTACCTCCAACCAACATGCTGGGGAACGACAAGGTCTACCGTACAACGCCTCAAATGGAGCCATGCCAATGGTGAACTGATAGGAGTTGTTGTAAGCAAACTCTACCAGTGGAAGATACTGCTCCCATCCACCCCCGAAATCAATGATGCACATACGTAGCATGTCGTTTGCCCGTCGGTCTGCGGGTGGCACGCCATGCTCAACCGCAATTCCATGCCCATGGCCTCCTGAAAACTCTCCCAAAACCGTGAAACAAATATCTTGTCTCGGTCAGACACGATATTTAAGGGCACACCGTGAAGTCTCACTATCTCTGCAATAAAGAGCTGGGCATACTGTCCCGCAGTGTAGTCTGTCCTTACTGGTAGAAAATGAGCGACTTTGGTCAACCTGTCCATAATTACCCAAATGGAGTCGTGACCTCTCTGTGACGTAGGCAATCCCGTGATAAAGTCCATGGATATGCTCTCCCACATCCACATCGGGACCTCCAACGGCTGTAGCAGTCCTGTTGGTCTCTGATGGTCCACTTTTACTAACTGACAAGTGGTGCATTTAGAAACAAACTCGGCAATATCTCTCTTCATCCCGCTCCACCAATACTGACGTCTCATGTCTTGGTACATTTTGTCCCCACTGGGATGTACCGTGAGCCGTGCGACTCGGCCATCACCTCATGCCGTAATTCCTCCCCTTTCGGAACTACTAATCTCCCATTGAAGCGTAATCCCCCGTCTGAGCTAACGGTATAGGATTCAGCTCCCTCTACTAGTAATCGAACTATTAGCTCCTGACAGAACGAGTCATCTGCTTGTGCCTTTACCACTCTCGTGACAATCTGCGGTGTAACAGTCATTACCAACATGAATGATCGGGCCACTGCATCCTGGTGTCCCAATTCCTTCCATTTGGCCTTCCACACCCCTGCCACTTCATCTGCTGGCCTACGGCTCAACGTGTCTGCTACCACGTTAGCCTTCCCCGGGTGATACTGGATATCGAACTGATAATCCTTCACGAACTCAAGCCACCTCCGTTGTCGCATATTCAACTCCTTCTGTGTGAATAGGTACTGTAGGGACTTGTGGTCTGTGAACAATCGAAACTTTTCCCCCAAAAGGTAATGTCTCCAAATACGAAGGGAAAATACAACTGCTGCCAACTCCAAGTCATGAGTGGGGTAGTTCTTCTCGTGAGGCTTTAGCTTATGGGATGCATAAGCAATGGCCTGACTCTCCTGTTGTAATACACCTCCAAGTCCTTGCAAGGACGCATCGGTGTAAACTAAATACTCAACTCTCGGTCTCGGCAATGCTAACACAGGTGCTAAGGTCAACTTATCCTTCAATTCATCGAATGCCAATTGACAGGCATCACTCCAGATGAATGGCACACCCTTACGAGTCAGATGTGTCAAAGGACCTACTATCTTCGAGAATCCCTGAATGAACCTCCTGTAGTATCCTGCTAGGCCCAAGAAACTACGAATCTCTGTCGGTGTCGTGGGCTATCCCCATTCCCTCACCGCGGATACCTTCCCCGGATCAACAGATATTCACCAGTCGGAAATAATATGTCCCCTTCAGCCAAAACCTGCATTTCTCATACTTTGCATACAGCTCGTTTTGACGTAGTGTCTGCAAAACTTGCCTCAAATGCTCGGCATGCTCCTCCTCTGTATGGGAGTAAACCAGAATATCATCGATGAATACAATGACAAACTCATCTAGGAAATCTCTGAACACTCTATTCATCAAGTCCATAAACACTGTTGGAGCATTGGTAAAACCACAAGGCATAACCCGAAACTCGTAAGATCCATATCTCGATAAGAACGCAGTCTTCGAGACATCCTCTTCCCTGATACGCAACTGATGGTATCCCGATCTCAAATCAATCTTTGAGAAGAAAGAATCTCCTCTCAACTGGTCGAATAAGTCATCGATTCGAGGCAACGGATATTTATTCCGTATCGTGACCTTATTCAACTCTCGGTAGTCCAAACACAATCTCATTGAACCATCTCTCTTCTTCACGAACAACACAGGGGTACCCCACTGCGAAGTACTCCTCCGTATAAACCCCTGACCCAACAACTGCTCAATCTGATCCCGTAACTCCCTCATCTCAGTTGGAGCCATACGGTACGGTGCGCGTGCTATAGGTCTCGTATCTGGTAATAAGTCTATGACAAAGTCTATCTCTCGACTGGGGGGTAATCTAGGTATATCTTGAAATACATCGGCAAATTCTCTAACAACCGGAATCGAATCAAGTGGTATCACCACCTCCTTAGAGGTCTCCTCCTCTATATCGTACAAATGAGTGGACGATCCTCCCTCAGAACGAGGCATCGCCACCAAAAACATCTCCTGCCTGGGAATGGCAAAGATAATACTCCTACTAAAACAGTCAATCATGGCTCGGTACGCAACAAGCCAATCCATACCAATAATGGCATCATACTCGGTCATCTCTAATACTAACATATCTGCAGGTAATACCAAACTACCAATCTCTACCCCTACTCCCTAGCATATAAAGAAAATAAGTGACCCACTCCCCAATGGTGAGTCTACACACGTCATTGTGCTCTCTGCTGTGGCTAACAACCCTAAGGCTTTCGCAAAATGTGTAGCTATAAAGAAATGTGTTGCCCCCGTATCAAACAAAACCCAACCCATAGTACCATGGATAGGAAACATACCCTCAATCGCGGGTGGTGTCTGTGGAGCTGCTGCCTGGTGGACGTTATAGACACATCCATACTGTAACTATCCCTGCTGCACAGGAACTGATGGAATGGCTGGAAGAGCTGACACCTGGGCTGGAGCTGGGAGGGCTGATGGAAAAAGTGGCCTCTGTGGCTCATGTCGAGCACCCTGCTGCTGCTGCTGCGGGGCCCTGCCCCTATCAGGACAGTCCTGGCATTTATGGCCAGTCTTGCCACAAACGAAACACTTTCCCAGAAAGTTCCCCCCTCTCTGTCCCTGTTGCCCTCGGCCCTGGTGGCCGTTACCGTTCCTCCACTGGCCCTGCTAAAACTGCTGTTGACCATTCTGACCCTGCTGGTGTTGATGGTCGTTCGGACCCTGATGGCCCTGCCGAAAACCTCCATGTCCGTGCCTGAAATTTCCTGACCTGAACCTCTTGTGATCCCCCTGCTACAGATTATTCCCCACTGGCACCATTTCCTCCAGTCCTGCCTTGATGGCTAGACTCTCCCGATCGCTTGCCCTCAGCCATGTGAAAGCGGTGATCCTGGCAATGGAGCAATGTAGCGTTAACCACATCAGAATAAGTGGCTAACGAGAGGTTCCCTAACAAGTGCTGACGAATCCTCCATGTCAACCCGTCTGTAAATTTCTGTATCTTCTTTTCCTCCGTCGGTATCTCATCCGGAACAATGTTCAGAAGATCAGTGAATTCGGCCTCATACTCGGCCACAGTCTTACCCTCCTGCTTGAGGCTCATCAACTTCCTCCTCATCTCTGTGTAAACAGCCGACGGAAAGTACTTGCGGTCAAACTGCACCCAAAACTCCTGAATAGTGAGAGTATCTCTCTCCTCCACTGTGGTAATAGACTCCCACCACTGCAGTGCAGACCCTACTAGCTTAAAGGTAGCTAGTATCTGCTTCTGGATATCTGTGCACTCATACATCCTCAAGTGTCGCTGTATGTCCTTCCTCCACTGACTCGAAACTACTACATCGGAGCTACCTGCGAACTCCGGAGGGTGTGCTTTCTGAAAAGCATCACGTACACGTTCCCAAGCAGACGGGAATGCATGACCCTGAACTGGTGTGGCTAGCGGCGCCTGAGGTGGTGCCTGCTGAACTACAGCTAGTGCGGAATTTACTGCCTGGGCCACAATGACTGCAACCTCGGCGGCATTCATCGTGCCCTGAACTGGTGCGGGCTGTGGTTCTGGCGTTGCATCCCTGGGAACCCGTTGTGCACGTCGTGGAGGCATCTGAAATAAGAATGAAGTTTATAAGTTCGTAATTATAAACTTAAAATATATGAAGAACGTAGCATATACAAAAGAATACAACAGTCCTAAAATATAGGGCTCTACATCAAAGAAAGCTCAGCGGAAACATAATAAGCCGTTTAGATCCTAAAGGACACTAGAACCTGATGCTCTGATACCACCTGTGACACCTTGACTAATTAAATACCGGGTAGCTACTCCTTTATTTAAATTAATTCAAAATGCCAAGTTGGCTCAGTCAATAGCATCACTGTCAAAAACATTTTAATAATTACTAACCACCTAGTATTTAAAAAGTAAGTGCCAAATTTTAAGTTAAGTCTGATTAACATGCAGTAAAAGAATAATGAAAGAATAACAACCATTCACTATAATGAAGTAATAAATAACCAACAACATAAATATAAATCCGGAGGAAAACTCCTCACAACAATCCCACAACTGAAAAATAATACTACAAGTCTGAATCCTGAATAATTACATGCCAGAAGTCTCAATAACTGAAATAAATGAAATGTCTCTAAAAGAAATGGGCGACATGCCCTACAACTGATAACTGAAGAATATCGAGTCAAGATAGATGAAGCGTCTACAAGCAAAGTCCTGTAACTTCCACAAACAGCTACAGCTCGTCACCTGAATGAGAATCCTAAGCATGGTGACCTTGTGGCTGGGCACCTAAAATGGTTTTTACAAAAATAGATTTGAAAGCAAATGGGTCAGAGCCCGAAAGTGGAAATCATTTTAAAAACAGCAAGTTTTTTAATAACATTAAAACATTAAATGCAAAATACATGTTAGGACGTGCACTCACATGAAATTCTCACCTCTCGACTACATGTGCACTCCTAACGTACCGTACCCATCTATAAGACATCCATATCTAACCAAACTGTAATAAGTTCTACCCCTTACTACTCGATTCTCATATTACATTCTAACGTTATCAATTAAATAGAGGACTTTACTTACTCTCAGATTCTCAATTAGAAATACAATTCACTATCAGTTAACCCGTTTTGTTTTCTCAAATCATTACCATAAAATTATTCACAATACCAATCATGAAAGTTCCCATTAATTAAGTGTATATTATTCATGTCATAAATACACAATACAAGCACCCCGAGACTAGCTGCGGTGCACACGTACTCTGCTATCCATCCCGATACATCACGTACATAAGGATCACGTATTCCGAATCTCTCAGGAATCGTTCTCAGATAACAACATCGCAAATAATGGAGGCGAACACAGTCACATCACATGGGTCACGCACATACATGCGCTCCCACGATCAGTAGACTTATTAACATCCCAATAAGTCCTTCTTTGACCTATGTTCATCGAGGTAACCAATCTAAATCCGGGCAACACAAGGATTAGAAGGCCCTAAGCGAACGTAAACCTCCCGTGATAGCAAGTATGGTAGGTATGTCATACACATAAAATCAATACATATACTAAGTATTCACACATCTTAGTAATCACCATAATATATTGGTGGTACACTTCTCATTTTCATACCGACATATAATACTACACAATTTATATGTTCCCGGTTAATATAATAAATTAGGCCGTCAATAGTTCTCGCAACGTAATAGACACTCACGTCCTACTTTATATTTTTCCCTTAGGTTCCAACTACACTTCTAGGTTTGACTCCTCATTATATCCCAAACATCCCAAATGTCACAATTAATCATCAAGGGAAAGTTATCTCTACGTATACACAAGGTTACGGGACACTCGGGATCAAAACAGGCTAAAAAGCCTAAACTGTCAACTCGTTCGAAGTCTCGTTCGAACGAGGCTGTTCGAACGAGAATTCGTTCGAACGAACTGGGCCTTCTAACGAGATCTCGTTCAAACGAAAGAGACTTGTCACAGCTTTGAACGAGACTTGTCACAGCTTTGAACCTTGACCAACTGCCGTGACCCATTTTTTTTCCATGTCATCATCTGTGACCATCCCATTATAATTGGACTGGTCACGACCCTGAACCATGAACAATTTTCTTAACCAATTCAAAATGGTCATGGACGAAATTCGTGACCCCATTTGAGGGAATTTTGGCCATGCTCATGGACGTGGCACGGCCATAATCCGTGACCATAGTTGGAGGGAAATTGGTGCAATTTTGTTACCATGTTGGCCATGCCTTGGTCACAAATTATGGTCGTGACCAGCTCTAGTTAACGTCACGGCAGTCTACGGTCATAGAAATGGTCGCGTGTTTTTTCACTATGGTCACATCTTTAGACCATGACCAGGCTGTCGTGGCTATCTGCCTATTCGGTGTAGTGAGGTGGAGGGAGTCAATTTCGGATTCATTTTAATTTCAATTCAAATCGAAATGTCCTTCTTTACCCATACTTGACTAACATAATGAGACTCGGGTTTATGTAGGAGATGAGGCACTTTTTATTCATTTTTCCTTTCTTTATATGGTCCTTTTTATAAAAAAAAAATCTTTGATTCTTCCTATTCCATGTTTTTCTTTCAACAGGTTTAGGTGTAAATTTTTCTGAATAAAAAAACTTTTGAGTCGTGTTGTTCCTCACAAAAATCGTACCATTCTTACCATAATGAAAAGTTAAGGTGGGTTTGAATAAAAATCAAAATCATGCAAATGGCCGAGTTTATTACAATTGTCATCACATTTAAAAAGTTTTCATTGAGTCATATGGGTTTTGGTTTTAAGAACATTTTTTCTCAAATGTTGAACTTTATTCAACTTGTAACAAAAATATTTAAGGTGACATTTCTTGTGATAATAAGAACAAATAAAGTCCTTTTTAGGTCTTCTTATTTCAAAAGATATGTTTTTGATTGAACAAATGGGAGGTAAAATATTCTTCCCTTTCAAATAATTGACAACATTTTTACCTTTGTACCAAGAATTTTTAGGAAAACTTTCAATAGGTGTTACATAATTTAATGACCAACGTTTGGAAAAAAAATTGTCTCTTCTAGAGATGTCTTATTTTCTATAATTCAAATCTTTTTTAGGTTTATCAATTTTCTTTAAAAGATTAACATTGTAGTATTTATAAATTTTATATTCATTTTTCAAAGTGTCCAATGATATTATTAAATCATTTATTTTTTTTATCAATTAGGAAACATATTTTCCATCTTCTTTAGGAACCTCTTTTTGGTCATTTAACTCATCAAGAAAATCTAGTAGATCATCAAATGGAATGACCTTGAGATTCCAAAACTTGAAAAACTAATTTACAAAGGAAGCTCATTCAAAATTTTAATTTTCTCATTTTCAAGGGTTTAGATATTTTTCTAACAAAATATCGTTTTCAATAGAAAAAAGAAAAGAGGTATGATCTTCACTATTCTTAATAACATTTTTTTTCTTTTTTAGATCCTTTTAACTTAGAAGATAAAATCGCATTGTTTTTAATAATCTTTTGGATTCCATAAAAAGATTATCGAACAAATTTTGGAGATCATCTTCTTCACTATAACTATCAGTACTACTAACATAAAAACATTTAATGCTAGAAATAAAGTGATTAATTGAATGGGGATCACAAATCCTGTAAAAGCGTGACTATTGTAGCACCAAATAATTCACTTATATGATCACACATGATTAACTCAATTTTCACATAAAATCAAATCTTCCTCTTGGTGGTTAAACCTAATAAAAATGAGGATTAGTTATGATACAAGTTATGAGTGAGCTTTATGCGAAGGATTAATAGAGATAACCCGGTTAGAATTATTTTCAAATTTCTAAAGTTCTAAAAGTAAAGAGCACACCCTAATGGTCTATATGATAAAAATTTTGGCAATTATATTACACCAAAGTTTATCTTCAATATTAGATGATGAATGTAATGCTTAAAAGGTAAGGAAATCACACAACACCATACGTAAGAGGAAAAACTCACTAAGAGGAACAACCTTGGGCCCAAATGAATATTGTACTATGATATAGATTTAAGAAAAGTAAAAAATGACTTACAGTCATACAAAATACTGACTAATTATCCAATACTTCACACCATATCTTTCATAAAGTGAACCAATAACTGGCATACGCTGCAAAATTGAGACGATTTGGCCTTGGCCAATGCCTTTAAACCTATTTACTATCAAAATATTATTTAAGGTACAATAAATTGTATTATTCTAGAGTAACAAAAGATAAGAAACTAATTCTTGAATACAACTTTCTAGGATGTGGTTTTTTTAAGATTTTGAAAGTGTTTAAAATACTTTGGCAGCGGCCTCTAATATTTTTTATCTATCCTAAAAAATATTTTAAGAAAAAACATAAATATTTATTCAAAGATAAAAGGTGGAGATGTTTAAACTTTAACAAGAATTTTTATCAAAGTTTGACAACTAATAACTCAAAAAGACAAAGAGAGAGGTGAAGAAGGAAAAAGAAAATCGTTTTCTATCTATATTTTTAGCTCCAAAAATTACTCTCTTTATAAACTCCCTTGCCCTTTTGGATACCTCTCGTAAAAATTTGATCTTGAAAGATGAGACTTTTGCTTGAGCGGAATTAAGTAAAGGATGAATGCAAACCAACTATCTCTTTTTGAAAAATTCTTTTTCAATGTTATCAAACCAAGTTGTGACACAAATTAACTTAAACAAATTTTATCTTGTTTAACCCTAAGCATGCAACTAGTGATTAAACCGAGTAAAATAAAGTAAAGAAATAATCACAACGCCGATGTACGAGGAAAAACCATATCCACCGATATGACCTTGTGTCATTTACGATGTTGAACACGAAAGTAACTTTCTTCGCTTCTCCACCGCAAACTCATCAACGTTCAAGTGTTGAACCAACCCAACTGGTGAAACAAAGATCACATAAACATATGGTAGTGATAACTCGGATCTTTCTAAACTCTAACGATGTTTTATATTGAAAACACTTAGAAAACTTTGTGCAGAAAACGTTCTGCAACGTAAACTGTTTTTCGCACTGCACACACTTCGAGGAAATAGAGCAAGACTTTTTATAAACATTTTAAGGCGATGGGGAATCTCATTCTATTAGGATACTGCATCATTTGAACAATAGCAGCTCTCGTTTAAATGACATCGTTTGTCGTTCTAACTACAGTCCCCTGTTTTAGAGTCCAAACCAATTTAAACTATAATCCAACTTTATCAGCTCTAATATAAGTGTAAACATTTAAAACACTTTAAAAACATTTTTCTATTAAAAATGACATCCTTATTTTTGTAAATAAAATTCCGAGTTTCATTAACACTATGCATTCATACCTGTGTGATCTCGGAATGAAATTAAACCTTGAAGACGAGAAATTGCACCAATTAAACTTTGGCATAATTAAATCCTTGTATCTTTTTCGCAACGTCTTCAATTAATCTTCGACAAGTCATAGTCTCATAGTGATTGGACAATAAAAATCTACCTATGACTCAAACTTATTTTGTTCCGAGAACAAGTCAAAACAATATGAAGACTCAATTGGAAATTTGCTCCTTACAAATATCCATCTTTAACTACTCTGGGACAAAACCAACAGTGAAATGCCTAAGTCGGGCAGTCAAGTCGTATGATGCCTAAATCCCATCCGATAAACGCAAAAATAAAATTACATCATCAGTAGAGGATAAGACTCATAAAGAGCCCAAGTGGGGATAGTGACCTCATCATATAACATTGACAATTAAGAGTCAAATATATATGGCTACAATAAAGTCTTTTCACATTTCCCGATGCAAGATAGAGATCTTTTAAAATATATGTTTTCCACAAGTGAAGCATCTTTGCTAAAGTGGAGGACTAACAAATGTGCCTTTTATAATCAAAGGATTTTATTCGCTAAAGAGAATGGGAAATGAGGGAGGTCATAAAGGAACAAAGCATATTTGGGAAAAAGTTTTGATTGGAACACGACCAGGAAAGGAAGACCTATTCTGAAATGAAGATTTGCAGCTAAACCAATCAAGTCCGTGAATTGCACAAATCTATTAAAGGGAAAAAAGTTGTGCATTTTTTGAACAAACCAAAAATTCAGAAGATATACTTACGAAAATTTTCTAAAAAATGGAATTGTTTATGAAACATATATTTTCATATTTATATCACCAATACCAAAATACTTATATCAACACACAAAATCAAAAAAAAAATCCAGCTATAAAGAGTTAATTTGAAAAGTAAAAAATGTGTCAAAGTCCTCTAATCCCTTTCACCTCAACCTAAATGACATTCCAACGAGTGCAAACATGAGTAACGTCGGAATGAGATTTATGAATCTTTTTGGAGAATACAACTTAATGTGAATCTTTGGTGTAATAAATTCAAGGACAATACTTAGGTATATTTTGTAAAAATAAATAAGAAAATCCAAATGATTTGGGGTCTCAGGAGTATACATATACTCTTATACAAGTACATTGAGTGGCTTCAGCCTTTTGGTCACAACCAGAAACTCTCCCAACTTGTGAGGGATAAGATTTTGGAAGATCATTGTATGAGACAAGAATATTTGGAAAACATAATGGAAGTAGTTAACGATTTTGCTCCTAATAAGAACAACAGAAAAGGCTTTGTTCTTGGAACCTCTTTTTGCAAATTTAGGAGGCCGACCATATCTTATATGATTATCCATGTGGCCATTATTCTTATTATCCCTCCTACTGCCTAGTCCCTTAAATCACATAGTAACCCTCTAAAGCCATAGGAGTCATTTAATATCCTCTCAGAGTTGGCTAATATTGAGTGGGGTGATAACCTCGATCTCCCTTGATTATTTTTTATTCTTATAGCTAATGAGATCGAAAGAGTGACCTATCCCTAGGAGGGGAAAGTTTTTTTTAAGATCAATTATTCCAAGCCATGATTGGTATCATCCTCCCAAAGCCCATTTGGCATATACCATACTTCATCAATCTAACCCTATCTTATCTCATTTTGAACACATGAAAGATTGTGGTAGGGTCAATGCTTTATTTCCTAAATTTTTTCGATGTTGGAAACCCTTTGGTTATTTCCATTTTTTCATTATTTACCAAACATTCACCTCACAGGGTGGATGGTACACCTTAGCTGGCAGAAACAGAGATGTTGTATTTGTCTTTAACCTTATGTACTCTAATAACAAATGGAGACATCGCTTTTTATTCATCAATAATACGAATGGTATCATGATAATTAGAACGACTTGAATAGTCATTTGTTCATCGTTCTACTTGTCTAGAACATACCTGATCCGAGTGAGCATCCTCTCTTTTACTTTAACTTATTTCCATACAATTATCATCACTAAAAAAATTATATTTATGTTTGTCTTTCTAAATTTTTAAATAGTTTTCCATAAATATCCCTTTCTTATAAATCGACGGTCCGGGAATCTTGTATTAAGACAAACATTTCGTGAGTTTTGTGACCTCACTCGATTAAAAGTGATATATTCCATCGCTCAAGGTGAAGAAGTTATAGTAAAGGATGTTGAGAACTTACGGGAAGAGAACAAGGAGGGGACATTCTCCTTTAATTCTAAGGAGAATATTTCACTTAGTTATATTTATATTGAAATGCTCATCTTTTGCATCTTTTTGTCATAGTTATATATTTTCTTGGTTTTCATCCAAAGAAGCAAAGTCATGAACCATGTTTAGAGATGCGCTAAGGGGGTTAAATTTCATTAAATCGGCATCTCCGTAATCCCTGGCCTTAGTTTACCATATGCCACCTCATTGATCATCCCAGGTTGAATCGGGGGTGTCGCTTACTAGCCATGAGTCTCAAATATAGAACTTGGTCGATCTAGACCCTACTCAGGCTGACAAGTGGGTAAATGCCTCCTTAGATTTTATTGATGACTACGCTAGTATAGGGAAAGGGCGAGAAAACCCATTAATTAAATCACTCCATCCTACGCTCGGTGGAGGAGAATTGTTTGTGATGATGCACTCAGCAGTAAAGATCAAACTAAAGTCCTTATGGTGAATTCTTTAAAGTACATGGATGTTAATTATATTTATAAGTTCTCTATGGATAACTTGGAAATGGGAGAGATGGAAGCCTTGGAGTGAGTTCAAACTTTTGTGCCTCAGATATCGTACACATTATGAAGAGGGTGAGGCATTACTCGTTATTACTTAAATTTGGCACTTAGTATTTTAATTTTTTGATTTGGTCTTTTTTCTTCAATCACATTCAAAATTTTCCTTCAAGAGCATTTCATTCTCAAACTATTCGAAACTACATACCCCCGGGTTGGCCACTTCTAGCTCAATCAGGAAAACCACTTCCATAATGTATCTCAGAGCAATGGGAAATTACCTATTTGGTCCTCATGTCATCATTTGTTAATCCCTGGTTACTTAAAGTAATCAATCGACACACACTCCTTTCGACTTGTCTAGCCTTTTTGGTATCTTCTGCAAAATGGTTTGGTTGGTTACTTACACTTAATCTATGCATTGGGGGTGACTGGGTGCTAAGAAAAATGCTTAACCCTAAGCTAATCACATATCTTGTCCACCCTTATATTCTCAAATTTCTTGCCATTTTTTATGATGATCGTATATTGTACTCCATGCCTAAATATGAGGAGTTTCTATATAAATGCATGGACTTTTTGCCCGGTGGTCCTAGAGAGTGGTTATACCTCCACCCATTTGGTTAAGTAGTCAATGGGCAACAAAAGTACTTTTTATTCCCCTTTCCGATCAAAAATGGGCCTAAAATCTCCATTCCCCACAAAGAAAATGACCATAATTCCATGATGGGTGAAAGAAATTATGTTGACTAATTGATGAAATTGGTCACTCATCGGAATTCATCACATTTTCGAACGTATTCCTCTGGATCTTTTGTTCATCCATTATTAATTATGATTTAAGGATCGTTAGGGTAGGTTGCATGTTATTGGGTAGAAATAACATATCCCTTCATTCATCCCCTTAGGAATAATCTTTGCTTCCAATGGATAAACATACCTCAATATTAGTTGGGTGTATCTTTACTTGTATAAATCTATATCATAAAGGATGTATTTTGCATAATTTTTTTTATTTTCTTGCTTCTAACCTCTCCTAAGGGGGGGTCTCGTCCTTAATGTATTGAATGAATTTATCCATACACCTTGGACCAATATCCTTCACGTGTACTTCCTTGTCTTCCCTCAGTTGGAGGGTTGGTTTGAAATTAGTCTTGAATATTGCATCAAATACCCCTTTTATGAACACATTCTACCTTTTTCGCTCCCGGTTTCCCCTATAATTGTGATCTTATACTGGATAACCTTTATACTCAATATACATACATACATACATATATATATATATATATATATATATATAAAGGTTTATTTAAGCTTTTATAGGTGTGGTAATACTTAGCGGAGCAATTAGATGCGTTTTGGCAAAGTTTCGTTTGACGATAGAACTTCAAGGCCATTTTTATAAATTCACACTTCATGAACCGGGTGACGAAAGTACATGGAAGTGTAGTTAATTGAGATATCTTTGCGTGGCCACTGGCGATGTATCAATCCGAGTCCGAACGATCAAGTTATGGTCATTTTTGTAAAATATTAAGAGGAATTGAGAAAGCCCGTGATCCATCAGTGGATCGGCGGTTCCGTAACTTTTGTAATTTCCTTTTTTCTTTATTTTTTATTTTTATTTTAGTTCCTTACCATAAATATTATGTTCTTTTTTTGGGTGAGAGATCTTATTCTTAGAGGATAAACAATAGCAAGAAGCTCTCTCCTCTCGCCTAGGTTTTCGATATCTATTTCTTTAATCTCTCTTCATTTTAACTCCATTGTAAGTGCTTGTGATTTTTAGTGGTGTACCTTAGTTATTTTGAACACATTGTAGTTATTTATTGAAGTATATATCCTTGTAAGTTTGTTTAGTATGGATTACTTCTTCTTTAATTCCATTTACTTTATATTTTGATTACCTTGTTAACATTTGTAGCTAGTTTAGTTGGTTTGGAAGCATAAACCCACCGTGGATGTTTGAATTTCATTACTAGGTTTCTCTATGGTATAAATCAAACCATTTCTTATATGTGTTGATATTGAAGTATCTTGGTTTATTAACTTCATGTATCCTGTAAGGGTAGTGTTTAAGGCTTTACTACAATATTAACACATTTGTTTCGATAGCTTATTAAAATCTCTATTGTTTCAAGGTTAGGTTCTCACCTTTCATGTTTGATTGTTGTTCCCAATGAATTATTCTCAATTGATTATGATTTTATCCTATAACCAAATATTTTGTGTTAATCCATGGTGGGTGAATTCTCTTATAACTCTTTTAATCTCAATTTAATCAACTCGTTAGTTAAAACTCGCTTAACTTTATTAATCACTAGTTAATTATCCTTCATAATTTCATTTTAATTTAATCCTTTAACTCATTATCTTATACCTAAATCGTATAGCATTACTCTATATAAATCCCTATGCAATTTGACTCTGGTCTTATCAGATCTTTACTACTCTCTCAATTATCTTGAAATTGATATATACAAATATTTGAGCGAGTGAGTTAGTCAAGGAATTAAATAAGGTTCTTTCCTCATTTGAAGATGCCTAACTTGACAGATAATCCTCTTTGGTGTTCTCATTCCTTGAGAGTGTCTAGCCGTGATATGCTAAGCCAGGTTGACCCGTCAAGTGTCTCTATGAGGAATCCAAATCCACTTCCATTTTGTTAGATGATCGATCCATATGGAATATACTTACAAGTTGTTTACCTTCTATCCCCTACAATTTGGCCTCGTCGATCCCCATAAATTCGCCTAGAAGGTCAGCGACTACTTTCCTTTTGATTTTTATTCTTAGTTTATCATAAAGGTAGAACTCACCCTGCCAAACAGACCATTGTATTAGGAATCTGGATAATTCTAGCTTATGTAGATATTTATAAAAAGGGTGATCAGCAAACACTACGATGGTTGACCACTAAAGACAAAACTATTAGGTAGAGGTATATCTCTTCTTCGGTGACTGGCTTTGGTAAGAGTAGGGCTCTGCCTTATACTTCTTCACGGTTTGGAATTCTTGTTAGCAATCCTCTATCCATATGAAGGTTCTCTTTAACGAATTGCATACACAGATGTGCGTGGTCATAAGAAATATAATAAGGAAGCATATTAACCATCATGAGAACACCCTCATATTAAGAATGTAAAAATCCTTAGCCAAATAGACTTAAGAAATATTATTTCCAACCCAAACTTGATAGTGGCCATCGCCTAAATAGGATATTGCGTCTCGATTAAAAGGGTTAAAAACATATTTTATGTAAAGTTACCTAGAGTTATTCTGTTCTTGTGAAATATAGTGTTGATACGTCATAGTAGTGGAGATATAAATATTTACACCACAAACATTGGATGACATGATACCATAGCAAAGATCCTTTTTAATAGCTGTAATAAAAGCATAAACTTTGCATACCAAGTTGGGAAAACATTTCTTGTTATGAAAATAAAAGCCAACCCACTCATGTTTCTTAAAAAGATGAGGTATGACAGTCTTAGACAAAGAATTCAGATCAATATAATATCCCAATTCACTAAGAGTTGTGAGAAGACTCATTGAATATTTATTGGATTTAGTAGACGTTGAGGCTAAAAATTTTGTACATTATAGAGATTGTGGATATCCCATGTCGAACCTTTGAGTCTTTTATTAATTGGATAAATAATCCAATCCTCGTGTATAGATAGGGTGTCTAGGTCCCTGAATCACATGATATACTTTGAACATTTACTCATCATTTAAAAGTTTAAAAACCATTGAATAACATGTGACTACAACAATTTCGAAGATATTTTATCTTTTTGTAGTCTTTTAGGTTTGGAGGAAGATTCACATACTTTCATGTTTTTCAAAAATATAAATTTGGAAAAAAATATTTTTGTTTTCAAAGTTTGAGGAACATTTTTAGAGTTTAGATCAAAATCTTAACACATAGTTGTGATTTAAAAGTTTTTGCGCAAAAACATGCGCAGGACACCATTTTGCAACCATGTGCACAGATGTTGTTTTTAAGCATGCTCATGCCATTTTGACACATGGCTTATCTGTGTCCAATAAGATCTAGAGCATTCACATAGTGTTAGATCTTAATCATGTTCATAGAGCTCCGCGGTTTTTAAAATATTATATAAATTATTTTGGATCCAATTTTCTTGTAATAACCACATTTCATCTAAAACCCCATAATGCTTTTAGGAGGTTTTCCCATAGTTTTGTGAGTTATTCTTTCTCTCTCTAAAATAGAGTGATAAACCATAGATCTTTCATTCATCAATGGAGATTTTTGTGAGATCTAATTCGTTCACTTACCTTCTCAATATAAACCTAAGCTGATCTAAGTTGAATGGAGTTTTAAAGTTTCGATATTAGATCTGGATTTGAAACTGAAATATTTTAGAGATCTCATCAATTGGATGTAGTTGCTCGATAGAGAATGGACTTATACGCATAACTTAGTGAAGTTTCGATCTTGACTTTTTCTAAATGAGGGAAGTTTTAATGTTTATAGGAGTCGCCTACAAGATATAGTCAGGTATTAAGATTTGCCTTTTGGATTGTGTAAAACTACCTTTTTAAGTTTAGTGAGGGAGAGCATACATCTCGAGATTTTTTCTTTGCGGAGGTGGTTTTCCTCAAAGATTTCATCTTATGGATCTATTTTATGTGTTTGATCTTGTGTGATTAGTGATTTTTGGCTCTAGATCAAAATTTTCAGATTAAAACTAATTTTTATGATCCTACACCTATTAAACCTAATTGACCTAATTGATTGTTTAATCATGTGTATATAAATATAAGGGTTTTAATTGAATTGAATTATACTAAATTCACGTTAGTTTCATATTTAATTCAATAAATTGGGAAATTCGATTTTTGGTTAGAATTGGTACTTGTTCTCACGTAGTCCTTTCACGCCATACTATCTAGGATTTAGCACGCGTGTTGCATTATGAACTCTTTCAATTTTTATGATATCTAAATTGCTCATTTGTGGTGAAAACTCACCGAATTTATTTACTGGTTCTAATTTTCTCTAATGAAAATTTATTATTGTGCTTGAGATGGATATTGTTGAATTTTATATTGTAGGTGATAGCATTGAAATAATTATGAGGATAAATTGTATTCTCTTCATGATGAAGATGTAGCCACTTTTTTGTTAAAAATTATTCTAGTGATTATAAAAGATTGAATGAATTAAAACATGCCTATAATGAACTTTTTCACAAGTCTCTCAAGCTCAAAAAATTAAATTCTAAGATGAATAATAAACTTAAGATTTTTTATGGTAAAGAAATTTCCAACAAAGAAAATCTTGT
The DNA here is from genome assembly GCA_949130495.1 of Sambucus nigra. Lineage (NCBI taxonomy): Eukaryota > Viridiplantae > Streptophyta > Magnoliopsida > Dipsacales > Adoxaceae > Sambucus > Sambucus nigra. Next base: position 313,665,957 of record OX422213.1, read on the forward strand.
GATTTTTAGTCAACTTAATGTTGATGTCAAAATTGAAAGAACACAACAAGTTACTTAAAAACAAGAGTGATGACCTTGTAACTGGAGTTGAAATTATCAAAAAGGAGATTAATTTTCATTTAAAATTGACTTCTTTGATTGTTGATTTAGATAATTCTATGAATGTTAAACTCTTCTTGGAGGTAAGATCCAAAAGATTGCTAAATGGTGGTAAGCTTAAAGTCATATCACATGATGTGTATAAAAAAATCAAAACTCTCAAGGAAAAAAATAATCATAAGAAATTTATGAGATATGCAATCATGATCAAAGGTTCATAAATATATGGAAGATTTTCTTTAAAACATTTACATGTGTATAAAGGTATCTATTTTCAATTGAGAGGTTACTTGAAAAGATTTTGCTTAAAGCTTTTAAGAGATGAGAAAAATTCACATTCTAATAGTCCAAACGGAATACTTGTTAAAAAGATCAAATGATGATTATCTTGTAAATAAAATCAAAAAGTTAAAAGAAATGGTAGGTGAAATGAAAAAAGTATTTAAGACACTACTATTGTGGGTTAAATGGAATGTCTATAAGAGTCTTATTGTTCCCAGCGATCTTAAATTCTCTCACACTCATCAATGTTACTTTGATAATGAATTTTCATCACATGATAAGGGAAGAGTCATTTTTCACCGCCTTAGAGGAGTATAAGGGTATATTGATCACTTTCTCTGATGGGAATAAATCAAGTGTACGAGCAAAGTGATCGATAATGATTTAATAAGTCTACTAGTCTTGTTTGTTGAATGTTTAACGGTTAATCCAAATGTGCAATGATGGTCATCTAATGAGTTTCTCGAAAGGTGAATGTGTTGTCAAGAAAAAGAAAGATGGAAGTATTTTTAAAGAAGTTAGATCTAGCGAAAATTTATTTGTCCTTGTGCATGAATCAACTTTAGTGTGTCAAGTGGCCAAGTTAGAGTCATTTGAATTATGGCAGCAAACGTTGGGTCACATGAACTAATGATATTTGGATAGTTTAGAGAGAAAGGAAATAATATGAGGTATTCCTAAGTTCAAAAAAAGCATAAGTGAAGGTTTATAGGATATGCTAAAAATTTAACAAAAATTAAGAGTCCACACATAAAAAAAATACAATAAAATGGACACTTATTGGCCATTATATTTGGTCCGCATACCTAGGATTAAGAGTGTCGGTGGTAAATGGTATGTTTTTTCTCTCAATTCTCATTTGTAGGTTTTGTTAGAGAGAAAATTGGTTCTTTTGAATTGATTGTGATAGTTTGTAAGAATATAAAAAATGAAAAATCTTTGCTAATTATTACAATGAGAAGTGCTTATGGTTTCGAGTTCAAGGATACTAAAGGGGAATAATATTGTGATGAAGTTGAAATTAAACACAACTTTTAAAGACTAGCCAATCCTAGATAAAATTAGGTTGTGGAGAGGAAAACCAACATTTTCAAAAGTTGTCAAGGTGTATGATGGAGGTAAAGGTCTTGTTTAAACGTTTTTGGGCCAAGTTCATTCACACCACTTGACACATTTTGAATAGAGTGCATATTCATCCATTAACGAAGAAGACACATTATGAACTGTGTTAAGGCAAGAAAACAAACATCTAATACTTCAAAAGTTTTTGGAAGTAAATATTATATATTGAGGAAAGAGATTATTTGAAAAGGTTTGACTTTAGGAGTGAGAAAAGAATATTTTTAGCTTACTCTCCAAATAGTTGTGTTTATTGAGTGTATAATCTTGAGAGTAATAAAGCAATGGAGATGGTCAGCATGTTTATTCATGAAGATGCATCTTGTCCCATAAAATTTTATGAAGAAGTTGAGGAATAGGATAGGGTGTCAAAGGAAGGTGAACCTATTGAGTCAAGGAAAGAGGAATCAGTGAAAAGGAAACATCATCCCATAGTATGACAAAAAGTGAGATTGGTGTTCCCGCATGGGTTCAAAAAGATAAAACCCATCCAAGATTATAAGGAATAAAGATATTGGTGTTCGCACCCAATATCAACTCTTAAATAAGTTGAACATATAATGTTCGACATTTATGATAGAGCCTAATGTAGAACCCCACTTAATTAAATATCGGGTGATCCGTCCTTTATTAAATTAAATCAGAATATCCAGTTGGTTCATTCTTAGCATCACTGTCGAAAATAGCTTTTCATATTAATCACCTGATAATTAATTAAGCTAGTAAATACAATGTCCAAGTAAAATCGATTATAACAATACCGACATAAGTAAATACAATGTCTAAGGTAGAATTGGAATAACTAGAATCATGGGCGACATACCCTAAATGAAATAGATACTACAGATGTCTGAGTTAATAGAATAGAATCGTCTAATACAAAATCTACAACTCCCATAGCATCCATATCACGCCAAATATCCAATACTTTATGATGGGCATCCCTGTGGATGGACACCTAATATAAAAGATACAAGAGGCAAGAGAATATGCAAGAAAAAGGGTTAGAGTCCGATTGTAAAATATTCTAAAAATATCACGTGCTTAACAAGTGCTATTAAGCAAGCATTATGTACATGTTAGCTTCTCGAGCTATCACTTGAGAATCCCACCTCTCATCTAGAGTGCATGACAAACGTACCTCATAATCCTCCTATTTAAAGTTCTCATTTACTAGTTTGAAATAAGAGTCATTATGATTCTAACTCATATCATCACACTATGATATATACTAATATGGCACCTCCCAGACATAACTGCAGTGCATGGATACTCTACTATCATGTCTTGATACATCTCTCACTGCATAGAGGACTGTTCGTTCGGCATCTCTCATGAACCATAAATCTCATAACACATATTGGAGGCGATCATACTCCCCATCCAAATGGGTCATGCATGTACCTACGTTCCCATTCAACTGTAAAACTGTCATTCTCACTGATAGCACATGTATAAGGTCCTATGCAAATGGTATGAATCCCAAACTCCCCCAATTGGCTCACTGGGATAAGATCGTCCACAATGCGAAACCTCCACCCCGATAGCAAGCAGCGTAGGTATGTCATACACAAAATAAATCATCATATTGGTATTCACGCCACCTATATATATAATAACAATAGGGCATACTTACAACCCATATGATAAGTTCCATACATAGTATATTTATTTCTCGAATATTCTACGTATTTATAGATTGTGACTTTACTTCTTAAAGTATATTCTTGAGCTTTTCTCATCACTCGAAGGGTATAGTTTATTCCTCGTGTAAATTCAATAGGTAAACATCTTCACCCTACTGGTCCATGTAATTATCATCCCCGAATTTCCATGAATTAAATTTATCTTCAAACTAGGTTTATTCCTCGATAATTCCTAATTCAATTTAACCATTTATTCTATCTCATAGGACGAAGCCCATACAGTAACATGGCCTACTGATATACCCCTATACTCCCACTATTTTCAGAAATTAGTACCTTAATCAAATCCCAAACGATACCAAAAAAATAATAATCAAAAGGTAAAAGTTAGCCAGATATGGGCCGCCAAATCGATTAGGCCTGGTTCGAAATTGATTCGCCCCTGCCATCGAATCGATTCGGCCTGGTCCGAATCGATTCGCCCCTACATGTCTGCAAAATTCTGCATTTTAAAGGCTACATGTTTCAATCATTTTCTTCCTCAAAACCATCACGAAATGATCCCAAACTCCCCATAAATCATCCCAAATTATATATCAAGGTATATGAATGATTTATAACATTTAAACAGTATAAAATCATCAAGGATTTTCAATTAAATCACGTTAGATCCATGAAAATTCAGAAAGCTCTTAATTCATAATTCTTATTCAAGAACTACCATAAATCCCAAATTTCTTCAACAATTATACCTAAATTTCATGGATTTAATTATATATTCACAAAACGATCAATCATAATTAGATTTCATTTCAAGGATTCAATTAAGATCATCAAAATTCATCTTTGATTCTTGTAACTTTTCTAAATTTCATTTCTAGCCTAACATGGACAATATACATGCTATAATTTGCAATAATTAACTACTTTCCTCTAATTCTAAGGTCTAAACAATTGGGGAAAATGATTCTAGGGATGTTCCTCCTTTTTTTTCGATCAACCTCTGGTGGAGGTGGTGGTGTAAGTTGACTCTTGGCTCTTGGTCTCCTAGACTAGCCTCTTCCTCTCCTTAAAAAGTATCTCACCCTCCTCGCAGCCTTTTCCTTTGATTTTTGGTGAATGAACCTCAATTCTAAAGACTCCACACTTTTATAAGACCACTACAAATTTGTGGGTACTGTTCTCCTAATTTGGAAAATGACCAAAATACCCCTCTAGGGTGTCGGCTTGGTCCTAAATTGACCCGAGACCCAAATTAATCCCCCGGGTAGACTTTTCTGACTATCTAAATCCTTTCGAACACTTTGACGCACTCAAAATGACCATTCAGATGACATGAAAATAAATTACTTTTCATTCCATTTAAACATAGTCCTAACACTGCTCATATGTGCGTCCCGACTTCTTTGCCGTAATTGTCATATTTATAACTCTCGACAATTTTATAAAGTCATATTCATATGTAAAGTCATAATCATATATTACATTTAATAACTAAGTAATATTCAACATAAATCACATATTACTTTATTCTCGAGTAATATTTAAATTCGGATTAATTTTCAATTATCCCACAATTAATTCTAATTAATCCCATTTTTAAAAGTTATTAAAATACGGGGTGTTACATACTTCCCCATCATAACGGAAGTTCATCCCAAAATTCATAAAATAAAAGCATACCTGGTAAAAATAACTTCGAGTATCGGTCGCGCATTTCATCCTCGCACTCCCAAGTAGACTCCTCAACATTATGGTGCGTCCACTGGACACGCACAAGCGGAACCACTTTCGATCTCAACCGTCTCTCCCTATGGTCTAAGATTGCCACCGATCTCTCCTCATAAGAACTATATGGATGTAATCAACCTCCTTCAATGCAATATGAGTGTGATCTAACTCATCTCTGAGGTATCGCCTCAGCGAAGAAATATGGAACACATCATGTATACGATGCAAGTGCTACAGCATCCCAAGTCTGTAAGCTACCGATCCAACCCTATCAACAATAGGAAATGGACCCACATATCACGGCATCAATTTCCCTTTCTTCCCAAATCTCATTGTAGGAGATACCAACAATAGAACTTGGTCCCCCGCGCTAAACTCCCTAGAGAACCGCTTAGCATTAGCGTAGCTTTTCTGTCTATCCTGGGCAACCCAAATGCGACTCCAAATAATTAAAACCTTGGAAGATGTGTCCTGAATCACTTCTGGACCCAGTAGCTTGTTGTCCCCCACCTCTAACCAACACGCAGGAGAGCGACAAGGCCTACTATAGATCGCCTCAAATGGTGCCATACCAATGGTGAACTGATAGGAGTTATTATATGCAAATTCCACCAGTGGAAGGTATTACTCACAACCTCCCCTAAAATCCAGAATACACATACGTAACATACCCTCCAACATTTGGTTAGTACGCTTAGTCTACCCATCTGTCTACAGGTGATAGGCCGTACTCAATCGCACCTCGGTACCCATGCCCGGTCGAACACAATATCAAGTGGTACCCCACATACACTACACCAAAAATAGGAATCTGGCACGGTTTAAAATTGTGCCAGATCAAATCTGGCACGGTTTTGAACTGTGCCAGAATCAGGTGTTCCAAAATGGCCATTTTTTTCTGGCCCGTCTCAAAAGTGTGCCAGATTTGGCCAAACAGGAACACTTCTGGCACACTTTTAAACCGTGCCAGAATTTGATATTTCTGGCACACTTTTGGCATTAATTGTGTCAGATTCAGCACAGTTTAAAAAAAAATTGGCACAGTTCAAAACCGTGTCAAAATATGATACACTTTTGCCACGGTTTTGAACTGTGCCAAATTTTTTTATAAAAAGAAAAAAAAATTATTTGAAAGCACAAAAATTCACAAATTAAAAAAATTGCACGTTGTTGATAAACTAATGTACATACAAACTTCAAAATATTACAAGTCTTTAATAGTTTATAGGCCAAAAAAAAATTGGGCAGAGTTTCCCCTATTTTCTGGACATTCCAAAACCTGCTAATACAAAACCTGCCTAACATAAATCCCGCACGGCCACAAAATATAAAAATTAACTTACAAAAGCCCGTACGGCCATAAAAGTTAACAATAAAACTACAAAATCCGCACGGCCATAAAAGTTAACAATAAAACTACAAAACCCCACACGACCATAACACAAAAAAATGGAATCATGAATAAATCCCTTGTTGTAAACCATTGAGTTCTCTGTATGTTCCATGTGAATAAATGCCAACGATAAATTGTTATCCTGCAAAAAAAAATAGGATACAAAAAAGATACAATATTAGTAACCCAATAATTTACAAAAAAAAAATTACTCAAACTAAAAAATTACATATAGGAGTGGAAATTATCTTCATATTCTCAAACCGGGAGATTCGGGACTACGCGATTAGTTCCTACAAGTTACATTGGTCCCGTGAAAGGTGTTCGTGCCTCTTACGGGGTCGTTTGGGGGCTGGTTTGGGTTTTCACCCTTTAACGGCTTGTTTTTAAGTCTAAGTGTGATTTTTGCAAATTATCGTCAAATTCTCAAACTGGGAGACCCATGACTACGCGATCAGCTCCTACAAGTTACATTGGTCCCGTGCAAGGTGTTCGTGCCTCTTACGGAGTCGTTTGGGGCTGGTTTGGGTTTTCACCCATTAAAGGCTTGTTTTTAAGTCTAAGTCTAATTTTTGCAAATTATGGTCATATTCTCAAACCGGAAGACCCGAGACTACGCGATCAGTTCCAACAAGTTACATTGGTCCCGTGCGAGGTGTCCGTGCCTCCAACGGGGTCGTTTGGGGGTTGGTTTGGGTTTTCGCCCTTTAGCGGCTTGTTTTTAAGTCTAAGTGTGATTTTTGTAAATTATCATCATATTCTCAAACCGAGAGACCCCAGACTATGCGGTCAGTTCCTACAAGTTACATTGGTCCCGTGCAAGGTGTTCGTGCCTCCAACGGGATCGTTTGGGGGCTGGTTTGGGTTTTCACCCTTTAACGATTTATTTTTAAGTCTAAGTGTGATTTTTACAAATTATCGTCATATTCTCAAACCGAGAGACTCCGGACTACGCGATCAGTTCCAACAAGTTACATTGGTCCCGTGCGAGGTGTTCGTGCCTCCAACGGGGTCGTTTGGGGACTGGTTTGGGTTTTCACCCTTTAATATTTTGTTTTTAAGTTAAGTGTTGATTTTTGCAAATTATCATCATATTCTCAAACCGGGAGGCCCGGGACAACGCGATCAGTTCCTACAAGTTACATTGGTCCCGTTCGAGGTGTTCATGCCTCTTACGGGATCGTTTGGGGGCTGGTTTGGGTTTTCACCCTTTAACAGCTTATTTTTAAGTCTAAGCATGATTTATGCAAATTATCATCAGATTCTCAAACCGGGAGACCCCGGACTACGCGATCAGTTCCAATAAGCTACATTGGTCCCGTGCGAGGTGTTCGTGCCTCCAACGGGGTCGTTTGGGGGTTGGTTTAGATTTTCACTCTTTAATGGCTTGTTTTTAAGTTAAGTGTTGATTTTTGCAAATTATCGTCATATTCTCAAACTGGGAAACCCAAGACTACGCGGTCAGTTCCTACAAGTTACATTGGTCCCGTTCGAGGTGTTCGTGCCTCTTACGGGGTCGTTTGGGGGCTAGTTTGGGTTTTCACCCTTTAACGGCTTGTTTTTAAGTCTAAGTTTGATGTTTGCAAATTATCATCATATTCTCAAATTGGGAGACCCCGGGACTACGCGGTCAGTTCCTATAAGTTACATTGGTCCAATGCGAGGTGTTCGTGCCTCTTACGGGGTCGTTTGGGGGCTGGTTTAGGTTTTCACCCTTTAACGGCTTGTTTTTAAGTTTAAGTGTTATTTTTGTGAATTATTGTCATATTCTCAAACCGAGAGACCCAGGGCTACGCGGTCAGTTCCTATAAGTTACATTTATCCCGTGCGAAGTGTTCGTGCCTCTTACGGGATCGTTTGGGGGCAAGTTTGGGTTTTCAACCTTTAACGGCTTGTTTTTAAGCTTAAGTGTTATTTTTGCAAACTATCATCATATTCTCAAATAGGGAGACCCGAGACTACGCCATCAGTTCCTACAAGTTATATTGGTCCCGTACGAGGTGTTCGTGCCTCTTACGGGTTCGTTTGGGGGTTGGTTTGGGTTTTCACCCCTTAACGGCTTGTTTTTAAGTCTAAGTGTGATTTTAGCAAATTATCATCATATTCTCAAACCGGGAGACCCGGGACTACGCGTTCAGTTCCTACAAGTTACATTGGTCCCGTACGAGGTGTTCGTGCCTCTTACGGGTCCGTTTGGGGGCTGGTTTTGGTTTTCACCCTTTAACGGCTTATTTTTAAGTCTAAGTGTGATTTTTACAAATTATCGTCATATTCTCAAATCGGGAGACCCGGGACTACGCGGTCAGTTCGTACAAGTTACATTGGTCCCGTGCGAGGTGTTCGTACCTCTTACGGGGTCGTTTGGGGGCTAGTTTAGGTTTTCACCCTTTAACGGCTTGTTTTTAAGTTTAAGTGTTATTTTTGCGAATTAACGTCATATTCTCAAAGAGGGAGGCCCGGGACTACGCGGTCAGTTCCTACAAGTTACATTTGTCCCGTGCGAGGTCTTCATGCCTCTTACGGGGTCATTTGGGGGTTGGTTTGGGTTTTCACCCTTTAACGACTTGTTTTTAAGTTTGTGTTATTTTTGCAAACTATCGTCATATTCTCAAACCGGGAGACCCGGGACTACGCGATCAGTTCCTACAAGTTATATTGGTCCTGTACGAGGTGTTCGTGCCTCTAACAGGTCCGTTTGGGGGCTGGTTTGGTTTTCACCCTTTAACGGCTTGTTTTTAAGTCTAAGTGTGATTTTAGCAAATTATCGTCATATTCTCAAACCGGGAGATCCGGGACTACGCGATCAGTTCCTACAAGTTACATTGGTCTCGTGCGAGGTGTTCGTGCCTCTTACGGGGTCGTTTGGTGGCTGGTTTCGGTTTTCACCCTTTAACGGCTTGTTTTTAAGTTTAAGTGTTATTTTTGCGAATTATCATCATATTCTCAAACCAGGAGACCCGGGACTATGCAGTCAGTTCCTACAAGTTACATTTGTCCCGTGCGAGGTGTTCGTGCCTCTTACGGGGTCGTTTGGGGGTTGGTTTGGGTTTTCACCCTTTAACGGCTTGTTTTTAAGTCTTAAGTGTTAATTTTTGCAAACTATCGTCATATTCTCAAACCGGGAGACCCGGGACTACGCGATCAGTTCCTACAAGTTACATTGGTCCCGTACGAGGTACCATTTTATATTCGATGACAAAAAATGTACTAAAGAGGTACCAAATAAGCTCATAAAGTAAGCCATTTTATAAAGTAAGCCATTTTAGTTAAGCTCATAAAGCAAACTCGTCGTTGTAACTGATTACTTCTATTACGTGTTGTTTTATATATATATATATATATATATAGCAGGGCCATTTTATAAAGTAAGCCATGTTATAACCCAAAAAAATGCCTCATATTATAGCCAATATTGTTGATGTAAAAAATTAGATCATATCTAATTATTCAATCACAGATAAATAAATGAGATAAAGAATTTTTAAAGTGGTTCAGCCTTATAAGAATGGCCTACGTCCACTGTTATGTTATTGCTGATTGTTTGAGAATTCTTGATTACAAGTTATATCAAGAAATTTTGGTCCCTTTACAATGAGTATTGTACAATGTATTTATAGCCCTGAGGCTGTAATGTGAAAGGGTAATACATTAAATGATGTACATATGAAAGGGTAATACATTCAATGCCCCTTAAGCGTATGCGTCTGAATGATAAGCATTTAATGAACAGTCAAACTGTTGGTTATTCTGCTATTAATGCTTTGTTCGAGGTGCAGCTCGGATCGCCTGAGTTGCTCGGACCGCCTAAGCTTCTCGGTACTCAAGAGTTCCTCGGAGAGTTCTTGTTCCTCGGAGAGTATGAGTTCCTCGGGGAATCAGTGTTCCTCGTTGTAGTAGGGTTCCTCGGAGCATGTGAGTTCCTCGGAAGTGTTTATTGTTGCTACGTAGATTGCCACGTGTCTTCACTTTATTGAGCCATGTCAGCAGACTAAATTTGGTATCAACAAATATGAATACATGTCAGCGAGTCACGGAAAATGGGAATCCAGTGCCTCCATGTTCCTTTAACGTCGAACCTCATTCCTCTCCATACAAATCTCAGCTCTGCTATTTACATTTCCAACGTCAATAAGCTGTTGACTGTTAAGCCTTTTCCAATATCCGGACCTCAATCACTATCAATACAATCCCGAGTTCGGTTTCGCCCTTGCATCGACATACACAAGAGGAAAAGGAAGCAAATTGTTGGGTCCACCCTTCGCTATTTGAAGGAGGATGGATCAACTCTTGTAATGAACTTCGAATCAGATAAATCAGCAGCAGAGTATGCCTCCCTTTACAAAGAAGATGAACTCATAGGTGGTCATGTGATTATGCTTGGAGTTGATGCTTTGAACAAATCAGCAGTTATCGAAGCGTTGCATGCTTATCCTCATGGTTTGCAAGTTAGAGGTGGAATTAATTCACAAAATGCATTGCAATACATAGAGGAAGGAGCCATCCATGTCATTATCACATCCTTGTATTGAAAGGCCCCAGCAGAACTCAATTGTGGAAAGGAAGCACCAACATCTTCTTAATTTTGCTTAAGCTCTTTTCTTCCAATCCAAAATCACTATTCAATTCTGGTCTAATTGGTATTCTCACTGCTGCTTTTTTTATCCATATAATTCTTTCTCCTTTACTACAACATCAAACTCCACATATTCTCTATGAATCCAATGTTCATTACTCCAAAAAAAACATGTCAGTGAGTCACACCCAAAAATGAGATTCGTATAGATTTGAAGGTATGCATTTCAATGTATGTAATGTATGCACATCAATTAAATTGTGTATGCAATGTATTCACATTCCAATGTATGCCATGAGCCAACACAAAATACGTATTTGGATCATGTTTGGATTCCAATGTATGCACATCAATAATATTCTCTCATATGATCGATTCAAATCCCTAAGAATACCTAAAATTCAAAGTAAATTGCGATGATGTGTGGAATCACCAGTCTCTCTAGCTATATAGTTGAAAGAAGAAAGATGTGTGAAAACTCTAATGATGCGAGAAACAAGTAGTGAACATTTAACATTTTAAGATGAAATTGATTTTATCATATTAATTGTTAAACTTTATCCTCACTTGAAAAATGCTCTAAAAAGTAGTGTCTATGTTCAAAATCACAATCGAGTACAACATTAACTATATCTAATTATATACACATAAGGATCTACCTATGGTTGGTCTTAATAATCAGGAAAAGTTCACACAGAAACAAAATGAGCAAAAGAAAAGTTAAAATATAGAGAATATTGTGGCTCTCATCCTACTGAGCATAAATTGTCCAATACAATACGTACCTTTGAAAAAGCATCCTGGTCTGCTCTTTGTGTTAAAATATTGATAGGTTCCGGAATAAAACCTGCAAAGTTTATAAGCGAACTAACATCAATTGAATAGAAAAGAACTAATATCAATTGTGTTAAGACATTGCAATTCTCCTGAACTTTTTCATGATGATTCTTGGAGATTGGGGTCAATCGAGGAATCAAATCCTTTATATGATGGGTCATTTTAGTCATACTGATAGCATTGATGATTTCTTTAAGATCTCCTAATATTGATCCAAAAACTTCAAGGTATTCCTCTCCCAAATACTCATATAAGATAACCCTAACATGAAGGGAATTATGACTAATTTTATTGATACACAATTGTATCGTGTTAACATATATAAGGATTTAACACGTGAATTACAAAAATGATGTTATGTTAACACCAAGAACTAGGTGTGTGAGAGTGAATTCTACAAAAGAATTACATTAGTGAATTCTATAAGTATACCTGGTGTACTGAAAATATCCATTTGAAACCTTTAGATCTGCAAAATCAAATAAAAACAAATCAAAATCCCTAATTTGATATATATGCAACAAAGAACCCACAGTAGGAAAATGCCCAAGCTCCAACCCTGTTCGCCTAGTTCGCATTACCTTTAATAACCAAACCACCTATTTCCCTATTTGTATATAACTCTCTCTCTCTCTCTCTCACTCACACACACACACACACACACACACACACGCACGCACGCACACGTGCACAAAGACACACATTGCTCATATTTAATTTATTAAATTGGCTACTTTGGACCAAGTCCAATAAGCTGATGTTTAACTAAAAAATAACCTAAACTCAACTAAACCTAACAAAGTATAAGTACTAATAAAATAAATAGGAAGTAATGCTTACAATTTGCAATGCCACTTTTGCACTGATCCCTCGCCTTCGGCAATGCTCCTCACATGTATGTAAATAAATAAAAATATGAGACATAAGTTTATGAACAAAACTAAAAACACACTAAAGTTATGCCCCACTTCAACTCAGGTGTCTCTTTTCTATAATCCAAGAACCACACAAATGTGTCACCAGGCATACAATGGTGCAATATGTAGGCATTTTTCCACACACTCTCACTATTTAATTCTTATCCCGTATTATACGTGGTCCTATGCAAATAAAAGAGCACAAAATCTTAATAACAATTAAACCAAGTCAAATGTATTAAGGTATGTAGAATACTAATAGAAAATACACAGCTATTGAACATGAATACTAATGTTCAATAACTATGTCTTTTGTATTTAATGTTCAGTACTAATGGTATACATAATAAATATATACATGAATACTAATTAGAGTTGCTCGCTTCTAGTCTAATCGCTCAATCTCATGACGGACCAAATTTGGTGCTCGGGATTGATGTATCCGAACATGTAAAATCTACCTGCTTATGTTTCTTCTGTGCAATCTGCCGAGCATAAGTCGCACTCCTTTTGTATTGAGGATCTGTAGGATCCAGAGAAAAGATAGGTGAAGTAAAGAGTGACGAAAATCTAGGGTCTTCATAGTCAATAGTTGGTATTTTTTCCTTCCGAATTTTTTTTTCCTTTTTTACCCTTGGCCTTCTTAGGTTTCATTTTGTATCCCTTCAAGTTTGTTTCTTCTCCCTTGTCATCTGCAAGTAGCAACTCAAGCTCTGCTCTGCTTGCTTCAGCTTCTTCAACTATTTCTTGAGGTTTATTTCCTTTTAGGACACCTTTACCCCTGCCCTCCTTACTCCCTTTAGCAAGGGGTTCCTCAATAAAGAAATCATCGTTACTCATTAGTTTGAAAAGCCTCTAATCCTCTTCAACAGATTATGCTCCATAACCCTTTAAGAAGTATAAAAAATTTCTCCATAAATCATTACCTAGACAAAACACAGAATGGACACATAACTCCACAAACTCTTGCACAATAAGAGAAAAATAAACTGACAGAACCAACAATATACAGAGTAGGGCTTCATTACATGTCAAAAATCAAATGTGGAATAGACATCGGTATCACGAAACAGGTAAAACTCAATTCAAACACCTAGTACAATGCAATATCATCATCAAATAAATGGGCATTGCTATGAATATAAATTAATACCTGTAGAAGGATACTGGTCAGAAGACGTTGATCAATCCCAGTGGAAGCCAAAGGCAAGGGCAGGTGCTGTAACCTCAAATCGCACTAAATAAAAACCAAGCCTAAATCGAAAGAAGAAACCCTATGATAAAAAAATAAATCAAACACTTTTCTCCATGGTTGGGCAGTTGAGGTTCATTTAGAGAGAGAAAGACGAGACAAAAAAAATAGGCCGTGTGAGGGATAGAGACGAGAGGGAGGAGAGACGAGCGGGAGAGCTAATTGAGAGAGGAGAGAGAGCGGGAGACAAAATTTGGAAGGAAGCATATTATTTTTTTTGAGTATTTATATTTTAGTAAGTGTACTCAATTTTGGCACACTTTAAAACAGTGCCAAATTTTGGCACTATTTTAAAGTGTGCCAAATTGCTATTAAACCGTGCCAAAATCTGGCACAGTTTTAAACTATGCCAGATTTTTAATATCAGGATGTGCCAAATTACTATTTTTGATGTAGTAGTAACCTCATTATCTTGGCTATAAAGAACTGGGCATACTTTCCCATAGTATAATCAGTCCAAACTAGCAAGAAGTGAGCTACCTTAGTCAACTGATCCACAATCACACATATGGAATCGCGACCCCTCTGAGAAGTAGGTAACCCAGTGATTAAGTCCATGGAAATGCTCTCCCATTCCACATTGGGATCTCAAGTGGCTGAAGAAACCCTGTTGGCTTCTGATGATCCACCTTCACTAACTGGTAGGTGGCACACTTAAAGGCAAACTCAGCAATGTCCCTCTTCATCCCACTCCACCAATATTATTTCCTCATATCATGGTACATATTATCTCGGATGTATCGCAAACCAGGATCCATGCGACTCTATCATCACTGTGTATCGCAAATCCTCCCCTTCTAGAACAATCAGTATACCGTTAAAGCGCCAGCCTCCCTCTGAACTCACTGAGTAAGACTCTGCTCCCCTAGCTAAAAGTTATCGAATTTTCTCCTAATAAAATGGATCTACTGCGTGAGTCTGTACTACCCTCATCACAATCTGGGGAGTAACGATCATAACTGACACAAATGATCTGGAAATTGCGTCCTGCTGTCCCAGTTCCTTCCATTTTGCCTTCCACGCCTCGACCATCTCACTTACTGGCCTACGGATCAACGCGCCTACTATCACGTTAGCCTTCCTCGGGTGATAATGTATCTCAAACTAATAATCCTTCATGAATTGAAGCCACCTGTGCTGTCTCATATTCAACTCCCTCTAAGTGACCAAATACTGAAGTGACTTGTGATCCGTGAATTATCAAAATTTATCACCCAATAAATAATGTTTCCATATCATAAGAGAAAATACGAGTACTGTTAGATCCAATTCATGGGTAGGGTAATTCTTCTTGTGAGGCTTAATATTCATGGAGGCATAAGCTAAAGCCTTCTCTTCCTGTCGTATACTACACCAAGTCCTTGTAACGATGCATCAATGTAAAATAGGTACTCCACTCCCGACCTGGGCAGTACTAGTACGAGTGCTGAAATTAACTTATCCTTAAGTTCATCAAATGTTATATGACACGCATCATCCCAAACAAATGATAGGCCCTTACGGGTTAGATTAGTCATCGGACCCGTAATCTTTGAAAAGCCTCGGATAAATTATCTATAGTAATCGATTAATCCCTAGAAACTGCGCACCTCTATCGGTGTCATGGGTTATCCCCACTCCTTCATTGTTGATACTTCGTTAGAATCCACTCCTATACCCCTTTCTGACACTATATGCCCCAGAACATGCACCTCCCGGAGCTAAAAACTCGCATTTTTTATACTTAGCATACAATTGATGCTTATGTAGTGTCTGTAGGACCCGTCGTAAATGCTCGGCATGTTCCTCTTTAGTTTGGGAATAAATCAGGATGTCATCTATAAAGTAAATAACAAATTGATCTAAGAAATCTCATAACACACGGTTCATCAAGTCCATAAATACTATCAGCGCATTAGTTAGCCTGAACGGCATAAATCGAAACTCATATGATCCGTACCTCATCACGAATGCAGTCTTACACACATCATCCTCCCGAATACGTAACTGGTGATAACCAGACCTCAAGTCTATCCTTGATAAGTAGGCTTCTCCTCTCAACTAATCAAATAAGTCATCAATGTGGGGTAACGGATAATTATTCCAGATCGTGACTTTATTTGATTCTCAATAGTCAACAAACAGTCATAAATAACCATCTCGCCTCTTTACAAATAAAACAGGGGGACCCTAAGGTGAGGTACTCCTATGGATGAAACCTTACCCCAAAAGCTACTCTATCTGACCTCTCAGATCCCTCATCTCTATAGGAGCCATACGATAAGGTGCACGAGCTATTGACCGAGTGCTCGGCACTAAATCAATCACAAACTCTATCTCCCTGCTAGGTGGTAGTCCCGGTATCTCCTTAAACACATCAACGAACTCATAAACTACCGGTATCAAATCAAGGGGAATCATTACTCCTGTAGAGGTCTCCTCCTCTATATAATACAAATGGGTGGACGATCCTCCCTCAGGATGAGGCATCGACACTAGGATGATATAATACTCTCAATCATGGCCCTGTACACAAATAGCCAATCCAAGCCGATGATAAAATCATACTCGGACATGTCTAACACAAGCATATCAGGTGGTAAAATCATACTCTCAATCTATATACTCACACCCCTACATATAAAGAAAATAGGCATCCCACTACCCATCGGTGAGTCTACAAAAGTAACAGTGTTATCGGTCGTGTCTAAAAACCCTGTGACCCACGCAAATATAGTGGCTATAAATGAATGTGAGGCCCCTGTGCCAAACAAAATACGTCCCATAGACCCAGAGATAGAAAACATACCCTTAACTGCGGGCGGTGGCTGCTGAACTGTTGCATGTTGAACATTGTACACACGCCCATACTATAATTGCCCCTGCTATGGTGGACTGCGGGAGCAACTAGAATGACAGGTAATGCTTGCACCTGTGCCGGTGCTAGGAGAGAGGCTGGAAACATAGGCCTCTGTGGCTCTTGGTGAGCACCCTGTTGATGGGGTATCTTGCCCTTATCGGGGCAATCATGTTTCCTATGGATAGTTTTGCCAAAATTGAAACATCTACAGGAAAACTCCCTGCTATTTTGACCTTGTTGGCCTCAGCCCTGCTGACCATTTCCACCTCTCCCTTGGCCATATTGGCCCTGGTGGCCTTGTCTATTACATCCCTGCCAAAATGAAAGCCTCTCGATCTTAATCTCTTAGCATAATCCCCCTGCTGGGAACTCTGCTCGTGTTATCTCTACTGACCTTAAGTTGATGGTGTTCCACTGGCATTGCCTCCCCCAGTCTTACTCTACTGACTGGACTCAATCCCCCGCTTGCTTCCCTTAACATGAAAGTGGTGGTCCTGGTAGTGAAGTAACGCAGCATTCAATACATCTGCATAGGTCTGTAATGAAATATTACCCAAAAGATGCTGGTGAATCCTCCAATTAAGGCCATCCATGAACATATGAATCCTCTTATCTTCAAAGGGTACCTCTCCTGGTACCAGATTGGTCAGTCTAGTAAATTCTTCCTCATACTCAGCAACTGACTTCCCCTCCTAGGTGAGGTCCAAATATTTTCACCTCATCTCAGTCTTAATGGAGGAATGAAAATATTTGCAATCAAATCGCACCCAAAAGTCCTGAATAGGCATAGTGTCCCTCTCCTCTACTGTGGTAGTGGACTCCCACCACTGTAAAGCTTCCCCAACTAGCTTAAAAGTAGTTGGTATCTGCTTTTGTACCTCCGTGCACTCATGCATCCTCAGATGTCATTGGATGTCTTTATTCCATTGGCTAGCAGTGACAACTTAAAAACCCCTTGGAACTCTAAAGGATGCGCCTTTTGAAAGGCATCCCTAACACGCTCTCAAGCAGTGGGAAACACCTGTGCTGGTGCTGGTGCTTGCTGAACAACCGCTAAGGCTGCCTTAACTTCCTAAGAAACAATGGCAGCAAACTCTGCAGTGCTCATAGTTCCCTGAGCTAGAGCGGGTTGTGGTGCTAGCTGCGCCGCACCAGGGGCTCGTCGTGCACGTCGAGGAGGCATCTGAAATGAGGGAGAATATTTCCATCATCATTCGATTTAAAATATCACAAAATACCTGAAGTCGTAAATGCGAAAATGAGAATACAACAGTCCTAATGATAGGGCTCTATATTAAAGGACGCTAAGCAAAAATCATATTAAGCCGTACATATCCTAAAGAATCTAGAACTTGATGCTCTGATACCACCTGTAACACCCCACTTGATTAAATACCGGGTGATCAGTCCTTTATTAAATTAAATCAGAATATCCAGTTGGTTCATTCTTGGCATCATTGTCGAAAATAAGTTCTCGTATTAATCACCTAATAGTTAATTAAGCTAGTGTGAAGCACTTTCAATTTTACTTTAATAAAATCAATTTTAATAATGTAAGTCATTTATCATGTAATCCATTCCACAATAATGAAAAATAATGTAGTGACATCACAGCTGAACTAAATATAACTGGAATAAACTCTCCAGTTTAAATGTATCAATACCATCATCCAAATAAAATTAAATATAACAATACCGACATAAGTAAATACAATGTCTGAGGTAGAAATGGAATAACTAGAATCCTGGGTGACATGCCCTAAATGAAATAGATACTACACATGTCTGAGTCAATAGAATAGAAACGTCTAATACAAAATCTACAACTCCCATAGCATCCATATCACGTCGAATATCCAATACTTTATGTTGGGCGGCCTTGTGGTTGGACACCTAATAAAAAAGATACAAGAGGAAAGAGAATATGCAAGAAAATGGCTCAGAGCCCGGATGTAAATTATCTTAAAAATAGCAAGTGCTTAACAAGTGCAATTAAGCAATTATTATGTACATGTTAGCTTCTCAGGCTCTCTCTTGAGAATCTCACCTTTCAATTAGAGTACATGCCTAACATACCTCATAATCCTCCTAGTTCAAGTTCCCATTTACAAGTTTGAAATAAGAGTCATTATGATTCTAACTCATATCATCTTCCCGTATTTCCCACGCAATACGTATGATAATTATACATGTTCATTTCTCTTTAATATGAACTAGACTTTTCATAGCTTAAGAACTAAGTATTCACTTACTTAATTCAATTCAGATTTCATTATTCTTTTACATCTACTAATTTCACACAATAGATAAATCATAGTGTATATATATATATATATATATATATATATATATATATATATATATATATATATATATATATTCATCACACTATTATATATACTAATATGACACCTCTCAGACACAGATTTAGTGCATGCATACTCTGCTATCATATCCCGATACATCTCTCACTGCATAGAGGGTTGTTGGTTCGGCGTCTCTCACGAACCATAAATCTCATAATATATATATTGGAGGCGAGCATACTCCCTAGTCAAATGGGTCACGCACATACCTACGTTCCCATTCAACCGTCGAAACTATCATTCTCACCGATAACACCTTTCCAAGGTCTTATGCTCAGAGTATGAATCTAAAATCCCCCATCCCTCCCCAATGGGCTCATCAGGATAAGATCGTCCATAACGTGAAACCTCCACCCCGATAGCAAGCAGCGTAGGTATGTCATACACAAAATATACCATCATATAGGCATTCACCCCGCCTATATATATAATAACAATAGGGCATACGCATAACCCAAATGATAAGTTCCATACTTAGTATATTTATATCTCGAATATCCTACGTATTTATAGATTAAGACTTTACTTCTTAAAGTATATTCCCGAGTTATTCTCATCACTCGAAGGGTATCGTTTATTCCTCATGTAAATTCAGTAAGTAAACATTTACACCCTACTGGTCCATGTCATTATCATTCCCGAATTTTCATGAATTAAATGTATCTTCAAATTAGGTTTATTCCCAGTTAATCCCTAATTCAATTTAACCCTTTATTCCATATCATAGAACTAAGCCCATACATTAACATGGCCTACTGGTATACCCCTATACTCCCACTATTTCTTGAAATTAGTCCCTTAATCAAATCCCAAACGATCCCATAAAAATAATAATCAAAAGGTAAAAGTTGACCAAATCTGGGCAGCCAAATCGATTCGGCCTCGTCTGAATCGATTCGCCCTACAGTTCTGCAAAATTTCTTCAATTTAAAGGCTACGGGTTTCAATCATTTTCATCCTCAAAACCATCACCAAATGATCCCAAACTCCCCATAAATCATCCCAAATGATATATCAAGGTATATGAATGATTTATAACATTTAAACAATATAAAAACATCAAGGAGTTTCAATTAAATCAAGTTACTTCCATGAAAATTCATATTTCTCTTAATTCATCATTCTTATTCGAGAATTATCATAAATCCCAAATTTCTTCAACAATTATACCCAAATTTCAAGGAGTTGATTCTATATTCACAAAATGATCAATCATAATTAGATTTCATTTCAAGGATTCAACTAAGATCATCAAAACTCATCTTTGATTCATGTAAATTTTCTAAATTTCATTTCTAGCCTAACATGGACAATATACATGCTATAATTTGCAATAATTAACCACTTTCCTCTAATTCGAAGTTCTAAACCGTTGGAGAAGATGATTCTAGGGATGTTCCTCCTTTTTTTTTTCGATCAACCTCCGGTGGTGGTGGTGGTGTAAGTTGACTCTTGGCTCTTGGTTTCCTAGACTAGCCTCTTCCTCTCCTCGAAAAGTCTCTCACTCTCCTCTAAGCCTTTTTCCTTTGATTTTTGGTGAATGAACTTCAATTCTAAAAACTCGACACTTATATAAGACCACTACAAATTCGTGGGTACTGTTCACCTAATTTGGAAAATGAACAAAATACCCCTCCGGGGTGTCGATTTGGTCCCAAGTTGACCCGAGACCTAAATTAAAATCCTGGGTAGACTTTTCTGACTATCGAAACCCTTCCGGACACTTTGGCACACTCAAAGTGACCATTCGGATGACATGAAAATAAATTACTTTTTATTCCATTTAAATATAGTCCTGACACGACTCACACGTGCGTCCCGACTTATTTGCCGTAATTATCGTATTTATAACTCTCGACAATTTATAAAGTCATAATCATATATTACGCTTAATCACTAAGTAATATTCAACATAAATTACATATTACTTTATTCTCGAGTAATATTTAAATCCAGGTTAATTTTCAATTATTTCACAATTAATTCTAATTAATATCATTTTTAAAAGTCATTAAAATACGGGGTGTTATGCCTAAGAAAGTGAAAAGGTCCATGTTAAATGGAATTTGGGTTTTGGATATGACAGAATACTTTATCCAATTGAAAGATTGGGATTTTGGTAATTGGTGCCTCGACATAAAAAATATTATAGGAACCAAGTGGGAGTGATAGTGAGAAATCAAGAGAGGTGAGATGCTCAATGATACTCTTAAGTGGTAGTAATGCTTTTGATGATACATTTTCTTTAGTTACAAGGTTCAAGAGTGTACTACTTTTACATTCCATTGTATGATTAGTGACATATAAAATGTATGAACTGGATGTAAAAAGTGAATTTTTCAATGGTGTCTTGAATGAATGGGTGTGTGTGGAGCAATTGAAAGTGTTTGATAACTCAATCCATCCTACTCTTGTGTTAGGGCTACACAAAGGCTTATATGGTTTAAAATAATCCCCAATGGATTAGTACAATAAATTCATTACATATCTTGTTAAGAGAGGTTTTAGAAGAGGTGGGGTGGATAGGTATCTCATTGTACAAAAAAATAGAACGATCACAACCTTTTTGCATAAATGTATGTGAATGCTGTAGTATTTGGATCCACATGTATAGAGTTTACGAAGTGTTTCTCGAAAGATATGAAAGAGGAGTTTGAGATGAGTATGGTAGAAGCGTACATATTTTTCCTATAATTGAAAGTGAAGTAAATGAAAGATGGAATTTTCATATCCCAAACAAAAGATGCTAAGGAACTTATTAAGAAGTTTGGCATGAAGTAGTCAAATCACACAAAAATACCTATGGGTATTGATTATACGAATGCCTTGTTACACGCGTATTCGGGTTCGAATTAGGTCGGTGATGACCTCGATAGGAAGAGTAACTTAGGAAGATATTTATTGTTTAGAACTTCATTAGTGTCTTGGCTTTCAATTAAATAAAAGGGAAATTTACAATTAGGTCCCTTTATTGATAATTTTTAAACATTTAAGGAAAATTTACTATTAAGTCCACTTGTTATGCAACTAGCGTGGACTTCTACAAGAAGAGAATTAGTCGACCTAAATGTTTGAAATTTGTTGAAATTCCTTTAGTGTTTAAAATTCGTTTGCGAGGGACCTAATAGTAGTTTGTTATATATAAAATTATATTTTCTTATCCACCATCGAAATCAAGTACATTATCACGGGTAGTTGTTTCACCCAATTTATTTGGATGAAGAAAATGGTCAATGACTATAGAATCGAACAAGAATCGAATAGCTTGTATTTCTATATCCAAAAATATTTTTAAACATTCAGGGACAAAACACATAGAGTTGGGGAATAATTTCATAAGGGACTTGGTATAACAAAATATCATCAACATTAACTATGTCCCTGCAGAAAAAAAATTAACGGATGTCTTCATAAATCCATTAGAACCCATTGTGTTTGATTACCTTAGGTATTGTTTAGGTCTTTCTGAGTTTAAGTAATATCTTTCTTTGGAATGTGTAAGGTGCATCTTGAATTCTTTATTTTCACATGTTTGAGTTTGTACAAAGTTTTGTATGTATATATTCTATTTCATTTTTTGTTTTATATGAAAAATCCAAATATGTTTTTGTTTGTCATTATCATACGTAAAAATCCAAAAGATTTTGAGTATTCGTGATTTTTGGTTTCATCGCAATTAAAATTTTGAAATTTCAATAAATTTGTCGGGAAAGTTCGATATTCATTTTGTTAATTGTGTTTAATGATATTTTTTGTTATGTTTAAAATCAATCAGTTATGCTAGTGCATTAAGGATCGATAGCTTGTATTACAGTGGCAGGTCAAGAAATGTTAGCAAAGGGGCCAGACATTATATATCTATTTTGTAGGGTCCAAAACTATTAAAAATCATAAAAATGAAAAACTATAGGGTTAAAATTTGAAATTTTCATAAGTTTAGGGGGGCAAGGCCACCCCTTAACCCATGTATCCGCCTCTGATTACACTACACCGTACTATCACACATATAATTTGGTGAACTTATGAGACTTGTACAAACAATTGAGCATATAAATATTCAAATATTATCATGGTTGGAGTTTCTTCTGAAATTTCTATTGCCAACTTTTGTGAGCATGAGAGTGTTATATATAAATATATAATTTGAATAAGTTGAAAATGTTCTGATTTATGTACTGATAAGGTCCACCCTTTAAGTGATAACTCCAATCATGAATTTAAGTGTCACTAGGTATGTGTCATCCAAAGCGTATGTGAAAACCCAAGGCCAATATGTTAAGAAATATCCAATAGCCAAGTACTAACAATATCAAGGGCACTAAAAACAACTTAAGGATAAAGCATTTCAAAAAAAATTGATTTTTAGTTTGGCATAAAAATATTTAGACAACATTTTCCGAAGAAGATTTGAAGTTGATAGAAAATTCCTTGAAATTTCACAACATGATTATGTGTTTTGATAAAAAAAAAGTGTAATTGCTTGTCTTGCTCCATTTGAAATATATTGTGATTCAGTTGTTCTTTACACGCTATACTTGCTAATATTTATCACCTCATTTTATAGCTAAGATTTTGTGTGAATTGAGCTTGTGTTGAATGTACAACATGTCTATTAAATGTTAGTAAATGCAATTTGAATGAACATTGAACATGTCATACTTACAAGTTTATATTTTGCCATTTTAGTTAAGATTAAACCTTATGTTTCCATAATACATATTATTTTCTTTTATTCCTTAGGTTAATTCTTTCTATCTTTGGAATTTTGAACATAATTGACCATGGTGTTAGTTTGGAAGTTTAGAGGGTGTAAAAGTTTTTTTTTATGTTTGGATGGATTTTTTTAGAGGAAAGTTTCTATCGAAAAGCATTTGCAAGCTTCATTATGTACCCTTCCACAAGGTTGAATAATGTATTAAGTAATATAACTTTTGCCTAAAACCATTCACACTACTTATTTTTTGTCCATTCGCACGATTGAGTGAATTTTTAATGAGAATATATTTCTGCTCCCAATCGTTTGCATGATTCAACGTGTTCCCGTTCACATGGTAGTGTGAATATTTGGTAATCCATAGGTTTTGCATCAAACCGTTAAAACAAATTATTTTTTTCCATGTTCAAGCCCCAGTAATAACTTCCTAATATGATCTTTTGTAGTCACATTCCGTTCACGTGACATTTTTCTTTGTCGTATGCATGACTATTTTGGTTTTGCACTTTGCTTTCAGTACATGTTATTTGTTTATATGTTATAATATGTTATACTTGATGCATATTTATCTTTACATTTCATGTGTTGGTGTGATATTTGCTCTTTATATTTTATTGCTCAATTGTTTGATATATTCCGTATCAAAAAGGGGGAGAAATTTTTTATTCAGGAGGAGAAATTCTTTCATAAATAGGGAGAAATATTGTGATAAAGTAGAAAGATGTTTTCGATTAAGGGTGAGAAAATTTCTCATAGACGTTCATATCATTCTTTACTCATATTGCGCCCAAAAAGGGTGAGCATGCAGGCGTAATTATTTTGCGTTGTTTGAAATTTTGTAGGTTTATATTTGGACTTCAGCTCATGTTAACCGAAACTTCATGATCATATCGTTCGATAGTTTTTACTTCCGTCTTTATTGATCATAGGCTTTAGGGGATGTGTATGATTTCTTTAGACTTTGATGTATTTTGAATTTTTGGTATTACCACAGAATAAGCCAAATGGGGAGATTGAAGATGTAAAATTTCATAGTATATAAAGATTGGTTATATCTTGTGCCAAACCTTTTGAGTCTTGCTTCGATTGGACAAATAATTCAATCCTCATATAGAAATAGGGTGTGTAGAGTCTCATGATATCATTTGAACATCTTCTCATCATCTATAAGCTTGAAGATATACAATAATTTTGAAGATATTGTATCCTTTTGTCGTTTTTTAGGTTTGATGGAAGGTTCACACACTTGCACGTATTTAAAAAGATAAATTTGGAAGAAAATATTGTGTTTTAAAAGTGTGAGGAGCATATTGTGGAGTTTGGATCAAAATCTTTGCACATAATTATGATTTGGAGGTTTCCAGTAAAATGTGTTCACGACATTATTTTGCAATCGCGAGCACGATTGATGTTTTTAAGTATGATCCGATCATTTCGACGTGACTTATCCATGTCCAATAAAATCTGGAGCGTGTGCATGGTGTCAAATCTCAATCGTGCGCATGGAGTCCGATACTTTTTTAAATCCTATATAAATATTTTTTACTCCAATTTTCATGTAAAGAGCTCATTTTAATCTAAAACCCATTTTGATGGCTTTTCCATTGTTTTGTTAATTCTGAGACTCAATTTATTTGAAAGTATTCCCTATAGTTTATAAGGAAGGAAAGAGAGGAGGGGAATTTTAGGAGAGAATGAAAGAGAATTGAGAATGTGGAGTACCTTTTGTTCTTACTGTTATTATATACTTTTATCGATGTTTTGTATCAGGTTAGCTCACAACTTATTAAATCCCCAACTATATCAACTTCATAGATTTCACACAAAGTGTGGTTGTCATTTTTGTTAGAGAGGCGTTGGGGGAAGCCAGATATCAGCCTCCATAAAAAGTAATATACAGTAAACAACAACCACTGGATCATATGTAAAATTCTATCAAATATGCGGCGAAGTTGGCGAATCCCTGATATGCCAAAATATACCATCGTCCTAGCCGACAATGTACACGGGCCTGCGACGAGGGGATAATTAAGCTAGGCCTTGTCCCATCTGTGGGTCATCCAAAGGATCATCATCGCCCTCTTCCCCGCTGGTAGGCCGATCCATAGCTACCTGGAAACCGACAATTGTTGACCCTCGGCTCAGTCAGAAGCCTCGGCCTCATGAGAATGCAAGACTAAGGCCGACCTTAGATCACCAACTGGCCGATGGTTTCAGCATCATCTATTTTCCTAGTCTCGAACTCGTCCAATGCGCGTAGGTTGAGGGTGACATCATCATGGCGCATGGTTTTGGAGATGCGTGGATCAGTGTGCTTGGCACACAAACCACACGTGGGCAAAATCGTTACTACCAGATCATCCCCTCACGTGAGGGAATATTTAGTCATCATGACCTGCATGTGACAAGGTTAGATGTCCACACTGGATTGGCTAAGAGCAATAAATTCATGCGTAAAACATGCTTGAGGGGTACATTATACCACCTAAGCACTATATATATATATATATATCTTTCATCCTCTTCATTGTAAAGGATCGATTAATACAAACCCTAGCTAAAACTCTGTTTATTTGTATACAGAAGAGAGAGAGAGAGAGAGAGAGAGAGAAATCTTGTGTTGTAAGGAGGCCATTAGAGCCATACTTACTAGTCAATTTCACTCACACGCACACAGTGGACGTAGGCTCCGGCCAAACCACTTAAATCCAGGTGTTCATCCTCTTCACCTCATCTCCTTCTTTGTTGATCTGTTGTGTTATTATTGCCATTGTTGTATACCTATTTGAGATTCATATATCTGTGACTTGGTGGTACCATTTTTGGTATCATTAGTCTGGAACCATCTGTGGGAATGAGAAGCGTCATCTCTTCCCTTCTCTAGCTTACCCTCACCGGAATCTCTAGTGGTGAACCAGTTATCCCCTCTTGTGGATCTGTTTCACCATTGAAAAGAGTTACTGTTGAGCTTTGCTCTTCAACTATAGCTCATCGATAAGGTTTAATGCATGGCATCAAAAGTTTCAGAAGAAGAGTAAAGATGGAAAGAAGAGATCAAATGATGATAAGATAGCACATTTTGAATGAGATCAAGAATGACCGGTCCCTAAGATGGTCCGAAAAGTTGAAAGCTCCCCTTACAAAAGGAATAAAAGTTATGGTGTGAATTTCACCAAGATCACGGGCATTAATCGACAAATGTTTTTCCCTGAAAGATGAGATTGAGAAGATGCTTAACGCTGGGAAGCTAAGGAAGTATGTGAGCAGTGATGTCCCGAAAGTAGGACGAGACTACCCCATAAGAAGAAGGGATGAAAAGTTCAGAGAAGATGTCCCAGGGAAGAAGGATGACGCCTCAGATGACAATGATGATGACGAACCAGACCTGCCGCCAAAGGATGATGATCCAAAGGGTCGGCTTCACATGATCTCGTTCAATGTGAAGATGATTTGCAGAGGACTAGCAGGGGTTGGTACAGAAGTGGCTGACTGTAAGGCGCATGTGGCCAAGGCTAAGGCCCTTCCCTGGGTTGAAGTCGTTAACTCGGTAGAAGTAAGAACAAAGTTCGAAAGAGAAAGAAGGTAGATATGGATACCTTAATTGTGGAATTTTCAATAATTGACCTCAAGGGAATCCTAGCTCCTCAGGATGACCCTTTGGTAATCACAAATAGAGTGCATGGGCATGACGTACCGAGGATATTGGTCGATGGGGGAAGTTCGGTTGACGTCATGTTCTGGCCTTATTTCAAAGGTTTGGGACTCAACAAGAAGAGGCTCGTCTCTTATCATCATCCTCTGATAGGGTTCAGCGGTGAGAAGCTGCACCCATTAGGAATGTATGAAATGGAAGTTAGAATGGGAGATGCTTGGCCTAAGAGGATAACAAAGAAGGTCAATTTCTTTTTGATGGATGAAAGAGTATATTCGACTTATAACATTATCATGGGAAGACTGGCCCTCAAGGAATTTGAGATCGTGCCATCTACTGTACACTAAATGGTAAAATTTTCGACCCCTTATGGTCTAGGGGAAGTCCAAGGTGATCAAGTGTTGGCACGTTAATGCTACTTCAACTCAGCCGAGGAGAAGGAAGCTCACAAGAAAATAACTACGACCTACAGTATTGACACCCTGGACCCTAGGGATGAGACTAAACTGAAAAAAGGGGAGGCCACGAAAGAGGTAGAATTCATCGTCCTTAATGAGGATGAGCCGGAAAAAATCATCCAGGTCGGTAAAGCCCTGAGAGGAGATATCAAGAAAGAGCTGATCAAATTCTTGAGAGAAAGATAGAGTATCTTCTTATGGAGTCATGAGGATATGTCGGGCATAGATCCTGAACTCTTTTTCCATAAACTTAATGTGGCCGACGATGCGAGGTCGATACGACAGAAGAGGAGAATTTATTTTCGGGAGAAATACAAGGTCATCCGGGAAGAGGTAAAGAAGCTGAAAAAGGCTCACTTCATAAGAGTGGTTATATATCCTGAGTGGCTGGCCAACGCTGTCATAGTTCCCAAACTAACGAGAAATGAAAAATGTGTGTAGACTTTACTAATTTGAACAAGGCTTGCCCCAATGATAGCTTTCCTTTACCCAGGATCGACCAGATAGTTGATGCCACAGCAGGCCATGAACTGATGAGTTTTATGGAGGCTTACTCAGGCTATAACCAGATATCCATAAACCCGACCGATGAGGAGAAGACTACCTTCATAACCGATAAGGGAACTTACTGCTACAAAGTCATGCCCTTCGATTTGAAGAATGCTGGAGCCACCTATCAGAGGCTTGTCAACAAGATGTTTGAGGATCAAATTAGGAAGACAATGAAAGTCTATGTTGATGATATGCTTAATAAAATTCTCAAGGACGACACCCATGTGGCCGACCTCAAACAAACCTTTGACACGATGGAAAAGTACAGGATAAAGATCAACCCTACAAAGTGTGTATTCGGCGTAGGGGTTGGTAAATTCTTGGGCTTCATCGTAAATCAGAGAGGGATAGAGGCCATCCCAGATAAGATCAGTTCCTTGGTAGAGATGAAGAGCCCAACTTCAATCAAGGATGTTCAAAGGTTGATGGTGAGAGTGGCGGTACTTAACAGGTTTGTAACCAGAGCCACTGACAAATGTCTTCCATTTTTTAAAGTTCTTAAAAAATATTTCGAGTGGAATGAGGAATGTGATAAGGCCTTCCAAGAGTTTAAGTCCTACCTCGGATCTCCCTTATTATTGTCACGGCCAGTCCAAGGGAAAAACTTTATGTATATCTAGCATTCTCAAAGTCAGCTATTAGCGCTGCCATCGTAAGAGACAAGGATGAAATACATAAGCCGGTATATTTCAATAGTAAGGCACTCCAGGGGGATGAACATAGGTACCCTAGGCTAGAAAAATTGCCCTACGCTCTGATTCACGCTTTAAGGAAGATGAAGCCGTACTTACAGGCTTATACAATAGTCATCCTAACGGACTCTCCACTTCGGCAAGTCATCCACAAGCTTGGGTAATAGAGCTTGGAGAGTTTGATATTATCTATCAGCCCGGAGTGGCCATCAAAGGGCAAGCATTAGTAAACTTCATGACCGAGTTCACCTGGGACGAGGCCGACAGTGAAAATTTTGAGACTACCAGCTGTGAACAAGGAAAAAGTGTAAGCTCTCCCCCGGGCAAGGCCGGGACAAGTTCAGCAAGAGGGAAAGTATCTGAAAATGAAAAGGAACAGTATCTCTTCAAAAATGGAGCCTTGGTAGAAGGTAGTTTCTCTGAGAGTGGAGTAGTGTGGAGCCTCTTCGTCGATGGGTACTCTTGCGAGAGTGGAAGTGGTGCAAGCCTAATAATGTTGGCACCAAATGGAATAGATATTGAATACGCATTGAGGTTCAGTTTTAAGTCCTCCAATAATGAGTCTGAATATGAAGATCTCATAGCAAGCCTCTCCTTGGCTCGGGCTCTGAATGTCGGCCAGCTCCTAGTTCATAGTGATTCAAGATTGGTGGTGAACCAGATCTTGGGGGCATATAAGGAGAAAGGCGATAGGATGGACAAATATTTGGAAAGAGTAAGGTAAGTATTGAAGAGTTTCAAAGAGGTGAAGCTGAACAAGATACCTCGGTTGGACAATGGCCAAGCTAACGCACTTGCAAGACTGGCCTCAGCTACAAGAACAGAGATAAAAAGGACGGTGCTGGTAGAAATTTTGCTTCGGCCGACCATTGAAGAAGAGGACAGTGCCTCAGAGTCTTGTCTAAATTTGAACATAGGAGCTTCCTGGATGGATCCTCTCATCAGGTACATAAAGGATGGGAAGTTACCAAAATCCAAGACCAAGAAAAGGAAGTTGAGATATAAAGCTGACAAGTTCTCCATCATATAAGACACTATATACAAGAAAGGATTTTTGCTTCCCCTGCTCAGATGTGTCCATCCTTCTGAGGTAGCATATATCCTGAAGGACGTGGATGAAGGTTCCTGCTCCAATAACATTGGGGGAAGATCCTTGGCTAAGAGGATTATTACACAAGGGTATTGGTGGCCGACCTTGGCCAAGGATGATGCATCATATGTCAAGAAGTGTGATAAGTGACAGAGGTTCGCTACCATTCCCCACCAGCCTCATCAGCCTCTGACTTCAATCACATCTCCTTGGTCGTTTGCAGTATGGTGAATTGATCTGGTAGGACCTTTACCCAGAACTGTGAATAATTATCGTTATCTGGTCATAGCGATAGATTACTTTTTGAAATGGGTGGAGGCCAAGCCGATGATTACAATCACGAAGCAGAATATCTTCCAATTCATCTAAAAAAATATCATCTGTAGATATGGCCTACTCAACAGCCTGATTTCTGATAATGGAACACAATTTAAGAACGTCTCCCTAGAAAAGTATTGCGAAAGGGTTAGCATCAAGCAATTCTTCTCCACCCCTGGTTGATCCCAGGCAAATGGGCAGACGGAAGTAACAAATCGAACAATCCTTGATGGAATCAAGAAGAAGCTAGAAGATGCAAAAGGGATATGGAATGAAGAAGTGTATGATGTCCTGTGGGCCTACAGAACAATGGAGAGAACTCCTACTGGGGAAACCCCATTTATTCTTTCTTGCGGATCGAAGGCAGTCGTACCAACGGAAATAGGTCTACCTACTCATAGCGATGAGCGAATGCTTGATTTAGATCTCATAGAAGAAAGAAGAGAAGACGCTGAAGTTAGGCAAGCTGCCTACCAGCAAAGAACTGTAAAATTTTACAATAAGCGGGTGAAGGCGCGTCCGCCGAAAGTAGGAGATTTGGTACTGAAGAAGACATGAAAAAAATCCAATAAGCTTCACCCAAATTGGCATGGCCCATACAAAGTAGTTGAAGAGGTGGTGTCGGGGACGTATAGATTGGAAAACTTGGAGGGGGAGTCATTCTCCAACCCATGGAACGTCGATCACCTCAAGAAATATTACCAATGAGACGATAGTTTTATTGTCTTGTCTGCATTCTATTGTGATACATGTGTATGAGGCTTCACATGAAAGAAATCCAATGAAATTTCACGATGTTCAAGTCTTCCCTCATATGTTATTTATTTACTCAGATATTTGTTTGCATGAAACAACTCATCTTAAGCTACAAAACATCATTCGTGGTGGAGTAAGCTTAAGTGGCCCTCGGTGATATGACAGTCCAGACGGGGTCAACCTCGTCCATGGAGTGCCAACAACATCGAAGGGCGCTTATTGTTATTAAACATCATTAATTTGGTGGACTGACTCCCTCAGCTGAGACAACAGTGCGTCAATGGGACGACCCTCCATGCACTCTCAAAAAAGACGAGGGGGGACTTACAACTAAAACACCATAATTTGATGGATGAAAATTATAAAATCACTTAGTTGTGGTTGATTATTAAACATCATTAATTTGGTGGACTGACTCCCTCGGTTGAGATGACAGTGCATGGATGGGACGACCCTCCATACACTCTCAAAAAAGATGAGAGAGGACTTATGCCTAAAACACCATAATTTGGTGGATGCAGATTATAAAATCACTTAGTTGTGGTTGATTATTAAGCATCATTAATTTGGTGGAGTGACTCCCTCGGTTAAGACAACAGTGCATGGATGGCATAACCCTCCATACACTCTCAAAAAAGACGAGGGAGGACTTATGCCTAAAACACCATAATTTGGTGGATGCAAATTATAAAATCACTTAGTTGTGGTTGATTATTAAACATCATTAATTTGGTGGGCCAATTCCCTCGACTAAGACGATAGTGCATGGATGGGATGACCCTCCATACACTCTCAAAAAAAACGAAGGAGGACTTGTGCCTAAAACACCATAATTTGGTGGATGCAAATTTTTAATAACGTATGAAGATATTATTTAAAGACACCATTGATTTGGTGAAATTATTCCCTCGACAAGGATGATAGCTCATGGATGAGATGATAGCAGTTTATGGTTAATTTATAACATTCAATCATTTAGAGGACAACGCAACAGCATAATTAAGGCATGCAAGCAAAGGCAAGAGAGAATGCAAATAAGAGGGCAATGAAAGATTTCATTTCATAAAATAAAAAGAACAAATATGATAAAAGATTTTATGACAAGCAACAGTATTACAAAAAGAAAGGTATCAGCCACAGACGACCACCCTATTATGTTGGTGCAGTACAAATGGTTGCCTTGGTCCCGCCAGTAGCTACGACAGTCGACGCATCCGCATTGCCTCCCTCATCCATGTTAGGGTCAGCCGATGTCCCTTCTCACTCAGTCATTGCCAAAGACTCAACATGTGATAGAGCCTCAACCATTAGAGGGTCCTCGAGGTCGACAGCTTCCAAGGACGATCGGATGGAAGATACTGCATCAGCGAACTTTAAGACGACCCATTGGCAGGCCGTCTTGATCCCTCTCTCCAAGTACTCCAGGATGAAGCCTTGAAACTCATCTGAGGTCTTGTACACTTCAACATCATCTACAATAAGGTCAGCCTCAAATTTTGTGGCTTGGTTCTTTAAAGCTTCATCCATTTCCTTGATGGTGTCGTCCTTTAGCTTCAGCTGGTCGTTATGCTGAAGTTTGAGCTCGTCTATGGCCTGCTTATGTTCGGTCTTGAGGTCATCTATCTGGGCCTGAGGTCGGCCTCGGCCTAAATTTCTCTCCCGACCTCACTAAACTTTTGTTGGTTTTCAGCCATCCACTTGGTGGCTAAAGCCAGGGTACAAACAGACTGCAAGAAATAAAGGCAAAATCAGATAAAGATCAAGTATTGACAAGTATGTGATCAAAAGAACGAGGATGATACTTATGCCATGTGGTGATGGCCAAAGTCGTAGATCTTGGCCGAGGGAATCTTGGCCAAGAACTCATAATCAGCAGCTGAAGGAGTTGCAAATATGGCAGCCTTTGCAGCCCTGATGTTGGTAATAAGGGAAGTGGGGTCGGCCTTAAGCTGGGATAAGTTGGCCAACTAGAATTCCCCCAGGGATGACGAAGAGCCGACATCGGAACCTGATGTCGTCTATGTGGCACCAACCTTCGGCCTCGTCGCAGGGTCTGGACGAGTGTCGACAGGGACCTCATGCCCCTTCCTCTTGCGTGTGGCCTCGGCAGTTGGCCACCCAACAGTAGTCTTCTTGGGGGTGGTTGTTTATTCTTCTTCTTCCCCAGACCAGCCAACAAACTTAGTGTTGTCATCTCTCAGATATCGTTTGGTATGTTAGGTGGACGACCTACAAGATAAGACAACATGTTAGTACAATTAATAAATGAGATGAGGGAAAACTTGAAGGAAAAATAACTCAAAAATCTCCTCAAGGGGGTCAACCCCCAGACCAGGCTCTTTAAGGTATTCAGGAGTCATGAGGTCTTCAAATTTTGGGAGAGCGACCTCTACTTCCTGCTCTCTCAAATAGTCAGCCACGTCCCTTTCCTCGAGGTTGAGGCCAGGGTCTGACCTTGCAATCATGGAAGGATTTGACCAAATGCATGGAACCCTCGGCTCGTCCTCAGCAGG
Organism: Sambucus nigra; assembly: GCA_949130495.1. NCBI lineage: Eukaryota > Viridiplantae > Streptophyta > Magnoliopsida > Dipsacales > Adoxaceae > Sambucus > Sambucus nigra. The sequence goes on from OX422213.1 coordinate 313,699,756, forward strand.
GTCGGCATCGACCAGGAATTCCCAAGCCCCGGAAATTAAGAAAAACCTCTATTTCCAATTGTGGTTTGAGGTCTGGGTCACTTGGATGAGCTTCTTATCTGAATTTCTGACACCTAAATGAAAATAACATGGTTGCTTGGACGAGGACGAGATATTGTAGTAGGCTAAAAAGAGTTCAGCTGATGGCTCGTCCATGAAAGTGTTCTTCCACGGGGAAATGTACCTCGGGATGATTCTCCAGGAATTGGGGGGTAATTGAGTAGGAGCAACCCCCAGAGCAGACAGGATGGCCCTAATAGCAGGATGAAAAGGTACTGAACATCTGATCGTAAACAACAACCTCTCCCTCTCGGCCCTGAAAAACTCTCTCGTCGTCGTTCAGAACCCTCATTGTGATATCGTACTGGATGCCGAACGAATGCCTCCATACAAGGAGGTCACACTCTTTGACAAAAGAGACGAAACATGAATCATATGAGGTGTCAACTTGCTCCTCGTCCTCCACACTAACGGCCTCAGCCTCCTAAGTAGCAAGGGGGCTTCTGGGAACTTTGCCTGAAACTCAGCAAAGGACATAACTGATACAGGAACAGCATTCGGATGAAGTGTCGGCCCGGCTTGATCGGGATAAATGGGAATTGATTGGTCGTCCCGCCCAGATGTCTCGGCAGTGTTGCCTCCATCCCAAGGTTGTGGTTCCCCCATCGTCTCTTCAAAATTGTGACCCTTGTCCTGGGGTTGGGACGAGCCAAAGGCTTCTGGAGATGTGGGTAGTATTGTGGCTAAAGGTGCGTCGTACCCAAATGGGGTCGGCCCTACGTTTTACCTCGGCCTCTTTTTCTATCCTACGAATTTCTTAAAAACACCTTTCCCTCGATGTGGGAAATTCCTCTGCCAACTTATAAAGCCTTTGTAACATTCAAAGGACAACCTTAGACTTGAAAAAATCTGAGAATAAAATAAAGGAAAGCACGAACAAGTGGGAGTTGTTGACTAGTTTGACCACAAGATCAAACTAGAAGAAACGAATCGTTTATAAACCAAACAATGAAAAACATTGATGAAGGCTACTAGAGGAGATGACCGAAAACTCACCGGAGTTCACAATTATGGGATCTTTGGTTTCTGTGTAAGCCTAGACATGGTATAAGGTTTTCTACAACCTAATGACCACCAGTGTACTCCCTAAATCTAGCCCTAAAAGCCACCACAGGCGGCTGTTAAATGAGATCAAGATCGCCAAAAAATCTCAAGTTGACCAACAATGGAGAAAAGGAAAATGATATGTAATAATGGAGGAAAGGAACAGAGAATGACGAAGGGAAGTTACCTGGAAAAGGGAAGAGAAGATAAACCTTGAAATGAGAACGATGTATTACCTGAAAACAGAGATGGTAGAGAAGAGGTCGCAGAATCTAGAGAGAGGAAACACGCGAAGTATTTAGAGAAGAAAGAGAAAATAAAGATTTTCTCAAAATTTAAATATCACTTAATGATTTGGCACAATGACCCAAGCGACGCACAGTTTCCTATGCATATCATCGTTAGGGCACTATGGCCTAAGTATAACTAATAGTCGTCATTCTTGGAAGGTGCAACATGATTGACAAGTGTCAATTGGGAGCCTCATCGAATTGACTACCAAAAAACAATAGTACCCCTCATACCATCAATAGCTAAGGGCCAAGGGGTGATTGATATGCCAAAATATACCCTCGTTCTAGCCGACAATATACACGGCCTGCGACGAGGGGATAATTAAGCTAGGCCTTGTCCCATCTATGGGTCATCCAAAGGATCATCATCGGCCTCGGCCCTGCTGGTAGGCTGATCCATAGCTACCTGGAAACTAACAAGTGTTGAACCTCGGCTCAGTCAGAAGCCTCGGCCTCGTCTCATGAGAATGCAAGACAAAGGCCAACCTTAGATCACCAACTGGGCCGATGGTTTCAGCATCATCTATTTTCCTAGTCTCGACCTCGGCCAATGTTCGTAGGCGGAGGGTGACATATTCATGGTGCGTGGTTTGAAAGACGCGTGGATCAGTGCGTATGGGACACAAACCACACGTGGGCAAAACCGCTACTACCAGATCATCCCCTCGCGTGAGGGAATATTTAGTCATCATCACCTACATGTGATAGGGTCAGATGTCCACACTGGATTGGCTAAAAGCACTACATTCATGCATACAACATGCTTGGGGGGTACAATATACCCCCTAAGCACTATATATAGAGAGAGGCCCTCTCCTGTAAGGACTCCTTATGGTGCAGACTCCGGTACATACCATTTTTTTAAATAGTAAAAAAATGAATTTTTTTATGAAACTTCATGGATATGATCTCCATGGTGGGAAGATCACCTCTAATTTTTTTCATCAAAAAATTCAATAAAAAAAACCGTTGAGATAAAGTGATATACAAAAAAATGGTATAAATATGCATTTTCGACCGTTGAAATGTTAGCGATGATCTCACCCTATGAAACTTCATGGATATGATCTCTATAGTGAGAAGATCATATCCATGAAGTTTCATCAAAAATTCAATCAATAAAGCGGCTGGGTCGACCCAACATTTCAACGATTGAAAATGCATATTTATATCATTTTTTTACATATCTGTCATCTCAACGGTTTTTTTATTGAATTTTTCAACGAAAAAAATTGGATATGATCTTCTCACCATGAAGATCATATCCATGAAGTTTCATAAAAAAATTATTTTTTTAGTATTTTTAAAAAAATAGTATGTACCGAGGTCTGCACCATAAGGAGTCCTTAGAGGAGACTTTCTGTATGTATATATATATATATATATATATATATATATATATATATATATATATATATATATATATATATGTGTGTGTGTCTTTCATCCTCTTCATTATAAAGGATCGATTAATAAAAAAAAAACTAGCTAAAACTCTGCTCATTTGTATACAGAAGAGAGAGAGAGAGGTTGTGTTGTAACCAGGCCATTAGAACCATACTTATTAGTGGATTTCACTCACACACACACATAATAGACTTAGGCTTTGGTCGAACCACTTAAATCCAGGTGTTCATCCTCTTCACCTCATCTCCTTCTTTGTTGATTTGTTGTGTGATTATTGTCATTGTTGTATACATGTTTGAGCTTCATATATCTGTGACTTGGTGGAACCATTTTTGGCATCATCAATCCCCACAGTGGATCAAAGGCTATAAAGTAAAGCAAAATCGGAGTGTTTAAGCTACATCCATTTTTCCTTTTAGATATAATTTTAGATGATAGTTATAATATTATTTTTTAAGAATATAATTTTAAAAGATAGTTATATTTAGATACATATAATTATTATTATTTATTGTTCTCATTATTTTAACAAATCACTATACAAAAATATAATTATAAAAGTATCAAAAATAAGAAAACATACAGATACACACATCACATGTTTTATAACTTTTAGTTAGAGAAAAGAACCCCGCTGAGATATGCAATTTATACAGGAATTCTAATAAACTGTTTTTTATACCAAGAATCCCATAAACCGTGCATTTTTTTTTTTTTTACAAAGACCCTTCTGAAAACTTTTTTGTGATAATTTTCATAATTAAGATTTTTTTGTATTTGAGTTTTTTTTCTGCAAAAACTAAATGATAAGAGATTTCTCATACTTTTACCTTTTTAATTTTATTGATAGAAAAAGGTAAATTTCATAATAGGAGCAACTCTCCTTATTTTAAATAAATTAGTATATACTTTGATTATCAGTCAACTCGAGGGTTCCGAGATAAAGTCTTTACAAAAGAGAAACTCAAACTTTTGTTTATAAAATTAGTTCTTATATATGAAAAATTAGAAAATTTTGCTTAGAGTAAACCGCAAATGGGTTAATCAATATTTAGTTCATTCACAAAGTAGGGAGGAAGAGAGTGCTCATTGTGTGGTAGTTGGAGGTGGCACATAGGAATAAAGGGGGAGGTGATGGCAAGGGTGGGAGAGGGAGCCGTGGAGAGAGGTGGGTGGTGGTGCAATGGTGCTCAGATGGACGGGAGAGAGTTTGGGTTTTGATTTTATTTTTTATTTATCCCCCTTTTTTTCGCTTTTCTAATAACTTTATCACTTATATTGGTTTTTTATGTCTTTCTAATTATATTTTAAAGGACACATTTTAACAATCACCATCAACGAGTAAACAAATTTTAACAATAACCATCAACAAGGTACTCGAGTTTGTTTAGAAAAAAATTCAAACCAGCTCTTCTCAAACGAAAAAGAAAAAATGTTTGAGTTAAGCTTGGGCAACTCTCCTCAACCGAATTACATCCCCAAGTGCAAGGCATACACTGACTCAACTCGTCTCAACCAGTGAACAAATCCTCTGCACTTGTAAACTGAATACGTAGGGAAGAACTTTCACACATTTCATTAATTTGTGCTTATAAATAACTTCTGAATACAGCTATTTTTCTTGAATGCAATTATTTGCAATATGCACTGCATAACTTTAATACCAAGGGACCGCTTATTTCTGTCACTAATTAGCACTTGGCCACCTGTTGGGTGCAGAATACGAATCGATCCTAAACCATTCAAATAAATGAAAGCAACTAGATGAATGGGTGTAGGTAGGGCCATCCCTACCCTCATATATTATATGACTTTTCAAGAGATGACCCTTCCCAAGGCCACTTGACTTTTGGACAGATTGTCTTTTTCTTGTAAACCCATCATTTACATCTCCCTTTTTTCCTGGTCAAAAGCTAGCGACTGAAGAGTCATCAGTCGATATTGCACTAGGGTAGGCCCGGGAAAATGGGTTTAAAAGATTCAAACCACCCATCATCACCCACAAAACAAACTGTCCATAGCCATATTTACTTTTACGACATTGGCAGATCAATTTGCGAGTTATAAAAGCACAAGCTAGTTTACTCTCTCCACTATTTATCTCCCTCACAATCATCGGAATCATTCGTTGTTCGTCTCTGGCCAAGGGAAGTAGAGAGAGGAGGAGAAAAAGAGGAAAACTGTTTGGCCGAAACCACGCGGTCCAAATCCAATACAAATCCGACCCGCAAATTACATCAAACCGTATCTGACCCGCCCAAAATCGACTCAATCCAATTCACATCCGCCCAAGGGTATCAATCGTGGTGCTATTTTGGGTCATTTTAGATTTGTGTATATTTTTACTCATTATCAAACTGAATTATTGAATTAATTAGGTCAGCATTAACTCATTCTGACTATTGATCGATTCGTATTTAATTTTAACAAGCTTGTCAAAACTTAGAATACATTAATTACAAATACTCACAAAATCAAGTAAAGAACATCTCTAAGACACCGGGTTTAATATAATGTTAGATTAAAATATTAAAACAAATTATAAGTTACAATTCTCCATATAATACTAGTTGGACAAGTTTGTTGCATCAAAATTAATTCATGGTAGTCCGAAACAAAAGGAAGGGTTTTCTGTCTTCACGTGAGGCCGCACCAGGCAGCAAATTCCTAAACTAAGCAAGACCCTCTATGAGACAACTAAAGCAGCTAATGCAATCTAGATCCTTCTTCTTTCACAACTTCGAATTTAACATGGGTCATATGACTTTCTGGTCTTCTATCTAAACCATGAAGAAAACTAAACATATGCTAGTGGGAAGTCATAAAGTAGTTGGTTGATTGTCAACCATTGCCCTGTTAGAAATGCTCAAAATGGACGTGTGGCATCCTTTAAAACAAAGGAACTGTTCGTTTTTCCATAATCGTGCAATAAAATTACCAGTAGAAAAATTCAGAAGTATTTGCACCATCGCGTAAGAGAAATGAGGTTGAGAAACTAATCAAGCTATTATACAAAAAATTGCATCCAAAGTTTAAATTTAAAAACTCATGAAAGAAAGAGTCGACATTACAATGTTTACAAAAAGCTGTAGCATTGGAAGCTTTCAGAGCTTGACCTCTACGTCAACCCCAGCCGGAAGGTCTAGCTGCATCAATGAATCTATCGTTTGGGCTGTTGGGTATAGAATATCAATGAGCCGCTGATGAGTTCTGATCTCGAAATGGAACCTGGCATCTTTGTGGACGTGAGGAGATTTAAGTACACAATAAATACGCTTCTTAGTCGGTAAAGGCACAGGTCCCATGGTCTTTGCATTGGTCGTCCTGGCAGCATCCATAATCTGCTTGCACGAGTCCTCTATTAACGGCACCCAGTATGACCTAAGTTTAATTCTGATTTTCTGCTTTGGTGCCATCTGCAAACATGAAATAACAGCTTTCATGATGTGAAACGCAACGGAAATTTCACAAATAAACAAATATCTCCAATTTATAAGAACTCAAAATATCATTATTGGCAAAAGTGACTACAAGAGGAAGCGTTGGGGCTCTATCTATACTAAACCCAAGGCTTGGGGAGCAAGCCTCCTAATTAAAAAGGGAGCTAAAGAACCTAATTAAAATAGATAACTAATTAAAAGATAAATCCTAATAATAATCTAAACAATATACTCAAATCAACAAGCCTTTGCCCAATCATTTGGGGTTAGCTAATAATCTAAACAATATCTATATAAATAATATAATATCAATGTAACTAAAATAATAATATTCAAATTTTTCATAAATATCCGGATGCATCACCCCCCCCCCCCCCCCCTCCCCTCCTTTGAAAAGCTCGTCATGAGCGTTAAAGTGGTATGTTGTCCATTTTCGGTAGAACATGGATACGTGTGGTGAGAACCTCAGCATGCTCAGGTGGTTGCCCCATTTCTTCTTCACATTCAGAAACTAAAATCGGCTTCTTCTTCTTGTTGGGACAATCTGAAGCTCGATGTCCGAATACCTCGCAATCATAACACTTGAAGTGGATCCCCAAAGTAGTAAGAACTGGAGTTGTAGTATGTGTTGCAGTTGCTTTAACGGGTGGTTTGTTGGTTGTCCCACCCCTTGTCATAGCTGCCCCTGCCTTGAAATAATTCTCCACCTTCCTTGCATACTCAATTGCTTGGCTTAAGGAACTAATTTGATGTCGTTTGGTACTTAAGCTGGAGGCCCTAAATGTAACACCCACTTAGTTGTTTCGTGCTCTCCTTTAGTCTAGCCCGAACTCAAAGCAACTGAAATTGTTCTGAATATTCTTTAACAAACATATAACCCTGCTTGAGGCTTTAGACACGTGCAAATAGGTCCCTCTCGTAATTCTCGGGGATGAAGGCAGCCACCATCTCCGCCTTCATTTATTCCCAAGAGATAATTAGATCTAAATCATTTGTTGCCCTGCCATGCAATAATTGATCCCACCACACCAAGGCATAACCCTCCAATTTTGCAGCTGCATATTTGACACATCTATAACCCTGGTATTCCTTTGAATCAAATAAATACTCAACACGTTTCAACCGATCCATAAACGCATCTGGATCCATTTTTTCATCAAACATACTCGCAACAATACGAACATCACTATGCATAGCCTTGCCAAATAATTTAATTAAAATATTAAGGTTGTCCTCCGTTAGTCCCCCACCTCGTAACACATCATCGGGGTCCTCATCATAGCCCGTTTGGGCCCATCGGGGCTGTCGTTGGGTTGCCCAACGTGGCTGTTTAGGGGGCTGATTTTTCGGGTCCGTATTATGCAGTTTTCCTTGAGTCATTTTAAAGGGACAATAGTTGTTCATGTGCCCTTTATTCCCACACCCGTGACCTATGAAGCACGGACACTCTCCCGAAAGCCAACGTGTCGTGTCGGACACCTATGAAGCACGAACTCTCTTCCGGAAGCCATGAGCCAACTTTGACTCAAGTGATGGTAATTGTGCTTTATTTATGATTCTTGAGGTCAAAGTGTGTTTGAATTTTGTTTTATATGGTCCATTTTCTTAATTTCATGTTAGGAATGCTTTAATAATGTATTTTATGGAGAAAATCTGTTTTATTTCATTAATATATATTTAAATATATATTATATATTATACTTATCATAGCGTGTGGTATCCTAGTTTTCGGATCAATCACGTATCGCGTGTCAAAACACGTATTACGTGTTCGTGCTTCATAGCCCGTGACACATGTTCGTGGGATGGAATGTAGAGGGGTGGGCCATCATACCTCATAGAGTGGTGTAAACCGTCATGATAAGTCTCCATTCGTTGATTGGCCTTTCATCGGTATACGACGGGCGGCGGGGAGGGGAATACCATCATCTTCATCAGTTTCTTCTCCGTCCACCTTTAATTTAAACGAGTTGGACTGAATTGCTTGGACCCATTGTGACACATCTTTTTGGCCCCTTTATAACCCCACGGCACCGATTGAGGGATTAAATAAATGAAAGTCTCTTTTTCCCGACATTTGTCAAATTTTTGAGGGGACAAGCCCTCAATAAGGATCACCTCCTTCTCCGGGTGCAACGGTCATTTACCCAAGGCCTTTTCCAGCGGGGCTCACTCCCAAGTCTCCATCTTCGCATCGAACACATCAATGGATTCTTTTACGTCAATCTGAAAGTCCCCGTGCGCTGTTTGGACTGGGTTTTTTTTCAAATCAGCATGTGCCTCTTTAAAAACGTCATCAAAAATCCTTTGGTATACCCACGGGGTTGGGCCGCCCTACCAACCTGTTGGGCGGCTCGAGGGGGGGGGGGGGGGGGGGTCAAGGGGCTATGACTCCTCTCCTCTCCGCCCTCCTCCAGCCTGTTATAACCCTAGCTGGGGGCCCATGCAACACGTGGATGCCATCATTGTTGTCTTTGGCCTCGGTCAAAAGCCCTGTTTGTGCCGGTGTTGTCGTGATGATGAGAGTGCGCGACGGTCTACTGGTGTGGGCCACGATCCCACCGACTTTCAATTTTTCAAATTTCTCATTGATGTGACTTTGTTATTGTTGGATACTTTCAGCTCCGCCATATTAGATAACATCAATTGGATGTTTTCTAGGGCAGATTCTTTGGTCTTGGATTGTTTCCTTGCTTTGGGAGGCATCCTTGCGTTTTGGTTTACACACACGAGTAAAATACATACACTAGGGTTTGATAATCAAGATCAAAACTGATACCAATATTGTGAAACGCGGGGAAAATATCACAAATAAACAAATCTCTCCAAGAACTCAAAATATCATTAATGGCAAAAGTGATTACAAGAGGGAGCCCTAGAGCTTTATTTATACTATACCTTGGACTTGGGGAGCAAGTCTCCAAATAACCTAAATAAAATAGATAACTAACTAAAAGATAAATCCTAATAATAATCTAAACAATATCTAAATAAATAATATAATATTTATGTAACTAAAATAATAATAATATTTAAATTTTCATAAATATCCGAATGCATCAATTACAGTGCTCACTTGATAACTTCGATGACATAGAAGTTAGTATTTGCAGATGTCTAGAAGTTAACCCACTGTTCTAAAAAAAGGCCTTGAAGACCCCCTATAATGTAGAAGGTGGTAGACCTTGTAGTTTTATTAAAAAATTGCTAAAAACAAGGTGTTGAATCTAAACGGGTATTTAATATGCTGGAAGACCGTTTAATATGTTGGAAGGCCAAAAGGTGTTTTTTTTAAAGATGCTTTTTTTAGTTTTTCTGAATTAGTTTATCTTTGTAATCGCTATAATCACTGCATATTATTGTTATTAATGGTTGGTTGCTTAAGTAGTTTGTTTTAATGCTTGGACTTATCTTTTTTTCTAATAAGACATTACGAGTAGTTGTATTTAAAATTCAAATCTACCTCAAATGAGGCTTACATGGGGGTATTTAAAGGGGAAGAGTAGCTTAGGCTCCAAGCTAACGCCCTAATGTCAAAAAGGCCATTACTACTCCTTACCTTTAATTACTAAAGCTAAACAAATGAAAATACAAATAATAAAATAAAAAAAATACAAAAGAAAATAAAATGACTAATAAAACCCTAAAATATGGGCCATTTCCATCACTCTTCCCCTCTTAAACCAAGCTAGTCCTCTAGCGTTCAAAATTTGGGGATTCGCATGGAAATTTCAAAAATTGAGCCAAAAAAAATTGTGGACCCAAAAATAATTCTTGAAACTTGAGGAGTGCACATCCCACAAATTTGTTCTTTATTTCTTCTTCCCCTCTTCGTCTTCACCCAAATCAGCCCTAGATTTATCCAATCGGGTCAAAAACCATGATTTTGGGGCGGTTAGAAGGGTTTGAGGTTGGGTAGGGCAGCCCAAGGGGTTTCCGAGAAGACCTACGGCAAAATCATAGGTTTTCGGGATCAATTTGAGGCTGAGAGAACTGCCCGACCACCAGGGGTGGTTGGCGGCCTAGAGGGGACCAAGTTTGGGTCGAGTTGGGTTTGGGTGGAACCTCTTTGGGGTCGGGTGAACTGGGGTTTCGGTCACGGGCAGACGAGGAGGGTTTGGTGTGGTCAGAGATGAGGTGGGGAGGCAGGGGGTTGGGCCTGCTGTGGGCAATGAATTTAGGGAGATTTGGGCTCTGCGCCGGGTCGGACTGCCTTCGGCAGTGACTTGGGTGGGATGGGGCTGCATGGGGGACTAGGGTTTGAGGCGGGGTGAGGGTAGACTGGGGGGTTTTGAGAGTTGGAGGAGATTAGTTGGATGAGGGTATCAAATTTTTGGTTGAGTTCTTGGGTTAGGGCTAAGGTTTGTTTTTGTTGTTCGATCATGTGCCTCCATTCTTAAATCTCTTCATTGTGTTGTTTGGATCTCTTTGGAGCCATTGAAGAGTAGTGTACGATTTGATAAAAAAATTACACCGATACACACCAATGTGGAGCGACACCCACTCTGATACCAATTTGACATAAATTACACGTCAAAAGGCTTCTAAAAATATCTAACACATCTTTAGAGAGAGAAACACTCTTTTCAATTTCAAACTTAAAGTCTACCTCAAATGAGGCTTACATAGGGGGTATTTAAAGGGGAGGAGTAGCTTAGGCTCCAAGCTAGGGCCCTAATTACAAAAATGTCATTACTACTCCTTACCTTTAAATACTAAAGCAAAAAAAATAAAAATACAAATAATGAAATAAAAGAAAATACAAAATAAAATAACTAGTAAAATCCTACAATATGGCCCATTTCCATCATTTTCTTATTAATTTTGGTAGTGAGAGAGTAAGCTAGCATGAGTTGGAACTTTTTAATTCTTTGTTTTTGGTAGTTAATAATGGGTAAACGAGATTTTAACTCGATTGGTTGTGTTAGCAACCATGACTCCCCCATTAATAGGAGGTGGGTTCCATTCACACGTTGGAGAGAGCAAAATGGGTCATCATTCAATGTAGTAGTGTATTTATATGTAAGATATAAAATCCACCTCACCGAAGAGAGGCGATTAGATACTCCAATTTCGTTCCTTGTAGTAACCTTATAATAGTTTCCACCTCGACATGTTACATCCTCTCATGAAGGAGGGAATTAGATTCGAGCATAATTAGGGGTGTCAAATCTTAACACGACACGACAACACGACACGAAACGACACGAAATTAGCCCCAAAAACACGACTTGTCGTGTTTCGTGTCGTGTACGTGTTCGTGTTTTTTAACACGAACTCGTGTCGTGTCGTGTTCGTGTCAAAAAAATTGATACGAAATTGACCCAATTAACACGACCCATTTAACACGATTTGAACCCAATTGACAAGACCCAATTACACCTAAATAAACCCAATTAAACCTATTTAAAAATAAATGAATCCTACACGTACACTTGTCAAAAGATTAACCCATCTCACATTTTAACACTCAAAACCCTAAATATCACCCAAACATCTAACCGATCTCACATTTCAATCTCACCTCTCTCTCTCTCTAACTCACCCACCCTCTCATTACAGCAACCGCCCCGCCCCACCCACCCGACACTCACCCTCCTCACGGCCACCATCTCATCTCCATCTTCTTCTCCCCCCCCCCCCCCCCCTCTCCCCACTCCCTATCCCTCCTTTTTCAACTTAACACCTTCACCCACCATGGCAAGGTTGTGCTCCAGCTAGAGACCTTGGAGGGGCTGAGTCCAAGTTTGTGGCCGCACATCTGACATCGCACGAGCCTTTCCCTGCATAACTTTTACGGAAACGGAGGAGGGACTTGGTGCCGGAGAGGGGTAATGCGAGAGGCAAAGCCACGATGCATAGGGTTGGGTTTTTTCCTAGATTGTAATTTCTTCAGATTGTAATTTCTTCATCTTTCTTTAGATTGTAATTTTTTTAAGATTGATTGTTGATAATCATGCTTGTTGTAATATTGTAGTTTGAATAAGATTCGACATTAGTTGGGTGAGAAAGTGGGGATAATATTTGACAAAAAAACTGAATTTTTTTAGTCCTATTTTGGGGATAATAGGCTATTATCCTCATCCTTGGTTAACTGCTCCCATCACCACGAATGTGAAATAAAGAAAACAAAAAAAAATCGTGTTACGTTAACAGCTCAATTTTGTGCTAATCGTGTTAGTTTGTATAAAAATTGATTTTCGTGTAAATCGTGTTAATTGAAAAAATCGTGCTTATCGTGGTAATTTAAATAAAAAGAAAATTTGTGTTAAGTATGTCGTGTCGTGTTTTTATGTGTTTCGTGTTCGTGGCGCTTAAAAAAACACCTCGTGTTCACTAATTCATTGTCGTGTCGTGTTAGGCGAAAACACGACCCAATAACACGATTTGCCACCCCTAAGCATAATAGCTGACAAGTCTCAAAACAACTCTAAAGATCCTTTCTCCTCAAAACCAAACTCTCCCAAAATCAATCAAAGCCATAAAAGCTCACTTAATATTGTAAAACAATTGCCTGCTTTTGTTATTCCATGAGATAAGATGGGGATCATAGAATGTGCAAAAGCTCAAAGTGGAACACTTGTCAATCTTGGACCCAATATAGTCTGCATCAGTGAAACACGAGAGTCGTGGTGGACTCCTTAGGGCATAAAGCAACTCAAACTATGGACATTATTTGAGATATCTCAAGATATCATAAACAACATCTAAATGGGTGGTGTGTAGAGCATGTATAAACATGTTGATCATACTTACGACAAAAGTCAAATCATGTCTTATGTTGGTACAATAAATGAGATGTCCAACCAATCCTGAAGGATGAGGATTTAAGTCACTTGTCTTGGTTGAGAGCTTCGAGTCGAAATCGGGCGTCACCTTAGAATCCCAGTATCCTGAAAAAGATCCAACGTATAGTTATGTTGGGATAAAGAGACCACACGACGAGACCCAACCACCTCAATCCCAAGAAAGTAACGAAGACTAAGTCATTCACGTCAAAATTTGCCAGTATCCCGATTCACTTGCGAAATCCCATCAACATCATCACCGATAATAATGATTTCATCCATATATGCCAATAAAATCATGCATCTACCATCATACTGACGATGAATAAAGCATGACATGGTTAGAATGACACCGAGTAAAACCCATGGATAAAACCACCTCACTTAATCGAGTGAACCAAGCTCGAGGTGATTGCTTACGGACATAACCAGACTTTCAGAGATGCCAAATTTTCCCTGTATACTCCCCTTCAGCCTGAAAATCCGAAGGGGGGTCCATGTAGATAGTCTCGGAGAGACTCCCATGTAGAAAAGCATATTAAACGTATACTTCGAGAGAAATCCACAGGTGCACCGAAACGGGCTTTGTCACTGGTGCAAATATGGTACCAAAATCCTTATCGAGAACTTGGGTAACGAGAGTTAAAGTCAAAAGTAAATTATGGTAAAGGAGATGTAAAGCCACTTGAATACGTAAAAGGATCTGTATTTCAGCTCTTTTTTGCTATTTGCACTATTGTCATGCTATTTGTGAATTGTATCTTTCCCTTTTCCCAAACCGCGGTCGTTTAAAGGAAAGATAATAACCTTCGTTTTTTTCGGGTCGGTGCATCTTTTAACATTTTTTTGTTTGATTTTCTTTATATTTGATGAAATGTACTACTTTTGATTTCTCATTTGCTTGCCAGTTCATCTTTTTTCGAAATATTATTACATACTATTATATTTTTATGTAAAACTAGAAATAATTTTATATGTGAGTTTGCCTTCCTATGTATGGGATATTTGTAATAGATATCTTTATATCATTAGAATTTTTAATTTTTTTTATCATATGAAATCAAGTAACAAATCGCTTGCGTGGTGCGCAACGCTTTATACGCGAAGCCACTGCAAAATCAGAACGTGACACATAAAATGTTATATATTGAGTATCAATGTTTTAAATTGGGTTACCCACTATTGTGTTTTGTCCTTAAAAAATGCAACATTGGGCATCTAATATAGCATTTGTCACAAATAGTGTGCGTTATTTCACACTATTGTCGCTATATCAACTATTTTGTGCCATTTGCACTATTGACATGCTATTTATGTATTTTATTTCCCCCTTTCCCAAAATGTGGTCGTTTAAATGAAAAGAATAACCTTCGTTTTATTCGAGGCGGTGCATCTTTACATTCTCTCATTTTTGGGTTTGATTTCCTTTATATTGGATAAAAGGTACCACTTTTATTTCTCATTTTCTTTCTCGTTTATTCTTTTTTTAAATAGTTTTACATAATATTAGTTCAAAATGAAATACAACTAGAAATAATTTATATTGAGTTTACAATCCTATGTATGGGATATTTCTAATAGATTTCTTTATATCATTTGTGTTTTCACGCGAAGCCACTTCAAAACCAAAACATGACCCTGCACGATTGTGATTAAAACATTGATGAGTATCCCACAAAGATGCACAATATAACTTTATTATTAAGTTGTGCTGATGAGAAGGACTACGATTATAAACTAAACACGTACACCCATAACACATGTAGGAGAACATGGAAAAGAGTGCTATCCGGTTGAAGATGTCGAATGTGTGTTTTACCCTCTAATTCCTTACTCGAGGTGCAATTAATGATAAAAGCGGCGACGGAGACAACAAAATGCAAATAAGATTTGGGCACCTTCATACCTGATGTAGAGAAGATAGACTTTTGTTTAGTTTTGTTAATTGATAATATTAAATGTAATAAAAATGGATTTAGTCCTGTTTAAGAAATATTAGAGTACGTGAATTTTAGTCTTTTAATGCTTTCATAGTTAAAGTAGGATTACTACTAGTATAAATAGGTAACGATATAATAGAAATCACAATATTCAATGGCTTGTTAATACAATTTTTAGATTTGCACTTGTGTTTTGTCTCTTCTTTGGATCCAATTGGTGTTATTTGCATCAAATTGGTATCAGAGTGAGGTGAACTCTTTGGTTTGTGCGTGGCTATGTTTTGTCCTCACATTACATCTCTATTAATGGCTCCCAAGAAGAGAAATCGGAACACCGATTTTGAAAAACGATTGACAACCTTAGAAAATTCAGTAGTCCTCATTTCGGGAATATTGGAGGAAATTGCTCCTTCTCCACCAATACCTCCTCCAGTTGAAATCTTAGCCCCAATCTTGAACCCTGACTTCAATGTTAAATAATTACCCCAATCTCATTCAGCCTATAAATGGAACCCTTTACTACCCAAACTAACCAAAACCCTCAAAAAGAAAAGGAAGGGGATGGGAAAACCCTTTTATTCAAAACCAAAGTTAGCCCCTAGGACTCAATCAAATAAAAGGAAGATGAGAGAGAAGAATAAAGACGTTCGATCGACCTACGTCACTACAGTTGCGTCTCTGGCAAGCATCTCATTGATCCGAAGATGGCGGTGCCACTCGACGGTAGATGTAGAGAGATCGACCTAGGGTTATGCAACCCTTGACCCAGGAGGCGAGAAGAACAAAGGAAATAGGGAAGAGAAATAGGTTGAAAGTCCAGTCGTTGGAAAATAACTAGTTGGGCGACACCTTTAATGTTCTCTATGTAGGGCTTGGCTACCCTGTGATATTTTTTGACTCGGTGGAGGAAGTTGGAAATACTCATGTATTCGAAATGGGTCTTGTTTAATGGGCAAAGTCTTTAGGTGATAGAAACATAATGCAAATGGGGCCTTATTTTGTGATAAGTAGGCCATTTGTTGAGTCTTGACCTGTCTTCTTAAATGGGCCTGGGTGTTTCAAATTGCTTTTAGGGCTAGAAAAAAAAGTGATGTTGCAGAAAATTTTAGAGTTTAATAATTTTGATACGGCTCAATTTTGAGAAAATTTTTGGACACTAAAATTTTGGGCTCTCCTAAATTTTCACAATTATTTTGGGACCTTAAAATTTGTTCCCTATAGGGGAGAATGATGTAGAGAAGATAGACTTTATTATTTAGTTTTGTTAATTGATAGTATTAAAATATAATCAAGGTGATTTAGTCCTCTGTAAGAAATATTAGTGTAAGTGAAGAGTATTTTAGTCGTTTAATGATTTCCTAGTTGGAGTAGGATTACTAATAGTATAAATAGGCAATGATGTAATTGAGATCTCATTATTCAAAGGCTTCCTAATACAATTTTCAGATTTGTGTTTGTGCTTTTGTCTCTTCTTTGGATCCAATTCATGATGTTTGCGCTTCTCTATCGCATAGTGTTCGGGGGGGGGGGATATACGAGCATCTGAGTTGATGCAAGATTCCCTTCTGATTAAGTTAAGATCGAAATTCAGCAGAAACACTACCACCCATTATCAGATCATATATTTCGAACCGATGTCTTAAATAGCGTTTTAACCATTTGAAATAATTGGACAAACAATGGGAGAACTTTGGATTTCCTTGTAAGAAGATACACCAAGTACACCAAGTGTAATCATCAATAAATGTCAAATAGTAGTGTGACCACAAAAGCAGGAAAAACCTCACATAAACGAGTTAAGTAAAACATACTAGGGGCATGACTCATATGGGATAATATAATCTAGTATTCTTGGGAATCTCACAAACTTAACATAAAAACTTCTAACATAAGTTTTGAAAATTGACACGACCTAAATGAGCATTCCACAAAAACAAAGTCTTACGAGAAACGTCATAAAAAACGAAACTAGGAAAGATCGTAACACTAAAGTTGGATGTGGGAGGCAGCAATTAAGGATCCCCGAAGTAGTAAACGCAGGTCTTGCAAAAGACAATGGGTAGGTAAGAAAACTCCAACAACACTATTAAGGTGTTTGTAAAGTTGACTAACAAATAAGAGGTTAAAGCAAAATTAGGGACATGCAAAATTGAGGAGAGAGTAATATTAGGAGAAATACTCGTTCCGTAATATAGTGACAAATGAGAATGATGGGTGAGGATAAAAGGGAGTGGGTGCAGGCGGGGGCTGAGTAAGACGGAGGCGACGCTCCTCACCATCAATAGTAGCAAATGCCCATCTCAAGGAATGTAGGGGATGTGTTTCAAATTTAAGTCTTGAGAGATCAAACTAAGACGATAAACCCATTAGAAAATGGTAGGTATGTTGCCGATCAAGTCTCTTCACAGGAAGTGATGCTGCCTTTAGGGGTGTGCACGGTTCGGTCGGTTTGTATATAAGGAGTTTTTTAAGCCTGATCCGACCTTGTCAGTTTTCTCATTCTTGGAATTGTGAAAGACCCAATGTACTTCAGTTTTGTCAGTTTTAGTTGTTTTGATTTTTGGTTATGAGAACTTACGTCCTTAAAGATAAAATCATGCAAAAAATGAATAAATACATATACACATACACACACACACACACACACACACACACACACACATATATATATATATATATATATATATAGAGAGAGAGAGAGAGAGAGTCATACAATTTTAGCCTTAAATCGAATAAAAATATAGAGTAAATTACCTATGTGGCCCTTAGAGTATATAAATAATTTCTATCGAGTCCTTAAAGTATTTTTTGTTCCTATTCAGCCCTTAAAATATCTATATGGTATCAAATTGGCCCTTCCATCCATTTTGACACTTAACTGTAACGGAATTTGCGGGTAAAAATGGTATTTTGAGCCATTGTAATTAAAATAAATATTAAAAGGGCATTTTGTACCCACGATAATTAAATAATCCCTGATTATAGTATTTTATGCTAAAAAAATGATATTGACAATAATATTTTTGTTATTTTGTGTACATGATAGTTAAATAATTATAAAAAATATTATTTGCCCATAAAAATTGATAGGGATGAAGCAAAAATTGTTAAATTATGATTTCATTTTTCAACAGATAAAAATTAGGATAAAAAATAGTATTTTTTTTTTTCTAAGTAAATGAAAACTTTGATGAAAAAGGGAACAAAAACAGTATTTTGTATACAAACTGTTTTTAAAAAACACTAACAACTTTTATTATATATAAAACATTCTATAAATAGAAACTGTTTTAAAAAACGTTATATTTTTTTATATAGAAACTGTTTTTGTTTAAAATGTTTTCTATAAATAAAACCGTTAAATACTTTTTTTGACACAAAACGATTTTTTATATAAAAAATCAAACTATTATTATAAAAAGCTGTAATTTATTTTTCTAATTTAGAAATGGTATTTCAAATATCTTTTCTATAAATAAAAATGTTAAAAACTGTTTTGCTGTAAATAGGAACTGTTTTAAAAATGTGCTGTTCTAGAAAAACGTTAAAACTGTTTTAAAAATGTGCATTTTTTAAAAAATGTGTTGTTTTAGAAAGAAAAAAAAATTGTATATAGATAATGTTTTTCTTTAAAATTTATTGTAAATAATAATTTTCTTAAAGAACAACAATTTTTTATATAGAAACTGTTTTTTTTAAAACATTTTCTATAAATAAAAACGCTATAAAAGAAATGATTTTTTTATAAATGTATAAACTGTTTTAATTATTTAAACTGTTTTTAAACATTTAAACTGTTTTATAATTATCAATGGCCCAAAATACCAAATTTTGTTAAAGTTAACGGTCAAAATGGATGGAAGGGCCAAATTGATACCATAGAAAATATTTCAAGGGCTCAATAGAAAATATTTATATACTTTAAGGGCCACATAAGTAATTCACCCAAATATATAACACATCAAATTAAGGCTTTAATTTGAGATAAATATGAAGCAAGAAGCCCTAATCAAAGAGGGAAATACTCATATTCAATAATCCACTGTGTATTAAACTCACAAATTCAAAACATATTACACAAGGGCTTCGATTAGAGATGAATATAAAACATACCGGATTTATTATTTCAATTTTTACTTTAGATTAAGTTGGCGAGGAAGAGAGAGAACGGAAGAATTTTATTGAGGGTATCGTTGAGAGAGGAAGAGAAGACACAAGTTTTTTCACAGAGGATGAGGTAAACGTCGAATGGAATTATGGAAGGGTTTGTTAACTAAGAGAAGTAAAAAGGTATGGAAGAAATTTTTTTTCTTTTTTATGTCTTTGTTTATAGAGTCGATTCGTTTCGGTTTAGTTGGAACCAATTTTTTTTTCCACCAAAATCGTGGGCCGAAATGAAATGGATCAGTTCCCTTGCACAGAAATCGTAGGCCGAACCGGGAGATAAAGAACTGATTTTTGTCCTCTCGTTCTGGGTCATTTATCGAATATATTGATTTCTCCCTTCGATTCTTTCATTCATGCCTTCAAGTGAACCTGAAGGGGTTTCGTTAAGTTGGGAGAGGAACTATTGAACTAAGCCGATGAGTACGAAAGATAACGAATCATTTTTTATGAGAGGGGATTGTTGAGAGAGGGCTTTAGTTACATATGGTGTTCCTATTGAGGCTTGGAAGTATTTAGAGGAGGGAGTGTTTTGACTAAAAAAAGTGTTCAATGAAATGTAATGACTAATATGATGCTTGATGAATGGAGAAACAGTGTTTTAGTTACTATTTATAAAAATATATGAGATATTTAATGTTGTTCAAATTATCGTAGCATTAGGTTAATGAGTTCAATGAAACTTTTAGAGAGAGAACATAAATTGAGATTGGATACAAAGAATCAGTTTGGATTTATGCTCCAGAGGTCAACTATGGAAGCTATTTATTTATTGAGAAGATTAATGGAAAGGTATAGAGAGAAAAATAAGATGTTCATATGGTTTTTACAGTTTGAGATAAAACGTATGATAGAATACCTAGAGATATAATATGGTGGATTTTCCATAAAAAAGAAATGGCTTGTAGACATATTGATGTTACTCGGGATCCATGACTGTAGTAAGAATAACTAGAGAAAGTAGTGAATTGCCAATTAGTGTAGGTCTGCACCAAGGTTTATCACTAAGTTCATAGTGTTTTGCTCTTGTTATGGATTAATTGACTGGACAAATACAAGACGAAGTGTCGCGGTGTATGCTGTTTGCAAATTATATCGTTTTAGTGGATTAACTAAGGAAGGGATTAACGCTAGATTGAATTATGAAGATAAACCCTAGAAACACAAGGGTTTAAAATAAGTAGGACTACAACAGAGTATGTGGAGTGTAATTTTAATAGTAGGAGGACAAATGAGGATGTGATGAAACTCTAGGGTTAAGAGGTACCTGAACGTGATCATTTATGTTATGTAGGCCCAATTATCCAAATAGATGGAAATATTAGTGATGATGTTACTCATAGGGTAAAAGCAGGTCGGGTCAAGTGGAGGATTGTTACCGGCAATGTTTAAAAAGGCGAACGACGAGGCGAGGGGTTTTAGTCGCGGCAAGGCGAGGCATAAGCCTCGAGGCGTTTGATGCGTAAGCCTAATCGAAAAGGGAAAAAAAGAGCAAAATAATATTAAAAAAATACTAATAAAACCATAAAAATAAAATAACATAGAAATATAAAATAAAACTACCAAAAAAAAATCCTTGAGGACTTTCTCACATAGTTTGACATTTTTTTATTGCCACGAGATAACTTTTTAAAAAAAAATTATTTTGAGAAAATCAATTTTAAGATATTGGTTATTTTACAATATGACAATAAATGAATCAATGCAAAATGTATATACACATTAATGCAAATTAAACACGTTAAGAGATAAAAGAAGAAAGAAGTAAACAAAATATGAGGTTCAACTGATTGGCCTATGTCCACAGGAAGGGAAGAACTGTTGTCCATTAGTCATTAGTCAGGACGGTGATGGGTGATATTGCTTGGTTTACAATGAAGAAGATAGTTGTGTACATGGCTTAAAGTCTCGGTATCGGTCCCGGTATCGGACACCCGATCTTCAACTCGATCGCGGTATCGGGCGATACGCAAATATACGCTATTTAGAGAGCGCAAAAAATTTCGAAAAAAATATAAAAAATTTAAAAAAAATAAGATTAACAATGTGGACCAATGAGATTCATTCAAACACATCGTTCAATATGCATTGCATTGTAGAATTGGTTATACTGAAGCGCGACAGAGTTGTCAGATTCAATATTGCATAGTAAACCAATAATAATATTGAAAAACAAAAATGTACATTTTGTTTTAATAACAATGTATATTTTTTTACATTTTTACAAAAACGTACATAAGAACATTGTTACAACAATGTACATTTTTTTAACAACAATGTACATTTTTTTACATTTTTTTAACAAATATGTATATTTCTTTTTACATTTTTATAAAAACGTACAAAAGAATATTTTTTACAAAAATGTACATTTTTTTTTAACAAAAATATATATTTTTTTTACAAATATGTACTCTCTTTTTTACAAAAATATATATTTTTTTACAAATATGTACATTTTTTTTTAACAAAATAACATTTGTACAGAAATGTAAATTTTTTACAAACATAAATGTACATTATATATTTTTTGTAAAAGATTTGAATATTTTTTGTAAAAAAATAACATTTCTTTGAAAAAAGAGTTTTAGTAGAGTCATTTTTAAAAAAAAAGAGTACCACTTTTTAAAACATTTATATATTTTTTTTAGTAGTCATTTAAAAAAAAGACTTTTATGTTTTAAAAAATTAATGTTAATACTTTTGAAAAAGTAATACCATTCTGTAAATGTTACAAAATATTTTCAACAACGAAGAAATATGGTAAAAGATAAAAGTTCTATCAAAAAATAAAACAAAATATGACAATATCGTTTGAATCGGTTGTCTCGGCCGATATCGCGGCTGTCTCGGTTGATATCGCGGTGAGGCGTCTCGGAATCGGTTGTCTAGGGCGATATCGCGGCTGTCTCGACCGATTCAGTTTTTTTTTTAAACATCTCTCGGTATCGGATCGGTACCCTCCGATTCCGAGTTGACTCGGCCGATACTTTGAACCATGGTTGTGAGGGTGGTGTAATGCACATCCTCATAAGGCACATGCCTCTTGATAGCGGCTACTCATGGAATGATACTTGTCCATGTGACATAAGGGGTGATGATGAAAGAAGATATTCCATGTGAGGTCGATTGCGATCTCAAAGCTCATTATCCTTTATCGAAATGCCCAGATTGCCTTTATATATATCACGTGTTCTTTTCCAGTTAGTGCACTAGGCCAAGGCCATCCAGGTCGAGGTGTTTGACTTCACACATGATGTGAATAAAGAATAGAGGTTATTTTTAGTAATTTTAGGGTTTTATTGTATTTTTGGTATTTTCTTTTATTTCCTTTATTTGATGTATTTTCTTTTATTAGTTGTTTGTTTGATATTATAGGAAGGAAGTAGCAAATTGCTAATAGGGACATAATTGTAATTACTTCTTTAACTTGGAGCCTAAGTTACCTTCCTTCTATAAATACTCCTTGTGTTGACTCATTTGAGTCATTCTTCCATTATGAGATATTGAGATTTGAGAGAGTTTAGAGAGAGATTATCTTTTCTTGCTCCCATTTGACGTTTTTTACGTCAATTGGTATCAGAGCCTAGTCACTCCACCCGACCCGTTGTTGTTATTGTTGTTGTAAAACAAAAACTCGTAAACAACGTTAAGGTGGGTTCCAAAAAAGATGAACACCTCCGACGAAAACACTTTCAATCAAATTTTGGAGGCCCTCAACCGATTGACGACCCGGTTTGATGAGATCGAAGCACGAAATACTCCACCACCGCCCACATTTCCACCCACCGCCATTAACCCAAACCCTAATTCAAGAAACAAAAACCCTAGCCCCCCAAACCCATCTAACCACGCTTCCGTAACCCATTCCGCAACCCTATCCCAAGAAAATCTAAACCCTAACCCTATTTCACCCACCACCCAATCAAGAACCACCATAACCACCATCCAACCCACCCCACCACCTCAAATCGCTGCCCAAACAACCCCAAACCCCACCCACGCTAAGGGTGGCACCCCACCATCACAAAATACTGACCGGACAGCTCTACACCCGCCCAAAGCAGGCCAAAGCTGCTCAAAACAGTCCCTACCCCACCTGAAACACCACGCCGACCCACCCGGTACCCAAAACCCATCCGTTCCTGCCCAGTGTTGTCGCCCCCTGCCGGAATCCTTCTACCACTGCCTTCTGAAATATCAGTTGTGATTTGCTGGCCCAATCACCTTCCCGAAGAGGTGGAATCCTACTGGAAACTTCCAGAAATATTGTCAATCAATCCCTCACTGTTCGGCAGTCATCCAGGAGCAGGTACGCTAACTGAACCCAACGGGCAGCCCAAAACTGATATGCACCCATCTAAATTTCAGTCCATTTTGACCCAATACCCTCAAGAACTAAGGTTTGGCACCAAACTCTTGGTTTTTGACCCCGAGGGTAAATAATTTTTTATGATTGGCATGAGCGGCATGAGGAAGAAGATGAGGCCGCAAGAATTCAAGAAATTTCTTCCAATTGTCAGAAATTACGTTTTGGCCCCTCAAGTTTTGTCTCTTACGCAATTTTGGCAATTTTTGCTTTCAACCTCAACTTTAAAGTTCGAGGACGAACTTTTTCGACGGCGGAGAGAATGATGTGAATAAAAAGTAGGGGTTATTTTTAGTAATTTTTGGGTTTTATTGTATTTTTGGTATTTTCTTTTATTTCCTTTATTTGATGTATTTTCTTTTATTAGTTGTTTGTTTGGTATTATAGGAAGGAAGTAGCAAATGGCTAATAAGGACATAATTGTAATTACTTCTTTAACTTGGAGCCTAAGTTACCTTCCTTCTATAAATACTCCTTATGTTGACTCATTTGAGTCATTCTTCCATTATGAGATATTGAGATTTGAGAGAGTTTAGAGAGAGATTGTATTTTCTTTCTCCCATTTGACGTTATTTACGTCAACACATGGTGAGACGAGGGGCCCATGGACATCCTAAATGGGACGAGGTGTACATCATATATGAGAATGAGGAGGTAACATTCTCTAACCAATCCATGTTTGGGGATGATCTTGTTGTTGTGGAATTATAGGACTGGGGGTTATTATGCACAAGGTAAAGCTAAAGGCATATCTGGATGGCTATTGTGAAGGCATATCTAGATGGCTATTGTGACCTTAGGCTGGGTTACCTGAAGGAACTCCCGTCTTAATATCCCCATATCAACATATACACAAATATACATACACGTATCTATTATGAAAATTCTGAGTCAAAATAGGACAAAAACATGCCATGTGATAATGCTTTTATGGTAGAGTTGTGAATTAAAATGACGTAATGGGCCAACGATCCTTGCAATACAACTCTAAAGAATAGTTTGAACATGTACATCAATGATAAGTTATCGTATGAAAATTAACTCTCAAATTTTCTCAAGAGCCCTTCTCCTCTTTCAACCTATAGTCTATGGAGTTTTTCCCTCACATGCATTATTCTGACACCAACACAACATTTAAAAATAATAATACTAATAATTTATACATGTAATTTATAAATGTAACACTAAGGGGGTATTTGTTTTAACCTCTTAATGCATAAGTAAATTTCATATAGCATTAAGAGGTAATACTAAGTTCTTGTTTGTTTTTAGCTCTTAATGTTGAAAAATAGTTCAAATTCAGCATCTACCATTAAGAGGTAAATTCAAATCTCCCGTTGATTGCTTAACGCTAAATTTCTTTAATGAAATTTCATTGGCGTGTAATATATATTTACTAAAATACCCATATATATAGAACTAATTAAGTTTAAAAAGAGGTTCATTAGGATATGAAAATTTTAAAAAAAAATTACAATACGCCTTTTATCCATAATTTTATGGGCAACCAAACAGATATAAAGGAAAAAGGAAGTTACCATGTCAGCATCGGTACCAACACCGAGTGTCGAAGGAGTGTCAGCACCTTCCACCTAACATATACAGTTAAATAAAGTTAACGAAAATAAATAATAGGCTTAATTTGTAGTAAGAGAATTTAGCAAACCTGAAATGTAGTAAGGTCGGGAGCATCAAGGGTTTCTTCAGGAGCAGCAAAAACTGTTGTAGTAGATAGTCGAGAGTGTTTTAGGGTTTGTAGTTTTAAGGCATTTGAAGGCATAGAGAAGTTAAACAGCTTTGGTTTAGCAGAATTGGTGGGAGAATTGCATAGTGGAAATATTGTTGCAGAGATTGATGATGAAATAGCCATTGATTTACAACACTCTCGCTCAATCACTTTTGACGATAATGAAATATGAGAAATTCTCGGTTCTAAACTAAAACTTAGGATTTGCGAATTCCTTACAGACAGGCAGGGTTATCCAAATGAAAATCCGGTGGAAAAGAAATACAATATTAAATAAGCTCCCCAACTCCAATTTAGACTAACATGGGCTGGACAATGTCATAAACCCATGTCTAGTTTTGTTGGACCTAATACTGGCGTTTGGATTCAATTGGGCTTCTAGTACGGGGGCGTGCTAATATATAGATTGGGTTCGATAGTTTTTGGATTGATTTTTTCTACTTTTACCTTTGTTATGCCAAAATATGGCACAAAGAGAGTATGATAAGAAAGAAACTTTTCGTTTCTTGGTGTGTAAATACTTCAAAGGGGTCATTCCCTATAGTGTATGGTAAAAAAATGAGTAATGATACTCTTATCGGGTTCAAGTACCGGTAGGGGTGGCCATAGGCCCGAGACCCGCCAATTCCGCCCAACCCGCCCAATAAAAAAATAGGGCTTGGGTAAGGTTAATAGGCCCGCAAAGCGGGCTTGGCAAAATTTTATAGGCCCGATTTTTTTTCGGGCGGGCTTGGGCATGAGTTCTTAAACCCGATGAGGCCCAGCCCGGCCCAAGGCCCGAATATATATATATATATATATATATATATATATATATATATATATATATATATATATATATATATATATGTGGGGGGGGGGGACTTCTATAAATATAAAAACGTATACCAAGTCTTTTCATGTAAAGTGAGAAACTTTATATATGGACTTTGTAATATATGGAGTTTAAAACAGATTTTTAATTAAAAAAATTGGTCTTTAAATAAAAAAATAGGTATTTTAATTTTAAAAAAAATCTATTAATTAACATAATAGGACCCGATCGGGCGGACCTGGGTAAAGAGCTTTCAAATCTGGGCGGGCTTGGGATTACATAATAAGGCCCGATCTAGGCCCGAGCGGGCTTGGGATAACACTTAATTTTTCAAGCCCGGCCCGAACCCGACCGGGCCTGCCCACGGCCACCCCTAAGTACCGGTTTAGTATCAAATGCGTTTTATTTGATTGTACATTGGTAGGACCTACAGCATTCTCTGGCGGGACTCACACCATAGTCCAAGCAAATAAAGCAGTACCGGTACTAAACCCGTACTACGACCCGGTGTGTATAACATTTTCCTAAAAAAATATGCTCATAGGGACGGTGCTTAACAATCATGATAAGAATATAAAAATAAATATTTACGTGGTTCAATCATTATTGGCCTACGTCCACGGGGTTTCGATCGTGTTTTCTAATAATTTTAAGAGAATTTATATGAGATTTTTTCTCTAACCTCTGAGCTCCCCTTACACTATTGGGGGTCTCCCCTTTATATGGAGTTAGGGTTACAATTGAATAAATCGTATCCTTGCAAAATTTGAGTTGCAATAAAATAGTGCTTTTTGATGTAGTTGGTCTTCTATTTTATCATGGACTTCTGTTGTCCTTATCTTGCTAAATCGAGGATGGGGTGTCATCTTGATCCGCCCACTTATCACGTGTCACATTATTATTGGTGGTATAATTTTTTATCCCGTATATAGTAAAAAGGAATCTTACCCAATAATTTATTTCCTCATGTGGGATAAGTAATACAGAGTTGTAATACATATGTGAACATCAGAATAGACAAAATATTTACAACAATTTCCCTTGAATGTATATCATGTCTAAAATCTTACTATGGATGGTTCAACACAATTAGCCAAGCAGAATAAAAAAATCACAATCACACAACACAGTATACACGTGGTTTGATAACGTGCCTACATTCACAGGACATTTCTCTCTCTCTCTTTATTGATCAACTATTGATAACAAATATTACATGTCCCTTTTTCCTAGAGGTATGGGTTACATTGATAGAGAAACGGAAAGATAATTAGTCACATAGGACTCCATAGACTTGGAATGTTGTTGTTCGTTGGTCGAGCGAATCCAATTTTGAAATTTTCGTTGATCAGCTTCTCTTTTGTTCTTTTCTATATACTTTGATCGCTTATCAAGTCTGTCGGAGAAGGGTTTGCCTCTCCCATTAGGTTAGATTATTTTCCCATAATTTTCCCCAAAGCTTTGTGGCCTGATTGGGGGGTAGAGGTTTGCTTGCCTATTTGAACGTGACGCTGGTTGACAGTGAAGTTTGATCGCCCATAAAAGTTATTGATGGAGAGTATTAACACTTGGTGTTTTTTAAAGATGAAAACTAACTTTGTTATGCCCGTTGAGGCTGAAGGGCACGTTTGTAATTTTCCCTGGTGTTTCAGGTAACATTAGCAATTGCACATTAATGAAACTAAGAGGTGGTGATGTACACTCAATCGCCATCTAGGGTCACCTTTCGAATCATAACATTGTCTTGGAAGTTGAACCATGAAATTTGATGAATTACATAATTTTGGGGATGCATTCTCACTCCTCATTATTCAAAATGTTCAAAAGTTATTTGTCTTCTTTATCGACTTTAAGTTTTCTTCCTCTTTCTTATTCCTCATTTCTCTGCAACTTTACTCTTCATTTTTTCATCATTCTTCTTTCTTGAGTTGGAAATGGTCTACCAGTGAGCGAGAGGTCCATATGAGAGTTTTGAAAGTGTTTCTCTATCCCTTAATGGCTCATGATATAGTTTGGGGAGAAACCCAAACATTATTAGAACATAGAGGGAGGACACTGGATGTTCGCCCAATGTATTGTTGAAGCCGACGTGACCTTCCCTCCGAACCAATTATTTTTGGAATTCTACGAATATTTTTGCGCCGTTTTTACTCAATTCACCCCCAATACTTGGAGAATAATCAGCTGAGCGAATATAATAAATGAGTTATATGGAACTCATTTGGGGATACCATGGATCAAATACTTTTACTTGTGGGTGCAAATGAATGATAACACTTTTTACTTAAAGACGAGGAAGGTGGGGAGAGTATCGGTTGTGAACTTGCCTGATTCTAATAAAGACTACTCGTCTCATGAATTTATTATAAAAAAGTGGAAACATCCACCAATTCTTGTGGGTGGTGAACCCTATAGGGGGTCTAGGTGTCCCAATAGAGGACATAAAACAGGTCGATTATTATTTTCGATTGTCTTTCATTTTGTTCGAATAGGTTTAGTATGATTATTTACTAATGTTTTCCTCATTTGTTTTGTTCAGAAGCTTCAAAAAGGAAAGGGCCCGACCAGACCCACATTGGTTTTGAGAATTGGGCAAAGCTTGGAAGCTCAAAAGGCCTCGATGTGCACCAAACATTCAAGATTGACACATATAATATTGGAGTGCACCAATACCACCACTTTATTCATTGTTAGGCTTGTAGACAAATATCATGAGATCCCAGTTCTTTATGGTAGCGAGGAGTCTTCTAGTGATACCACTTCAAGCTCCTTTGAGTTCGTGGACATCACCTCAATACCTGCTATAATCCTTTTTATCTCAAAAGAAAAAATTCCTTCGAGAAGAAGAATCCCCAAACTGTTGGATGAGTCTAACGTACCCACTTCTCCAAAAGCTCAGTCCTCCAAGATAAAAGAGGTTAGGGGACCCTCTAACCCTGTTAATTTAGGGGACTCCCCCGAAAAATCATAATCCCAACTTGCGAAGAAGAGTAAGATTGGTACTAGTCATGTTATTGCTACTCTACTCACCAAGAAGGTGGATGCCCCGATAAGGAAAGGGCTATGTTATGATGTTAGTGGCCAAGAATCTTAATATAGCCCCCGCTTTGATCAAGAAAGACTACTTGCAGGCCGATAAAGAGGTGGTCGACAAATAATCTACCGACCAATTGGTCCCCCACGCCGCATAGGCATTATCTTTGATAAGTTTCAATATTTTATTCGAATCTTTACTTAAAAGTTTCCTGTTGTACTAACTTTTTTGGCACTTATCTTGCAGTTCTTGGTGGACTTTGTTGATATCCTGGACAGAAGGGCCGAATAAGACAGAGCTAATGTCGAACTTGTCAAAGCCTTGAACGAGTTTGACAATACTCTAAAGGTTGTCAATAAGGCCTATGATGTGGAGAAGAAGGCCAGACGTGGAGAAGAAGGACAGGAAGCTAGATCTAGCTAAGATGAGATCCACAAACAAGAAATTGGTGAAAGCTACTGAAGAGTTTGCTCTAGGGATGGCAACGGAGCGGGTTTTCCAAAACCCTAACCCGTCCTATTTAATAAACGAGGCGGGGCAATTTTTATTTAAATTAACTCCTAACCCGCCACATTGAATAAACCGGGGGGGGGGGGGGGGGGGGGGACTCCTACGGGTTGGGTTAATTTTAAAAATAGTAAAATTAACATTATTATATTATAGTCTTAGAGGTTTATAATGGTTCGTATTTCAATACGCGAGATAATCCCCCAATTGTCAATCCATATTTCCATATAGATCTTTTACAAAATTAACATACATATAGAAAAAAAAATTAGTGTGTGTGTGTATGTGTGTGTATGATTTAATTATACTTAACATACATATAAAGGGCAATTATGTAGGCATAAGTTAAGCGAGGCGAGGGTGGGTCGAGGCAATTTTATTTAGCTTAACTCCTAACCCGACCCATTTAATAAACGGTTTTTTTTAAACCCATACCCACTCCTAATTCATTAATCAAGTTTTAAAACCCGCCCCATTAGGGACGAGGTGGGGAAGGACTCCTACGGATCGGGTTAAATTGTCATCCCTAGTTTGCTCGTCCCTTGTCTGAGGAGGGTAAGTCTTATGACCGAGGGTGGGGTGATACCTTCCACCAAGCCAAGAAACGGTTGAGATACATCCATAAGTCCAATTTTGTGAAAGGTTGGGACGGGGCATTGGCCAAGGTAAGAGTCCCTTCTAAGTCTGAACTCTTCAATGAGCATAACCTAGGTTCACCTCCAAACCTTGATGAAGATAAGTGGCAAAGCTGTTGAGGCTGGCAAGAGAATGAAAGCATTGATCAAGCAAAGGAGACCACAAACCAAAGTATGTGGTCGATCAAGATCAGGTGAAAACAAAGAAATAAGGCCATACTAGTTAGATTAGCCTAAGACTTCTTGTACTTTATTTTTACTGTCTTTTAGTCATTTTCTTTATAAGAGATTATCCAACTTTTGTACTTTAACAAAGAGATTCATTATTTTGGCTTTATTTATGCCTTGTTTAATCATCTCATATTGCTCATGTATGAGCGCTCTTTTATTTTTTTGAATGCCTTCTCATTTTTTATCGGTGTAACCTAATATCAACTTGGCACTAGTGGCAATATCTCAAATGAACGAAGACTTAGACCTCATCCTTGGTCAGGATGCTTCTGGTCGAGCACGCGAAGCATTTATGTCTATTTGATAATCAATTTAGAAAATGACAAGTGCTTATGCTTATATGGGGTCGGCCACATGGATTATCCTTTTCCATTCTAATCTAGTATATGCAACATTATCATTCAAGTTTAATTCCTTAAGATCGCATCTAATAATTTCCTCCCATGATAGCTTAGGGTGACCCCTTTCTCTTTTACCCTCTATTTCCAATAATCTTCCTCTTATTACAGGTGCATCTACTGGTCTACGCAACACATGTCCATACCATTAAAGTCTACTTTCTCTTAATTTATCGCCAATGAGAGAAACTTCTAACTTTTCTCTTACAACTGGTTTTTAATTTTGAACTTTCTAGTAATTCCTATCATCTATTGGAGCATCATCATCTCACTAACATGGAGAATTCGTTCATATTTTTATAAAGCACAACACTCTGCTCCATATAAGGTCTGTGGCCTAACAACTATTCTATAAAATTTTCCTTTTAATTTATTTGTAGCGCCCCGACCCGGATTTAAGGGTTGATAAAGGATCAACCCAATCCGAACCATGCGTTAATCGTGAAGTGCAATGAAGCACCCTAAATAATATTTATAATCCAGTTTTATTAATATTTAACGCTACCCTTATTAGCATGCGAGATCAATTTACAATCACTACGTGATATGAACCAAGGGAAGTGCCCCAAGGCCAAGTAAGCAGAGCTACTGACATAAATGCAAGTAAATATTTACATGTATAACGCGCTCAAAATATGAAATTGCATGCAACCTGCTGTAACAAAATGATGGAGTGATCTGAATGCTCAGTGGGAACTATACAAATGCAGTGTAGAAACGAACGGCACAAAGGATACTCACACACTACAACTACATGTATGTGAAAGTACGTATATGTACATATATACCTTTGAAAATACATACCCCAATGTATTAAATCGTTTTATTCCAAAAACTTTATTTAACCCGTTTATTCTCCTTATCTTTACAAAAAAATCATTTTGTATCATTATGCCTAAAAACTAACATTCCTTCCCATTAATGCACACGGTTAAACAATTAGCAATTGTTGAAAAAAAATCTTTCATTTACTTTCAAACGTTTATTACTCAACATTTATTAACTCGCGCCAGAGTTACTTAACCATATTGTAGGATTTTCATTCAAAGCACGCACACGCCATGTTTAGAAAAATACTCATTTTTCTTTGAAAGCCTCATATAACACACGTTTGTGCTTATTATGATTCAAACCTCATCAGATATCTTAAACATCATTAAGTCATCTTATTTAATCATCCCATGCTACCACATGAACATTAAACTTTTAATGCGTTATTCTTGCATTAATAATTCAATGAATCAATACCGTTCATTTATGACTTTTTCATGAATATTCAATTCATAACTTAGCATTTTCTTTAGGAATTTCGCCGACACACACACACCCGTCACAACACACGCCATCCACGGTTTCACAGAATTTCACCGTCCGGCACTGAGCGTTAAATAAACTGCAATTGGTTTGGGGGGTTTCACTCTAGGAACAATATAGTCCTTCTTAATTATTTAACCCGACATCATCCAATATCATTATCTTGCCAATGTATTCGACGTTTTTCATATTGTCCACATTAATTTGTCTTTTTTTGGGCCGAAGCCAAAATCTTGGACTTAACCGTTCATTTTTCATTATTCACTTAGAAAAATCATTTTATTCCCTTATGGTCCTTTTTCACGCACGCATTGATTTTATACCGAAAATCATTTCCATTTTAAGGACTTAAATTATTCTTTTCATATTAGTACCAAAACACTCTTTAACATTTTTATTTCATAAAGTAAATTACCAATTCACCATTTTTCTTTACCAAAACTTGCAACCTTATCCATTTTCAAGTGTTTTACCCATTTCAAGTTCCAAACTCAACACTTAGGCATTTTAGTCATTAAAACACTTGTTCAACTTCTCACTTTGCCAAAATCACACCCTTTAATATATAAAATCACGCTTTTTACATATTAAAGTCTTATTTCTCATATTTAAGTCTACACACTTTAATTTTGTGTTTTCACAACTTAACACTTATTTTGTCAATATTCAAACATTTGACACTTTCGCTTTTCACGCTTTGACCACACGCTTTATTTTGGGTTTTTATACTTTAACACCCATTTGACCTTTATGTACACACTAGCCCATACTATTCACTTAATATGAATCTACACATCTTTAAATACCCATTTAAAGTAAAGGTCTTACTTTATACATAAACTCCTTGTTTAGTGTAGGAAGACATGTTTTTATTTTTACAAAATAATCTGAACCATCCTACAACAACACTTTGCATACAAGTCATATTTTATTTATTAAAAACATCATTTAACATATTTTATTTCAAAAAATGCTAGTGAATAGTAATCTAAAATTTATGCACAATAAAAACCATTTGAAATCATCCTTTTAATACCCGTTTTAACATAAAATGATAGTATGCATATTTACTAGTATACGATGCAATATAACACTTATTCTATACATTTTAAGCCTAAAACACATGTAAAATAGCAAGCTGAAATTATGCATCTTTTTTAACACAAATAAAAGCTAGAAAATCCCATCCTAAGTCTTTAATGTTTGTAGAGAAGGTGCGTGACTCCCCCACCTCCAAAGGTGGCCTAAAGGAGTCATAATAGCCCACTTTCCAAGTTTCAATCTAGACTCCATGGATGGCCCAAGTAAGGCTCCTATCAAGCTCACAAAGTTTTTCTAACTCCAAAAATCCCTTCTACTAAGTCCCCACAAGGTGTTCCACCTTGGAGTGAAGCTTTAATGGAAGTTTGGAGTTATTTTAATGGGGTTTCCAGTGAGATAAAGTGGTGGTAAAGGGAGCTACGAATTTGGATTGAACTTTTGGGTATTGAGAGCTCTAATGGTTGGGAGGAGAGGTTGAAATCTGATAACATTTGCGTACCCAAACCTTGAAACCCCCCTCTCTCTCTTATAACCCACTTATGTCTCTCATGAATTCTTTGACCCATTTTGCAACCCATGGCTTACACAAAAGAAGTAAGAATACTCTAACCAAGGTCTGGAACAAAGCTTGAAAGGGACTACGCATATCACCAATCAGAATACTCAACAAATCCATTTAAAATGACCAAAACCACCCACAAAATGTTGATTTGTGTCATTTTCTCTCTAAAAAAGAATTTTGGCAATTTTTTGTAACACCCCGCCCGCCCGGGGAGAGCGGAGGAGCGCTACTGCGATAAAATTAACCAAATCCACAATATAAGCATCTAAATAAATTCCACAATATAAAAAATAAGAGAATCCACTAATCTCAATCTTCAAATTAAATACAACGAATAATCTCTCGAAATAATACAACTATCTATCTCGAAATAAAATAAATTGCCAATGCTCTATACATAAAAAATAAATACAAATCTTCTCATTTGTATACTCAAATATTCTTCCCCAAATATCCAAGCTAAAATCCATCTCCAATTAGTCCAAAGTGCCCAAAATCCCGCTAACCTGCCACTAAAAGAAAATATGGGAAGATACACAATACGACAGGAAAGATGCTCAACAAATATTATTAACGGTGAATAAAATGTAACAACACGAGTAAGAATATTCAAATCAAATGCAAATCTCATAAGCATTTATCAATAAATTTCTCAACAACACATCAATGGGTCACCAAGCCTCACCCCATCCGCATATGCTTTATCAAGTCATAGCCAGGAAGCAGAAATTTTGAGGGGTGGCTAATCTCCGTGCCATATTAAAATCTCATGATAACGTGCTCAATAACATCATGAATAATACGACATAAATCAAAATAATTTCAACAATTATTTTTCCAGATTTCAATGAATTTAACAATTCAAATATGAGTCAATAAT
Organism: Sambucus nigra; assembly: GCA_949130495.1. Lineage (NCBI taxonomy): Eukaryota > Viridiplantae > Streptophyta > Magnoliopsida > Dipsacales > Adoxaceae > Sambucus > Sambucus nigra. The sequence continues at coordinate 313,734,463 of OX422213.1, forward strand.
CACAAGAAATAAAGGGAATAAAACTCGCGAGATTAAGGAGCATATTGTGTAAAACCCCATACCTTACACTGTAAAAATGAATCAACATAATTCTGCCTAGAAAAGTCAGATTACACCATCAAAATCATCTTCCAAGAATCATTAAATCATCTCCAAGATCCACCATCAAAACAGCCCCAAGAACACCTATAATCTAAGGTTGGAACTCACAAATTTCAAGGGCCAAGGTGTATATAAAAAGGAGAGGGATATAAAATATATATGCCGCCAAAAAGTTGTGCCAAAAGTAGGTTAAAAGGGGTTGCCCACGATCACTTTAAATAAGGAAACAAAAGAAGAGAATTTAAAACAACACAAACTGTTGAAAAACTTTATTGCGCACGAAAACTGAAGGGATCGATCGATCGATCCCTAGCGTCGATCGATCGATCGCCCAGAAAAACTTATCCGCCGCCTTAAAATTTTTACAAGGGATAAATATTAAAAAATCCATTAAAAATTCGTTTTAACTCCGCTTTCGAAACCGTTTGAAATTCTCGTCTTAAAAAATAAAATCTAACATATTCAAGCAAGAAAAATAATTTTATCTAAAACTTTATGTTTCCTCTATTTTTGAAAATTAATTTAAAATAGCCCAAAAATTACGGAGGTTGTTACATTTTTGACTTAGAGATTCATATTTCTTGCATTTTTTTGGCTAAAAAAATCATATTTATAATAGTCGTTTGGCCTCCCGGATTGTCCTATATAAGGCGTGCAAAAATCGGGACCTCTGCGGAAAACATAATTTTTTTTTCGATTTTTCTTCGCATGGTAATATTCCTTATATTTTTATGAGTCTAAATATATTGTCGGAATATTTTTTTGACTTACCGATTGTCCTAAATAATTCGCGCAAGTTCGAGTTCTGCGCGACGTGTGCTGACGAAAATCTGCCTGAAATGGGTCTAAATGATTTTTTCTCGAAGATATCGAATAAGAGAAAGTTGCTCAGAATTAAATTTTATGTCGATCAGAAGATTTTCATAATTTTCTAAACACTTTAATTGTTTAACGAAAAATCTTTTTTATTTATTTTTTGACTTTTAAGCCCATGGTGTTTTTATATGTATTTTTTGGACCCTATAAAAGTGGTCATTTTGATATTTGGGATCACGATGCATCCTACAAAAATCGAGCAAAGTTACCTATCATGCGCGTCGTGTACCACCCAAATTATCGCATTATTAACTATGATCGTGTCACAATCATTCCTTAGTATTTTTGTGTCAAACTTTATCAACATACTTACTAGGATTATTAAAACTTAAATACGCATCCAAGAGAACCATGCGATGTGGGAATTTTTTTCTCCTTAATTACTTTTCGTAATACGCCACTTTTTATGCCATTTGGCGTAATCCCCTTATATATTTATTCCTCAAATTTTTCTTTAAATATAATATTTTTATTATCATTAAATACTTATTTTCTAATATGGAGTATTACAATATTAGTTATCCTCTTATCTCATAATACCTCACTTATTTGTCTCCATTTCATCCAACGAGTTGATATTCTACTCGTAACATTCTCATTAATATCCCCATTACTTTGTAACACTAATCCTAAATAGCAAAATTTGTTAGTTTGGTTTATCACTTTTTTCTTCAATCCTTAGCATTATACTATCCGGTGACTCATCATTAAATTTACATTTAATAAATTTCGCTTAATTACTACTGATTTTTAGTCCCTTAGACTCTAAGGCTTTTCTCCACGTATCCACTCTCATCGTTAAGTCCTCCTTTGAAGTGTCTATTAAAACTATATCATTTGCGAAAAATATACACCATGGAAAATCTTCTTATATGTCCTTAGTAATCTCATCCAAAACTACGGCAAATAGGTAAGGACTTAAGACCGATCCTTGATGTTGATCCACTTTAATCGTAAAGTCATTAGTTTCTCCACATATAGTTCTTACTCTAGTCTTTGTGTTATAATAAATATCTTCAATAACTTTAATATAACTCATAGGGATTCATTTCCTCCTTAAAGTCCATCAAATTATATACCTAGGTACTCTATCATAAGCCTTTTCTAAGTCTATAAAGACCATATATAAATTTTTCTTCTTAAATCTACATTTCTCCATTAACTGTCTTAATAAGTAAATAGCTTCCATGATAGATCGCCCAGGCATAAATCCAAATTGATTGTTCGAATAGTTGATTCATTTCTTAATCTTTGTTCTATAACCTTTTTTCATAATTTATATTGTGATTCATTAGTTTGATTCTTTTATAATTACCGCGGTTTTGTATATCCCCTTTATTTTTATACAAAGGTATTATGGTGATTTTCCTTTACTTATTTGGCATCTTTCCTTCTCTTAAAATTTTATTAAATAAACATGTTAACCATTTTATCCATATACTTTCAAGGGTCCTCTATACCTCAATGGATATTTTATCTGGGTTAACTACTTTATTCTTTCCCATTTTTCTTATTAATATATCTACTTCTTTTTCAGTAATCGTACATACCATTCCTATATTCGGTTCAATGTTCTCGACATCCTTTTGGGATATTCTTCATTCGATAATCCTTGAAAATACTCTTCCAATCTATCTAGAATTTCTTTATCGTTAATTAATATATTTTAATTTGTGTCTTTAATGCACTTAACTGAATCCATATCCCTTGTCAATCTATCTCTATCTTTGCCAATTTATATATTTCATTTTCAGCTTCCTTGGTACCTAATTTATTATAAAGATTATCTAGTACGTTTTGTTGCACATTCTTAACAATATTTTTTACTTCACTTTTTAACTTCTTATGCTTTTCTAAATATTCTTATTTTTACTCTTTTGCTACTCTTTAAAACTTCCTCGTTTCTCTTGTTATACCTTTTGTACTTCCTCATTCTACCACCAAGTCTCTTTTTTAATGAATTTTTTTCTTCAGTCTCACCTAAAATTTTCTTACCTATTTTCTCGATATCATTCTTTGTTCTTGACCATATGTTATTAACATTGTCATCCCAATTCCACTTCATATTTATCAGGAATTTCTGCCTAAATTATATCTCTTTTCATTCTTTTAAATCCTTCCATTTTATATTTTGGTAACCTATTTTCTCTTTTTGGTGCTTAAATCCTTTAATTACTAAATCTATTTTCTCTTTTCTATCCTTTCAAATATACTAGAACTCGGTTTTGCTTAGATATTTTACATACTTTTCAATGTATAGGTGATTTTATTTCGCATATTTGATGTAAGCCACCGGCAGAGGGCTTTTCGCCGCTTTATCTATGTCATTTCTATTTCCTTAAAAAACAAAAAATATATATATATTACTAATGGGCTATGCTGATTTGTTAAGATTTCCCCTGGTATAACTTTACAGTCTTTGCATGTGCACAAGTCTCTTCTTCTAAGTAACCAATAGTCTATTTGATTTTTATTCTATCCCCTTTTAAATGTTATTAAATATTCTTCTCATTTAAAAAAAAATGTGTTTGTTAACACTAGATTGTATGCCTTAGAAAATTCTAAGATAGTTTTCCCTCCTTCATTTCTCTTACCAAAACCACAGCCGCCGTATATTCTTGGATAACCATCCCATTCTACTCCTACATGTCCATTTAAGTCACCTCCTAAAAATATGTTTTCATGCGTAGAAATTTGTTGTAATACTTCATCCAATAATTCCCAAAATAGTTTCTTTACATTTTCATTTAAAGCTCCTTGGGGAGTGTAAGCACTTATAATATTCAATATTATTTTATCTAAGATGATCTTAATAATCATTAATCTATCTCCCTATCTTTTAACATCCACAACTTTATCTTTCATATAGTGGTCAACAACAATACCCCCCAATCTACGATTATCTATCCCTCCTTAATAAAATAATTTATAACCTTCTCCTATCTCTCTTTCCTTTTCACCCTTTCATTTAGTTTCTTGTAGGTATGTTATGTTAATTTTTCTCCATTTTTAAGTAACCATAAGTTCTTTACGCTTGCCAGTTAGTGTTCCTAAATTCTACGTACCAAATATAATTTTATGTATATTATTTTTATTTACGTTTCTTCTTTTAACTAGAGCCCATATAGTAAAAACGTTTTCGCAAGTACATAATTTTTTTAAATCGTAATGTATTACTTTCAAGATTAACCGGTCATGGTCACTTGAGACAAACCTCACCTCTCTCAACTACTATAGTGTGCACCTAACGTGTTTGTTTTAATTATCCTAATTAAACTACATGGTCTAACTAAGATATACAACTTATATGTAATCCGGGCACTGCTAATACTCTTTATTAGCTAAGTATAACTACCTTCAATAAGTATTCATTTATAAATAGTATTTTAGCGACACTCTTGTTATAAACATACATAAATAAACCCGTGTTATAAATAGATATACATGTATTATCATATAAGTATACATATATATCACTCGCTATATACGTATAACTGTATCCTCAGAGCTTGGACCTCACGGATACATTCCTCGTGTACTATCTGGCCCCAGGCATCACGCCTCATACTGAGCCACCAGGTTAGAATCTCACCACTGATCCCAAACGAAAACACATACAACAGAGGCAATCATAAACATATGCCCGGGTATCACAACCATACCACATCGCACTCCACCGGTCTCCAAACCAATATTTATCCTCACACATGGATAGTGGTCATGCAACAGTCCTATAACCTAGGAAATCAGCCCAACACCTACTGGTCAATGTTAGGGTGGACTGCCCACTACACGCAACCTCCTACAATAGCACCTTCTAGTAGGTATGTTTAAATAAAACAAGTAGCACACACACACACCGATATATATATATATATATATATATATACACACACAAACACATGTTACTCTAATATGTATATATAATAAGCACCGAACTCATACACATATCCCACCGCGTATGGTTCACCCAAATGCCAAAGTTCTACCTAACTTCCCAATTAATTATTTAACTAGTTCTTACTCGGTCACCCTAGTTAATTATTTAATTCTCAAATAATAAATAATGAAACATAAATGTTTTAAATTAAATATCCACTCACTTGGATAACTCCCACACTTTCGCTTGAGTTCATAAAAATCCTCAGAATATTCCCACGATCCAATTTGACGCTAACCCACCGGTCTTTCGAACAAAAAAAAAACAATCCCATTCAAACAGTAAACCATACCTCAATTTCATCAACTATGAATTCATATTAACTAAGAGTATACATCCACAAGGTTTTATAACCATTCTAACACAATCGTGTTTAAAATAAAGTCCATCCCCAAATCACCAACTAGAGATTTCGGTCTCACACACCCTTCAATAGAAAATTCATAACTAATTAAAAAAATTAGAAAAATACAAAATTGGAGGCCAGGCATTCATAATGAAAAGATATAAATTTCATGACCCAAACTCAAGGGTCGTTCAAACAAAAACCAACCTCATTCGAACGAGGTTCCAACGAGATTCCGGAACTCATATTTAAAGCATTTTTCTTGGGGGGACTCCTCTCCAAAAATCCCATTTTGTTTTTAGGGTTCGTTCTACCACAATTCCAAGAACCATAACCCAATTATAATAAAAGAAATATGATTCCATACTTTTATAATAAATCCTCACATACTAAAACCCATAAATTTAAGATCAAATTCAATTATCTTATTGATCTTTAAAAATCAATCTTTTCATCCCAGATTTACATAATCATTCTTTAATCCCATAATTTTATTTCTAAATATATAAGTGTAAACATTCTCAATTAATCATCGATTTAATATCTTTAATCTTTTACCAATCAATATTTAGCATTAATCATTCAAGATTCAATCTTTTCATGTTCTAAAACTCCAATTTTAATCAAACCAAGAAAGTAAATAACTACACCAAAAATAACGATATAGAGTAAGTATTTACTTCCCTTGATGGATCTAAAATTCGAAGATCTTCTACTTTGATGATGGTTTGAATCCGGAGATGAGTCCTTTCTTTTCTTCTCCAAGCCTTCCTCTTCCTTTCTCCTATTTTTATCTTTTCTCAAGCTCTCTCTAATTCTCAAATGTGCAGGGAATACAAAGTGGGCCATCATCAACTCCTCTAAACCCTGAATACCTCCCTAATCCCATTTTTCCTTTTTACCCTAGTCGTAAAAAGACTATCTTACCCTTTTACGGGCCCCTTTATGTCTAAAAAGCCCCCAAAACCCAAACTTAACACCAGAGTACCTATTTTAGACTGTTTCGACCCTTACCGGATCATCGGTGCACTCGAGAAGGTCAGTCGAGTCACCTAACTTTAAATATACTAATATCTCATTAACCAAGTCCGGCACGTACATACCTTACGCATCGCCCATAAATTTAAACCGATTCGTTGAGGTAACACTCTATCGACATATAATAATATACCGTCGCTATCACTCATACGCTACATATAATAAGTCACATAGCTATTTACTTTTCACACACAAGTAAATAATTATAATAAATATTAATCCTTTTATCTCGCTAATTAATAATTATTTTAAATCTAATTTATTTTCCCTAATTAAATTAATAATATAAAGCGCAGGGAAATTAATTAATAAAAATACGAAATATTAAATTTTTACCCCTAATAAAGAAATTTTGTCCTTAAAATTCAAACGTAACTGCCACAAATAGCTCTGAATACTTTTCTTGTACAACATCCTCGTGCTCTCACATCGACTTGGTGATATTGTGGTGTTCCCCACTTCACACACACTAACGGTACCACCTTTAATCGAAGCTTTATCCCACCACGGCCTATAATGACAATAGTTTTCTCCTCGTTAGAAATATCGCTGTAAGTCAATCTCCTCCAAAGTTATATGCTGACATACCATGCCATCCCTGAGATACCCTCTCGCTAATGGGAAAAGGCCTTACATACCTAGGCACTAATTTCCCTTTCTTCCCAAATCACATCACTCCTTTTTTGGGAGATACCTATAGCAACACCTAATCATGCACATCAATCTCCAAAAATATCCGGTTCATATTGGCGTAACGCTTCTTTTTTCCCGAGTTACCCGAATATAACCCTTAATCACCTCAATCTTCGTCGATGTATCCAAAATCATGTCCTGTTCGATAAGCTTACATAAATATCACAATGCAACCCATATACATTAAAATTAACTACATATGCTCTACGTGATCATACAATAAAGTCATACTCGATTATCCTACTAATTGCGACTCAAATCTTCTTGAGTTTGACCCACTTATCAACAAGTGGTGCAAACATCCCCTAGTGCTCTCTCCATAACACCACTTGGCTCCGATGGCCTTAAATCATATAATAGCTCTCTGATCAAAGAGTTATCTACACACGTGTAACAACTAACATACTAAATAAATGATCTAGAGACCAAACGTCTCCCAACTCCTGACACTTACTGAGCTTCACGCGTGGGATATCTCGTAAACGAAATATAAATAGGAAATCCTCTTGATACACTACTAATTATCTCTGTCGGTTATTGAGATCTGTAGGCCCAAAACACATCATCGGGACACTCAAAAACCCTACCCAAAAGTTACTAAATCTGATATCCCAACTCCCCCATCTCTAAAGGAGTCATACAATACGATGCTTGCTCTATCGCAACGTCCCCAACACTAAGTCGATCACAAATTAATCTCTCAACTCGGCTGTAACCTCGGTATCCCCTGAATCACATCACTAAAGTCCCTAAACACAGGGATCGGATATAACGAGGCAGTTATAATCTTCGAAGTCTCCTACTTGATATGATATAAATACGTGCTTGAACCTCCCTAAGGATGAGGCATCGCCACAAGAAACCTATATTGCCCTAAAATAGCAATCACAATAGTCCGACCATTATAGTCCACCATCATTTTACCCTTTGTTAATCGGTTTATACTTAAGATAGCATCATACTCGTACATCTCTAAAACGAGCAGATCCACTAAAATATAACTTCTTAATATCCACATTCTCTCCCCAACAGATGGGATGAATATGAGCCCCGTTACTTAGTAGTTAATATACGATCATAATTATATATAATAGTGTGTCCACTAACCCATCTCATACGTGAATCTTAATGCTAAACAAAAAGAATGTGACGCACCCGTATCACACAATACCCACCCCAAGCGTTCATGGAAAGAAAACATACCCTCAATCATAAATGGCACTATCAGCCAAAATTGGTCCATAAATGTGGTATACATGCCCAAACTTCCCCTGCCCCTGCAGATGCGATAACGTCGAAACTGTTGGTTGGACTGAAAGTTGTGGTAACTAATGCCTCGATTAATATCCTGTTATTGACCCCTAGCCCTAATCGAGCATGTACACCGCATGTGGCCCTACTCCCCACACACGAAACATTTCCATGTGAAACTTGCCATCCTTTGGCCGTAATGGTCCTGACAAGGTTGTCCTTGTCTCTGGACCTGTTGGCTCTAATATCCACGGCCCTATTGGGCTCTAGTCTGTATCCCCTGGACCTCCTGACCCTGAGGAGTATGCTAATGGCCCTGCCTGAAATTATCGTTACTTGATCTGAATCTCTTTGCAGTGTCCCCCTGCTGAGAACCTCGCTCATGCTACCTCTGCTGCTGTTGTGCTACCTCACTAGCACCATTGCCCCCAGTCTTTCCATGTTGCCTTGAATCTTCTATCCTCTTCCTTCCCCTCTGATGATAGTAATGATTATGTCAATGCATAAATGTGGCAGTTATGGTGGCATTAACTACCTGTGCTATAATGGTTACGACCTCCGTAGCGATCATAGTCCCTTGAGAGTCTTGCGGCTCCGATTAAGCCTCCCTTCCTGCGAACCTGTTTGCTGCAGGAGCTGGTCCCCCTCTCCTATTGTTTGGCATCTTAAACCAAATCATAATTATATAAGGTTCATTTCAACCATATATAATAGCAGAAGAGTATAAAAGCGTTAATTATGAATCTACAGTCCTAAACAAAAAGGCTCTATATCAAGGAAACGCAACACTAACAACGTAGCAAGTCCACACAGATCCTAAAGACACTAAAACCTGATGCTTTGATACCAACTATGACAACCCTCCTATTTTTAATACCGAGTGGCCAATCATCAACTAAAATGTAATATGATTCTCAGTATGGATCATCATCAGCATTTCTATCGCAATAATAATATGACATAAAGAATATGAATAATCCATACAACCACAATAACTTAACTAACCATCATGCATCAATAAATAATAAGGGTGAACCGAATAAACCATCGGTCACTAAATAACATCCACAATGAATCTGAATAATAATAGGATACGAAAGTACGAGTCTAAGAAAATATAAAAGTCTGTAATGAGATAAAGTCTATCATCTACGGGTAACACGCCCAACACTAAATGGAAAATAACTGATCTTATCTAGAGCATAAATGAATAAAATATCTAAGCAAGGATCCACAACTACTATCAGAAAGAACGAATTTATCCTTGTTGTCTCGGTTGCTGTTGCTGCACACCTGGGGTGTAAAAAGGACATCAAGGAATAACAAGAATATGTGTGTAACACCCGCCCCGCGACTTCAATCACTTGGTATGAACAATTGGTCTATAGGTTTATTGAGATGGATCATTATTCAAAATTGGGTAATGAAATATCCCCGACGTAATTGAATTAGAGTTTTTATGGCCTAAAGTTAATATTTAGATTTTGGCAGTCATCCGAATGAAAGTCATTGTCTTTTGAACTTCTAACAACTAAAAAATGGTCGATTTCCCTCGCTCTCTGAAATATCATTGGAAAGCTACGTTAAAAAAAAGAGCTCAATCATTTGAACGAAGGGTATTTCTCGTTCGAACTAGGTACTTCTCATGCCCTATTTAACCCCACATTTTTGCCTCATTTGTACCTCGTTAGAACTCACTTTCAAATAAGAAGGGATATCATTCGAATGAGATTGGAAGTTGTTCTAACAACTGGCAAAAAAGGAGAATTTTTTTGCATCCTGTAATATGTTGTCATAACGTGGGTCGTCAGATTGGATGATGTGTCAAGTTGTCAACAACTCAGATCAAAACGTTGGATAAAGGCTTAATGGATCATTAGATAAAAAGTTGAGTGTAAGGGCATTTGGGGGATTTAGCCCCTAGGGTTTGGGGGGTATTTAAGTGAAGCTTTGTCTCATTTGGGGTATTCCAATTAGATTTAGCCTCTCTTTCTAGCTCTTGGATCTCTTCCTCCACCAACCACCACACACCACCCTATCACCCCCTCCATATTAGATCACCAAAGATTAAACATATTCTTTCATATTTAAACTCATAAAACCCATTTACCCCATTTATTAGATAAAATATGAAAACATGGAGATATTATTTGGGGGGTTTAAAGAAGAAGGCAGGAGAAATCATGGAGTTTGAAGGGAGTCTTGCTTGGAACTTTCACGGAGACAAGCTTAGTGGAGATAGGCAACCTCTTTAAGGCCACCTTAGGAGGTTGACATCTTCTTCTAGATTTCATCCTCCATTTTTAAATCTTCTTTTGAGGTGGGAAACTTTACTCTTAGCTTAATAACTCTATTTTTGCATATTATTGGTCTTGTAACCAGAGTTTATAAGAGTAGAATGCATATATGATTTAAGGAGGTAAATTTTTATGGTTTATAAATGATTTCAAGAGTTTTGAGAAAAATGATATATTTCAAGAAATCTTAATATGTTTGAAATGATATTTCTCTTGTTGAAAATATTTTATGAACAAACGTCTTAAGGTTTTCTTGTGAAAATTGGGATTTTTGTATAAATAGACATTTACTCAATTTTGGAAGAAACAAAAATGTCTTTTAGCATGAAAAGCATGTTTATGCAAATATTATGAATTTTTTAGAATGAACTTTATGTTAGACGCATTTAATGGGAATTTTGAACTTAAAATTCATCTCCTAGTGTATATAAACTTGTAGTATTCTGATGGTGAGCATATAAACAAGTTTAATGAAGGTTTTAATGGATTTTTACATTAAATAAAGAAAATGAAAATTTCAGCCTTTAAAGTGTGTTTAAAGGTGTAGAAAATGTGGAAAGTGGATATTTCGAGACTACATGTGAAAATAAAGGGAAAATGGTATTTTTTTGTAAAGTAGTCACCAAAATGCCAAATGATTTCTTTGCTAAATAAAGTAATTAAATGAATAGATATCCAACCTTAGAAGTATGCTACTCCAAAGTGTTAAATAAGTGTTAACGAGTTAAAATATTTAAAAATCTAGTGTGTGTGCAACTTAATAATGTTTTTGGGAAATAACAATTGTGAAAATGGAGGAAAATGCAAGTTTGGAGACAAATGGATAAAATTACAATTTAACGTAAATTTGAAAATATATATGAAATAAAAATGTTGAAAAAGGTGTTACACAAAATGGTCCTAAATGAAAGTGATTTTTCGGATAAAATCAACGCAAGTACATAAAGGACAAGAAATGGTGATTTTCAAAGTGTAACACAAAATAGGGTGAGATCCCTGGGTTTTGCCTTCGACCGGTAAAAGTGGAATAATGTGAGCATTCGATAAATGTTAAAACACATTAATATATACTCGAATGAGATCGGGAATAATGAATAAGGTCCCGAAGTCCCGTGGTGAAAGATCCAAAATGACTTTCCATAGCATATGGTAGCATAGTCGGCGGTGTGGAGCCTGTTAAAGTATGTGGAAATTTGGAGGATTCTGAGAAAAAGATAATGAAAAGTGGTGTATGTCAAGAAATGGATTGTGTGGTGAACGTAAGAAAGGATGACCTAACTTGAATGAAATGAATACATGCTTCAATTGAAAGATAACATGAATAAGTAATATGAGAAATTGGATAATATCCATGAGGTAAAAGGAATGGTAAGGTGAAGTGATTAAGTGGGTAATTAATCAACCTAAAGAGGTTAACCCACAATTAGCACAAGTATGTGTTTATGAGAGATTTTCAATGAAAATAAGTATTTTCTAACATGTTATTTGCGTGTGTTGAAAAATAATTTTCAAGAAAAATTCTAAGCTAAATTTGGTGTAGGAAAAAAGGAAAATTTCGATAGAATAAGTGCCTTTTACCTAAATAAATAGTCTTTTTTTTAAAGTATTTATCCGGGTGTGTTAAATCGAAAAATAAATGTTGAGCCAAATAAAAAGGGATTCTTTATAAGATTAAGGTAAATTAATCAGAACAAGCGGTGTTTTTGGAATAAAACGATTTCATGCAATAATGTATGTGTGTGTGTGTGTGTGTGTGTGTGTGTGTATACAGAGAGAAAGAGAGAGAGGGAGAGAGAGGTTTACAAGTAAACCTAAAAGATGAACATTTTAATGAACCTTAACAAAAAAACACCTAACAACCCATTAGTTTTAATTTCTCTATTGTAAGTGGTATGCGCCAGTGGCAACGGACATGCGTGTGACACACATGTTTTTTTAATACACACACCTTAGCCCCCTGCCCCCCAAATAACCAAATCACCCACCTGCCTTAACCACCTTATACCTCCATAGGATTGAGAAATGTGCCCTACTTGTCATACTACACCACTTGGCACCACCAGCGGGTGGTGGCTTGTAACCCCCAACAAAATCGAACCCAACAGTCCCTAAACCCGGATCAACCTAAGAATCAGGCTAACCCGATTGTTGATACCAAAATTAATATGCTGATGTGGACGAATAATACGAAGACACGTGTCAATCTACGTGGCACAATAGCAGCGAGGAAGATCATTTCCCGACCAACCATGCTTCTTTCCGAGCAACGAGGATACACCGAGGAACTATAGCACACCGAGGAACTCCAGCGCACCGAGGTACTCTAGCACACCGAGGTACTCTGATTCTCCGAGGAACTCCTGATCAACGAACCACTATGGCGGTCCGAACTGCACCTCGGTCGTATCATTAATTGCCAGATAATCAATAGCTCAAATATTCATTGAATGCTTATATTCTTGACGCGCACGCTGCATTAAATGTATTACCCTTTCATGTGTATATCATTTAATGTATTGGACCTTTCATGTACAGCCTAAGGGCTATAAATACCTTGTATCATCCTCATTCAAGGGGACCGGAATTTCTTGAGAGAACTTGTAATCAAGAATTCCACAAACACTCAACAATAACATAACAGTGGACGTAAGCTTTATTCCTAGCCGAACCACTTTAAAAATCTTTGTCTTATTTATTTATCTGTGATTGAAAAATTAGAGCGATCTAGTTTTTTACATCAACAGATTGGCGCCGTCTATGGGAAACGACTTTTACTATCATTTTTCGCAAAAATCATTTGTTATCAATGGCAGATAATCCAGAATCCAGTAATCGAAATGCTGGAAATGCTGGAAATCTTCCAAATCCATCTGCAACTTCAGATCTGGCTGGAATCATGACAAATCTGGCTCAAGGACAAACCGCCATGCAAGAATCTATGAGGCAACTCATTCAAACTCTTCAAGGCGGCGCACCTACCTACTCAGGACAACGGAGTGATCATGGGCAATCACGATCCAGACGTACTGTGTCATATCGCAATGAAGAGTCTAATGATTATTCTTATCTACCTGGGCGAACTTCATCGATACGGGCTACAGATACAAATCAACCTATATCTCTCTCTCCGGAGAGAACCAGCGCTTTGGAAAGATTAAGCAGGGCGTCTCCTTTCAGTCGATTAGGACCAAGGAGGAATATGAGTCCACCTAGAGCTCCATCAAGAAGTTTTCGGCCACCATCAGGTTTGAGAGAAGGATCAGCACAATCACGACCAGTTACTCGTCGAGATAAATCTCAGGAAGCTACGTCAGGGCAATCAATTGCTCAGACTAAGCGGCCTGAAGAAGGAAATGAAGCATGGAAAGGTTCTATTCAACGGTTAGAGGATAGACTGGGAGAAATGGCTAAGGCGAGGAATCCCTTACAGAGAACTTTTGTTCAAGGGACACCCTTTGTGCAAGCCATTGTGGATTTTCCTACACCATCGAAATTCAAAGCACCAGTAGTGACCCCTAAGTACGACGGAAAGACAGATCCTGTACTTCATATAGAACAATACCAAGCTGCTGCTGACATCTATGCCGTACCCGACGAAATGAGGTGTAGGGCATTCTCGGGAACTCTTACCGGATCTGCACAGATATGGTATAACAATCTTCCTCGGGGTAAGATTTCAACTTTTATTCAATTAGTCGAGTTGTTCATTGGCAATTTTTGCTTTGGCGCGAAGCCGGTAAAACGAGTAGCACACTTGTTAAGTGTTAGACAAAAATCAGGTGAAAGTACTAGAGATTACATAACTCGTTTTAATAACGAGAAGTTGGAAGTCATAGACTATGAAGAAAAGACAGCGATCACTGCTTTGATGAGTGGTTTGCTGCCTAATAAGCTGTACTATACTTTGGCCAAAGATCCACCTAAAACTATGTCGGAATTAATGGCTAAAGCAGCCAAAATCATGAATGCCGAGGAGGCTATGACTGCGAAGAAGAATATGGATAAAGAAATCAAGGTGGAGGTCGACAAGTCTAAGAAAAAAGATCAGAAAGGTAATGGTGGTGACAAGCATTCCACGAATAACAGGATGGCCTTGGAAGTCCTAAAGAAGTATGATAATTATACTCCATTGAAAATGGGTATTAATCATGTTTTGGAAGAAATCAGGAATAGCGAGGAAATCAAGTGGCCAGAGAAACTGAAGACAAATCCCGATCTGAGGAATAAGGCCAAATATTGCGAGTTTCACAAAGATCATGGGCATATGACAAAAAATTGCATAGCCCTTCAGAATGAAATTGAAACACTCATTCGAAGAGGAAAGTTGTCAAAGTATGTAGATCGCCGAGGTGAAAGGAAGAATGATGACAGAACTAGAGAGAGATCTAGATCTCCTCGTCGTGCAGAGGAGAAAAAGAAGAGGGACCATGAAGATGATCTAGATGATGACCCTGATCTTCCCAAGAAGCCAAGGAAGCCTGAACGAGAGGTATTTTCCATACGTTTTGGGTCATTTGATTGTAATGTTATTACAGGAGGAGATACAGGAGGAGGAGATCTTACTGCAGAAAGAAAAGCTTACCTCGGAGAGGCTCAAGCTTGTTCATACATTCAGCGAATAAACCTGGCCGAGGATGATCGTCCGAGGAAGGTAAATAAAGAGAAGCTAGTGATTGGTTTTTCAAAAAACGACCTGGCAGGTGTTCTTTACCCTCATGATGATCCTTTGGTAATCAAAATGAGGATGAAGGATGTGGTCATTTCAAGGGTGTTAGTAGACAATGGTAGTTCGGCAGACATCATGTACTATTCATGCTTTGATAGCTTGAATTTAAAATTATCTCAATTGGAACCTTATCACAGACCCCTTCTGGGTTTTGCTGGCGAGAAAGTTTTTCCACTTGGGACGATCAAGTTGGATATACTCATTGGAACTTGGCCTGCTTGTCGCACCGAAAGAATACGCTTCTTTGTGATGGATAAGAATGTGCAGTCAGCCTACAACATCATCATGGGAAGAGTTGGATTGAAGAAGTTCGAGGCAGTTCCATCTACAGTACATCAGTGTTTGAAATTCCCAACGAATTTTGGAGTTGGAATTATGAAAGGTGATCAAAAAGTAGCTCGGGAATGCTATTATTCGTCTGCCGAGCAAGAGGAACTTGAAGAGTCAAGGAAAAAGACTACTACTTACCAAGTGGAGGAAGGTACAGAAATTGAAACTCTTGACCCTAAGGATGAATCTCAACTCGTAAAAGGGCAGGTGGTGGAATCTACAGAAATTGTTATCCTGGACGACGAGCACCCTGAACGAGTAACTCAGATAGGATCGTCGTTGGATGTTTCAATAAAACAGGATTTGATAACTTTCTTGAGAAATAGGAAGAATACTTTTTCTTGGAGTCATGAAGATATGCCGGGAATAAATCCAGACTTCTTATGTCACGAACTCAATGTGAATAAAGAGATCAAACCTGTGAAGCAGAGAAGAAGAGTGTTTAGTCCCGAGAAGAACCAGGCCATACAAGAGGAGGTCGAGAAACTCCAGAAAGCCCAATTCATTGAAGATGTAAAATATCCAGATTGGTTGGCAAATGTGGTGATGGTAAAGAAGAAGAACAACAAATGGAGAATGTGTGTTGATTTCACTGATCTCAACAAGGCATGCCCAAAAGATCATTTTCCATTGCCAAGAATTGATCAATTAGTGGATGCTACCTCGGGACATGAGCTACTCAGCTTTATGGATGCTTATTCTGGCTACAATCAGATCAAAATGAAGCCAGAAGACAGGGAAAGTACTTCTTTTATTACCCCAAGGGGAACTTATTGTTATAATGTTATGCCTTTTGGTTTAAAAAATGCAGGTGCAACATATCAGCGGCTGATGAACAAGGTTTTTGCCGAACAAATCAGTTGCAACATGGAAGTCTATGTCGACGACATGCTCACCAAAAGCAAGAGAGCTACTGATCATTTAGTTGACTTGAGTCAAACTTTTGATCAACTGGATAAATACCAAATGAAGCTCAATCCGACGAAGTGTACCTTTGGAGTACGAGAAGGAATGTTCCTCGGATACATCGTCAACCAACGAGGTATTGAGGAAAATCCAGAAAAGATCAAAGCTCTTTTAGGGCTACGATCCCCAACGACGAGGAAAGAGGTGCAGAGTCTTACCGGACGAGTTGCAGCGCTCAACAGATTTGTATCCCGAGCAACTGATAAATGCCTCCCGTTTTTCAAAACACTGCGAAAAAGTTTTGAGTGGACTGATGAATGTGAGAAGGCCTTTCAAGATTTGAAGAAGTATTTGGGAGCCCCACCATTGTTGTCTAGGCCAATAACTGGAGAGAAGCTGTATTTGTATTTGGCAGTATCAGAGAATGCAGTTAGCTCGGCGTTGATCAGACTGGAAGATGGAGTTCAGAAGCCAATTTATTACACAAGCAAGGCCTTCCGAGGTGCAGAAATCAGATACCCAAAGCTTGAAAAATTGGCATTGGCATTAATTGAAGCAAGTAGGAGAATGAGGCCATACTTCCAGGCCCATACCATCATCGTGTATACCGACATGCCATTAAGACAAGCCTTTCACAAGCCAGAAAAATCAGGAAGATTGATGTACTGGGCAATAGAACTCGGTGAATATGATATTGTTTATGAACCCAGATCATCATTGAAGGGGCAAGCTGTAGTAGATTTTATAGCAGAGTTTACATACACTGATACCCCCGAGGAGCAAAAGGTGCTTGCTGACCTACCTGTGGACGATACAGGATCAGCAGCCACGGGTCCAAACCAACTAAGGTTGGTAAAAGGACTTGTGGATGTAGAAGAATCATCATGTTCAAACCCAGACCAACTAAGGTTGGTAAAAGGGTGCGAACATATGACAGAGGAGGAGAGAAAGATAGCAGCGGATGATGAAAGAAAATTACAATTATTTTGCCGAGGAACTCTGACAGATAAGAAATTTGAAGACGAGGTACCGACATGGAGATTATATGTAGATGGATCATCTTGCACAGCTGGTTGTGGAGCAGGGATTGTTTTAAACACCCCAGATGATATTGACATGGAGTATGCCTTGAGATTCTAATTCAAAGCTTCCAATAATGAGGCTGAATATGAGGCTATGATAGCAGGTTTTCATTTGGCGAAAGTCATGGAGGCACGACAAGTAATTGTTTTCAGTGATTCTCAATTAATTGTGAATCAAATGATAGGAATATATGCAGTGAAGGGAGAATTAATGGTGAAATACCATGCAAAGGTGATGGAGTTATTGGCAGAATTTGATGCTATTCAATTGGTGAGAATACCGAGGATGGAGAATGCTAGAGCAGACGCATTAGCAAGATTAGCGTCAGCAACGCGCACCGAGTTACGAAGAACGATACCAATAGAAGTATTAGAAAGTAGGAGCATAGAAGAAGACCTGATGGTAAATATAATAACCCTTGATTTAGGACCATCTTGGATGGATCCTATCAGGGCATACATTGAAGAAGGAGAATTACCAGAGGACAAACTAGCTGCCAAGAAATTGAAGTATAAAGTTGCTCGGTATGTGTTAACTAATGGTGTTTTGTATAGACGAGGAATTATGGCAGGCTTGCAGAGATGTGTGCATCCATCAGAAGTCAAAGAATTGATTGAAGAAATTCATGAAGGATCTTGTGGAGCTCATGTAGCAGGTCAGACACTTTTGCAAAGGGTAATGACACAGGGATATTACTGGCCGACGATGAGGGCTGATTGTATAGCCTATGTTAAGAAGTGTGACAAGTGCCAACGTTTTTCCTCCATCCGAAGAACTCCACAAGCATTGTTGACACCCATAACTTCACCTTGGCCTTTTGCCATGTGGGGAATTGATCTGGTTGGACCACTGCCGACGACCCGAGGAAGGTTCAAGTATCTCGTCGTGGCAGTAGACTATTTTACTAAGTGGGTGGAAGCTGAACCACTAATTGATATGACGTATGAGAAGGTGTATCAGTTCATATGGAAGAATATCATTTGTCGATATGGTCTCTCCCACGCTTTCATCACAGACCATGGAACACAATTTGATAATGAAGAATTTGCTGCCTATTGTCATCAGTCGAACGTTTTGAAATTTCATTCAGCACCAGGCCATCCCCAAAGCAATGGACAGACTGAGGTGACGAACAGAACATTATTAAATGGATTGAAGAAGAGGCTAAGTGAGGCCAAAGCAAATTGGATTAATGAGCTACAGTCAGTTTTGTGGGCTTACCGAACAACTCCCCGAGCAGCAACTGGAGAATCACCATACATGCTGGCATTTGGAAGTGAGGCTGTAATACCTGCCGAGTTGGGCCTACCGACACACAGGGTGTTGAATTTCAACTCTCCGATCAGTGATTTGATGAGAAGATTGGATTTGAATATGCTCGAGGAGGTTAGAGAAGAGGCAGCTATTAGGAATGCCGCTTATCAACCACGAACAGCTTTGTTTTACAACAAAAGGGTGAAGAAATGCGATCTAAAAGAAGGAGATTATGTACTGAAAAAAGTCATTCAGAAGCACAATAAATTAGAAGCAAACTGGCATGGACCTTACTGGGTTACAGAAGTTGTTCGTCCAGGAAATTACAAAATAGCAACTCTAGAGGGAGAAGAGTTTAAGAATGCGTGGAATGCTGAACACCTACGCAAGTATTATCAGTAATGTCAAATGTAAAGCATTTCTTTCATTATGAATAAAGCAAGGATGTTTCGCCATTTTCTTTCTGGTTGAAAGTTTTTCGGGAATACTAGTGTAATACACTACACACAAAAAATGCTCTAAGGAGCCAAAAAGTGCTCTAAGGAGCCAAAAAGTGCTATAAGTAGCCAAAAGTGCTCTAAGGAGCCAACCTCCTTTGGTTAGGAGGACAGCTCTAAGGAGCCAAAAAGTGCTATAAGTAGCCAAAAGTGCTCTAAGGAGCCAACCTCCTTTGGTTAGGAGGACAGCTCTAAGGAGCCAAAAAGTGCTATAAGTAGCCAAAAGTGCTCTAAGGAGCCAACCTCCTTTGGTTAGGAGGACAGCTCTAAGGAGCCAAAAAGTGCTATAAGTAGCCAAAAGTGCTCTAAGGAGCCAACCTCCTTTGGTTAAGAGGACAGCTCTAAGGAGCCAAAAAGTGCTCTAAGGAGCCAACCTCCTTTGGTTAGGAGGACAGCTATAAGTAGCCAAAAGCTCTAAGGAGCCAAAAAGTGCTATAAGTAGCCAAAAGTGCTCTAAGGAGCCAACCTCCTTTGGTTAAGAGGACAGCTCTAAGGAGCCAAAAAGTGCTCTAAGGAGCCAACCTCCTTTGGTTAGGAGGACAGCTATAAGTAGCCAAAAGCTCTAAGGAGCCAAAAAATATTCCTTTGGTTAAAAGATGTACACCAGCATGATCAATTACGGTTGGTAAGATAAAAATATACTCTCATATTACAACTTATGATTGGTCGGGAGGTAATATTATTACAAAAAAGTTCTTTGAAGAACTAAGTATAGTTGGTCGGGGATAAAAACCCAATAACTGTAGTTGGTCGACGAGGACAAATTATTTATCTTAGTTTGTCGGACGCATTTTTATATTCGAAATTGAACCCAGTATAGCTAGTCGGGGATAGAAACCCATCAACTGTAGTTGGTCGACAAACATTATTTATCCGCCTTGGAAACAGTTTGAACAATTTATATTCATTACTTTATTATTAAGTGATTGATCAACCTTGATACTTGTAAATTTTTATTATTAAGTTGGCTGATGAACAACACAATATTGTTATCTTTTTAACAAATACATAGATACATATGTACAAATATAAAGGTGTTTGATAAACACGAGGCAATAGCAAAATTGGCAAACAGAAAATGAAAATCTTTTCATTAATCTAGAATAAATTACAAGTTACATAAATGTACTAACTGTTACATTGAAAACCTATTCTATTGGTTTCTTTCCTTTATTTTTTGAAACAGGCTCCTCGCCAGCAGGAGGATCCTCTAGGCAAAGAGGAGAATTAATGAAATTAACATCCCTGAGCATTCTAACGTTCATCACAGAAGGTGTATCCAAGAGATGCTCAGGACGAGACAATTCAACCTGAGAATGAAGGCTGTAATCACCAAGGTACTTTGAAATCAAGCTACGAGGAATGGAACGAGCTGGGATCCATGCCATGTCCAATTTGAAAGGTGGTACAGGCAGGTCTAGTAATGATGGAGCATGATAATCCCATAAATAATGCCCTTGCTCCAATTTTAACACACCCAGTGCGTTCAACCATCCTTGCTTGTAACCTTCGTTGTTGGCATGTTCAATACGAGCATCCAGGTGAACAAGGGCTTCATTGTATCCTGCCATCCAGAATTCTCTTGGCTGTTTATGGAATTGGAAGGTTAATCTATCCAATTGTTCATGAAGGCTTTTGGCAAAAAGATCCTTATTATGCAGAGCAGATTTCGTCGCTGTAAGTTGATCTTCCAAGGATAGATTCTTTTTGAACATTTCTGATAGGGCCCGATCTTTGACGTTTAACTGGAATGCTTGAGTTTCCAAAGTAGATTGGGTACGAGCCTCTTCAACATTGCGACTGAGAACTCTTGATCGGCTCCGAGAAGCAACTGGAGAACTTTGCTCCTCGACAGTTCTTCCTCGCCCCCGAGAACCTCTTCCTCGTCCCCGAGCAGTTTCAGAAACAACAGATCTTCTTAAGTCATCCAGTTCTTGCCTTAACTTGGCGTTTTCGACTTCTAAGAACGAGAAACCTTCATCTGTAACTGGTACTAATGCAGTGGAAGAAGAGGCGGCAAATTCATATTGAGCCAACTTTTTCTGCAGATTATTATTTTCTTGTTCCAGGATCTCGGCAATCTGCCTACAAGCTTCAATTTCACCTTTTAGGGTTCTCTCCCTAACGTCGTACCCAGCAATGATCTTCTTATGGCCTGTTTCTGAAGAGAGCTGCTGGTATCTATTTTCATAATCCTTATGCAACGAAGGCATTGATTCGTTGTGTTGATTTTGAAGATCCTCTATGGAACCATGAAGTTCTTCAATCAAGTCATAGTAAGCAACATTGTTGGCCACTGCTCGGTCGAGTAAAGCTTTCAAGTATTGATAAGCTTCAATTGCCTGCTCTGAGACACCATGGCCAAGAATATCAGCAATTTCTGATGTACTAAGGGATGTATGACCAGCCTTATAGTATTGGTGACATTGCTGCATCAGCTCGGTACCATGTGAAGAGATCAATTCCATTCTAGCAACAAACTAAGGACGAGAAAAAGACAACAATCAACAAATATAAATCATCAACAACAGAGATGAGCAAAGATGTATTTTATTAGATCATCAAAAAGTTACATTATTCGATTACAAGGAAATATAGAAATGATACCGAACAACTTCACACCTTTTCCTTGTCCCCCAAGACTTTCTCGGGAGGCTGGGACGAGGAGCTCGGTTGCTCGGTGGTAACTACGGTTTGATCAGCAGGAATCTTCTCGGCAGGAGGAGGCATAGAGGAAACATCATCGACTACAGAGGGTTGAGAAGCAGAGACTGGGTCACCCATAGCCATAGAAGACTCATCTGAGGCAGGCTCATCTTCTTCTTCTTCCACAATTGGTGGAGGAGGACCAGGGAGATGTTGTTGGAATAGCTCAGAATCGTCTTTGACCTTTAGCTCTTGCAGAGCAGCTACCCAGCCATCGTGGAAGTATTTCAACTTCCCATATTGGACTTGGGATGTCATTGCAGCTATCCCTCTCTCCCATCCTTTCTCCCAACCAACACTGAAATGTTTCTTGATTGCGACCTTTCTCCTCAACTTCTCCGAGGAGAGTTTCACCTCCAATTCCTCTTTTTTGACCTTGATATCTCGCAGGGTAGATAACTCTTCATTTGCCTTTTTCAGCTGGCCATCATATGCCTGATGTTTAACCTCTAAACCTTTAACTTTCTCCTCCAAATTCTTGGAGGTTTCAGCCATTTTCACCTTCTCAGCCTCAGCCACAGCTAATTTCTTCTCCCAAACAGCTTTTTCGTCAACATATTGTTGACGAGATTCCTTTAAAGACTGGGTCAAACCCAACAGAGCATCCTCTACGCCTGACGAGGAGCTTGAAGCTTTAATAGCTTCATCCTTCTTCACAATATTGTTGAAACAATTCACCAGCTGAAAGATGAGAAAAGTAGCGAAGTCAATATAAAATGCAAGCTTTCGGAGAAAGAAAGAAAAACCAGAAGTATGAGAAACTTACTGAAGCAAGGTGACGAGCAGCTAAGGATGTCAGCATATCCCTAGGAATTCTCTCATCAATTCCATGAACCTCGGGTACGACCGAGCTCATTGCAGAACTTGGAAGAGTGATGTTTGGAACATCAGTACCACCTGCAGGTAGGGAGGAAGCAGTTTCAGTCGGAGTAACTGAGGATGATTTCCTCAATCTCTTCAACGGGCGATCAGAGCCTTCAACCAAAGAGGTCTTGGTCGGAGAGATTGTAATTACATCTACAGGAGCAGTTTTCTTGTTCGGAACCACTGGGGGCTTCTCGGCAGCTTTGGAAGACCCAGCATCTACTTTTTTAGTCCCTTCTGGGACATCAGTTTTACCTCTCTTAACCCCAACAGCAGAAGTAACATCGTCAAAGAGAGCAGGAGGAGCTCTTTTCTTACCCATTCTTTGACTCAAAGGAAGATGAGAATCTGAAGATGAATCTTCTGGAGTTGAAGCTGGTTCAACAGGGCGAGCAGTATAAGAGGTTGTGTAACTCTTATACTGTAGCAAATATGATGCAGACCTAATATGCTCGTCAGCAATCGTCTTATGCAAACCCCAGATAAGTTTCAGATGTTTAATATTCACTTCTGATTCCTTTGGAGTTTTTCTTTTGCTATCAACTGCAAATAAATACATAATGAAATATCGGTCATACATTTTATCAAACATGATGAAAGCATAAGTTCATAAGTAAAATAAAATGAAAAATAAACCTATCCCATTGCCATATGGGGGGCATCTGGGACCGTTGTATACTTCATCCCCAGCTAAAGGCGCATGTTGCCAATTTTTTATGACCAACCCATGCTCAAAATAATCTCTATTTGAGTCAGGGAGATTAACTACAAGAGCCCTATTCAGATACCTAGTTTTTAAATAATAAATATTATCTAGAGTGGCCCATTTATAACAAAACATAATTTCAGGGATCCCAATACGAGTCCCATGAGTTAGATTTAATTTGTGCACCCCGTTAATTATTCTCCATGAATTGGGGGCTATTTTTGCAGGAACAAGATCAAAATATTGACAAAACTCAAGACATAATGGGTTTGGTGGAAAGGAAAAACCACATTCAGCAACAAAAAGACTGGGGAACCAATGTCCTTCAGCCAATCGAAAGTAATCTAAAGGCTCAGAAAGAACCTCTAGAGTTACCCACGAAGGAATGGAAAAATCAGAACGGAATTTTTCAACAGACTCCACAATATAAACCATATTGAATAAAAGAGATACAGAAGAAAGGAAGAAGATCTTACAGAAAGAAAGGAGGTATGTTGACAACGAACGGAAACAAGGATGAACGCACAAGAGAGAAGAAGAGAATAGAAAGCTTGAATGCAGAAAATGAAAAACGTAGACGACGGTATGGTTACCAAAGAGGTTTAAATACTTTGCATTGGGAAGCGGCGAAAGAAATGATTACCAAAAAGAAACTACTGAACTTCCGGCGGCTAAAAGGACAAAAATTGCACGAAGATCGAAGCGCTTATAAAAAAGGCGGAAACTGCGAAATAAGAAGGAAATTTGAATACAATGTTCCTGAAACCCAGGAAAGTCATTTAATATTGCCATATACCGAGAAAGAATGTTCCATACTCCTCAAAGTTTGAAATATGAAACATTGGGGGCTTCTGTTGATACCAAAATTAATATGCTGATGTGGACGAATAATACGAAGACACGTGTCAATCTACGTGGCACAATAGCAGCGAGGAAGATCATTTCCCGACCAACCATGCTTCTTTCCGAGCAACGAGGATACACCGAGGAACTATAGCACACCGAGGAACTCCAGCGCACCGAGGTACTCTAGCGCACCGAGGTACTCTGATTCTCCGAGGAACTCCTGATCAACGAACCACTATGGCGGTCCGAACTGCACCTCGGTCGTATCATTAATTGCCAGATAATCAACAACTCAAATATTCATTGAATGCTTATATTCTTGACGCGCACGCTGCATTAAATGTATTACCCTTTCATATGTATATCATTTAATGTATTGGACCTTTCATGTACAGCCTAAGGGCTATAAATACCTTGTATCATCCTCATTCAAGGGGACCGGAATTTCTTGAGAGAACTTGTAATTAAGAATTCCACAAACACTCAGCAATAACATAACAGTGGACGTAAGCTTTATTCCTAGCCGAACCACTTTAAAAATCTTTGTCTTATTTATTTATCTGTGATTGAAAAATTAGAGCGATCTAGTTTTTTACATCAACACCGATGCCCCAAGAAAACCCATATGCCCGAATCCCCCATGAATCTCCAACACGCTGCTTACTTCGGCTCATTACCCTGCTCCTATAACCCGATTTTGCATGACAGTCCCAAAATCCACCATACCAGAATACCCATCTCTTCCACTACTCCTCTCAACCACCATCACAACCCGATTTCAAGTTTGGGGTGGGGGTGGTAGTGTGTGTATATTAAATCACACGCGTGTCCGTTGTCACTGACGCGGTCCAATTACAATATAGGAATTAAAATTAATGAGTTATTAGGTGTTTCTTATTAAGGTTCATCAAAATGTTCATCTTTTGGGTTCACTTGTGAACCTCTCTCTCTCTCTCTCTCTCTCTCTCTCTCTCTCTCTCTATATATATATATATATATATATATATATATACAAAGTAGTTTCATTTGCATTTAGGTAAACGTGTTAGAGTCTCTTTTCTGCTATTCAATTCTATATTGCATTATTGTATTTTTCCATCGGGAATTTGGCTCATTCTTTCCTCTTTGTTATGGTAGGTTGTGTGCGGTTAGATATTTTGAGGGCGTTATGCAGGTAAGTATTCTTTTATTTTATGTTAGGATCTCTGTATGCTTGGATTTCGAAGACGCTTCCTATGGGTCCCTCACGTTGTTTGATTAAAATTAGAATCGCATTATAAACAAGCAAAATGTTAATTAATTAAAACTGGACTAGTAACATTATTTAGGTTGTCTCATCGCACTTCACACCTAATGTTTGGGTCAGACCGGATTGACCACGGGTAACCCATAAATCTGGGTCAGGGCGTTACAAATGGAATCAGAGCTCTAGGTTCAAGGTTTCTTTTGGGAGTTACGTGATGAGGCAAGTAGTGGATCTTTTGACGTCGGTATTGGTTTTGGACTGGTCACACTATACTAGTAACGGTTTCGATTCGTGTTCTATATGATAAAGTCTGGGATATTAGCATGACGGATAATATGTGTCCAAGTCAATTGTCATTCATAACTTTCACGCTGATTTAAACATATTAGTGCTTTTCGAGTGTTTGTGCGAGCCAATAGTGGCGACATCGTGATTTTTAGTGTGAGGTGCTTTTGTGTCAGCCATTGATGATGTGAGAGACCTAGTAAGGTGTTAACAAAGGTGAATAACGTCTATTGAATTAGGGACATGAATTGTATAAAGCCAATTATGGAGGATAGGTGACTAGAGTGTCATGTCTTAGCGATATTGAGTTTGTGATAAGGATGCATTAAGTTCCTTGGTTAGGTAATTACTTATGGGTAGTTAATAATGATGATGTGATTAGGCGAATTTCATCCTTGGGGTAGTGTCATGTCATAAGCATTTGATAATTCGGTGGGAATAAAAACCCGTGTCGGTCATCATTTGAGGATGTGTACTCAGCCGCAGTTAATAGAGTACTATCATTATAGGTAAGTGCCTTAGTAATTGTCGATTGAGAGTTGTATCTTGCAACCTATGACGAGAGTTACTGGCCATCGGTGGTAAGTATGTTATGTGTGTAATGATAACTGGTTGAAATGACGTAGGAGTGAACCTCAAATAGTCTTCAATGACATGGTTTTAGAAACTATAATGCAACTTTTGAGGAATAGGATCCCTGATGAAGTCGGTAGTGTAGCCTCAAAGGCATATAGGTTGTGTATGACATCCTATATCATGACAGAGTCCTTAATAGTGCTAGTCTATGGTTTGATACGTGGTTTATGGTATCAACCATTTAGAAAAAGGTTTTCGAACCTTTATTGAATCTTGAGGAGAGAGTCATAGGTTAGATCTATACCAGAGTTTCAAATAAAAGGGAGATAAGATTCTTATCTTGATGTCGTGGCCCATTTTGGCGGCCTAAGTGATGACTAAATATGAGGCGGTTCAAGGGTGGGTCTAGTTTAAGAAAGTTCTTATAGTATCCTTGGGACTGGTTGTATGTGGCATCACTGAGGAATATAAATCAATTTATTGTGACGTCTTAAGGTGCTCAACGACTAAAGTACACCATATGTGGAGACTTGTAGTCTAGTATCTTTTTGAGTACCTAATGGCCAAAATGAAGATATTGGGAAATCGTTATGACATACGTACGATGAGAGGATCATAGGTAATGAAATCTCGCCAGGTTTCTGATGACTGTTACATTGGGTTGTGCTTGGTAACCTTAGGGAACCAATCAAATTCGGCGTCATGGAGTGCTAGCGTTCTAATGATGGTCGTATTGAGGCTCATATAATGATACAAGGTTATGGTCAAAATTTTAAGGAATCAAATCATGTAGTCCTTGGTTAGGTCATCCAATTCGATATGAAATGGTGGTGCAACCTCCAAAGGGAAATTGGAGACTTATATAATGATTGGACATGATACGCGTTTGACTTATTATGACTAGTGTAAGAAATGTAATAATCGATTTTGATGGGTATTAGGAAATGCATTTGGACTTAGATTTATGATGGCGTGTTAGATATTTGAAAATGGCACCCCCAGAAGGGATATCGAAGCATGATTAGGATATTGACATGTGTCGACAGTATAAGTTAGAATAGCCCTAGCAAGGAAGGGACTAGTTCTTGGCACATCTTGTTAACCCGATACGAATTAGACGATGTAGCCTTATGTGATACTCACTACCCTTAGATTTCTAATAGCGACTAATGTGGCCATCACCCAAATTTAATTTGGGTAGAACATGGAGATAAGCACAGTGATGACCTTGTGTCATTAGTGGTTATAATAGGGTGAATATGTCGCTTAACTGGGCACTGGCGAAGGAGATGTTTGGGATATGATCATGGTAAAATAATGTATACAATAACCTAGGTGTTTTAGGTTGTTCACAACATCACGTTTACTAGAGATATGGACAAGGTAAGCATTGACAAAAGTGTTGGGCATTTGTTAACCAGAATGATTCACGTCAGTCAAGGATAAAAGGGGGAAGTCTTACCCTTAAGGAGGGATGTCCAGTATTTGATTTCCCAAAGGACAATAGGATCGTATGTTGCTTTCATCTTGTGGGGATGAATGGTTTGTGATCCGATTCTTTACGACTGGTGACTCAAACCAAGGTACATGGATAGGTTAGTATCCGGTGAAAATGTTTGGGAGAAGTCGTAGACTTTAAAGCATGTGGCGTAGGTTCGCCTTTCATAAAATATAGTCCGTTGCGTATGAATGGATTTTCTAGAAAGGGTTGTTCGTTCTTTCTGATTCTTAGAGACCCTTTCAATTTTCGTAATATAGGATTGTGTTCCGTCGACTGTTGTAATGGGGGATTTTATTGTGGTGTGGTACAGTGCGATTTGGCTTGGTAGAGTGCAGTTGGACCTGGAATGGTCAATGTAGCTCGGTAACTGGGTGCACCCTTGTTTAAAGTATCCTTTTGTGTTGCATAAAGTTTTGTGTAGGTGTGGCTACACGCTCAGCCGGATGGTTTGCTCATAGTATCCATTTTCCTTAAGATCAATGACCTTATGGATTGGCCGACATGGAAATTGGCAGCTCTGGTCTTAAATATAGGGATGATGATTTGAGTACATAGTATAGCGTTAGAAATCGAGGAAAAACAACAAATAATATTTTTTTGCAGGAGTGAATGGATTGGTTCAATACTCGGGTGAGTGTTCCATAGTTACACGCCTAGAATGATCCTTGGTTCATAAAAGGATCTTGTGTAAGGTGTTAGTTAGACGCACGATTGTGGCTTGATTGGTGTTTCACTCCACGTAGCGGGTGACTAGTTACGAGAAGATAGTATTCGATTTAAGAGAATTTACGTGGTTAGGAAAACCCAAAAATTTGAGGGGACTTAGGATATGTAGTCCTAAAACTTAAAATGATCAATGATGAAGTAGTTGCATGTGCACGTAGGTAAACGTGTTAGAGTCGCTTTTCTGTCGTTCAATTTTATATTGCATTGTTGTATTTTTCCACTGAGCATTCGTCTCATTCCCTCCTCTTTGTTATGGCAGGTTGTGTGCGGTTCCGTATTTTGAGGGAGTTATGTAGGTAAGTACTCTTTTAATTTACGTTAGTAGCTTTATATGCTTGGATTTCGGGATTGCTTCCCACGAGTCCCTCACGTAGTTTGTTTTAAATTCGAATAGCATTCACACCTAACGTTAATTAGTAAAAATTGGACTAGAAAAATTATTTAGGTTCTCTCATTGCACTTCACACCTAACGTTCGGGTCGAACCAAATTGACCACGGGTATCCCACAAATTCGGTCCATGAGGTGTTATAATGCGGGTCAAAGCCTGTATAGTAAAAATGTTTTCGCATATAAATAATTGTTTGAAATCGTTTAAAACCGTAGCGTATTACTTTGATTAACCAGTCACACTCACTTGAGATAAACCTCACCTCTCAACTATAGTGTGCAACTAATCTGTTCATTTTAACTATTCCAATTAAACTGCGTGGTCCAACTAGGATATACAACTTCTATGTATGCCCAACCCTGTTAACACTTTTTATTAGCTAAGTCTAACTACCTTCACTAGGTATTAATCTATAAATAACATTTTACGACACACTTGCTATAATTCAAATAATCACGAGATAAACATACATAGCTACACCCGTGCTATAAATATATATATATATATATATATATATATATATATATATATATTTCACTCACAATATATGTATAGTCATATCCCCAGAGCTTGGATCTCATGGATACATTCCTCATGTGATTTTCGGCCTCAAGCATCACGCCTCACACCTAGCCACCAGGTCGGAATCTCACCACCGATCCTAAATGAAAACATATACAAGAGGCGGTTATAAACATATGTCGGGGGTCACAACTATACCACATTGCACCTCACCGGTCTCCAAAATAATATATATCCTCACACATGGATAGTGGTCATGCAACAGTCCATGGACCTAGGGAATTAGCCCAACACCTGTTGGTCAACGCTAGGGTGGACTGCCCACTAGGAGCAACTTCCTACGATAACACTCTCGAGTAGGTATGTTCAAATAAAATAAGTAGCAAACACACACACACACACACACACACACGCAAATACACATATATGTGTGCTACTCTAATATGTATATGCAATAATCACTGAACTTATACACATATCCCACCACGCACACTTCACCCAAATCCTGAAGTTCTACCCTACTTCCCGATTGATTATTTAACTAGTCCTTTAATCAAGCACCCTAGTTAATTATTTAATTATCAACTAAAAATAATGGCACAAAACTATTTTTAATTAAATATCCACTCACTTGGATAACCTCCCACACACTCGCTTGAGTGCATAAAATTTGACCCTAAGTCATGGATCGTCCGAACGAAAAAAAACCAAGCCCATCTGAACAGTAAACCATACCTCAATTTCATTAACTATGAATTCATATTAACCAAGAGGATACATCCACAATGTTTTATAGAAATTCTAAACACAATCGTGCCTAAAATAAAGTCAATACTAAAATCACTGACTAAAGATTTCGATCCCGCACCGTAGAAAATTCATATCTAACTAAAAATATTAGAAAAATACAAAACTGGCGGCTGCGCATTCGTAACAAAGAGATTTAAATTTCATGACCCGAACCAACGGGTCGTTTGAATGAAAACCAACCTTGTTCAAACAATTTAGTTCAAACGAGAAACCTCATCGAACGAGGTTCTAACAAGGTTCTAACGAGATTCTAGAACTCGTATTTGAAGCGTTTTTCTTAGGCGATATTCCTCTTCAAAAGTCCAATTTTGTTTCTAGGGTTCTTTCTACCACAATTTCCAGAACCATAACCCAATTATAAATAAGGAAACATTATTCCATACTTTTATAATCAATCCTCACGTACTAACACCCATAAATTCAATATCAAATTCAATTATCTTCTTGATCTTTAAAAATCAATCTTTTCATCCCAGATCTACATAATCATTTTTTAATCCCAGAATTTTATTTCTAAATATATAAATGCAATCATTCTCAATTAATCATCAGTTTGAGATCTTTAATCTTTTATCAATCAAGCTCTGACATTAATCATTCAAGATTCAATCTTTTCATATTCTAAAATTCCAATCTTGATCAAATCAAGAAAGTAAATACTACACGAAGAATAGCCATATAAATAAAGTATTTAGTTGCCTTGATGGATCTAAAATTCGAAGATCTTCTACTTTGATGATGGTTTGAATCCGGAGATGAGTCCTCTTTTCTCTTCTCCAAGCCTTACTCTTCATTTCTTCTATTTTTCTCTTCTCTTAATCTCTCTTCAACTCTTAAATGTACAGGGAATACAAAGTGGGGCTTCCATCCATTCCTCTAAACCCTAAATATCTCCCTAATCCCGTTTTTACCATTTACCCTAGGCGTAAAAAGACTCTCTTACCCCTTTACGGGTCTATTTATGCCTAAAAAACTCCCCAAACCCAAACTTAACACTCGGGTACCTATTTTGGACTGTTTTGACCCTTTCTGGATCACCGGTGCATTCGAAAAGATCATCCGAGTCATCCAACTCCAAATATATTAACATCTCATTAACTGGGTTTGACATGTGCATACCTTACGCGTCACCCATAAATTTAAACTGATTCGCTGATGTAACACTCTTTCAACATATCATAATAGATCGTCGCTATCACTCATACGAGACATATAATTAAATAAATCACATAACTATTTACTTATGATACACAAGTAAATAATTATTATAATAAATATTAATCCCTTATGTCGCTAATTAACATTTATTTTAAATCCAATTTAATTTCCCTAATTAAACTAATAATATAAAGCACACAGGAATTAATTAATCAAGCCATGGGGTATTATAACGTTGTTTGGTCAGAGGGTTATGGTGAAGGTTGGAAGGATGTTATGCCCCACTTAGACAAAGCTAAGAAGGTCATGTATAAGCATGGGTGGCTGAATGACTTAGACGTAATGATAGTTCCCCATGACTTTGAATTCTGGTATTGGTATGGGGTAGTCTACCCATTCGTTCGACTTCCCCATCTTGGAAGTTAGGAATGCTAGATCCCAACAGATGCCACTATAATTCAACTAATAAGGGGCTATCTCCTTGATTATGACAGTAACAATGGGCTTAGTCCTAATCCAAATGATGGTCGTCGTGCTAGAATGACTGACGAGCTGGAGCATCGAAGATAAAAACATGTAACCTTAAGATTTGATTAAGTGTAATCAAGCTAAGGCGTTTAAATTGACGATCATAACTTGATCGTATAAATTTGAACAAATTTATAATGAAGATATTTTTTCCATGATAATAATTTGCAATTAACAATGTTGTCCTACCATTTGGAACAGTAAAAAATCTAATTATATTAATTGAACTTTGAACCATGAAAGAAACATAAACTTAAAACTTGAAAAAAGATAAAAAGTTAAAAAAGCATAATCTCCTAAGATTGGATGCATTCCAGTCCCTGCGAATATCCTTGTTCCATATTATTTATAGATGGTAGGTTCCTTGGAGGTCGTCTCTAGTGACTTTAAAGAGTCTTTCTCAGTTAGGACCTAACTTATCATCTGATGACTTCTTTGCGTTGTCGATAAACTTTTTGAGGACGTAATCTCTGACCTAAAACATCATTAGGTTGACACCTTTATTATATTACTTGGTCAAATGTTGTTGGTAAGAAGCCAGCTGATTAAGGCTTGTTTTCTCCTTTTCTCGACTAGTTCAATCTCAATCCACTACACTAAAAAGGCCAAATTGGCACCCTTCAGCCGGCCAGCCTTGTCACGATCATTGACCACGCATTTTTTATCACGGTCAATGACCGTGATAAGCTCCTGACAAATGTTTGTCACGGTCAATGACCGTGATAACTGTACTTATCACGGTCTTGACAAGCCTTAAAAACTTGTCATGGTCAATGACCATGACAGGTCCGTGACAACTTTGTCAGTAAAAAAATCCCCCCTCTTATTTTTTCCCACCGTTTTCTATTCCCTCCATTTCTCTCTCTCTCTCTCTCTCTCTCTCTCTCTCTCTCTCTCTCTCTATACCAGTTTTTTTCTTCTTTGTTTCTCTTTCCTTTGTATATATGTGTGTGTATATATTCATGTGTGTATATATGCGTGTGTGTGTGTGTGTGTGTGTGGTGGGAGGGGGCAGGGCTGAGAGTGGGGGTGTATATGCGCGCGTGTGCGCGTGTGTATATATGCGTGTGTGTGTGTGTGTATATATATGCGTGTATATGTGCATGTGTGTGTATATGTGTGTGTGTGTGTGGTGGGTAGTGGCAGTGGGGGGGGGGGGAGGGGGGTGAGGTTGCATGTGTGTGTATATATGTGTGTGTGTGTGGTGGGGGAGGTGGGGAGGGGGTGGGGCAGGGGGAAATAGGGAGGGGGTGGGGCTTGTTAATTTTTTTTATTAAATTTTGATTGGTTTATTAGATATTGCCCCTCATATGCAAGTAGTGCTCCTTGTAAAGGAATTGATTGATTAAATATTGATTGATTATTAATTTTTTTAGTAAATTAATAATTAGTGCCCCTTTCATATGCAAGTAGGATTATCCCTCATTGTAAATTAGTAAATTAATAATTGTA
The DNA here is from genome assembly GCA_949130495.1 of Sambucus nigra. Taxonomy (NCBI): domain Eukaryota; kingdom Viridiplantae; phylum Streptophyta; class Magnoliopsida; order Dipsacales; family Adoxaceae; genus Sambucus; species Sambucus nigra. The sequence continues at coordinate 313,768,118 of OX422213.1, forward strand.
TACTTGAATTGTTAGTTTAATTGATGAAATGAATTAATTGAGTAGATGAATTAGAAGGAGTACGGGATACACATTTGTTGTTGCTATTGCGGTTGGATTATAGTGGATCGATGTTCGGTTGGTTAATTTTAGAAGCGGCATGACCACTGGATTATTGTCCATATGGGGGTGGAATTTTTCAACTTTTTTTTAAAATTATTTTTTATCGCGAACAATATATATATAGTATGATAATTAAATGAAACATACTTGAAATTACATATAGTGCACATAGATACTAGCCTTTTAGTTCTTATGCGTACGCATTCAATAGCCTTTAGACCCGTTCGAGAGTCATTACCCCTGTAATGAGATCTCTCGAATTGTCCCGTTTGGACAGTTTGGGGCTGCATAATTTCTGTATAATAATATTCTTAGTGACTTAAAGTTGTTACTTTTGGAGGAAGGTCAGTAGTCGTATCCTAATGTTCTCTGGGTACATACTAGATTCACAAGTGTGAGTGTTATTTCAATTGATCAATTGAAATAACACTCACACCTGTCAATCTAAATCGTGTACTTGGAGAACTATGGAGATATGCTGCCGATTTTTTCTCAAATAGTAACAATGTGCATGAGTTGTTAAGTATATTACAGAAATATGCGGTCTTGAATGGGATAGGACCACTCACCCTTTATAGGAGACGGAGGAAATAGGAATTTCTATTATAAATTGAATTTGAAATATAAAAATCGAATATAATTTGGACATAATTAAATGAAACATACTATAAATCTAAGTTTTGTTTATACTAATCCAGGAATATACGCTTCTTACCTTTAATAGGTGATTGGTTGCAGTAGCCGTGATGGGATATCCTAAATACAAAGAGTGGATGGGTGAGACAAATACAATGGGGGATATCTTTCGCAGAGATGCTAATGAATTTGTGAAATACGCAAAGAGATGTCATAATGATGAAGAGTTTTCGTGTCCGTGTTCTAGGTGTAAGAATGGTAAGGTGTTTGAGTGGAAAACAGTCGAACCACATTTGTTAAGATGGGGTATGCAAGATAATTATCGATTTTGGAGTTTTCACGGTGAATTGAAAGTTCCTTTTGTCCCCGATCAACCTTCACAACAACCTTCAACAAGTAGGATATATGTAAAAAGGGATGATGTTGATCATAATATGTTAGAGGATTTAGTTGATGCGTACGGAGTTTATGAAGCGGAGAAGAATGAGGTCACTGATGATGTACAAGGTTAGGTGCTCATGAAGATATCACGATAAACCTTGACGATGACTACCAAAGTTTAAAATTTAAGGCGACCCAACCGTTATACTCTGGATGTGAGAAAGATCAAACAACTTTACATGCCATGGTTGGTTTGCACAGTTTGAAGACGCAGTAGGGTTTGTCTGGCAATAGCGTGATAGGAATTTTTAATTGGGTGACGGTCTTACTACCCAAGGAGAATACGCTTCCAAATAGCTATCATGTTATGAAGAATAGTTTGAAACATTTGGGAATGAAGAATAAATTGATTCATACTTGTGTGTATGACTGCATACTATACCTAAAGGAGTATGAAAATCTCGATCGTTGTCCGGTATGCGATGAACCTAGATATGTCCAATCTACTGGCAAGGAAGGCACAAGCACAAAAGTGCCTCAAAAAGTGTTGAAATATTTTCCCGTTGGGCCTAGATTAAAGCGATTTTTCACAGTACCATGGATAACGGAGGCAATGACTTGGCATGCTAGGGCAGAAGTAGGGGTAATCCCACGCGTCATCTTATTGATTCTACAGCTTGGAGGAGGACGAATTGTGAGTATCTCGATTTTTCTTGAGAACAGCGCAACATTCGTTGATGATGATGGTCATGTGATGGGAAAACGAGTGAAATTAACGAGTTTGCAACTAGAACAAGTAGCTCGTTATCTATTTGACACACATGAAGATGTCGAAGAATGGAAAAAGTAAGTTTAAATTATTTTAAGTTTTACATTATTATAGATTATTTTATACATGATTAATTTTGTAATATGTCGAAAATATGAAGCCTATGAAAACAATAAAAGATAAAAAATAATTGTACAATCAGACAGCGAATTTAGGCTATGGTTGTCACAAGGGGTAATTATAATGTAAATGTCTGTTATATAACGTTACATTACAATAAAACTTTACAACTAACCTAATTAATTTATCTATATTCTCAGCTCTTAAAGACGGGTGATGTGACATCAAGGCTTGCTCGTCTAGCCACTGGACCCTTGTTTATGGCACAAGAGTACAAAAAATATAGATTGAACGGTTACATATTCGGCGCAAGGGTGTATGAGGAAAGTACAAATGTACAGAAGTCGGTCATTTCATACAAGGCTCTTACTTTCTTTCAAGCAAGCGCAAACGATAAAAACCTCGTTGAAGCTGAAATGACTTACTATGGTGTAATTCGAAATATATTTGAATTGGATTATATAAGCTTCAAAGAGGCTGTATTTTACTGTGGCTGGGTTAGAGTTGAGGATAAAAATGCTTGTAAAGTTGATCATGGAACCAATTTGATCATGGTTGACTTGTCCAAGTTGAAAATAAACGACCACGTGAGCGATGAGCCATTTATTTGTGCATTTCAAAAGGTCAACCAAGTGTTTTACTCGAAGTATATCAACAAAGAGCCGTGGTCAATTGTCTTACATGGGTTAAAGCGTCTAAACAGTTATGTGGATGACTTGGCTGCTCCTACCAAATATCAATCCATTTTTTATGATAACCAAAATTTGAAACAATTTTTCAATTTGTGATAAATATTCCAATTTGTACTTTATCAATCCATTTTTAATGCTTTTAATTGATTTTCACTTTATCATTTTCACTTTTTTATCTTTCTCTCTTTTTCACTTTATCATTTTCACTTTTTTATCTTTCTCTCTTTCTTTTGTATGTGTGTGTGTGTGTGGGGTGGGGGGGGGGGGATATGTGTAGTGTGCGTGTGTATGGGGATGTTTCGAATTTTTAGTAATTGTACATATTATGAGTTAGATGTTGTTGTTTTTGAATTCAGAATTGAGGTGTTAAACAATAATAATTCATTCAGATTTGTAGTAATTGTACATATTTGCATGTCTTCTTCTAATTTATTTGGATTTATACTAATAATAACATTTTTTTTACTAAAAATGTCTCCTTCAGGTATTAAGGCGAGGATGATGATGCTGATTATGATGATGTCGTCTGGGCATGGTGGTAGCGAAGGCAACGAGGGCTCCTCGGCCCCTAGGCTCCCCAAATGGGGCAAATTGAGGATGGTCGTCGAGAACAAGACATGGATATTAGCGAGATCACTTGAGCTGGTAAAGATGATCATCGACCTGGGGTACACTAGTTGGAGGGAGGTGCCAAATGAGCTCAAGTTAGGTATTTGGGAGGCACTACAGGTAATGTATTTATATATATATATATATATATATATTTATATTTATATTTCAATTTTAATTTCAATTTCAATTTATATTTATATTTATTCGCAACGAACATTGTATTTGTTGGACATGAACAATTAAGCCTGGCCCTAGAAATACGCAATTCCGTCTTGGAGCAGTTGAGGGAGCAACACAAGACGTGGAAGAAAAATTTGTGGGGTCGATACTTTGGGAAGACCCGAGACTCCATTATCTGAATGCGTGAGTCCGTCCCATCGAAGGATCCGATCTCATTGGCACAATGGCAAAAGTTCATTGACAATGATATCAGGGAGCGACAATTGGCATCTCGCCAATCGGGGAGGGAAAATTGGGCAAAAAAGACGGACGTGCACTACTTCGGCCGGGCGTCCGGTCGGACGTCTTACGCCGAGGTGGAGCATAGGATGATGGTAAGATTTTATTTTTCTATAATTACAGAAATATTTTATTCTATATTATTTTACTTTGCGGGCTCGATACTAATTTTGCATTATTTTATTTCAGGGGACGGGGAGTGGCCCTGGGGGTAGGACCCATAAGCTCGATGCTTATGTGGCTATTCGGACGAAGAAGGGGAAAAATAAGGAGGTGTCCCCGATTGTCGTGTCCACGATTGTAAGTAATCCGACAGTTTACTTTTTGTTAATTACGCTATAATTTTTTATTTACTTATTTAACTAATCGTGTGCTTTTTGTCATTTCAGACAAAGATTAAGGAAGTGCATGAGTCATAGTCCGATACCGACAGGGCATCTTTGTCCACGGACGCACTCAGCCAAGTGCTTGGCGCTGATCGCAAGGGGAGGATAAGGGGGTGAGCTCGCGGGTGGCCAATTCTAGGATCATCAGATTGGAGACGAGCAACACTGGGTTAGGTCAAATGGTGGACTTGCATGATGCAAAGCTATAAAGGTTGTAGGGGACGACCCAAGATATGTTCTCATTCGTGAAGTGTTCGTTGGGCAAAAAGGGAAAGGGTAAGGGGAAGGAAAAGGTGGTAGAGGAGGAGGTGGAGGAGGATGAGGACGTGAACGTCGTTGCTTCATCGTCGACACGTGCAGACTCATCGATTGATGATCCAATCCCCTACTTGGCGCCCGTCAAGAGGCCTATGTCAATAATTGGTTGGCCGAGCGTGTTTATACTAGACGTATTTGATGACGAGCGAATAGGAAGGGGGTTGAGGGACTCGAATACCAACCAGGGTATGCTAGTTCATGGACGTGCGCTTCAAGACATCAAGGCCAAGGTGCTCGTCACGCAGGTGATAACCGGGAAGGAGAACTCCCCATTGTGGTTGCGCGAACAATACGGCATGATGCATATTCAAGGGTGTATCAATTCGTATATTGTATGGCCTATCCACCTCCTCAAACGTACCCCAGACATGTAGTGACATTATTTGAATTGTTTTGGATTGTTTTAAGTTGTTAAATTTGAATTATTTTAAGTTGTTACATTTGAATTATATTGGATTATATCGTGATGCATATTATTTTGAATGTATGTTTGCATTATCTCTATTTTATTTGGATATATGATGTTTGAACAGGTACAACGTTGCTATAACAGGTACAAATATACTGCTAAACAGTGGTAGTGGGCATACTGCCTAGTAGATTTTTTTCAATGCTTCCCAGAATTGTCACGGTCAATGACCGTGATAATTTTTTAAAGGTTGTCACGGGTGTGTCCCAGTCTTTGGCCGTGACCAATATTGTCAAGGTCAAAGACCGTGGCATGACCGTGACATAATCATAACAAGTCTAATGAACTTTTCACGATTAATGACCGTGACAAGTCCGTGACAACAAAAGTTGTCACCCTTAGACTTGTCACGGTCATTGACCTTAACAAGTTGGACTTATCACGGTCAATGATCGTAACAATCCGTCAGTTTTGGTGTAGTGATCCTTATGATTTCTTTGTTCAGTCTTGGATCGCAAACAGTTATCTTCATGGCCATAAAACCTGCTTCTAGTGGAATTATAGCTTTCATCCCTTAAGCCAAGGCGAAGGGCATTTCCCCAGTCAACCTCCTATGCATTTTTAAATATGACCAGAGGACATAGGGAAGCTCATCCACTCAAGCACATTTTATCTTCTCCAACCTTTTCTTTATTCTGTCGAGCACTATCGATGATGATCATTCTTGGCATGCCAAAATGGGTCATGATATTCCTCTAGATAAATATGATCATATTAGTGTCGTTTATGTTCACTAAATTTTCAACTTCTATCCATTTTGTGAAGTACTTTGTGTCGACCATGTGCTACTTCCGATTTCTTGTTACTAAAGGTAGGGGACCCGCAATGTCCAATCCCCGTTTAGCAAAAGGCCATGGACTAGTTGGTGACTTGAGGTCATTGGATGGTTAGTGGAGCATTGGGGAAAACTCTTGACACTTCCAGTACTTTCTGACATATAAAATTGCAACTATTTGCATGTAAGGCCACCAATAACCTTATTTAATGGCCATTAGTGCCAAAGGCCTTCCCCCGATATGATTTTCACATATTCCATCATGTAGCTCAAATAGAATTTAGTCGACCCCACTTAGATGCACGAATTAAATGCATGATTTTGTGAAGGAGCACCTGTAGAGTTTTCCTTCACGTTATAGATAAAACTGAGCAACTTCTACCTTGGTCCATTGGCTTGCTTCTTTTCTACAGGTATAATATCCTCTTGCAAGTATGCTATGATTGGGTCCATCCAATTGAGAGCTTTTTGGATGACTAAGAGTTGTTCAGAGATATTTGTCTTCATGATGCTTAGTTAGGTAAGGTATTTCACCTTGACTATTCTTTTGATATTATAGTCAATGACTGAACCCAAAGTGGCCTGAGCATCCGCGTAGATGTTATTTACTTAGGGAAACTATTGGATATTAACTTTCTTAAACTAGTTTATTAGGTTTCGAATGACCTATAAATATGCCAACATGCATTCATCTATGGTATTATATTCTAATGATACTTGATTAGATACCATTCTTGAGTCACAGAAGATGTCAAGATGACTTACGCTAAAGGATAGGGCCTTTTTTAGTCCGACGATAAGATCTTCATATTCGGCCTCATTATTAGATGCCTCAAAACTAAGTCTGATCCCTTGCTCGAGCATGGTTTGTTCTGGAGATATGAGTATAATTACTACCTCTTCCCCTTTTGAGTTAGAGGCCCCATCGATATAGAGTGTCCACTTATTTAGCTGGTCAAACTCCTCAATGCTTACTTGTTTGGTATGTTCCCCTTTATCAGGATCTTACCATTTGGTGAACTTGGCGATAAAATCTGCTAACACCTACCCTTTCATCCTATTTCTTGGTTGATAATGGATATTGAACCTCCCCAGTTCTATCGACCATTTGGACATCCGTCCAGAGAGGTCGGCCTTTCTGAGAACTACTTTGAGCGAAAAGGAGGTGATAACTATGATTGAGTGGGCTTCAAAATAATGATTTAATTTTTGTGAAGTGATTATCAGAGAGTAGGCTATCTTTTATACAGTAAGGTAGTGTTTCTTGGAGTTCAACAGTGTCTTAAAAACATAATTGATCAGAACTTGGTACCCCTCATTCTCGCAAAGGGAAGTTGTCCCTGGGATAGGTTTTGCTCAGGTTGGTGAAGTCAGTGCAAAATCTCCACTTTTTGTTACTCTTTTGGACGATGACCGAGTTAAATATCCACTTGGGTAAATGAACTTCCCTAATGTACCTTGCCTCCAGAAGTTTCCTCACTTATTTTTTTTATAGCTTTTTCCTTTTTAGGGGTTATTTGACGCGCCTTTTGTGTGATCGGTAGGAATATTAGGTCCATGTGCATTCAGTGGCACATGACTTTGAGGTCAATACTAGGCATATCTTAAGGCTTCCAAAAAAATACATCTTAATTCTATTTGGGAAGAGAGATAAAATCGTCCTTTTCATGATCGACAAGTGAGTTACCGATAAAAAATTTATTCTTCGGGTGTGAGTCATCAAATATTACTTCTTGCAATGGTTCCATGACTCTATGTGCAGGGCCCACCCTCATTTATTCCACCCCTGATATTATGTAATTTTGTTGCTAATTTTATGGGTTATGCCCATCCTTGGTCACCTCGTCTACGACCATTTTCTCATTTTTCTTTTCTTGCTTAAAATGATAAAACATTATTGAACAACAAACTGGTTTATTCTAATCTCCATTATCCCTCGGTCCGTAATGCATTTGAGATTTTGTTGATAAATGGAGGGGACGATGTTCATAGCTTAAAGTCATCCTCGCCCTAGAATAAAGTTGTAAGGGGACTCAATGTCCACAACTAAGCACTCGATCATCTTTGAGATATTCCCAGTTCGCACGGGCTGTATAACCTTTCCTAGAGGCATAACCATCTTTCTAGTGACGCCAACTAAAAGTATGGTCACTTCATTCAAAAGTTCCATCTTGAGGTTGAGCTTGTTGAATAGTTTCAATCACATGAGCTCTTAAGAGATCCACTAGTCTACTACTAGATTATCTGTATCCTAGTTGGAAGAGTTATTACTAGTGCATTGTGATGCGAAACTCTAACTCGGTCTTCCTTAATAAAGACTATATGCTTGTTATAGTCAATGGCCTCTAGTCTACGATATTTTCCCATCGGGGTTTTGGCAGGGTTAATCTGGAAAGCCTCGATGACCACAATGACCTTCTTGAATTCCATTCGAACAATTTTCCCCTGAATCTGGTTCAAACTTGATGCACCATGGATGACTGCAAACTCGTGTTCTATCTCATCATAGTTTAGGGTGTTATTAGGTTTTTGGTTGTATTCCACGATGGATTTTGCACCCTTCTTCTCCACATAGTCATATAGGTGGCCTACCTGGGCCAACTCTTCCAGGTGGGATTCGAGAGATTTATTATTCCTTATCTTATGCCCATGATCCTTGGGGTAGGTACATCCCAGGGCAGTGTTCCTTTTCGATGGATCTCCTATTAACTTCCTCTACCACTTAAAATATTTCTTATCTTTAATCTTACTTAAGATTTTATAGATTAGCTCTTTAAAAATAGTATTGAGAATGCGAAGTCTATGGAGTGATTTGTATCTTAGGCCAAACACACATAATTTCAAAATTTTAGCAATTTTTATTTTGATGTAATTAGTGTGCATGCAATGATGATGTCCAAATTAATTAAGCCAAACCAAATATGTGAACATGCGAAGAAGTAAGGAAAAATCCCTTTCGGGAAAAATATTTATTTTTCAGCACTGTACAAGAATTGAGAGATACTAGATGACTTACAGACTACTTAGATCACTATGTATAACACTTAATTCTTCAAGTCTTCTACAATAACAGCACAGTCCAACACCGCCCATAGGAAGGAGTCTTCCCTTTGTATCCACCGATCAACCTTCTTCTTTAGCAATATAGCCTTGAATCCACAAAGCATCAGTAGAGATGAACTCTACGAGGGTTGTTAAACATCGATTGTGTTCTTCTTGATTTGGTAAAATGATCTCTAATTTTCAAGGGGTTTGGATGAAAAACGGTAGAGTTTGATTATAAAAGGAACTCTAAATTGGTTTGAAAAAGGATTAAAAATAGTTCTTTAAAACTCTAACCATGCATCTCTATTTGTATGGAAGTTTATCGTAAAAGGATAAGAATTAGATATTTAGATAAGATTTAATTAAAAAACAAAAACTCGAGCACCCGTTCGAACGACGTACAATTTTTTTCGAGCATGTTTTCAACATACCTTCGAAATACATTTCAGTACTTGACAAAATCATCTCGCTCGAACATGGGAAGCTCGTTCTAATAATGTACCAATCTCGTTCGAACGACTTCCAATGAAACTTTGAACTACATTCCAGAACTGGCCAAAAGGCGACGTCCCAAACTTGGTTCAAACGATGGAATCCCGTTCTAACGACATTGTAGATGCTCGTTCAAATGATCGTCAAAATCGTTCTAACAAGTTGTCAAAATTTTCAAAAAACTTTTAAAATCATTTTAAAATATTTTGACAAACCTTTAAAGAAAACTCTAATTTAAAGATCCACTGGATAAATAAAGACTTTACCAAACCACTTCATACCACTTTAGAATGATGTTGAGGCAAACAATCTTCAATCTTCCAAAATGTCATTAACTTTTTATTTTCAAAAAGCAGTCATGAAGATGCAATGGTGTGTAATGAGATAAGCCAAATAAAAACTAAATTGAGCAATCATAAAACTATCTCTTATAAATTCCCCCCTTTCGCTACTTTGGGTAAAAACACAAACCAAAGCCAAATTGACCCCTAAGACTAATACAATAAATGCCCTCCCAAATCTTGAAACATAAATGCATAAATGTACGAGTCTTTAACTAAAATGACTTTATCTTATGTGGTCCATGAAATCATCATCAAGGCGGAATGATCTACATACATGAGATAAAATAAATACCAAGAAATACCGTGACACATACGAGTTTTAAAAGCTAAATAAAACTCCCCCTCAATTTGTTCTCCCCCTTTTATTCGTAATAGACAAAGGAGTGGAATCTAATCATGAATAATAAGCATCACATGAAAAACCAAAGATATGATCACAAAGATAATCAATAAACACAAGTAATGATAATCTGAAAACGTATTCAATAACACATTATGCTTTTTTGAAATTTTCATTTTTTTCTAGTATAAAGTATATAAAGTACATATGGTACAAAAAACATGGTCACCATGGAATAACAGTAAAATATTTGAATAATGAAAACGAGATGAAATTGTGTGAGCATTTTCCATCGGCAAATCAATATAAGCATTCAGAATATAGGTGCACAAAGTCCCAAGATACTTATAAAGAAAGAACTCAATTTCTTATTTAGGTGTAAATTGTTGAACTTAAATGAAATTGACTCGACTTATGCAATATGCCATGAATTTAAATAATTCTCAAAATAATAATGCCAAACTATTTAGTGTTTTTCCAGAAACTCCGTGGTGCAAACCCATTGATCTTATACTTTATAACTTCCTCAAAATCTCACATATATAAGAATTCACTCTCAAATATTTTGAAGAAATCACAATGCTTATATGTAGCGAATCATCAATGAATATAAAACAAATGGCCTTGGCACTTCTATTTTTATGTGCCATTAATCTTTTTAGGCTCCTTTTTTGCAAATAGTGGCTTTTAACACAAAGAGTATTTTTCTCTTTTATAGCCCATTTCGATTGCTTAACATATATCAATATTTCTCATAAACAAATTTCGAGCAACGGTTCTTACATGCATAACTTATTTCTTTTTATATTCGATTCGTTATTAATCAGAATTAGGATGAGAACATCGTATTCGATCCATGATAAGTAAGTACAATATTCATAAAGTCCATGCACGTGTGCAATAAAGGTGACAGAGAGTCTAACATTTAAAAAGTAGTCAACAATGATCAACGAAATGTTATCCACATATTATTAAGCACACTAACGAAATAAATTCATGTCTCAAATCACTATGAAAAAGTCACGTGAATTGATTGATTGTAGGGGTGATCCAAATATCTTAAATGTTCACCTATATATGGAGAAAATAAAATAAAAAACTCTTTTTTGTCTTTTTCTAAAATTTTATCAAAATAAAATCTTTTTCAAATTTTCAAAAATTTTCATAAAAAAAAGTAAAAAGCTTTTTGAATTTTTAATCTTCTTCGTAAAATTTGAAATTCTTTTTGGAATTTTTCAAAATATATTAAAAAGAATAACATATGAATACAATGATAATACAACCTAGAAATAGGGATATAAGATATGACCATGATAATCACCCTATTCTAGAAATAAGCCTCAACATTCCTCCATTAAACATTATGAAGTCTTGACTAAAAATTCTACTTACTCTTGAGCACTCTCAAAATCTCTATGGTGATGTGCAGGAACATGCAGAGCTATAAGTGTGGGAGTGCATGTGGGAACATGTGTAGGAACTCATGTGGGAGCATATTGGAGAACATGCATGTGATAGTTACTCTCTAGATTAAAATCAAACTCTCCAAGGTGACCTCTTTGTTTGCAATGGGAACAACATAAACGGGTTTGGGTCTACATTGTTCAAGATTATCCTTTGTCGGTTAAATCTCCTAGGTGGTTTAGGTTGAGGGCCATAAGAATCCTTCACAAACTCGGGACCAACTCGAGTATGACATGGGAAGTGTATGCAACGCCATAACCTATCATTTGACTCTCAACGTTACCTAATGCGGGTGTGGACATCCAAATCAAATTCCTCCGGCATGGGCCGGACCTGAGATCAGGACTGGAGAGAAAGGAATAAAGTCCCCCCACTCTCTATCGTTTTTCGCTATGTGCGTGTGGGTGATTCGAAGATATGGAGGTCATCTTTCTGCCACTCATACCAGCATCTTCGCGGGCTGCCTCGAATATAAAATTAGTCGTCGTCCAATGCAAATAACACAAAAAAATGGAGTTGCCAACCTATTTTGCTCAAAATAGGCAAAAATATGTAGCTCTCTAGAGATAACGACATCAAGGTCAAACTAATGCATAGGTACTAAGTTACATAATGAGAAGGTGTTAGGCACCCATTACGACCTTTAGGTCTTTCATGGGATATGTTGATCTTCTCATTTTTCTCCATGATGTGTGTGTGTACATGTGTATACTATAAATAACGGGAGAAAATAATTATTCGACTCTCGTCATGGAATTGAGGAGTGGACTCATTCTGTAGGAGTGTAGCTGAAAATTACATAAAACATATAATGTAAGTGTTCGCCAAATCACGAATGTCTATGAAAGAGAGAATGTGCATGTCAGACGGCACACAATTATGTAGGAGTTTAAGAGTCACAAAATAGATATAATAGGATGTAAAATACATAAAAATGAAAAGGGAGGACTCAAATCTCAAGACTGGCCCAAGATGCCTATGTACCCGAAAGGGGAATAAAGTCCTCGCAGTTCGAATATACCTTAGAGGTGGGGTTCAACTCATAAAGCCAAATTTAAGACTCCTCTTTGAGTGTTTTTGAGAAAAATATGTTCGAGTGTGGAAGTCTTAGAAAATGAGGAAGTATTACTTTTTGTCTTTTTAGGAAAACTAGTTGTGTGAAATACTAATAGTAAAAAGGTGGATATTATTTGGTATGAGATAATGAAACAAAACTAAACGATATCAAAAAATGAATATAAAGTGAATAATACTACTACTAAAAGAATAAAGTAGACAAAAGATTAGGGTAGACCTCCTAGTAGACTTTTATTGTTGAATTTGGGAGATATGTAGGCTAACTTTAGTAGTAGTGTGAGAGTGGTGTGATAAGATGAGGTAGGTGAGTAAATGTAGTAGGAAAGTGAGGTGAGAGAATGTTGGAAAAGGGAATTTTTGGTAATCAGAATGATCTGATTTCGAGGGAATGTTTGCTAACTACTGAAAGGGACCTCTTTCAGGGGTGAGGTCATAGGCACTTTATATAATGCCATTTTAGGGTTATGCGGGGTGCCGATCAGCATGTCCCCCGGTCTGCCTATCGGTATAGATCTGTCCTTTTTGGGCAAGGAAAGTACACCCCATCGATAGGCAGGGGTCTGGGGTGCCTATAGGCAGTCTGGAACAGACTTTTTCGAAAAAAGGGCATAAAATGCAAATCGTAATTCCAAATCATGCTCGATCTGGATCTTTGAAAAGAGAATTCAGAGCCCTTCAAGAATCCATTAAGACACTCTTGAGTCGTATAGTTGACTTAAGTTAAATGGGGCTCATAAGCGCCCAATGGTCTTTAAACATGGGTTTTTGGAGTAAAAAGGGGTCGTTCATGCGAACTATGAGACCAATTTGTGCCCGGTACCGTTGGAAAAGGGAATACTATGTCTTTCTAGATTTCATTGAGCTTTACTCAGTTTGGAGGGATAATCAAGGTCAAATAGGGCCCGAAACGTTCAATAGCCTTTTGGAGTAAAACGGATCGTTCGTACAAACCGTGAGGTTGATCGCATGCGGGATAGATCGTTGGAAAGTGAATTCAGATCCTTTAAAGGTTTCATTGAGCTTCACTCAGGTTGGAGAGTTGACACGAGGCCTGAGAGTGCCAGGTGGCCTCTATATCAGTACTTGGAGTAAAAGGGATCGTTGGTACGAATCGTGAGAACGATTCAGGCACGGGATGGACCGTTCGAAATGGGATTCAGATCCTTTAAAGGTTTCATTGAGCTTCGTTTAGGTAGGAGAGTCAACATAGTCAAATTAGGCTGGGGAGCACCTAACGACCTCCACATTAATACTCGGAGTATGACCTAGGGTTTATGATGAGTAGAGGAGTGTTAGGGATCTAAAGACGTGCTTGTGACACCCCGTCTAATTAAATACCGGGTAGCTACTCCTTTATTCAAATTAATACAAAATGTCAAGTTGGTTCAGTTCATAGCATCACTGTCGAAAAACATTTTAACAATTAGTAGCCACCTAATATTTAAAAAGTGAGTTGTTAATTTTAACCAAATTAGATTAAGATGCAACAAGTTTAAATTATGAAATAATAATACCATAACTACATCACAGTCAGAATAGAATAATAATGGATATAAAATGAATTCTGGAGGAGTACTCCTCTGAATAATCCGGATACTGAATAAAACCAAATACAAAGTCTGAATCACTAATTAATTATATCCAAAACTGAAATAAAATTGAATAAATAAGCTGTCTCTAAGAAGGAAAGGGTGACATGCCCTACAGATGAATAAGTCTGGAATGGAGTCAAAGCGAAAAGTGGAGGTGTCTACTATCGAGGCCCTATAACTTCCACAGCAGCTACAACACGTCACTAGAATGGAACTTCTAAGCTTGGTGTCCTTGTGTCTGGGCACCTAAAAGGTTTTTTTTACAAGAAAATAGATTTGAAAGCAAACGGGTCAGAGCCCGATTGTGAAAACAATTTAAAATATTGCAAGTGTTTAATATCATTAAACAGTGAATATAAAATACATGATAGTGCGTTCACTTACATGAGTTTCTCACCTCTCAACTAATTGTGCACGCCTAACGTACCCGTACCCGTTCTAGTTATTCTTATATCTAACTAGTCCAATCCATAACCTGACTTTACTTTACAATTCAAATTTCAATTCCCGACATCTTAATATAAACTGAGAGTCTTACTTTTATTACTCAGAATTAGTTATAAGAATTACTAGGAATTTTCCATCTTTAACTCTACTAAAAATGTTACAATTATTCACACTTACACTTTAATAAACACCCCATCTCAATTATCAGTTTATTAATCTCATCATAAATATACAATAATGGCACCCCTAGGCTGAGCTGCGGTGCACACATACTCTGCTATCGAATCCCAGTACATCACGTACATAAGGACCACGTGTTCCGAATCTCTCAGGAAACATTCCAATAAGCAACAAACACACATAATGGAGGCGAACATAGTTCACATACCCATGGGTCACGCACATACCTACGCTTCCATGGTCAGCTGACTTGTTAACTCACCAATAAGTCATTCTCTGAACTATGTCCTTGAGGTACCAATCTAAATCCCCCCCGTAGGCACCCAAAGATTAGATGGCCCTGATCGAAAGCCGACCTCCCGTGATAGCAAGTATGGTAGGTATGTTATACACATATAAGTCCATATACTATAGTTCGCCAACACTTCTCACGTCGCAAATTCAAGTACTTACAACCTAAACCCTATAAGTCACCAGGTATTTTATATAATTCCAAGTTTTAATCCTCAATGTACTCCAATCTCACAATTATACCCACTAATCAACAAGGGAAGAATAACACTCAATTAAATAAGTCTACGGAAAGTTCGAAACTAAAATCGGACCTAAAACGACCATTCTATAATCTCGTTAGAAGTTTCTGAGATCTCGTTCGAATGAAAGGCTTCGAATGAACCACCAACTCGTTAGAAGGGCTACTGGAATCTCGTTAGAAGCTCGTTCAAACGAGGTCGTTCGAACGACCTAGATTGGTCTTCTAACGAAAATTCCGAGAATGCCCAGAATTTCTCCTAACTTCGTTTTCCCCATTTTTCTTTCTCTAAATCCATCCTAAGTTCATATCAATTAAGTTTTAATGTTTTTAAACTAC
This sequence comes from Sambucus nigra, assembly GCA_949130495.1. Classification (NCBI taxonomy): domain Eukaryota; kingdom Viridiplantae; phylum Streptophyta; class Magnoliopsida; order Dipsacales; family Adoxaceae; genus Sambucus; species Sambucus nigra. Next base: position 313,783,689 of record OX422213.1, read on the forward strand.
TCTAAGTCACCCTAGGTCACTTCTTAACATATTTTTGGGGTCAAATCTTACTAATCAGCATGTAATAACCATAAGTCCCCAAATCTTGCCCAAACCTTATGAACATGAACCCATAACTGATTTGAATACAAAGAATCCTTATTAATCCGTTTTCAAATCATCAAAAGTTATATTTTGGGTACTGAATTCGTCCGTAACCATTCTACATGCAATCCCTATCCAAAATTATGAGTTCCACAACAATCCTATTGGGTTTTCATCAAAACTTTCAAGGTATATAAAGTTTCTACACTAAACATGGAGGAAATATTCATTGAAATTAATAACATCAAATCACTTTCCTTAAGTTTGTTCTTCAGATTTGTTGTTGGTGAATGTAGGCTGATTTTCTCCTCTTTCTTGTCACAAATCCTTCCAAAATGGTGGTGATGGGTGATGGTTTTGGTTTGGAACCTCTTGTAACTTCTCTCTAATTTCTCTCAAAACCCCCGTATCCCACTCTCTTGCCTTTGGATAATAATGGCCTCTCTAATAATATATAATTAAACTCTAAAATTCGTGGGTTTTAATTCTTCAATTTTTAAAATTACCAAAATACCCTTACGGGTTGCCAGTTTGGCCTAAAAATGCCCCGGGGCCCAAACTAAACCCCCGTCTAGTGTTTTTTGACTATTTCGACCCTTACGGACACATTGATGCACTCAAAATGACCATTCGGTTGATAAAAATATAATTTACTTTTAATCTAATTAAATTCATTCCTGACGCGTCTGACACGCGCGTCCCAATTCAATTTACCAAATTGTCATATTTATGCCTCGCGACAATTTTAATATTTTCAATACTCATATATTACCATATATACTTAGTAATATTTTAACATCATAATCAAATACCAACTCACATCTCGCTAGTATTTACCTCCAGATTATTTTCCAAATTAATTCTCATTTAATTCAATTAATCCATTAAATAAAAATCAATAAAATTACGGGGTATTACATACTTCCCCCCTAATAACAAAATTTTATCCCAAAATTCGAAACTAAAGAATACCTCATACAAATAACTCTGGATAACGTTCGCGCATCTCATCCTCGTGCTCCCTTGTGGACTCCTCGGCATTATGATGCCGCCACTGCACGCGTATTAACGGTACTATCTTCGACCTCAGTTTTCTCTCGCTGTGGTCCAGAATAGCAATCGGCCCTCCTCGTAGGAACTATCAGGATGAAGATCGATGTTCTCCAAAGAAATGTGGGTGTGGGCCAAATTGTCCCTAAGATATCTCCTTAGTGAGGAAATATGGAACACATCATGAATCCTATGCAAGTGCTCCGGTAATCCATGTCTATACGCTACTGGCCCAATCCGCTCGATGATAGGAAATGGCCCCACATATCTTGGTGCCATTTTCCCCTTCTTACCAAAATGCATAATCCCCTTCATCGGAGATACTCTGAGTAACACCTGGTCCCCCACCTTGAACTCTCTGAAGAACCTCTTGGCATCGGCCTAAATCTTTTATCGATCCTGAGCTACCCGAATGCGGCTCCGTATCATCTCTGTCCTTGCCGAAGTATCCTGAATCACTTCCGGCCCAAGGAGTTTGTTATCCCCCACTTCTAACCAACATGCTGGGGAACGACAAGGTCTACCGTATAATGCCTCGAATGGAGCCATGCCAATGGTGAACTGGTAGGAGTTATTATAAGCAAACTCCACCAGTGGAAGGTACTGTTTCCAACCACCTCCAAAGTCGAGGATGCACATACGTAAGATGTCCTCCAATATTTAATTCGTCCTTTCGGTTTGCCCATCTATCTGCGGGTGATACGCCGTACTCAGTCGCAACTCCGTACCCATGGACTCCTGGAAACTCTCCCAAAATCGTGAAATGAATATCTTATCTCGGTCAGACACGATATTGAGAGGCACCCCTTGAAGTCTCACTATCTTCGCAATGAAAATCTGAGCATACTGTCCCGTAGTGTAGTCTGTCCGGGCTGGCAGAAAATGAGCCACTTTGGTCAACCTATCCACGATTACCCATATAGAGTCGTGATCCCTCTGTGATGTAGGTAGTCCTGTGATGAAATCCATGGAAATGCTCTACTATTTCCACATAGGAACCTCTAATGACTGTAGAAGTCCTTCCGGTCTCTGATGGTCCACCTTTACCAGCTGACAAGTGGCGCATTTAGAAATGAACTCGGCAATATCTTTCTTTATCCCGCTCCACCAGTACTGTCGTCTCATGTCCTGGTATATTTTGTCCCCGCCAGGATGTAGTACGAATCGCGAACTGTGCGACTCTGACATTACCTCGTTCCGCAAGTCTTCTCCTTCCAGGATGACCAGTCTCCCATTAAAGCGTAAGCCCCCGTCTGAACTAACGGTATAGGACTCGGCTTCATCTGCTAGCAATCGAACTATTTACTCTTGACAGAACGAGTCTTTTGCCTGAGCTTGTATCACTCTCATAACAATCTGAGGCGTAACAGTCATCATAGACATGAATGATCGGGCCACTGCATCCTGGTGTCCCAACTCCTTCCACTTTACCCTCCACACTTCGGCCACGTTAACCTTTCCTGGGTGATATTGGATATAGAACTGATAATCCTTCACGAACTCAAGCCACCGACGTTGACGCATATTAAGTTCCTTCTGCGTGAAGAGGTACTGTAGAGACATGTGGTCCGTGAACAAACAGAATTTCTCTCCCAGGAGATAATGTCTCCAAATCCTAAGAGCAAATACGACTGTCACTAACTCCAAGTCATGGGTGGGGTAATTCTTCTCGTGAGGCTTAAGCTTACGGGAAGCATAAGTTATAGCCTGACTCTCCTGTTGTAGTACACCTCCAAGTCCTTGTAAGGACGCATCGGTGTAGACTAGTTACTCAAATCTCGGTCTGGGTAATGCTAACACTGGCACTGAGGTCAACTTGTCCTTCAACTCATCGAATGTCAACTGATAGACATCGTTCTAGATGAATGGCACACCTTTGCGAGTCAGATGTGTCAGAGGACCCGCTATCTTAGAGAAATCCCGAATAAACCTCCTGTAGTATCCTGCTAGGCCCAAGAAACTACGTATTTCAGTTGGTGTCGTGGGCTGTCACCACTCTCTCACCGCCGATACTTTCCCCGGATCAACCGATATTCCCCTGTCTGAAATGAAATGCCCAAAAACTGTACCTCCTTCAGCCAAAACTCACACTTCTTATATTTTGCATATAACTCGTTCTAACGTCGCGTCTGCAAAACCTATCTCAAGTTCTCGATGTGTTTCTCCTCTGTCTGGGAGTAAACCAGATTGTCATCAATAAAGATGATGATGAACTGGTCTAGGAACTCTCTAAACACCCTATTCATCAAGTCCATAAATACGGCTGGAGCGTTGGTTAGGCCAAAAGGCATAACCCAAAACTCGTGGGAACCATATCTCGTCAAGAAGGCAGTCTTCGAGACGTCCTGTTCCCTGATACACAACTGATGGTATCTCGATCGCAAGTCAATCTTTGAGAATAAGGAATCTCCTCTCAACTGGTCGAATAAGTCATCGATTCGGGGAAACGGCTACTTATTCCATATCGTGACTTTATTTAACTCCCGATAATCTACACACAACCTCAAAGATCCATCCCTTTTCTTTACGAACAGCACAGGGGCACCCCAAGGTGAAGTACTCCTACGGATAAACCCCTGACCCAACAGCTGCTCTATCTAATCCGGTAGCTCTCTCATCTCCGCTGAAGCCATACGGTAAGGTGCGCGGGCTATAGGCCGAGTGACCGACGCCAAATTGATAACAAAGTCTATCTCTCTACTAAGAGGTAATCCTGGAATATCCTGGAATACATCATCAAACTCCCTAACAACTGGAATCGAATCGAGTGGTATCACCACTTACTTAGAGGTCTCCTCTTCTATGTAATACAAGTGAGTGGACAATACTCCCTCAGGACGAGGCATCGCCACTAAGAACATCTCTTGCCCGGGCATGGCAAAAATAATACTCCTGCTGAAACAATCAATCACGGCTCGATACGCAACTAGCCAATCCATACCAACGATCGCATCGTACTCAGTCATATTTAATACTAACATATCAACAGGTAAAGTAAACCTCCCAATCTCTATACCCACACCTATACAAATAAAAGAAATCACAGAACCCCTACTTAACGGTGAATCTACGCAAGTAATCGTACTCTCTGCAGTGCCTAACAACCCTATAGTGCACGCAAATCTCGTGGCAATGAAACATTGTGTGGCTCCCGTATCAAATAAAATACGCCCCATAGTCCCCTGAATGGAGAACATACCCTCAATAGTAGGTGGATCCTGTGGGACTGCGACCTGCTGGAGCTGATAGACTCGCTCGTACTGAAGCTGCCCCTACTGAAACGGGACTGCTGGGATGGGTGGCAAAGCTGGCATCTGCGGTGGTGCTGGGAGGGCGGTGAGAACCATAGGTATCTGGGGCTCATGTCGAGCACCCTGCTACTGCTGCTGTGGGGCCCTGCCCTTATCAGGACACTCCTGGCATTTGTGGCCAATCTTGCCACAAATAAAACATTTCCCTAGAAAGTTTCCCCCTCTCTGACCCTGCTGCCCACGGCCCTGATGACCATTGCACTGACCATGTTGGCCCTGATGAAACTGCTGCTGTTGGCCGTGCTGGCCCTGTTGACCCTGATGGCCGTGCTGACCCTGCTGGCCATGACGAAAATCTCCCTGTCCATTTCTGAAACCTCCAGGTCTAAATCTCTTAAAATCCCCCTGCTGGGAACTCTGATTACCCTGCCTGTGCTGACCCTGAACTGATTCTTCCCCGCTGGCACCATTTCCCCCTGTCCTGCCCTAATGGTTGGATTCTCCTGATCGCTTACCCTCTGACAAGTGAAAGCGGTGGTCCTGGCAGTGAAGAAATGCTGCATTAACCACATCAGAATAAGTGGCCAACGAGAGATTTCCTAGCAAGTGTTGACGGATCCTCCAAGTCAACCCATCCATGAACTTCTGTATCTTCTTCTCTTCCATTGGGATCTCATCGGGGATGATGTTCAGAAGATTCGTGAACTCGGCCTCATATTCAGTAAGTGTCCTCCCCTCCTGCTTGAGGTTCATCAATTTTCTCCTCATCTCAGTATGAACAGTTGAGGGAAAATACTTGCGGTCGAACCGCACCCAAAACTCCTGAATAGTAAGAACATCTCTCTCCTCTATGGTAGTAATGGACTCCCACCACTGCAACGCTGACCCTACTATCTTAAAAGTAGCCAGTATCTGCCTCTGTACATCCATACACTCGTACATCCTCAAGTGTATTTGGATGTCCTTCTTCCACTGATTGGACACAACGACGTCGAAACTACCTGCAAACTTCGGAGGGTGTGATTTCTAAAAAGCATCATGAACACGTTCCCAAGAAGACGGGAATGCATGAGCCTGTACTGGTGCTACTATCGGTGCCTGAGGCGGTGCCTAATGCACAACTGCTAGAGCTACATTTACCGCTTGGGCCACAATAACGGCAACCTTTGCGGCATTCATGATGCCCTGAACTGGTGCAGGCTGTGGCTCGGGCTGAACATTCCTGGGAACTAGCTGTGCACGTCAGGGAGGCATCTCAAATGAGATATTTTTATAAGTATACAGTTATTATCTCAAAATAGCTGAAAGCGTAAGATACATAAAAGAGTACAACAATCCTAAAATATAGGCCTCTATATCAAAGAGCGTTACGCGGAAACATAACAAGACGTACAAATCCTAAGGACACTAGAACCTGATGCTCTGATACCACTTGTGACACCCCGTCTAACAAAATACCGGGTAGCTACTCCTTTATTCAAATTAATACAAAATTTCAAGTTGGTTCAGTTCATAGCATCACTGTCGAAAAATATTTTAACAATTACTAGCCACCTAATATTTAAAAAGTGAGTTGTCAATTTTAACCAAATTAGATTAACATGCAACAAGTTTAAATTATGAAATAATGATACCATAACAACATCACAGTCACAATAGAATATTAATGGATATAAAATGAATTCTGGAGGAGTACTCCTCTGAATAATCCGGATACTGAATAAAACTAAATACAAAGTCTGAATCACTAATTAATTATATCCAAAACTGAAATAAAACTAAATAAATAACCTGTCTCTAAGAAGGAGGGGGCGACATGCCCTACAGATGAATAAATCTGGAATGGAGTCAAAGAGAAAAATGGAGGCGTCTACTATCGAGGCCCTGTAACTTCCACAACAGCTACAACACGTCACTAGAATGGAACTTCTAAGCTTGGTGTCCTTGTGTCTGGGAACCTAAAAGGTTTTTTTACAAGAAAATAGATTTGAAAGCAAACGGGTCAGAGCCTGATTGTGAAAACAATTTAAAATATAGCAAGTGTTTAATATCATTAAACAGTGAATATAAAATACATGATAGTGCGTGCACTCACATGAGTTCCTCACCTCTCAACTAATTGTGCACGCCTAACGTACCCGTACTCGTTCTAGTTATTCCCCTACCTAACTAGTCCAATCCATAACCTGACTTTACTTTACAATTCAAAGTTCAATTCCCGACATCTTAATATAAACTGAGAGTCTTACTTTTATTACTCAGAATTAGTTATAAGAATTACTAGGAATTTTCCATCTTTAACTCTACTAAAAATGTTACAATTATTCACACTTACACTTTAATAAACACTCCATCTCAATTATCAGTACTTTAATCTCATCATAAATATACAATAATGGCACCCCTAGGCTGAGCTGCGGTGCACACATACTCTGCTATCGAATCCCGGTACATCACGTACATAAGGACCACGTGTTCCGAATCTCTCATGAAACGTTCCAATAAGCAACAAACACACATAATGGAGGCGAACATAGTTCACATACCCATGGGTCATGCCCATACCTTTGCTCCCATGGTTAGCTTGACTTGTTAACTCACCAATAAGTCATTCTCTGACCTATGTCCTTGAGGTACCAATCTAAACCCCCCCCCCCGTAAGCACACAAAGATTAGATGGCCCTGATCGAAAGCCGACCTCCCGTGATAGCAAATATGGTAGGTATGTTATACACATATAAGTCCATATACTAAGCATTCACACATCTTAGATATCTTATAATATTAGTAGAGGTATATTTTACATTTCTATACCGTCATTAAATGTTGTACATTTACAAGTCCCCGGATAATATATAATATAGTTCGCCAACACTTCTCACGTCGCAAATTCAAGTACTTACAACCTAAACCCTATAAGTCACCAGGTATTTTATATAATTCCAAGTTTTAATCCTCAATGTACTCCAATCTCACAATTATACCCACTAATCAACAAGGGAAGAATAACACTCAATTAAATAAATCTACGGAAAGTTCAAAACTAAAATCGGACCTAAAACGACCATTCTATAATCTCGTTAGAAGTTTCTGAGATCTCGTTCGAACGAAAGGCTTCGAATGAACCACCAACTCGTTAGAAGGGCTACTGGAATCTCGTTAGAAGCTCGTTCGAACGAGGTCGTTCGAACGACCTAGGTTGGTCTTCTAACGAAAATTCCGAGAATCCCAGAATTTCTCCCAACTTCGTTTTCCCCATTTTTCTTTCTCTAAATCCATCCTAAGTTCATACCAATTAGGTTTTAATATTTTTAAACTACTCTAAGTCACCTTAGGTCACTTCTTAACATATTTTTGGGGTCAAATCTTACTAATCAGCATGTAATAACCATAAGTCCCCAAATCTTGCCCAAACCTTATGAACATGAACCCATAACTGATTTGAATACAAAGAATCCTTATTAATCCGTTTTCAAATCATCAAAAGTTATATTTTGGGTACTGAATTCGTCCGTAACCATTCTACATGCAATCCCTATCCAAAATTATGAGTTCCACAACAATCCTATTGGGTTTTCATCAAAACTTTCAAGGTATAATTCAGCAGGTCGAGATATTCTACAGACCTAAAGTTGTGGCGATCGATTTAAAGGGTCAAGGTCAATTCTATGAACCTAAAAATATGATGATCGATTCAGCAAGTCGAGGTCAATTCTATGAACCTACAAATGTGATAAACGATTAAGTGGGTAGAGGTCGATTCTGCAGACCTAAAGTGTGAGGTGATCAATTCAGTGCGTCGTGATCGAGTCATGGAGTCCAAGCCTTAAGACTTATAAGCCTAGGCGAGCCTTAGGCATATAAAGGCGTGAAAAGGCGTTTAGGCCTTTTTAAATATATTTTAATACTTTTAACCATAACAATGATATTAAAAATACTAAAATTGTACATACCTCAAAAATACGTCTGAATATATGCAAAATAAAATATTATTTGATTTTTTTGGACGAGATATTGGTCTGATTTGTAAAAAAAGTTTTTAAAAGGAGATATCATTTCACTAAAATATTTTTGTCTAAAAAAGTGTACCTTAAGGCTTTCACCAAGAATAAGGCGTAAAAGTCTTAAGGCGGGACGTTTCTCCCAAGCCTCAAGCCTAAGCGCGCCTTTTAGAACTATTTGGAGATTAAGTGAGAGAGGGATTTATTGGATTCTTTTTATTACTTAGAGGAGGGCGACTGGAGAGATAAGATAAATCAATTCGTTCTTTGTGGAAATCCACCCACGCCACTTGAGTTCTCTAATGCAATCGAGGTCATGGTTAGAGTATCGTCCAATTTAGAGCCCGATCCATGCATTCTCAAGTTTAGGGGAAATCTAGGCCATTCAAAACTTCACTACGATAGTAACTCCAAGTCGACTCATTTATGCTACAAGGTGATTAGGCAACTCGATGATTTCACTCACCTCATTCATCATATGCCTCGAGATGTCCATTTATTCTATTGGGTTGATTCCCAATTGTTCCAACTTTTAGTTTATTATATAGGATTGATGGGGAGGATATTAGCTGAACCTGCACACGAGGTTGGGTAAGTTTTAGGAGAGAGAGAAGGTAGTTGCACCCCTGACGTGTATGGGGTGATGTTTGTTGTATTTTTGAGTCGTATGTTGGTATTATATAGTGTCTATTTGCATTTTAAACGTTGGTTGTTACTATTTCACTCTTTCTTTTTCTTATTTAGATTTTAGTCCTTTTGATTGAGGACAATGCAAAATCTAAGTTAGGGGAGTACATGTGCATTTTTAAACTTCACAATGTTAAAAATTCCCCCTAAAATTGAAAAATATAAAAAATATCGAAAAAATAAAAAATTTCCATAAAAATGAAAATTTTCGAAAAAGTCAAAAATATTTTTCTTCAAAATAAATAAAAATGGGAATTTAAAATCTTCAAAAATATCACTAAATTTTTGTTTGAAGTCTTAATTTGTAAAAACTTAATGCATTAAGCAGAAATTGACTAAAAAGGGAAATTGAGCGAAAATTAACGACTTAACGAATAAGTGTGGAGATTTTTAACTCGTTGAGATTTTGAGCCTATCACTTTTTGTGAGTAATTAAATCACTTCGAGTTAAAAGTTAACTCAAAATTCTTTTCAGTGTTTTAAAACTCGTTGATGATCTCCAAATCATTGTTTGATCAGTTACGAAAAACGAGTGAGATATTGTTTTGAATACGCGCTAAAAATGTCTCAAAATTAAAATTCATCTTGAGACGTATATGGTAACATAATTATTAATTTAGATAAATAAAGTTAGGCCATCGTTTATTTACTCAAAAAATATTGGCCATAAAAAGTCATAAAAAAATCATCCTTTTACAAGCCACTTTGAGTCCAAAAATGTTATACCTTTTTCGTTTGTTTTCGAAAATTACAATTGGCCTGGAGTTGTGAAAGTAAAAAAATTCATAAATTTAATTCGTACGATAATAAAAATGGGGCAAAAAAATGCTCACACAAAAATAGAAAAAAATGAAATGAAAAAAAAAATTAGAAAAATGAGAAAAATAGAAGGAAAGGGAAGAAAAAAATGAACAAATGCTCGAAAAAGTGCCAATGGACAAGCACAAGAAAATTTTGCAACTCCAAATTTTCCAACCATTCCATTATTATCCAAAAATACCTTAATCCAAAAAAGTCCTAACCAAGTCCGAATAATGAAATTAATTACCGCTTGGAGAGCTAAAACACGAAAAGATAATAAAGAAACAAAACAGTGTGAATAAAAATGGTGTTTTTCTATATTTCTTTTACCGTATTCCGCTCATGAGATCTTTTCACCCAAACATTCGGTATTTTAATATGTGCGCGTGAACTCGTGTCCATTATATTTACTCCTAATATCACGCACACCTAGAGAAATTAGCCACATTTCGAGTGATTCGATTGTGAGTTCATTTCGTGAGAAATTGAATCAAAGCGAATTTTCAGAAAGTATTGTAATAATTAATTGGTGGAAGTTAGCGATTTAATTTTTGGCTTCGCACGCGCGCACGCACACACACTATGAATTAAGACTATTGAACATAAATTTGAAGTGATTATTTTTCTGAAATTTAAATTTATGATTTTTATTTACTTTGATGTTTTCTTTAAGTCAAAAAATGAATGTTGTTGGTAAATTCACTGTAGACCTTACGGACCACCACTCGTCTTAGTAGGGTAACCTAGGGACTTAACGGCTTGTTGCATATGCTAAATACAATCGATTGCCCGCGAAAGAGGTATGTTATCATGTTAATTGTTTGGAAGTTTCTTTAAACTAATTTTCTATTTCTTCTAGATTGCTCAGGACGAGCAATGTTTTAAGTTAGGGGGTTTGATTAGGAATAAATATTTCATATTTATCTCCTTAATTTTGATATTTTTTTAGTCCCGTGCACTGCATTTGACCCAAATTTATCTCATATTTATTCTGCTAACCCCTTTTCGGCCAGTATTTTGTGTTTTTTGTACTTCTCTCATGTTTTGCAGGTAATTCGTGCAAGTGGATGGAAGAGAAAAGTAAAAACAGTGAAAGAAATGTAAAAAAGAGAAGTCAAGGGCAATTTCACAAGTTTCCAGTTGAAAGACGGAGGAGGAGCCAATTACAAAGTTTAAGATCTTGAAGTCATAAGAATATTGGAAAAAATGGTACCTCAATCCGAGTTTTGGTGAAGAAGTTATGCGTGTTTGAAGTTGGGAAGAAAACCCAGAGGCGTAATTGTAAATAAGAGAAATTTGAGTAAAGAAGGCAAACATGGCCAAAAACTTGGGGAGAACCGATTCGGGTAAAAGTATTATCGGTTCGGCAGATTTGAGTGGAAGATTTTTATTTTAAGCCTTATTTTTAGCCCAAAGAGTTGTATGGCTTAGGTACTCTTCCAAACGACCTAAGGATATATGTAAACTCCTATTAGGATTATAAAAAAATTATTTTATATAGATTTTCATAGAGAATAAATCTAGGGAGAAGAAGGAACAAGAAGATTCAATAATTGTCAATGCATGCATGCAAATTCAATACAAGTTTATAGTTTATTCTAGTTTTTCTTTTAAGATTGGTTTATGAATAATTATTCTTTCTTTATTTCTTATTTGGCATTTATTACATGCTTTCTTGCCATATATTTATAATCATGTCTTCATGCTACGTGAATAATTCTTTCTTAGTTAAATTTAATATGCCCGGCTAGATATTCGAGGGTTAGGATACATGAATCCAACTTAGGTGTATAAGTTGGATATGAAATTGGATAAAATTGTATGGATAATTCGTAGGTTTGATATTTTGTAGGAACAAGTATTATATGTCTCTTAACTTTGTTTGTTCTAGGTAATCGGAGTGTTTGAGGGCATAATAAGCGTGTCGACAATCTTGTCATTAACGTTAAATTATTTATTGATTATATATTTTGCGTAATAAAATTCTCATATATTTAGTACTTCGAAAAATTTAAGATTTTCTTCTAAATTATAAATATAGTTTTTGAAAATTTTGTATCCAATGAAAATACCGACGGTTAGGGGGATTGGATCCGGATCCCACTTTTCTCAAATAGTTGTCAAAACTTAAAAATTTCAGTTTTGCTTTAGTTTGGTTAAAGTGCATTTGATAGTTAGTTTGCTTTAGATAATTAAAAAATCTCATAAAAATTCATCACATTTTCTTTTTCTTTCGGAGTGTCTTAAACACTTTCCCTTAGTAGTCGTTATGATTTTGTCATATTCCCTTAGGATTCAAGTCCAACTTACTAGGATTATTACTCCAGCGACCGACTTGAACTTGAGCCCTAGTTACATGAACTACACACACATTTTGAGTCACATTAACCTTATATTGGTTTGGGGAGAGGTACCAGCGTACCTACGGCATCAACCCACAGTTCTGGAGGAGGCGCGGCTGCAGTGGTGGGGGAGGTTTCGCTTGTTCATATTTCTACTCCCTCTTATCATTTTCGATTGAGTAGCGGGGAAATGGTGTCGGTGCCCCACCATCCTAGTGTGACGGTAGATGGGTTGGCGTGTTTATCTGAGGTTGCTCTTCGGAGTGAAGTATAATCCTTCTTTCCTCTTTATATTTTCCGTTCCTTTCCTTATTTTCCTCTTTAATTATTTGCTCAATTTTTATGTTTTTATTCCATATTTTATCCTAGAATATCCGTGTGTCGACCACCTGGCTAAGGGAAATTCAGGATTGCATGGCATCGGTGCCATCCTATGTGAGGAAGTCAGCCAACACCTGCTTGGTGTCGTGAGCCACATCTTATGAGAGTTCTAGATTAGGGAGTGGAGGGTCTATCACTCGTTTCAGAGGAAACGTCCACGTCACCGAGGTTGAGGGTTGATTTTTGAGGGATTCGAGCTACGTCTCGATGTATATTTTTTCCTTTTTTCTTCTTTTTATACCAATAAGTAAATGTAACGATTCCAAAAAGATATATATAATAAATGCATTTTCCTTTTGGTGTTATCTTGATTTAATGACCTACTTTATATGCACTTTAATTTACTGCTGGGGTTTTCATTATTTGCAAATATGGAGGTAAAACTGAAAAAGGGCCTCGAAGTAAAAGGAAAATATTTATTTTCAAAAATTATGTACAAAAGGTAATGGAATAATTTTTCAAAAAGGAACCACTTGTAAAATGACTTTTTTCGAAGAGAATGTTTATTTTAGAAATTGATATGTGTAAAATAGGAAATAAGGATTTTCTCTTAAAAAAAGAGGGGTTACCGATCGACATACCCTTTGGCCTACTTATCGGCATAAGGGTCAAGTCCAAACCACTCCCTTAGCTTTGATTTCACTTTCTGCATACTTTAGGGGCAGTAGAACCGGTGGTGCTTTGAATGTCTTATTTTCTTGTGCTATTTTTCAATGTATTGGGCCAGTAAAGCCCCTGTTACAGTATGAGTGGAAATTCAGTGTAAGAGGAGAGGAAGACCTAACTGCGGGGGCATGAGCACTGGAGATTAGGTGAGGTATCGCTTGATTTGGTCTAATAATATTGGCACGCCTTATTCCAAACTTTCATTGAGTCCTTCCGGAGAAATTTGAAAATGGGTTTGCAGATAGAGGTCAGTTGGCTGATGAATTGACTGATGTATTAAAGCTTACCTAGGAATACTCATACTTCTTTCTACTTCAATCCTTTTTCTCATTGACTATGAATCCAAGGAGTTTTCTAGTTGTAACGCCTAAGACACATTTCTGTGAGTTGAGTCACAATCGGTAATCTCGATTATCGATGCACATGCTGAATTTTCCTCCTGATTTCGGCACGGGGATGATATTTGCAAACCATGTAGGGCATTCGACTACGCGAATGAAACCTACGTTCAATTGTTTGACTACTTCTTCCTTTACTTTAAGGGATTATTTTTTTTCGAAGCTTCCTTAATTTTTGTTTGACAGGATTGCTTTTTGGGCATGTGGGGATCTCGTGCTGAACTATCTCTGGGTCAATGCTAGGCATGTCGTCGTAGGACCATGTGAAGCCATCCATGAACTCTTTCAGAAGCTCTTTGAATTATGCCCACTCATACTCATTGAGAGTGTATCCTATCCTAATATCGCGTAAATGACTATTAGAACGGAGATTAATAACGACTGTCTCATCATCATTAGTTTGAACACAGTTATGTTTATTTTTTTCCTTATTGAGATCAATTAAGAATTGTTCATTTACTAAATAATCATCATAGAAAGTTTGATTAGAATCTATGCAATTAATGTAAGGCACACTAATATACTTAAAATCTTTGTTTGTTTCTTTCTCAAGAAATAGAACATTGAGAATCTCTTCAAAAAGGCCTCGTTTCGATTGATATTAGAAATATGAAAAATAGCAACAGGTTTAGGGATTTCTTGAAGAGGGTGGATAAAAGGGTTCAATTGGGCTTGATCAGGCTGGATCGGAATGGCATACCAGTTAAGGAGAGGTTCTTCAATAGTATTAATCTTCGTGGATGGTCCATTGATGTAGTTTTTTGATGAATCATACAGATAGTTAACCTTTGTATCTGCAGGTTGAAGGACTCCTTAGTGTCACTGCCTTAAGAGTTTTCAATATTCTCCATAGTCTTGTCAGCCAGATGTCCCATCTCGTATTTCCATTCCTCACCCCATGTATTGTTATCTTGGAAAAATATATCCAGCTCCAATTTTATCTTTTTATTAGTGGAGTCATACCGAGGTTCAGAGAATTCATAAAAATGGAAGTCTTTGCCCTCTGATCCACTATTTGTGCTTTCGAAGTCATCACCCTAGCTGGTGGCAATGACATCTTCCTTCCAAGAGTAGTCAATGTCTTTAACAACCTCTGCAACTTCATCATATAAGTCTTCCCACTCAGTAGGGAAGTTCAGGAGTGAAGGTACTAAACACCTTTGGATTTTTAAGGCAGTAAGCAATTTGGGGATGTAGCATATCTCCCCTTTCTGGCGAAACATTTATGACATGGTATGTATGATGTCGTCGAGGCTTATTTCTTTTATGGGTACCACACATTTTATCTGATTCTCGAGAACACTTTCGGGCTTCCATAAATAGTCCACTAAACCTTTTATAGTCTATGGTTATTTATGTGGGTAGTTTTAGCCTAAACCTTAGGAGCTGATCTAGTACTGCAGGCAGTTCCATGCCTCCTCCCTCTGATCGGGTTCAGATGATAATATAGGCTCATGTGAGGAGATACAAATCTTGATCAAGGAAGCTCGTGGGATGTAGGAGAAAGTATGGGAAAACTTTGAGAGATTTAGGAGAGATTGTAGGCATGTTGGGTATATTGACAGGCACGATTTGGGTAGAGGGGACAAACTTCGAGTTAATTTCTAGGAAAATGGCATCCATCCCAGTTCCAAGCATTGAGAGATGGTTATGAGTGGTTTTAAGTTTAGGTTTACCGGTGGAACAATGATTCCCAGTCTATAAGGCCTTGGATTACATTTTTGAGGTGAAAAGACTAGTCGGTGGTGTGGCCTGCAATTTGGTAAAAATCATAGTGAGTGTTGATACCAAATTTAGTCTGCTGACATGGCTCAATTGGGTGAAGACACGTGACAATCTGCGTGGAAACAATAAATACTTCCGAACAACACCTTGACTCCGAGGAACCATATTGCAACGAAGAACTCTGCTTCCCCGATCAACTCAGACGCTCCGACCAATAAGAGTTCTCCGAGGAACTTTAATACACCGAGTAACTTATGAATACCAAGCTACTTAGGCGGTCCGAGCTGCACCTCGAACAAAGCATTAATAGCAGGATAACCAACAGATTGACTGCGCATTAATGCTTATTATTATCATACAGATGTATATGCTTAAGGGGCATTGAATGTATTACCCTTTCACATGTACAACCTTAGGGCTATAAATACATTGTATTATCCTCATTATAGGGGGACCGGAATTTCTTGATAAAACTTGTAATCGAGAATTCCCAAACAGTCAGTAATAATAGAAACAGTGGACGTAGGCCATTCTTATAAGGCTGAACCACTTTAAAATTTCTTTGTCTCATTTTATTTTATCTGTGATTAAATAATTAGATATAATCTAATTTTTTACATCAACAGATTGGCGCCGTCTGTGGGAAACGAATGGTAATATCGTTTTTCATTAAAAACAATTCATTACAAATGACTGATAATCCAGAACCCATCAATCAAAACGCTGGAAGCCCTCCAAATCCATCTGCTCCGCCAAATATTCCAGATCTGGCTGAAATAATGACAAATCTGGCCCAGGGCCAGACAACCATGCAAGAAACTATGCGACAACTCATACAAACCCTCCATGGCGGTGCACCAACCCATTCAGGACCGCGAAGTATTCAAAGAAATACCTGTTTACTTTCTTCGCGTACTAGGCGTACCGATTCATATTGTACTGAGGAGTCTGAAGATTTTTCTTATCAACCTGGACGAACTTCATCGGTACGAGCCACAGATACTGAACAACGTATCACTCTCTCTCTAGAAACGACTAGTGCACTAGAAAGGTTAAGCATGGTATCTTCTTTTGATCGATTAGGTCCTAGGAGGAACAAAAGTCCTCCTAAAGACGCATCGAGGAGTTTTCGACGACCATCAGACTTAAGGAAAGGATCTGCCTAGTCGCGACCAGCTGATCGTCAAGATAGATCCCAGGAAGCCACATCAACGCGATCAGTTGCTCGAACCAACAGGCCCGAGGAAGGAAACGATGCATGGAAAGGCTCTATTCAGAGGCTGGAGGATAGATTAGGGGAAATGGCTAAAGCCAAGAACCCTTTACAACGAACTTTTGTTCAAGGAACACCTTTTGTCCAGTCCATTGTAGATTTTCCCACACCATCAAAGTTCAAAGCACCTGTTGTGACCCCCAAATATGATGGAAAGACCGACCCTGTCCTTCATATAGAACAATACCAAGCTGCAGTCGACATCTATGATGTTCCAGATGAGATGAGATGCAGAGCATTCTCGGGAACTCTTACCGGATCTGCTCAAATATGGTATAATAATCTTCCTCGGGGTAAGATCTCAACTTTCTTTCAACTGGCCGAGTTATTCATTGGGAATTTCTGTTTTGGGGCAAAGCCAGTTAAACGAGTATCGCATTTATTAAGTGTTAGACAAAAAGATGGTGAGAGTACCAGATTATATAACTCATTTTAATAACGAGAAACTCGAAGTCATTGATTATGAGAAAAATACAGCGATTACCGCCTTGATGAGTGGACTACTGCCCAACAAGTTGTACTATACTTTGGCCAAAGATCCACCTAGAACCATGTCAGAACTGATGGGAAAAGCAGCCAAGATTATGAATGCCGAGGAGGCTATGGTTGCGAAGAAGAATATGGATGCTAAAGAAACCAAGGTGGAAGGTGATAAAGCTAAGAAGAAAGAGCATAAAAATAATGGTAGTGAAAAACACTAAAAAACAAGATCGTCATGGGAAGTATTGAAGAAATTTGATAATTATACTCCTTTGAAGAAAGACATCAACCATGTTCTAGAAGAAATCAAGAACAACGAGGAATTAAACTGGCCAGAGAAAATGAAGACAGGCCCTGACAGGAGGAATAAGGCAAAATATTGCGAGTTTCACAAAGACCATGGCCATATGACTAAAAATTGCATAGCTCTTCAGAATGAGATTAAAACACTCATCAAACGAGGAAAACTGGCAAAGTATGTTGATCATAGAAATGAAAGAAAAAACAGCGACCGAACAAGAGAGATGTCTAGATCTCCTCGTCGAGCAGAAGAGAACAAGAAAAGAGACCATGAAGTTGATCCAGAAGACGACTCCGATCTTCCCAAGAGACCAAGGCAACCAGAACGTGAGGTAATTTCAATACGTTTTGGGTCATTTGATTATAATGTTATTACAGGTGGAGATACAGGAGGAGGAGACCTTACTGCAGAGAGAAAGCTTATCTCTGTGAGGCTCAAGCTTGCTCATACATTCAACGAATAAATCTAGCTGATGAGGATCGCCCTAGAAAGGTAAACAAAGAGAAATTGGTCATTGGTTTCTCAAAGAACGACCTCGCAGGTGTTCTATATCCTCATGATGACCCATTGGTGATCAAAATGAGGATGAAGGAAGTGATGATTTTAAGAGTACTGGTAGATAATGGTAGCTCGGCAGACATCATGTTCTACTCGTGCTTCGACAGTTTAAATCTAAAACTATCTCAACTGGAGCCTTATCACAGACCCCTCCTGAGTTTTTCTGGTGAGAAAGTTTTTCCACTTGGGATGATCAAGTTGGATATATTCATTGGTATATGGCCTGCTTGTCGAATAGAAAGAATACGCTTCTTCGTGATGGATAAGAATGTTCAATCAGCATACAATATCATCATGGGAAGAGTAGGATTGAAGAAGTTCGAGGATGTACCATCTACGGTACATCAATGCCTAAAATTTCTAATAAATTTTAGAGTAGGAATTGTGAAAGGTGATCAGAAAATAGCTTGAGAATGATATTATTCATCCGCCGAGCAAGAGGAACTGGAGGAATCAAGGAAAAAGACTACTACCTATCAAGTGGATGAAGGTGCAAAAATTGAAACATTGGATCCTAGAGATGAGTCGCAACTCGTGAAGGGTCAAGTGGTGGAAGCTACTGAAAACATCATTCTGGACGACGAGCACCCTAAACGAACTACTCAAGTAGGTTCGTCATTGGAAGCCTCACTAAAACAGGAATTGATAACTTTCCTAAGAAGCAGAAAGCAAACTTTTGCATGGAGTCATGAGGATATGCCCGGGATAGACCCAAATTTCTTATGTCACGAACTCAATGTGAATAAGGAGATCAAGCCTGTGAAGCAGAAAAGAAAAGTATTCAGTCCCGAGAAGAATCAAGCTATACAGGAGGAAGTCGAGAAGCTCCAGAAAGCTTGCTTTATTGAAGATGTTAAATATCCAGACTGGTTAGAAAATGTGGTGATGGTGAAAAAGAAGAACAACAAATGGAGGATGTGTGTAGACTTCACCGACCTCAACAAAGCATGCCCAAAGGATCACTTTTCGCTGCCCCGAATTGATCAACTAGTGGATGCTACCTCGGGACACGAGCTGCTGAGCTTCATGGATGCTTATTCTGGTTACAATCAGATTAAAATGAAACCTGAAGACAGGGAGAGTACTTCTTTCCTTACCCCTAGGGGAACTTATTGTTATAATGTTATGCCTTTTGGTTTGAAAAATGCAGGTGCAACATATCAGCGGTTGATGAACAAAGTGTTTGCAGAACAAATCATTTGCAATATGGAATTCTATGTTGACGATATGCTAATAAAGAGCAAGAAAGCTGCCGATCATATACTTGACTGAGGCCAAACCTTTGATCAGTTGGATAAATATCAAATGAAGTTGAACCCGACCAAGTGCATATTTAGAGTACGAGAAGGCATCTTTCTTGGGTACATTGTCAATCAGCGGGGCATTGAAGCTAACCCTGAAAAGATAAAAGCTTTGTTAAGGCTGCGATCCCCAACGACAAAGAAAGAAGTGCAAAGTCTTATAGGACGAGTAGCAGCACTCAACAAATTTGTATCATGAGCAACTGATCGATGTCTCCCATTCTTCAAAACGCTCCGAAAGACTTTTGAGTGGAATGATGAATGCGAGAAGTCTTTTCAAGACTTGAAGAAATATTTGGGAGCACCTCCACTGTTATCCAGGCCAGTAATGGGAGAAAAATTATACTTGTATCTGGCGGTGTTCGAGAATGCAATTAGTTCGGCATTGATAAGAATGGAGAATGGAGTACAAAAACCAATCTGCTACACAAGTAAGGCATTCCGAGGAGAAGAGATCAGATATCTAAAGCTGGAAAAATTAGCACTAGCATTGATCGAGGCAAGTAGAAGAATGAAGCCATACTTCCAAGCTCATACAATAATAGTATATATTGATATGCCATTGAGGCAAGCCCTTCATAAACCAAAAAAATTAGGAAGATTGATGTGCTGGGCAATAGAACTTGGTGAATATGATATAGTTTATGAACCCAGATCATCGCTAAAAGGGCAAGCGGTAGCAGATTTTATAGCAGAGTTCACCTATCCTGATACCCTCGAGGAGCAAAATTTTCTCACTGATCAACTTGTGGATGTTACAGGATCATCAAATGCAAGCCCAGCCCAACTTAGCTTGGTAAAAGGGCAAGTAGATGTTACAGAATTATCAAATTCAAGCCAAGACCAGCTTAGGTTGGTAAAAGGGAAAGAAAAGATGATCGACGAACAGCAAGAAATATCAGGAGATGGTGAAAGGAAGCAACAAATTTTCCACCGAGGAACTCTGTCAGATCAGAAATTTGAAGACGAGTTACCTATATGGAGTCTGTATGTAGATGGTTCATCTTGCATTACAGGATGTGGCGCAGGGATAGTTTTGAATAGTTCGGACGAGGTCGACATGGAATACGCCCTACGTTTCCAATTCAAAGCTTCGAATAATGAGGCTGAATATGAAGCCATGATTGCAGGTCTTAGTTTAGCAAAAACTATGGGGGCAGAACAAGTTATTGTCTTCAGTGACTCATAATTGGTCATAAATCAAATGATGGGAGTATATGCAGCCAAAGGAGAATTAATGATCAGATATCATGCAAAGGCAAAGGAACTGATGTCGGAATTTGCTGCCATTCAGCTGGTCAGAATACCAAGAATGGAGAATGCGAGAGCAGACACCTTAGCTCGATTTTCATCAGCTACTCGTACCGAGATACGAAGAACAATCCCAATGGAAGTTTTAGCTGGTCGGAGTATAGATGAAGATCTGACGATAAACTTTAATACCCTCGATTTAGGATCATCATGGATGGATCCCATCAGGGCATATATTGAGAAAGGGGAATTACCAACTGACAAACTTGCAGCCAAGAAACTGAAGTTTAAGGCTTCTCATTATGTATTGACTAATGGAATTCTATACAGACGAGGAATTATAGCAGGTTTGTAAAGATGTGTGCATCCCACCGAGGTGAAAAATTTGATTGAAGAGGTCCATGAAGGGTCCTGTGGAGCCCATGTAGCAGGTCGGACTCTTTTGCAAAGGGTGATAACGCAAGGATACTACTGGCCAATGATGAGGGCTGACTGTATAGCCTATGCTAAGAAATGTGGCAAGTGTCAGCGCTTCTCCTCCATCCTAAGAACTCCCCAAGCATTATTGACACCCATTACTTACCCTTGGCCATTTGCCATACGGGGAATAGATTTGGTCGGGCCACTGCCGACGACCAGGGGAAGATTTAAATATCTCGTGGTTGCTGTGGATTATTTTACTAAATGGGTTGAGGCTGAGCCTCTCATTGATATGACGTACGACAAGGTGTACCAATTTCTTTGGAAGAACATCATTTGTCGATATGGTCTTCCTCATGCCTTCATCACAGACCATGGAACACAATTTGACAGCGAGGAGTTCGCTGCCTATTGTCATCAGTCAAATATCTTGAAGATCCACTCGGCACCAGGCCATCCTCAAAGTAGTGGACAAACTGAAGTGACAAACAGAACGCTGCTGAATGGCTTGAAAAAAAGGCTGAATGACGCGAAAGCAAACTGGATCAACGAGCTACAATCAGTGCTATGGGCTTATCGAACTACTCCCCGAGCAGCAACAGGGGAATCTCCATATATACTAGTATTTGGAAGTGAAGCTGTTATACCCGCCGAATTGGGTCTCCCAACACACAGAATACTGAATTTCAATTCCCCTGTCAGCGATTTAATGAGAAGGTTAGACTTGGACATGCTCGAGGAGGTTAGGGAAGAAGCAACCATTAGAAATGCTACTTACCAGCAACGAACAACTTTGTTCTACAACAAGAGAGTGAAGAAGTGCGACTTGAAGGAAGGAGACTATGTGCTAAAGAAGGTGATTCAAAAGCACAACAAACTGTAAGCAAACTGGCATGGACCATACCGAGTTAAGGAAGTTGTTCGACCAGGGACATACAAAATAGAAACTTTAGAGGGGGAGGAGTTTAAGAATGCATGGAATGCAGAACACCTGCGCAAATATTATCAGTAATGTAAACTCTCATGTAATGCAGTTTCATCAGTATGAACAAAGTGACAACATTCTGCCCAATTCTCTCCTTTTATTGAAATTGTTTTGCGGAATACTCGTGCTACGCATTCAGCAAAAGTACTACTGTACTACTCAGAATACTCAGAAATCTATTCCTAAAAATGCCAACTAAGGTTGGTTAGGAAGTAAAACTATTCCTAAAAATGCCAACTAAGGTTGGTTAGGAAGTAAATATATTCCTAAAAATGCCAACAAAGGTTGGTTAGGAAGTAAATCTATTCTTAAAAATGCCAACTAAGGTTGGTTAGGAAGTAAAACTATTCCAAAAAGTGCCAAAGTTGCTCGTTAAGAAAAAATCCACTAATTATGGTTGATCAGGAATAAAAACCCACTAACTGTAGTTGGTCTAAAAGGAAAATTTACCAACCTTGGTTGGTCGGAAACATTTTATGAATACGAGAAAGTGATCGAGCAAAATTTTTGATACTCGTAACCTTTTAAATTACTACTAAGTTGGTCGAGAAACAAAACATCATTAAGTTTGTTTAGTTGTCAAATGATTACCACAAATTCAAACTAGTCGACAATAAGTTTTAATCAACTCTAAGTTGATCGACAAATAACACAATGTTGTTATCTTTTTAACAGATATACATGCACATATGTAAAGTGTTTTATAATTATAAGACAACGACAGTCAAGATTTGCAAATAAAACTATTTCATTAAATGTAGAACAAAATACATCAAGAATGAAATACAAATTTATTACATCATGATTCATATTCTATTGGTTTCTTCCCCTCTGCTTTTGAAACAGGTTCCTCGCCTGCAGGTGGATCATTTAAAGCATAAGGTGAATTTATGAAGTTAAGATCTTTAAGCATCCTGATATTCATCACAGATGGTCGATCGAATAGGTGCCCGGGATGAGATATCTCAACATTGGAATGGATATTATAATCGCCAGGGTATTTGGAAATCAAACACCGAGGGATGGCCCGAGCAGGGATCCGACTCATGTCAAGCTTGAATGGTGGCACTCGTAGGTCGAGCAGCCCAGGATTATGGTAATCCCACAGGTAATGACCCTGTTCCAATTGCAGTACACCTAAGGTATTCAACCATCCCTGTTTGTAACCCTCATTATTTGCATTTTGGATACGATCATCCAAATGGTAGAGAGCCTCATTGTAGCCAACCATCCAGAATTCTCTGGGCTGCTTGTGGAATTGATATGTCAATCTTTCCAGTTGCTCATGGAGACTTTTTATAAAGAGTTCTTTATTGTCCAAGACAGACTTCTGCGTAGAAAGCTGCTCGTCCAGATTCCTGATCTTCTTAGACATCTCAGCCAATGCCTGGTTCTTTGCCATCAGTTGGAAGGCCTGGTTCTCTAGAGCATATTGAGTTCTCTGTTCCTCGACAGTAATCCGAGTAGATCTTGCTCTTCCCCGAGGAGCTCTTACTCGTCCCCGAGTAGATGTAGAAGGGCCAACTCTCTTCAAGGTTTCTAATTCATCCCTTAGGTTAGAATTTTCGACCTCCAAGAAAGAGAATCCCTCGTCGTTCATAGGGACCAAAGCGTTTGAGGTTGAAGCTGCAGACTTCAACTGAGACACCTCTCTTTGCAGGTTATTATTTTCTTGCTCTAACAACTCAGCTATTTATCTGTGCTCTTCAACCTCAGCCTTCAAATTTCTCTCCCTCACATCGTAAGCAGCAAATCGTTTATCGTATCCCTTATCAGCACTGATTTGCTGATACTTCTTCTCGTATCCTTCGTGCAAAAGGGCTGTAGATTCCTTGTATTGTTGTTGAAGCTCTTCAAGAGTTCCTTGGAGATCTTCAATCATTTCATAATATGCTACATTGTTAGCCACTACACGGTCAAGCAGGCACTTCAGATACTGGTAGGCTAAAATTGCTTGCTTTGAAGCACCTTGACCAAGGATGTCAACGATTTGTTCTGCACTCATATCTGTATGACCAGCTTTGAAGTACTCATTGCATTGCCTCAATAATTTTGTGTCATGAGCAGACACTAACTCCATCCTGGCCATAAACTAGTAATGGAAGAGAAAGCAAGAATCAATAAGAGTTCAAACAGAGCATGAAGAAAAGAAACAACAGTATGAATAGGTGAAACTTCAAATTTTATTACATCATAAAAGGAGAAGTACAAAAGTCCGAGTTACATTTGATAAAGAGAAATAAACAGAGAGAAAAATCCGAACAACTCTACACCTTTTCCTTGTCTCCCAAAACTTTCTCAAGAGGCTGGGACGAGGAAGTAGGTTGCTCGGATGGAACATAGGGTTGCTCGGGAAGTGCTGGAGGTTGCTCGGATGAAGTAACGGGTAGCTGAAGTTCATGGGCTGGATAGCTGGGGGATGAGAAATTTGATCTCCCATCACCATGAAATATTCCTCAGAGGCAGCTTTGTCCTCTTCTTCTTCTTCAGGAGTTGGAGGGGGGCCCGGGATGTGTCGCTGAAATAGTTCAGAATTTTCATCAACTTTTATCTCTTGCAGAGCAGCGACCCATTCATCTCTAAAGTATTTAAGGCTGCCATATTCCACTTGCGACATCATGGCAGCCAAACCTTTATTCCACCCTTTATCCCAGCCGGCGCTGAAGGATTTTTTGACAGCCAATTTCCTTTTTGTCTTCTCCAAGGAAAGCTTCTTGGAAAGAAGATCATCAGCAGCCTTCAATTTATTCTCAACTTCCTCCTTCTGACGACTTACTTCTCGAAGTTGACCCAACTCCTCCTCAGTAGTCTTGAGCTTATTTTCAAGCTCCCCAGTATTTTTGAGCTTCCCTTCGAGCTCTTTATTCTTCTACTCCAAATCATTTATTTTTTTCTCCAACCCATTGGAGACCTCAATAACCTGAGCCTTCTCCTGCTCGGTCGAAGTGAGCCTCTTCTCCCAAATTTCCTTATCATCATCATACTTCTGACGAGAATCTTTCAGAGACTGTGCCAGGCCCACCAAAGCTTCCTCTACACCAGACGAGGAGCTTGAAGCTTTAATAGCTTCATCTTTCTTCAAAATGGTATTAAAACAGGTCACCAACTGGGAAAATAAAAGAAAGTCAGTGCACAAATATAAAAAGGAAAGAATGAAAATTTAAGATTATAGGACTTACAGAAGAAATATGACGAGCTGCTAATGTGGTAACCATGTCCCAAGAAAGGTTTTCTTCAATACCTTGGATCTCATGAATGATCCAAGTCTTCACCGAGTTCATAACAGAGCTCGGGGCAACAAAAGTGGGAACACCACTAGTCGGGGGCTGAGAGATGGATTCAGCCAAATTGATAGAGGAGCTTTTCTTCAGCTTCCTCAGAGGAGCATCAACGTTCTCGACTAACGATGTAGTCTTAGTCGAAGAAATGACAATCACCTTGCTTGGAGCAGTAGCCTTGCTCGGGGTCACTGGGGGCTTCTCGACAACCTTCACAGGAGCAGCCGAATGAGGTGAATCAATTTTCTTTGTCCCCTCTCCTGGGACATCAAGCTTACTTTTCTTTGCCTCTCCAGCACCAGAGGCAGATTTCTCAAAAAGGGTAGGAGGTCTTCTTTTCTTCATCCTTTCACTCAAGGGAATATGTGACTCAGGTGAAGAACTTATAGAGGCTGGTATTGATTCTGCGTCGCTTATCACCGGACGAGCAGTAAAAGAGGAGGTGAAACTCTTGTACTGTAGCAAATATGAAGCTGACCTAATATGCTCGTCGGCAATAGTCCGATGCAAACTCCAGATAAGTTTTAAATGCCTTATGTTAACGTCTGTCTCTTTTGGAGATTTTCTTTTGCTGTCAACTGCAAATAAATCAAAATTAAAATATCAGTGACACATTTTATCAAACACAAAGGAAGCATAATTTTGAAAATAAAATAAAAACAACCTATTCCATTGCCATAGGGGGGACATCTGGGACCCTAGTAAACATCAACTCCAGTTAATGGAGGGTGTTGCTAATTTTTCATAACAACCCCGTGCTCAAAGTAGTCCCTATTGGCATTTGGGAGATTGACCACTAAAGCTCTATTTAAAAACCTAGTTTTTAAATAAAAAGTATTATCACCCACAACCCATCTATAACAAAACATAATTTCAGGAATTCCTGTACGGGTTCCATGAATTTAATTTAATCTATGAACTCCGTTAACTATTCTCCACGGATTGGGGGCTATTCTTGTAAGAACCACGTCAAAGTATTGACAGAATTCCAGACATAAAGGGTTTGGAGGAAAAAAAAATCCACATTCAGCGACAAAGAGACTGGGGAACCAATGTCCCTCAGTCAAACGAAAATAATTTAATGGCTCAGAAAGTTCCTCCAAAATAACCCATGAAGGAATAGAGAAATCAGAACGAAATTTATCAAGCGACTCTACAGGGTAAACCATGATGAGTAAAGGAAATCAAAGAGAAAGAAGAAGATCTTACAAGAAAAATGATGAGTCTGTTGACAACGAATGATGAAGGGGATGAACGCACAGGAGAGAGTGACAATGGAAAACTCGAAGAGACAAATTTGAAAAAGTAGAAGATGAGGGGATTTTATGCAATGCTTTAAATACCTTATCTTGGGAATGGGTAAAGATAATGATTACAAAAAGATATGGTTACGTTACCGACGACTAAAAAGACAAAAAGGGCCCGGGAATCGAAGCGGTTATAAAAATTCAAAAAAGACCGATTCTACGAATTTGGAAGGAGAAATAAATACAAAAGAAAATACTCCTAAATTTCAGGATGACCATCTAAAATCGCCATATTTCGAGAAAGAATGTTCCACACTCCTCAAATTTCGAACTGTGAAACATTGGGGACTTTTGTTGATACCAAATTTAGTCTGCTGACATGGCTCAATTGAGTGAAGACACGTGGTAATCTGCGTGGCAATAACAAACACTTCCGAACAACACCTTGACTCTGAGGAACCATACTGCAATGAGGAACTCCGCTTCCCCGATCAACTCAGACGCTCCGACCAACAAGAGTTTTTCTAGGAACTTTAATACACCGAGCAACTTATGAATACCGAGCTACTTAGGCGGTCCGAGCAGCTTAGGCGGTCCGAGTTGCACCTCGAACAAAGCATTAATAGAAGGATAACCAACAGATTGACTGCGCATTAAATGCTTATTATTATCATACAGATGTATACGCTTAAGGGGCATTGAATGTATTACCCTTTCACATGTACAACCTTAGAGCTATAAATACATTGTATTATCCTCATTGTAGGGGGACTGGAATTTCTTGATAAAACTTGTAATCGAGAATTCCCAAACAGTCAGCAATAACAGAAACAGTGGACGTAGGCCATTCTTATAAGGCTGAACCACTTTAAAATTTCTTTGTCTCAATTTATTTTATCTGTGATTAAATAATTAGATATAATCTAATTTTTTACATCAACAGTGAGCATCATGTTTTAAGTTTTTAGGAAGGGGATCTGGCAATGGTTGGGGTTCCAATGTCTTGATGAGGTTTTGGTCTAGCAGGGCATGGTAGACTTTTAACAAGAGAAGGTGGAGTTCAGTATATTCTTTTCTGTTAGGGTTAGGGCGACTTTCATGTGCTCGAGAAGTGGTAGGTTGTGATATGTTGTTAATTATTGATACTGAGATACTGTCTGATTTGTCATACTTATTTGGCATAAATTTCCCGATCAACGTTTTTGATTCAGATTCCACCTTGGGATTAGCAAACCCTTCTTCAATCTCCACACTAGCCTCTTGGAGGGCTCTGAAATGTGGGTAGTATAATCCTCCCATCGATGCTTGGATATGGGGGAGGAAATTCTTTTTCACTATACTCACTTGCTCTTCTTCTGATGGCCGGTCGGTGATGGTAGAAACTTTTTCTCTCCATCTTTAGATGAAACTACTAACTCATTCCTCGAGACTTTACTTGAGTAGATTTAAGTCTCTGAGTGTGACCTCCAGTTCTTCATTATAATTGAATTGGGACATAAAGTCCCTCGCCACGTCCTCCCAACAGAGGATTTTGTATTCCTTGAGGAATAGGAACCATCTGAGTGAATTTTATTTCGAGTTTGCTGAAATATTTGGTCCATTATCTCTACTTAATCCCCATGGAGGGTCATGTCTCGGTGTTAGCTGCGTTGATGCATAATCGGGGGCCCGTTGTCTCTGAATTTCTTGATGTCCGATATCTTGAATGTTTTTGGCAATCTGGCCTTAAAATAGGGAGACACGTGGTACAGTCCATGTAGTTTTCAAAGATCTTGACTTGGTCGAATTTATTTAACACAACTTGAGGTCTTCTTTGACCATGTTGAACTCTTCTTCCTTAGGATTCACGGGCACTAGCAAATTAGCCCCTGGCTGGGCAAGGTTCAAAATCGATAGCTGAGTGGGGGCTAGCCCATTTATAGGTGGGGAACACGGGGCACGCTCATACTCCTTTAGGACACAAACTGGTTCAGGGGCAGGTGTACTAATGGTACAAGGAAATAAGATTTCAGGTTCATGAGCTTCGGGAGTTTGATCCCGATGTCAATGAATCTTTGGGACATCATCTTGAAGGCTGTCAATTTTGGCACTAAGTTATGCTAGGATGGCCATCAAATCTGACTGAATATTCAGTTATTAGTCTGCATTCTCCACGAACAACTCTAGGAGGTATATCTCAAATTTGGTGGAAGCAACAGAGGAAGCAATAGAGATTCAGGGTGGTTTGATGGAAAATCGAAGACAATAAGAACCATTCCAAAATCTAGGTATGCGATCTACCTGAGAGGGGAAAATGATTTTGGTTTATTTTGGAGGAAAAATTTATTATTTTTGGTATTTTCTTTTGAAAAAGGGAGGAAATATGTTTTCGATATTTTTGTTTTTGAAAAGAGGAAAAAGGGAGAATCCTCAGCATGATTATTATGATTAGGTTTCATTGGTATTATGTTTGAATAAATGCAAGGAAAATGTCAAACCAGACCCGAGCCTAGGGAAAATATTAGATATAAGACATAAAATAAGGTTTGACTTATTTCCAGACTCACGGATAGGGTCCTATTTTCAAAATGGGCGAAATAATGCAAAAATTCGAGTAGTGTGGTGACTCGAAAGTTCGACAGAGTTTCGCATAGTAATCGATAATCTAGATACGAGTTTCCTAACTTAGACAACTATATAAAGTTTATGCATTTGGTGCGTTAGTGTAAGGGTTACCCACTTTGGCATGGCTTCCACTTTATACATCTTGCTTATAAGGAAAATCATTCATCGGTAAATTTGGATAAGCCATTTTAGATACCCGAGTGCATGTGAATTGCCTCACAATATACCTCGTGGGATGGCACGTGTGAGAGAGAATATGATACACTCAATGTACGTGAACGAGTTCCCTACTATATACCTCCCATCATGAGTCGGTAGAGCGATACGATGCGGGGGGAATCGTTCGATATACATCGAAGGTATGAGGTTAATATAAGGTGATAATCATATCGCTTAAGTTAACCGTGCCTCGCAGAACTGACACCCATCACGAAGTAACCCCCCAGTACGGGACAAAATCTTGGTCAATATTGACATGCTCAAGTGA
This sequence comes from Sambucus nigra, assembly GCA_949130495.1. Lineage (NCBI taxonomy): Eukaryota > Viridiplantae > Streptophyta > Magnoliopsida > Dipsacales > Adoxaceae > Sambucus > Sambucus nigra. The sequence continues at coordinate 313,813,260 of OX422213.1, forward strand.
TGTAGCGTTAAAAAAGGCATAAGTCTTGATTAGTATCTTATGGAGATTTTTTTATATGCTAACTAAAGGGAGTACTACCACTAGGGGAGAATATACAAATAACATGAGATAAGAAGGATAATCATGGCAAACAATGCTAAAATGGATCCTAAAGACTATACAAAGCACGGTGCTAGAGTGTGAAACATGTGGATATACAAGTGAGTGAGATAAATGTGCAAGGTAGTAGAGTGACATAGGAATAGTGTGAATGCAACAACATGCGAATATATGTACAAGTGAAAGTGTGTGCTAGTGAGACTAAGCATGGATAAGATACAAGTAGTGTGTGAGATGTGTAAGTGATCATGGAGATATATACAAGTGAGAAAAAGTTGAGTGTGTGCTAGTGAAGCTAAGCATGGATAATCTAGAAGTGGTGTATATAACATGTAAGTAAAAGTGAGACTATATATGAGTGAGTGTACGGAGTGAGCATGGAAAATATATGCAAGTAAGCAAAAGGTGAAATATGGTGAACATGTACAAATGAGTAAAAAGTGATATAAACATAAGGAGAGAGCATAATAGAGATACACTTGAGATAAATATACAAGATATAAGCATAGGAATAAAAGGGGAACATGCCAGTGGAGGCATATGTATGTATGTATGTAGAAAAGTAGGAGAATAAAGAAGTAACACCCATGTAAAAATAGAGTCTAGTCCTCTAAAAAGTCCCCAGTGAAGTCACCACTATGGCCATTCGAGTCGAATTCCTCTGACGCGGGCCGACTTCGATATCGGGATGGGGTAGAAGGTCCCCCCTATCTCTCCCTTTTTGGCCATGCGCGTGTAGGTGATTCGAGGATATGGAGGTCCTCTTTCTACCACTCGTACCGGCGTCTTCGCGGGCTGCTTCAGATATAAAATTAGTCGTCATCAAATGGGGATAATATGAAGAGATTGAGTCGCCAACCTTTTTCCTCAAAAGTGGAAAAAATTGTATCTCCCTGGAGAGAATAGCATCAAGGTCATACTAATGCATACAAAACCAAGTGATTCAAAGGGTACGGGGACTAAATTACGGAATGGGAAGGTGTTAAGTACCCATTCCACCCTTTCGATCTCTCTGGGCTATGTTGATCTTCTCCTTTTTCTCCATGATGTGTGTGTACATGTGTGTAATATAAATACCGGGAGAATGGAATTATCAAAATCTCGTCATGGAATGGATGGAGTGGACTCATCTGTAGGAGTGTACCCAAAAATAACATAAAACATATAATGCGAGTGTTCGCCGAATCACAAATTGCTATGAAAGAGAAAATGTGCATGTCAGATGAGACACGAATATGTAGGAGTCCATGACTCACAAAATAGATATAATAGGATATAAAAGACAAAAAAATTAAAAGGGAGGACTCGAATATCGAGATTGGATCAAGACGCCTATGTAGCCCAAAGGGGCATCAAAGTCCACATAGTTCGAATATATCTTAAGGGTGGGGTTCAAATTATAAAGTCAAATTTAAGACTCCTCTTTGAGTGTTTTTGAGAAAAATTCGTTTAAGTGTGGAAGTGTGAGAAAATGAGGAAGTCTTACATATGGAATTTAGAAGCGAATTATCTTTTCCTCTTTTTTGAATTTTTATGAAAATAAGTTGTGTGAAATACTAATAATAAAAACTATTTGGTGTGAGATAATGAAACAAAACTAAAAGATATCACAAAATGAGAATAAAGTGTATAATAATACTAAATTAATAAACTAGAAAAAGATTAGGGTAGTCCTCCTAGTTGAATTTTGCTGCAGAATTTGGGAGATATGTACGTTGATTTTAGTAGTGTTATGAGAGTGGTGTGATAGGATGAGGTAGGCCAATAAATGTGGTAGGAAAATGAGGTGGGAGAAAGTTGGACAATGGGCTTTTTGGTAACTTCTCTGATTTTGAGGGAATGTTTGCTGACTGCTGAAAGGGGCCTCATTCATGGGTGAGGTCATGGACTCTTTCTATAGTGCCTTTTTAGGGTTATGGGGGATGCCAATAAGTATGGACCCTAGACTGAATATTTACATAGATCCTACCTTTATGGACAAGGAAAGTACACCCTGCTACAGGTAGGGAGTCCGGGGTGCCTATAGGCAGTCCACAATGGAATTTTTTGAAAAAATGGGCATAAAATGCAAATCATAAGTCCAAATCACGTACGGATGGGACCGTTGGAAAGGTAATTTAGATACCTTCAAGAATCCATTGATACACTCTCGAGTCCAAGATATTATCGAAGTCAAACAGGGCTCGAGAGAACACATTGGTATCCAGAGAGGAGTTTCCAAAGTAAAAAGGGTCGTTCGTACGAGTCGTGAGGCCGATCTGTGCATGATATATACTATTGGAATGATAATTTAGTGCCCTTTAATATTTCATTGAGCTTCACTCGGATTGTAGGGTTGATCAAGGTCAAACAGGGCTAAAAAATGCTCGGTGGCCTTTCGAAGTAAAATGGATCTTTCGTGCGAATCGCGAGGTCTATTCATGTATATGATGGATCATTGGAAAGGGAATTCAGATCCCTTAAAGGTTTCATTGAGCTTCACTTAGGTCAGAGAGTTTATTGGAGTCAAAAGAGGCTCAGGAGTGCCCGGTGGCCTCTAGATTAGTATTTGGAACAAAAAAGGATCATTCGTACTAACCGCGAGGCCAATTTGCACACATGATAGACCGTTAGAAAGTGGATTCAGAGCCTTTAAAGGTTTCATTGAGATTTGCTCAGGTTGGAGAGTCTACCAGAGGAAAACAGGGCCCGAGAGCACCCGCTGGTCTCCAAATCAGTACTCAAAGTATGACCTAGGATTTATGGTGAGTGAAGGAGTGTTAGGGACTTAAGGATGTGATTGGGGGTACTAAGATGGGGTGTCTATAGTAGAATCTAGGAACATTTTTCCAACCTTATTAGATGTATCCTCTAAAGTGACCTTGACCTTTAGGGCATGTTTGAGGTCAATCACTAGTTAGTGGACACGGTCTTCAAGTTTCTCATGAGTCACCAAGGATAATTGAATATCTTTTGTAAGACTAGACACGATGTTGGTCAAATAGATCTTCTCCCTATCGATAAAAATCAACTGCTCACATAAAGAAACTTTTAACTTCTCGAGTTGACTCACCGATGCCTCACACTCTCTCAAAACATTTACCTCATTCTCTAAATCACACACCCTAAGAGCTAAATCTTTATTAAGCTTTTTTGTTTTTAAAGTCTTAGTGTAAAGTTCACGAAAGGCTTTTTGGAGTCCACATTCTCCCTCACTTAAATTCTCTTCCTCACTCCCAATCCCTCTAAAATCATTCGAAACATTATCGAGGCTTTCACTTTTAATGATGTCCTCATTGGCGTGGGATAAACTAGAAGTACTCACATGGCTTGCCATGAATGAAACAAAATATTTAGGCAGTGGTTCATCCTCAAAATCCACTGACTCAATGTCACTATCGCTAAGGGTGGCCTTATGTGTAACTTTATTGCCCCGTCTCTTTAGCCTAGTGGGACACTCATGCGCTTTGTTCCCTTTTCCCTCACATTCAAAACAACTCACCTCATCTTTCTCACAAACATTCTTATCCTCATTTCCATTTTTATTTTTCTCAAAAATATTTTCGTTGGAAGAATTTTCTTTCTTAAATTTGAGAAATTTCTGTAAATAAGCCAAGATCATCAAGGTCAAAATCAAATTTCGACTCAGAATTACAAACTTTTTCTTTTTTCTTTTGGTCTTTCAAAGCAATCCCTATTTATTTTTATTTTTAGTTTTGGAAAACATGTCAATTTCATAAGTTTGAAGGTTTCCTACGAATTCTTCTAACCTAAGAGTATCTAATATTCTCAGTGAATTTAGGATAGTGACTTTATGGATAAAACGAGTTAGCAAGGATCTCAAAATCTTTTTCATAACTCTCATCTTAGGAATTTTGTCACCCAAATTAAAACTAGAATTTATTATTTCCAACAAACGTCCATAAAACTCAGCAAGAGTGTCAGAATCATTCACGGTGATGGTCTCAAATTGGGTGGTGAGATTTTGAAGCTTAGAATATTTCCTTACGTTGATACCCTCATGAGTGAGTTAGAGGATCCCATGCTTCCTTAGACGTATTATACCTCGTGATGTGGAAGAACTCGTGAAGGGTGACGGCTCCCGAAATAACACTTAAGCCGTGAGAGATGTAAGTACTCCATTTAAATTCGTCTTCTGTCAGTGACATGTTTTGGACCTATGACATCACCATTGGTCACTGTGGGTGGTGTCCACCCTCTTTCACATACAATCCAGACACACTATCAATCGCTTTCAAAGCCGACCTCATTCGATATTTCTAATAATCATAATTAGACCCATCGAAAATATTTAATTTATTATACAAATTATTCCTAAAATCCAAATTTTAAAGAATCACACAAAAACTTAATGTAACCAACTCTAATACAAATTTGAGAATGTGAATTCTATGGAGTGATTCGTAAACACACACAAATTCAAAATTTTATCAATTTTTATCTTGATTTAATTTATGGTGCATGTAATAATGATATCCAAATGAATTAAACCCAGACAAATACGTAAACATGCAAAGAAGTAAGGAAAAATCCATTTTCAGGCAAAACCTTTATTTTTAATTCAAAGACATTAGACGACTTATATACTACTTAGCTCACTAAGTATAATGAGTAGTTCTTCAAGTCTTCTACAGCAATGGCACAGTCCAGCACCACCCACAGAAAGAAATCTTCCCTCTGTATACACTGATTAACCTTCTTTTTTAGCAGTAGATCCTCGAATCCACAAATTAGCAGTAGAGATGAACTCTATAAGGGTTCTTAAATACCGATTGTGTTCTTCTTGATATGGTAAAGTGATTTCTAAATTTCGAAGGGGTTTGGATGAAAAACAGTAGAGTTTGATCATTAAAGGAACTCTAAATTTGCTTTGAAAAAGATTAAAAAGAGTTCTAAAAGACTCTAATCCTGCATATCTATTTATAAGGATGTTTGTTGTAAAAGGATAAGCATTAGAGATATGGACTTAATTTAATTGAAAAATAAAACTCACATGCTCATTCGAATAACTTGGTGCCTCATTCGATCGGGTTTCTAACGTAACTTCGAACGACATTCCGGTGCTTGACAAAAAATAATATCATTTAAACTCATTCTAACGATAGATATACCCAATATCATTTGAATGACTTCCAACGAAACTTCGAATGACATTCCAGAACTGATAAAAAGGCGACGTCCCATATTTCGTTCGAACGAAGGAATCTCGTTCTAATGACAGCGTATACACTCGTTCTAACGAGTCATCAAAATTTTCAAACTTTTAAAATCATTTTAAAATATTTTGAAAAACCTTTAAAGCAAAGTCTAATTTAAAAATCCCGTAGATAAATAAATACTTTAACAAAGCACTTCAGAATGATTTTGAGACGAACGATCTTCAATCATCCAAAATGTCATCAACTTCTTGTCATCGAATACTTGGAAGTGTCATGGAGGTGCAGTGGTGTGTAAACAGTATAAGCTAAATAAAAACTAAATTGAATAATTATAGAACTTGCCCATACAGGTATTAATCACCCGATGGTCCTTTGTGGGGTCTGCCTGGTCATTACTTTGGGATCCGTTATTCTGATTCTTCCCCCTTTCTTGGGGCATTCTCTTTATCACCATTCTTGATTGTTTTAACCGACCATTATCACGCAAGGTGCCAACTCCACATCACCCACTTTCGCATACTTCTAAATTATGAACATAAGGTCTTTAATGGTGTTGCCCTCCTTCGTACGGGATTAGTTTAATATAAATATTTTTCGGCACACCAATCTTGAATGAGGCCACAATAACTTTCTCGAAGTAATTATCCACTTAGTTATGGGTTTTCCAGTACCTCTGAGCATATTCTTGCAAGGTTTCCTGGGGATTCTTCCTCATGGTGAGGAATGCGTCCATCCTCTTGGGATGAGAGTTGCTGGTTATGAATCTGTGAGTGAGTGCTTTTATGAGCTGCCTGAAATTGGTGACCGACATTTGTGGTAACTTTGTAAACCATTTTTTGGCGATATCCCTCAGATTAGAATGGAATATAGGGCACATGAGGGCTTCGTTGTTGCTTCAGATAATTATGGCTTACCGTTACTATGACCATCCCATCTCTTTTTTCGGGGAAAAAAAGGGTAAAGGTCTCGCGCCCTTTTCCTCTAGGAGCCCTTTGTCCATAATCGATATGGGGTGATGTATAAAGATGGAGTCACCAACCTATTTTGCACAAAATAGGCAAAATAACATGTCGTCGCCTCGAGAGAACGACATCAAAGACAAACTGATGCTTACGAAACCAATAGTTTGAAGGTTCGGTGATAAGTTCCGGAATGGGAAGGTGTTAGGCACCCATCCTGCCATTTTCGTATCTCATGGGTTTGTGTTACTATTTCCTTTATTTCTTCGCGAAGTGTGTGTATATATAAATGGATATCGAAATCACCCAACTTATATCATGGAAAAGATAGAGTGACGTCATCCAAAGGAATGTTCCAAAAATAATATCTAGAAAAAACGATGTATGTGTTTACCGAGATATCGATCGTTATGATGAAATGATAATATATTGGATAAAATTCCAATAAGGATCACAAATATAATATATATTAAAATAATGTATAGATGAAAAGGTGATAAATGCAAAGATGGGAAAATTGGAAAAATTTAAAAATTGGACTCGAGTCTTGGGTTTTAACCCGAAATACCTGCATAGCCTATAAAGGCATCAAAGTCCACGTAGTTCTCATGTGACATAAGGGTGGGGTTTATTCCATAGATTCGAATGGGAATTTATTATATGTGTGTATTGAAAATGTATTTTAGTTTTGATAAATTATGATGGATAATTCCGTTGAAATTTATAGGTGTAACCCTCTTTTTCTTTGTTTTTTTTTTATAAAAAATAAAGTATGTGCAATATAACTAATAAAGGATGAGATATTAATGTGTATGAACTAAAGTAAAGGCTATACTACGAATTTATGTAACTAATGTGAGAATAATGAAATTAAAGAGAGAGAAGAATTTTTGGACCTTTTTTGGAGGATTGAGGCTTGATCTTGATCCTTGATGAACTCCCTTGAGTGTTGAGATAAATATTGGATGAATGAGAATGAGATTTTGCTATATTGGGTATGTAAAGGATGGGAATGAAAGAGTTAAAGGAATTTCACACAAGGAAACTTCGTTGATTGCAAGAGAATGTTGCTGAGATCACTGATATTGATGGATTTGAGGTGTCTTGGAAGTGAGGTCATGTCCTCTATTTATAAGGTAAGGGGGTTACGATTGGCATATCCCTAGCCCTTCCAATCGGTAGGTAAATCTAGGCACATTGTCGATAGGCAGGGAAATGGACCAGCCAATCGGTAATCTCATGCAATTTTTTTTGGAAAAACGGTCGAAGAACTCAATCCGTTGATCCAAATCGTGAACGGGGCATACCATTAGAAAGGTAATTCAGAGACCTTTAAGAGTCCTCTGGGACGCTCCCGGGTCCATTAGTTGGCTTTGTGTCAAAAGGGGCTCATTGGTCCTTTGGACCGGAGATCGTCAGACGAAAATGGATCGCTCGTCCGAATCGTAACTCATAATCGCACATGGGTTGGAACGTTGGAAAGGTTATACGAGGTACTTTGAGATTCCAAAGAGCTTCTCTCGGTCCAAAAAGTTAAATTCGGTCAATCGGGCCCGAAAGCACCCATGACCTCTCTGAGTAAAATAGATTGTTCATCCATAACGTAAGGCTGATTAACACACGGGGCAAATCGTTAGAAAGGGTATTCACTACCTTCAAGGATTCATTCAGTCTCATTTGAGTTGAAGAGTTGACCTTGGTCAAATAGAGCCCGACCTTCAGATCAATTTTTTGGGGAAAATGGATCGTTTGTTCGAATGGTTATGCCATTTTGCACATGGGGTGGACCGTTAAAAAGTGGTTTTAGTGACCTTATAAGTTTAAAAGAGATTTATTTCTGACGATGAAGTTGGCTGGAGTCAAATTGGGGCTCGAGATCACCCGGTGGTCGCCAAATCGATTTTTAATGGTAAAATGGTTCGTTCGTCTAAATCGTTATGCCAATTCATACATAAGGAGGACCATTGGAAAGGTGATTCAGAGCCATTCGAAGATTCATTTAGCTTTCGCTTTGACGATAGAGTTGATCGAAGTCAAACAGGGCCCGAGAGCGCCCAATGGCCTCTAGGTCGGTACTTGGAATATTACCTAGGGTTTGTAGTGAAATGGGAAGGTGCTAGGGACCTATGGAGAGACTTAAGGGGTCCTATAATTTGGTGTCTATAGAGCCCCTTGACGGGCGAACTTAGAATAAGTGAAAGCCGTCGAATAGACACCACATGATGTTTTGGGAAAGAGGTCGATTCTACGAACCTAAGGGAAAGGATAGCCGATTCAGAGGGTCAAGGTCGATTCTAAAGACTTAAGGAAATACTGGGGCATGGACAATTCTGCTAGTCGAGGTCGATTCTGTGGACCTAGGGTAGGGAACAACCAATTCTGAGGGCCGCAGCCAATTCTAACGACTTTTAAACAGGAAATACCAATTTTTATGGGCCAAGGTCAATTCTGGGGATCTTTAGTCGAAGCCAATTATGAGGGATTTAAGTAGGACTGACCAATTTTGAGAGTTAAATCTAATTCATAGGGCTTTAAGTAAGAGTGACAATTCAGAGGTTCGAAGCCAATTCTGAGGGTCAAAGCCAATTCTGAGAGCTTAAGTAGAGGTGGTTAATTCTGCGGGTCAAAGCCAATTCTAAGGGCTTTAAGTAGGAGTGACCAATTATACGGGTCCAAGCCAATTTTAGGATCTTAAGTAGGAGCGACTAATTCTGAGGGTCGAGGCCAATTCTTGAGTACCTTAAGTAGGAGCGACCAATTCTGGGGATCGAAGCCAATTCCGAGGGATTAAGTAGGAACGACCAATTCTGTGTGTTGAAGCCAATTCTGAGGGCTTAAGTATAGGTGACCAATCTGCGGGTTGAAGCCAATTTTGAGGGCTTTAAGTAGGAGTGACCAATTCTGCGGGTCGAGGTCAATTTCGAGGGCTTAAACGGGAGTGACCAATTTTGAGGGCATTAACTGGGAGCGACCAATTCTGCGAGTGAAAGCCAATTCTGAGGGCTTAAGTAGGAGCGACCAATTCTGAGGATTGAGGTCAGTTCTTGAGGACCTTAAGTAGGTTGTGGGGCATAGTTTTCTTGGGACATTTTGGATATTCCACTGGGGAAAAATATTAATTCAAGGATTGGGTGCAACCCTGCTGGGAATTTTCTTCAATTTCTATGCGGTCACTTGGAGACGTTGCCGTGAGATATCCATTTGGATTTGGGAATTCCTATGGATAAGTAATTTTGGGAGAAAATGTGGTATTAATTTAGTTGGGGATTTGAGAGTCTTGAAAAGAAAATGTTTTTCTTAGTGAAAAAAGTTTTAAAATTCATTAGGTAATTTTAGGAATTTTGGGGGGAATTTTCGAGATTTTTGGAATTTTTGTACCAAATTTAAGGGAGGTGCCGACCGACAGGGTGTTGGAGGTGCCAAACGGAAAGGGCATGATCTTTTGGGCTACCTCGGGTAGGTGAAGGGACAATGCTGATTAGTATGTGGCTGGGGACTGTCGATCAGCATGCCCCTTAGCCCCCTATGAAAAAGGGTGAGATTTCTTCATTTTTCACAGCTTTCAGATCTTCTAGCTTCTGCCTTTCATTTTTGCAAACCGTTATAGCGTTCTTTTCTCCTCCAAAACTAAGAAATTATGGATTTTTCAAGCAATACGGTCCATATGGCGTGGTTGAGTGTTTACGACTGGGCGCATTTAGAGTGGTGGGCCAGGGTGCCCCTAGTGCTTAGCAATGAGAATGCCTTTTATTCGTTCAAGACTGTTACGAATGAGCAGACTCTTCTGCACGAGCATACGCACCATTGATCCTCTAGGGTGGTGAACCCTAGTGGCTACGTAAGTGTTGATGACCTTTGGTATTTCTTTTTTTTCCTTGGTATATTTTCTTATTTTTCTGAATTTTGATAAGGGTTTATATTTTGGCTTTGGCAAACAAATATATCTATGTCGAACATGCATTCTGGGGGGATGAAGGGATTCAAGGATGTCTAGGAGCACCTTCCTCTGGTGGTGTGTTGGGTGGTTTCATTAGTTGGCTTTGGCAGTTTGGCATCTGCACTGGATGAGACACCCCGTTTGACGACTGTCCTCTGCACTTTGGGGCAGAGGTGACAGGATGCCGCCCACACCATGCATTTTGACTTTGGGGAGATGACAGTAACTCCCATCAATGTGTAATAGCTGTTCGAACTAGACCGTGAGGGGGCCCAAATAGAGGTTTATCGGACTTTATGAGTGATGCCGGTTGTGGTGGAGGCGGCGTTAGGTGATGTTGGGTGGATAGTCTCAGGGGACTCCATCTGTTTGTCTCTTTTGAAGGAGGTTTTATTGAATCGATGGAGCGATGATACTGACGCACTGCATGTGCGGCAAATGGACCGTTTGTTCATTCTTTTACTGTTGGGAGGGTTTTTGGTGGCGACGTCATCCACTTGTGATTTTTGCCTTATATGAGGGTATTTTCGGACATTCCTCGCTTTGACTGGGGAGCCTGAATTTGGCGACCCTTTATTCATCTTTGGATGCATTCATTGGGTGCTACTGGAAGACCTTTACTGGCGCCACGTATCTTTTGGATGTATTGTTTTCTTTTTGTAATTTTCCTTTATGCATTTTATTCTTGATTCCTTGATTGATTTGTTCTGATTGGCGACCCTTTGCCCATTGTAGACGTGGCTTTATAAGGTGATTCAGCTCAATGCACACTTTATAAGGTGGGGGACTTCTACGTGTGTAACGGTGGTGAAAGTCCAAACAACAGTTGAGACAGTCTCTATCTTTGGTAGTGGTGCGTCAGTCTTGAATGGCCTGACAAGCAATCGGGTAATTTCTTCTTTCCTCTTGAGACTAGTTTTCTTCAATGACCTTTCCAAATGTTAGTTTTTCTATTAGGGATCTTGCAAGTGAACTTCTATCCCTGGGGGACGACCATCCAATACACGGGGGTGACCGGGGGGAATGCGCAACTGCGTCATTTGTTGGCCTATGAGTTCGGCTGCTGCTGCTACCGGGGGAGAGAGTAGTCCGATAGGTGGTGGATGACGAGGTGATGGTGACACCTACGAGGCCCTCGAGGTACATGAGGTGGGATCGAGAGATTTTGAAGGAGGCGAGGATGGCGGCGCTGGTCGACGAGCCTTATTCGTCGTATACCGGCATGACGACGACTTATGATTATCTGGATTTCGTGTCGAGTTGGCTAATGCCTCCCAATATATATGATGTTATGCCTCTTGACCCTGCGGTTTCCAGTAGGGGCACGAGTCAGCCAATGGGGTTTTCCCACAACGCGGGTGGTGCGTCGACATCAGCAACGGCGACGACGTCAGAGGTTCCATTTCTGTAATTGTCTTCCCCTTCCTATAACATCCGAGGGTTTGATGGAGGAACGGTGGGTATGCTGCATCCTCATACTGGTTTGATCCTCATGCACATTCTCATTACATGCTTGGGGGGAACATTACACCCCCCAAACACTATATGTAGAGTTCATCCTCTACCTTGTAAAGGGATCCCATAATTACAAACTCGGGCAAAAATATGGTGCATTTACAGTAGAGAGAGAGTGGAGTGATTGTATTGCCAAGGCCATTAGAGCCCTCTTATGATAGTGATACTTACACTCACTTGCACAATGGACGTAGGCAATTGCCGAACCACTTATATACTAGTGTTCATCCTCTTCTCCTCACCTCATTCTACTATATATACATTCTTATGCTGCCATTGTTATCACAAGTTTGAGCTTATCAACACCTTACCTGGTGGTGCTAATTACAGCATCATCATTTTGGCGCCGTCTGTGGGAACGAGAAGATTAATCTCTTCCTCTTTTATTACTTAACCTCATCGGAGACTCTGGTGGTGAACCAGGCCTCACCCTTCGTGTGAAGCTGTGTCACCAATGAAAGAGGTCCTTTAAGGTATCAAGCTCTCTAATATTTTCATTGAAAGCTCTTCATTCTAAACATATGGAATCGGAGTTAACACCACCTCTACCACCATTTGGTGTTGGAAGACCCAGTTCCATCCAAGCACCACCCCAGTCCGAGATGGCTGAGGTGGTAGCAGCCTTGAAGTCCTTCTCTGCCACTCAGCAAGTGATGCAGGAATAATTTACCCAGGTCAGCCAAAACATAATGAGACCACCTGGGGTCTCATTGAAAATGATTACTCCGGCGGCTGTTGAGCCACAAAATGAGGCTAGGGGACCACCCCAGGCACCGCGATAGGACCAACCTACTCCTCAATGGAGGAGGGATGTTGCTGACCCTAGGTGTTTATACCTGGGGAGGCAATGAAACCCTTGCCCTTAGGATAGGTACGATAATATTGAGGTAGAATATGCTCCTGCAGACTATTGGGAGCCGTATGAGGTCTCAAACAACACTATACGTCCTATACTGTAGAACCGAGGTTAGTGTGAGAGACGAGGTGGTGATGCATAACAAAGAGGGTCAGCTTTTGATCGCTTAAGCAGAGGGTCGGCCTTTGAGAGACTTGGCCCATTTAATGATCTAAAGCAGAGGCTATCTAGGTCAAGGAGAATAGCCAACTCACAAAGGGGAGGAGACGAACATCGGCTTCGTCGTGGCCGACCCCCACAAGGTCGAGACTGTGGTCAGGGGGAAGTCAACAACCGACATTTCCCAGCTATAGGAGAACCCTCGATCCACCTCTTGGAGGCGGCTATGGACAACCTTGGTCAGGCTGACATTGCAAGACCCGAGAATAATTCCATCCAAAGGCTTGAAGAGAAGATAGTGAACTTCATAAAAAGCCGAGACCCACTACAAAGGGGATTCTCAGAGGGCTCCCCAATTGTGGCAAGGATTGTCAACTTTCCAACCCCTACCAAATTTAAACCTCCAATGGTGTCTCCCAAGTACTATGGTAGTACCAACCCAGTGCATCACATTGAGATGTATCAGTCTGAAGCAGAAATTTATTCAATCCCTGATAAGATGAGGTGCCGATATTTCTCAAGCACTTTAACGGGAGTTGCACATATTTGGTTCAATTTTCTTCCTAAAAAATCCATTGAAAACTTTAAGGGTTTGGCTGAGCGTTTTATACATAACTTCTGTTTTGGGGTAAGACCTCAGAAGAAAACAACCCATCTGCTCTATGTAAATCAAGTTATAAATGAAAGCCTCAGAGACTACATCTCTAGGTTTAACAAGGAAAAGTTGGAGGTTGAAGATTACGAAGAGAGCATAGCCATGGCAGCTCTCATTGGAGGACCTAGAAGGGAAAGCTACTTTTGAAGCTTGATGAAGACCCTTATAAGTTTATGGCCGAGCTATTATCGATAGTTGGAAAGGTCATGAAGACAGAAGAGGCAATGGCTATAAAGTATGAGGATGAGAATGGAAGTAGCAGCGAGAAATTTCAAAGGAAGAATGATGGAAAGAAGAGGTCTGCAGACGATAAGTTTTCACACTATACTCCTCTAACTGTGAGCTGCGAACACATCCTCAATTAAATAAATAATGATAGACTCCTCATAATAGAAACAAGAACCTATGGTGTGAGTTCCATCAGGACCACGACCATTTGACTGACAAGTGCTTCGCACTGAAGGACGAGATTGAGAAGATGTTGAAGTCTGGAAAGATCAGAAAGTATGTGGATGGTAGAGCTTCTAAGGGGGGAAGAAACAACCTCAAAAAGAAAAGAAATGATAAATGTCAGAAAGATGTCCCTACTAGAAGAGCCGAGGACTCAGATGATGATGACGATGACCCTGACCTCCCACCAAAAGACGATAATGTCCCAGTGAAGAGGGTCGGAATGATCTCTTTCGGTGTGAAAACCATCTGTAGAGGACTAGCAGGGGGAGGTTCATAGGTAGATGATTGTTGATGTAAAAAATTAGATCATATCTAATTATTCAATCACAGATAAATAAATGAGACAAAGAATTTTTAAAGTAGTTCAGCCTTATAAGAATGGCCTACGTCCACTGTTATGGTATTGCTGATTGTATGGGAATTCTCGATTACAAGTTATCTCAAGAAATTTCGGTCCTTTTACAATGAGGATTGTACAATGTATTTATAGCCCTGGGGCTGTAATGTGAAAAGGTAATACATTAAATGATGTACATATGAAAGGGTGATACATTCAATGCTCATTAAGCGTATGCGTCTGAATGATAAGCATTTAATGAACAGTCAAACTGTTGGTTATCCCGCTATTAATGCTTTGTTCGAGGTGCATCTCGGACCGCCTGAGTTGCTCGGACCGCCTAAGCTTCTCGATGCTCAAGAATTCCTCGGAGAATTCTCGTTCCTCGGAGCGTATGAGTTCCTCGGGGAAACAGTGTACCTCGTTGTAGTATGGTTCCTCGGAGTGTGTGAGTTCCTCGAAAGTGTTTGTTGTTGCCACGTAGACTGCCACATGTCTTCACTTTATTGATCCACATCAGCAGACTAAATTTGGTATCAACAGAAGCCCCCAATGTTTCATAGTTTGAAATTTGAGGAGTGTGGAACATTCTTTCTCGGAATATGATAGCTTTAAATAGTCCTCCTGATTTTTAGGAGTGTTTCCCTTGTATTTATTTCTCTTTCCAAATTCGTAGAATCAGGCTTTTTTGAATTTTCACAACCGCTTCGATCTCTGCGTACTTTTTATCCTTTTAGCCGCCGGTAGCGTAATCGTTTCTTCTCGCTTCGATTGCCGCGCCCTTTTTGTTCACCTAGCCGCCGGTAGCGTAATGGTTTCTTTTTATAATCATTACTTTACCATTTCCGAAGGCAAGGTATTTAAACTTCACAGGCACTCCCATCGTCTTCTACCTTTTCAAATTTGTATTTTTGAGTTTTCCATCGTCTCTTTCTCTCCTGTGCATTTATCTCTTCCATCATCCGTTGTCATCAAATCCACTCTTTTTCTGTAAGATTTTCTTCCTTCTTCTTCATTTCTTTTATTCATCATGGTTTACCCTGTTGAATCTCTTGATAAGTTTCGTTATGATTTTTTTATTCCCTCCTGGTTTGTTCTGGAAGAGCTTTCTGAGCCTTCTGATTATTTCCGTTTGGCTGAGGGACATTGGTTCCCCAGTATCTTTATCGTTAAGTGTGGATTTTCTTTTCCACCCAATCCCTTATGTCTAGAATTTTGTCAATACTTTGACGTTGTTCCTGCAAGAGTAACCCCCAATACATGGAGAATAGTTAATGGGGTGCATAGGTTAAATCAAATCCATGGAACTCGCATAGGGATTCCAGAAATCATGTTTCGCTATAGATGGGCAGTTGGTGATAACACCTTTTATTTAAAAACTAGATTTTTGAATAGGGCCTTAGTAGTCAATCTCCCGGATGCTAATAGGGATTATTTTGAGCACGGGGTTGTCATAAAAAATTGGCAACATGCTCCTTTATCTGGAGATGAAGTTTATCAGGGTCCCAGATGCCCTTCCTATGGCAATGGGATAGGTTATTTTTATTTCATTTTATTTATTTTGAAATCATGCTTCTTTTGTGTTTGATAAAATGTTCTACTGATATTTTAATTTTTATTTATTTGCAGTTGATAGCAAAAGAAAGTGTCCAAAGGAAGCAGACGTAAATATAAGGCACTTAAAACTTATCTGGAATTTGCATCAGAGTGTTACCGACGAGCACATTAGGTCATCTTCGTATCTACTGCAGTATAAGAGTTATACCACTTCTTTCACTGCTCGTCGGGTGATAAGTGACACAGAGCCAGTACCAGCTTCCACCAGCTCCTCGCCTGAATCACACATTCCTTTAAGTGAAAGGATGAAGAAGAGAAGACCTCCTACCCTTTTTGAGAAAACTTCCTCTGGTGCTGGAGAGGCAAAAAGAAGCAAGATTGATGTCCCAGGGGAGGGGACAAAGAAAAATGATGGACCTTCCTCGGATGCCCCTGTTGTGAAGGTTGTCGAGAAGCCCTTAGTGTCTCCGAGCAAGTCTGCTGCTCCAGGAGAGGTGATTGTAATATCATCGACCAAGAGTTCCTCCTTGGTTGAATCTATTCCTGCTCCCTCGAGGAAGCTGAAGAAAAGCTCCTCGATCAATTTGACTGACACCATCACTCAGCCCCCATCTACTGGAACTGGTGTTCCAACTTTTGTTCCCCCGAGCTCTGCCATGAGCTCGATAAAGTCTTGGATCATTCCCGAGGTCCAAGGTACTGAGGAAAACCTTTCTCGGGACATGGTTACCTCATTGGATGCTCGCCACCTTGCTTCTGTAAGTCTTCTTACTTTGAACTTTTCATATTTCCCTTGTCATTTCTGTTTCTGACTTGCTTTCATTTTCTTTTCACAGTTGATGAGCTGCTTCAATATAATTCTGAAGAAGGATGAAGCAATTAAAACTTCAAGTTCCTCATCTGGTGTGGAGGAAGCTCTGGCGGGCCTGACGAAGTCTTTGGAAGATTCTCGCCAGAAATATGCTACTGACAAGGCAATCTGGGAGAACAAACTTGCCTCCACCGAGCAGGAAAAAGCTCAGGTTGTTGAGGTCTCCAAGGAGTTGGAGAAGAGAATAAAGGACCTTGAGGGGAAAAATAAAGAGCTCGAAGGGAAGCTCAAGAATGCTGAGGAGTTTGAAAATAAACTCAACTGAGGAGGAGTTAAGTCGACTTCAGGAAGTAAGTCGTCAAAAGGAGGAGTCTGAGAGAAAGTTGAAAGCTGCTGATAACCTGCTGTCCGAGAAGCTTTCCTCGGAGAAGTTAAAGAGGAAAACGACTCTGAAAAAGTCCTTCGGTGCTGGCTGGGACAAGGGGTGGAACAAGGGGTTGGCTACCATGATGTCAAAAGTAGAATATGGCAGCCTCAAGTACTTCAGGGATGGATGGGTCGCTGCTCTGCAGGAGATGAATGTGGATGAAAATTCTGAGCTCTTCCAGCGACACATCCCGGGTCCCCTCCAACTCCTGAAGAAGAAGAGGAGGACGAAGCTGCCTCCGAAGAGTCTTCTATGGTGATGGGAGATCATCCCCCAGCCATACAGTCTGCTCCCGAGGAACCTCAGCAAATCATTACTTCTACCGAGCAACTGCTGGCGCTCCCCGAGCAGCTTTTTATTCCCTCCGAGCAACCTACTTTCTCATCCCAGCCTCCCAAGAAGGTTTTGGGAGACAAGGAAAAGGTATAGAGTTGTTCGGGTTTCTCTTTATATTTTTTCTTTTGTCAATTGTAACCATGAATATGTAACCCTGATCCTTGATATAATAAAACTTGAATTTTTGTTCT
Source organism: Sambucus nigra (assembly GCA_949130495.1). Classification (NCBI taxonomy): domain Eukaryota; kingdom Viridiplantae; phylum Streptophyta; class Magnoliopsida; order Dipsacales; family Adoxaceae; genus Sambucus; species Sambucus nigra. The sequence goes on from OX422213.1 coordinate 313,830,711, forward strand.
CGCATACTGTTGTCTCTTCTTCATACTCTGTCTTGATTCTTATTGATTATTGCTTTTCTTCCTCTGCTAGTTTCTGGCCAGGATGGAATTATTATCTGCTCACGATACTGTGCTGCTGAGGCAATGGAATGATTATTTTAAGGCTGGTCACATAGATCTGAGTGCAGCACAAGTCATCGACATCCTCGGCCAAGATGCTTATGAACAAGCAGTTGAAGCATACCAATATCTGAAGTGTCTACTTAATCGAGCAGTGGCCAATAATGTGGCTTATTACGACATGATCGAGGATCTCCAAGGCACCCTCGAAGATCTTCAGCAACAATACAAAGAGTCCACTGCCCTGTTGCATGAGGGGTACGAGAAGAAGTACCAGCAACTCAATGCTGACAAGGGGTACGAGAAGCGTTTTGCTGGCTACGAGGTGAGGGAGAGAACTCTGAGGGGCGAAGTCGAGGAGTGCAGACAGATAGCTGAACTATTAGAGCAAGAAAATAACAACCCGCAGAAAGAGTTGTCTCAGTTGAAGTCTGCAGCTTCCACTTCAAATGCCTTGATCCCAGTGAATGATGAGGGATTTTCGTTCTTGGAAGTCAAGAACGCCAACTTGAGGGACGAGTTGGAAACCTTGAAGAGGTCTGGCCCATCTACATCTTCTCGTGGTCGAGCAAGAGCTCCTCGGGGACGAGCAAGAGCAGCTCAAATTCCTGTCGAGGAATAGAGGACTCAGTCTGCCTTAGAAAACCAAGCCTTCCAATTAATGGCGAAGAACCAAGCTTTGGCTGAAATGTTAAAGAAGATCAGGGACCTAGAAGAGCAGCTCTCAGCGCAGAAATTAGTTTTGGATAATAAGGAGCTATTCATCCAAAATCTCCACGAGCAGCTGGAAAGACTAACATATCAATTCCAAAAATAGCCCAGGGAGTTCTGGATGGCTGGATACAACGAAGCTCTCTATCACTTAGACGATCGTATCCAGAATGCCAATAATGAGGGATACAAGCAAGGCTGGTTGAATGCCTTAGGTGTGTTGCAACTCGAACAAGGTCATTACCTGTGGGACTATCATGATCCTGGGCTGCTCGACCTACCTGTGCCACCATACAAACTGGATATGAGTTGGATCCCTGCTCGGGCCATTCCTCGATGCTTGATTTCCAAATATCTCGGTGACTACAATCTCCATTCAAATGCCGAGGTATCTCGTCCCGAGCACCTCTTAGATCGACCATCAGTGATGAATATCAGGATGTTAAAGGATCTCAACTTCATAAATTCTCCCCTGACTTTAAATGATCCGCTTGCTAGCGAGGAACCTGTGTCAAAAGCAGAGGGGAAAAGACCAGTAGAGTAGGAATTTTGATGTAATAGTTAGTATATATTTCAATATCAATGTAACTTGTTTTTTCATTATCAATGTAATTTGTTTTTGGATTTAATGAAAGACTTTCATTTCTGTTCGCAATCTTAATTGCTATTGTCTTGTAAAACACTTTATATTTGTGCATGTGTATCTGATAAAAAGATAACAATATTGTGTAGTTTGTCGATCAACTTATTGTCGAGTAGTTTGAACTTGTGGTAGTCATTTGGCAAAAATAATATTTTGTTTCTCGACCAACTTAGTAATAATTAAAAAGTTACGAGTATAAAAAATGTTGCTCGATCACTTTAAATTTTACCTGTCGACCAACTATAGTTAGTGGGTTTTTATCTCTACCAACTCAAGTTGGTATATTTTTCTCTTAAATGTTTCCTACCAACCAAGGTAGTTAAATTTTCCTTGTCGACCAACTATAGTTGGTGGGTTTCTATCCCCGACCAGCCATAGTTAGTCTTTTTGAAATAATTTTACCTCCCGACCAACTCCAGTTGGCATTTTCGAGAATATATTCACTTCCTAACCGACATAAGTTGGCATTTTTAGGAATACTTTTATTTCCCGAGAAACATATAGTTTTATTTCCCTTAGGAATATAAATTTTACTTCCCGGAGGAATACAAGTAGATTTACTTCCCGGAGGAATACATGTAGCTTTACTTCCCGGAGGAATACATCTAGCTTTACTTCCCGGAGGAATATTGGTAGCTTTACTTCCCGGAGGAATATTGGTAGCTTTACTTCCCGGAGGAATATAGGTAGCTTTACTTACCGGAGGAATATTGGTAGCTTTACTTCCCGTAAGAATTTAGGTTTCTCGACCAACCTTAGTTGGCATTTTCGAGAAAAAATTTGAGTAGCCTGAGCTTTGCCGAGTAGTGTGTAGCACTAGTATTCCCCGAAAAACTTTCAATAAAAAGAAAGAATTTGGCAGAATATCTTCATTTTATTCACCACTGATAATACTTGCGTAGGTGCTCTGGTTTCCATGCGTTCTTAAACTCCTCCCCTTCTAAAGTTGCTATTCGGTAAGTTCCTGGTCGAACAACTTCTGTAACTCGGTATGGTCCATGCCAGTTTGCCTCTAGTTTGTTGTGCTTTTGAAACACTTTCTTTAGCACATAGTCTCCTTCTTTTAGGTCGCACTTCTTCACTCTCTTGTTGTAGAACAAAGCTGTTCGCTGCTGGTAAGCAGCATTTCTAATGACTGATTCTTCTCTAACTTCCTCGAGCATGTCTAAATCCAATCTTCTCATTAAGTCGCTGACAGGGGAATTGAAATTCAGTACCCTGTGTGTTGGGAGGCCCAACTCGGCAGGTATAACAACTTCACTTCCAAACGCTAGCATATATGGAGATTCTCCAGTTGCTACTCGGGGAGTTGTTCGGTAAGCCCACAGTACTGACTGTAACTCGTGGATCCAATTTGCTTTCGCATCGTCTAGTCTTTTCTTCAAAATATTCAGCAGTGTTCTGTTTGTCACTTCAGTTTGTCCATTTCTTTGAGGATGGCCTGGTGCTGAGTGGATCTTCAACACATTTGATTGATGACAATAGGCAGCGAACTCCTCGTTATCAAATTGTGTTCCATGGTCTGTGATGAAAGCATGAGGAAGACCATATCGATAAATGATGTTCTTCCAAATAAATTGGTACACCTTCTCGTACGTCATATCGATGAGAGGCTTAGCTTCCACCCATTTAGAAAAATAATCCACTACGACGACGAGGTATTTGAACCTTCCTCTAGTCGTTGGCAGTGGTCCAACCAAATCTATTCCCCACATTGAAAATGGCCAAGGGGAAGTAATGGGTGTCAACAATGCTTGTGGAGTTATTCGGATGGAGGAAAAGCGCTGACACTTGTCACATTTCTTGGCATAGGCTACACAATCAACCCTCATCGTCGGCCAGTAATATCCCTGCGTCATCATCCTTTGCAAAAGCGTCCGACCTGCTACATGGGCTCCGCAGGACCCTTCATGGATCTCTTCAATCAATTCTTTCACCTCGGAGGGATGTACACATCTCTGCAAACCTGCCATAATTCCTCGTCTATATAAAATACCGTTAGTTAATACATACCGAGCAGCTTTAAACTTCAATTTCTTGGCTGCGAGCTTGTCAATTGGTAATTCTCCCTCCTCAATATATGCCCTGATGGGATCCATCAAAGATGGTCCTAAATCAAGGGTGATAAAGTTCATCGCCAAATCTTCATCTATACTCCGACCAGCCAAAACTTCAATTGGGATTGTTCTTCGTAGCTCGGTACGAGTAACTGATGCTAATCAAGCTAAGGCATCTGCTCTTGCATTCTCCATTCTTGGTATTCTGACTAGCTGAATAGCAGTAAATTCTGATACCAACTCCATCACCTTTGCATGGTATTTGATCATTAATTCTCCTTTGGCTGCATATATTCCCAACATTTGATTTACGATTAATTGAGAATCACTGAAGACAATTATCTGCTGCGCCTCCATAATTTTTGCCAAATTAAGACCTGCAATCATAGCCTCATACTCAACCTCATTATTGGAAGCTTTGAATTGGAAACATAGGGCGTATTCCATGTCGACCTCGTTCGGAGTGCTTAAAACTATTCCTGCCCCACTGCCTGTTGTGCAAGATGATCCATCTACATATAGCCTCCATATAGGTAACTCGTCTTCAAACTTCTGGTCTGACCGAGTTCCTCGGTGAAATATTGGTTGCTTCCTTTCATCTTCCCCTGATACTTCTCGCTCTTCGTCGATTATCTTTTCTTGCCCTTTTACCAACCGGAGTTGGTATGAGCTCGAGTTTGATGATCCTGTAACATCCACTTGCCCTTTTACCAACCGGAATTTGTCTGAGCTTGTGTTTGATGATCCTGTAACATCCACAGGTTGATCAGCGAGCAACTTTTGCTCCTCGGGGGTATCAGGATAGGTGAACTTTGCTATAAAATCTTCTACAGCCTGCCCTTTTAGCAATGATCTGGGTTCATAAACTATATCATATTCACCGAGCTCTATTGCCCAGTACATCAATCTCCCTGATTTTTCTGGTTTATGAAGGGCTTGCCTCAATGGCATATCAGTATATATGACTATAGTATGAGCCTGGAAGTATGTCCTCATTCTCCTACTCGCCTCAATCAGCGCCAGTGCTAACTTTTCCAGCCTTGGATATCTGATCTCTACTCTTCAGAAGGCCTTACTTGTGTAATAGATTGGTTTTTGTACTCCATTCTCCACTCTTATCAACGCCGAGCTAACTGCATTCTCCGATACTGCTAGGTACAAGTACAATTTTTCTCCCATCACCGTCCTGAACAATAATGTAGGTGCTCCTAAGTATTTCTTCAAGTCTTGAAAAGCATTCTCACATTCATCATTCCACTCAAAAGTCTTTCGGAGTGTCTTAAAGAATGGGAGACATCGATCAGTTGCTCGTGATACAAATCTGTTGAGTGCTGCTACTCGTCCTGTAAGACTTTGCACCTCTTTCTTCGTCGTTGGAGATCACAGCCCTAATAGAGCTTTGATCTTTTCAGGATTCGCTTCAATGCCTCGTTGGTTGACAATGTATCCGAGAAACATGCCTTCTCGTACTCCAAATATGCACTTCGTCGGGTTCAGCTTCATTTGGTATTTATCTAGTTGATCAAAAGTCTGACTTAAGTCAACTAGATGATCAACAGCTTTTTTGCTCTTCGTCAGCATATCGTCAACATAGACTTCCATATTGCAACTGATTTGTTCAGCAAAGACTTTGTTCATCAGCCTCTGATATGTAGCACCTGCATTTTTCAAACCAAAAGGCATCACATTATAACAATAAGTTCCCTTAGGGGTAATGAAAGAAGTACTCTCCCTATCTTCAGGTTTCATTTTAATCTTATTGTAGCCAGAATAAGCATCCATGAAGCTTAGCAGCTCGTGTCCCGAGGTAGCATCGAATATTTGATCAATTCGGGGCAGTGGAAAGTGATCCTTTGGGCATGCTTTGTTGACGCCGGTGAAGTCTACACACATCCTCCATTTGTTGTTCTTCTTTTTCACCATCACTACATTGGCTAACCAGTCTAGATATTTAACATCTTCAATAAAACAAGCCTTCTGGAGCTTCTCGACTTCCTCCTGTATAGCTTGATTCTTCTCGGGACTGAATACTCTTCTTCTCTGCTTCACAGGCTTGATCTCCTTATTCACATTGAGTTCATGACATAAGAAATTTGGGTCTATCCCAGGCATATCCTCATGAATCCACTAAAAAGTTTGCTTTCTTCTTCTTAGGAAAGTTATCAATTCTTGTTATTGATGTAAAAAATTAGATTGCTTCTAATTTTTTAATCACAGATAAATGTAAATGAGACAAAGAATTTTAAAGTGGTTTAGCCTTATAAGAATGGCCTACATACACTGTTTCTGTTATTGCCAAGTGTTTTGGAGTTCTCGATATGTAATTCTATCAAGAAAATCCGCTCCCTTTGAATGAGGGTGATACAATGTATTTATAGCCCTTGGGCTGTACATGTGAAAGGGTAAACAATTAATGACCTTTAAGAGAATACGTCTGTATGATTAGCATTCAATGAATAGTTGAACTGTTGATTATCTGGCAATCAATGCTGTGGTCGAGATGCAGCTCGGACCGCCTTAGTTGCTCGTCGTTCAGGAGTTCCTCGGAGTGTTGGAGTTCCTCGGAGTACACTTGCTGCTCGGACTGAGTATGACTTGGTCGGGGAAATAGACTTTCTCGTTGCTATTGTGCCACGTAGATCGACACGTGTCTTCTTATTATTCGTCTATATCAGCATACTAATTTTGGTATCAACAGAAGCCCCCAATGTTTCATATTTAGAACTTTGAGGAGTATAGAACATTCCTTCTCGGTATATGGAAATATTAAACGACCTTCCTGGTTTTTAGGAGTATTTTCTTCGTATTCGAATGTCCTTCCAAATTCGCAGAATCCACTTTTTTGAATTTTTATAAGCGCTTCGATCTTCGCACACTTTTTGTCCTTTTAGCCGCCGGTAGCGTAATAGTTTCTATTTTGTAATCATTTCTTTCGCCGTTTCCCAAGGCAAAGTATTTAAGCTTCATAGGCAATCCCATCGTCTTCTACCTTTTCTAATTTCTGCTTTCGAGTTTTCCATAGTCTTTCTCTCTCTTGTGCGTTCGTCCTTTTCTTCGTTCGTTGTCAACAGATCTCCCTTTTTCCTGTAAGATCTTCTTCCTTCTTCTTCATTTCTTTTATTCTCCATGGTTTATGTTATCGAATCTCTCGAGAAATTCCGTTCTGATTTTTCTATTCCATCTTGGGTAACTCTGGAGGATCTTTCTGAGCCTTTAGATTACTTTCGTTTGGCTGAGGGACACTGGTTCCCCAGCCTCTTTATTGCTGAATGTGGATTTTCTTTTCCACCAAACCTTTTGTGTTTAGAGTTCTGTCATTATTTCGATGTTGTCCCTGCAAAAATAGCCCCCAACACATGGAGAATAGTTAATGGGGTGTATAAGTTAAATCAAACTCATGGAACTCGTATAGGAATTCCTGAGATTATGTACTGTTATAGATGGGCTGTTCTAGACAATGTTTTTTATTTAAAAAATAGATTTTTGAATAGGGCCTTAGTAGTCAACCTCCCTGATGCCAATAGGGATTATTTTGAACATGGGGTAGTTATTAAAAACTGGCAACATGCCCCCTTGATTGGAGATGAAGTATATCAAGGTCCCAGAGGCCCTCCATATGGCAATGTGATAGGTTATTTTCATCTTATTTTATTTCTGAAATTATGATTTCATTATGTTTGATAAAATGTATGACTGATATTTCACTATGTATTTGTTTGCAGTTGACAGTAAGAGAAAAACTCCAAAAGAAGCTGACGTTAACATCAAACATTTGAAACTTATCTGGAGTTTGCATAAGAAAGTTGCAGACGAGCACATCAGATCTACTTCATATTTGTTGAAGTATAGGAGTTATACAACCTCTTTCACTGCTCGTCCTGTGGTCAGCACTAGTAATCCAGTGTCAATTCCCGAGGACTCTTCTCCAGAATCTCATATTACTCTGAGTCAGAAAATGGGCAAAAGAAGAGTTCCTGCTCTCTTTGAGGAGACTACCTCTGCTGGAGATGGGAAAAGAAACAAAACTAATGTCCAAAAGGGGACAAAGAAAATAGATGCTGCCCCTTCTGTTGCTCCTCAGAAGGCTGCCGAGAAGCCCCCAGTGGCTCCGAGCAAGAAAAATGCACCTGTGGAAGTGGTCACCGTCTCCCCAATCAAAAGCTCTTCTTTGGTTGAGACTGTTGAAATGCCACCGAGGATACTGAGGAAATCCTCCTCGGTTAATTTGGCTGACACCATTCCCCAGCTCCAAGTTAGTGGAGCTGCTGTGCCAACTATTATTCCTCCCTCTGCTATGAGCTCGGTGAAAACTTGGACTATTCTTGAAGTCCAAGGAATTGAGGAGAGTATGTCTAGGGATGTGCTTACATCCCTGGCTACTCGTCACATTGCTTCAGTAAGTTTCTCTTATTCTAAATTTTCTTTCTTTCCATCAATACATGTATCTCTGTGATGACTTATCATTATCTTCTTTTTTCAGCTGGTGAGCTGTTTTAACACCATTGTGAAGAAGGATGAAGCAATCAAGGCTTCCAGTTCCTCGTCTGGAGTGGAGGATGCTTTGCTAGGTTTGGCCCAGTCTTTGAAGGAGTCCCGTCAAAAGTATGACGAGGATAAGGTTGATTGGGAGAAGAAATTGGCTGCAGTTGAGGCAGAGAAAGTGCAGTTGGAAAATAAAGTGAAGGATTTGGAGGGAGAGAAAAAGAAATATGATGAGAAGCTCAAGAAATTTGGGGATCTTGAAGACAAGATGAGAATGGCAGAAAAAGAATTGTCCCTTCTGCGAGAAGTGAACCACCAGAAGGAAGAGGTGGAAGCTAAGTTGAAGGCCACCGAGGATCTTCTATCCGAGAAGCTCTCCTCGGAGAAAATGAAAAGAAAACTGGTGGTGAAAAAATCTTTCCGCACCGGTTGGGACAAAGGATGGGACAGGGGGTAGCAGCAATGATGACTCAGGTGTAGTATGGGAGTTTGAAATACTTCCGAGATGGTTGGGTTGCTGCCCTGCAAGAATTGAAAGTTAATGAGGACTCAGAACTGTTTCAACAACATCTCCCTGGTCCTCCCCCAAATATCGAAGATGAAGAAGAGGACGAAGCTACCTCTGAAGAATCTTCAATGGTAGTGGGTGATCACATCCTTACCCATCCTGTCGACGAGGAGCTTTCATCTCTGCCTGCTCCTCCTGAACAAGTTCCAGCTCCAGCCGACCAACTCATTGTTCCCACCGAGCAACCGAGCTCCTCATCTCAGCCTCCCGAGAAAGTCTTGGGAGACAAGAAAAAGGTGTGAAGTTGTTCGGTATTTATTTTATTTTCTTCTTTGTCAAGTGTAATTAAGATCTTTGTAACTCTGCACTATGATCTAATAAAATTTGAGCTCTTTTCTTCCATACAATTGTCCCTTTTCTATCTGTACTCTGTCTTGATCTTCTTTTTGATGATTACTTTTTCTTTCTCTGCTAGTTTCTGGCCAGGATGGATCTGTTATCTGCTAATGATACAAAGCTGATGAAGCAATGTCATGAATATTATAATGCTGATCACACAAACCTGAGTGCATCAGAAGTTGTCGACATCCTTGGTTAGGATGCTTCAGAGCAGGCAATCAAAGCTTATCAGTATCTGAAATGCTTACTTGACCGAGTTGTGGCCAATAATGTGGCTTATTATGAAATGATTGAAGACTTGCAAGGTACTCTCGATGAATTTCAGCAGCAGTATAAAGAGTCTTCAGCTCTTTTGCATGAAGGGTACGAGAAGAAACTCAAACAACTTGGTGAAAACGGCTATGACAAGATGCTTACTGTCTATGAAGTGAGAGAGAGAACATTGAAAGCAGATGCCGAAGGGCACAGGCAAATCGCTGAGCTATTGGAACAGGAAAACAACAATCTGTAAAAAGAACTAGCTCAGCTGAGGTCTGCTGCTTCATCTCCCACTGCCTTGGTACCGGTCACTGATGATGGATTCTCATTTTTAGAAGTGGAAAATGCCAAGTTGCGAGAAGAGTTAGAGGCTTTGAGAAGAGCTGGGCCTTTTACTGCTACTCGGGGACGAGGAAGAGGTTCTCGTGGTCGAGGAAGAGTTGCTCAGAATGTTGTCGAGGAACCAAGTTCTCGACCTGCTCGGGGAGGATCAAGAGTTCTTCTTCGTACTATTGAAGAAGCTCGTACTCAATCAACATTGGAAAATCAAGCATTCCAATTGATGGCAAAAAATCAAGCTTTGTCTGACATGTCAAAGAAAATTAGAGAACTAGAACAACAACTCTCTTCAAAGACATCAGTGTTGGCGACTAATGAACTTTTCATCCAAAGTCTTCACGAGAAGCTTGAAAGGTTGACATTTTAATTTCACAAACAGCCCAGGGAGTTCTGGATGGCTGGATACAACGAAGCACTATTTCATTTAGATGATCGTATCCAGAATGCCAATAATAAGGGCTACAAGCAAGGTTGGCTGAATGCCTTGGGCGTACTGAAGCTCAAACAAGGACACTACCTGTGGGACTATTATGATCCTGGGGTACTTGACTTGTCTATGCCACCGTATAATTTGGACATGGAATGGATCCCAGCTCGTGCCATTCCTCGGAGCTTAATTGCAAAATACCTCGGTGACTATAATCTTCATTCTCAGATCGAGGTATCTCGTCCCGAGCATCTACTGGACACACCTTCAATAATGAACGTCAGAATGCTTCGAGATATTAACTTCATTAATTCTCCCCTTTGCCTGGAAGATCCTCCTGCTGGCGAGGAGCCTATTTCAAAAGCAGAAGGGAAAAAACCAGTAGAATAGGAAATTCTGATGTAATAATTAGTACACAATTTAATGTCAATGTAATAAATTTGTGTAATTTATTTTGAATTCAATGAAAGAGTTTCATTTTTGTTTGCAAATTTGTATTGCTATTGTCTTGTATTTGCTAAACACTTTATATTCGTGCTTGCACAACAATATCGTGTGGTTCATCGACCAAAAGGGTTATAAGTATCAGTAATGTTGCTCGATCACTTAATAATAAAGTAATGAGTATAAAAATGTTTAAAATTTTTCCAACTAACCAAGGTTGTTAAATTGTGCTCGTCGACCAATTATAGTTAGTGGGTTTTTATCCCCGACCAGCTATACTTGGTACTGTTTGGAATAATTTTTCCTCGTCGATCAACTATAGTTAGTGGATTTTTATCTCCGACCAACCATACTTGATTCAGTTTGGAATATTTTGTTCTTTGAGGAACTTTTGTATTTTCTGTAATAATCTTACCTCCCGACCAACATAAGTTGGCATTTGAGAGCATATCTTGTTTCCTAACCAAACACGTTGGCATTTTTAGGAATGTTGATGTTGTTCTCGCCCTTTTACCAACCGGAGTTGGTCTGAGTTCGAACTATCATGTCCACTTGCTTTTTTACCAAAATTGGTCTGAGCCAGTGTCAGCCTCCTAACCAAAGGAGTATGGTTTGTTCTCGCCCTTTTACCAACCGGAGTTGGTCTGAGCTTGAACTATCGTGTTCTTTCCCTTTTACCAATCGGAATTGGTCTGAGTTAGAACTATCATGTCCACTCGCCCTTTTACCAACTGGAGTTGGTCTGAGCTAGCGTACGCCTCCTAACCAAAGGAGTATGGTTTGTTCTCGCCCTTTTACCAATCGGAGTTGGTTTGAGTTCGAACTATCGTGTTCTCGCCCTTTTACCAACCGGAGTTGGTCTGATCTTGAACTATCGTGTTGTTTTTACTGTCGAACAGCGTAGTGTTACACACTAGTATTCCCCGAAAAACTTTCAATAAAAAGAGAAGATGGCAAAATATCGTCGTTTTATTCATATTGATGGAACTGCTTTACATTTTACATCACTGATAATACTTGCGTAGGTGTTCAACATTCCATGCATTCTTAAATTCCTCTCCTTCTAGAGTTGCTATTCGGAAAGTTCCTGGTCGAATAACTTCTGTAACTCGGTAAGGTCCATGCCAGTTTGCTTCCAACTTATTGTGCTTCTGAATGACCTTCTTTAGCACGTAATCTCCTTCTTTCAAGTTGCATTTTTTTACCCTTTTGTTGTAGAATAGGGCTGTTCGTTGTTGGTAAGCAGCATTCCTAATGGCTGCCTCTTCTCTAACCTCCTCGAGCATGTCCAAATCTAATCTCCTCATTAAGTCGCTGATTGGGGAATTAAAATTCAGCACTCTGTGTGTTGGAAGACCCAACTCGGCAGGTATTACGGCCTCACTTCCAAACGCCAGTATATATGGTGATTCTCCAGTTGCTGCTCGGGGAGTTGTTCGGTAAGCCCACAATACTGACTGTAGCTCATTAATCCAATTAGCTTTAGCCTCATTTAGCCTCTTCTTCAAACCATTTAGTAATGTTCTGTTCGTCACTTCAGTCTGTCCATTGCTTTGAGGATGGCCTGGTGCTGAATGAACCTTCAAAATGTTTGACTGATGACAATAGGCGGCAAACTCCTCGTTATCAAATTGTGTTCCATGGTCTGTGATGAAGGCATGAGGGAGACCATATCGGTAAATGATGTTCTTCCAAATGAATTGGTACACCTTCTCGTATGTCATATCAATCAGAGGCTCAGCTTCTACCCACTTAGTAAAATAATCCACTGCGACGACGAGGTACTTGAATCTTCCTCGGGTCATTGGCAATGGTCCAACCAAATCCATTCCCCATATGGCAAATGGCCAAGGGGAAGTTATGGGTGTTAGCAATGCTTGTGAAGTTCGTCGGATGGAGGAAAAACGTTGGCATTTATCACATCTCTTAGCATAGGCTATACAATCAGCCCTCATCGTTGGCCAGTAGTATCCTTACGTCATCATCCTTTGCAAAAGTGTCCGACCTGCTACATGGGCTCCACAGGACCCTTTATGGATCTCTTCAATCAATTCTTTCACCTCGGAGGGATGTAAACATCTTTGCAAACCTGCCATAATTCCTCGTCTATACAAAACACCATTAGTTAGTACATACCGAGCAGCTTTAAACTTTAATTTCTTGGCAGCGAGCTTATCCTCCGGTAATTCTCCTTCCTCAACATATGCCCTGATGGGATCCATCCAAGATGGTCCTAAATCAAGGGTAATAATATTCATCGTCAGGTCTTCATCTATGCTCCGACTTTATATACTTCAATTGGTATCGTTCTCCGCAGCTCGGTACGAGTAGCTGATGCTAGTCGGGCCAGTGCGTCTGCATGTGCATTCTCCATTCTTGGTATTCTGATCAACTGAATGGCATCAAATTCTGCCAACAACTCCATCGCCTTGCATGATACTTGACCATTAATTATCCTTTAACTGCATATGTTCCCATCATCTGATTCGTAATTAATTGAGAATCACTGAATACCATCATTTGTTGCGCTTCCATAATCTTTGCTAAATTAAGACCTGCTATCAAGGCCTCATACTCAGCCTCATTATTGGAGGCTTTGAATTGGAATCACAAGGCATATTCCATGTCAATCTCATCTGGGGTGTTCAAAATAATCCCTGCTCCACAACCTGTTGTGCAAGATGACCCATCTACATATAATTTCCATGTAGGTAACTCGTCTTCAAATTTCTTATCTGACAGAGTTCCTCGGTGAAATATTTGTTGTTTCCCTTCATCCTCCCCTGGTATTTCTCGCTCTTCGTTGACCATCTCTTCTCGCCCTTTTATCAACCGAAGTTGGTCTGAGTTCGAATTTGATGATCCTTCTACATCCACAAGCCCTTTTACCAACCGGAGTTGGTCTGAGCTTGTGTTTGTTGACCCTGTAACATCCATAGGTTGATCAGCGAGAAACTTTTGTTCCTCGGGGGTATCAGGATATGTAAACTCTGCTATAAAATCTGCTACAGCTTGCCCTTTTAGTGATGATCTGGGTTCATACACAATATCATATTCACCGAGCTCTATTGCCCAGTACATCAGTCTCCCTGATTTTTCTGGTTTATGAAGGGCTTGTCTCAAAGGCATGTCGGTATACACGACGATGGTATGGGCCTGGAAATATGGCCTCATTCTTCTACTTGCCTCAATTAATTCCAATGCCAATTTTTCCAGCTTTGGGTACCTGATCTCTGCACCTCGAAAAGCCTTACTTGTGTAATAAATTGGCTTCTGGACTCCATTCTCTATTCTGATCAATGCCGAGCTGACTGCATTCTCTGATACTGCCAGGTACAAGTACAACTTTTCTCCCATTACTGGTCTGGACAACAGTGGAGGTGCTCCTAAATATTTCTTCAAGTCTTGAAAGGCTTTTTCACATTCATCATTCCACTCGAAAATTTTCGAAGTGTTTTGAAGAATGGGAGGCATCGATCAGTTGCTCGGGATACAAATCTGTTGAGCGCTACAACTCGTCCTGTAAGACTCTGCACCTCTTTCTTCATCGTTGGAGATCGGAACCCTAAAATAGCTTTGATCTTTTCTGGATTCGCCTCAATGCCTCGCTGGTTGACGATGTACCCGAGGAACATTCCTTCTCGTACTCCAAATGTGCACTTCGTTGGGTTGAGCTTCATTTGGTATTTATCCAGTTGATCAAAGGTCTGACCTAATTCAACTAGATGATCAGCAGCTTTCTTGCTCTTTGTCAGCATATCGTCGACATAGACTTCCATATTGCAACTGATTTGTTCGGCAAAAACCTTATTCATCAGTCGCTGGTATGTCGCTCCTGCATTTTTCAAACCAGAAGGCATAACATTATAACAATAAGTTCCCCTAGGGGTGATAAAAGAAGTACTTTCCCTGTCTTTAGGTTTCATTTTGATCTGATTGTAGCCAGAGTAGGCATCCATAAAGCTGAGCAGCTCGTGTCCCGAGGTAGCATCCACTAGTTGATCAATTCTGGGCAATGTAAAGTGATCCTTTGGGCATGCCTTGTTGAGATCGGTGAAATCAACACACATTCTCCATTTATTATTTTTCTTCTTTACCATTACCACATTTGCTAACCAGTCTGGATATTTCACATCTTCAATGAATTGGGCTTTCGGGAGCTTCTCGACCTCCTCTTGTATGGCTTGATTCTTCTCGGGACTAAACACTCTTCTTCTCTGCTTTACGGGCTTGATCTCTTTATTCGCATTGAGCTCATGACATAAGAAGTTTGGATCTATTCCTGGCATATCTTCATGACTCCATGTAAAAGTTTTCTTTCTGTTTCTCAAGAAAGTTATCAACTCCTGTTTTATTGAAGCATCCAACGTCGAACCTATCTGGGTTATTCGTTCAGGGTGCTCGTCGTCCAGAATAACATTTTCTGTAGATTCCACCACCTGTCCTTTTACAAGTTGGGATTCATCTCTGGGATCCAGTGTTTCAATTTCTGTACCTTCATCCACCTGGTAGGTAGTAGTCTTTTTCCTTGACTCTTCAAGCTCCTCTTGCTCGGCAGATGAATAATAGCATTCCCGAGCTACTTTTTGATCACCTTTCACAACTCCTACTCCAAAATTTATAGGGAATTTTAAACACTGATGTACTGTAGATGGAACTGCTTCGAACTTCTTCAAACCAACTCTTCCGATGATGATGTTGTAAGCTAATTGCATATTCTTATCCATCATAAAGAAGCGTATTCTTTCTGTTCGACAAGCAGGCCAAGTTCCAATGAATATATCGAACTTGATCGTCCCAAGTGGAAAAACCTTCTCGCCAGCAAAACCCAGGAGAGGTCTGTGATAAGGCTCCAATTGAGATAATTTTAAATTTAAACTGTCAAAGCATGAGTAGAACATGATGTCTGCCGAACTACCATTATCTACCAGAACCCTTGAAATCACTACTTCTTTCATCCTCATTTTGATCACCAAAGGGTCGTCGTGAGGGTAAAGAACACCTGCAAGGTCGTTTTTTGAAAAACCAATGACCAGCTTCTCTTTGTTTACCTTCCTCGGGCGATCCTCTTCATCCAAATTTATTCGTTGAATGTATGAGCAAGCCTGAGCCTCACCGAGGTAAGCTTTTCTTTCTGCAGTAAGGTGTCCTCCTCCTGCATCTCCTCCTGTAATGACATTACAATCAAATGACCCAAAGCGTATTGAAAATACCTCTCGTTCTGGCTGCCTTGGTTTCTTGGGAAGATCGGGGTCATCATCTTGATCATCTTCATGGTTTCTCTTCTTTTTCTCCTCTGCTCGACGAGGAGATCTAGACCTTTCTCTAGTTCGGTCATTATTTCTTCTTTCGCCTCCCCGATCAACATACTTTGCTAGCTTCCCTCTTCGGATTAGTGTTTCAATTTCGTTCTGAAGAGCTATGAAATTTTTGGTCATATGGCCGTGATCCTTATGGAACTCGCAATATTTCTCCCTATTCCTCGTGTCAGGGTCTGACCTCAGTTTCTTTGGCCACTTTACTTCCTCGTTATTCTTGATTACTTCCAAGACATGATTAATACCCATTTTCAAAGGAGTATAATTATCGAATTTCTTCAGGACTTCCCATGACGACTTATTATTCTTGGAATGCTTTTCACCGCCATTACCCTTATGCTCATTCTTCTTAGATTTGTCGACTTCCACCTTGGTTTCTTTATCCATATTCTTCTTCGCAGCCATAGCCTCCTCGGCATTCATGATTTTGACCACTTTTGCCATCAATTCTGATATAGTTGTAGGTGGATCTTTGGCCAAAGTGTAATACAATTTGTTAGGCAACAACCCACTCATCAAGGCGGTGATTGCTGTCTTTTCTTCATAATCTACGACTTCCAGCTTCTCGTTATTGAAACGAGTTATATAATCTCTAGTACTCTCACCAGATTTTTGTCTAACACTTAACAAGTGTGCTACTCGTTTTATTGGCTTTGCTCCAAAACAGAAATTACCGATGAACAACTCGGCCAATTGAAAGAAAGTTAAAATCTTACCCCGAGGAATATTGTTGTACCATATCTGGGCAGATCCAGTAAGAGTTCCTGAGAATGCTCTACATCTCATCTCGCCGGGGACAACATAGATGTCGACGGTAGCTTGATATTGCTCTATGTGAAGAATAAGATCTGTCTTTCCATCATATTTGGGGGTCACCACAGGTGCTTTAAACTTTGACGGGGTAGGAAAACCCACAATGGCCTGGACAAAAGGTGTCCCTTGAACAAAAGTTCATTGTAAGGGATTCTTCGCCTTAGCCATTTCTCCCAATCTATCCTCCAACCGCTGAATGGAACCCTTCCACGCATCATTTCCTTCCTCGGGCTTATTAGTTCGAGCAATTGATTGTTCTGACGTGGCCTCCTGAGATCTATCTTGACGAGCAACTAGTCGTGATTGTGCTGATCCTTCTCTTAGATCGGATGGTTGTCGAAAACTCCTCGACATGGTCTTAGGTGGACTCCTATTCCTCCTAGGGCCTAATCGACTGAAAGGAGACACCCTACTCAGTCTTTCCAAGGCACAGGGTCTCTCTGGAGAGAGAGTGATACGTTGATCAGTATCTGTAGCCCGTATTGACGAAGTTCGCCCAGGTTGATAAGAGAAATCATCAGATTCCTCATTACGATATGACTCAGTACGCCTGGATCGTGAAGAAAGTAAATAGGTTTGCCTCTGACCACTTCGCTGTCCCGAATGTACAGGTGCACCGCCATGAAGGGTCTGTATGAGTTGCCGCATTGTCTCTTGCATGTTGGTTTGTCCTTGTGCCAGATTCGTCATAATTCCAGCCAGATCTGGAGGTGCAGAGGGATTTGGAGGATTTCCATCATTTCCAGCGTTTCGATTGCTGGGTTCCGGTTTATCTGCCATTGATGATGAATGATTTTTGGTGAAAAACGATAACAACAGTCGTTCCCTCAAACGGCGCCAATCTGTTGATGTAAAAAATTAGATTGCTTCTAATTTTTTAATCACAGATAAATGTAAATGAGACAAAGAATTTTAAAGTGGTTCAGCCTTATAAGAATGGCCTACGTCCACTATTTCTGTTATTGCCAAGTGTTTTGGAGTTCTCGATATGTAAGTCTATCAAGAAAATCCGGTCCCTTTGAATGAGGGTGATACAATGTATTTATAACCCTTGGGCTGTACATGTGAAAGGGTAAATAATTAATGCCCTTTAAGAGTATACGTCTGTATGATTAGCATTCAATGAATAGTTGAACTGTTGATTATCTGGCAATCAATGCTGTGGCCGAGATGCATCTCGGACCGCCTTAGTTGCTCGTCGTTCAGAAGTTCCTCGGAGTACACTTGCTGCTCGGAGTGAGTATGACTTGGTCGGGGAAATAGACTTCCTCGTTGCTATTGTGCCAAGTAGATCGACACGTGTCTTCTTATTATTCGTCTATATAAGCATACTAATTTTGGTATCAACACTTATTTTAGTGAGGCTTCCAATGACGAACCTACTTGAGTAGTTCGTTCAGGGTGTTCATCGTCTAGAATGATGTTTTCAGTAGCTTCCACCACTTGACCCTTCACGAGTTGCGACTCATCTCTAGGATCCAATGTTTCAATTTTGGCACCTTCATCCACTTGATAGGTAGTAGTCTTTTTCCTTGATTCCTCCCTTTCTTCTTGCTCGGCGGATGAACTATAGCATTACCGAACTACTTTCTGATCACCTTTAACAACTCCTACTCCAAAATTTATTGGAAATTTCAGGCATTGATGCACCGTAGATGGCACAGCTTCGAACTTCTTCAATCCTACTCTTCCCATGATGATATTATATGATGACTGAATATTCTTATCCATCACGAAGAAGCGTATTCTTTCTGTTCGACAAGCAGGCCATGTATCAATGAATATATCCAACTTGATTGTCCCAAGTGGAAAAACTTTCTCGCCAGCAAAACCGAGGAGGGGTCTATGATAAGGCTCCAGTTGAGATAGTTTTAGATTTAAACAATCGAAGCACGAGTAGAACATGATGTCTGCCGAGCTACCATTGTCGACCAGTACTCTTGAAATTATAACCTCCTTCATTCTCATCTTGATCACCAGTGGGTCATCATGAGGATATAGAACACCTGCAAGGTCATTATTTGAGAAACCAATGACCAATTTCTCTTTATTCACCTTTCTCGGGCGATCCTCCTCAGCTAGATTTATTCGTTGAATGTATGAGCAAGCTTGAGCCTCACAGAGGTAAGCTTTTCTCTCGACAGTAAGGTCTCCTCCTCCTACATCTCCACCTGTTATAACATTACAGTCAAATGACCCAAAGCGTATTGAAAATACCTCACGTTCTGGCTTCCTTGGTCTCTTGGGAAGATCGGGGTCATCTTCGGGATCAACTTCATGATTTATTTTCTTGTTCTGGAACAGCATAGATGTCGGCTGCAGCCTGGTATTGTTCTATATGAAGGACAGGGTCAGTCTTTCCATCATATTTGGGGGTCACAACAGATGCTTTGAACTTTGATGGTGTTGGAAAATCTACAATGGACTGGACAAAAGGTGTTCCTCGAACAAAGGTTCGTTGTAGAGGGTTCTTAGCTTTAACCATTTCCCCCAATCTATCCTCCAGCCTTTGAATAGAACCTTTCCATGCATCATTTCCTTCCTCGGGCCTATTGGTCCGAGCAACTGATCGCGTTGATGTGGCTTCCTGGGATCTCTCTTGACGAGAAGCTGGTCGTGACTGGGCAGATCCTTCCCTTAAATCTGATGGTCATTGAAAACTCCTCGATGGGGATATAGGAGGACTTTTGCTCCTCCTAGGACCTAATCGATCGAAAGGTGATACTCTGCTTAATCTTTCTATCGCACTGGTCCTTTCTGGGGAGAGAGTGATACGTTGTTCAGTATCTGTGGCTCGCACTGACGAAGTTTGTCCAGGTTGATGAGAAAAATATTCAGACTCCTCATTGCGATATGAATTGGTACGCCTAGTACGCGAAGAAGATGCACGGGTATATCTTTGAATACTTCGTGGTCTTGAATGGGTTGGTGCACCGCCATGGAGGGTTTGTATGAGTTGATGCATAGTTTCTTGCATGACGGTCTGGCCCTGAGCCAGATTTGTCATTATTCCAGCCAGATCTGGAATATTTGGCGGAGCAGATGGATTTGGAGGGCTTCCAGTGTTTCGATTGCTAGATTCTGGAATATCAGCCATTTGTGATGGATTATTTTTTATGGAAAACGATATTACCAGTCGTTTCCACAGACGACGCCAATCTGTTGATGTAAAAAATTAGATCATATCTAATTATTCAATCATAGATAAATAAATGAGACAAAGAATTTTTTAAAGTTGTTCAGCCTTATAAGAATGGCCTACGTCCACTGTTATGGTATTGCTGATTGTATGTGAATTCTCGATTACAAGTTGTCTCAAGAAATTCCGGTCCTTTTACAATGAGGATTATACAATGTATTTATAGCCCTGGGGCTATAATGTGAAAGGGTAATACATTAAATGATGTACATATGAAAGGGTGATACATTCAATGCTCCTTAAGCGTATGCGTCTGAATGATAAGCATTTAATGAACAGTCAAACTGTTGGTTATCCCGCTATTAATTCTTTGTTCAAGGTGCAGCTCGGACCGCCCAAGCTTCTCGGTGCTCAAGAGTTCCTCGAAGAATTCTCGTTCCTCTGAGCGTATGAGTTCCTCGGGGAAATAGTGTACCTCTTTGTAGTATGGTTCCTCGGAGCGTGTGAGTTCCTCGAAAGTGTTTGTTGTTGCCACGTAGACTGCCATGTGTCTTCACTTTATTGATCCATGTCAGCAGACTAAATTTGGTATCAACAATGATCATAAGGCCCACGTGGCAGAGGTCAAAGTAGTGACAAAGGCCGAGGTTGTGAACTTGGCCTCTGCAGAGGTTAAACACGAGAAGAGAAAGAAGGTAGATATGGATACCCTCGTAGTTGGCTTCTCACGACTTGATTTCAAAGGTATCTTAGCTCCTCACGACGACCTTCTAGTAATCACCATAAGGGTACATGGGTGTAAAGTTTAGAGGATCCTCGTTGATTGGGGGTAGTTCAGCAAACGTCATATTTTGTCCATGTTTTAAGAGCCCAGGCCTCAGCAGAGCTAGGCTTGTCCCTTTTCATTATCCCTTGATCGGCTTTAGTGGTGTAAAGGTTCATCCATTGGGTATGTATGAGATGGATGTTAGAATAGAAGACGAATGGCTTAAGAGTTTAACCAGAAAAATTAATTTCTTTGTGATGGACAAAAACATCTTCTCAGCTTACAACCTCATCATAGGACGAGTTGCCCTCAAGGAATTTGAGGCCGTGCCTTCAACAGTCCACCAAATGCTAAAATTCTTGACTCCCTATGGAGTAGAGGAAGTGCAAGGTAACCAAAAATCGGCACGTGAATGCTACTTCAACTCTGCGAAAGAGAGAGAGGCTCATAAGAGGGAAACAACCACGTACAACATCAACACACTTGATCCTAAAGATGAAATAAAGCTCAAGAAGGGAGAGGCCGCAAAAGAGGTAGTATCCACTGCCCTCAATGAGGATGATCTGGAAAAAACCATCTAAATCGGTAAATCCCTAAGACCTAAGATAAACGAGGAACTGGTAAGGCTGGTGAGGAAGAGACAGAGCATATTTGCGTGGAGCCCTACAGACATGCCAGGTATTGATCCTGAGATTATGTGACATAAACTCAATATTGCAGAAGACGCCAAGCCCATCAAATAGAGAATAAGAGTATACTTAAGGGAGAAGTATGATGTCATCAGAAAAGAGGTTAGAAAGCTTGAAGAGGCTAAGTTCATCAGAGAGGTCATATACCCGGAGTGGTTATCTAACGATGTCATTGTGCCAAAAGCTAATGGGAAATGGAGGATGTGTGTAGATTTCAATGATTTGAACAAGTCTTACCTAAAAGATAGTTTTCCCCTACCTCATATTGATCAAATGGTGGATGCCACAGCAAGACACGAGCTCATGAGCTTCAGGGATGCATATTTCGGGTATAATAAGATCTTCATGAACCCAAAAGACTCAGAGAAGACACATTCATCACAGATAAGGGGACCTATTGCTACAAGGTCATGCCCTTTAGGCTGAAGAATGCTGGGGTTACTTACTAATGCCTTGTAAATAAGATATTCGAAGATCAAATAGGCAAGTCTACAGAAGTGTATGTGGACGACATGCTGATGAAAAGTTTGAAGACCGACACTCATGTGACTGACCTTGAAAGAACTTTTGACACCATGGAAAAGTACAGAATGAAGCTCAACCCGGCCAAATATGTCTTCGGGGTAGGAGCAGGGAATTTTTTGGGATTCATTGTCAACCAAAGGGGAATAGAAGCTAACCCCGAGAAGATCAAGGCTTTGCTAGAGATTAAGACACCCAGAACCATCACAAATGTTTAGAGGCTAACCGAAAGAGTTGTTGCACTTAACAAGTTCGTCTCGAGAGCTACAGATAAGTGTCTTCCTTTTTTCAAAGTTCTTAGAAAGGCCTTCGAATGGGATGAGTAATGTGACAAATTTTTTAAAGAGATCAAGTCCTACCTTGGATCCCCTTTACTCCTATCTCGGCCAATTCTGAATGAGAAGCTATATGCATATCTAGCTATCTCAGAGTTAACCATTAGTGCTACAATAGTAAGAGAAGATGATGGAGTGTAGAGGCCAGTGTACTTAAATAGTAAAGCTCTATAATTGTCTGAACATAAATACCCTCGGATTGAAAAGTTAGCCTATGCTTTGATACATGCTTTTAGAAAAATGAAGACATACTTCCAAGACCACTTTATGGTTATCCTCACTGATTCCCCACTCAGATAGGTCCTCCATAAGCCAGAGAAGTCAGGTAGACTAATGACCTAGGCCATCGAGTTGGGGGAGTATGACATTGTTTATCAACCCATGGTTGCCATCAAGGGGAAGGCCCTCACAGACTTTGTAACTGAGTTTACTTAGGAAGAGGCCGAGGTTGAGAGTAGTTAAGAGGTCGTAGATGAACCTAAAAGAAATGTCTTCCACGATCCGGATGAGGTTGAGTCAAGTAAAGACAGAAAAAGAATAGTTGAGAACGAGGAAGACAAGTATCTCTTTAGGCAAGGGACCCTATCATAAGGAAACTTCTCTTCAAATGAATCTATTTGGAACCTCTTCATTGATGGGTCGTCCTGTGAAAGCAAAAGTGGAGCGGGGCTGATATTGTCAGCACCAGATGGTACCCACATTGAGCATGCATTGAGGTTTAACTTCAAAGGTTCCAATAATGATTCAGAGTATAAGGCATTGATAGCAGGTCTCTCTTTGGCAAATGCCGTTAGTGTCAGCCAACTCCTAGTCCACAGTGACTCAAGTTTGGTTGTCAACCAAATCATGGTGGTATATGAGGCCAAAGATGAAAGGATGGACAAATACCTGAAGAGGGTGAGAGGGATTCTAGAAAGCTTCAAAGAAGTAAAGATAACGAGAACACCTCGGCTAGACAACAATCGAGTCGATGCACTCGCGAGGTTGGCCTCAGCAACAAGAACAAACATAAGGAGAATAATACCACTTGAGATTCTTCTTAAACAGACCATCGAAGAGGAAGAGGTTGCTAGAACTTGAATGAATCTGAATATGAGAGCATCATGGATGGACCCTCTTAACAGATACATCAGAGAGGGAGAGATTCCAGAGTCGAAGTCCAAAAGGAGAAAGCTGAAGTTCAGAGCTGTTAAATTCTCAATTGTAGGAGATGTCCTGTATAAAAAAGGGTTCCTGCTCCCTCTCCTCATATGTGTTCATACTTTAGAGGTTCCGCACATCTTGCACGATGTGCACGAGGGCTCTTGTTCAAGTGACATAGGAGGGCGGTCGTTGGCTAAGAGATTAATCACTCAGGGGTATTGGTAGACGACCTTGGCCAAAAATACAACTGCGTATGTGAACAAGTGTGATAAGTGTCAGAGATTCTATACCATACCTCATCAGCCACACTAACCTCTTACTTTTATCATCTCCCCTTGGCCATTTGGAATATGGGGCATTGACTTGGTAAGACCCTTGCTAAGAGCTACAAGTAACTATCGATTCTTAATAGTGGCAATTGATTACTTATCCAAACGGGTAAAGGATGAGATAATGATCATAATCACTGAATAAAAGACCTTCCAGTTCATCTGAAAGAATATTATTTGCAGGTATGGTCTTCCAAACACCCCCATCTCAGACAATGGAACCCATTTTAAGAATGTTTCCTTAGAAAAATACTGCGAAAGAGTAGGGATCAAGCAGTTCTTCTCTTCTCCTAGCCGACCCCAGGCAAATGGGCAGACTGAGGTCACAAACTGAACAATCCTTGATGGGATTAAAAAGAGGTTGGAAGAGGCCAAAATGAGATGGACAGAGGAGGTATATGCCATGTTATGGGCCTACAGGACGACAGCAAGGACGCTAACAGGAGAAACTCCATTTATGCTAGCCCATGGCTCAGAAGCTGTCATACCAATAGAGGTAGGACTTCCTACTCATAGGGTTCAGACCTTTGACCCTCAGAGGAATGTGGAGGAGAGAATACTTGATCTTGATTTAATTGAAGAAAGAAGAGAGGATGCAGAGATAAGACAGGCAACCTATCAGCAAAGAGCTGCGAGATTCTACAATCAAAGGGTGAAGTCAATGTCCATAGCTGTGGGAGACCTAGTCCTAAAGAAGACGTGGAAAAAAGCAAATATGCTCTATCCTAATTGGCATGGTCCTTATAGGGTAGTCGATGATGTTATGCCTGGTACCTATCGGCTAGAAAATCTTAAAGGAGAACCTTTCTCCAACCCTTGGAATGCCGATCACTTAAAGAAGTATTACATATGATGTTGCAGTTGTTCTTATCTTTTTGTAATACATGTACCAGTTTATACAAAGGATGTTAATGAACGGATAACAATGTTGTGATGATACTTGTATTGTTATTAAAAATCATTAGTTTGGTGAAAATCTATGAGGTGGAACATCATAATTTGGTGACCTCAGACCTTAAACATCATTAGTTTGGTGAAATAATATGAGGTGGAACATCATAATTTGGTGACCTCAGACCTTAAACATCATTAGTTTGGTGAAAAAATATGAGGTTAAATATCATAATTTGGTGACCTCAGACCTTAAGCATCATTAGTTTGGTGAAAAAATATGAGGTGGAACATCATAATATGGTGACCTCAGACCTTGAACATCAATAATTTGGTAAAAATTAATGAGGTGAAACATCATAATTTGGTGACTTCAGACCTTAAACATCATTAATTTGGTGAAAATTAATGAGGTGAAACATCATAATTTGGTGACCTCGGACCTCTAACATCATTAATAAGTTGGTGAAAATTAATGAGGTGAAACATCATAATTTGGTGACCTCGGACCTTAAACATCATTGATTTGGTGAAAAAAATATGAGGTGGAACATCATAATTTGGTGACCTCAGACCTTAAACATCATTAATTTGGTAAAAATTAATGAGGTGAAACATCATAATTTGGTGACCTCGAACCTCTAACATCATTAATAAGTTGGTGAATATTAATGAGGTGAAACATCATAATTTGGTGACATTGGACCTTTAACATCATTAATTTAGTGAAAAAAATATATGAAGTGGAACATCATAATTTGATGATCTCAGACCTTTAACATCATTAATTTGGTGAAAAAATATGAGGTCGAACATCATAATTTGGTGACCTCAGACTTGAACATCATGAAGTTGGTGAAAATATGAGGTGAAACATCATAATATGGTGACCTCAGATATTAAAAATTATTAGTTTGGTGAAAAAAATATGAGGTGGAACATCATAATTTGATGACCTCAGACCTTTAACATCATTAGTTTGGTGAAACAATATGAGGTGGAAAATCATAATATGGTGACCCCAGACCTTAAACATCATTGGTTTGGTAAAAAATTTAAGAGGTGAAACATCATAGACTGGTGACCTCAGACTTTAATGATGTTAATTTGATGAAAGTTTAAGAGGTAAGACATTCAAGCATAACATCATATGAAGCAATAGAATCTAAAGAAGATTATACTAATGATTATCATTAAAAAGATGAGTTACAAGTCAAGAGGCATCAAAAGGCCATAAGAAGTTCACAAAAATAAGAGATACAGACAAGGGAAATCAAAATTACAACTTTGAAAAGATTCATAAAAAGGGCCTATGTCTCTGCAGCTACAGTTGTTTCTTCATAACCGACGTTTGTCACCTCAGCTCCATCATCATGATGGGTATCATCTTCAGTCTCAGTGACCTCTAGGGGAGCCGTCTCAGCTGGAACAACGTCAACTTCATCAACTTCCTGTAAGGCCTGAGGAAACCGAGGATCTCCAAAGCCGAGACCCACAAAGTCTGAAGCAGTTAAGATCCCAGACTCTTTTTCCTTAGTGGCTGCCCATTTACCAATTGCTTTGATACCCCTCTTTAGGTATTCAAAACCAAAGCTGATAAACTCATCTGAGACCTTGTAGTCTTCGATGGTCTTCTCAGCAGTATCTTCGATTGCAACCCTGACTATAACATCCACCTTGGACTGAAGGTAATCATCCTTGGCCTTCAGAGAGATGTCATGGTCCTTCTTGAGCTTGGATATGTCTTTGTCCTTCTGCTGGACAATGCCCCTCATCCTTTCGACCTCTGCAGTCAAAGAGGCTTGAACCTTCTCAACTTCTAGACCCTTCTCTATAAGGGGAATCATCTTCAGAGTCTAATCAATGAGGCGATGGAAGGACAGGACACCCTGTAGAAGAAGATTAGATATATGAAAATATGAGCCATAAAAATTTGAGGTTACACTTGTGAAGAGCAAATGATCAAATGAGAAAAAACTAGTACCTGAATTGACTTATGGAGGTCAAACTCGGCCAACAACGGGATGTCCAGTGAGCGTAAGAAGCGCTTGTCCTCTTCAATCATTATTGTTCCAAAAGCATTGGCAACCTTCAGACTATGGTCAATCAAGCTATCGCTAACTTTAAGCTGATCTAGATGAGCAGCTAAGGCATCGTCTGTAGAGATGGGGATAACACGATCCCAGGCTTAAGCCTTACTCTGCCTCGTATGCTCTGGGTCCACCGTGGACTTCCTCTTTTTTGTAGCATCGGCCTTGAAGGTGCTGACATTTTTCTTGCTGATAAGTGGGGGTACATTTTGCCACCCCTTTTTTCCATCAACTTCACAATCCCTGGAGCAGATAGTTACCAAAGGTCGTCTGACACACCTGCTGGACGCTCTGCAAAAGACAAGCCTCTGAGTTAGTCAGTCAGAGATATAAAACATAAGAGGTACAACTTGTATAACAAAAAGTAAGACTTACGAAGCTCTTCCAAGGGGACACCCCTTAAACCTGTATGAGATAGGTAATAGGGGGTCATCATATGCTCGTATTTAATAAGACGACCCTTCTCGCCCTGACTGTAGAGGTCTTCAACGTTTTTATAATTACCTGGCTAAGTCCAGGGTTGGCTTTGGCAGCAAGGGAGACCTTTCCCCACCTCAGAGGGGTCCTTGGAATCGACGTTCCAAAGGCCTCATTGGAACCAAATTACCATAACCCAGAAACAAAGAAACATCGAGGTTTCCAGTTATGTTTTGAAGTTTGGGTAACCAACAATATTTATTCTCTGATTTCCTGTCTAGGAAGTGGTAATAGTTAGGGTGGTTTTTAGCATAGAAGGTCACATAACAACCAGTGAAAACCCTAACTGAATGGTATAAGTGGTGGACAACCCTCCAAAGGACGATGGCCCCAATCATAACCCTCTAGGCATTAGGCGATAGTTGGGAAGGGGCAAGATTTATATGGGAGAGTATAACTCTGATGGAAGGGTGGATAGGAAGACGAAAGCTTAATTTGAACATCTTCTCATAAACGAAAATCTCTCTATTTTGGCCATCAAAGTCCCTCTCATCCCTCAGAGGTTTCTAAAGGATGATGGATGAATTTATGGAATAGAGGTGCCTAAAAGCAAGAAGGTCGTACTCACTGACGGTACTCTCATACTCGGCTGCCTCAGATGTATCAACATCACTCTCCTTACCATTATCACCAACCCCATCAACATCGTCCCGGGCAGGTGCTAGAGCACCACCTGGAAACCTCTGAGCGAATTTGGCCCCAGTGGCAGCTGGCACGGTAATGGACTCAATGGGAGGTGGAAATGCAACACTTGTCCCTAAGACTTCAACATCAGAAGACCTGGCGGAAGTGCTAGCACCTCGGTGGGACGAGTCACGGTTCGAAACCTCGGCTTCCTCAGGAACCTCACCTTGCCTAGGAGAATAATACATAGTCTCTTAAAAAGAGTCTATAGATATGGGGTCCGAGGAGGAGGACTCAGACTTAGACATTGGTTCAGGATCCTCAGGAACCTCTGTAGGCTTAGCAGGCTCGGCTGGCTCAGGGTATATAACCTTCAAAGGTGGAGGAAATATGGGTCTGATAGGAAAGGCCTTAGCCCTACGAGCTTCCTCTTGGGTTAGCTTTATTTGCCTAATTTTCTCAAAGGTTTTCTCATGAAGAGATGGGAACTCTTTTATGAGTTGATACAAGGGTCTGAGCATAAGTGAGATGACACTAAACTTAATGACTCAAACCACAAACAATTACACAACCTAAAAGAACTCAAACTCAAGATCAAAAAGGGAAAGTTGGAAAGTTTCAAATGAAGAACTCCAAGAACTTTCAAGAATAGGGTCGCCGGAGAAGGTGACCGGAGGTTCACCAGAAACCTAAAGTAGGGTTGTTTGTGGCTAAAACAACCCCGGAGCTACCTACAACTATCCCAAAACCACCTAATAACTACAAGCCTAGTCTAATAACCACTCGACAGTGGTGCAAAGCTTCGCCGAAAAAGAAAAAGTTCGCCGAAAACTCAGAAATAATGATGCTGTAACTAAAATTGGAAAAGAGAGGTTGAAAATAATACCTGGCTAGTTACGAGAGAGAGAGAAGAAGAGGTTTGGGAGCAAAGAAAACTCTGAATCACAGCAGCAATGGAAGGCTTGAAGAGAAAGGAAGTTGCAGAAAGCCTAAGCGGGAGAAAACATGAAGAAGAAAGGGAATAAAGAGAGAGAAGAGGGTTTTTAAACCTACCTAATGATGGGACATGAGTCCCAATGCCCCATCATTGACCTAGGGAAACCCAAGGGGCACAGTCAGAATCATCACACCTTGGGGAGCACGCTACTCACTTTAACGAGTGACATATGTCAGGGAACCATTGCACCACCCAAGGCACTAAAATAAATTTAGCTTCGGCCTGGCATACCCCTCAATCACCTACTCACGTAGGTGACTAAGGGCTAAGGGTGATTGATATGCCAAAAGTGCACCCTCTTACTTAGAGACACTAACCTTGACCAGTCTCACAGCCGAGTTGACAAGAAGCTTATGACAACCATCAGTAAGGTCATCTATTATAAGGTCGACCCCTCATACACCAACCTTGGCTCTTCATCAGTCGAGGTCAGCAGAGTCTCATGGGCTCAATCAACTGCCAATGTCATCATCGGCCTCAGCCGATGTTGCAGCTACTTCATACCTAACCTTGGCCATCCCTCCTGGCCGAAGTCATCATTATTAGAGATGATAAAGCAACTACATCTGACTCCACCAACCTCTTACCCATCGAGGTCGAGGTTACACCAGTCAAGGATGCATGGCCGAGCATTTACAAGTACATGTAAGGTTTGGAACATGTGGACAAATCAGTTATAACCGAATCATTCCCCTCACATGAGGGAATATTGAGGTCATCATTATCTACATAAGATTTGCCAGGTGTCATCCTCATACTAGTTCGATCCTCATGTACATGCTCATTGCATGCTTGGGGGGCACATTACACCCCCCAAACACTATATATAGAGGTCATCCTTTACCTTGTAAAGGGATCCCATGATTATAAACCCTAGAAAAACTATGGTGCCTTTACAGTAGAGAGTGAGAGTGGAGTTATTGTATTGCCAAGGCTATTAGATCCCTCTTCTGATAGTGATACTTACACTCACTTGCACAGTGGACATAGGCAATTGCCGAACCACTTATATACTAGTGTTCATACTCTTCTCCTCACCTCATTCTACTATATATACACTCTTATACTGCCATTATTATCACAAGTTTGAGTTTATCAACACCTTACCCGGTGGTGCTAATTACAACATCATCATGCGTTTACCGAGATATTTATCGTTATGATGAAACGATAATATATATTGGATAAAACGCCAATAAGGATCACAAATATAATATATACTAAAATAATGTATAGATGAAAAGGTGACAAATGCGAAGATGGGAAAATTGGAAAAATTAGAAAATTGGACTCGAGTCTTGGGTTTTAACCCGAAACGCCTACATAGCCTATAAAAGCATCAAAGTTCACGTAGTTCGCATGTGACATAAGGATGGGGTTTATTTCATAGATTCGAACGGGAATTTATTATATGTGTGTGTGTAGAAATTGTATTTTAGTTTTGATAAATTATGATGGATAATTCCGTTGGAATTTATAGGTGTAACCCTCTTTTTCTTTATTTTTTTTTATAGAAAGTAAAGTATGTGCAATATAATTAATAAATGATGAGATATTAATGTGTATGAACTAAAGTAAAATCTAGATTAAGAATTTATGTAACTAATGCGAGAATAAAGAAATTAAAGAGAGAGAAGGATTTTTGGATCTTCTTTAGAGGATTGAGGCTTGATCTTGATTCTTGATGAACTCCATAAAGTGTTGAGATAAATGTTAGATGAGAGAGAATGGGATTTTTTTAAATTGGGTATGAAAAAGATGGGAATGAAAGAGGTAAAGGAATTTCACATAAGGAAACTTCACTAATTGCAAGAGAATTTTGCTGAGATCACTGATATTGATAGACCTGAGGTGTTTTGGGAGTGAGATCATGATCTCTACTTATAAGGTAAGGGGGTGACAATCAACATATCCCTAGCCCTTCTAAGCAGCAGGTAACCCTTGGCACACTATCGCTAGGCAGGGAAATGGACATGTTTATTGTCAGTCTCGTGAAGATTTTTCCAGAAAATGATAGAATGCAATTCGTTGATCCAAATCGTGCGGAGGCATACCGTGATACATGTAATTGAGAGACCTTTAATAGTCCTTTGGGCTGCTCCTGGGTCCGGGAGTTGACTTTAGGCCAAACTGGGCTCGAAAGCGCTCGTCGGTCCTTTGGACGGAAGATTGTTGGACAGAAATGGATCATTTGTCCAAACTGTAAGTCAGAATCACGCACGGGGCAGACCGTTGGAAAGGTTATGCAAGGTAATTCAACATTCCAAAGATCTTTGCTCAATTCGAAATGTTGACTTTGGTCAATCGGGTCCCGAAAGCACCCGTTGACCTCTCGGAGTAAAACGGATTGTTCGTCTGTACTGTAAGGCTAATTCACGCATGGGGAAGAACGTTGGAAAGTCTATTCAGTGCCCTTCAAAGATTGATTCAGCCTCATTCGATTTGAAGAGTTTTCCATGGTCAAACAAAGCCCAAGAGCACCCGATGGCCTTCGATTTAATTTTCGGGGGAAAACGGATCGTTCGTCTGAATGGTTATGCCGTTTTGTGCAGGGGGGAACCGTTGGAAAGGGATTTCAGTGCCTTTCAATGTTTCAAATAGATTTTTCTCTAAAGATGAAGTTGACCGGAGTTAAATACCCGGTAGCCTCGAGATCAATTTTCGATGGTAAAATGGTTCGTTTGTCCGAACTTTTATGTCGATTCGCGCACGGGGTAGACAATTGGAAAGGGGATTTAGAGCCCTTTGAAGATTCATTGAGCTTTCGCTCCAATAATAGAGATAACCGGAGTCAAAGAGTGCTCAAGAACGCTCGTTGGCCTCTAGATCGGTACTCGGACTATGACCCAGGGTTTGTATTGAAATGGAGAGGTGCTAAGGATCTAAGGAGAGACTTAAGGAGTCCTTGAATTTGGTGTCTTCAGTTACTGTGAACATAGTCGATGGGATTAGTCTTCCTATCATAGATCTTGAATTTAGGTGTGATAATTTCTTAAGAATGTTTAGTTCTTTTATTGATCATAAGAACGGGGACTTCATTTGGTTGATGAGGGCCTTTTTGTATAATTCCTTTGTGTGAACATCAGAGATTCCTCCCGTGTGGGATCACCCCAAAAGGAGAGAAAAGGAAAAATCTATCGACGCGTGAGGAGATTAGAGGGTGGAAGTCCTCTTTTTGCCACTCGCGCGATCTCCACGGGATACCATAGATTTAAATTGACCATCATCAAAACGGGAGGAAAAGACAGAAAATGGAGTCGTCGGCCTATTTTTTTCAAAACATGCAAAAGAATGTAACCTTCCTCTAAAGGATAACATCAAAGACAAACTGTTGCATACAAAACCAAGTGAATCAAGGGTCTGGGGACTAAGTTACCGAATGGGTGCCTAATACATTCCCATTCCGTAAAAGTGAAGAAAAAAAATGATGAAGTCCTACATTGGGGTTTATTGGTGAACACTATTTTTTTTTTATCTTTTTAGGTTTTATGAAAATATATTTTTGTGTACTAATAATAAAAGAGGAGATTAGTTGAGGTGAGAAGTGAAATAAAGCGAAAATATATCAAAAGTGAAGGAAAAAGTAAATGAATAACACTAATTAAATGAGATGTAAAAGGGTAAGAATAGACTCTATTGATTTTGAGGAGGTGTAGGCTGATTTTTATGGTGGTTGAAGTAAGGGTAAGATGTGTGCCAAAAGGTGGGGTGAAAGTAATGTAAGAAAAGTGGAGAGAATATTTGGAAAAAGGAATTTTTAGGATGACAACGCATTGATTTCGAGGCAGAGAGTGTTTTAATTACTGAAAAGGGGGTCCTTGGGAATGAGGTCATGAACTCCTTAAATAGTAAAAGGATTTGGATTAGGTATTCTACCGATCGGCATAGGCTCTAGCCTGCATATCAACATACCCCTGATTTGTTGGCGAAGTAAAGTACACCTCTGCCTATAGGCAGACCTATAAGCAAAGGGTCTAGAATGCCTATAGGGAGTCCAAAATGATTGTTGAAAAGGGAATTTATAGAAGTATGAAAATATATTAGGCCGCTCTTGGGTTAGAGAGTTGACCAAAGTCAAACGGGGCTCGAAAATGTTCGATGGCCTCTAAACGGGGGTTCTTAGATTAAAAAGGCAAGTACATGCTAACTGTAAGACCAATTTTTGCACGGTATGGAATGTTTACTTGGGATTTAGCATCCTACAAGAGTTAAATGAGCTATACTCGGCTTGGAAGTTTGACTAAAGTCAAATTTCCCTCGGGAGAGCGTGCTGGCCTCTAGATCAGGGTTTGGAGTAAAAAGGTGGGTACGCGCAAACTATAAGGCCGATTTAAGCACGGTATGGACCATTGGAAAGGGAAATAAGAGCCCTATTAGAGTTCAATGAGTTATTATCGGATTGAAGGGTTGACAAAAATCAAACGAGGCCTAGGAGCGCCTGGTGGATTCTAGATTAGGGTTTAGAGTAGGACCTGACATTCGAGGGTGTTAGGGGCCTAAGGAAGTACTTGGGTGGCACTAGGATAGGGTGTTTACATAGATCCTTGAAGGGCGATCTTGGAACAAGAAAATTCCATTGAAATATAGACACCACATGGAAGGTTAAAGGTTTGAGGGTAGAGGCTTCTGCTCGGGTTTAAAGGAGGTGGTGACCAAATGGAGAAAATGAGAAGGGTTTTCTACAGATTTAATCGTAACATACAAATTCAAATTTTAACCAAATTTTTATCTTGATTAGAAATTAGGTGTGCATGCAAAAAAGTGTTCGAATTAAATTCTCCAATCACACAAGCAAACT
The DNA here is from genome assembly GCA_949130495.1 of Sambucus nigra. Taxonomy (NCBI): domain Eukaryota; kingdom Viridiplantae; phylum Streptophyta; class Magnoliopsida; order Dipsacales; family Adoxaceae; genus Sambucus; species Sambucus nigra. Next base: position 313,864,009 of record OX422213.1, read on the forward strand.
AAACACGCGAAGAAGATATGAAAAAATCCATTTCATCCAAAACCTAACATTCAACATTGTAATGAGTTTGACAAATACAATCGACTTAAAGACTACTTAGCTCCACTAAGTATAACACATAGGGTCTTCAAATATTCTACAGAATATGACAGAGTCCATCACTGTCCACAGGAATCGGTCTTCCCTCGATATCTACCGATTAACGTCTGGCTGCACGATCCTATCTTCTTCAGCAATAGATTCTTGGATCCACAAATCAATAGTAGAGTAGAACTGTACAAGGAGTTGATTCAAGTGCATGAAAACTTAGGTTTTAACAAACTCAACAAATCATATATGGGATGAACGATTTGGAAAAGAAAAGTATTTTTCCAAAACACAAAGATGAGAACTTTTCGTTAAGGTCTTGGGAATTCATTTTCGCCAAAAATCTTGAGAAAAATTCATCAAAACAGTTTTTATAGCAAAATCAAGAATTTCAAGGCAGAAAACTCGTTCGAACAAAAATGGCATCTTATTCAAACAAAAATACTAGTTTTGTTCTAACGATATTTGGTCCCTTTTGAACAATAACTCATTTTCATTCGAACAGACTTCTAACGACCTCCCAACGAGAGTGTACTTATTAAACGGAGGATTCTTGTTCAATGACATTCAAAGCTCGTTCTCACGAAAAGCCAATTTTGTTCTAACGAAATCTTAATCTTATTCGAACAAGATTAAAAATATAAAAAGAATATTTTTAAAATTTTCTTTATAAAAAAATATTGATTTAAAAAATAAACACCATAGAATTTAATTCATACTAGAAATTAAAACCACGGGTCATATACCTCCATTAATGTGTCGGTGACAAATCCAACAGCTTGAAATCTAGAAATGGTGCTCGGTAACTAACATATCTTCGAATGATTATTGAGGTAATGCGGATATAGCGTTCGGTTTGAAAATCCAGTTTGTAACGAGATACGCCAAAATACAAAAATGATTAAGCTATGAGCAACCATAAAATCTTGCTCTTATGCAAATTCAGCTGGTTAAGGTCGATTTTGCATATCTAAAAAATTGAAAGCGACGGATTCAAAGGAACGAGGCCTATGATATGGACCTAAGTCAATTTTGCGAACCTAAAGAGTAAAACCGATTGATTTAGGGGATCAAGGTCGATTCTGTGAACCTAGGTCGATTCTGCGGATCTAAAGTGAAAGTGATTGATTCGGAGGGTAGATGTCGATTATGTGAACCTAGGTCAATTCAGAAAATTTAAAGAGTGAAATAGACCGATTTAGGGGGTTGGGTAAATTCTATAGACTTAGGTCAATTATGAGAACATAAAGAGTGAAAGCAATTGATTTAGGGGGTCGAGGAAGATTTTGTGGACCTAGGTCAATTCTGCGGGCCTAAAGAGTGAAAGCAATCAATTCAGGGTGTTGGGGCTGATTATGCGAACCTAGGTCAATTTTGCAGACCTAAAGAGTAAAAGCGACCGATTCAGAGGGTCGAGATCAACTTTATAGAACTAAAGAGTGAAAGTGATCAATTCAGGGGGTGAGGTTAATTTTGTTGACCTAGGTCAATTCTACAGACCTAAAGAGTTTTGATGATCAGTGGTTACGACAGGTGACATTCTTCCATTCTGATTCTGCTAGGGAGTATGCCAGTGGCGAGGGCTCTGTGAGTGATGGTGTGCTTTGTTTAACCAATTTCTCAAAGCTTTTATATACTTGATCCTTTGGAGATTTTTTTTAGAATCTTTGAATTTTTGGGTAATTTTTTAGACTTTTTTGAAATTTTCAGAATGAAATTTGAGGGGACCGTCGATAGGCATAGGCAAAGTTATGCCTATCAGAATAGGGCATGAAGTTATGAGATTTTGAGGAAAGTTAAGGGTCACAACGACATGCATGACCAGGGTAATTCCGTTTTTTATACCCCCGACTCCTTATAAAATTGGGTCAACCTCATTCATTTTTCACACCTTCAATTCAGTGAACTTCCTTGTATCTCTCTCTAACAATCTATTGCAAGCAATTATCTAGAAAATAAATCATGCAAGGTGAAGCGAATAACTCTTGGATGGATAATGATGACTAGGTTGGCCTAGAGTGATATAATGCCAAGGCATTAGTATTGGGTAGTGAGAATTTTTACAATAATTTCAATCTTATTCTTGATTAGTGCCGTCTATCGCGGGAGCCGAGGAACCATCGTCTATGAGGGTGAAGGACCTAAATGGTTATGAGAGTGTTTGCTCATTATTTTTATTTTTCTATTTTCTCCTCAATGGTTATGTGAGTGCTTGCTCTTTTTTTTCTCTTTGTTTTATCCTTGGGTTTCTGAAGGGTTTTTTGCTCGTGTGCAGGTGGATATCATGTCGTTGAGTATCCTTTTTTATGGCTTGATAGGGATAAAGAAGGTTTAGGAGAATCTTCCCCGGGAGGTACAGTTGAGGTGGAGGCTGCTGGATTTAGCCCTCTAGTTAGGGCTTTGAACGAGACATTGTGTTCTTCAATGGTTGTGTGCTCGGGGTAAAAGGTAGTGGGATACCAACCCATACATTCCACTTTCGCATGGGGGAGATGATGATTACTCCTATGGATGTTCATCAATTTATCGGGTTGGAGTGCAAGGGTCACCAAATTTTAGTGAACCAGACTTTGCACGTTTCTTAGGTTGCAATTAAAATAACCCTGGGGATATTGGGTGGATAATTTCTAAAGATTCAATCGGGATGTGACCGACGGGTGATAGGTGAGGTAGGCAACCCATTTGTTTATTTTTCTCTTGCTGGGGGGATTTATGGTGGGACAAGTGATGATGTCGTCCATTTGTGTTTTTTTCCCTTTTTGAGGACCATCTCAAAGAATCACTTATATGACTAGGGGATGTTTATGCTGGTGGCCCTTTATGCTTCTCTAGATGTCTTTAGTCAGTTTCATTGACAAACTTTTACAGGGACCACGTACCTTCTGGAGGTAACCTTCAGATTCAACCTTCTTTATTTTCTTTCTATATTTCTTGACATTTGTATCGCTTGCTGCAGACGTGGTTATATGAGGTGATTGGTTGATGATACCAACATTGGTATCACTATATCAAAGTGATGAATAATCTCACACCAGTTCAATAATGGCCGAAATATAGCAATATAATAATAGAGAAAGAGATGAGGCAAAAAGGAAGTAAACACCATAATTAAGTGGTTCAGCCTATTGAAGGCCTACGTCCACTGTGCAAGTGTGTGAAGTCCACTAATACAGACTCTAATGGCCTTAAAATACATGCAGTCAAGCTTTCTCTCTCTAATAATAGGTTTGACGGAGTTTCAGTAGGGTTTTCAATATGTGCCCCCTTACAATGTAGAAGATGAAGTGTATTTATAGTGCTTGGGGGTGGGGGGGTGGGGTGTAACGCACCCCAAGCATGTAATCAACATATGAATGACGAGGCTCCCAATAATGAGTTGACACCTGCCCCTCACACATGTAGCTAATCATGATGAAATATTCCTTCACGTGAGGGGATAATCTTATTATAACATATTTTTCCACGTTGGATTTGCCATCCTGGAACTTTGTACTACTCGTACTGTAGAGGTCCTCTAGGGGGTCTCGGCCTGGCTGAGTATGAGACCCCGACATAGCCTCGTTAGACATTTCGATGAAAGTTTAGTCTCGGCTGAACATGTCAGGCCAAAATGTCCTTATGCTGATGTAATGCGGCTATGGAGTCTCGGCTCATGAAGGGCCGAGAGCATGGACTCAAGAGGTCGACCCTATTTCAGACGAGCCTTAGGTATCCTTGGTAGGATCCTTTGAGGACTCGGCTGTGGACACTTGGTCATATCAATTACCCCTAAACCTTAGCCATCTGTGCGAATAGGTGGCTGAGGGGTACGAGTCGACGTAGTCTTTGATGAGACGTCTATGATGTGTCAGATGCTTACAACTTATAGGATGGGAGGGTCACACATGTCCTTGTTCTAATTAGGTAGCATCTGCCCCAAGTTTGATTTAACGACTGGGTGCTTAGGGATTTGTTCCCTCAATGATGATGTGTATTGGGAAATATGCTTGGTCATTTTAAGGTATTTAAACCTATAATTCTCTCTTTCCTTAGTTTACCCAAAACTTTCCCACTTCAAATTTTCTACAAATGCTATAAACAACCTCTTTATAACTTCTTGATTCCCTCTATTCCCAAGCTTTTCCAGCCTATTTTCCCTTCCAAGAGGTCCCCTCTCCTCCAGGTAATAACTTTCTTATCACTTTTCTAGTTTTCTTCCTCCAGTTTAATTTTTTTTCTGTAGTTTCTTTTTTTGACGAGTTTTCTCTCTCCAACGAGCTTATTAAGGGGCTTTAGGGGTTGAATCCCCCATTTTCGTTTGCTCTTTTGGGAAGTTAGTAGTGGTAGAGGCTGTGTTGAATGGGTTTAGGGGGTAAACCACCATAAGAAGTTTTCTCAGGCCCGTTTTTGGTCATCTTCTTTTGTGGGTCTTTTTCATAGTTCTTTGTTGTTCTTGTTGGAAATGATTAAGTTTCCAGCCTTAGATCCTTTAGTAACAAAAGTCAAACTTGCATCTTATTTTTCCCCCTTTCAGTTTTTAACCAAGTTGAGTCTCATCCTGTTAATGTTAAAATAGTTATATAAACTAGCCGAGGAGTTTACAAGCATCAGAGAGAGGTATTTTCAAGAATTTAGGAGGGTAGAGGTTAAGGAAGCCAAAAGGCATAAAGCCGAGGATTTTCCTATTCATCCCATTTACCCTCCCCCACTAGCTGTCATTCTTCCTCTAGCTGTTGAGTTGAGTGACTCTACATCTTAGCTCTTCCTTTTCTGCAGACAAAAATATGTCCATCTCCCAGTCGATCGAGAGTGTTAACTCTTTTGAGGAATCCATGGCACAACCCTCATCCCCCGCTGAAGGGTCAAGGTAAATGAGGCATCTTCTCGTGTTTAGTCCTCTCAGAGGGCTGAGACATCATATCAATCTAACTCCTCCATCCAGATACTTGAGCCCAACGTCTTTTTTCCACCTCCAATAGATGCCATTCCTCTCTCGATCGCGACGAGAGATGAGTTTGTCCAAAAATTCCCAAGTGGTGACCCAAACAATCCCCTAGCTGAATCACTATAAGACAATGGTGAAGAGAGTTAACTTGACACTTATGTCACCGAGTCCTACGAGAGAACTGTCTCTGAGGCCTATCTTCTGGTTTGGAGACACCTTTATGGCATTGGACCCTCCATTTCCATGAGAAAACCCTCTGTAGACGAGAGACCCTTTCATGGTCGAGAGGGTGAGATCAATGTCTATGAGAAGATATTTAAGGTCAGCTTTCGGCTGCCTATTCACCCGATCATATGAGCTATCCTAGCCCGTTTAGGTCTTGCCCCATCTCAGCTTTCTTCTAATGCCTGGAGAGTTATTCTTGGCTTTATTACTTTCTGGAACATAGTTCACCAAACTGACCTTCCTATTAATATTTTATGGCTTGGTATACTGTGTCGTCCTCCAAGACTCAACCTGGATACTATTATCTCATAGCCCGAAAACTTACAAAGAAGGTTATGCTGGTAATCCAAACCTCCAACCATAACTGGAAGCCTCATTACTTTTTCATCTTCAGGGCTTAGGAATTCGGTCCCAATGTTTCTTGTGGAACATATGAGCCTCAGTGATGGGCCAAGGTCTCTGTGTCGGCCAAACTTGATCCGGGATTGAACCATGAGGCTACTGAAAAGGTTAATAAACTTCGTAAACAAGGTAATAGTGGTCGTCTTGTTAAGTTTGAGCAGTTGATGACCTTATACTACTTAGCTCAAACAGGTCTAGGGGTTAGCCCCCTTGTCGAGTTGCGTAAGTGATTTTTCTTATCAACTATCGTGTCATATCTTTTTAATATTTTATTACCGACCTTGTCCATTTTTTATAGATCGTCTAGAGAACATCCCAGATTACCTTTGGGAAATGGTGTCCCCAAACCTAAGAAATCTTGTCAGCAAACACGATAAGAAGTCTAACACCCCTGCTGCTCAGACTAACAAATACACTGTGGGAGGCTCCAGCCGAGTTGACGAGGTTGGGAAAAAGAGGAAAGGATGAGCTGACGACACTCCTGTTCACCGTTCAACTAAGCAACTTCGTTTTGAGAAGGCAATCCCCATCTCCACAGATGAGGCTTTGGCAGCGGGTCTTTCTCTATTGAAACTATATGATGAGAGCATCATCGGCCATATTAAAAAGGCTATGGATGGTGTCGACTCTCTTATCTCTGAGGGTGATAAGTGCTTCCTTCAGTCCCTAGACATATCTTTTCTTATCGAGTTTTCTATCCATAGGGTTGTTCAGGTATTTACAGACTTATCAAGTGCAGTTTCTTTAGTCCCATCTCATACTGATTTATCTGTCCATATTTTTTTTATTATAGAGCGTGGTATTCCTATATAAGATGGGGGATTGGATCAACAAGAAGAGTCCCTTAATTTAGAAGGGCAGAGATGCAGTGATGACCGATAGTAACATGAGGGACGAGATTCAAAAGTCCAAGTCGGCCCTGAAAAAATCTATCGATGAGGTTACCAATCTAAAGACTGAGCATGCCAATACCTTGAAGAAGATGGCTGAAAACAAATAGGCCGAGATTGATACTGTCGTTAAGGCTGCCTTGGACGAGTCTAAGGCAAAAGAAATAGCTAACTTCAAGGAGTCTGATGAGTTCAGGGGCTATGCCCTTGAGTATCTTGAAAGAGGCATTAAGACTGTCGACCGATGGGATGCACTCAAGCATGATGAGGTTGTGAACCTAACCCTTGATGACTTTGTGGGTCTTGACTTCAGTGACCCCCTTCTCGAGACCGCTCTAGCCGATGTTGAAAATCCGAGTGACACTTTGGAGGTCAACACCAACGAGGTCACCGAGAACAATGATGTTGTGGACAAAACAGGTGCAAAAGATGAAGGGGCTGAAACTACCCATGCTAGGGCCGAGACTATTCCCGTTGATGGGTCGGCTTAGGCAGATGCTGAGGACATTTTACAACTTTAGGCTTGTTTCTTGCTTTTTATTTTTATTGGGACGACCATTTATGGACTTATACTCAGTTCTTTTGTGCAGCCCTTGTACTAAACTGCTTTGTAACCTCATTATTATCAAATGAAGCTCTTTGTTTGTTCCTGTCTTCTTCTTGTGTTATGTAAAGATGTATGCCCTAATTTTTCATTAGTAGCATAATTTTTATCCCCCAAATTATGGCGTTAGATCACAAGTCCCCTCTCGTTGTTTTGAGAGTTTATGGATGAGGATCGTCTTATCCATGCACTGTTGTCTCGTCCGATAGAGAATTTTTACCAAGTTAATGATGTTTAATAATGAACCATAAAGTGATGTTGAATTTGAATCCACCAAATTATGGTGTTATATCATAAGTCCCCTCTCGTCGTTTTGACAGTGTATGGATGAGAATCATCTCATCCATGCGTTGTCGTCTCGGTCGAGAGAGATTTTTCACCAAGTTAATGATGTTTAATAATGAACCACAACTAATTGATTTTGAATTTGAATCCACCAAATTATGGTGTTATATCATAAGTCCCTTCTCGTCGTTTTGAGAGTGTATGGATGAGAATCGTCTCGTCCATGCACTTTCATCTCGATCGAGAGAAATTTTTCACCAAGTTAATGATGTTTAATAATGAACCACAAAGTGATTTTGAATTTTGATCCACCAAATCATGGCGTTATATCGCAAGCCCCCTCTCGTCATTTTGAGAATGTATGGATGAGAATCGTCTCGTCCATGCACCGTCGTCTCGGTCGAGATAGAATTTTCACCAAGTTAATGATGTATAATAATGAACCACAACTAAGTGATTTTTACCCCTCTCTATGTTATCGAGAGTCCATTGACGAGGTCGAACCTGTTTGGACTGTCATGTCCAGAAAAATACTCAAGAGGGGGGGGGGGGGTGAATTGAGATTTTGCAAAATTTTCGGGTTAAATTAAAATTTTAATAAATATTTAATTTAAAACACTTAATCCGGAATTCAGATTAATAAAACTTAAATTATTTGACCAATGAAAATTATAAATACCATCAATTAATTTAAACAAGATAAAACACAGATTTCAACACCCACTAAATAAATTATCAATTTTCTTGATTAATATAAATTAATATTCTGGATTTAATCTAAAGTGATTCACACAAGAATATCAAATAAATACTATAAATTAATTAAATAAGTTATATTTCAAGATTATAAGACTCAATAAATTTATAAATAATTTTCATATTTAATAAAAATTAATATCCTGAAATTAATTAATTAACACAAAAGTAATTATTTTAACCTTAAAAAACAATTTACCAATTTTCGGAATTAATATGCTTGCAATTTTAAGTGCTGAAAAATATTGTCTTAAGCAAGCAAAAATAAATAAGCAAATAAAGTGCGTAAATTAAATGACATCGAATTTTAACGTGGTTCAGCCAAATCCCGGTCTACGTCCACACGCCTAGAGTAGCTTCCATCTCCTTGTGCTTCACTAATCTGATCCACTTGACGGTAGGATCAAACCACCACTGCATAACAAGCAGCTAAATCAGCCACTAGTACGACCGAAGCTAAACACCGAGCTTCAAATAGATTATGAGTTTAAGTACAAAAATGAAGAACTGAAACTTCTTAAAAATACAAATTGAGTTCTGAGTCTCTTCTTCAAGTGAGAAGCCAAAAATAATACTGAAATTTTTGGTCTCTTAAACTTCTCTTGAGATTGTAGCAGAATGGAGTTGTTGTGCTATGTTTCTCTTGATCTTCAAAACAATATCCGAGTAAAAATTTGTTGTTATCTCAAATGCTTGTAGTGATGAATATAATTTTCAATTGCTCTCTTGATCTTGTATAAGCTGAGTGTCAAATTTCAGTCGCTCTCTTCTTGAGTATGAGATGAAGTATAATTTTTGGTGCTCTCTTGAGTAAATGTAAGATCAAAAAACTGTTGCTATGCATTTCTGGTTTAGTGTCATTTTTGTTATAGTTTTTCTTCAACAAATCTGATCTTCTGTTTGTAGATGTCAAAAATAAAATGACAGTAGGAGCTCCTTCTTCAATTTGGAGAGAGTGCACTGAGAGAGCATTAAATGCTCACCATATTTAAAATGAAATCTTATCCGTATCTGACTGATAGAGAGAGTTAGAGAAGTTAGAAGTGAAAATGAGATATACGATGAACCTATCAAAACGGGTGTTAAGAGTTAGCAGTCAATAGCCATCATTTAATATATTCAAATAAATATTTGTGGGGCCCAATAGACAGTAACAAAATGATATGGATATTATAAATAAAAGGCAATATTTGTTTGTGTAAATTATCTCGACCAACGGATATAGGTATTGTAGGTACCCAGAATTTAGGACCATGGGCCTGGACGAGTAGCCCAGTTCTGGCGGCCCAAAATCCAGGCCCTCTATCTTTCATATTGACCCGGTCTCTCCCCACGATCCCATGAAGAGAAGTTATAGGGGAGCACAATCCCATGAAGGGAAAAGATAGGGAAGATGGCTAATATGAAGGAACCCATCATCTCCACTAACGAACATACACATGTATAAATTAAACCCTAGGTCCGGGGCAAAGGACAAGTTGTATTCTCTGTACCTATTCTTCAGAATATAGAGAAATAATACTGACTGAACCATCGTGGACGTAAGCACATCTTTGCTGAACCACGTACACCTGTTGTTGTGTGATCGCCATTTTATTTATTCTTTCTTGGTTATTACCTCTTTCATATTTATTTGTGTTGCATAATAATTGTCACCACAATTGGCACCGTTTGTGGGAAACGTTAATCTTTCCCTGAGAAGAGCCCACGCCAAGAAAAAATCTAAGATGTCTGGTCATAGCAGCAACGCTCCTCAAGCAGGAGATATTCAGGAGCCACCTGCTCCTCGCAGGATTAGATCTGAAGTTCGACGTTCACATCAAGGGGCTCGCTTAGAAAGGCCGGCCTCAGAAGAAAGTCAAGGACCAGTAAAGTCCACGCAGATATCCAGATTAATCAATGCATACGAGGCAAGGCTCCACGAGCAGAAGGAGTCTTCTCGCAGATATGAGGCTAAGAATGCTCGCTTGAAGAGAAGACTGGAAAAACTGGAGAAGGAACTACGTCCTGATACCAGGAGACGCCCCTATCGCACTCCTAGCCCTCAGGCGAGCAAATCTCGCAGCCGAGGAAGGAGCCCTGGGCAGAAATATCAAGGGGCGAAGGTGGTGACTCAGACGACGTCCTCCGCGAACAACTGAGAAAAGCTCGCCGCTACCAGAGCCCTGCTCGCAGCGACGACAACATACGGAACCTGGTCCGCAGAGAAATGGACCAACATCCAGCTCACCGCGACACCAGGTCGACCAGAGAACTCGCCAGGAGAGCCCTCAAGACCCAGATGAAATCACCCTTCACGAAGGAAATTGAAGAGGAAGAGGCTCCCAAGAAGTTTGCCATTCCAAGGTTCAAGATTTACGACGGAAAGACTGATCCCATTGATCATGTCAGGCAGTACCGACAGGCCATGACCCTCTGGAATCACCGAGATGCACTGATGTGCCGTATTTTCCCCTCGAGCCTCCATGGCGTGGCCCAGAAATGGTTCGAGAAACTCCCTCACCGATCCATCAGAAATTTCAAATCCCTGGCCGAGCTCTTTACGGCCCGGTTCATCACCAGCAGCTCCCATCCCAAAAGGATGGATGCTCTATTAACAATGAAGAAAACGCCTCAGGAGACACTCCGAGACTACGCGAAGAGGTACTGGGAGTTATTCAACGAGGTCGAGGACTGCGCGGAAGAAGTGGCAGTGGCTTCATTCAAAATTGGGCTACCTAGATCTTCCCTCCTTTACCAGTCCTTGACAAAGAAGGAAGCTATGACCATTGACGACCTGATGGCTCGGATTGAGAAATACGCAAAGGTGGAAGATGTCACCCGCCTTAATGTAGGAGAAAACGGTCGAGCCAAGCTCACTACCAAGGGAAGTGAGAAATTTGAGAACCAGAAAAAAGGAGGAAATAGTGGGGGCAAGAATGGCTCCAAAAACGGAGGGAACCCTGACGTTACAAAATCATTCCAGGCGGTCAACACCGTCTTCAAAGAACCAATTTACAAAATTCTCGCGAAGATCAAGGATGAGCCGTTCGTCAAATGGCCCCGGAAAATGGGAGGAGACCCCTCGAAAAGAAACAATGCATTAAGATGCACTTTCCACAAAGAGGGAGGGCATAAGACCGAGCATTGCAAGGCTCTTAAGTCCCACCTCGAGGAGTTGGCCCAATACGGACTTTTGAATGATTTTGTGGAAAAGAAGGTAGAGAGAGTGACTGCCCACAAGGAGGCGAAACCCGACAACGTATTGGAAGATGACGCCGGACACGAATTCGCAGTAATCCACGGAGTATCTGATGTTAAGCAAATCCAGGGTAACTCAGCCCGAATGGAGGTAAAGAAGCTGACAGCGGTAATGCAAGCTTTTTAGATTGATCCAGCAAAATCACAGTCAGGAAAACGTCGGCGAGCAGAGGACATCAACTACAACAAGTATATTGTTTTCACGGATGAAGATCTTGTGGGAGTAAGGACTCCACATCACGATGCCTTAGTCATTACACTCAGGATAGCCAACTTTGATATCGACAGGCTGCTCATTGATCAAGGAAGCTCATCCGAAGTAATGTACATCGACCTGTTCCAAAAATTGAAGTTGAACATTGCCGACCTAAAGGGAACTACTGTCCCTCTGGTCGGCTTCGCTGGGAAGATGACCATGCCTCAGGGCAAAATAGTACTGCCAGTGCGCGTTGGAAATGTTTCCAAGATGATCGAATTCTTGGTAGTCGACATCGATTCACCATATCAAGCCATCCTCGGCAGGGGATGGCTTCATGCAATGAAGGCAGTCTCCTCGACCTACCACCAGAAACTCAAATATGTCACCGAATGGGGAGTAATGGAGATACATGGCGACCAGGCGATGGCAAGGAAGTGCTTCATAGCGTCCATCCGACCAAAGCTAGAGAAAAGAGCCGTTCAAACCAGCGAGAAAGTGGAGGAAGGTGCAATCCCTTCCAAATAGCAATTAAAATATGGAAGGCCTGGAGTGGAAGATACCAGGCTCCTTCCCTCCGAGCGTGTTGTAGAGGACCTGGTAAAAGTGACGGTTAAAGAAGGCGACAACAGTAGAATCTTCCTGATCGGGACCTCACTCACTGACCAAGAGCAAAAGGATTTGTCAACCTTACTCAGAAGCAACATAGACGTTTTCGCTTGGGAACCCTATGAGCTTCTAGGAATTGATCCCAATATGGTCTGTCATCAGTTGCATGTCGATCCCACATTCAAGACGATAGCGCAGAAGGCACGACGAACTGCTCCCGAGAAGGCCAGAGCAATAGAAAAAGAAGTCGAAAAACTGCTGGATGCAGGGTCCATACGGGAAGTGCAATTCCCCAAATGGTTATCCAACCCAGTGGTAGTTCCGAAAAGCAACGGGAAGTGGAGAGTTTGCATAGACTTCACTGACCTCAACAAAGCCTGCCCCAAGGATAGCTTCCCTCTTCCGAAAATAGACCAACTAGTAGACGCCACCGCAGCTCACGAACGAATGAGTTTTCTGGACGCATACTCAGGATATCACCAGATCCCTCTGTATGCCCCAGATCAGGACAAAACGACGTTTATCACGACGGTTGGTTTATACTGTTACAAGGTCATGCCTTTTGGGCTAAAAAATGCAGGGGCAACCTATCAGCGGCTAGTTACTAAAATGTTCAAGAATCAAATGGGAGACATAATGGAGGTCTACATTGACGACATGCTCGTCAAGAGCAAGGAGAAGGAAAATCACCTCTCGGGCCTGTCAAGTACCTTCGAAATCCTCAGGAAGTACCGAATGAAACTCAACGCGAGCAAGTGTTCCTTCGGTGTCCAGTCAGGAAAGTTTCTTGGGCATTTGGTCAGCAAGCGAGGCATAGAGGCTAATCCGGACCAGATTGATGCAATCAAAAGAGTGCAACCTCCTCGCACAATCCGAGATGTACAGAAGCTCACTGGAATGCTCGCTGCTCTAAATCGTTTCATTTCTAAATCCTCCGAGAGATGCAAGCCCTTCTTCCAACTCTTAAAAGGCAGCAAAACAGTAGAATGGACCCCAGGTTGCTCACGAGCATTAGACGGGCTCAAGTCCTACCTAAGCTCTCCACCACTGCTTGTTATACCACAGTAAAATGACTCTTTGTACCTCTACCTCTCTGTATCCAGTCATGCTGTCAGCTCAGCGCTAATGTGTGAAGTTACAGGAATCCAACATCCAGTCTATTACGCGAGCAAAACCTTATTAGATGCCGAGCAGCGCTACCTACCATTGGAAAAGCTCGCATTCGCCCTAGTAATGGCCTCGAGGAAACTGAAGCATTACTTTGAAGCTCATACGATCATCGTCCTTACATCACACCCCCTCAAGGCTGTCCTAAGGAAGGCGGATTTATCGGGTAGACTGTCTAAATGGTCAGTCGAGCTCGGACGATTTGACATCCAATTTCAATCAAGGACAGCTATCAAGGGTCAAATCCTTACTGATTTCATAGCTAAATTCACAGGCGAAGAACCCTTCGACCAGCCTAAGCCAACAGAACAAAACAACCAGGCTATAGGGGAAAGCTGGAAACTATTCGTTGATGGAGCCTCCAACTCAAAGGGGGCAGGGGTAGGAATTGTACTCATCACTCCAGAAAATACAGTCCTTGAGCAAGGAATCAGGCTGGGATTTGCAGCCTCCAACAACGAAGCAGAATACAAAGCCTTAATAGCAGGTCTCCAAAAGGCACAAACTCTGGGAGCAAAGCATTTGCAGGTATTCGGAGATTCACAACTAGTTTCCAGTCAGATAAGTGAAAAATATAACGCAAAAGATGAGAGAATGGAAGCCTACCTCTCCTTGGTAAAAAACTTAATGACAAGCTTTGAAGAGATCAACATCCAACAGTTTTCCAGGGGGCAAAACAGCCACGCTGACGCCTTAGCAGCCCTGAGCTCGGCAGTTGATTCTAGCCTTAAAAGGATCATCCCTATCAATTTCCTCAGTTGCCCAAGCATCTACCCCAACTGCGAGCTGACAAAAGAGAAACCAATACTCCAATTGGAATCAGCCCCCAGCTGGATGGATCCCTTGAAAGACTATTTAAAGAACGGAACGCTCCCAGAGGACAAGAGAACTGCCCACCAGATAAGAGTCAAAGCTGCTCGCTTTCACTTATCCACAGGAGGCGACTTGTATAAAAGATCTTTCTCCGGTCCTTACCTTAGATGCATCCACCTAGGCGATGTCGAGGCAGTGCTTCACGAGCTTCACGACGGAATCTGTGTAAGTCACGTCGGAGGAAGGTCTCTAGCCTTTCGAGCAATGAAGGAAGGTTATTGGTGGCCGTACATGCAAAAGGACTCCGCAGTATATGTCCGCAAATGCTTAAAATGCCAACTTCACTCTCCCATGGTCCACCAGCCCGCCAGCGAATTAAAATCCCTGACCAGTCCCTGGCCCTTCGCCCAATGGGGAATGGACATCGTGGGACCACTGCCCACCGCTGACAGCAATCGCAAATACCTGTTGGTTGCAACTGATTACTTTACCAAGTGGATCGAGGCAGAACCACTGGCTAACCTCCGAGATGCTGACATGATGAGGTTCATATGGAGAAATATAATCACTTGATTCAGAATCCCCAGAACCATCATCATTGACAATGGAACACAGTTCGAGAGTGGCCCTTTTCAGGACTTCTGCGACAAACACGGGATCAGGCACCACTTCAGCTCGGTGGCCTACCCTCAAAGCAACGGACAAGCTGAAGCTTCCAACAAGACAGTGATCGCTGGATTGAAGAAGCGGTTAGAGCGAGCCAAAGGCACATGGACAACCGAACTATCGCATATCCTATGGGTATACAGAACGACTCCTAGGCGAGCCACAAGAGAAACACCATTATCACTAGCATATGGTATGGAGGCGGTTATCCCACTAGAAGCAGGATTGCCTACAATGAGATCCGACCTTGTCGAGCAAGGCCAGAACGATCAGGCTTTGCTCGCTGAACTCGACCTGGCCGACGAGCGCAGGGAACTTGCCCTAGTAAAACTAGCAAGCTATCAACAACAGCTCGCGAAGCACTACAACAAAAGGGTCAATCCAAGGAAATTCAAAGTTTGGGACTATGTTCTAAGAAAGGTCCTGGGCAACACAGTGAAGCCATCAGACGGTAAACTGGGCCCGAACTGGGAAGGACCTTATAAGATAATTAGAGACGACCTGCGAGGTGTCTATCATTTGAAAACGATGGAGGGCAGAGAGATACCACGAGCATGGAACGCAGCTAATCTCAAGAAATTCTATTTTTAGGAGTTCTATTGTTAGATCTTTTATTGTACTCATTATGTGAAAGGACAGTTCATTTTTCAATTCACCAATGAAAATCTCTCAGTTGATCAGTCTCTAACTAGTAACAATTATATCTTATTACACATCCCTTCCAAATCACAGGCATAATGGATGACATAGCAGGGGAACACCCCTCCTCAGGTCATCGTCATAAAGCACGACAGACCTCTTAGCATTGCCCATGGCAATTTATGAAGCCCTACAGAGTATTCTTAGGCATCAAAGCTACTTTGGTTAAATAAAATCCTGACCGAATGAAGACATCCAATACCAGGTGTGTCCTCGCCAATTTCCCTACTTAGGCCTAAGAGAGTGTGACGACACGACCTAAAAGGTAAAGGGAGGGCACAATGGTATTCTTATACTGGACTGGGCGGACACTCACATGACAAAATACAAAGGATTGTAAAGCTGCAAAAATATAAAAGGATTGGATGAACACGTTTAGTCGGCAAAATCGCCCAACACTCAAACTTTTCATTAATCTTTTATATTTACAAACAATGATAGTACATGCTTAGTCGGCGAAGCTCGCCCAAACATTTACAATTATTAAAAATAAAATCTCAAGAAGGTGGAAGCCTCCGAGCAAGATAATCAGCAACTTTAGCTCTCCTTCCATCATCAGGAGCAGGGGCGAGCTCCTCCACGACCTCATTTGTGTCCAATTCCAATAATCACCGGGGAATAGCATCAATGGGGATCCATCGATCATCCCGCCTGAATGGATTTGGCATCAGAGTAGAGGAGGACATCTCGTGTCGATACCACAGCGTCGAGTTCCTCAGGACCTGCAGCTCTTTGAGGGCACTCAACCACCCCCTGATGAAGGATAGCTCCTCGAACTCTGATAGTCTCGTCGGAGCTTCCAGCCAGCCTTGATCGTAGCCATCGGACCACACTTGTCGAGGACCGTTCTTGAACAAATGCCGTAGACGGGTGACGTCCCTCTGGAGCCCAGCAGCAGTCACATAAGCTCACCAAACATCATCGCGCATCTCCTCCATTTCCCTCTCACGCTGTTCCTCGGCTTCCCATTCCTACCCCTGGCACTCCTACCAGCACGCGGGAGGGGAGGCCGAGCAGCTCGTGACGAAGAAGAGGCTTGTAGGACTGCCGAAACGATGCTCGACGAATGCTCCTTAAGCCTTAGGACTTCCCTCCTCAAGTCTTTATTCTCCTGCTGCAGGAACTCCCCAACCTGGTTAATCTCGGTGGCCTCCAGCAACCTTGCTCTCAGTGCACTAACTTCTTCTTGCACTGAAGCACCGATTTCTTCCATCTCCTGGAGCCTGTCCTTCAACTTGGCCACTAGCTCGGACTGATCCTTATATTTTTGGTTCCTTGACTTAGCAAACCTGCAAAGTCTAGCAAAGGCCTGGCGAACTGCAGGGCTTGCATTAGGACCGAGAGTCCTACCTAGTTGGGAGGTAACAGGAATATAATCATCCACATCAACCAACTACAAGTAAAAGAAAGAGAAAAGAAAGAGATCAGCATAAACAAAAATGAAGCCTTTTCATTAATAAGGAACGAGGTTACATCAGATTGAAAAAGAAAAAATTACAAAGCAGCCCTATCAATTAGCAACCTCGGGTGGCCCAGAGGTGGATGGTCCCTTGTCCTTGTCCTTATCAGCATCAGTAGGGGCATTACCCTCTGCAGGGGTGTCCTCTGTCCTCTTGACCAAAGGAGCATCAGTAGAAGTCGCTTGAAAGACAGGATCAGTGCCTTCAGCAGTTGGGGCTGGGTCTTCATCTACGACTGGCTTTGGCCCAGGATCGTGCTCGTCAAAGAGTGGGGATGCAATGTCCACCCCAGCAGCCACGAGAGCCTTATTCCACCCCTTCTTGAAGTTCAGACGGCTGATATAGCCTATCTGAACCTCAGCGTCCTCATACGCAGCAGCCCAGTCAGAGTTGTACGAGTCTTCCTTAAGGGTGGATGCCTGGGCTTTCTCCGCCTCCAGTTGCTCGGCCAGAACCCTGTTCTTCTCTGCAAGGTCTAGCTTGCTCGAGCACACCAGGTCATAAGCCTTCCTCAGCTCGCCAAGCTCCCTGACCGCGTCATCTCTCTCGCGAGTAGAATTAACAAGAGCCAGGTCAGATGAAACTCGAGCTGCATCAGCAACCTTCAGGTCGGCCTCCAGCTGAGAACCCCTGGCTACCAGAGCAGATTTTTGCTGTTCCAGCTCACCATTCCTTCTCACCAGCTCGTCACGAGAGCGATAAAGCACGGCGAAGTCGGTCACAAACTGCAAAGAATAAGGGAGGGATCAAGAAGAAGAAACCATCAAAACTTGTTAAAAGAAATTGAGAATTAAAAGAGAACTTTACCAAGGCAAGCCTCTGGCTAGCTTGCAGAGCCAGTTGATCGGACCCCAACGCCCTCTCGCGATCTGCAGGGAGGACTGCTCTCTCGAGCAGCGCAGAGGCAAGCTGAGGAGAGGCGGCCACCGAAGCCCCCTCAGGCAAGGAAGACACTGGGACCAGGGCTTGACCAGTTTTGGTCCTCAATTTCATCTTCCTCCTCTCCTCCTCTTTTTCTCTCTCCCTTCTCTTTCTCTCCTCCACTTTCTTCTTCTCTTCCACCTTCTTCCTCTCCTCCTCCTTTTTCCTCTCTCTCTCTCGCCTGCTCCTCCTCTCTCTTCTTCTTCTCTTGCTCCTGAGAAGAAGGCCGAGAGCCAGTAGCTATGGCCCCAGAGGCAATCTTTGATTTCTTGGACCTCTGTGCAAGGAGCACGTCATCATCATCATCGTCATCTCTGATCAAATTCTTCCTGGGAGGCATCTCTTCAACAGAACTGCTGGAAGTGCTCGACGATTCTTGAGCTTCAGAATTCTCCTCAGAATTAGAAGAACTGCTACCAACAGAGCTCCCTCCACCAAGATTACCGATAGGCTCACTTTCAGAACTCCTCTCCTCTTTGTCCAACTGGATTAGCTCGACATTAGTCTCTTCGAGAGAAGCAAACTCTGGAATACTGTCCACAGGTCGTGCTAGAAAGCTGGAACCCACGTTCTTATACTCTAATAAGAAAGCGGCAGATCTGGGATGCTCGTCGTCACCCAAGGGCTCTCTGATGTTCCAAGCTTTAACCAACTCAGAAATTCGGAGCTCGCTGAGAGCAGGTTCCACGTTCTTTGACCTCGCTGTAAAAGAAAACGCAAAAAGGGGTTAGAAAATCCATAAGTCAGCAAAGTTTGAAGCAACAGTACCAATATCTACCTATATATTCTTCCCCATAAAAGGGAACAGTGAATCTTTCAGATATTGACCCTTCAGATTGGGGAGAGAACTGCCAATTCCTAACAAGAAAACCCTCCTGCCAGTAGTCCTTATGGGAATCAGGTAGATTTACTACCAATACCCTATCAGGGCTCCTAGCTTTGAGGTACAGGACACCTGAACTAGTTCGAGAGAAGGAGTAACAAAAGCAGACCTCGGCAAGACCTAACCTTGTGTCGTACAATTGATTTATCCTATGCACGCCATTCACTATTTTCCATACATCTGGCGAACATTGTGCAGGTACAATACCAAAATAGCTAAAGAAATACAGAAACAGATCATTAGGGGGAAAGGTAAGTCCCCCCTGGGAGAACAATAAAACGTGAATCCAATGTGCATCCTCTATATCCCTAACGTTCCTAGGAGGCGAGGCACAACACTCAATCTCTACCCACTCAGGAATGTTATAAAATTTTCTAAACTCCGTGACTGACCTATTTTTAATCTTCGCCATTGGAAAAATACAAGAAAAATGACAAACCAAAGAGAAAATTCAAAGAGCACGAGAGACTTACAAGACAGAAGATCAGGTCAAATAGCGAAGAAGCAACGAGAGTAGAGATCGAAAGCAGAAGGTACAAAGCGTAAGAGTTCTCAGAAGATAGAAGATTGCTGGAAAAGCTGAAGCGATGAAGGAAAATGTGCCTTATCCCAGCAAACCTTCAATTCTAATCATAGCGCACGGATAGCGAAGCGGGTGCCGCCAAAGCAACTTCACAGTTTTCAAAGGATCACAAATCAGCCATAATGGCCGATCATTTAAATTCATTGGACCCATAAACATGGCCCAACAAATTTAGGGGCAATTGTAGGTACCCAGAATTTAGGACCATGGGCCTGGACGAGTAGCCCAGTTCTGGCGGCCCAAAATCCAGGCCCTCTATCTTTCATATTGACCCGGTCTCTCCCCACGATCCCATGAAGAGAAGTTATAGGGGAGCACAATCCCATGAAGGGAAAGGATAGGGAAGATGGCTAATAAGAAGGAACCCATCATCTCCACTAACGAACATACACATGTATAAATTAAACCCTAGGTCCGGGGCAAAGGACAAGTTGTATTCTCTGTACCTATTCTTCAGAATATAGATAAATAATACTGACTGAACCATCGTGGACGTAGGCACATCTTTGCTGAACCACGTACACCTGTTGTTGTGTGATCGCCATTTTATTTATTCTTTCTTGGTTATTACCTCTTTCATATTTATTTGTGTTGCATAATAATTGTCACCACAGGTATGTATAAAATAAATTATTTAAATAGATAAATAAAAATATAGTTCGTAAGATACAACAATGATTTTAAATAAAACAACTATTTTCCAAGATATTAAATAAACATCCTATTTAGTCAAATGGTAGAAACAAAATGTAAAAGAAATATAATCCTTGTTAGAAAACAAAAGAGAACTGGTATGAAAAGTTATGGAACCAAATTTCAAAAAAATGTACGGCCATGGCAAGAGATAATGACTTTGTGAAAAAAAAAATATTAGAAGAACAAATGGGACAAACACTAATGTGACTAGACAAAAACACATGGTCTAGGTATGGCAGTTATAGACGTTTGAAAAGCAAATGTATGGTAGAGTATATATATAGATATATAAACTAAATAGTATAAAAGATAAAAAATAAAGTAGACATGGGATAGGCGCAGGTATAATTATGATCGAACAAAAAACATCACCACTTAAATATTACTGTTTACATATATATAAACGCGTATATAAATATATAGAAAAATATATATAAAACCGTTCATAAGCAAGAGCAGTGGTCAAAACAAATAATAATAATTTGCTGGGCAAAAAAATATAAATATAAGTAAAACATGCAAATAAAAAAATTACCATGATTAGAACTACACGATTGTCTAGTATAATATCACTACCAACTCGGACAAAAACTTGACAAGATTTCTAACTGATAGCGTGTATATATATAGGCTGAATTATGGATGTGTAAGAGGCTTACAACAGGTTGCAAATATCATAGGTATCATCATACTTGTAGGAGTCTCAGTTATATAGTCACCGTCAAACTCTACAAATATTTATTTTTCATGCCTTTTTTTAAAAAAATTCCCAAAAAAGTACACGACATATTACATAGACGTCAACTGCTAAATAGCTTGGTGCTTTACTAAAAGAAATAGACACTAGATTCTTTTCCATAATTTTAACACAGATATATGCTACTTTCTTTTCCATAATTTAAACAAAAGGTTCTAACTACTAACTTCTCATTAAATGTCCTCAAGAACCATCTGATAAAAAATTACAAAGCATATATAACATATGATAAATGAAAGTATAGTTTACATAAAAGAGAATAAATAACTAATATCTATTGCGTATATAGAACTATATATATATATATATGTATGTATAATATGCGACTAAATATATATGTAAGTAATCTAATCTATAAATATATGCATATAAAGAGAATACAAAAACATATAAATAATATATAAAGAAAATGACGTACATAAAAAAAAATAACTAATGTATCTAAATAAGAAATATATAAAAACAATTATTATGTTATATTATAGTATAAGAAAAGTAAAACTAATGTGTAAGAAATTATATGTAACTGAAAATTTTGTTTTATAACATAGTTATATAACTCATATATGATATCAGTTATTTGTACATATAAATATTAGAATATTAAAAATATAATCACAACATATAACATGTATAGATATCTGTTAGTGTATTAAGGATGCAAGTTAGTTTTCTAGTTGTTTATATATACATATTATGACAACATCTTCCAAATGAATTGTAAAAGGCAAGTATGACAGTATATATGAGTTAACATTAGAACTATACTGAATAGAATAAATAAGTAATATTTATATAGTATAGTAATGAATAATGAACTATTATATTATAAGACATGTATATATATATATAAAAGTTTATAATATATATATATATATATATATACCAAAAGGGGAAGCAACGCATATAATAAAAACAGAAATTAATATTGAAAACTGAAAACTGAAATTACAATAACTGAAAGTAAACTTACAAAGATTACTGATTAATACAGTTGGTTGAACCGGATGAACTTGAAAGCATAATGTTTAATACAAGATGAAAATGAAAACTGAGAGAATAATAGAGAGATGGAGATAGAGAGAGTTTGCAGTAGTGAGATAGGAAATTGGACTCTGCCTTGAATGGATGACTGAATGCTCTATTTATAGTTGAAACTCCTTTGCTTTTACTTCGGGTGAATGGCTTTAACCTTGGGGTGAACTGCTTTAACCTTGGGTAACTGACTTTAACTTCGGGTGAACTACTTTTAACTTCGAATAAACCGCTTTAACCTTGGGTAAACTGCTAGTTGATAGAGTGTAAACCCGTGCAACAACACTGTTCATGGATAGTAACTTGTCGGGAAATATTTTAATCATTCGGCACTGTTCATGAATAGTAACATGTCGAGGAATATTTTTACTATTCATGAATAGTAACTCATCATTAAATTTTAACCAAATATTATCCTGTAAAAATAAATTTTATTATAAACTGTAAGGGTCTTGGGCATCTTGGAATAATGAACTCGAATATGGATCTGATGTGTTAACTTGGTGACTATTTGTTGACTCAGCAGAAGAGGTGGGAGAACAATAATTTTCCTCTTCGGCTTCAGCTTGAAGAAGAAGCTGTTTTGCTAAATCTTTGAGCTGCTGGGACTTTTTTGACTTGGCTAATGTTGTATCCATATAACCTTGACTAGATTTCTTAAGTGCTTGGACTGCTGGACTGGAATGACTGGTTGGCAAGAAAACTCCATTTGGACAACATTAATAATCCTTTGTTGATTGAAAGAGTCCCACCATTTAACATAAAATTGTCGGACTATTGTTGACTGCTTATTGCATATTGCCATTTGAATATCTATGGAACTTTGTATTTAATACAGAACAAAAGTACAACTGGGAATTGAGAATTATGTTCATTTACTTTAAAGACCGTGAAAAAATATTTAACTTGTTCTTGGAGGTCTGCAGGTAGGATATCTGGGATAGAACCACGTTGTGTCCACCACCGAAAAAACCAAGAAGGAATTTGACTTTTAAATTTTTGATCAAAGCAAAGAAACCAAGAATGAGTGAATGATTCATTTTGGTAAAAGCGAACTTTAAACCATGCTTCAATATAATCATAATAACTAAACCGAATTTGATGACTTGGGAGGGTTTTTAGAATGGAGGGATGGGATCCTCAATCTTGAAGAGAGATTATATTATTAATGTGCAAGGAATAGTAAAGAATCCTTGACGAATCGTTGCGATCAATGATTGCTTTAATACGAACTGATTCTGAGGAATAAAGAATATCCATGTAAAATTTTAAAGTCCTGGCAGGATGGTGGGGAGTGAAGTGCCAAGAGGGAGGAAAATAGTTTTTTACTAAATCAATTAGATTTTTAATATGAGTGTGATTTGGTTTAATAGAAAATAAATTTGAAAAATTTGGTTTGAGCACATAATCAGTTTTAGTAGGGTGATTATAAAATTTGGTTTTACTAATTTGTTGAATGGGCCGTGTAGCAAATGGGTCATTGACTAGGTATTGACTAGAAGAAGGCCCAAACTCTGCAGGAGTTGCAAGAGTGGAACTGTAACTAAAATTTGGTCTTGGAATGTTTCCAAGGACCTGGTATCTGTTTGTTACTTGGAGAGGGGATGCAATTTTAGTAGAAGGTTGGCTTGTTGGTAGAGCGAGGGTTGTAGTTGTCTTTTGGGGATTTTTCTCCGTCATTGTTATTCTGTAGAAATTCACGTGTGAGAAAATCAGGGATGGAATTCTCACTTCCTTTAATATACTCAATATCAAAATAAAAAATGCTCAGTATAGATTGCCATCTAACAAAAATTTGTTTAGAAGCAATATTGTGGACATCCTTTTCTAAAACATATTTTGCACTTTTACAATCCACACGGACTAAAAAATTTTGATTTAAAATGTCACTTTGAAATTTTGAAACACATAAAACAATAGATAATATTTCTTTTTTAATAGTATTATAATTACTTTGCGCTTTATTCCAGACTCCGGAATAGAATCAAATAATTTATTCAGGGGAATGAGGGTTAGTTTTCTGTTTAAGAATACCTCCGTAGCCAATGTCAGATGCATCGGTTTCAATGATTTTGAATGAATTTGGTGTAGAAAGACCAAGACAAGGTAGGGTTTTAACATATTTCTTGACATTTTGAACTATCGAGGTATGTTCTATAGTCCAAGGGGGAGGGTTACTTTGTAGTCGTTCAAATAATGGTTAGCATTGTTTGGATAAAATTCAGCAATGTAGTTCAATGATCCTAGAAATCTTTGAAGTTGCGTTTTCTCGAGGATTTCATCAGGAAATTTATCAGCAGATTGGATGGCCTTATCTATGGGACTAATTTTTCCTTGGTGAATATTATGAACTAAAAATCTAACTTTTGTTTGGAATAGATTGACTTTCGAGGCTGAAACCACTAAACCATTAATTTTTATTAGTTTAAAAAATAAATTTAAGTGTTTCCAATGTTCATGAATTGTGTGGGAATAGATGAGAACATCATCAATGTAGACAATCGTAAAATGGGATGAAGGGTTAAATATTTCATTCATGATATTCTAGAATTCACTACATATATTTTTTAGGCCAAATAACATGACACACCATTCATAGTGACCAAAGGGGGTTGTGAATGTAGTTTTGTATCTATCTTTTTTACGGATTTGTATTTGCCAAAATCCACTCTTCATATCAAACTTGGAAAAAATGGTTGCTTGATTTAATCGGTTCATGAGGTCACATTTATTTGGGATTGGATATCTTATCCATTCTAAAACTTTATTAAGTGGTTTGTAATTGATGACTAGCCTGGGTGCTCCGCGTTCTAATTCGGCATTTTTTCTGACATAGAATGGAGGGCATGACCAAGGAGATTTACTTTTTCTTATAATTCCTTTTTTTAATAAACCATTAATTTCATCTTTACATAGTTCCATATCTTCTTGATTCATTTGGATTGGCCTTGCTTTGGTAAGGATGAATTTTTCATTAAAATCTTTGGTGTATGGCAAAGTTACTATATGTTTCTTTCTATGTAAAAAGGCATTTGGTAGATCGGAACATATTTCATTTGTTAGTTTTAATTTGAAATTTTCTATTTTATCTTGGAGAATCTTGTTAGTAAGTTGATCTTATATCCTTTTGTATCTCACTTCTTCATTTAAAAAATTTAATTGTCTTCACTTGTATTGAAGACGGTTTACTGATATTGAAAAATCTTTGAGTGTTTTTAAATTTCTGACTTCTAGTTTTGAAAGAAATTCAAATTTTACTTGTTGGCCTAAGGCTAGGGAGGTTATTCCAGTATCACGAGTTGTGAATGGATATAGAAGATAACGAAAAGGTATTCCTAAGATTACCTTGTCAGTCATATTTTTTACTAAAACAAAAGGAGTTTTGTAACATACATTATTTTGACAAATATGTGCTTTGGGTAGTTTGAATTTGATTTGCATTTTACTTCTATAGGCTGAGTTTAATCGTTCAGATGTTTTATGATAATACCTAGTTGGAGTTAATCCTTCTTGTAGACAATTTAAATGTGCTCCAGAATTAATTAATGCAATGACTTTTATCTCATATTTTTTGTTAATAATTAAAGTTACTTGGACATGCCATTTTTGTAAATTAATTTGGTTTATGATATTTACTTGATGATCAGTTTCTTCCGTTGTTACTATTTTAGGTTCTTGTTCAGCTTCTGGTTCACTTTCTTCTGATGAGATGACTTGTTGCTTTTGGTAAGTTTGGTCTACTTTTAAAATAGTGATATCTTGTTTTAATTCTTTACTTTCTATTTTGATGTCTTTGATATCTTGTTTAATTATGTTGACCTCTCGTTGGAGATCTTGTAATGTAACTTCCTTGTGAGTTTTAAATCGTTTTAAAGTATCAGCAAGACTTATCTTATTTTGTGTATTTATACCACTTTCTTCTTTGGATAATAATTTTTTAAATTTTGAAAGGTATTGTGATTTTAATTCTCAATTTTCTATTTTTCAAATTAAATCAATTAGTAATTCTTCCGGTTCTTCTTGTTTAGTGAGAACATTGATAGTTTTACAGCAGTTGTCTTTGCATCCTAATTTTATATCTGGAGAACCAGAGTTTGTACCTGATTCATAGTAACTTGATGATTCATAATCAGTGTTTTGTTCACCTTCACTAGAAGAATTTTTTTGTTCAAAATTTTTGTATATTTCTTGTGTTACTTCAGATGATAGTTGTAACTGATTAATTTTGGATTTTACCTTGCATTTTGATTTATAATGACATGTTTTTCCACATTTATAACATTTTACTTTACATTTCTCATTTTTCTTATATTGTGGATTAGTTTGTGGTTTTTTATGTTTTTTTATAAAATTCCTTATTTTCTTTATTGTAAAATTTGTTATTTTTTAAATAGTTTTTTCTATGTCTCTTGTATTATTTTGGGTATGACTTGTAATTTTTATTTCTTGATGGGGCAACAGGGTTCAAACCATTTTATTCTCAAAAATTTTCCATTTCATATTTTGCCTTTAATTTTTCTTTATTAGCCTGGTTTCTTATTTTCATATCTATAAACATTTTTAATCCCTCTTTGTGGATTGTACTTATTATGTCTCCATATGTTAGATTGTTATAATCAATGTGTCCATTTGTGTTACTTAGAACTTCTCTTATTTTATGAGCAAATAAATTTGATAAACCATTAATAAATTTTTCTTTCCTAAATGGTTCATTACTATCGTCTCTAAGAATTACTCGTGATGTGAAAACATCTTTGTACCATCTAAAATCGCTTAAAGTTGGGCATCTAAGGTTACTTAGTTGATCATGAATTCTTGAGGTTATATTACTCGGTGTTCCTAAAAAATATTTTATTATTGTAAAAACTAGAGTGTTAACTCCATCTGGAATTCCCATTCCCATGTTTTCATAAAAAATTGGGAGGCCATTGGCATCTTGTTGGACGGAAGATTTAATTTGTTCCTGTGATTCTTTGGTAAGATGTTTATCCCACCAAGATTTTAATGTACAAGTTAATCCTGTTGTTAAAAGCTCAACTATTTCCGTTTGGGGAATGTTTTGATTGTTTAGGTAATTGTTGGCAACCATAGATGTGTGTTGCATTTTATTTAAGATTTCTTGTTCAGATAATCCATCTATGTTCCATTCATAAAGTCTATCTGATGAAACCGAGAATTGATTGTGTATATTTCTTTCTTCATATTACATATCTGGGGGTGTTGGTCTTGTCTACCAATTTTTTGTTAAGGTGGTTGGAGTTACTCTGGAGTTTTTTATTCTATTTAATTCAATATTAGTAAATTATTTTTCAATAGTCTGGATATCTTCATCTCTAGTAGATTCTTAGGATGAGTCTGTTTGGTTAATATAGGTATTTTTGTTGATAGTTGTAATAGTCTTTGATGATTCTGCTTTGATATCTTTAAGAATTTTTTCTATTTTATCTAGAGTTTTCTCAGACTTTGTTTGTAAATTTATTCCTTTTCGAACCTCTGGAAGTTGAATTAAAGGTATTTCTCTTTTATATGGTAGGTTTGGTTTGTCTAACTTGTTTTAAATGGATTCTAGTTGTTTTCCAAAAGTATTCAGGTATTGGTTAGTGTAATTATTTTGTTCAATAATTTTTTTGATTTCATCATTAGTAGAAGTGACTTTAAAGGGTGTAGCAACTACTTCTATTCCCATGTGATTTACTAAAATGGTTTCTAGTGGAGGGTGACTAGACGAGACTGTAGTTTTGTCTTGTTTTTTCCATTTTACTTTTGTTAGGACATTTATTTTGTGATAATAGTTATCTAAATAGTCAAAGAACTTTATGTTCGTTCTTATTTCATTCATTAAAGTTTTCCACTTTCTTATTATTTTATCCATTTCTCTTGGGGAGTAATTTTCTCGATATGCTCGTCGTTTAATACGATTTTCTTTTGACTCAAAATCTTCTCCTAATTTAATCATGTCAATTTTATAGTCTTTATTGATTGTTAAGAATTGGTGATTTACTGAACCTATTTCAAAATTTGTTTGGGTGGAGGAATGTTGATCTTCATCATCATTAAAATTTGAGGTTGCTGTATAATAAGGTTTACTTACTTGGGAAGTTGTATCAATTTCGTTTAACTTAAGATTATGTCTAGGTATTAGATCATCATCTTTTCTTGTTGAATAACTCGTTTAGGATTTACTATCATCTCTGGATTTACTATCATCTCTAATATGAAGATTTTTAAATCGTGGTTGATCAAAACTTATTCTAACTGAGTCGTCAATGTATTCTTGGATTCGTTCAAGATTAATAGCATTGTTTTTCACTTTTCGGGGATGATTTTCATTCTCTAATAACCAATCGTTTGGTAAATTAATATTTTTCCAATTTATTGACCTATGGACTTGAATATTAGCATCATTTGTACTGCTTCGTATGAGTAGAGTTTTATCTTTTGGACTTTTTACTAAAGCGTGGACATTTAGATTTGTCCTTAAACATTTGTACAAAATTCTGTAAATTAAAGCAAGTGGTTTACTTCCTTCTAACATTTCATATCCAGATGTTTTAATATTTAGTGTCATGGTTTTTAATATGCGAGGGTCAGTTAAACTTAATGTAAAATCAGGAAAACAATTAAAATGTATTGGACCATTAAAAAGGTTTGATTCCATCTTTCCTAAAATACTAGTGTTGTAATTAGTATGTCTAGCATCTCTATGACATAAGAGGATGTAGGCATTTATTCCTTTACTGGTTAATGGTTTGACTGCGACTTGTATTAATCCTATGTGTAGGAAATTGAATCCATTTTTTCTTTGTTTTGTAATAGCTTCACTAGTTAATAGTTGAATTCTATCGTGTTCTTTATTTAAAGCATAAACATGTTTAACAGTTTTAACATTGTAATTAGTACTAAAGGATGTCTTTAGGAAACTAGTTTTGTAAATTTCTTTTGTTGGGACTTTGGAAATATTCCAATCATTTAAATCTAAATTTACTTCTTCATAAACATGTTCTTCTTCGTTTATTATGTCTGGGGGAAAAGCTAAAGAAGACCTAGAGCTAGAACTAGCCAAAGAATTTGATCTAAGTAATCTATTCATTTTAAAGCTTTTAGAGGAACCTATTTTCTTTTTACAATTTTCATGTTTGTTTTCTCAAAATGTTTCAATACATACCCTCTCATACCTATCCGATCAAGCCACTCTCTTGGGTCTTATTGTTTGGATACCGAATTTACTGTTCAGGTGATCAAACAAGTCGGGATGATAAAACACAAAGGGTGTAAGAATCAAATCGGTGAGAACTTGGCTTTAAAGGAGAACTGAAAATATAGATCAAGCAAAATAATTGGGAACTTGGCTCTGATACCAAAAGGGGAAGCAACGCATATAATAAAAACATAAATTAATATTGAAAACTAAAAACTGAAATTACAATAACTGAGAGTAAACTTACAAGGATTATTGATTAGTACAGTTGGCTGAACCAGATGAACTTGAAAGCATAATGTTTAATACAAGATGAAAATGAAAACTAAGAGAATAATAGATAGATGGATATAGAGAGAGAGAGTTTGCAGTAGTGAGATAGGAAATTTGACTCTGCCTTGAATGGATGACTGAATTCTCGATTTATAGTTGAAACTCCTTTGCTTTTACTTTGGGTGAACTGCTTTAACCTTGGGGTGAACTGCTTTAATCTTGGGTAAATGACTTTAACTTCGGGTGAACTGCTTTTAATTTCGAGTAAACTGCTTTAACCTTGGGTAACTGATTTTAACATTGGGTAAACTGCTAGCTGATAGACTATAAACCCGTGTGATAGCACTGTTCATGAATAGTAACTTATCGGGGAATATTTTAATCATTCGGCACTGTTCATGAATAGTAACACGACGAGGAATATTTTTACTATTCATAAATAGTAACTCATCATTAAATTTTAACCAAATATTATCCTGTAAAAATAAATTTTATTACAAACTGTAAGGGTATTGGGCATCTTGGAATAATGAACTCGAATATGGATCTGATGTGTTAACTTGGTGACTATTTGTTGACTCGGCAGAAGAGGTGGGAGAACAATAATTTTTCTCTTCGGCTTCAGCTTGAAGAATAAGCTGTTTTGCTAAATCTTTGACCTGCTGGGACTTTTTTGACTTGGCTAATGTTGTATCCATAGAACCTTAACTAGATTTCTTAACTGCTTGGACTAGAATGACTGGTTGGCAAGGAAACTCCATTTAGATAGCAACAATAATCCTTTGTTGATTGAAAGAGTCCCACCATTTAACATAAAATTATCGGACTATTGTTGACTACTGTATTGCATATTGCCATTTGAATATCCATGGAACTTTGTATTTGCTACAGAATAAAAGTAAAACTCAGAATTGAGAATTATGTTCATTTAGTTTAAAGACCGTGGAAAAATATTTAACTTGTTCTTGGAGGTCTGCAGGTAGGATATCTGGGATAGAATCATGTTGTGTCCACCACCGAAAAAACCAAGAAGGAATTTGACTTTTAAATTTTTGATCAAAGCAAAGAAAACAAGAATGAGTGAATGGTTCATTTTGGTAAAAGAGAACTTTAAACCGTGCTTCAATATAATCATAATAACTAAACTGAATTTGATGACTTGGTAGGGTTTTTAGAATGGAGGGATGGGATCCCCAATCTTGAAGAGAGATTATATTATTAATGTGCAAGGAATGGTAAAGAATCCTTGACGAATCGTTGCGATCGGTGATTGCTTTAATACGAACTGATTCTGAGGAATAAAGAATATCCATGTAAAATTTTAAAGTCTTGGCAGGATGGTGGGGAGTGAAGTGCCAAGAGGGAGAAAAATAGTTTTTTACTAAATCAATTGGATTTTTAATATGACTGTGATTTGTCTCAATAGAAAATAAATTTGAAAAATTTGGTTTGAGCACATAATCAGTTTTAGCAGGGTGATTATAAAATTTGGTTTTAGTAATTTGTTGAATAAGCCGTGTAGCAAATGGGTCATTGACTAGGTATTGACTAGAAGAAGGCCCAAACTCTGCAGGAGTTGCAAAAGTGAAACTGTAACTAAAATTTGGTCTTGGAATGTTTCCAAGGACCTGGTATCTATTTGTTACTTGGAGAGGGGATGCAATATTATAGAAGGTTGGCTTGTTGGTAGAGCGAGGGCTCTAGTTGTCTTTTGGGGATTTTTCTCCGTCATTGTTATTCTGTAGAAATTCACGTGCGAGAAAATCAGGGATGGAATTCTCACTTCCTTTAATATACTCAATATCAAAATAAAAAATGCTCAGTATAGATTGCCATCTAGCAAAAATTTGTTTAGAAGCAATATTGTGGACATCCTTTTCTAAAACATATTTTGCACTTTTACAATCCACACGGACTAAAAATATTTGATTTAAAATGTCACTTTGAAATTTTGAAACACATAAAACAATAGATAATATCTCTTTTTTGATAGTACTATAATTACTTTGCGCTTTATTCCAGACTCCGGAATGGAATCGAACAATTTGTTCAGGGTAATGAGGGTTAATTTTCTGTTTAAGAATACCTCCGTAGCCAATGTCAGATGCATCGGTTTCAATGATTTTGAATGAATTTGGTGTAGAGAGACCAATACAAGGTAGGGTTTTAACATATTTCTTGACATTTTGAACTATCGAGGTATGTTCTATAGTCCAAGGGGGAGGTTTACTTTGTAGCCGTTCAAATAATGGTTTGCATTGTTTGCGAAGGTCTGTATAAAATTCAGCAATGTAGTTCAATGATCCTAGAAATCTTTGAAGTTGCGTTTTCTCGAGGATTTCATCAGGAAATTTATCAGCAGATTGGATGGCCTTATCTATGGGACTAATTTTTCCTTGGTGAATATTATGACATAAAAATCTAACTTTTGTTTAAAATAGATTGACTTTCGAGGCTGAAACCACTAAACCATTAATTTTTATTAGTTTAAAAAATAAATGTAAGTGTTTCCAATGTTCATCAATTGTGTGGGAATAGTTGAGGACATCATCAATGTAGACAATCGTAAAATGGTATGAAGGGTTAAATATTTCATTCATGATATTCTGTAATTCACTAGGTGCATTTTTTAGGACAAATGGCATGACACGCCGTTCATAGTGACCAAAGGGGGTTGTGAATGCAGTTTTGTATCTATCTTTTTTATGGATTTGTATTTGCCAAAATCCACTCTTCATATCAAACTTGGAAAAAATGGTTGCTTGATTTAATCGGTTCATGAGGTCACATTTATTTGGGATTGGATATCTTATCCATTCGAAAACTTTATTAAGTGGTTTGTAATTGATGACTAGCCTCGGTGCTCCGCATTCTAATTCGGCATTTTTTTTGATATAGAATGAAGGGCATGACCAAGGAGATTTACTTTTTCTTATAATTCCTTTTTTTTAATAAACCATTAATTTCATTTTTACATAGTTCCATATCTTCTTGATTCATTTGGATTGGCCTTGCTTTGGTAGGGATGAATTTTTCATTGAAATCTTTGGTGTATGACAAAGTTACTATATGTTTCTTTCTATGTAAAAAGGCATTTGGTAGATCGGAACAGATTTCATTTGTTAGTTTTAATTTGAAATTTTCTATTTTATCTTGGAGAATCTTGTTAGTAAGTTGATCTTCAATGCTTTTGTATCTCACTTCTTCATTTAAAAAATTTAATTGTCTTCTCTTGTATTGGAGAAAGTTTACTGATATTGAAAAATCTTTGAGTGTTTTTAAATTTCTGACTTCTGGTTTTGAAAGAAATTCAAATTTTACTTTTTGGCCTAAGGCTAGGGAGGTTATTCCAGTATCACTAGTTGTGAACGGATATAGAAGACAAAGAAAAGGGATTCCTAAGATTACCTTGTCAGTCATATTTTTTACTAAAACAAAAGGAGTTTTGTAACATACATTAGTTTGACAAATATGTGCTTTGGGTAGTTTGTATTTGATTTGCATTTTACTCCCATTGGCTGAATTTAATCGTTCAGATGTTTTATGATAATACCTGGTTGGAGTTAATCCTTCTTGTAGACAATTTAAATCTGCTCCAGAATTAATTAATGCTATGACTTTTATCTCATATTCTATGTTAATAATTAAAGTTACTTGGACATGCCATTTTTGTAAATTAATTTGGTTTATGATATTTACTTGATGATCAGTTTCTTCCGTTGTTACTATTTTAGGTTCTTGTTCAGCTTCTGGTTCACTTTCTTCTTAGGAGATGACTTGTTGCTTTTGGAAAGTTTGGTCTACTTTTAAAATAGTGATATCTTGTTTTAATTCTTTACTTTCTATTTTGATGTCTTTGATATCTTGTTTAATTATGTTGACCTCTCGTTGGAGATCTTGTAATGTAACTTCCTTGTGAGTTTTAAATCGTTTTAAAGTATTATCAAGACTTATCTTATTTTGTGTATATATACCACTTTCTTCTTTGGATAATAATTTTTTAAATTTCGAAAGTTATTGTGATTTTAATTCTCGATTTTCTATTTTTCTAATTAAATCAATTAGTAATTCTTCCTGTTCTTCTTGTTTAGTGAGAACATTGACAGTTTTACAGCAGTTGTCTTTGCATCGTAATTTTATATCTGGAGAACCATAGTTTGTACATGATTCATAGTAACTTGATGATTCATAATCAGTGTTTTGTTCACCTTCACTAGAAGAATTTTTTAGTTCAAAATTTTTGTATATTTCTTGTGTTACTTCAGATGATAGTTGTAATTGGTTAATTTTGGATTTTACCTTACATTCCGATTTGTAATGACATGTTTTTCCATATTTATAATATTTTACTTTACTTTTGTAATTTTTCTTATATTGTGGATTAGTTTTGGTTTTTTATGTTTTTTTATAAAATTTCTTATTTTCTTTATTGTAAAATTTGTTATTTTTGAAATAGTTTTTTCTATGTCTCTTGTATTGTTTTGGGTACGACTTGTAATTTTTATTTCTTGATGGGGCAACAGGGTTCAAACCATATTGTTCACAAAAATTTTCCATTTCATATTTTGCCTTTAATTTTTCTTTATTAGCCTTGTTGCTTATTTTCATATCTATACACATTTTTAATCCCTCTTTCTCGATTGTACTTATTATTTTATCCATTTCTCTTGGGGAGTACTTTTCTCGATATGCTCGTCGTTTAGTACGGTTTTCTTTTGGCTCAAAATCTTCTCCTGATTTAATCATGTTAATTTTATAGTCTTTATTGATTGTTAATAATTGGTGATTTACTGAACCTATTTCAAAATTTATTTGGGTGGGGGAATATTGATCTTCATCATTATTAAAATTTGAGGTTACTGTATAACAAGGTTTACTTACTTGGGAAGTTGTATCAATTTCTTTTAACTTAAGATTACATCTTGGTATTAGATCATCATCTTTTCTTGTTGAATAACTCATTTGTGATTTACTATCATCTCTGGATTTACTATCATCTCTAATATGAAGATTTTTAAATCGTGGTTGATCAAAACTTATTCTAACTGAGCCGTCAAGGTATTCTTGGATTCGTTCAAGATTAATAGCATTGTTTTGCACTTTTCGGGGATGATTTTCATTCTCTAATAACCAATCGTTTGGTAAATTAATATCTTTCCAATTTATTGACCCAGGGACTTGAATATTAGCATCATTTGTACTGCTTCGTATGAGTAGAGTTTTATCTTTTGGACTTTTTACTAAAGCGTGGACATTTAGATTTGTCCTAAAATATTTGTAATAAATTCTGTAAATTAAAGCAAGTGGTTTACTTCCTTCTAACATTTCATAGCCAGATGTTTTAATATTTAGTGTCGTGGTTTTTAATATGTGAGGGTCAGTTAAACTTAATGTAAAATTAGGAAAACAATTAAAATGTATTGGACCATTAAAAAGGCTTGATTCCATCATTCCTAAAATACTAGTATTGTAATTATTATGTCTAGCATCTCTAAGACATAAGAGGATAGAGGCATTTATTCCTTTACTGGTTAATGGTTTGACTGCGACTTGTATTAATCCTATGTGTAGGAAATTGAATCCATTTTTTCTTTGTTTTGTAATAGTTTCATTAGTTAATAGTTGAATTCTATCGTGTTCTTTATTTAAAGCATACACATGTTCAATAATTTTAACATTGTAATTAATACTAAAGGATGACTTTAGGAAACTAGTTTTGTAAATTTCTTTTGTTGGGACTTCGAAAATATTCCAATCATTTAAATCTAAATTTACTTCTTCATAAACATGTTCATCTTCGTTTATTATGTCTGGGGGGAAAAGCTAAAGAAGTCCTAGAGCTAGAACTAGCCAAAGAATTTGATCTAAATAATCTATTCATTTTAAAGCTTTTAGAGGAACCTATTTTCTTTTTACAATTTTCATGTTTGTTTTCTCAAAATGTTTCACTACATACCCTCTCATACCTATCCTCTCAAGCCACTCTCTTGGGTCTTATTGTTTGGATACCGGATTTACTGTTCAGGTGATCTAACAAGTTGGGATGATAAAACACGAAGGGTGTAGGAATCAAATCGGTCAGAACTTGACTTTAAAGGAGAACTGGAAATATAAATCAAGCACAATAACTGGGAACTTGGATCTGATACCAAAAGGGGAAGCAATGCATATAATAATCAAATTGTCCATATGTTAGATTGTACTTATTATGAAACTCGGAATATAGATCAATGTGTCCATAATAATAAACACAAAGGGTGTAAGAATAAAATCGGTCAGAAATTGGCTTTAAAGGAGAACTGGAAATATAGATCAAGCACAATAACTGGGAACTTGGCTTTGATACCAAAAGGGGAAGTAGCGCATATAATAAAAAAAGAATTTAATATTGAAAATTGAAAACTGAAATTATAATAACTGAAAGTAAACTTACAAAGATTACTGATTAATACAGTTGGTTGAACCGGATGAACTTGAAAGCATAATGTTTAATACAAGATGAAAATGAAAACTAAGAGAATAATAGAGAGATGGAAATAGAGAGAGAGTTTGCAGTAGTGAGATAGGAAATTGGACTCTGCCTTGAATGGATGACTGAATGCTCTCTATATAATTGAAACTCCTTTGCTTAACAGATATAGAAGACAAAGAAAAGGGATTCCTAAGATTACCTTATCAGTCATGTTTTTTACTAAAACAAAAGGAGTTTTGTAACATACATTATTTTGACAAATATGTGCTTTGGGTAGTTTGTATTTGATTTGCATTTTACTTTCAGATGTTTTATGATAATAATTGGTTGAAATTATTCCTTCTTGTAGACAATTTAAATCTTCTCCAGAATCAATTAATGCTATGACTTTTATCTCATATTCTTTGTTAATACTTAAAGTTACTTGTACATGCTATTTTTGTAAATTAATTTGGTTTATGATATTTACTTGATGATCAGTTTCTTCCGTTGTTACTATTTTAGGTTCTTGTTCAGCTTCTGGTTCACTTTCTACTAAGGAGATTGCTGCTTTTGGAAAGTTTGGTCTACTTTTAAAATAGTGATATCTTGTTTTAATTCTTTACTTTCTATTTTGATCTCTTTGATATCTTGTTTAATTATGTTGACCTCTCGTTGGAGATCTTGTAATGTAACTTCCTTGTGAGTTTTAAATCGTTTTAAAGTATTATCAAGACTTATCTTATTTTGTGTATTTATACCACTTTATTCTTGGGATAATAATTTTTTAAATTTTGAAAGGTATTGTGATTTTTATTCTCGATTTTCTATTTTTCCAATTAAATCAATTAGTAATTCTTCCTGTTCTTCTTGTTTAGCGAGAACATTGATAGTTTTACAACAGTTGTCTTTGCATCCTCATTTTATATCTGGAGAACCAGAGTTTGTACCTGATTCATAGTAACTTGATGATTCATAATCAGTGTTTTGTTCACATTCACTACAAGAATTTTTTTGTTTAAAATTTTTG
This sequence comes from Sambucus nigra, assembly GCA_949130495.1. Classification (NCBI taxonomy): domain Eukaryota; kingdom Viridiplantae; phylum Streptophyta; class Magnoliopsida; order Dipsacales; family Adoxaceae; genus Sambucus; species Sambucus nigra. Next base: position 313,900,859 of record OX422213.1, read on the forward strand.
TATATTTCTCGTGTTACTTCAGATGATAGTTGTAACTGGTTAATTTTGGATTTTACCTTATATTCCGATTTGTAATGACCTATTTTTCCACATTTATAACATTTTACTTTAATTTTGTCATTTTTCTTATATTGTGGATTAGTTTGTGGTTTTTTATGTTTTTTATAAAATTCCTTATTTTCTTTATTGTAAAATTTGTTATTTTTGAAATATTTTTTTCTATGTCTCTTGTATTGTTTTGGGTATGACTTGTAATTTTTATTTCTTGATGGGGCAACAGGGTTCAAACCATATTGTTCACAAAAAATTTCCATTTCATATTTTGCCTTTAATTTTTCTTTATTAGCCTCGTTGCTTATTTTCATATCTATACACATTTTTAATCCCTCTTTCTTGATTGTACTTATTATTTTATCCTTTTCTCTTGGGGAGTACTTTTCTCGATATGCTCGTCGTTTAGTACGGTTTTCTTTTGATTCAAAATCTTCTCCTAATTTAATCATGTCAATTTTATAGTATTTATTAATTGTTAATAATTGGTGATTTACTGAACCTGTTTCAAAATCTGTTTGAGTGGGGGAATGTTGATCTTCATCATCATTAAAATTTGAGGTTGTTATATAATAAGGTTTACTTACTTGGTAAGTTGTATCAGTTTCTTTTGACTTAAGATTACGTCTAGGTATTAGATCATCATCTTTTCTTGTTGAATAACTCGTTTGGGATTTACTATCATCTATGGATTTACTATCATCTCTAATACGAAGATTTTTAAGTCGTGGTTGATCAAAACTTATTCTAACTGATCCATCAAGGTATTCTTGGATTCGTTCAAGATTAATAGCATTGTTTTTCACTTTTCGGGGATGATTTTCATTCTCTAATAACCAATCGTTGGTAAATTAATATCTTTCCAATTTATTGACCTAGGGACTTGAATATTAGCATCATTTGTACTACTTTGTATGAGTAGATTTTTGTCTTTTGGACTTTTTACTAAAGCGTGGACATTTAGATTTGTCATTAAACATTTGTAATAAATTCTGTAAATTAAAGCAAGTGGTTTACTTCCTTCTAACATTTCATATCCAGATGTTTTAATATTTAGTGTCATGGTTTTTAATATGTGAGGGTCAGTTAAACTTAATGTAAAATCAGGAAAACAATTAAAATGTATTGGACCATTAAAAAGGCTTGATTCCATCATTCCTAAAATACTAGTGCTGTAATTAGTATGTCTAGCATCTCTAAGACACTGGTTAATGGTTTGGCTGCGACTTGTATTAATCCTATGTGTAGGAAATTGAATCCATTTTTTCTTTGTTTTGTAATAGCTTCACTAGTTAATAGTTGAATTCTATCTTGTTCTTTATTTAAAGCATAAACATGTTCAACAGTTTTAACATTGTAATTAGTACTAAAGGATGACTTTAGGAAACAAGTTTTGTAAATTTCTTCTGTTAGGACTTTGGGAATATTCTAATCATTTAAATCTAAATTTACTTCTTCATAAACATGTTCTTCTTCGTTTATTATGTCTGGGGGAAAAGGTAAAGAAGACCTAGAGCTAGAACTAGCCAAAGAATTTGATCTAAATAATCTATTCATTTTAAAACTTTTAGAGGAACCTATTTTCTTTTTACAATTTTCGTGCTGGTTTTCTCAATATGTTTCAATACATAACTTCTCATACCTATCCTCTCAAGCCACTCTCTTGGGTCTTATTGTTTGGATACCGAATTTACTGTTCAGGTGATCTAACAAGTTGGGATGATAAAACACAAAGGGTGTAAGAATCAAATCGGTCAGAACTTGGCTTTAAAGGAGAACTGGAAATATAGATCAAGAACAATAACTGGGAACTTGGCTCTGATACCAAAAGGGTTGAATATCAACTTACTAACAAGATTCTCCAAGATAAAATAGAAAATTTCAAATCAAAACTAACAAATGAAATATGTTTCAATCTACCAAATGCCTTTTTACATTGAAAGAAACATATAGTAACTTTGCCATACACCAAAGATTTTAATTAAAAATTCATCCCTACCAAAGCAAGACCAATCCAAATGAATCAAGAAGATATGGAACTATGTAAAGATGAAATTAATGGTTTATTACAAAAAGGAATTATAAGAAAAGTAAATCTCCTTGGTCATGCCCTGCATTCTATGTCAGAAAAAATGACGAATTAGAACGCGGAGCACCCAGGCTAGTCATCAATTACAAACCACTTAATAAAGTTTTAGAATGGATAAGATATCCAATCCCAAATAAACGTGAACTCATGAACCGATTAATCGAGCAACCATTTTTTCCAAGTTTGATATGAAGAGTGGATTTTGGCAAATACAAATCCATGAAAAAGATAGATACAGAACTGCATTCACAACCCCCTTTGGTCACTATGAATGGTGAGTCATGCCATTTGGCCTAAAAAATGCACCTAGTGAATTTCAGAATATCATGAATGAAATATTTAACCCTTCATCCCGTTTTACGATTGTCTACATTGATGATGTCCTCCTCTATTCCCACACAATTGAGGAACATTGGAAACACTTAAATTTATTTTTTGAACTAATAAAAATTAATGGTATAGTGGTTTCAGCCTCGAAAGTCAATCTATTCCAAACAAAAGATATATTTTTAGGTCATAATATTCACCAAGGAAAAATTAGTCCTATAGATTGGGCCATCCAATTTGCTGATAAATTTTTCGATGAAATCCTCGAGAAAACGCAACTTCAAAGATTTCTAGGATCATTGAACTACATTTCTGAATTTTATCCAAACCTTCGCAAACAATGCAAACCATTATTTGAATGGCTACAAAGTAACCCTTCCCCTTGGACTATAAAATATACCTCGATAGTTCAAAATGTCAAGAAACATGTTAAAACCCTACCTTGTCTTGGTCTTTCTACACCAAATTCATTCAAAATCAATGAAACCAATGCATCTGACATTGGCTATGGAGGTATTCTTAAACAGAAAATTAACCCTCGTTCCCCTAAACAAATTGTTCGATTCTATTCCGGAGTCTGGAATAAAAGAGCAAAGTAATTATAGTACTATTAAAAAAGAAATATTATCTATTATTTTATGTGTTTTGAAATTTCAAAGTGACATTTTAAATCAAAATTTTTTAGTCCGTGTGGATTATAAAAGTGCAAACTATGTTTTAGAAAAGGATGTCCACAATATTGCTTCTAAACAAATTTTTGCTAGATGGAAATTTATACTGAGCATTTTTTATTTTGATATTGAGTATATTAAAGGAAGTGAGAATTCCATCCCTGATTTTCTCACATGTGAATTTCTACAGAATAACAATGACGGAGAAAAATCCCCAAAAGATAACTAGATCCCTCGCTCCATCCACAAGACAACTTTCTACTAAAATTGCATCCCCTCTCCAAGTAACAAACAAATACTAGGTCCTTGGAAACATTCCAAGACCAAATTTCAGTTACAGTTCCACTCTTGCAACTCCTGCAGAGTTTGGGCCTTCTTCTAGTCAATACCTAGTCAATGACCCATTTGCTACACACCCCATTTAACAAATTACTAAAATCAAATTTTATAATCACCCTGCAAAAATTGATTATGTGCTCAAACCAAATTTTTCAAATTTATTTTCTATTGAGCCAAATCACAATCATATTAAAAATCCAATTGATTTAGTAAAAAACTATTTTCCTCCCTCTTGGCACTTCACTCCCCACCATCCTGCCAAGACTTTAAAATTTTACATGGATAGTCTTTATTCCTCAGAATCAGTTCGTATTAAAGCAATCACCGATTGCAACGATTCGTCAAGGATTCTTTACCATTCCTTGCACATTAATAATATAATCTCTCTTCAAGATTGGGGATCCCATCCCTCCATTCTAAAAACCCTCCCAAGTCATCAAATTCAGTTTAGTTATTATGATTATATTGAAGCATGGTTTAAATTTCTCTTTTACCAAAATGAATCATTCACTCATTCTTGGTTGCTTTGCTTTGATAAAAAAATTTAAAAGTAAAATTCCTTCTTGGTTTTCCCAGTGGTGGACACAACATGGTTCTATCCCAGATATCCTACCTGCAGACCTCCAAGAACAAGTTAAATATTTTTCCACCGTCTTTAAAGTAAATGAACATAATTCTCAGTTCCCAGTTTTACTTTTGTTCTGTAGTAAATACAAAGTTTCATGGATATTCAAATGGCAATATGCAATACAACAGTCAACAATAGTCTGGCAATTTTATGTTAAATGGTGGGACTCTTTCAATCAACAAAGGATTATTAATGCTGTCCAAATGGAGTTTCCTTGCCAACCAGTCATTCCAGTCCAAGCAGTCCAAGCAGTTAAGAAATCTAGTCAAGGTTCTATGGATACAACATTATCCAAGTCAAAAAAGTCCCAGCAGGTCAAAGATTTAGCAAAACAACTTATTCTTCAAGCTGAAGCCGAAGAGGAAAATTATTTTTCTCCCACCTCTTCTGCCGAGTCAACAAATAGTCACTAAGTTAACACATCAGATCCATATTCGAGTTCATTATTCCAAGATGCCCAAGACCCTTACAGTTTGTAATAAAATTTATTTATACAGGATAATATTTAGTTAAAATTTAATGACGAGTTACTATTTATGAATAGTAAAAATATTCCTCGGCATGTTACTATTTATGAACAGTGCCGAATGATTAAAATATTCCCCGATAAGTTACTATTCATGAACAGTGCCATCGCACTAGTTTACAGTCTATCAGCTAGCAGTTTACCCAAGGTTAAAATCCGTTACCCAAGGTTAAAGCGATTTATTCGAAGTTAAAAGCAGTTCACCCGAAGTTAAAGTCATTTACCCAAGGTTACTGCAGTTCACCCGAAGTTAAAGCCAGTTACCCTAGGTTAAAGCAGTTCACCCCAAGGTTAAAGCAGTTCACCCGAAGTAAAAGCAAAGGAGTTTCAACTATAAATAGAGCATTCAGTCATCCATTCAAGGCAGGGTCCAATTTCCTATCTCACTACTGCAAACTCTCTCTCTATCTCCATCTCTATATTATTCTCTCAGTTTTCATTTTCATCTTGTATTAAACATTATGCTTTCAAGTTCATCCGGTTCAACCAACTGTATTAATCAGTAATCTTTGTAAGTTTACTTTCAGTTATTGTAATTTCAGTTTTCAATATTAATTTCTGTTTTTATTATATGCGCTGCTTCCCCTTTTGGTATATATATATATATATATAATGTATATTAGAAAATGTTTACATAATACTCAATAAATATATGTTTGGAATCATCAAAATCAATATAATACATTAAACTAAAATGTACATTAATTACAATTAAAATCAATTAGAGGGTTAAATATATTTTCGTTTAACAGTCTCCCCCTTTTTGATGATGACAAACAATGATTCACAATTATTCTAAAAATGAAATATCAAGCGCAAATACGTGAATCGTAAATATTTATCCCCCTTTGACATTATCAAAATGACATTTAAATAAATCTCGTGTCAAGGGTAAAAAGGGAATCTTCCCCTATCAAAAATAATCTGTTCCTGGGATTGAACGAAAAACCATAAGAGCATATATGAATATAATGCAATTTCAGAATTTCAATACGCACATACTTTATCATAAAAAATTCTCAAATAATGCAATAGAATTTTCGGATGTACATGATTAGAATCAAATAACTCACAAGTCACCAAGATGATAAAATCAATAAGTTCAAGTGCATAATGGTGAATATTTCACAACTCAATGTTTTTAAATAATTTGAATTATGCGCATAACATGAGTTAAAATATAGCGTTATATAGCAAAAAAAATATTGCTTAATGTTCATGCTTTGCCATTTTCGAGATACGAGCATAAGATTCTCGGAATAATCAATCATATTGCAATATTAATAATAAACTATTAAAATTCATGATCAAGAAATTTTTAGATAATCAAATTCAATTATCATTTATCTCCCCCCTAAGGGATACCAATGAAGGCATATATGCATATAATAACCATGGTGCATCTTTTCGAGAGATAAAGATATAATCAATATTTTCTATCATAAAATTATTTTTCACAAGTCTCGATATATTCACAAATCAACTTTAAATTCAATAATCATGTGATTTTCAATCAAGCTCAAATATCTCATGTTTTAATTTCATTCAACAACAATATATTCATAAATAACAATTTCAATAATCATAAGACTTTTTCATTTTTCAATGGAGCATGAACATCTCAAATGTCATTTTACCTTAAAAAAAATATATCAAGAAAGTTAATAATATTCAAACAATGGGACTAATCTCCCAAGTTTTGAAACAAAGATAATATGTATACATATATGACACCAAGTGTTGCTTTCTTTTAAAAAAAAACATTCTTCATGAATTCCAATAGCTAATCAAATAACATGCCATAAATTTAAGTCATAAAGATCTATATGTTCATATAATTAAACTTAATGAATGAATATCATAATATTAACATGTGGCACATGTAACTAGTAACTTTACACATGACATTTTGGTTTCAAATTAATATACAATAAAGTCATGAATTAATCCAATATAATTAACAACAAATACATGTCAAGATGTAACACACACAAAAATATGAATTTTCATCTTAAAAAAAATTATCATCAAATCAAGTGCTTTAATCATCAAGAATCCAACAAAATTATCAACAACAAACTCGTATGCTTTAATAAAAAAAAACTAATCCAAGTGGAAGTTTGAGGCTTCAACACATAATGAAATAATATCAATAAAGGCCATATTAGAAAGAGATAGACTAAGCATAAATAATTGAATGATTTTCAATTAAGATCATATGACAAATTAATAAAGAATTATGAGATATTTCAAGAACGATGTACCTCACAACCTTACCAATACCAAAGACATATCCACAAAATTCTCTTCAAGTGTGACATTTTCATCCATTGGCAATGATACTTATTCAATTTGACTTCCTTACCATATTATATCCTTTGAAAATCCATAACTCATTTCAAGATGAAGCCTACAAAACTTAAAAGATATTCTCTTTTGATACCAAGAGTGTGTTAGGTCAATAAAGCATTATTGAAGAGCAAATTTCAGAATTCATTTCCTTAAAAAAATTCAAGCATGGTCATAATAAAAGATAATCATCAAGATCAATAATGACAAACTATCATATAATCATAAATGTCATTTTAATCATATTCAAAAATAGATTAATCATCAAAACAAAATTATGAGCCATATGCTTTTAAAGAAAAAATAGACTTAGTCACAAATTCAAGCACTAAACATATTTGAAAAAAAAGATTATTAAGTATTATTAAGCATATAAAATATGAAAACAACATACCAAATTATTTATCAAGTAAATAACGTGTTCAACTTAAACATATAAACAAGAACAAAAAATCTAGCATTAATTCTATTCTCATAAATTTTTATTTTGTTCAAGTGCCAATACCGGTTTTGTACATAAAAATATTTTCCTTTGGAACCCAATATATGTGTGATTTATAGGGATTAGCATACATAATTGTTTCCTTTGGAATCCAAGATAACTTAGTATTATTATACCTCCTTTTTCTAAAGTGACAAAATTTGGAATAATGTGTATGTCTACCACAATATGTGCATAAAGAGTTAATATGACTACATGAGCATCATTTTTAATTAAATTGGAATAATTATTTTTCTCATTTTCTTCATCATATCCTATACCATTATTATTAAGCCGAATTCTTTGATTTTCCACAATTTTATGAAAATAATAATTTCCTTTACTAAAAGTATCTAATGATTTCTTTAGATAATCAATCTCCCTTTTTAATTCACTATTTTCAATTTCAAGAGGGTGAGTAACATTTACAGATTTTTCCTTTTTCAAAGATTCATTTTCTGATTTCATATTATCAAAATATTTTGATATAGAATCACATTTGGCATGAGTCTTTTTAAGTGTAATAAATTTCTTTCCAATCTTTTCATATTTTTCATATAACTCATTAAATGCATCATGTAATTCATCATAATCATCAACAATATCATCTTCAATATCATGATTTTTACTATAATCAGAATATGATTCATTGTTACTAAATAAAGGGTTATATTGTACCTCTTCATTACCAATTTCCATGAGACACAGAGTGATTAATTCTTCAATGCTTGATTCAAGGGTGCACAAATCTTCATTTTGTGTATCAAAATCCAGCTTTAAAATGGAGTATTTCTTTAAAATAAAGCTTGAAATACAAGGTTGACAATTTATCCATTTTCTCTTCACACAATGAAAAAATGAGAAGCTACAAAAGATCAAACATTTTAGAAAACAAATAATAAAAATGTAAAGTGCAATATTCAAAATAAATACAGAAAAGTTTGCCATGATCTTTAACTCTAAGATTGTTAGATAAAAAAGTAAATACCACCAATTAATTTAAACAAGATAAATCACAGATTTCAACACCCACTAAATAAATTATAAATTTTCGTATTTAATATAAATTAATATTCTAGATTTAATCAAAAGTGATTCACAAAAGAATATAAAATAAAAACTACAAATTAATTAAACAAGTTATATTTCAAGATTATAAGACCCAATAAATTTATAAATAATTTTCGTATTTAATAAAAACTAATATCCTAAAATTAATTAATTAACTAGAAAATAATTATTTTAACCTTAAAAAATAATTTACCAATTTTCGAAATTAATATGTTTGCAATTTTAAGTGCTGAAAAATATTGTCTCAAGCAAGCACAAATAAATAAACAAATAAAGTTCGTAAATTAAATGACACCGAATTTTAACGTGGTTCGGTTAAATCTCGCCTTACGTCCACGCGCCTAGAGCAGTTTCCGTCTCCTTGCGCTTCACTAATCTGATCCACTTGATGGTAGGATCAAACCACCACTGTATAACAAGTAACTAAACCGACTATTAGTACAACCGAAGCTAATCAGCTAGCTTCAAATAGATTATGAGTTTAAGTACAACGATGAAGAACCGAAACTTCTTAAAAATACAAATTGAGTTCCGAGTTTCTTCTTCAAATGAGAAACACCAAAAATAATACTGAAAATTTGGTCTCTTAAACTTCTCTTGAGATTGTAGCAGAGTGGAGTTGTTTTTCTCTGTTTCTCTTGATTTTCAAAACAATATTTGAGTAAAAAATTGTTGTTATCTCAAATGCTTGTAGTGCTGAATATAATTTTCAGTTGCTCTCTTAATCTTGTATAAGCTGAGTGTTAAATTTTAGTTACTCTCTTCTTGAGTATGAGCTGAAATATAATTTTTGGTGCTCTCTTGAGTAAATGTAAGCTCAATAAAAACTGTTGCTTTGTATTTCTATTTTAGTGTCATTTTTGTTTTAGTTTTTCTTCAACAAATATGATCTTCTATTTATAGATGTCAAAAATAAAATGATCGTAGGAGCTCCTTCTTCAATTCAGAGAGAGTGGATTGAGAGAGCATTAAATTCTCACTATATTTGAAATGAAATCGTATCCATATATGTCTATCAAAGAGAAGAGAAGTTTATACTGATAGAGAGAGTGAGAGAAGTTAGAAGTAAAAATGAGATATACAATGAACCTATCAAAACGGGTGTTAAGAGTTAGTAGTCAATAGCCATTATTTGATATCTTCAAATAAATATTTGTGAGGCCCAATAGATAGTAAACAAAAGGATATGAATATTATAAATAAAAGGCAATATTTGTTTGTGTAAATTATCTTGACCAACGAATATAGGTATGTATAAAATAAATTATTTAAATAGATAAATAAAAAGATAGTTAGTTTAGAAACTTTCGTAAGGTACAACAATGATTTCAAACAAAACAACTCTTTTCCAAGATATTAAATAACCATCCTATTTAGTCAAATGGTAAAAACAAAATGTGAAATAAATTTCGTCCTTGTGAGAAAACAAAAGAGAACTGGTATGAAAAGTCATGGCACCATATTTAAAAAAAATGTACGGCCATGGCAAGAGATAATGACTTTGTGAAAAAAAAATATTAGAAGAACAAATGGGATAAACACTGATGTGACTAGACAAAAACACATGGCTCAAGGTATGACAGTTATAGACATTTGAAAAGCAAAGGTATGTCAGAGTGTATATATATAGATATATAAACTGAATAGTATAAAAGATAACAAAGAATGCAGACATAGGATAGGGGCATGTATAATTATGATCGAACAAAAAAAACATCACCACTTAAATATTACTGTTTATATATTTAAAGGCATATATAAATATATAAACAAATATATATAAAAAACATTCATAAGCAAGAGCAGTGTTCAAAACAAATAATAATAATTTGTCGGACAAAGTAAATATAAATATAATTAAAACATGCAAATAAAAAAATTACCATGATTAGAACTACACGATTGTCTAGTATAATATCACTACCAACTCGGACAAAAACTTGACATGATTTCCAACTGATAGCGTGTAATATATATATATATATATATATATATATATATATATATATATATATATATATATATATATATATATATATATATATATATATATATAGGTTGAATTATGGATGTGTAAGAGGCTTACACCAGGTAGCAAATATCATAGGTATCATCATACATGTAGGAGGCTCAGTTCTATAGTCACTCTCAAACTCTACAAATCTTTATTTTTCATGCCATTTTTTTTAAATTTCCCAAAAAAAGTACACTACATATTACATAGACGTTAACTGCTATATAGCATGGTGCTTTACTAAAAGAAATAGACACTAGCTTCTTTTTCATAATTTTAACATAGATGTATGCTACTTTCTTTTTTATAATTTAAACAAAAGGTTCTAACTACTAACTTCTCATTAAATGTCCTCAAGAACAATCTGATAAAAAATTACAAAGCATGTATAACATATGATAAATGAAAGTATAGTTTATATAAAAGAGAATAAATAACTAATATATATTGCGTATATAGAACTATATATATAAATAGTTAAAAAAAATCTAAAAATGTATTACGTAATTGAAGTAAAAAAATTTCTATATTACAATATATATATATATATATATATATATATATATATATATATATATATATTTTAAAAAACGTATATAAAAAATTTAGTAGATGTATTAAAAGTATATGATATAGTATATAAATAGAATAATAAAAAAATAACGTATACAAACATAAAAACGTAACGAGTATATATATATATATAATATGCGACTAAATTTATATGTATGTAATCTAATATATAAATATATGCATATAAACAGAATACAAAAGCATATAAATAATATATAAAGAAAATGGCGTACATAAAAAAATAACTAATGTATATAAATAAGAAATATATAAAAACAGTTATTATGTTATATTATTGTTGATGTAAAAAATTAGATCACTCTAATAATTCAATCACAGATAAATAAATGAGAAAAAAGATTTTAATGTGGTTCAGCCTTATAAGAATGGCCTACGTCCACTGTTATTTTATTGCTGAGTGTTCGGAAATTCTCGATTACAAGAAATTCCATTCTAGATCCCAAAGTTTGGATTCAGGATCAGATCCCCTACAATGAGGATTGTACAACATATTTATAGCGTTGAGGCTATCATATGAAAGGGTGATACATTAAATGATATACATATGAAAGGGTAATACATTTAATGCCCTTTAAGCGTGTGCGTCTAAATGATAAGCATTTAATGAACCAGTTGAACTGTTGGTTATTCATCAATTAATGCTTTGTTCGAGATGCATCTCGGACCGCCTAAGCTTTCTGATATTCAAGAGTTCCTCGGAGAGGTCTGTCCCTCGGAGCATATGAGTTCCTCGGAGAGGTCTGTTCCTCAGAGCGTGTGATTATCTCGGAAGTGCATGTTGTTGCCATGTAGATAACCACGTGTCTTCATATGATTGATCCGAGTCAGAAGATTAAATTTGGTATCAACAGAAGCCCCCAATGTTTCGTAGTTCGAAATTTGAGGAATACGGAACATTGTTTCTCGGAATACGGTAGCTTTAAATAGTTCTTCCTGATTTTTAGGATCATCTCCCTTGTATTTATTTCTCCATCTCAATTCGTAGAATCATGCTTTTTTGGACTTTTCTGCTCGCTTCGATTCCCGCGTCACTTTTCGCCTTTTTAGCCACTGTTGTTCGCTTTGATTCCCGCGTCAATATTTAATGCTTTTTAGCCGCCGGTAACGTAATCATCCTTTTTTGTAATCATTATTTCGCCAGTTCCCAAGGCAAGGTATTTAAACTTCACAGAGACTCCCATCGTCTTCTATCTTTTCAAATTATCATCTTCGAGTTTTTCATTGTCTTCTACTCTCTTGTGCGTTCATCTCTTCCGTCATTCATTGTCAACAGCTTCAGTCTTTTTTCTGTAAGATCCTATTTCTTCTTTTTCTTCTTCATTTCTTTTAATTCATCATCATGGTTTACCCAGTTGAGTCTCTTGACAAATTTCGATCTGATTTTTCCATTCCCTCTTGGGTTGTCTTGGAAGAGCTTTCTGAGCCTTCTAATTATTTCAATTTGGCTGAGGGACATTGGTTCCCCAGTCTCTTTTTTGCTGAGTGTGGATTTTCTTTTCCACCAAATCCTCTGTGTTTGGAATTCTGTCAGTACTTTGATGTTGTTACTGCACGAATAGCCCCCAACACCTGGAGAATAGTTAATGGGGTGCATAAATTAAATCAAGTGCATGGAACTCGTATAGGGATTCCAGAAATCATGTACTGCTATAGATGGGCAGTTAATGATAATATTTATTATTTAAAAACTAGGTTTATAAATAGAGCCTTAGTAGTCAATCTCCCTGATGCCAACAGGGATTATTTTGAACATGGGGTTGTTGTAAAAAATTGGCAACACCCTCCTTTACTCGGAGATGAGGTTTACCAGGGTCCCAGATGTCCTCCTTATGGCAATGGGATAGGTTATATTTATTTTATTTTATTTTATTTATCTTGAAATCATGTTTGTTTTATGTTTGATAAAATGTGTTACTGATAACAATGTCTGTTTATTTGCAGTTGATAGCAAGAGAAAGTGCCCAAAAGAAACAGATGTCAATCTAAGGCATTTGGGACTTATTTGGGGTCTATATCAAAGGGTTGCTGACGAGAACATTTGATCAGCCTCCTATCTGCTCCAATACAAGAGCTATACAACTTCTTTCACTACTCGTCCAGTGATCAATGAAGCAGAGCCAATACCACCTTCTGTAAGTTCTTCTCCAGAATCTCACGTTCCTTTGAGCGAAAGGATGAAGAAGAGAAGGACTCCTGCCCTGTTTGAGAAAACTGCCTCCGGCTCTGGGGAGGTAAAAAGGATTAGGATTGATGTCCCGAGGGAAGGGACAAAGAAAACTGCTGCAGCTCCTCCAGCTGCTCCTACGAAGATTGCCGAGAAGCCCGCAGTGACTCCGAGCAGCTCTGCTGCTCCTGGAGATGTGATTGTGATATCATCGACCAAGGATTATTCCTTGGTTGTACCTGTTCCCCCGAGGAGGCTGAAGAAGAGCTCCTCGGTCAATTTGGCTGACACCAGCATTCAGGCCCCTGCTGCTGAGACTGGGGTTCCCATATCTGTTCCCCCAAGCTATGACATGAGCTCGGTAAAGTCCTTGACCATTACCGAGGTGCAAGGTAATGAAGATAACCTTACTCGGGATATGGTTACTTCTTTGGCTGCTCGTCATCTTGCTTCAGTAAGTACCTTTACTTTGAAATTTTCGTATTTTCCTTTGTTATTTCTCATATTTGTTTATGACTTTGCTTTCTTTTTCGGTTTAAAGTTGACGAGATGCTTCAACATAATCCTTAAGAAGGATGAATCAATCAAAGCTTCTTGATCCTCGTCCAGTGTGGAGGGAGCTCTGGAAGAAGCTACCAAGTCCTTGGAGGAATCTCGCCAGAGGTACGATACTGATAAGGCAGTTTGGGAGAAGAAACTTGCTTCCTCCGAGCAGGAGAAAACTCGGGTTACTGAGGCCTCCAGGGATTTGGAGAGGAAAGTGAATGCCTTGGAGAAGGCTAATAAAGAGCTCGATGTGAAGCTCAAGACTGCTGGGGAATTTGAAAATAAACTCAAGGCTGCTGAGGAGAGGTTGGTCCAACTCCAGAAAATAACTCGGCAGAAGGAGGAAGCTGAACAAAAACTGAAAGCTGCTGATGTTTTGCTGTTCGAGAAGCTTGCCTTAGAGAAGGCCAAAAGGAAAGCTACCGTGAAGAAGTCCTTCAGCTCTGGCTGGGACAAAGGTTGGGATAAGGGATGTGCTTCCATGGTCTCTCAAGTGGATTATGGCAGTGTAAAGTATTTCAGGAACGGATGGGTTGCTGACCTTCAGGAATTGAAGGTCGATGAGTCATCCGATCTCTTCCAGAGACACATCCCTGGTCCCCCTCCTACTCCAGAAGAATTAGAAGAGGACAAAGCTACCTTTGAGGAGTCTTCAATGGTAGTGGGAGAACATGCCCTAACCAGCCAGCTTGCTACCGAGCAAGTGGTTTCTTCTTCCGAGCAATAGCTGGTGCTCTCCGAACAAGTCACAGTTCCCTCCGAGCAACCTGCCTCCTCTTCCCAATCTCCCGAGAAGGTTTTGGGAGATAAGGAAAAGGTGTAGTGTTGTTCGGTTTTCTCTTTCTATTTTTCTTTTTTGTCAAATGTAACCAAGATCTTTGTAACTCTGCACTATGATCTAATAAAATTTGAGTTTTCTTCCATACGGTTGTCTCTTTTCTATTTGTATTCTGTCTTGATCTTCTGATTGTCTTTTCTTTCTTTGCTAGTTTCTGGCCAGGATGGATCTGCTATCTGCCAATGATACAAAGCTGATGCAGTAATGTAATGAATATTATAAGGCTGGTCACACAGACCTGAGTGCATCAGAAGTTATCGACATCCTTGGTCATGATGCTTCAGAACAGGCAGTTTAAGCATATCAGTACCTGAAGTGTCTACTTGACCGAGCTATAGCCAATAATGTGGCTTACTATGAAATGATCGAGGATCTTCAGTGTACTCTCGAAGACCTTCAGAATCAGTACAAGGAATTAACTGCCTTACTGCATGAGGGGTACGAGAATAAGTATAAGCTGATCGTTGTTGACAAGGGCTACGAGAAGCTTTTTGCTGGGTATGATCTGAGGGAGAGAACTTTGAAGGGTGAGGTTGAACAGTGCAGACAGATTACCGAGCTGCTGGAGCAAGAGAATAACAATTTGCAGAAGGAGCTAGCGCAGTTGAAGTCTGCAGCTTCTTCTTCAACAGCCCTAATCCCAGTGACTGACGAGGGATTTTCATTTTTAGAGGTTGAGAATGCCAAATTAAGGGAAGAGTTGGACACCTTGAAGAGGTCGGGCACTTCCACATCTCCTCGGGGACGAGCAAGAGCTCCCCGGGGACGAGGAAGAGCAGCTCGGGTGCTGGTCGAGGAACAGAGGACAGCGTCTTCCTTAGAGAACCAAGAATTCCAATTAATGGCTAAGAACCAGGCGTTATCTGATATGTCAAAGAAGATTCGAGACCTGAAAAAACAGCTCTCTGCAAAGAAATCACTATTGGAGAATAATGAGCTTTTTATCAAGAGTCTCCACGAGAAGCTTGAAAGGCTAACATATCAATTCCACAAATAACCCAGGGAGTTCTAGATGGCTGGATACAACGAAGCACTATTCCACTTAGATGATCGTATCCAGAATGCCAATAATGAGGGCTACAAATAAGGCTGGCTGAATGCCTTAGACCTGCTGAAGCTCGAATAAGGACACTATCTATGGGACTACTATGATCCCGGGTTGCTCGACTTACCTGTGCCACCGTACAATTTGGACATGGAATGGATCCCAGCTCGTTCCATTCCTCGGAGCTTAATTGCGAAATACCTCGGTGACTACAATTTACATTCTCAATTTGAGGTATCTCGTCCCGAGCATCTTCTAGATCGACCTTCTGTGATGAACGTCAGGATGATGAAGGATTTGAACTTTATCGATTCTCCTCAGTCTTTAAATGATCCGCCTGCTGGCGAGGAACCTGTATCGAAAGCTGAGGGGAAAAGACCAATAGAATAGGAATTTTTTGATATAACAGTTAGTATACATATCCATGTAATTTTCATTTTATTATCAATGTAACTTGTAACTTATTTTGAATTTAATGAAAGACTTTCATTCTTGCTTGCAAATCTCAATTGCTATTATCTTGTAGTTATCAAATACTTTATATTCATGTATCTCTGTTAAAAAGATAATAATATTGTGCTGTTCATCGACCAACCTAAAAAAGGTTACAAGTATCAATAATGTTGCTCGACTACTTAATAATAAAGTAATGAGTATAAAAATGTTTAAAATTTTTCCAACCAACTAAGGTTGTTAAATTGTGCTCATCGACCAACTATAGTTAATGAGAGTTAATCCCCGACTAACCATACTTGGTAAATTTTTATCTTTTTCATAAAATGTATCCGACTAACCAAAGTCGATAAATTCTCATCGTTGACCAACTATAGTTAGTGGGTTTTTATCCCCGACCAACCATACTTGGTACATTTTGGAATATTTTCTCCTCGTCGACCAACTAAGTTGGTACAGTTTGGAATATTTTCTCCTCGTCGACCAACTATGTTGGTACAGTTTGGAATATTTTCTCCTCGTCGACCAATTATGTTGGTACAGTTTGGAATATTTCATTTCCTAGCCAAATAGGTTGGCATTTTTAGGAATATTTCTCCTCGTCGACCAACTACAGTTAGTGGGTTTTTATCCCCGACCAACCATACTTGGTACAGTTTGGAATATTTTCTCCTCGTCGACTAACTACGTTGGTACAGTTTGGAATTTTTTCTCCTCGTCGACCAACTAAGTTGGTACAGTTTGGAATTTTTTCTCCTCGTCGACCAACTAAGTTGGTACAGTTTGGAATTGGAATTCTTAGTTGAGTAGTCTGCCTTGTTTTTCCGAGTAGTGCATAGAGTAGTGCATAGCACTAGCATTCCCCGAAATTTTTTCAAAAAACAGAGAGACTTGTAGAATATTTTGATTTTATTCATACCGATGGAAACTGTGTTACATATACATCACTGATAATACTTGCGCAGGTGCTCTGCATTCCAGGCATTTTTAAACTCCTCACCTTCTAAAGTTGATATTCGATAAGTTCCTGGTCGAACAACTTCTATAACTCGGTATAGTCCATGCCAATTTGCCTCCAGTTTATTATGTTTTTGAATTACTTTCTTCAGCACATAGTCTCCTTCTTTATGGTTGCACTTCTTCACCCTCTTGTTGTAGAACAAAGCTGTTCGCTACTGGTAAGCAGCATTTCTAATGGCTGCTTCTTCTCTAACTTCCTCGAGCATGTTTAAATCCAGTCTTCTCATTAAGTCGCTGACAGGGGAATTGAAATTCAGTACCCTGTGTGTTGGGATGCCCAACTCGGTAGGTATGACAGCTTCACTTCCAAACGCCAGCATGTATGGTGATTCTCCAGTTGCTACTCGGGGAGTAGTTCGGTAAGCCCAGAGTACTGATTGTAACTAGTTGATCCAATTCGCTTTCGCATCATCCGATCTTTTCTTCAAACCGTTCAGCAGCGTTCTGTTTGTCACTTCAGTTTGTCCATTGCTTTGAGGATGGCCTGGTGCTGAATGAACCTTCAAAATGTTTGATTGATGACAATAGGCAGCGAACTCCTCGTTATCAAATTGTTTTCCATGGTCTGTGATGAAAGCATGAGGAAGACCATATCCGCAAATGATGTTCTTCCAAACAAATTGGTACACCTTCTCGTACATCATATCAATGAGTGGCTCAACTTCTACCCACTTAGTAAAATAATCCACTGCGACGACGAGGTACTTGAACCTTCCTCAAGTCGTTGGCAGTGGTCCAACCAAATCAATTCCCCACATGGCAAATGGCCAAGGGGAAGTTATGGGTGTCAACAATGCTTGTGGAGTTCTTCGGATGGAGGAAAAGCGTTGGCACTTGTCACATTTCTTGGCATAGGCTATACAATCTGCGCTCATCGTCGGCCAGTAGTATCCCTGCGTCATCACCCTTTGTAAAAGTGTCCGACCTGCTACATGTGCTCCACAAGACCCTTCATGGATCTCTTCAATAAAATCTTTCACCTCGGTGGGATTCATGGATCTCTTCAATAAAATCTTTCACCTCGGTGGGATGTACACATATTTGCAAACCTGCCATAATTCCTCGTCTATATAAAACACCATTAGTTAGTACATACCGAGCAGCTTTAAACTTCAATTTCTTGGCTGCAAGCTTGTCGGTTGGCAATTCTCCTTCCTCGATATATACCCTGATGGGATCCATCCAAGATGGTCCTAAATAAAGGGTGATAAAATTCATCTTCAGTTCTTCATCTATACTCCGACCAGCTAACACTTCAATTGGGATTGTTCGTCGTAGCTCGGTGTGAGTAGCTGATGCTAGTCGAGCTAGGGCGTCTGCTCTCGCATTCTCCATTCTTGGTATTCTAACCAGCTGAATAGCGGAAAATTCTGACACTAGCTCCTTTGCCTTTGCATGATATCTGATCATTAACTCTCATCTAACTGCATATACTCCCATCATTTGGTTTACAATCAATTGAGAGTCACTGAAGATCACAACCTGTTGTGCCTCCATAATTTTTGCCAAATTAAGCCCTGCAATCATGGCCTTATATTCAGCCTCATTGTTGGAAGCTTTGAATTGGAAACGCAAGGCGTATTCCATGTCGACCTCGTCCCGAGTGCTCAGAACTATCCCCGCGCCACATCCTGCAGTGCAAGATGAGCCATCTACATATAGCCTCTATATAGGTAACTCGTCTTCAAATTTTTGATCAGTCAGAGTTCCTCGGTGAAATATTTGCTGCTTCCTTTCATCCTCCCCAGATTTTTCTTGCTCCTCGTCGATCATTTTTTCTTGCCCTTTTACCAACCGAGGTTGGTCTGGGCTCGAATTTAATGATCCTGTAACATCCACTTGCCCTTTTACCAACCGGAGTTGGTCTGAGCCAGTGTTTGTTGATCCTGTAACATCCACAGGTTGATCAGTGAGCAACTCTTGTTCCTCGTCCGGAGTCCTCCCAATTATCTCTGCATCATATCCTGTAACATCCACATGCCCTTTTACATATCGGAATTGGTCTGGGCTTGTGTTTGTAGATCCTGTAACATCCACAGGTTGATCAGCGAGTAACTTTTGCTCCTTAGGGGAATCATGATAGGTGAACTCCGCTATGAAATCTGCTACAGCCTGCCCTTTTAGTGATGATCTGGGTTCATAAATTATATCATATTCACCGAGCTCTATTGCCCAATACATCAATCTCCCTGATTTCTCTGGCTTATGAAGGGCTTGTCTTAATGGCACATCGGTGTATACTACTATATTATGAGCCTAGAAGTATGGCCTCATTCTTCTACTCGCCTCAATCAGCGCTAGTGCCAATTTCTCCAGCTTTGGATATCTGATCTCTGCTCCTCGGAAGGCCTTACTTGTGTAATAAATTGGTTTTTGTACTCCATTCTCCACTCTGATCAACGCTGAGCTAACTGTATTCTCGAACACAGCAAGGTATAAATACAATTTTTCTCCCATCACCGGCCTGGACAATAGTGGAGGTTCTCCCAAGTATTTCTTCAAGTCTTGAAAAGCCTTCTCACATTCATCATTCCACTCAAAAGTTTTTCTGAGTGTTTTGAAGAATGGGAGACATCTATCAGTTGCTCGTGACACAAATCTATTGAGTGCTGCTACTCATCCTGTGAGACTCTGTACTTCCTTCTTCGTTGTTGGAGATCGCAGCCCTAACAGAGCTTTGATCTTTTCAGGATTTGCTTCAATGCCTCGTTGATTGACAATGTACCCGAGGAACATGCCTTCTCGTACTCCAAATATGCACTTCATCGGGTTCAGCTTCATCTGATATTTATCTAGTTGATCAAAAGTTTGACTTAAGTCAACTAGATGATCGGCAGCTTTCTTGCTTTTTGTCAGCATGTCGTCAACATAGACTTCCATATTGTCACTGATTTGTTCAGCAAAGACCTTGTTCATCAGCCTCTGATATGTCGCACCTGCATTTTTTAAACCAAAAGGCATAACATTATAACAATAAGTTCCCCTAGGGGTAATGAAAGAAGTACTTTCCCTGTTTTCAGGTTTCATCTTAATCTGATTGTAACCAGAATATGCATCCATGAAGCTCAGCAACTCGTGTCCCGAGGTAGCATCCACCAATTGATCAATTCGGGGTAGTGGAAAGTGATCTTTTGGGCATGCTTTGTTTAGGTTGGTGAATTCTACACACATCCTCCATTTGTTTTTCTTCTTCTTTACCATCACCACATTAGCTAACCAATCTGGATATTTTACATCTTAAATGAAACAAGCTTTCTGGAGCTTCTCGACTTCCTCCTGTATAGCTTGATTCTTCTCGGGACTGAATACTCTTCTTCTCTGCTTCATAGGCTTGATCTCCTTATTCACATTGAGCTCGTGACATAAGAAGTTTGGATCTATCCCAGGCATATCTTCATGACTCCACGCAAAAGTTTATCTTCTGCTTCTAAGGAAAGTTATCAATTCCTGTTTTAGTGAGGCTTCCAATAATGAACCTATTTGAGTAGTTCGTTCAGGGTGTTTGTTGTCCAGAATGATATTTTTGGTAGTTTCCACCACTTGACCTTTCACGAGTTGCGACTCATCTCGAGGATCCAAAGTTTCGATTTCTGCACCTTCCTCCACTTGATAGGTAGTAGTGTTTTTCTTTGATTCTTCTAATTCATCTTGCTCGGCGGATGAATAATAGCACTCCCGAGCTACTTTCTGATCACCTTTCATAACTCCTACTCCAAAGTTTGTTGGAAATTTTAGGCATTGGTGCACTGTAGATGGTACAGCCTCGAACTTCTTCAATCCTACTCTTCCCATGATGATATTATACGATGACTGGACATTCTTATCCATCAAGAAAAAGCGTATTCTTTCTGTCCGATAAGCAGGCCACGTACCAATGAATATATCCAACTTGATCGTCCCAAGTGGAAATACTTTCTCGCCAGCAAAATTGATGAGGGGTCTGTCGTAAGGCTCCAATTGAGATAGTTTTAAATTTAAACTATCGAAACACGAGTAGAACATGATGTCTGCCGAGCTACCGTTATCGACCAGCACTCTTGAAATCATGACCTCCTTCATCCTTATTTTGATCACCAGCGGATCATCATGAGGATATAAAACACCTGCAAGGTCGTTCTTTGAGAACCCAATGACCAACTTTTCCTTGTTCACCTTTCTCGGGCGATCTTCCTCAGCTAAATTTATTCGTTGAATGTACGAGCAAGCTTGAGCCTCACCGAGGTAGGCTTTTCTTTCTGCAGTAAGGTCTCCTCCTCCTGCATCTCCCCTTGTAATAACATTACAATCAAGTGACCCATAGCGTATTGAAAATACCTCTCGTTTTGGCTGCCTTGGTTTCTTGGGAAGATCGGGGTCATCATCTGGATCATCTTCATGGTTTCTCTTCTTTTTCTCCTCTGCTCGACGAGGAGATGTAGACCTCTCTCTAGTTCGGTCGTTGTTTCTTCTTTCGCCTCCCCGATCAACATACTTTGCTAGCTTTCCTCATCGGATGAGTGTTTCAATCTCGTTCTGAAGAGCTATGTAATTTTTGGTCATATGGCCATGATCCTTATGGAACTCGCAGTATTTCTCCCTATTCCCCGTGTCAGGGTCTGACTTCATTTTCTTTGGCCAGTTTAACTCCTCGCTGTTCTTAATTTCCTCTAGGACGTGGTTGATATTTGCCTTCAAAGGCGTGTAATTATCAAATTTCTTCAAAACCTCCCATGACGACCTACTTTTGGAGTGTTTGTCACCACCATTGTTCTTATGCTCTTTCTTCTTAGCTTTATCACCTTCCACCTTGGTTTCTTTGGCGTCCATATTCTTCTTCGCAGACATAGACTCCTCGGCATTCATAATCTTGGACGTTTTTCCCATCAGGTCCGACATGGTTCGAGGTGGATCTTTGGCCAAAGTGTAGTACAACTTGTTCGGCAGCAGTCCACTCATCAAAGCAGTAATCGTTGTCTTCTCCTCATAATCAATGACTTCGAGCTTCTCGTTATTAAAACGAGTTATATAATCTCTAATACTCTCACCAGCTTTTTGTCTAACACTTAACAAATGTGCTACTCGTTTAACTGGCTTTGCTCCGAAGAAGAAATTCCCAATGAATAACTCGGCCAGTTGAAGAAAAGTTAAAATCTTACCCCGAGGAAGATTATTATACCATATCTGAGCAGATCCGGTAAGAGTTCCCGAAAATGCCCTGCATCTCATCTCGTCTGGGACAGCATAGATGTCGGCAGCAGCTTGATATTGTTCTATATGAAGGACAGGGTCAGTTTTCCCATCATACTTGGGAGTCACAACAGGTGCTTTGAACTTTGATAGTGTTGGAAAATCAAAAATGTCTTTGACAAAAGGTGTTCCTCGAACAAAGGTTCGTTGTAGAGGGTTCTTAGCCTTAGTCATTTCCCCTAATCTATCCTCCAGCCTCTGAATAGATCCTTTCCAAGCATCATTTCCTTCCTCGGGCCTATTGGTTCGAGCAACAGATCGTGTTAAAGTGGCTTCCTGGGATTTATCCTGACGAGCAGCTGGTCAGTCATTGGATCCATCTTGACGAGCAACTGGTCGCGACTGGGCAGATCCTTCCCTTAAATCTGATAATCGTCGAAAGCTCCTCGACGCTTCATTAAGAGGACTTTTGTTCCTCCTAGGGCCTAATCGGTCGAAAGGAGAGGCCCTACTTAATCTTTCCAATGCGCTGGCCCTTTCTGGGGAGAGGGTGACACGTTGTTCAGTATCCGTGGCTCGCACAGACGAAGTTCGTCCAGGTTGATAAGAAGAATCTTCAGATTCCTCATTGCGATATAAATTAGTATGCCTAGTACGCACAGAAGGCGCACGGATATTTCTTTGAATGCTTCATGATCCGGAATGGGCTGGCGCACCGCCATGGAGGGTTTGGATAAGTTGTCGCATCGTTTCTTGCATGACGGTCTGGCCCTGAGCCAGATTCACCATCATTCCAGTCAGATCTGGAATAATTGGTGGAGCAGATGGATTTGGAAGGGTTCTAGTGTTTCGATTGCTGGATGCAGGTATATCAGCCATTGGTATCGGATTGTTATTGGTGAGAAAACGATATTACTAGTCGTTTCCCACAGACGGCGCCAATCTGTTGATGTAAAAAATTAGATCGCTCTAATAATTCAATCACAGATAAATAAATGAGATAAAATATTTTAAAGTGGTTCAGCCTTATAAGAATGGCATACGTCCACTGTTATTTTATTGCTGAGTGTTCGGGAATTCTCGATTACAAGAAATTCAATTCTAGATCCCAAAGTTTGGATTCAGGATCAAATCCCCTACAATGAGGATTGTACAACGTATTTATAGCCTTGAGGCTGCCATATAAAAGGGTGATACATTAAATGATATACATATGAAAGGGTAATACATTTAATTCCCTTTAAGCGTGTGCGTCTAAATGATAAGCATTTAATGAACCAGTTGAACTTTTGGTTATTCATCAATTAATGTTTTGTTCGAGATGCAGCTCGAACCGCCTAAGCTTTCTGATATTCAAGAGTTCCTCGGAGAGGTCTGTTCCTCGGAGCGTATGAGTTCCTCGGAGAGGTCTGTTCCTCGGAGCGTGTGATTATCTCGGAAGTGCATGTTGTTGCCATGTAGATAGCCACGTGTCTTCATATGATTGATCCGTGTCAGCAGATTAAATTTGGTATCAACAATTATAGTATAAGAAAAGTAAAACTAATGTGTAAGAAATTATATGTAACTGAAGAAAAAGATATATTTATAACATAGTTATATAACTTATATATGATATCAGTTATTCGTACATATAAATATAAGAATATAAAAAAATAATCACGACATATAATATGTATAGATATCTATTAGTGTATTAAGGATGCTTGTTAGTTTTCTAGTTTTTTATATACACATATTATGACAACATCTTCCAAATGAATTGTAAAAGACAAGTATGACAGTATATATTAGTTAACATTAGAACTATAATGAATAGAGTAAATAATTAATACTTATATAGTATAGTAATGAATAATGAACTATTATATTATAAGACAAGTATATATATAAAACTTTACGAACAAATATATATATATATATATATATATTGTATATTAGAAAATATTTACATAATACTCAATAAATATAAGTTTGGAATCATCTAAATCAATATAATACATTAAACTAAATTGTACATTAATTACAATTAAAATCAATTAAAGGTTAAATACATTTTCGTTTAACAAGAAGTATTAGAAGTAAGAGGCTTATAAGGTTGATGGGGTATGGTTGCAAACATTTGGCACTTATCGCACTTTTTAACATACGTAACTACATCTTTTACCAACATCAGCCACCTGTAACCCTAAGTGATGATCCTCTTAGCTAATGACCTTACTCCAAATGACTGTAGTAAGACCCCTCGTGTACATCCTTTAAAATGTACTCTACCTCAGATGGATGAAAATATCTGAGCAGAGGAAGTAGGAAACCCTTTTTGTATAAGATGTCTCATATGAGGGAGAAATTAGTTGCTTTATACCTCGTCTTCTTTCTCTTGACCCTAGACTCTGGAAACTCTCCATCTTTGTGGTACCTGATAATAGGAACCATCCAAGAAGCTCCCATACTCAAATTCAAGTGAAATTCCACAGTATTGTCTTTTTCTTCAATAGTCGATCGATAGAGGATCTCTATCGGGACTGTTCTTCTAATTTCAGTTCTGGTAGCGGAAGCTAACCTCGCCAGAGCATCAACTCAACCATTGTCAATCCAGGGTATCCTCTTGTAAGGACATATTTTTATAAGTTCGTTATCAATTTAGTACGTCAAATACCGTTACACCGTCGAAGAGAATTCAAGAACATTCAAGCATCAAAGACGGATCCGAATATCAAGTTCTTCATCAAAAAGACTCCGCGAAGTTCACTTTGGTAGTTTTTTTTTTAATACCTTAACTTTCCACTTGGAGATTTTGGGATATTTTTATAAAATATTTTCTAAGTGTTGGAGCGGACTTTTTCGTCAAAATTTGAGAATGAGTATTTTTTCTAAGTAATGGAGCGGACATTAAAATATTAATTTTTTGATGCAACAGTCGTTCAAACGACTTTTTACTTGCATTCGAGCGACATAACAGTGTCGTGCGATGTCATTCAAATGACATATGTTTCTTGTTCGCGCGACATCCCCTTCTCGTTAGAACGAGCTCAAATACCGAGGCGATGCGTTTTTGTATAAATACTCATTAAACGGTTTCATTTTCATTAAGAAGTCTCAGCGTTTTGAAAGACAAAAAAACTGCGAAAGCAGAGTTCTTTTGGCTTCTTCCTTTTAGGGGTTTAATCCCTTTTTATTTTCAATTAACAAAACTCCCATATGCTTTAGTAAATTGTTTTGGTGTTCAAGAACAATACTTTGCTTTTTTTCAACTTCTGTGGAGAAAGCATCTCCATATTTGATCAGTGGATACCGAGCGTAGTCTTCTGCGTGTGGACGAGCCGAAGACGACGAACCGACACCTGGAGGGTATTTCGCTGTCTCTCGTATCTTTGAAGGTTTGTTGAAGGCACCGTGCATTACACACTTATGGGTGATTATCAGGTTGTATGTAAGTCAAAGGTCTTGTGAACTCTTCGAAGTGTTATAAAAAGTTTTACCCGGAAGGGTTTTTTTCCTAAATCGGTCGTCTTTATTTTTTCATGCATGGGTTGAATGATTTATGACGTTTAGATGCATGTTTAAGGGATGAATCATTTTTTGTTCAAAAATAGACTCTAATTAAATAAGGTTTACTTGGAAACTTGCACGCAGATTAATTTAAATCGGTATAGAGATTTAAATTAAATACCGATTTAAATCGGTGTGGAGAAGGCACCTCTATGAAGAAGGCATTTATATCTCCATATTTGATCGGTGTAAAACAAATAAATGCGGTGTGCGAATTAATTTAAATCGTTATCACACACCGCATTTATTCATTTTACAAATTGGTATCAGAGCGGGTTGTGCTAATTTATCGTGCATTCCTATTTTCCACAAAATTTGTGTGATATTGATTTTAAAAAAAAATAGTTTTGTGAAAAATCGCAATTTTTCCTATGGAGCACTTACATAATCAGATGCCTTTTTTTGACGGGTCTAATTATGCCTATTGAAAAGCTCGCATGAAATCTAGTTTAAAAGACACTAACGAGCATGTTTGGTTCCTTTGAAAAAATGGGTGGATTCCTCCCACAGTCACCGTTGAAAATATCACCTTTTTAAAACTCGTATCGGCCTGGACTAAAGATGATTTTAAAATGTCTAAATTTAATTCACGGGGTTTGAGTGCTATTTCTGGAGCCGTCACTCCCGACGATTTTTGCCAAATTATGACATGCACCACGTCTAAAGAGGCATGTGATGTTTTGAAATTGACACATGAGGGTACGAATGCGGTTAAAAAATCAAAATTAAAAAATTTGGCCACCCAATTTGAGACTATCACCATGTCTGAGTCTGAATGCTTTGATAATTTTTATGCACGTTTGTCGGACATTTTTAACACCGATTTTAACTTGGATGAGGTGATTGATAACACGCGTGTCGTTAAAAAGATTTTGAGATCCCTCTAAAAATGCTTTATTCCTAAAGTCATTGTTTTGAACTCTTTGGGAAATTTGAAATCACTTAAGTTGGAAGAACTTGTAGGAGACCATCAAACCTATGAGATTGACATGTTTCCCCAAACCATTAAGGTTAAGGATAAAGGCATTACTTTAAAGACTCATTTTAAGAAAAAGAAAGAAAAATTTTGTGAGTATGATTCCGAGGGTGAGTTTGATTTTGATGATGTAACCATGCTTGTGAATTTTTTAAAAAAGTCTCTCAAAATGAAAAAAGAAAATTCTTACAATAAAAAGAGATCTTTTGAGTCAAATAAAAAGAAAGTAGAGGCCAAATATAGTGACACGGAGGATGAGATCAGGTGCTTTTAGTGTGAGGGCAAAGGGCACATAGCTAAAGAGTGTCCTACTAGGATAAGTAGAAAGGGCAAAGAGACTGCTATGCCGCCACACTTAGTGATATTGAGGGTGATGAGGGAGATGAGTCTGATAAAGTTTAGCACATGGCATGTGTGTATCTTTTTCGAGCCGTGTGAGCACACCCACTTTGTCTCACGTTGATAGAGGTCATGAGAGCACCATTGACGACTCGAGTTTTTCTAGTGGAGATGAGAGCGAATTGGAGAGTGAAGATGAAAGTGAGCTCCAAAAAGCCTTTAGAGATTTGTACATCGAGACCTTGAAAACAAAGAAGTATAATAGATATTTAGGTCTTCGGGTTTTAGATTTGGAGAGAGAGAAGGAGGTTTTAAGAAAGGAGAAGTGTGATTTGACCAACACGTTGTCTAGGCAGACGACACTGTTTGGGAAATTTCAAATCACTTAAATTGGAAGAACTTGTAGGAGATCTTCAAACCTATGAGATTGACATGTTTTCCAAAACCATTAAGGCTAAGGATACTGGCATTTCTTTAAAGACTCATTGTAAAAAAAAGAAAGAAAAAGTTTGTGAGTCCGATTCTGAGAAAGACTTTGATTTTAATGATATGGCCTTAATTGCAAAAAATTTAAAAAAATTTCTCAACATGAACAAAAATAATTCTTCCAATAAAAAGAGATTTTTTGAGAAAAATAAAAAGAAAGGAAAGGCCAAAGAAAACGGTGAGAGGGAAAAAGAGAATGACTCCGATGAGGAGTGTGAAGAAGATTTTGAGAACGTGACTTGTTTTGAATGTGGGGGTAAGGGGCATAGGTCATTTGAGTGTCCTACATGGCTTAGAAAGAAAGGGAATAAAGTAGCCATTCTTGCCACACTTAGTGATAGTGAGGTATATGAGTCCGATAAAGGTTTAGCACATGGGATAGCTGTCGCTTTTTCTAGTCGTGTGATCACACCCACTTTGTCTCACAAGAGTGCACACGAGAGCGATGATAGTGATTTGTGTTCTTCAAGTGAGGGAGAAAGCGAGGAGGAGAGTGGAGATGAAAGTGATCTCCAAAAGACATTTAGATATTTGTACACCGAGACCTTGAAAACAAAGAAGTATAATAGGGATTTAGGTCG
Source organism: Sambucus nigra (assembly GCA_949130495.1). NCBI lineage: Eukaryota > Viridiplantae > Streptophyta > Magnoliopsida > Dipsacales > Adoxaceae > Sambucus > Sambucus nigra. The sequence continues at coordinate 313,929,165 of OX422213.1, forward strand.
TCGGGTTTTAGATTTGGAGAGAGAAAAGGAGGTTTTAAGAAAGGATAAGTGTAATTTGACCAACACGTTGTCTAGTTTGACGACACATGTATCCCAACTCGAGAGTGATCTCGAACGTGCAAGGGAGGTCAAAGTCAATTTTGAGAATGCACCTAAGAAGGTTGAAAAGGTGGTTCTTAAGGGTAAAGGTGAGAAGTTAGGAATAAGTCATGACGATACTTCTACTTCCCAATTATCACCCGAGCCAGTTCACACTTTAGTGTTAGATTCATGCGAGTCTCACCTTAACCCATCTAGGAGTCCCAATACTATTAGGAGAGCGCGTCCTAGAGTTTTTGAGAAAGGTGTAACTAGGCCTATATATGTTTGTTCTCATTGCAAAAGGAGAGGACACCTTAGGAAATTTTGTTTTAAGTTGGGTTATGTGTCACGTTTTGCTACTACACATGTTTCTGCCACACATGCACCCACACATGATACGTTACATGCTCCTGGAGACTACATGAGAGAGTTTGCATATCTAGGTGAGCAAGTTAAGTTTTTAGTCAAAACTTCACAAAATTTGATAGAGGTTTTTCATAAGTTTGCACCACCTTTGGAAAACCCCTCTGCACCTAACGATTGAGGTTTGACATGTTTACTAGCATAGGATGTTTTTTCATGATGATATTATCTGCCTATTGCTAGTATGTATCATTTTTGTATAAATTTTTTCTTTTGAAAAATTTTGAAAAATACAAAAAGATTTTAGTTTGATAAAATTTTTGAAATATCCAAAAAGATTTTTGTCTTTTGTTTGCACCGTTTATGGATGGACACTTAGGATGACCAAGTCACAACATCATTCCATTTTTCATGTGACTATTTGATAGTGTTTTTGAGATAATAGGTCAATTCATCCATGTGCTTAATAATGTTTGGAGTCATTAAGATGTAATTAAGTGTTACTTTTTACATGTTTGACTCATCCTTTACTGCACACATGCACAGATTTGTTTGATTATTGTTCTTATCTTATCACATGTTGGTCGGGTGTTTTCACTTCAATCATGTCCTTAAAATGAACCAAGCGAGATAAAACTTGATAAGAAAGTTGTGCATGTAAGAGCCGTTTGTGAGTTTGTGTGCTTTATTTGAAAACGTTGAAGGGATAGAAAAGATTATAATTTATCTTTTGCGATTAAGACACCGTTTAATTGGACCTAAAAAATTGAGGAATTTTAATATCCGGGGTCCAAAGAGGTTTGATAGAGCCCGAAAAAATTTAAAGGCAATAAAAAGAAATTCATGCCAAAAAGGGGCCATTTATGTTTTTGCACCAATTCTCTAATGTTTGAGAATTTAGATTACCTCTAAAAGAAAATATATATGAGGGAGTTTGGATGGAGAATTAAAACGGGTTTGCACGTCCTTGAAAATCTTAAAAAAGCGTTTAATAGTTTTGGACGTTATTGGTGTGGAAATCACTTTGACTTTGATTTGTTGATTTGCATAAGATGATGTCATCTAAATTCAATAATTTTTACACCTAAGGATACTTTTGATGCTCATTCGTTAGGAGTATACATATGCATCGTGCACATATGATTGATTGAGTTTATTTACCTATCGAATGTGTTCACACCCATTCATTCCATTTCCATGACTTGGTTGTTTGAGTTTAAATCCATGGTGTGATTTTTAGTATCTTATTTTTGTAGAAAAAAATGTAAAATAAAAAATAGTTTGTAAAAGTTTTTGGGGTACTCCTTTTCATGCGCGTTAATTGATTCATATTTGCTAAGAAATTTTATCGTGACACTTTATGTTTTGATTTTTTCTTCTTATCTGTCTATTTGGGGACATCATAAAAAGGGGGAGAAAGAATTATCATGTTATGGGGGAGTTTTTGCATTATGGGGGAGATTTGATTTACTATTGCTTTATTCTTGTATCAATTCAAACTCGATGCGTCATGAAGGTTTTTTCTTTATCTCATGTGTGTAGGTACAAAGATTGAAGATCATGATGTTGCACACCCAGATGAGAAAAGCTTTGAGATTTGACGAAGATTTTTGAAAAACAGTTTGAGAACTTGCAAGTTTATTCATGGGAGGGTAGATTTGTATAGGCATTTTGGTTTTTGATAATTCAGATGTTTATATGTATGTACCGGCATAAACATAGGGGGAGATTTGTAAGGACATATTTTTATAAGTCTGGTATCAATTTAGTATGTTATATACCGCTACACCGTCGAAGAGAATTCAAGCATCAAGATGGATCCGAATATCAAGTTCTTCATCAAAAACACTCTGCGAAGTTCACTTTGGTAAGGTTTTGTTTTTAATACCTTAACTTTCCACTTAGAGCTTTTGGGATATTTTTATAAAATATTTTCTAAGTGTTGGAGCAGACTTTTTCGTCAAAATTTGAGAATGAGTATTTTTTCTAAGTACTGGAGCGGACATTAAAATATTAATTTTTTGACGCAACAGTCGTTCAAACGACTTTGTACTTTCGTTCGAGCAACATAACAGTGTCGCGTGACGTCATTCAAACGACATTTGTTTCTCGTTCGCGCGACATCCCCTTCTCGTTTGAATGAGCTCTAATACCTAGGCAATGCATTTTTATATAAATACTCATTAAATGGTTTCGTTTTCATTCAGAAGTCCCAGCATTTTGAAAGACAGAAAAACTGCGAAAGCAGAGTTCTTTTGGCTTTTTCCTTTTAGGGTTTAATCCCTTTTTGTTTTCAATTCACAAAACTCCCATATGCTTTAGTAAATTGTTTTGGTGTTCAAGAACAATACTTTGCTTTTTTTCAACTTCTGTGGAGAAAGCATCTCCATATTTGATCAGTGGATACCGAGCGTAGTCATTCTGCATGTGGACGAGACGAAGACGACGAACCGACACCTAGAGGGTATTTCGCTGTCTCTCGTATCTTTGAAGGTTTGTTGAAGGCACCGTGCATTACACACTTATGGGCGATTATCAGGTTGTATGTAAGTCAAAGATCTTGTGAACTCTTCGAAGTGTTATAAAAAGTTTTACCCGGAAGGTTTTTTTTCCTAAATCGGTCATCTTTATTTTTTCATGCATGGGTTGAATGATTTATAACGTTTAGATGCATGTTTAAGGGATGAATCATTTTTTGTTCAAAAATAGACTCTAATTAAATAAGGTTTACTTGGAAACTTGCGAGTTAATTTAAATCGGTATCACACACTGCATTTATTCGTTTTACACCTCTTCAACTTTACTTCGCTAAAACGTTTCAGTGTTGTCTTCAACCTTCCCAAGTACTTGGCCATTCTATCATCCTTGGCCTCGTATACCCCTAAAATTTGGTTGACAGCTATCCTGGAATCACTATGGACAAGGAGATGGACAATGTTCAGTTCCTAGGCAAGGGAAAAACCTGCTAGGAGGGCTTCATACTCTGATTCATTATTAGAGGCTTTAAAGATGAACCTTAGTGCATATTCAATATCGATCCCATCTGGGGCTGACACATTTATTCCTGCCTCACTTTCATTTTTACGCGAAGATCCATCAACGAACAGGCTCAACACAGTACCATTGTCAAAAAAATTACCCTCTTCTAGGACTCCCTTCTTGAAGATATGTCGCCCCTCCTCGTTCTCAGACACCTTACTTCTCATTGAACTCATCTTGACCTCAGTCGGGGGAGACACTCCCTCTCTTGCTCACAAGATGTAGCTTCAATCTCTTATGTGTCAGTCTCGTCTCACGTGAACTCGACTCTGAAGTCAGCTAGGTCCTGCCCCTTAATTGTTGTTCTCGACTGGTAGATGATGTCGAATTCCCCCAATTTAATTTCCCAGGCCATCAGCCTTCCTGACTTCTTAAGCTTATGAATGACCCGCCTGAGAGGTGAGTCCATGAGGACCACCATGGTATATTTCTGGAAATACGACTTCATCTTACTCGATGCATGGATCAGTGAATAGGCCAATTTCTCCATTATGGGATACCTTTTCTAGGCCCCTTGGAGGGCCTTGCTATTAATGTACACTGGCCTTTGGACTCCATCCTCTTCTCTGATAATAGCGACACTAATCGCCGACTTTAACAATGCTAGATAAATATACAACCTCTCTCCCTGGACTGGTCTTGACAATAAGAGTGGAGAGTCGAGATAGGACTTCAAATCTTGGAACGATTTCTCACACTCATTGTTCCATTCGAAAGCTTTTTTTAATACTTTAAAGAAAGGAAGGCATCTATCGATAGATCTAGACATAAACCTATTTAATGCGACCACTCGTCTAGTTAGACTCTGTACATCCTTTATAGTTGTAGGAGTTTTTATTTCCATTAAAGCCTTGATCTTCTCAGGATTGGATTCGATTCCCCTTTAATTTATGATGAAGCCTAAGAACTTGCCTGCTCACACGCCGAAGACACACTTAGCGGGGTTGAGTTTCATTTTGTATTAGTCCATAGTGTCAAAATTACGCTCAAGGTTGACCACATGAGTGTCGACCTTAAGACTCTTAGTCAACATATCATCAATATAAACCTCCATTGTCTTCCCAATCTTCTCTTCGAACATCTTGTTAACCAATCTTTAGTAGGTAGCACAAAATTTTTCAATCCAAAGGGCATGACCTTGTAGTAGTACGTCCCCTTCTCAGTTATGAATGTTGCGTTCTCTGTATCGGTGGATCCATGAATATCTTATTATAGCCCGAGTAGACATCCATAAAACTCATTAATTCATGGTCAACAGTAGCACTGACCATCTGATATATCCTTGGCAATGAGAAGCTGTCTTTAGGGTAGGCTTTGTTCAGATCTGTAAAATTAACACACATCCTCCATTTGCCATTAGCTTTGGGAATAATGACAGCATTCGCAAGGGTAAAGGACCTCCCTGATAAAGTCATCTTTTTCCAGCTTCTTTACCTCCTCCTAAATGACATCGTACTTCTCTCCAGAGTAGAATCTCCTTCTCTGCCTGATCGGCTTTGTATCCTGTCCACGTTGAGTCTGTGGCAAATGACCTTTGGATCAATGCCTAGAATATCTTGATGGCTCCAAGCGAAGATACTCTTTCTCTATTTTAATAACTTGATCAGCTCCTCTTTGAACTCTTTTTTCAGGGCTTTATATATTTGGATGTTTTTTTGGCCTGTCCTCATTGAGGACTATGGATTCTACCTCCTCCATGACCTCTCTATTATTTATCTTCTTTTCTTCTATAGGGTCCAAGATATCAATTTTGTAGGTTGTAGTGGCCCTTTTATACGCTTCCCTCTCCCCGATCGAGTTGAAATAACATTCATGTGCCTCAACTTGGTCCCCCTGAACTTCTCCTACCCCATATGGAGTCAGGAATTTAATCATCTGGTGGACTGCTAAGGGCACGACCTCAAATTCCTTAAGGTCTACCCTTTTGAGAATTATATTGTAGGCCGAGTAGACATTTTCATCCATGATGAAGAAGTTGATCTTCTTTGTAAGATATTACAGCCCACTATTTTCCATTCTCACTTCCATTTCATATATACCCAGGGGTTGCACATTCTCACCACTAAAGCTGATGAGTGGTTGGTGATAACCTCTTCTCGCTCAGACCCAAACCTTTGTGATAGTCTCAAAACATAACGTCGTTTAAAATGTCGCCATCCACCAAAATCCTTGACACCTTATAACCATGTACCGGTGTGGTGATGACTAGAGGGTCATCTTACGGAGCTAAAATCCCTTTAAAATTTAATCTTACAAAATGAATAACTAAGGTATTTATATAAACTTTAGATCTCTTATCTTTCACAAGCTCTACTGCAGCTGAGTTCATAGTCTCCAGCTTTAGTGGGAGGGTTTTGGCCTCGGCCACATGTGCTTTTCTATCAGCGACTTCTTTCCCTCCTCCTTCAAGTCCTACACAAATCATCTTGACCTCATGTGAGATCGTATGAAGCTTACCTTTGGGATCAATAAATGAAGGAGGAAGGTTAGGGTCATCTCCCTCATTGTCATCTGATTCATCATCATCTCGACCGGATGAAGCGTCCGGATTACACTTGTCACTTCTCTTTATCTTCTGGGTGTCATCTCGGCCACCCTTCGAGCTGTGATTGTCTACAGACTTTATCAATTTCCAAGATTTTAACATCTTCATAATTTCATCCTTGAGAGCAAAACACTTGTTGGTCAGGTGCCCATGGTCTTGGTGGAACTCACAGCATAGATTCTTATTCCTCTTATATGGGGGAGCTTTTAACTTTTTAGGCCACCTCGGGGACTAATAATTTTTTATCTCATTCAGGATGTGCTCACAGCTTACCGTCAGAGGGGTGTAATCGGTGAATTTATCATCCATCGATCTCTTCTTACCATCTTTATTCTTTTTCTGGAACTTAACCCCGCTGCTTGTTCCCTTATCATCTTCATTCTTTGCTTCCATAACCTCTTCGGCATTCATGACCTTGCCAGCCATTACCAAGAGTTCGACCATGGACTTTGGTGGGTCTTCAAAAACTTTCCAAAGTAGATTTTCTTTTTGCAGTCCCTCAATCAGAGCTATCATTATGATGCTCTCCTCATAATGTGCGACCTCTAGCTTCTGTTTATTGAACCTCATGATGTACTCCCTCGAACTTTCATTCTTCTCCTGCTAGACATATAATAGGTGTGTCGTCTTCTTTTGGGGTCTCACGCCAAAGCATAAGTTGTGTATGAATCTCTGCAAGCTGTTTGGAGTTCTCAATTGAGTTCTTAGGGAGTGAGGTAAACCATGCATGGGCTTCTCCAGTCAAGGTGCTTAAGAAGGCACGACACCTCATCTCATCTGAGACTGAGAAAATGTCGATAGAGGATTGGTACATCTCCATATGGTGGACTAGATTAGTGCTCCCATCATACTTGGGAGTGACCACCAATGGTTTGAATTTGGTCGGGGTTAGATAATTAATGATCCTGGCTACGGAGGGGGAGCCTTCAGAGTAGCTCCTCTATAAGGGGTCGCTACTTTTCTAAATATCTCATATTTTATTTTTTAGCCTTTGGATCAAGTCATTTAAGGGTCTCTCGGCTATAGCTACTACATCAGCCTCAACAATATTATCTCCGGCTCTCTCAATCGATCGAATTGAAGGTTCCCTTGGAACTAATCTTTGTCGACTATTTACTATTCTAATCCCCGAGACGACGCCACATAGAGGCTAATACCCTGTTTCATCTCCCCTTGAGCCAGTAATACTCATTGACCTAGACAACCAATCTTTGGGATCACCCACTGGGTCGAGCCCTTCAAAGGCCGACCCTATACTTAGCTAATTAAAATCTATGACCCTTGGTTATGCGTTTTAACACGGACTCCTGTTGTGCCCTCGGCTGACCTAAACATGGCATACAGTGTTACTTGATATTTTATATGGTTTTCAACATTCGGCCTGCTCATCCTTGGCCTCATAGTCATCGTATCAATCCTCTGGGCTGGGTTGAACTTGCCTCCCCAAGAGTAAATTCCTAGGGTCAGTAACGTCCCTCCGTCATTGATGAGGTGATAATTCCTTGTGCGGTGCCTGGGGTGGTCCCCTGGCGTCTGGATGCTGCTCCATGGCGACCGAAATAATTATCTCTAATATTATCCAAGCGGGTTTCATCAATACATTTTGGCTGAAGGTATCCAGTTGCTCCTGTATCGCCTATTTTCTATCCACCAATGACTTTAACACCGTCGCCACCTCCGCCATCTCTGACTGAGGAGGCATATGGCTAGAGCTAGGACCACCAGCTGATGGTGAAAATTTTGATGCCATGTTTCAAACATGGTGGATGAGCTGTAAAATGAATAATGAAAGCTTAGAAGCTCAATAAGAAACCTTTCAATGGTGAAATAGCTCCACAAGAGCTCTTTTAATGATGAAATAACTCCACAAGAGGGAAGGATTGGCTCACCACCAAAGATTTTGGTGAGTATAAGCTAAAACAAGGAAGAGATGATAATCCTCAAAATTCCCACAGACGACTCCAAACTAATGATATCGAAATTGGTATCACCAGATCAAAGTGATGAATAATCTCACACCAGTTCAATAATGGAAGAAATATAGCAATATAACAATATAGAGATATGAGGTAAAGAGGACGTAAATACCAGAATTAAGTGGTTCAGTCTATTGAAGGCCTGCGTCCACTGTGCAAGTGTGTGAAGTCCACTAATACAGTCTCCACTATTCTAAAAAACCCGCCAAGGCTTGAGGCTTGGGAGAAACACCCCGCCTTACGTTTTTCATGCCTTATTCTTAATAAAACCCTTAAGGCGCACTTTTTTCTAAAAACAACAATGCTTTAGTGAAACGATATCGCCGTTTAAAGAATTTTTGTACAAACCGGACCATTACCTCGTCCAAAATAATCAAATAGTATTTTAATTTGCATATATTCAGACATATTTTTATGATATGTACAATTTTAGTATTTTAATATCCTTGTTATGGTTTAAAAATATTAAAATATATTAAGAAGGCCTAAACGCCTTTTCACGCCTTTTTACGCCTAAGGCCCGCCTAGGCTTCTAAGGCTTAAGGCTTGACCTCCATGCCTCGATCACGCCCCGCATTTTTTAGAACCTTGACAGTCTCTAATGGCCTCAAAATACATGTACTCAAGCTTTCTCTCTCTAACAGCAGGTTTGACAGAGTTTTAGCAGGGTTTTCAATATGTGTCCCCTTACAATGTTAAAGATTAAGTGTATTTATAGTGCTCGGGGGGTGTAATGCCCCCCAAGCATGTGCATGAGGAGGATCCCAATAATGAGTTGACGCTTGTCCCTCACATATGTAGCTAATCATGATGCAATATTCCCTCACGTGAGGGGATAATCTTGTTATAACAGACTTTTCCACATTAAATTTTCCATCCTGGAACTTTGTACTGCTTGTACTGCAAAGGTCATCTGGGGGGTTTCGGCTTGGCCGAGCATGAAATCCCGACATAACCTTGTTAGATATTTCGGTGAAAGTGTATTCTCAACTGAACACGTTAGGCTGAAACATGCTTATGATGATGTAATGCTGCTATGGAGTCTCAGATCATAAAGGGGCCAAGGGCATGGATTCATGAGAATAACCCTATTTCGAACGAGCCTTGGGTAGCCTAGGTAGTATCCTTTGAAAACACGGTTATGGACATTGCTGACCCTCATCATAAGACGAGGTCACACTTGGTCATATCATTGGTTACAATGTTGGATTGGTGTCTTTGAAGGCGAGCGAGGCAAGGAACTTCCCGAGGATGTATCGGTGGATGAAGTCGAATAGGAAGTTGAAGGAGTTTTTGGCTTTAGAGGATATGAGGGAAATGTTGAATGCCTTGACGAGTGATCAGGTTAGGCTTTGGTTTTTTCCTTTATTTTTTGGATTTTATATTTTATTTGCAATCTTTAGATTTTTAATGATTGACCTTTATTTAGGAATATGTGACATTTTACCCTTGTCATCTGTCCTCGAGGCATACAAGGGTTACGGGCATACATGCCTAGATGCGGAGGTTATTAGCATATGAGTTCGGGCATGTTTGGTACATAGGGGAGAGGATTGTGAGGCAGTTAATGGAGTGTGAGATGGAGGTCCCAACGTCAACGCCTCCTGAGTTCATGAGGGGGGTGAAGGAGATGTTTGACGAGGCAAAAACGATGGCGATGAAGGGTGAACCCTTATCCTTTACACAGACACGAGGACGGGATATGATTTTCAAGACTTCATGACCAGTTGTTGATGTCATCATCTATTTACAATGTGGAGAGTATCCCTCCACCGACAATAGGATCGGGGAGGGGTATTAGTGCACTAGTATCTTCAGCTCATAGCTCAGGGGAGGTGGAGTGACATCGATAAAGGATGTTCCTGTCCATCACCTTTCCACTCCTTTCTACCATATAGATTGAGTGGTGGGTAGGTTGTCTCGGTGCCTCATCGTCCTCAGGCGGAGATAAATGGTTTCACTCCCCTTCTTGAGTAAATTATCTTGAGAGAGGTATAACTTTATTTTTCAGCTTTGCACTTTGATTTTATTTTCTTCCTCAATTATTGACTTGCTTGATTTTTTCGGACTGATTCTTTTGCACACTGTTCGTATATTGATAATGTGGATATGGGACATTTGAGACTAGATGGCTTCGATTTCTGATCACATGAGGAAGGCATCCAGGTTTTATATGGTGCCACACTCTGGTTCTAGGAGTGTGGGATCTATCACTTGCCAGCGAGGAAGCATGCTCGCCAAAGTGATTAAAATGGAAGTTTTTAGTTGACACGATTTTGGAAAGTCCGGGTTGTGCCCCGACAAATGTTTTGATCTTTTTTTCTATTCCCTTTTTCTTTTGTAACAAAAAAATGTAAGCACAATGACGAATATATAAAAGATGCATTTTTCATTTTTTTTAACTTGAGTTAAATAGCCTATTTTAGATGCATTTTAATTTTCCACTGAGGTTTTATCCGTTGTAAAGGTAAGTAGAAAAAACATGCATTTATTATTCTTTTTAGAAAGAAACACTCAAAAAGCTCATAAAAATAGGTTGACTTTGGAAAAAAAATGGAATTTATTAGAATGATGTATGTAAGAGGGGAAGCTAGAAATTTTTAAAAATAGGGGGATGCTGATCGGCATATCCATTGGCCTGCCTATCATCATACTGGTCAGGTCAAAATATCTTTTTTAGTCATTATTATACTCCTTCTGCACTTGGGTGTACTTGGAAATAGTTGTTATAAAGAAAGTTGAATCCTTTGTTTTTTGTGAGTGATTTTAGGTATAAAATGGTTGCTTGGAAGGGAGTTTCATCACCATACTTCAATGTCACTTCTTCCTATTTTCCAAATCTTCTTATCTTTTTGAAATGGGAGTTCCCATGAACGAAGAATTCGTGACTTACCTTGAGGGTTTCGAGGCTCTTTGCCTTTACAACGTCAATAATAAGGCTTTTAACTTGCACTCGATCACCCTATGGCGTAATCGTTCTATGAATTGGATTCTCTTAGAAATGACATTAGAGTTATGGAACCCTAAGGATCATATGTTTTTCTTTGGTCTGGATAAAGTATGCCCCACATATGAGGAGTTTTGTGCGATATTGGGCACTAACGCTAGTGTTGTTACAACTATGCTGGACCTGTTCCATTCCCCTTGGGTACTTCATATTTCTCCTTAGACTACCCAACCACTGGTGCATGGAGGAAGTATTGTCCTTTCGATGGTTTTGAATTCGGTCTCTCAAAGAGATTATACCGATAATAACTTTATTGGTGATGTAGCCCTGAAGTTGACTAGCAGACTGCTTTTAGTAATTGGTGATATGACGAAAGACCCTTAGGTGTCCATCATTATGTTTTGGATTTCTCATCGTTATAATCATGTTGCTGTCATATAGATGAAGACTCAGAACGACTTAGACGACTGGAAGGTTGAGCTAATTTTTTACAAGGCAACTGTTATGCTATTCATGTGGTTGTCGGAGAGACTATGCCTGGTGGCTGCCCCGAGTACCCTCTGGTGATTGTTCCTAATTTCTTTGCACAATTATTTTTCAAGGCCCGTCTGTGAAGAACTATCTAAATTAGCTTGTAGATCATGGGTCTAGGAATCTTCTTTGGTTAGTTCTATAGCAGGGAGACTTGCAACCTGTTTTGCAACTAATTGACTATCGTTATGTCTAATTGTTATGCCTTTGCCATACTTCCTTCCATTTTCCTTAGCGACTTCAGCGTCAAGTAGGTTGGGAGAAGATTGTTCCTCCTTTTATAACCAACTTGTTTCCTATAGAGGATTTGACTGAATCTTTGAAAATGATCCTAAGACCTTTGTGGTAGTGTCACCGACTGTCCACACGTCCGTCTCAGTCTTTTAGGGAGCCTGGGTTTATACCTAGGGATTATTTTAAATGGTTATAGATGAAGGTAGTTGTGAAGGTATGTGCTAAGGAGACTCGACGAAGGTAGCTTGTGATGTTTGATTCTCTATACGAGGAATTGAGGTTTCATCCAGGTTGATTAAGGCATATCTTCGCATGGAGCGAATATAGAAGTGTAGTCAGGATTGGTATTCTTGGAGTCCTCTAGGGACTGGAAATGATGATGAGACAGGTTCGTCTGGCGGTTGAAGTTGGTTTTGTGGGAATGTGGGGAGGAGTTTGGAAAGAGATGAGTTTGTGTGTAGGTTTGGGGGGGGGGGGGGGGTACAAGGTGTTTTATTATTTTTCATTCCTGTCACTTATGTGTCATGAAATCGTCAGGTTTCATATTTAATAAAAGAGTGGGATGATATTTTTGACATATTTTATTGTGACTTTGAAGAGTTTCTTCTTTTTTTAACTATCTATACCGATTGCTAAGGCATACATAATTATTTTGTTTAGTTAAATGATGAGAGAGCCTAATGTTCTCAGTGGGAGAAACGAATAACATTTTGTAAAAGATAAAGGATTGTGCCTAAAGTATTTTTATGGGATGCCTACGTACCTCTGTGGGAGTTTGAAAATCGTGAGTGTTTCTTTGAAAAGGTTCTTTCTTGAGAGGATCAAGGCCTACGTAGTTCTGAGTAGAGAGGAGAAAGACAATTTTTTTAGAATTGAAAGGAGGTGAGAGGAGTTGTAGCATGATGAGAGTTCGAACTAGGGGTAAAATTTCTTAAGATGGTCCAAATTGACTTGAGGCACCATCTCTTCCCCAAAGAGGTCTGTGAGCATAGAGGCACCACCTGGTAGAATTTTCTATACGACGTCGAGTTCGTTCCAGTTAGGCTTGAATTTTCTTATTAGATCCCTAATGGGTTCTATGATTTATTTGAGGGTAAGCTCTCCGTCTTAAACACCGCGGTTCTTGACTGTTTTATTGAATGATCACACAATACAACAACGGTACCCTTATATATTATATAAGGCTTAATTCTTTCATCAAAGAGTATGAGTTCGTCATAACGACTGTGCTTCTAATCTTCTTCGATGACTTGACTTTTGAGCATAACCCATAGGGAAGGTATTTTAAGTTCGACAGGTAAGACTGCCTCCATGTTGTATACTAGGGAGTATTGGGTATCCCCAGTGGGTATTCTGATAGAGTCTCGATAGCTTCAGAGGGCATATGGGACCTGGTCAACCTAATCTCTAAAAATTTTGGTCATTTTGTTGATAATGGGCTCGAGGCTTTTGTTTGTGGCTTTGATAGAAGCAATGGTTTGTGGTCATTAGGGAGAGAATTTGTGCCTCTAAATTCCAGACTTATCAATTAGTTATGTGACCTCAGGTCCAAAATGGAGACCATTGTTTGATATCAGCTCATGGGGAACTCTGTAACGACAGATGATGTTTTTCTTGATGAACTAGGCTACTTTATTTACTTTCAACACAACGTATGACTCAACTTTAAATCATTTTGTGATGTAATCAATGGAGACTAGGATGAAGTAGTGCTCGTTTGATGCCTTGTGTGTGACTTTTCTAATAATGAATATGCCCCAAGTGGAGAAGGGATAGAGAAAAGTCAAGTTGTATAACTCCTAGGTAGGCAAGTGCTGCAAGTTGGAAAATTATTGGCCTTTGAGGCATCTTCTAACATAAGCAGCGAAATCCTGAACAATGATGGTCCAGTAATATCCCAGACGAATGTTTTTATTGGCAAGCATATGCCCTTTTATGTGGGGTCTACATTCCTCGTTGTGGATCTTCTGCATCACGTCTTTGACCCCATCACCTACTAAGCAATGCAAATAGGATCCATCAAAATTTCTCTTGAAAAATGCCTTGTCACAAATGATGTACTGAGCAGCCACCCTACGAAGGGTCTCACGGTATTTCTTCTCAGTGACCTGAGGGTACCTATCATGATTGAGTAGGCGGGAAATGTTATAATACTACAATATTTCTATGTTTGAATCTTCTTCTATTACGAGATCAATGTGGTAGCAGGGGTGTTGTCTGTTTCTAGACGAGAAAAGGGGATATTATTATCCCCTCGGGCATGTTGACCATAGAGGCCAAGTTTGCTAAGGCATCGACTAGGTTGTTTCTCGAACGAGGAAGGTAGTGGAAGGTGATATCTTCAAACTAGGAGGTGAGCTCTTCGAGGTGAGCATGAAAGGGCAGAAGATTCTCGGTGACTTTCCATTTTCTATAAATTTACCCCACGATGAGAGATGGATATCCATAGACATAAATGCGCTTGATTCCTTTCTTGAGGGTGAAATTGAGACCTACGGCACATGCTTCATATTCCATCATGTTGTTGGTACAAGGGAAGTCTAATTTTATGGCGATGGGAGTATGAGAATCATCGAGAGTGATTAGGAGTATCCCAATGCCGTATACTTTCTTATTAGCGGCTCCATCAAAGAGAATCTTTCATCTGAGCTCTTCTGAGAGGTGTAGAGAATGTCTTTATCTAGGAATTCAAAAATCCAAATCTCCCCCCCCCCCTCGAGATTTTCAGCAAGGTAGTTAAAAATGGAACTTCTTTTCATGTCTTTCTGCATAACATATTTGATGTCGAATTTCCCAAGTAACTTCAGCCATTGGGCCATGCGACTGGATAAGGCAAACTTCTCCAATAACTATTCAATTGGATTTATTTGGGACACTAGTTTAATGGAGAATGCAAGCATGTAGTGTCGGAGCTTTAGCATGGCACAGACTAAAGTGACACACGCTTTTTCTAATGATGTATAGTTTACCTCATACCCTGCTAGCTTTTGACTAGCATAATAGATATCTCTCTACTTTCATTATTCTTTAATGTATTGGGATAGTATAGCACCTGCTACAGTGTTGGTGACGGTGAGGTATAGGAGGAGAAGGAAACCTTGCTGTAGAGGCATGAGTACCGGAGGTCAGGTGAAGTATCGTTTGATATGTTCAAAGATTTCTTGACACGCCTCGTTCCAAACTTTGGTTGAATCTTTTCGAATAAGTTTCAAAATGGGCTTGGAGATGGAGGTCAGTTGGCTGAGGAATCGACTGATGTATTGGATTTTTCGTAGGAAGTGGCGAACTTCTTTTTTCATTTGGGGTAGTGGCATTTCGAGAACCGCTTTCAATTTGGTAGAGTTTACTTCGATCCCTTTCTTTTGGACCATGAAGCCGAGGAGTTTGGCTTTAATAACACTGAACAAACATTTCTATGGGTTGAGGTGCATTTAATACTATTGCAGTTGTTCAAAGAATTTCCTCAAGGTAGGTGTTGATACAAAAAACTAGACTAGATCTAATTTCTTAATCACAGATAAATATATGTAAATAAAAGAGAGAGACAAAAGGTCTTCAAAGTAGTTCGGCTATATGAGGAAAGCCTACATCCACTGTGCTTCTTATTTCCTTGTATTATGTTCTTCCTCTCGTGTTTTGAATGACTTGAACTTGCCCTTGACGAAGGGATTACAATGTATTTATAGCCAAGTAAGGAGATAAAGAGATGGAATATTAATGGATTGAATGCCTTTATAAATTAGGCATTTACATCAGTACATAACATCCATAATGCTCTTGGCTGTTAGCATTTTGCTGATCAAGTTAGTCGACCTTTCCACTATTAGTCGGCCTTCCTAGAGTTGGATGGCATTCTGCATGTTGGTTGGCCTCCCAGGTCTTGGTCAATGATGCTATGACTGGCTGACTAGGATTCTTACCCTATAGGATGACACTTGTCCATCTCTGGTTGTTCCACGTAAATGGATAATTTTTTGTATCAACAAAATCCCCCAATGTTTCATGCTTGATTTAAAGTATGGAGCATTTAGTCTTAGTCATAGCTCTGGCTACATTTATGATGTTTAGTCGGTTGCCGACTTCCTTCACTTATAAAATTTTATCGGTATTGTTGGTGGTGTATGTTGCCAATGGTATTTTTATAAATATCCAGAATTGCAGTGAACCGTCACAGGGTAAATACGACTTTTTCGTATCGTCACCAAAATTTGTAAATTTTCCAGGTTGCCTCTTTACTCCAAACCTTCTAAGTGTTGCTGCTACCCTTAAGATTTTGTACGATCGTTCTTCTTTTCATTTAGTTCTTGCTGAATCCTTAATCTTCTATAAGAATCCTTTCCTTTTCTTGTTTTCTTCATATTGAATCAAAGTTTACGTTATTGTCTCTCCAAATGAGTTTAGAAAATAATAGAATATACTAAACTGGGTAGATTTAGAGTTCCCTAGTCCCCCTGTAGATGTTTTCTCTTTGTCTGAGGTCATTGAAATCCTTATTTATTTATAGCTGAATGTGGCTTCACTTTTCCCCCAAATCGTTTTTGTTTAGAGTTTTATTAATACTTAGATGTTGTACCTGCTAGAGTAGCCCCCAATACCTGGAGAATAGCTAATGGTGTCCATACGCTTAATTAAATCTATGGGATCCATATCGGTATCCCTGAGATTATGTTCTGTTACAAATAGGTCACCAGTGATAATACATACTATATGAAAATTAGGTCTGTTAATAGAGCTCTAGTCATCAATCTGCCTGATTCTAATAGGGACTACTTCCATCATGGGGTTATTGCTAAAAATTGGCAATATGTACCTCAAAAGGGGGATGAAGTATAAAATGGACCAAGATGCCCTCAAGAGGGTTTATATATTCATGCTGATGAATTACATGCTATTATGTTATCTAATATTTATTGTTTGTTTGACTGCAGTTGAGAGGAAGAGAAAGCGTTCCAAGGAGGGAGACATTAAACTTGACGAGCTCAAGTTTCTCTGGGGAATCCATTAAATAAATACTAAGGAGAATACTAGGTCGTCTTCCTACTTGCTGAAGTACAAGATCCCTATCACTTCCTTTGTAGCCCGACCTTTAGCTACTGTACCATTTGTTATGATTAACTTGGACAAATACCCAGTTTCCACTTCCTCTACATCTGGTGGTGGTGAACCTGCTATTGGACCCTCCTCTTACTTCGACACAAACATTCCTCTCTCAGTGACCATGGGAAAAAGGAAATTTCCCAATCTTATTGGGGATGTTGCAGCAGCTAGCACCCACAAGCCTGTGGATGGTGGGGCCATAAAGAAAGATGATGCTGGGAAGAATACCCTAACCAACAAGGTAGAGGAGTCTCTTTTAAAATGTTTTAGAAGATGTCTTGCTGCCAAGTAAGTTGAAGAAGCTGTTGATGCTGACCAATAAAACTTGGTCGGTATTATTCCATCTGGTGTTGGCCCTTCCTTGGCCATGGGTCCTGGATTGGCTAGGAAATTAATTAAGTCTGGTACTCTTCCTGACCATAGGGGTGCTGCTGTTTCTATGACCGGACTAAAGATATCTGAAAGGATTGATCAAAGCCTTGCTCTAATGATACCTCTTTCTTTATGCTCTCTTTGTGCATTATCTTTTACTTTCTGTGCTAATTTTGTTTTTCTTCTTTGTAGTTCCTGGTTGATTTTAACCAGATGTAGCAGAAGGACGATGCTCTTAGTTCTTCTTTGGATGATGTGGAAGAGGCATTTACTGGTCTTAAACAATCTTTGTTGGAGTCTCAACAAGCCTTGGAGACAGAGAAAAACACTTGGGAGGAGAAGATCAAGCTTGCTGAAGAAGCACGAGAAAAAGCTGATAAGACTATCTTTCAAGTTAAGCGTAGGGCAAAAGATGCAGAAGGACAAGTAATCAAACTAGGGAAAGATCTCTCCTCTGAAAAGGCTAAGAGGAAGAAAACCAGGGAAGAGTCCTTCAAAAAGGTTGGGACAAAGCCATTTATTTTGCCTATTCTCAAATTAAGTATGCAAAGAAGAAATCTTTCAAGGATGGTTGGTCGGCTGCACTGAAGGAGTTCGACACGACAAAAAATACTGAACTCTTTCAAAGACATGAGCCTGGTTCTCCCCCCCAACATAGACGATGAAGTTGAAGATGATGTTGGTTCTGGGCAGTCTTTTATGGTGGTTGAGTCTTCATCTGACCAACTTAAGAACATTGTTGAGTCAACCATCCCCTCTGCCAAGAAAGATAATCCAACTGTCCCTTCAGCCAACTTAGTTGGAAGTGTTGAAACTGATAGAGAGAAGGTGTAGACTTGCTTGGCATTTGGCCTTTTTATCTTTCTTTTGTTTCTTCTCTACTATACTTATAACTTCCCTTTATAAATCAATGAAAGAACTTTTTCTTTATACATTTTGTCATTTCTTGGTTGTCATATTTTCTTCTTTTGTTGATTGGCTGTTACTTCGTTTTCTAGTTTATGGCCAAGATGGTAAAACTTTCTTCTAATAATTCTAATATACTCAATCACTACAACAGTTTATTTAAGGTTGGTCAAATGACTTTAACCGAGAAATAATCATCAGACTTGCTCAGAGAAGATGCTAGTGATAAAGCCAAGGATGCATATATTTTTCTCAAGTTTTTTTATAATCGGGTTGTGGCCAATAACGTGGCTTACTTTGAAATGATTAAAGAACTTCAAGAAGAGCATAATAAGGCCAAGTCTTTGCTTCATGCAGACTATGAAGCTAAGTATAAGTCGTTAAGTGAAGCTTGGGGTTTTTAAGAGAAATTGGAGAAACATGCTTCTACTTTTAGGAAGAAGGAATTTATGTTGAAGTGTGAAGTTTATGAGGCTAGGGATATTGCCAAGATTTTAGAAGAAGAAAATAATAAATTGAGGAGTGAACTTAGCTGCTTGAAGAATCCTTATGTTGTTGCTGTCAATGAAGGTGCATCTTTCCCAGAGAGTGAGAATGCTAATTTGAAAGAAGGGTTGGAAACTCTGAATAAGTTTAAGCTTGCCTCCTCTTTTAGACAAAAGGTCAAACAACCAATGACTGATGAGGAAAGAACACAAAAAAAAATAGCCGACCAAGCTTCCCAGCTAAAATGCAAGAACCGAGCAATTGTTGAGTTATCCCAGAAGCTCATGACTCAAGATAACACACTTTCCAACCAATCCTCTCAGTTGCAGGCTAAAGATGGAGTGTTGAAGAAACTTCAGCATTAGGTCGAAAAATTGACTTTCCAGTTTCACAAGCAGTCTAGAGAGGTATATATGGAAGGATACAATGAGTCCCTTCAGCATTTTGACCACCACTTCAGTCAAGCTCAGTATGAAGGTTATAAGTGGGGCTAAACCAATTGCTTGACTGTTATGAAGGTTGATCAGAAGAGTAGGTTATGGTACTGGGTTGATCATAGGTTCTTAGACCGTGCCAAATATCCCTTCAATCTTGACGTCAGTTGTATCCTTGTAGAATCCATTCCCCAGTTCCTGATATCCAAATACTTAGGGGATTGCGAATTGCACAATGAGTTAGAGGTAGTTCGGCCTTCACATTTGTTGGACATGCCGAGCAGAAGTAATAGGAGAATGCTTTAAGATTTCAATTTCATTAACTCTCCTTATACCCTAGATGATCCTCCTACATGCATGGAAAAAGAGGCCGACTTCCTCCAAGTCTGAAGGAAAACATCCAGTAGAGTAGTTGTCATGTATTTCATTTGTAAAATAACATTTGCATGTAATCATCATTTATATAAATAAAATGCATTATTTTCTTTATTATCTTATTAATTTCTGAATGTCTGAATGAACTTGTTGTGCCTTTAGTTCTACTGATACACTTAGACATGTGCTTAAATTTAGTACCAGTTACCAATGATGTTATCATAGGTTCTACTGATGCACTTTCTCATCCAAATAGCTATAAATTTAGCTATAAACTCCACTGCTTTAACAAGGTACCTGGTCATCAATTCTCATTTGTCTCCATACAAATTAAATACCTGGTTGACCACCAGTTGTGAGTCACTGTGCGCCACCACTTGTTCGGGGCTTAAGGAATAGGCAAAACTTAATCCTACTATCAGGGCTTCGTAGTCTGCTTGATTGTTAGAGGTTTGGAATCAGAATCAGAGAGCGTACTCAATATCAATACCATTAGGGGTACAAAGTATGATACCTGCTCCATTGCTTATAGCACATGAAGATCCATCCAAATATAAATTCCATACTGGGATATTACTGTCAAAGCCTTTATATGTCAATGTACCATAATGGAATACCTTCTTGCTTGCCTCCTCATGTCTTTGTGCCATATCATGTATCCTTAACGATTCTGGTTGGTCGGCAGGGATTTTGGGTAGATGGCTTGATTCTTTTCAGGACTGAACACTCTACATCTCTGATTGATCGACTTGTCTTCCTTTATGATATTCAGATCATGACAAAGGATATTTGGATTAATCCCAGGAATATCCTCATGACTCCATATAAACACATTCTTCTTCTGCCTTAGGAATGTCACTGGTTCCTGTTTAAGAACAAGATCCAGTGTCCAGTCGATCTAAGTAGTCCTTTCTGGCTTAGCGTCATCTTGTATGATGCTCTCAGTATCTTCTATAATCTGGCCTTTAACTAACTCTGTTTCCTCTTTTGAATCTAAGATTTCAACCTCAGATTCACTATTGGGCTCGGTAGTATTCACTTGGTAAGTAGTGGTCTTCTTTTTTAGTTCTTCCAGATCTTCTTGCTCGGCAGAGGAATAATAACATTCCCTGGCTACCTTATGATCACCCTTTACAACACCTACTCCAAAGTTGGTCGGGAACTTCAAGCATTGATGGACTGTGGACGGGGAGGTTGAGAAACTCCAAAAATCTTCTTTCATTGAAGATGTGAAGTACCCAGAATGGTTGGCCAATGTTGTGATGGTCAAAAAGAAAAATGATAAGTGGATAATGTGCGTGGATTTCACAGATCTGAATAAAGCTTGCCCAAAGGATTACTTTTCCTTTATCTAGGATTGATTAGTTGGTGGATGCTACATCGGGGCATGAATTCTTAAGCTTTATGGATGGTTACTCTGGTTATAACTAGATAAAAATAAAACCTGGAGACAGTAAAAGTACAGCTTTCATTACTCCTCGAGGAACTTATTATTATAATGTGATGCCTTTTGGTCTTCAAAATGCAGGTGAAACATATCAGAGGCTGGTGAACAAAGTCTTTGAAGTTCAAATGGGAAAAAATATGGAGTTGTACGTGGAGGATATGCTAAAAAAGAGCAAGAAAGCCTCTGATCATATTGCCGACCTCAGTCAGACTTTTGAGTAGTTGGAGAAACATCAGATGAAGCAAAATCTAACCAAGTGTGTGTTCGACATGCAAGAACGGACGTCCTCAGATAAATAGTCAATCAGAGGGGAATTAAGGCTAATCCAGATAAAATAAAGGCTTTGATTGAAATGTAGCCCCCGACTAGCAAAAAGGAAGTTCAAAGGCTCACTAGACGAGTGGCAGCTTTAAACAAATTTGTGTCCCGAGCAACAAACATATGTCTTCCATTCTTCAAGGTGCTAAAAGACCTTTGAATGGAATGAAGAATGCAAGAAGTCTTTTCAGGATTTGAAGAAGTATTTGGGATCACCCCCGTTTCTCTCCCGACCAATTTTGGGGGAGAAATTATATTTGTATTTAATTATTTTTTAGTTGGTTGTGAGCTCGGCTTTAATATGATAAGATAATGAAATCCAGAAGCCAGTCTACTACACCAGGTTAGCCTTCTGAGGAGCTGATATCAGATATCCACTCTTGGAGAAATTAGACTTGGCACTTATTGAGGCATCCAGATGTATGAAACCTTATTTCCCAGCACATACCATAAGGGTGTATATTGGCATGCCACTTGGCCAAGACCTCCACAAAACTGAGAAGTTGGGAAGACTAATGTGCTGGGCAGTATAGCTAGGAGAATACGATATTTTATATAATCCGAGGTCCTCATTAAAGTTCCAAGTTATAAATGATTTTATTATAGAGTTTACTTATCCAGATGTTACTGAGAAGAAAGACTTTCCGGCATAGCAGACCCCAACAGGGGAGAGCTCATCCAAAATCTCTGTCGACCAACTGAAATTGTCAAGCATACAGGAGATGGACCAAAGATATGAGGAGGCAAGAAAGAAGGTATTCCATTACGGGACATTGACACACCAAGGCTTTGACAGTAACATCATAGTATGGAATTTATATGTGGATGGATCTTCATGTGCTATAGGCAGTGGAACATGTATCATACTTAAAACCCCTAATGGGAAAGATATTGAGTACGCTCTCAGATTTCGATTCCAAGCCTCTAAAAATGAAGCAAAGTATGAAGCCCTGATAGTGGGATTAAGTTTGGTTCATTCCTTAAGTGCCGAGAAAGTGGTGGCACACAGTGATTCACAACTGGTGGTTAACCAGGTATTGAATTTGTATGGAGCCAGAGGAGAATTGATGACCATGTACCTTGCTAAAGTAGTGGAGGTTAAAGCTAAATTTCTAGCTGTTCGGATGAGCAAGCGCATCAGTAGAGCCTATGATAACATCATTGGTAAACTGGTACTAAATTTAGGCAAATGTCTAAGTGTATCAGTAGAACTAATGGCACAATAAGTTCATTCAGACATTTAGAATTTAACAATATAAGTTAATAAAGAAAACATCACATTTTATCTATATAAATGATGATTGCATGCAAATGTTATTTTACAAATAAAATACAGGACAACTACTCTACTGGACGTTTTCCTTCAGACTTGGAGGAAGTCAAGCCTGCAGGAGGATCATCCAAGGTATAAGTAGAGTTAATGAAATTGAAATCTCAAAGCATTCTCCTATAACTTGAAAGTGTGAGAGGCCCGATTTGTGTGTTTCAAACAAAACCAAATTTTCTCCGAAAAAGATCCAACTTTTAATTATGCACCAAACCAAGTTGTGAAAAACTCAATTCTTACTTTAAACCAATTTTATCTTGATTAATCCTAAACATGCATCTAGTGATTAAATCAAGTAAAGTAAAGTAAAGAATACTCACAACATCGGATGTACGAGGAAAAAACCCAAAACGGGAAAACAACCTCGGACGGCCCAAGCTACACAATAACTATGAACAATGGTTTTACAAAGACAGATTAGCCTTACACTAAGACTCGATCCCCACGGATCTTGACGCTCCTTCTTATCTTCAACCATTCTTCAATAATGTCCACGTAAAAATTTCGTCTTCCACGATACCTGTCCACAACACACGCGTCCACGTATGTCTCAGTGTCCACCGATATGGCTTTGTTTCGTCTACGATGTCGAACAAGAAGTCCTTCTCTTTTCTTCAACCCAAAACCCTTTGTGTTTAATGTGTAGAACAAACAACTTAGGTGCAACAAGATCACTTAAACATATAAGAATGATAACTCAGATCTTTACAAACTCTAAGGATGTGTTTAAGACTTTTAAACCTTAGAAAACATGTGCAAACAAGGTTCTAGTTCGCAAAACTATTTTCCAGAAAGCACACTTACGAAATTCTGATGCAAACACTGTTTAAATAGGATTTAAACGCCACCTCAAAAAATGTGTCATTTGAACAACTTAAGCATATCGTTCGAGCGACATCAGCATCTCGTTCGAGTGACAGAGTTGACTTTTTGTTCAAAACGTCTCTTCAAAGAGAGATTTAAATAAGTCAAACTCCTATTCGAACTTATCAGAATAAAAACGTAGTATAAACCTTTTAAAACACTTTAAACCATTTAAAAACATTTTTCTTTATAAAAATTACATCCTTATCTTTTATGAAATAATTCCGAGCACCATTAATTATACACATTCATACCTGAGTGATCTCAGAATGTAGTTAACTTTGAAGACGATTAAACTTGCACCAATTAAACTTGGGCATGATTTAATTCTTTGAGGCTTTGTCGTAACGTCTTCAATTTCTTCAATACGTCATAGACCAAGTGGGATCGTTACACACATAAACATCTCCCTATAACATATTACAAACACAGTTTTGTTCACGAAATTAAGTCAAAATAATACAGGGACTCAATTGGAAATTTATGTCCTTACATAACTGCTGCTCATCGTGTCTAATAAATGTGAAGGCCAAACTACCTCTAACTTATCATGCGGTCCATAATACCCTAAGTATTTGGATATCAGGAACTAAGGAATGGATTCTATAACGATCCAGCAGACGTCAAAATTAAAGGGATAGTTATCACAGTCTAAGAACCTAGGATCGACCCGGTACCACAACCTATTATTCTGAACAACCTTCATAATAGTCAAGTAATTGGTACAGCCCTACTTATAACGTTTACACTGAGATTGATTGAAGTGATCATCAAAATGCCCAAGATCCTCATTGTATCCTTCCATCCATACCTCTCTAGGCTACTTGTGAAACTGGAAAGTCAATTTCTCGACTTGATGCTGAAGTTTCTTCAACACTCCATCTTTATCCTGCAACTGAGAGGATTGGTTAGAAAGTGTGTTATCTTGAATCTTGAGCTTCTAATACAACTAAGCAATTGCTCGATTCTTGGCCTTTAGCTGGACATCTTGGTCGGATAGGGTTTTTTATGTTCTATCCTCATTAATCGTTGGTCGACTTGTTTGGAAGAGGAAGCATGCTTAAACTTCTTTAGAGTTTCCAACTCTTCTTTTAAATTGGCATTCTCACTCTCCAGGAAAGATGCACCTTCTTCGGCAGCATCAGCAGGAGGATTCTTCAAGGAGCTAAGTTCACTCCTCAATTTATTATTTTCTTCCTTTAAAATCTTGGAAATATCCCTATCCTTATCAACTTCACACTTCAACATAAATTCCTTCTTCCTAAAAGAGAAAGTATATTTCTCCAATTTTAATTCAAAACCCTAAGCTTCACTTAAAGACTTGTACATAGCTTCATACTTAACATGAAGCAAAGCCTTGGCCTCATTATGCTCCTCTTGAAGTTCTTAAATCATTTCAATGTAAGCCACATTATTGGCCATAACCCGATCAAGAAGAAACTTGAGATAAATATATGCATTCTTGGCTTGATCTATAGCATTTGCTTCGAGCAAGTCTAACAATTCTGCCTTGGTTAAAGTCATATGACCACCCTTGAACAAATTGTTGTAGCACTTGAGTAGATCGGATTCATTGGAATAAAGTTGTTCCATCTTAGCCATGAACTAGAAAAATAAAGTAATAGATGATCAATAAAAGAAGAAAATATAACAGCATTCAAGAAATGAAAAACTGTATAAAGAAACATTTATTTCATTGACATATAAAGGGAAGTTACAAGTACAGTAGAGAAGAAACAAAATAAAGACAAAAAGGCTAAATGCCGAGAATGTCTACACCTTATCTCTATCAGTTTTAACACTTCCACCTTGGTTGGTAGAAGGGAAAACTGGATTATCTTGCTCGACAGAGGATATAGTTGACTCAACAACGTTCTTAAATTGGTCGGCTGAAGACTCAACCACTAGAGAAGACTCCTCGAAACCAATATCGTCTTCAACTTCATCGTCCATGTTAGGGGGAAAGCTAGGCTCATATCTTTGAAAGAGTTCAGAGTCTTTTGTTATGCCGACCTCCTTTAGTGCAGTCGACCAACCATCCTAGAAAAATTTCAATTCTTTGCATACTCAATTTGAGCAGATGAAGAAAAAATGGCTTTGTCCCAACCTTTGTTGAAGGACTATTCCCTGATTTTCTTCCTTTTTACCTTTTCAAAGGAGAGATATTTCCTTAGCTTGGCTACTTGTCCTTTTATAGCCTTTTCCACGTGCTTGACTTAAAGGACAATCGTACCATCTTTTTATCGAGCTTCTTTGGCAAGCTTGATCTTCTCCTCCCAAGTCTTCTTATTTGTCTCTAAGTCTTATTGAGACTCCAACAAATATTATTTAAGACCAGTAAAGGCCTATTTCACATCATTCGAAGAACAACGAAGAGCATCGTCATTCTCCAACATCTGGTTAAAATCAACCAGGAACTGCAAAGAAGAAAAAAAAAGTTAGCACAAGAAATAAAAGATAATGCACAAAGAAAACATAAAGAAAGAGGTATCTCCAGATAAAGGATTTGAGCAACCCTCTTAGATATTTTTAGTCAAGGCATGGAAAAAGTAACACCCCTGTGGTCAGGAAAAGTACAAAACTTAATTAATTTCCTAGCTGAGCCAGGACCCATGGGCAATGAAGGGCTAACACCAGGTGGAATAATACCTACCAAGTTTTATTGGTCGGCATCAATAATTTATTTAACCTGCTTGGCAGCAGGACCTCTTCTCAAACATTTTAAAAGAGACTCCTCTCCCTTGTTGGCTGGGGGATTCTTCCCAGCATCATCTTTCTTTGTGGCCCCACCATCTACAGGCAAGTGGGTGTTAGCAGCAGCAGCATCCCTAATAAGAGTGGTAAATTTCCTTTTTCCCATGATTACTGAGAGAGGAATGTCTAAGTTGAAGTAAGAGGATGGGCCAATAGCAGGTTCAGTACCACCAAATGTAGAAGAAGTGAAAACTGGATCTTTGTCTAAGTCAATCACAATAGATGGTACAATAGCTGAAGGTTGGGCTACAAAGGAAGTGATAAAGATCTTGTACTTCAGCAAGTAGGAAGCCGACCGAGTATGCTCCTCATCAATTCTTTGATGGATGCCCCGGAGAAACTTGAGCTCGTCAAGTTTAATGTCACCCTCCTTGGGCACTTTCTCTTCCTCTCAACTGCAATCAAATAAATAACAAATATTATATAACATAATAGCGGGTAATTCATCAGCATGAATATATAAAATATATTACAACCTATTCTATGACCCTCTTGAGGACATATATTGGTCCGTTGTTATTTCATCCCCTTTTTGAGGTACATATTGCCAATTTTTAGCAATAATCCCATGATCGAAGTAGTCCCTATTAGAATCAGTCAGATTGATGACTATAGCTCTATTGATAGACCGAGTTTTCAAATAGTATGTATTATCACTGGTGAACCATTTGTAATAGAACATAATCTCAAGGATACGGATATGGGTCCCATAAATTTGATTAAGCATATGGATACCATTAACTATTCTCCAGGTGTTGGGAGCTACTCTAACCAGTAAAACATCAAAGTGTTAACAAAACTCTAAACAAAAATGATTTGGAGGAAAAGTGAAGCCACATTCAGCAATGAATAAAAAAGGAATCTAATGACCTTCAGATAAAGAGAAAACATTTAGAGGGGGACTAGGGAACTCTAAGTCTACCCAGTCTGGTATATTCCATTACTTTCTAAACTCATTTAGAGAAATAACAACGTAAACCATGATTCAATATGAAGAAAAGAAGAAACGTAAATGATTCTTACCGGAGATTAAGGATTCAGCAAGAACTAAAATAAAGGAAGAATGATCGAACGAAAGCTAAAGGGTAGCAGCAACACTTAGAAGGTTTGGAGAAAAGAGATGATCGAAAAATTTATCGCCCTTTATAGATTGCACTGAAAATCGACGAACGTAATGATTAAAGTGAGATGGCGATTGAAATTGTGGTGACGATACGAAATAGACATATTTACCCTGAGACGGTTCACTGTAATTTAGGATGTTTACATAATTACCATTGGCAACATACACCACCAACAATATCGGTAAAATTTTACAAGTGCGGGAGGTCGGTAATCGACCAAACATCATAAATGTTGCTCGAGCTACGACCAAGACTAAATGTTCCATACTTTCAGGTAAGCATCAAGCATGGAACATTACGGGCTTCTGTTTATACCAAAAATTACCCACTGACGTGGACCAACTAGAGACAGAAAAGTGTCTTCCTACAGGATAAGAATCCTAGTCAGCCAATCATGGCATTGTCAACTAAGATCTGGGAGGTCGACCAACATGCAGAATGCCGACCAACAGTCGGAAGGCCGACCAACTTGATCAGTAAAATGCCAATAGCCAAGAGCATTATGGATGTTATGTACTAATGTAAAAGCCTAATTTATAAAGGCATTCAATCCATTAATATTTTATCTCTCTGTCTCCTTATTTGGCTATAAATACATTGTAATCCCTTCAGAAGGGCACGTTCAAGTAATTCAAAACACGAGAGGCAGAACATAATATAAGTCAATAAAAAGCATAGTGGATGTATACTTTCCCCTTATAGTCGAACCACTTTAAAAACCTTTTGTCTTTCTCTTATATATATATATATATATATATATATATAAGAAATTAGATCTAGTCTAGTTTTTTACATCAACAGATTGACACAGATAAAATGAAGGTATGAAGATGAGATTGAATATGAAATAACGATACACAATTCCATCAAACACATAAGAGATAAAGATTTTTAAAGTGATTCAGTTGTAAGGAAAGCCTACGCCCATTGTTATTTTATTTTCAAGAGTTTACAATAGCACAACAGGTGTGTTGAGAATGAATTAATTCTCTTCCCTTTAGCTAAGGGAGAACATGTATTTATAAGGGTTGTTAGGAACCCAAGAGATGGAATGTCTTTATATCTCTAGGCATTTACATTTGTACAATAAAGATAACTATTGATATTCTACACCAATGGTATTTGATATTCTTGATGGTTTATATTCTTTAGGTTGGTTGGTCTGCCGGTTAGCCGACCAACTATCTTCTGAGTCGACCAACTAAGTGTTGAATGTACATATTACCACGTAGGATGACATGTGTCTATTTCTTGTTGGTCCACGTAGATGGATAATTTTTACGTCAATAAAAACCCCCAATGCTCCATGCTTGATGATTTATTGAGAGGATGCAGAATTTATTCTGAAAAGTTGCTCGACGCCCATATATAATGAATTATATTGTTGGCCTTATGAAGAATGTGTGGATTGGTGGGATATTTCCTGGACAATAGGTGATTCATGCTGATTGATAATTTTTTTCTGCATTAGATCTAAACTCTCTTTCGAGTAAGTCCTCTCGGTAGGAAAGCTTGGGTTATAGATCACGTCTGGGTATCTGAATGTCGGAATGAGACCTATCATAGTTCACAGCTCTTGGCTTCATAAATGAAATCATAATCTCCAGGTTCTACAACCCAACATGTTTGATTTTTTCTCTTCTGAATGCTTTGCTGGTGTAACATACTAGCTTTTGAACCCAGTTCTTCAGTCTGATTAGTGCCGAGCTAGTAGCAGATTTTAAAACATCGAAATATAAGTACAACCTCTTACCCAGTTGTTGATGTAAAAAATTAGATCACTCTAATTATTCAATCACAGATAAATAAATGAGACAAAGAATTTTAAAGTGGTTCAGCCTTATATGAATGGCCTACGTCCACTGTTATGTTATTGCCGAGTGTTTGGAAATTCTCGATTACAAGTACTATCAAGAAATTCCGGTCCCCTTGAATGAGGATGATACAAGGTATTTATAGCCCTTAAGTTGTACATGAAAGGGCTGATACATTAAATGATATACATATGAAAGGGTAATACATTTAATGTAGCGTGTGCGTCAAGATGATAATCATTCAATGAATGGTCGAACTGTTGACTATCTGGAAATTAATGATACGACCGAGATGCAGTTCGGACCGCCTTAGTTGCTCGTTGCTCCGGAGTTCCTCGGAGCACTGGAATACCTCGGAGTGCTAAAGTTCCTCGGTGTATCCTCGTTGCTCGGAGAGAACATGAGTTGGTCGGGGAAATGAACTTCCTCGTTGCTATTGTGCCACGTAGATTGACACGTGTCTTCGTATTATTCGTCCATATCAGCATATTAATTTTGGTATCAACAATCCCCATAACGATGCCCTGGTAGTCAAGTTCAGAATCCAAGATGTTATAATCTCCAAGGTATTGATTGACAATGGGAGCTCGGCATACATCATCTTCTACTCCTCTTTTCAAAAATTGGACTTGAAGATTAGCCAATTAGATCCTTATCACAGGCCCCAGATCGACTCCTCTGGTGAAAAAGTATATCCCTTGGGCACAATCAAGTTGAACACCAGGCCGATAAGTCGGACAGAGAAAGTACATTTCTTTGTAATGGACAAGAATCTTTAATCCAATTACAATATGATTGTTGATGTAAAAAACTAGATTACTCTAATTATTTAATCACAGATAAATAAATAAGACAAAAGATTTTAAAGTGGTTCAGCCTTATATGAATGGCCTACATTCACTGTTATGTTATTGCTGAGTGTTTGGGAATTCTCGATTACAAGTGCTATCAAGAAATTCCGGTCCCTTTTGAATGAGGGTGATACAAGGTATTTATAGCTCTTAGGTTGTACATGAAAGGGTGTTACATCAAATGATACACATATGAAAAGGTAATTCATTTAATGTTCTTCAAACGTGCGCGTCAAGATGATAAACATCCAATGAATAGTTGAACTATTAATTATCTGGCAATTAATGTTGTGGTCGAGGTGCAGCTCGAACCGCCTTAGTTGCTCGTCGTCCAAAAGTTCCTCGGAGGATAAGAGTTCCTCGGAGGGTTGGTGTTCCTCGGTGGTGTTCCTCGGAGTGAAAATGTTGGTCGGGGAAACAATCTTCCTCGTTGCTATTGTGCCGCGTAGATTGACACGTGTCTTCTTATTATTCGTCCACATCAGCATACTAATTTTGGTGTTAACAATGATCATGGGCAGGGAAGGATTGAAGAAGTTTGAAGTTGTTCCTTTCACAGTCCATCAATGCTTGAAATTCTCGACCAACTTTTGAGTAGGTGTTGTAAAGGGTGATCAGAAAGTAGCCAGGGAATGTTATTACACCTCTTCCGAGCAAGAAGATCTGAAAGAACTGAAAAAGAAGACCACTACTTACCAAGTGGATATTATCGAGCCTAATAGTGAATTTGAGGTTAAAACCTTATATCCAAGAGAGGAAACAAAACTTGTTAAACTTGATTTTAAACTTTGATGGAGTAGGAAAACCCACAATGGCCTGGACAAAAGGTGTCCCTTGAACAAAAGTTCGTTGTAAAAGATTCTTCGCCTTAGCCATTTCTCCCAATCTGTCCTCCAACCGTTGAATGGAACCTTTCCACGCATCATTTCCCTCCTCGGGCTTGTTAGTTCGAGCAATTGATTGCTCTGAAGTGGCCTCCTGAGATCTATCTTGACGAGCAACTGGTCGTGATTGTGCTGATCCTTCTCTTAGATCTGATGGTTATCAAAAACTCCTCGACATGGTCTTAGGTGGACTCCTATTCCTCCGAGGGCCTAATCGACTGAAAGGAGACACCCTACTCAGTCTTTCCAAGGCACTGGGTCTTTCTGGAGAGAGAGTGATACGTTGATCAGTATCTGTAGCCTTTATTGACGAAGTTCGCCCAGGTTGATAAGAGAAATCATCAGATTCCTCATTACGATATGACTCAATACGCCTGGATCGTGAAGAAAGTAAATAGGTTTGCCTCTGACCACTTCGTTGTCCCGAACGTGCAGGTGCACCGCCATGAAGGGTCTGTATGAGTTGTCGAGTGTTTGGAAATTCTCGATTACAAGTACTATCAAGAAATTTCAGTCCCCTTGAATGAGGGTGATACAAGGTATTTATAGCCCTTAGGTTGTACATGAAAGGGTAATTCATTTAATGCTATTCAAGCGTGTGCGTCAAGATGATAAGCATTCAATGAATAGTTGAACTGTTGATTATCTGGCAATAAATGCTGTGGCCGAGGTGCAGCTGCTGTGGTCGAGATGCATCTCGGACCGCCTTAGTTACTCGTCGTTCAAGAGTTCCTCGGAGTGTTGGAATTCCTCGGAGTGTTGGAGTTCCTCGAAGAATACATGACTTGGTCAGGGAAATGGACTTCTTCGTCGCTATTGTGCCACGTAGACTGACACGTGTCTTCTTATTATTCGTCCATATTAGCATACTAATTTTGGTATCAACAGAAGCCCCCAATGTTTTATATTTCGAACTTTGAGGAGTATGGAACATTCTTTCTCGGTATATGGCGATATTAAATGACCTTCCTGGGTTTTAGGAGCATTTTCTTCGTATTTGAATTTCTTTCCAAATTCGCAGAATCCGCCTTTTTGAATTTTTATAAGCGCTTCGATCTTTGTGCACTTTTTGTCCTTTTAGCCGCCGGTGGCGTAATAGTTTCTTTTTTGTAATCATTTATTTCGCCGTTTCCTAAGGCAAATTATTTAAGCTTCTTAGGCAATCATACCGTCTTCTACCTTTTCCAATTTTCTGCTTTCGAGTTTTCCATAGCCTTTCTTTCTCTTGTGCGTTCATCCTTGTTTTCGTTCGTTGTCAACAGATCTCCCTTTATTCCTGTAAGATCTTCTTCCTTCTTCTTCATTTCTTTTATTCACCATGGTTTATATTATTGAATCTCTTGAAAAATTCCATTCAGATTATTCCATTTAATCTTGGGTAACTTTGGAGGATCTTTCTGAGCCTTCAAATTACTTTCGTTTGGCTGAGGGACATTGGTTCCCCAGCCTCTTTATTGCTGAATGTGGATTTTCTTTTCGACCAAACCCTTTGTGTTTAGATTTCTGTCAACATTTCGATGTTGTCCCTGTAAAAATAGCCCCCAACACATGGAGAATAGTTAATGGGGTGTATAGGTTAAATCAAACTCATGGAACTCGTATAGGAATTCCTGAGATTATGTACTGTTATAGATGGGTTGTTCTAGACAATGTTTATTATTTAAAAATTAGATTTTTGAATAGGGCTTTAGTAGTCAATGTTGATGTAAAAAATTAGATCGCTCTAATGATTCAATCACAGATAAACAAAATGAAACAAAGATTTTTAAAGTGGTTCAGCCTTATAAGAATGGCCTACGTCCACTGTTATGTTATTGCTGAGTGTTTGGGAATTCTCGATTACAAGTTCAGTCAAGAAATTCCCGTCCCTTTGAATGAGGGTGATACAAGGTATTTATAACCCTTAGGCTGTACATGAATGGGTTGATACATTAAATGATATACATATGAAAGGGTAATACATTTAATGCAGCGTGTGCGTCAAGATGATAAACATTCAATGAATAGTTGAACTGTTGACATTCTGGCAATTAATACTACGGCCGAGATGCAGCTCGGACCGCCTTAGTTGCTCGTTGCTCAGGAGTTCCTCGGAGTGCTAGAGTACCTCGGAGTGTTGTAGTTCCTTGGTATATCCTCGTTGCTCGGGGAGAACATGAGTTGGTCGAGGAAATGAACTTCCTCGTTGTTATTGTACCACGTAGATTGACAAGTGTCTTCGTATGATTCGTCCACGTCAGCATATTAATTTTGGTATCAACAGAAGCCCCCAATGTTTCATATTTCGAACTTTGAGGAGTATGGAACATTCTTTCTCGATTTATGGCAATATTGAGTGATCTTCCTAGGTTTTAGGAGCATCGTATTTGAATTTATTTTCAAGTTCAACGAATCCGCCTTTTTTCGAACTTTTGAGAGCGCTTCGATCTTAGTGCCCTTTTTGTCCTTTTAGCCGTCAGAAGTTCAATAGTTTCTTTTTTGTAATCATTTCATTCGCCGCTTCCCAAGGCAAAGTATTTAAACTTCTTAGGTAACCATACCGTCTTCTTCTTTTTCCAATTTCCTGCATTCAAGCTTTCTATTTTCTCCTTCTCTCTTGTGCGTTCATCCAAGTTTTCGTTCGTTGTCAACATACCTCCTTTCTTCCTGTAAGATCTTCTTCCTTTCTTCTATATCTCTTTTATTCAGTATGGTTTATATTATGGAGTTTGTTGAGAAATTTCGTTCCGATTTTTCCATTCCTTCCTGGGTAACTCTGGAGGTTCTTTCTGATCCTTTAGATTATTTTCGATTGGCTGAGGGACATTGGTTCCCCAGTCTATTCATTGCTGAATGTGGATTTTCTTTTCCACCAAACCCATTGTGTCTTGAGTTTTGTCAGTATTTTGATATTGTCCCTGCAAAAATAGCCCCCAATTCATGGAGAATAATTAATGGGGTGTACAAATTAAATCTAACTCATGGGACTCGTATAGGGATCCCTGAAATTATGTATTGCTATAAATGGGCCACTCTAGATAATATCTATTATTTAAAAACTAGGTTTCTGAATAGGGCTCTTGTAGTTAACCTCCCTGACTCAAATAGAGATTATTTTGAACATGGGTTGGTTATTAAAAATTGGCAATATGCCCCTTTAGTTGGAGATGGAGTATACAACGGTCCCAGATGCCCCCCATATGGCAATGGGATAGGTTTATTTTTCATTTTATTTTACTTATGAAATTATGCTTTCATCATGTTTGATAAAATGTATAACTGATATCTCATTATGTATTTATTTGCAGTTGATAGCAAAAGAAAAACTCCAAAAGAATCAGAGGTTAATATTAAGCATCTGAAACTTATCTGGGGTTTGCATAAGAACGTTGCAGACGAGCACATCAGGTTTGCATCATATTTGCTATAGTATAAGAGTTATACAACCTCTTATACTGCTCGCCCTGTTGAGCCAGCTTCAACTCCAGAAGATTCTTCTTTAGATGCTCATCTTCTTTTAAGTCAGAGAATGGGCAAGAAAAGAGCTCCTCCTGCTCTATTTAATGACATTACTTCGGCTGCTGGGGCCAAGAAAAGAAAAGTTGATGTCCCAGAAGGGACTAAGAAGGTGGATGTTGCACCTTCTAAAGTTGTCGAGAAGCCCCCAGTGGCTCCGAGCAAGAAAATTGCTTCAGTAGAAGTGATTACTGTTTCTCCGACCAAGAGTTCTTACTTGGTTGAAACTGTTGAAGTCCCTTTGAGGAGATTGAGGAAATCATCCTCAATCAATTTGGCTGAAACTGTCTCTTCTCCACCATCTGGTGTTGTTGGTGTTCCAACCATCATTCCTCTGAGCTCTGCAATGAGCTCGGTAAAAACTTGGATCATACCCGAGGTCCAAGGAATTGATGAAAATATTTCTAGGGATATGTTGACATCCCTAGCTACTCGTCACCTTGCTTCGGTAAATATCTCTCATTCTGAATTTCTTTCTTTCTCTGAATACTTGTATTTTTGTACTGACTTTACTATTTTTCTCATCTTTCAGCTGGTGAACTGTTTCAATAACATTGTGAAGAAAAACGAAGCTATTAAAGCTTCCAGCTCCTCGTCAGGTGTAGAGGATGCTCTGCTGGGTTTAACCCAATCTTTGAAGGATTCTCGTCAGCAGTATGACGAGGACAAAGCCGAATGGGAAAAAAAATTGGCTACAGTTGAGGCCGAGAAGGTGAAAATGGCTGAGATCTCCAAGAGTTTGGAGAATAAAGTAAAAAGTTTAGAGGTCGAGCATAAGAAATATGATGACAAACTCAAGAATTTTGGAGAACTTGAGGACAAGATGAGGAAGGCAGAGGAAGAATTATCCGCCCTACGAGATATCAAGGGCAAAAAAGAAGAATTGGATGCGAAGCTCTCCTCGGAGAAATTGAGAAGAAAGCTCGCAGTTAAAAAATCCTTCAGCTCAGGCTGGGATAAAGGATGGGACAAGGGGATTGCTGCGCTGACATCCCAAGTTCAATATGGGAAGTTGAAATACTTCTGAGATGGCTGGGTAGCTGCCCTACAGGAATTGAAGATCAAGGATGATTCCGAGCTATTCCAGTTGCACCTCCCTGGTCCTGCTCCACTAATTGTGGAAGAAGAAGAAGATGAGCCTACCTCTGATGAATCTTCTATGGCCATAGGTGATCAAGTCCCTGCCTCTCTTCTTGCTGCCAACGAGGACATTTCTTCCATGCCTCCTCCTTCTGAGAAAATTTCAACTCTTGCTGTTCAAGCTGCTATCACCTCCGAGCAACCAAGCTCCTCGTCCTAGCCTCCCGAGAAAGTCTTGGGAGACAAGGAAAAGGTGTGAAGTTGTACGGTATCATTTCTATCTTTTATTATCACTTGTAATCAAACAATGTAATCTTTTGATGATCTAATAAAATACATTTTTGTTCATCTCTGTTATTGATGATTTGTTTTTGTTGATTGTTGTCTTTTTCTCATCCTTAGTTTGTTGCTAGAATGGAACTGATATCTGCACATGATACCAAGCTGATGCAGCAATGTCACGAATATTATAAGGCTGGTCATACAGACCTTAGTACATCAGAAATTGCTGACATCCTTGGCCATGATGCCTCAGAACAGGCAATTGAGGCTTATCGGTACTTGAAAGATTTACTCGACCGAGCTGTGGCCAACAATGTAGCCTACTACGACTTGATTGAGGAACTTCATTATTCCTTAGAAGATCTCCAAGGTCAGCACAATGAATCAATGGCTTTGTTGCACAAGGAATATGAAAATAGATATCAACAGCTTTCTTCTGACACAGGCCATAAAAAGATCCTGGCTGGATACGATGTTAGGGAAAGAACTTTAAAAGGTGAAGTCGAGGCTTGCAGGCAGATTGCTGAGTTGCTGGAACAGGAGAACAATAATTTGCAGAAAAAGTTGGCACAGTATGAATCTGCAGCGTCATCTTCCACTGCTTTAGTACAAGTTACCGATGAAGGTTTCTCATTCTTAGAGGTTGAGAATGCCAAATTAAGGCAAGAACTGGACAACTTAAGAAAATCTGTTATTCCTGTGACTGCTCGGGGACAAGGAAGAGCTTCTCGTGGGCGAGGAAGAGCTGTTCAAAATGTTGCCGAGGAGCAAAGTTCTCCAGTCGCTGCTCGGAGTCGATCAAGAGTTCTTAGCCGCAATGTTGAAGAGGCTCGCACTCAATCTACTTTGGAAACTCAAGCTTAGCAATTAAACGCCAAAAATCGGGCTTTGTTTGAAATGTCCAAGAAAAATCTATCTTTGGAAGATCAACTTACTGCAACGAAGTCTGCTTTGAATAATAAAGATGTTTTTGCCAGGAGCCTTCACGAACAATTGGATAGATTAACCTTCCAATTCCATAAACAACCCATGGAATTTTGGATGGCAGGATACAATGAAGCCCTTGTTCATTTGGATGCTCGGATTGAACATGCCAATAATGAAGGTTATAAGCAAGGATGGTTGAACGCCCTGGGTGTACTGAAATTGGAGCAAGGGCATTTTTTATGGGATTATCATGCTCCAGGGTTACTAGATTTGCCTGTGCCACCTTTCAAATTGGACATGGAATGGATCCCAGCTCGTTCCATTCCTCGGAGTTTAATTTCAAAATATCTCGGCGACTATAGTCTTCATTCTCAGACTGAATTATCTCGTCCAGAGCATCTCTTGGATACACCTTCTGTGATGAACGTCATAATGCTCAGAGATATTAATTTCATCAATTCTCCTCTTTGCTTAGAAGATCCTCCTGCCGACGAGGAACCTGTTTCAGAAGCTAAAGGAAAGAAACCAATAGAATAGGTTTTTCAATGTAATAATTAGCACATATGTATAGCTTGTAATACATTTTTATCTTAATGAAAGAATTTCATTTTCTGTTTGCAAATTTGTATTGCGACTATCTTGTATTTATTTTTACATTTTTACATTTGTGTATATGTATCTGTTAAAAAGATAACAATATGATGCTGTTCATCAACGAACTTAGTAATCAAAATTACAAATATCAATGTTGCTCAATCACTTAATAATAAAGTAATGAGTATAAAATGTTTAAAATGTTTTCAACCAACCAAGGTTGTTAAATTGTGTTTGTCGACCAACTACAGTTTATGGGTTTTTATCCCCGACCAACCATACTTGGTAATTTTTTTTTTTTTTTTTAAAATGTGCCCGACCAACCATGGTCGATAATTTATCCTCGTCGACTAAGTATAGTTGATCACCGACCAACTATACTTGGTTCAGTTTGGAATTCTTTGTATTTTCTGGAATGATTTTACCTTCCGACCCACTTGTTGGCCTATTTTCAAAATGATATCGTTCTTCCCTCAATCGTAGTTGATTATTGAACTATCAGGTTCCTTCGAACTTTCTTGTCCACTAGTTATCTTACCAACCTTAGTTGGTCACGCTAGTGTATGCCTCCTAACCAAAGGAGTATATTTTTTGGTTCTTTCGAACTTTTTGCCCACTAGTTATCTTACCAACCTTAGTTGGTCACACTAGTGTACGCCTCCTAACCAAAGGAGTATATTTTTTGGTTCTTTCGAACTTTTTATCCACTAGTTATCTTACCAACCGTAGTTGGTCACGCTAGTGTACGCCTCCTAACCAAAGGAGTATATTTTTTGGTTCTTTCGAACTTTTTGTCCACTAGTTATCTTACCAACCTTAGTTGGTCACGCTAGTGTACGTCTCCTAACCAAAGGAGTATATTTTTTGGTTCTTTCGAACTTTTTGTCCACTAGTTATCTTACCAACCTTAGTTGGTCACGCTAGTGTACGCCTCCTAACCAAAGGAGTATATTTTTTGGTTCTTTCGAACTTTTTGTCCACTAGTTATCTTACCAACCTTAGTTGGTCACGCTAGTGTACGCCTCCTAACCAAAGGAGTATATTTTTTGGTTCTTTCGAACTATTGTCTTCTTTTTGCTGTCTAGCAGCGTAGTGTACAACACTAGTATTCCCCGAAAAATTTTCAAACAAAGGAGAGGAAAATGGTGAAAACATCATCGTTTTATTCATATTGATGAACTTGTTGTACATTTTACATCATTGATAATACTTGCGAAGGTGTTTAGCATTCCAAGCATTCTTGAATTCTTCTCCTTCTAAAGTTGCTATTCGGTAAGTTCCTGGTCGAACAACTTCTGTAACTCTGTAAGGCCCATGCCAATTTGCCTCCAATTTATTGTGTTTCTGAATTACCTTCTTTACCACATAATCTCCTTCTTTTAAATCGCATTTCCTCACCCTTTTGTTGTAGAAAAGAGTTGTTCGTTGTTGATAAGCAGCATTCCTAATGGCTGCCTCTTCTCTGACATCCTCGAGCATATCCAAATCCAGTCTTCTCATCAAGTCGTTGACTGGGGAATTGAAGTTCAGCACTCTGTGTGTTGGGAGACCTAACTCGGCAGGTATTACAGCCTCACTTCCAAATGCCAGCATATATGGTGATTCTCCAGTTGCTGCTCGGGGAGTTGTTCGGTAAGCCCACAATACTGATTGTAGCTCGTTAATCCAGTTAGCTTTAGCTTCACTTAGCCTTTTCTTCAAACCATTTAGCAATGTTCTATTCGTCACTTCAGTCTGTCCATTGCTTTGAGGATGGCCTGGCGCTGAATGGACCTTCAAAATATTCGACTGATGACAATAAGCAGCAAATTCCTCGTTATCAAATTGGGTTCCATGGTCTGTGATGAAGGCATGAGGGAGACCATATCGACAGATGATATTCTTCCAAATGAACTGGTATACCTTCTCGTACGTCATGTCGATGAGGGGTTCAACTTCTACCCACTTAGTAAAATAGTCTACTGCAACGACGAGGTACTTAAATCTTCCTCGGGTGGTCGGCAATGGTCCCACCAAATCAATTCCCCACATGGCGAATGGCCAAGGGGAAGTTATGGGTGTCAACAATGCTTGTGGAGTTCGTCGGATAGAGGAAAAACGTTGGCACTTGTCACATTTCTTATCATAGGTTATACAATCAGCCCTCATCGTTGGCCAGTAGTATCCTTGAGCATTACCCTTTGTAAAAGTGTTCGTCCTGCTACATGAGCTCCACAAGACCCTTCATGGATTTCTTCAATCAATTCCTTCACCTCGGAGGGATGTACACATCTCTGCAAACCTGCCATAATTCCTCGTCTATATAAAATACCATTAGTTAATACATACCGAGCAGCTTTATACTTCAATTTTTTGGCAGCGAGCTTATCCTCTGGTAATCCTCCCTCTTCAATATATATCCTGATGGGATCCATCCAAGATGGTCCTAAATCAAGGGTAATAACATTCATCGTCAAGTTTTCATCTATGCTCCGACTTTCCAATACTTCAATTGGTATCGTTCTTCGCAGCTCGGTACGAGTAGCTGATGCTAGTCGGGCCAGGGCGTCTGCTTGTACATTCTCCATCCTCGGTATTCTCACCAATTGAATGGCATCAAATTCTGTCAGTAACTCCATCACCTTTGCATGATACTTTGCCATTAAATCTCCTTTAACTGCATATGTTCTTGTCATCTGGTTTATAATTAATTGAGAATCACTGAATACAATTACTTGCCGTGCTTCCATAACTTTTGCTAAGTTTAAACCCGCAATCATGGCCTCATACTCAGCTTCATTAATAAAGGCTTTGAATTGGAATCGTAAAGCATATTCCATGTCAATCTCGTCTGGGGTGTTCAAAACAATTCCTGCCCCACAACCTGCTGTGCAAGATGAGCCATCTACATGTAATCTCCATATGGGCAACCCGTCTTCAAATTTCTTATCTGATAGAGTTCCTCGGTGAAATATTTATTGCTTCTTTTCATCCTTCCTTGGCACTTTTCGCTCCTTGTTGACCATCTCTTCTCGTTCTTCAACCAACTGGGGCTGGTTTGAATTTGAAGTTGATGATCCTTCTACATTCATAGGCCCTTTTACCAACCAGAGTTGGTCTGGACTTATGTCTGTTAATCCTGTAACATCCACAGGTTGGTCAGCGGGCAGTTTTTGTTCATCGGGGGTATCAGGATATGTAAATTCTGCAATAAAATCTGCTACAGCTTGCCCTTTCAATGATGCTCTGGGCTCATACACAATATCATATTCACCGAGCTCTATTGCCCAGTACATCAATCTCCCTGATTTTTTTGGCTTATGAAGGGCTTGCCTCAGTGGCATGTCGGTATAAACGACGATGGTATGGGCCTGGAAATATGGACTCATTCTTCTACTTGCTTCAATTAATGCCAATGCCAATTTTTCTAGCTTTGGGTACCTGATTTCTGCTCCTCGGAAACCTTTACTTGTGTAATAGATTGGTTTCTGGACTCCATTCTCCAATCTAATCAATGCTGAACTGACTGCATTCTCTGATACCGCCAGATACAAATACAACTTCTCTCCTGTTATTGGCCTGGACAACAATGGAGGTGTTCCCAAATACTTTTTCAGGTCTTGAAAGGCCTTTTCACATTCATCAGTCCACTCAAAAGTTCTTCGGAGTTTTTGAAGAATGGGAGGCATTTGTCAGTTGCTCGGGATACAAATCTGTTGAGCGCTGCAACTCGTCCTGTAAGACTCTGCACTTCTTTCTTTGTTGTTGGAGATCGCAACCCTAAAAGAGCTTTGATCTTATCTGGATTTGCTTCAATACCTCGCTGGTTGACAATGTATCCGAGAAACATTCCTTCTCGTACTCCAAATGTGCACTTCGTCGGGTTGAGCTTCATTTGTTATTTATCCAGTTGATCAAATGTCTGAGTTAAGTCAACTAGATGATCTGCAACTTTTTTGCTTTTTGTCAACATATCATCGACATAGACTTCCATGTTGCAACTGATTTGTTCGGTGAAAACCTTGTTCATCAGCCGCTGGTATGTCGCTCCTGCATTTTTTAAACCAAAAGGCATAACATTATAGCAATAAGTTCCCCTAGGGATAATAAAATAAGTACTTTCCCTGTCTTCAGGTTTCATCTTGATCTGGTTGTAACCAGAATACGCATCCATGAAGCTGAGCAGCTCATGTCCCGAGGTAGCATCCACTAGTTGGTCAATTCTGGGCAATGGAAAATGATCTTTTGGGCATGCCTTGTTAAGATCAGTGAAATCAACACACATTCTCCATTATTGTTCTTCTTCTTTACCATCACCACGTTTGCCAGCCAGTCTGGATATTTCACATCTTCAATGAATTGGGCTTTCTGAAGCTTCTCGACATCCTCTTGTATGGCTTGATTCTTCTCGGGGCTAAATACCCTTCTTCTCTTCTTTACAGGCTTGATCTCCTTATTCACATTGAGTTCGTGACATAAAAAGTTTGAATCTATTCCTGGCATGTCCCCATGACTCCATACGAAAGTTTTCTTCCTGTTTCTCAAGAACATTATCAACTCTTATTTTATTGAAGCATCCAACGACGAACCTATCTGAGTTATTCGTTCAGGGTTCTCCTCGTCCAGAATAACATTTTCTGTAGATTCTACTACCTATCCTTTTACAAGTTGGGATTCATCCCTGGGATCAAGAGTTTCAATTTCCGTACCTTCCTCTACCTGGTAGGTAATAGTCTTTTTCCTTGATTCTTCAGGCTCCTCTTGCTCGGTAGATGAATAATAGCATTCCCGAGCTATTTTTTGATCACCTTTCACAACTCCTACTCCGAAGTTTGTTGGGAATTTTAAGCATTGATGCACTGTAGATGGAACTGCTTCGAACTTCTTCAAA
Source organism: Sambucus nigra (assembly GCA_949130495.1). Lineage (NCBI taxonomy): Eukaryota > Viridiplantae > Streptophyta > Magnoliopsida > Dipsacales > Adoxaceae > Sambucus > Sambucus nigra. The sequence goes on from OX422213.1 coordinate 313,971,182, forward strand.
CCAACTCTTCCCATGATGATGTTGTAGGCTGACTGCACATTCTTATCCATCACAAAGAAGCGTATTCTTTCTGTTCGACAAGCATGCCAAGTTCCAATGAATATGTCCAACTTGATCGTCCCAAGTGGAAAAACTTTCTCGCCAGCAAAACCCAGAAGGGGTCTGTGATAAGGTTCCAATTGAGATAATTTCAAATTCAAACTATCAAAACATGAATAGTACATGATGTCTACCGAACTACCATTATCCACTAACACCCTTGAAATCACCACATCTTTCATCCTTATTTTGATCACCAAGGGATCATCGTAAGGATAAAGAACACCGGCCAAATCGTTTTTTGAAAAACCAATAACTAGCTTCTCTTTATTTACCTTCCTCGGACGATCATCCTCGGCAAGATTTATTCGTTGAATATATGAGCAGGCTTGAGCCTCTCCAAGATAGGCCTTTCTTTCTGCAGTAAGGTCTCCCCCTCCAGCATCTCCTCCTGTAATAACATTACAATCAAATGACCCAAAACGTATGGAAAATACCTCTCGTTCAGGCTGTCTTGGCTTCTTTGGAAGATCGGGGTCTTCATCTGGATCATCTTCATGATATCTTTTCTTTTTCTCCTCTGTCCGACGAGGAGATCTGGAACGATCTCTGGTTCTATCATCATTCTTCCTTTCACCTCTGCGATCTACATACTTTGACAACTTTCCTCTTCGGATGAGCGTTTCAATCTCGTTCTGGAGGGCTATGCAATTTTTGGTCGTATGGCCATGATCTTTATGGAACTCGCAATATTTGGCCCTATTCCTCAGGTCAGGATTGGTCCTCAATTTATCTGGCCACTTGATTTCTTCGTTATTCTTGATTTCTTCTAAAACATGATTAATACCCATCTTCAATGGAGTATAATTATCGAATTTCTTCAGGACTTCCCATGACGTCCTATTATTCTTGGAGTGTTTCTCACCACCATTACCTTTTTGCTATTTCTTCTTAGATTTGTCAACTTCCACCTTGGTTTCTTTATCCATATTCTTCTTTGCAGCCATAGCCTCCTTGGCATTCATGATTTTGGCTGCTTTTGCCATCAACTCCGACATAGTTTTAGGTGGATCTTTGGCCAAAGTATAATATAATTTGTTAGGCAGCAATCCACTCATCAAAGCAGTGATCGCTGTCTTTTCTTCATAATCTATGACTTCCAACTTCTCGTTATTGAAACGAGTTATGTAATCTCTAGTACTCTCACCCGATTTTTGTCTAACACTTAACAAGTGCGCTACTCGCTTTACCGGCTTTGCTCCAAAACAGAAATTACCAATGAACAACTCGGCTAACTGGATAAAAGTCGAAATCTTACCCCGAGGAAGATTGTTGTACCATATCTGTGCAGATCCGGTAAGAGTTCCCGAAAATGCTCTACACCTCATCTCGTCGGGGACAGCATATATGTCGGCAGCAGCCTGGTATTGTTCTATATGAAGAATAGGATCTGTCTTTCCATCATATTTAGGGGTCACTACAGGTGCTTTAAATTTCGATGGTGTAGGAAAATTCACAATGGCTTGCACAAAAGGTGTCCCTTGAACAAAAGTTCTCTGTAAGGGATTCCTTTCTTTAACCATTTCTCCAAGTCTATCCTCCAATCGCTGAATAGAACCCTTCCACGCTTCATTTCCTTCCTCGGGCTGCTTAGTTCGAGCAATTGATTGTTCTGACGTAGCTTCCTGAGATCTATCTCGACGAGTAACTAGTCTTGATTGTGCTGATCCCCCTCTCAAACCTGATGGTGGTCGAAAGCTTCTCGATGGGGCTCTAGGTGGACTCATATTTCTCCTTGGTCCTAACCGACTGAAAGGAGATGCCCTGCTTAATCTTTCTAGGGCGCTAGTTCTCTCCGTAGAGAGGGTGATATGTTGATCTGTATCCGTAGCCCGTATCGATGAAATTCGGCCAGGTTGATAAGAGAAATCATTAGATTCTTCATTACGATATGACCCAGTACGCCTGGATCGCGATTGCCCACGATCACTCCTTTTCCTTGAATGGGTAGGTGCACCGCTGTGAAGAGTTTGAATGAGTTGCCTCATTGTTTCTTGCATGGCGGTTTGTCCTTCAGCCAGATTCGTCATAATTCCAGCCAGATCTGGAGGTGCAGATGGATTTGGAGGATTTCCAGTATTTCCAGCATTTCGATTACTGGATTCTGGATTATCTGCCATTGATGATAAATGATTTTTGGTGAAAAACGATAGCAACAGTCGTTTCCCACAGACGGCGCCAATCTGTTGATGTAAAAAATTAGATCGCTCTAATGATTCAATCACAGATAAACAAAATGAAACAAAGATTTTTAAAGTGGTTCATCCTTATAAGAATGGCCTACGTCCACTGTTATGTTATTGCTGAGTGTTTGGGAATTCTCGATTACAAGTTCAGTCAAGAAATTCCCATCCCTTTGAATGAGGGTGATACAAGGTATTTATAGCCCTTAGGCTGTACATGAATGGGTTGATACATTAAATGATATACATATGAAAGGGTAATACATTTAATGCAGTGTGTGTGTCAAGATGATAAACATTCAATGAATAGTTGAACTGTTGACATTCTGGCAATTAATACTACGGCCGAGATGCAACTCGGACCGCCTTAGTTGCTCGTTGCTCAAGAGTTCCTCGGAGTGCTAGAGTACCTCGGAGTGTTGTAGTTCCTCGGTATATCCTCGTTGCTGGGGGAGAACATGAGTTGGTCAAGGAAATGAACTTCCTCGTTGTTATTGTACCACGTAGATTGACAAGTGTCTTCGTATGATTCGTCCACGTCAGCATATTAATTTTGGTATCAACAGTCAATCTCCCTGATGCTAATAGGGATTATTTTGAACGTGGGGTAGTTATCAAAAATTGGCAACATGCCCCTTTGGTTGGAGATGCAGTATATGAGGGTTCCAAATGCCCTCCATATGGCAATGGGATAGGTTATTTTCATTTTATTCTATTTCTGAAATTATGATTTTATTATGTTTGAATAAATGCATGATTGACATTTCAATATGTTTTTGTTTGCAGTTGACAGCAAGAGAAAAACTCCTAAAGAATCAGAAGTTAATATAAAGCATTTGAAACATATCTGGAGTTTGCATCAGAAAGTTGCAGACGAGCACGTCAGGTCTGCTTCATACTTGTTGCAATACAGGAGCTATACATCGTCCTTTACTGCTCGTCCTGTGGTCAGCATTAGTGAACCATTGCCAGCTTCTGAGGATTCTTCACCAGACTCTCACATTCCTCTGAGTCAGAAGATGGGCAAAAGAAGAGTTTCTTCTATCTTCGAAGAGGCTTCCTCTGCTGGAGATGGAAAAAGAAGCAAGGCTGATGTCCCAAAGGGGATAAAGAAAGTGGATGTTGCGCCTTCTGTTGCTCCTCAGAAGGCTGCCGAGAAGCCCCCAGTGGCTCCTGTGCAGAAGGATGCACCTGTGGAATTAATCAACATCTCTCAAATCAAAAGTTCTTCTTTGGTTGAGATTGTTGAGAAGGCACCGAGGAGACTGAAGAAATCCTCCTCGGTCAGTTTTTCTGAAGCCATTCCCCATCTCCAAGCTAGTGGAGCTGGTGTTCCAACCATTATTTCCCCGAGTTCTGCAATGAGCTCGGTAAAGACTTGGACCATTCCTGAAGTCCAAAGAATCGAGGAAAACATGTCTAGGGATATGCTGACATCCCTAGCTACTCGTCACATTGCTTCAGTAAGTTTCTCTTATCCAGAATTTTTCTTTCTTTTAGTCAATATATGTATCTCGGCACTGACTTATCATTATTTTCTTTTTCAGCTGGTGAGTTGCTTTAACACCATAGTGAAGAAAGATGAAGCAATCAAGGCTTCCAGCTCCTCGTCTGGAGTAGAGGATGCTTTATAGGGCTTGGCCCAATCTTTGAAGGAATCCCGTCAAAAATACGACGAGGATAGGGGTGAATGGGAGAAGAAGTTGGTTACGTCTGAAGCAGAGAAGGTACAGTTGGGAAATAAGGTGAGAGACTTGGAGAGGGAGAATAAAAAATATACTGAGAAGCTCACAAGCTTTGGGGAGCTTGAAAATAAGTTGAAATCGTCCGAGGAAGAGCTGACCCTTCTGCGAGAAGTAAATCGCCAGAAGGAGGAGGTGGAGGCCAAGTTGAAAACCACCGAGGATCTTCTATCCGAGAAGCTCTCCTCGGAGAAAATGAAAAGAAAGGTGGCTGTGAAAAAATCATTTCCAACTGGTTGGGACAAAGGATGGGATAGGGGGTAGCAACAATGATGACCCGGGTGCAGTATGGGAGTTTGAAATACTCCCGAGATGGTTGGGTTGCTGCCCTGCAGGAACTGAAGGTTAGCGAAGACTCTGAACTATTTCAACAACATCTTCCTGGCCCCCCTCCTGTAATTGAAGATGAGGAAGAAGACGAAGCTACGTCCGAGGAGTCTTCAATGATAGTAGGTGATCAAGTCCTTGCTCCACAACCCAATCAGACAGCCACCGAGGAGATCTCGTCTTTGCCTGCTCCTCCTGAACAAGTCTCAACTTCTGCCAATCAACTCATTGTTCCCACCGAGCAACCAAGCTCCCCGTCCCAGCCTCCCGAGAAAGTCTTGGGAGACAAGGAAAAGGTGTGAAGTTGTTCGGTATTCTCTTTCTGTTTTTCTTTTACTTGTACTCTGTATTCTGAACGCTGTACTCCTTTTGATGATGTAATAAAATTACTTTTTTTTCCTCTACATTGTTGATGCTCTGTCCGCTTTTTTATTAACTCTTGCCTTCTCTTATTTATTAGTTTATGGCTAGAATGGAATTGTTGTCTGCCAATGATACAAAACTGATGCAGCAATGCCATGAATATTTTAAAGCTGGCCATACTGACCTGAGTGCATCAGAAATTGCTGATATCCTTGGTCATGATGCTTCAGATCAAGCAGTGGAAGCATATCAATACTTGAAATGTCTTCTTGATCGTGTTGTAGCCAACAATGTGGCTTATTACGAAATGATTGAAGACTTGCAAGGTACTCTCGATGAACTTCAGCAGCAATATAAAGAGTCTTCAGTTCTTTTGCACGAAGGTTATGAGAAGAAACTCAAACAACTTAGTGCTGAAACAGGTTATGAAAAGATGCATGCTGGCTATGAAGTGAGAGAGAGAACCCTAAAGGGTGAAGTCGAAGCATGCAGACAGATCGCCGAGCTGCTGGAGCAAGAGAATAACAATTTGCAGAAAGAGTTAGCACAGTATAAATCTGCAGCTTCATCTTCCACTGCCTTGGTACCGGCCACCGATGAAGGATTCTCATTTTTAGAGGTTGAGAATGCCAAATTGAGGCAAGAATTAGAGACCTTAAGAAGAGCTGGGCCTTCTACTGCTACTCGTGGACGAGTAAGAGGTTCTCGTGGACGAGGAAGAGTTGCACAGGATGTTGACGAGGAACAAAGTATTCAACCTGCTCGGGGACGACCAAGAGGTCTTCGTCGTTCTGTTGAAGAAGCTCATACTCAATCAACATTGGAAACTCAAGCGTTCCAATTGAATGCAAAAGATCGGGCTTTGTCTGAAATGTCCAAGAAAATCCAAACTCTGGAGGATCAACTTGCTTCGACAAAGTCTGCTCTGAATAATAAGGATGTTTTTGCCAAGAACCTTCATGAGAAGTTAGAGAGAATAACTTTCCAATTCCACAAACAACCTCGTGAGTTCTGGATGGCAGGCTACAATAAGGCCCTTTGTCACTTGAATGCTCTCCTTGAAAATGCCAATAATGAAGGTTATAAACATGGATGGTTGAACGCCCTGGGTGTATTAAAACTAGAGCAGGGCCATTATTTATGGGATTATCATGCTCCTCGGCTACTAGACTTGCCTGTGCCACCTTATAAATTGGACATGGAATGGATCCCAGCTCGTGCCATTCCTCGGATCTTAATTGCAAAATACCTCGGTGACTACAATCTTCATTCTCAGATCGAGGTATCTCGTCCCGAGCATCTACTGAACACACCTTCTGTGATGAACGTTAGGATGCTGAAGGACTTGAACTTTATTAACTCTCCTCAGACTTTAAATGATCCGCCTGCTGGCGAGGAACCTATTTCAAAAGCAGAGGGAAAGAAACCAATAGAGTAGGGATCTCAATGTAATAGTTAGTACACATATGTAACTTGTAATTCATTTTGAATTTTAATGAAAGACTTTCATTTTCTGTTTGCAAATCTGTATTGCTATTGTCTTGTGCTTGTCAAACACTTTATATTTGTGCTTGCATATCAATATTGTGTGGTTCATCGACCAACTTAATAACAAAAAGTTACAAGTATCAGAAATGTTGCTCGATCACTTAATAATAAAGTAATGAGTATAAAAATGTTTAAAAAAATTTCCAACCAACCAAGGTTGTTAAATTGTGTTTGTTGACCAACTATGGTTAGTGAGAGTTTTTCCCCGTCTAACTGTACTTGGTAAATTTTTTTCTTTTTCATAAAATATGTCCGACCAACTAAGGTCAATAAATTTTCCTCGTCGACCAACTACAATTAGTGGGTTTTTATCCTTGACCAACCATACTTGGTTCAGTTTGGAATATTTTGTTCTTCGAGGAAATTTTGTATTTTCTGTAATAATCTTACTTCCCGACCAACATAAGTTGGTATTTGAGAGCATATCTTGTTTCCTAACCAACCGAGATTGGCCTTTTTAGGAGTCTCGTGTTCTCGCTCTTTTACCAACCGGAGTTGGTCCGAGTTCGAACTATCATGTCCACTAGCTCTTTTACCAATCTAAGTTGGTCACGCTAGTGTACGCCTCCTAACCAAAGGAGTATAATTTGTTCTTGCCCTTTTACCAACCGGAGTTGGTCGTGGGTTTGAACTATTATGTCCACTAGCTCTTTTACCAACCTGAGTTGGTTACGCTAGTGTACGCCTCCTAACCATAGGAGTATAGTTTGTTCTCTCCCTTTTACCAACCGGAGTTGGTCGTGGGTTTGAACTATCATGTCCACTAGCTCTTTTACCAACCTGAGTTGGTCACGCTAGTGTACGCCTCATAACCAAAGGAGTATAGTTTGTTCTCGCCCCTTTACCAACCGGAATTGGTCGTGGGTTTGAACTATCATGTCCACTAGCTCTTTTACCAACCTGAGTTAGTCACGCTAGTGTACGCCTCCTAACCAAAGGAGTATAGTTTGTTCTCGCCCTTTTACCAACCGGAGTTGGTCGTGGGTTTGAACTATCATGTCCACTAGCTCTTTTACCAACCTGAGTTGGTCACGCTAGTGTACGCCTCCTAATCAAAGGAGTATAGTTTGTTCTCGCCCTTTTACCAACCGAAGTTGGTCGTGGGTTTGAACTATCATGTCCACTAGCTCTTTTACCAACCTGAGTTGGTCACGCTAGTGTACGCCTCATAACCAAAGGAGTATAGTTTGTTCTCGCCCTTTTACCAACCGGAGTTGGTCGTGGATTTGAACTATCAGTGTTGCTGAACAGCGTAGTGTTGTACACTAGTATTCCCCGAAAAACTTTCGATAAAAAGAAAGAAGATAGAGAAACATCATCATTTTATTCATATTGATGAAATTGCTTTACATTTTACATCACTGATAATACTTGCGTAGGTGTTCAGCATTCCATGCATTCTTAAATTCATCTCCTTCTAGAGTCGCTATTCGGTAAGTTCCTGGTCGAACAACTTCTGTGACTCGGTAAGGTCCATGCCAGTTTGCTTCCAATTTATTATGCTTCTGAATGACCTTTTTAGCACGTAATCTCCTTCTTTTACGTCGCATTTCTTCACCCTCTTGTTGTAGAACAGAGCTGTTCGTTGTTGGTAGGCAGCATTCCTAATGGTTGCCTCTTCTCTAACCTCCTCGAGCATATCCAAATCCAATCTTCTCATTAAGTCGCTGACTGGGGAATTGAAATTCAGCACTCTATGTGTTGGAAGACCCAACTCGGCAGGTATTATAGTTTCACTTCCAAATGCCAGCATATATGGGGATTCTCCAGCTGCTGCTCGGGGAGTTGTTCGGTAAGCCCACAATACTGACTGTAGCTCATTAATCCAATTAGCTTTAGCTTCACTTAGCCTCTTCTTCAAACCATTGAGTAATGTTCTGTTCGTCACTTCAGTCTGTCCATTGCTTTGAGGATGGCCTGGTGCTGAATGAGTCTTCAAAATGTTTGATTGTCGACAATAGGCAGCAAACTCCTCGTTATCGAATTGTGTTCCATGGTTTGTGATGAAGGCATGAGGGAGACCATATCGGCAGATTATATTCTTCCAAACGAACTGGTATACCTTCTCGTACGTCATATCAATAAGTGGCTCAGTTTCTACCCACTTAGTAAAATAATCCACTGCCACGACGAGGTATTTGAATCTTCCTCGGGTCGTTGGCAGTGGTCCAACCAGATCAATTCCCCACATGGCAAATGGCCAAGGGGAAGTTATGGGTGTCAATAATGCTTGTGGATTACGTCGGATGGAAGAAAAATGTTGGCATTTATCACATCTTTTAGATAGGCTATACAATCAGCCCTCATCGTTGGCCAGTAGTACCCCTGCGTCATCACTCTTTGTAAAAGTGTCCGACCTGCTACATGCGCTCCACAAGACCCTTCATGGATATCTTTAATCAATTCTTTCACCTCAGAGGGATGTACACATCTTTGCAAACCTGCCATAATTCCTCGTCTATACAAAACACCATTAGTTATTACATACCGAGCAGCTTTATACTTCAATTTCTTGGCAGTGATCTTATCCTCCGGTAATTCTCCTTCCTCAATATATGCCCTGATGGGATCCATCCAAGATGGCCCTAAATTAAGGGTAATAATATTCATCATCAGGTCTTCATCTATGCTTCGACTTTCTAACACCTCAATTGGTATCGTTCTTCGCAGCTCGGTACGAGTAGCTGATGCTAGTCGGGCCAGTGCGTCTGCTTGTGCATTCTCCATTCTTGGTATTCTGATCAACTGAATGGCATCAAATTCTGCCAACAACTCCATCGCCTTTGCATGATACTTGACGATTAATTCTCCTTTAACTACGTATGTTCCCATCATCTGATTCACAATTAATTGAGAATCACTGAATACCATCACTTGTTGCGCTTCCATAATCTTTGCTAAATTAAGACCTGCTATCAAGGCTTCATACTCAGCCTCATTATTGGAGGCTTTGAATTGGAATCGCAAGGCATATTCCATGTCAATCTCGTCTGGGGTTTTCAAAACAATCCCTGCTCCACAACCCGTTGTGCAAGATGACCCATCTACATATAATCTCCATGTAGGTAACTCGTCTTTAAATTTCTTATCTGACAGAGTTCCTCGGTGAAATATTTGTTGTTTCTTTTTATCCTCTCCTGATATTTCTTGCTCCTCGTCGATCATCTCTTCTCGCCCTTTTACCAACCGGAGTTGGTCTGAGCTCGAATTTGATGATCCTTCTACATCCACAAGCCCCTTTACCAACCGGAGTTAGTCTGAGCTTATGTCTGTTGATCCTATAACATCCATAGGTTGATCAGCGAGCAACTTTTGTTCCTCGGGGGTATCAGGATATGTAAACTCTGCTATGAAATCGGCTACAGCTTGCCCTTTTAATGATGATCTGGGTTCATACACAATATCATATTCACCGAGCTCTATTGCCCAGTACATCAGTCTCCCTGATTTTTCTGGCTTATGAAGGGCTTGTCCTAGTGGCATGTCGGTATACACGACGATGGTATGGGCCTGGAAATATGGCCTCATTCTTCTACTTGCTTCAATTAATGCCAATGTCAATTTTTCCAGCTTTGGGTATCTGATCTCTGCACCTCGGAAAGCCTTACTTGTGTAATAAATTGGTTTTTGGACTCCATTCTCCAATCTGATCAATGTCGAGCTGACTGCATTCTCCGATACTGCCAGGTACAAGTACAACTTTTCTCCCATTACTGGCCTGGACAACAGTGGAGGTGATCCCAAATATTTTTTCAAGTCTTGAAAGGCTTTTTCACATTCGTCATTCCACTCAAAAGTTTTTCGAAGTATTTTGAAGAATGGGAGACATCTATCAGTTTCTCGGGATACAAATCTGTTGAGCGCTGCCACTCGTCCTTTAAGACTCTGCACCTCTTTCTTCGTCGTTGGAGATCGCAACCCTAAAAGAGCTTTGATCTTTTCTGGATTCGCCTCAATGCCTCGCTGGTTGACGATGTACCCGAGGAACATTCCTTCTCGTACTCCAAAGGTGAACTTCGTCGGGTTGAGCTTCATTTGGTATTTATCCAGTTGATCAAAAGTCTGACCTAAGTCAACTAGATGATCACCAGCTTTCTTGCTCTTTGTCAGCATATCGTCGACATAGACCTCCATATTGCAACTGATTTGTTCGGCAAAAATCTTGTTCATCAGCCGCTGGTATGTCGCTCCTGCATTTTTCAAACCAAAAGGCATAACATTATAACAATAAGTTTCCCTAGGGGTAATAAAAGAAGTGCTTTCCCTGTCTTCAGGTTTCATCTTGATCTGGTTGTATCCAGAGTAAGCGTCCATGAAGCTGAGCAGCTCGTGTCCCGAGGTAGCATCCACTAGTTGGTCAATTCTGGGCAATAATAAGTGATCCTTTGGGCAGGCCTTGTTGAGATCAGTGAAATCAACACACATTCTCCATTTATTATTTTTCTTCTTTACCATCACCACATTTGCTAACCAGTCTGGATATTTCACATCTTCAATGAATTGAGCTTTCTGGAGCTTGTCGACCTCCTCTTGTATAGCTTGATTCTTCTCGGGACTGAATACTCTTCTTCTCTGCTTTACAGGTTTGATCTCCTTATTCACATTGAGCTCATGACATAAGAAGTTTGGATCTATTCCTGGCATGTCTTCATGACTCCATGCAAAAGTTTTCTTCCCGTTTCGCAAGAAAGTTATCAATTCCTGTTTTATCGAGGCATCCAACGAAGAACCTATCTGGGTTACTCGTTCAGGGTGCTCGTCGTCCAGAATAACATTTTCTGTAGATTCCACCACCTGTCCTTTTACAAGTTGGGATTCATCTCTGGGATCCAATGTTTCAATTTTTGTACCTTCATCCACCTGGTAGGTAGTAGTCTTTTTCCTTGACTCTTCAAGCTCCTCTTGCTCGGCAGATGAATAATAGCATTCCCGAGCTACTTTTTGATCACCTTTCACAACTCCTACTCCAAAATTTGTTGGGAATTTTAAGCACTGATGTACTGTAGATGGTACTGCTTCGAACTTCTTCAAACCAACTCTTCCCATGATGATGTTGTAAGCTGACTGCACATTCTTATCCATCACAAAGAAGCGTATTCTCTCTGTTCGACAAGCAGTCCAAGTTCCAATGAATATATCCAACTTGATCATCCCAAGTGGAAAAACTTTCTCACCAGCAAAACTCAGAAGTGGTCTGTGATAAGGTTCCAATTGAGATAATTTCAAATTTAAACTGTCATAGCATGAATAGTACATGATGTCTGTCAAACTACCATTGTCTACCAGCACCCTTGAAATCACTACTTCTTTCATCCTCATTTTGATCACCAAAGGGTCGTCGTGAGGGTAAAGAACACCTGCCAGGTCGTTTTTTGAAAAGCCAATGACCAGCTTCTCTTTGTTTACCTTCCTCGGACGATCCTCCTCGGCCAAATTTATTCGATGAATGTATGAGCAAGCTTGGGCCTCTCCGAGGTAAGCCTCTCTTTCTGCAGTAAGGTCTCCTCCTACTATATCTCCTCCTGTAATGACATTACAATCAAATGACCCTAAGCGTATTGAAAATACCTCTCGTTCTGGATGCCTTGGTTTCTTAGGGAGATCGGGGTCATCATCTGGATCGTCTTCATGGTTTCTCTTCTTTTTCTCCTCTGCTCGATGAGGAGATCTAGACCTTTCTCTAGTTCGGTCATTATTTCTTCTTTCGCTTCCCCGATCAATATACTTTGCTAGCTTCCCTCTTCGGATGAGTGTTTCAATCTCGTTCTGAAGAGCTATGCAATTTTTGGTCATATGACCATGATCCTTATGAAACTCGCAATATTTATCCATGTTCCTCGTATCAGGGTCTGACCTCAGTTTCTTCGGCCACTTTACCTCCTCGCTATTCTTGATTTCTTCCAAGACATGATTAATACCCATTTTCAAAGGAGTATAATTATCGAATTTCTTCAGGACTTCCCATGATGTTTTATTATTCTTGGAATGCCTCTCACCGCCATTGCCCTTATACTCTTTCTTTTTAGATTTGTCGACTTCCACCTTGGTTTCTTTATCCATATTCTTCTTCGCAGCCATAGCCTCCTCGACATTCATGATTTTGGCCGCTTTTGCCATCAACTCTGACATAGTTGTAGGTGGATCTTTGGCCAAAGTGTAATATAACTTGTTAGGCAACAACCCACTCATCAAGGCGGTGATTGTTGTCTTTTCTTCATAATCTATGACTTCCAGCTTCTCGTTATTGAAACGAGTTATGTAATCTCTAGTACTCTCACCAGATTTTTGTCTAACACTTAACAAGTGTGCTACTCGTTTTACCGGCTTTGCTCCAAAACAGAAATTGTCGATGAACAACTCGGCCAACTGAAAGAAAGTTGAAATCTTTCCCCGAGGAAGATTGTTGTACCATATCTGGGCAGATCCAGTAAGAGTTCCCGAGAATGCTCTGCATCTCATCTCGTCGGGGACAGCATAGATGTCGGTGGTAGCTTGATATTGCTCTATATGAAGGACAGGATCTGTCTTTCCATCATATTTGGGGGTCACCACAGGTGCTTTAAACTTTGATGGAGTAGGAAAACCCACAATGGCCTGGACAAAAGGTGTCCCTTGAACAAAAGTTCGTTGTAAAGGATTCTTCGCCTTAGCCAATTCTCCCAATCTGTCCTCCAACCGTTGAATGGAACCTTTCCACGCATCATTTCCCTCCTCGGGCTTGTTAGTTCGAGCAATTGATTGCTCTGAAGTGGCCTCCTGAGATCTATCTTGACGAGCAACTGGTCGTGATTGTGCTGATCCTTCTCTTAGATCTGATGGTTATCAAAAACTCCTCGACATGGTCTTAGGTGGACTCCTATTCCTCCTAGGGCCTAATCGACTGAAAGGAGACACCCTACTTAGTCTTTCCAAGGCACTGGGTCTTTCTGGAGAGAGAGTGATACGTTGATCAGTATCTGTAGCCCTTATTGACGAAGTTCGCCCAGGTTGATAAGAGAAATCATCAGATTCCTCATTACGATATGACTCAATACGCCTGGATCGTGAAGAAAGTAAATAGGTTTGCCTCTGACCACTTCGTTGTCCCGAACGTGCAGGTGCACCGCCATGAAGGGTCTGTATGAGTTATCGAGTGTTTGGAAATTCTCGATTACAAGTACTATCAAGAAATTTCAGTCCCCTTGAATGAGGGTGATACAAGGTATTTATAGCCCTTAGGTTGTACATGAAAGGGTAATTCATTTAATGCTATTCGAGCGTGTGCGTCAAGATGATAAGCATTCAATGAATAGTTGAACTGTTGATTATCTGGCAATAAATGTTGTGGCCGAGGTGCAGCTGCTGTGGTCGAGATGCAGCTCGGACCGCCTTAGTTGCTCGTCGTTCAAGAGTTCCTCGGAGTGTTGGAGTTCCTCGGAGAATACATGACTTGGTCAGGGAAATGGACTTCCTCGTCGCTATTGTGCCACGTAGACTGACACGTGTCTTCTTATTATTCGTCCATATTAGCATACTAATTTTGGTATCAACACCAGTGTTGGTTAGAACAACATGATTGGAGATCTATGTAATGTACATACTGAATGTGACTCTTGATCTTCAACAGCAAAAATAACTCTTGGATGATGATTGGTCAGTGCGCCGACCATGTTATGATTTAGAGCCGAATCTGATGCCCCCACGGATGGAATATGAGCTTTGAGTACTTTCTCGGTCTTTAAGTATGCTGGTGGTTGGCAGTTGACTAACTGAACTTTGTAGAATATTTCATTAGCGTTCTTGTAGTTTGAAAAACTGTGAATTGTCAAATGGTGCTCTGATACTTTGATTTCTTTGCCCTTGTTGAGATAGATAAGGCCAAGGAAAAATGATCCATGAAATGATTGTTGAGATCTTTGTCATTTGTAATAATTGTTTCCATTGTTGATGCCATTGGTGTTGGAATAATTGGTTGATCTGAAATAAGTAACTTCTTATTTGTGATTTGTACGAAGTCATACAAGAAGTTTTCTTTTGGGTAACATTTGTGCCTTAAGCTTCTGGTTTGTGATAAATTCAACCTGATTGCAAGCTGAATTGTGAGCTCTCTTCCGGAGAAGTCTACTCGTATGCATTTCTTCATATGTAAATTCTATACGTAAATCGGTATCTGGGTAAATGTTCGGAGCCCCTATTTTTTGGATAGAAGACTGAATAGTAATAATAATGCCACCCGATCATTCGTTGGGACTTTGTTGTGATATATTATCGATTATATATAGTTCAATTGAAAAGATCAAATAGTAAGCTGGCATGAGCATCTGGACTGAATCGCAAATATAATGCTGATGTAGTCATTAGCTGCATTAGAATTAAATAGTGGTGCCCAATAATCCATTAGAGCTAAATTGTGATGATTTACATAATATATATAATTTGCATCGAAGATCAATCGAAATGAGAAATCCATCCAGATAAATAATGACATGGCTGACCATATTCTTGGCCTTTAAATAATGCCTGAGGAGACCGAATGATCTTGCATTGTTAGAGAAAATAGATTTCCATACCATTCAATAGGGTTGAATATAAATAATAAATGTAATGTCGATTATTAATCGACGTGTCGACCATTTTTCGGAGCTGAATATGGATAAAAATTATCCCAACCAAACTATCCATTGGGGGTAAAATATAATAAGTGTGGCACATCTCTTTGGGACTGAATATATGACAATAAATATTTTGTCGAGCTTAATATGCATAACCATCCGAATGGATATAGAGAATGATTCGTGCTCGAGCGCATATGTCTAAGCATTAAGAAAATATATAGTGCATGGCTGATATATCGAGACAAAATTGTATAGTGTCAGGCCTTAATAATATTACCAAGAGCTTAAGATTGTGGTCGAGCATTTGTCGGGACTGAATCTTGTACCTATGAAAATTAATAAATTGCCGATCATATGTGGAAGCTAATATCAAATAGACATTATCATGAGAATAATTTATTCAGCCAAACAATATATGATATGCATATGTTCAGACAACAAAAATTTTAAAACACAAAATAATATACTTTGTGCCAAACATGTGTCATGCCGAATACATATGAGATAAACAAAAATATATAAGACATAATTGTTCAATCTAAAGTTTTTTCTAAAATTATTTATCAGATATGCATTTTAATTTTTCTCGGCGGACCAACTTTCATCCAAATTTGTTCTCCAAAAAAAAAAAAAAAAAAGGGTTGGTCGGCGGCTGATTTGATTTGTTGTATGTAAACCAAGACTTAGCAAAGTCCTACAAATCTTATGCGTCCCAAATAATTTTTATCTGGGTTTAATATTTTGACGCCAACCAGAAGTGTTGGTCGCCGTATACTAATCGCCGACTACCAAATCCAGTAATGTCGCTGAGATTCTCTTCTTTATTTGTGAGCACCCACCGACCAGCGCGGAGTAATAGCTACAGGTCGGCTGATGAATGTTAGTCGACGAGGTTTGAAGAAATGATCGGAGGAGGGATGTGATCTGCATAACCAATTGGGGTAGGACTCCTTTAATATTTGGTGCCGACCAATATATTCTCGCTTTAAAATGGTTGTCGATCACAGTACTCGGCTATTATTTGACGCCGACCTATACTGGGTGCTGCCGATCAAGAATAAGTATAAGATATAGCCGAGCAGTCATACATGATCTCCGACCAGTGATCTGTGCAAAAAAAAGCCTCTGGTTCAGTTTCCATGTTGGTCGGGATGAAATCTAAAAAAGAATCAAGTGCCGAAAAGAAGATGGCGGAGAATTGTAGGCCAATAATAGGTGCCGCCGGCTGTCGCCGACCAGGTAATGACTGTGGCCGACCAGTTTTCAGTATTTTATACTTTGCTGCCGACTGGACAGTTAGTAGTTGTCGATCAGCCATTAGAAAATCAGATGATTGAGTTTTTTTTTACTGATTTTATATTAAACTATGATCACATTCCGTTGATGGAGAAACGAGATATGAGCGTGTTGTTCTGGTGGATTTGATTCCACTCGTGAATTCTTCGACGCTTGAGCAAATAATCCTAGATATCTGCTTGTATTTTGATGCTCCAATTTGATGTGTTTCCTCTGATCCGTCTTTCTTTGTAATCAATGATAAAATGGTGATCCTAGATTTAGGCTGCGTTTGTTTTTTCATCTGAATCTAAAATCTGAAATCTGAAAATTGAATCTAAAGTCTGAAATCTGAATCTGAAAATATGTTTATTTTTATGTCTGAATATACATCTGAATGAATGTATTTAGACTGATTCAGACTTCAGACGTAACTTAACCTCTTAATCATTAAAAGTCAAATATAGCCATTAACCTCTTAATCATTTAAAAAAACAAACACTTTTTGGTACCTCTTAAATCTGAATGGTTCAGATTCAGACTTAAGAGGTAAAAACAAACGGGACCTTACTCTGGTTTCGAAGTGGTTACGACTCTGAACCAAATGATAAGAGCCAAGGTTGTTGTGAAACCACTGAGAGAATGTTTGGATTCCTGTTGTTGATACCAAAATTAGTATGCTGATGTGGACAAATAATAAGAAGACACGTGTCAATCTACGTGGCACAATAGCAATGAGGAAGATCATTCCCCCGACCAACATACTCACTCTGAGCAACAGGTGCACTCCGAGGAACACCAGTCTTACGTTTCAAACTCTTCATTATCGAATTGTGTGCCATGGTTGGTGATGAAAGCATATGGTAAACCATATATGCGAATGATGTTTATCCAGATAAACTAGTACACCTTCTCATGGGGCATGTCCACCAATGGTTCTTCCTCAACCCATTTGATAAAATAATCCATAATGACGACCAAGTATTTAAACCTTCCTCTGGTGGTCGGAAATGGCCCGACCAAGTCTATCCCCTATATAGCGCATGGCCAAGGTGAAGTGATTGGGGTCAGAGCAGCATGTGGGGTTTTGTGAATGTTAGAGACCCTCTGGAATTTATCACACTTATTCGCAAAAGTTGTACAATATGCCCTTATGGTCAGCCAATAGTATCCATGGGTGTTGATACGTTGTAGTAACAACCTTCTTGCCACATGAGATCCAAGGAACCCTCATGAACATCTTCGATCAGGTCTTGAACCTCTGTTCGGTGAAAACAGCGTTGTAAAGTGGCTGTTAACCCTCTTTTGTACAGAACTCCCTTGTCTAAAACGTACCTCATTGCAATATACTTGAGCTTCTTGTCCATTATTAAATCTATTGGCAAAGTTCCTTCCTCAATATATGCTTTGATGGGAACTATCCAGGCTGATCCCATATTTACAGCAAAAAAATTGACCATCAAATATTCATCAATGCTTCGATTAGTTAGAATTTCTAATGGGATGGTCCTTCTTAGTTCAATCCTGGTGACTGATGTTAGTCGAGCAAGTGCATCAGCTTGGGCATTCTCTATCCTTGGAATTACGCTCATCTGAACAGCTAGAAATTTAGCGATAACCTCCACTACTTTAGCAAGGTACCTGGTCATCAATTCTCCTTAGGCTCCATACAAATTCAATACCTTTTTAACCACCAGTTGTGAATCTCTGTGCACCACCACTTGCTCGACGCTTAAGGAATGAACCAAACTTAATCCCACTATCAGGGTTTCATACTCTACTTCATTGTCATAGGCTTATAATCTAAATCTGAAAGCGTACTCAATATCAATCCCATCAGGGGGTATTAAGTATTATACCTGCTTCACTGCCTATAGCACATGAAGATCCATCCATATAAATGGGATGTTGCTATCAAAGCCTTGGTTTGTCAATGTCCTATAATGGAATACCTTCTTACTTGCCTCTTCATATCTTCGGTCCATCTCCTATATCCTTGACGATTCCGGTTGCTCGACAACGATTTTGGCTGAGCTCTCCCTTGTTGGGGTCTGCTCTGCTTAAAACTCTTGTTACTCAGGAACCTATGGATAAATAAACTCTGTAATAAAATCATCTACATCTTGGTCCTTTTATGAGTACCTCAGCTCATATACAATATCGTATTCTCCTAGCTCTACTGCCCAGTACATTATTCTTCCCGACTTCTTAGGTTTATGGAGGGCTTGCCGAAGTGGCATGTCAGTATACACCACTATGGTGTGTGCTTGGAAATTAGGTTTCATACGTCTGGACGCCTCAATAAGTGCCAAGGATAATTTCTCTAAGCGTGGATATCTAATTTCATCTCCTCAGAAGGTCTTACTAGTGTAGTAGACTGGCTTCTAGATTCCATTGTCTTGTCGTATTAAAGCCAATCTCACAGCCAACTCAGAAATAACTAAGTATAAATATAATTTCTCTCCCAAAATTGGTCGGGTGAGCAATGGGGGTGATCCCAAATACTTCTTCAACTCCTGAAAAGCTTTCTCGCATTTTCATTCCATTCAAAGGTCTTCCTGAGCACCTTGAAGAATGAAATACATTTGTCTGTTGCTCGGGACATAAATTTATTTAAAGCAGTTACTCGTCGAGTGAGCCTTTGAACTTCCTTCTTGCTAGTCGGGGGCTGCATTTCAATTAAATCCTTTATTTTATCTGGATTAGCCTCAGCCTCAATTCCCCTTTAATTAACTAATGTAGCCGATGAATATCCCTTCTTACACGTCGAACACACACTTGGTCGGATTTAGCTTCATCTGATGTTTCTCCAATTGGTCAATAGTCTGACTGAGGTCGGTAATATGATCATAGGCTTTCATGATCTTTGTTAGGATATCATCCACGTACACCTCCATATTTTTGCCTATTTGATCTTCAAAAACTTTGTTCACCAACCTCTAATATGTTACACCTGCATTTTTAAGACCAAAAGGCAGTACATTATAATAATAAGTTCCTCGGGGAGTAATGAAAGCTGTACTTTCCCTGTCTTCAGGTTTCATTTTTATCTGGTTATAACCAGAGTAGGCATCCACTAGCTGATCAATCTTGGGAAAAGGAAAGTGATCCTTTGGGCAAGTTTTATTCAGATCTGTGAAGTCCATGCATATTCTCTACTTATCATTTTCTTTTTGACCATCACAACATTGGCCAATCGTTTTGGGTTCTTCACATCTTCAATAAAAGAAGCTTTTTGGAGCTTCTCGACCTCCTCCGGGATGGCTTGATTCTTTTCGGGACTGAACACTCTACATTTCTACTTGATCGGCTTGGCATCCTTATTGATATTGGGCATGTGACAGAGGAAATTGGGATTAATCTCAGGCATATCCTCATGATTCCATGCAAACACGTTCTTCTTCTGCCTTAGGAATGTTACCAATTACTGTTTAAGAACAAGATCCAGTGATGAGCCGATCTGAGTAGTCCTTTCTGGCTTCTCATCATCCAGTATGATGATCTCTGTAGCTTCTACAATCTGTCCTTTAACAAGTTTTGTTTCCTCTCTTGGATATAAGGTTTTAACCTCAAATTCACTATTAGGCTCGATAATATCCACTTGGTAAGTAGTGGTCTTCTTTTTCAGTTCTTTCAGATCTTCTTGCTCGGAAGAGGTGTAATAACATTCCCTGGCTACTTTCTGATCACCCTTTACAACACCTACTCAAAAGTTGGTCGAGAACTTCAAGCATTGATGGACTGTGAAAGGAACAACTTCAAACTTCTTCAATCCTTCCCTGCCCATGATCATTGTTAACACCAAAATTAGTATGCTGATGTGGACGAATAATAAGAAGACACGTGTCAATCTACGCGGCACAATAACAACGAGGAAGATTGTTTCCCCGACCAACATTTTCACTCTGAGGAACACCACCGAGGAACACCAACCCTCCGAGGAACTCTTATCCTCCGAGGAACTTTTGGACGACGAGCAACTAAGGCGGTTCGAGCTGCACCTCGACCACAACATTAATTGCCAGATAATTAACAGTTCAACTATTCATTGAATGCTTATCATCTTGACGCACATGTTTGAAGAGCATTAAATGAATTACCCTTTCATATGTGTATCATTTAATGTAACACCCTTTCATGTATAGCCCAGGGGCTATAAATACCTTGTATCACCCTCATTCAAGAGGACCGGAATTTCTTGATTGCACTTGTAATCGAGAATTTCCAAACACTCAGCAATAACATAACAGTGGACGTAGGTCATTCATATAAGGCTGAACCACTTTAAAAATCTTTTGTTTCATTCATTTATCTGTGATTGAAAAATTAGAGTAATCTAGTTTTTTACATCAACAGATTGGCGCCGTCTGTGGGAACGATTGTTATTATCGTTTTTCTCCAAAAATCATTCATCATCAATGGCAGATAATCCGGAATCCAGCAATCGAAGCGCTGGAAATGCTGGAAATCCTTCAAATCCATCTGCACCTCCAGATCTGGTTGGAATTATGACGAATCTGGCTCAAGGACAAACCGCCATGCAAGAGACAATGCGACAACTCATCCAAACTCTCCATGGCGGTACACCAACCCATCCTGGATCACGAAACATCCAAAGAAATACCCGTGCACTTTCTTCACGATCCAGACATACAGAGACGTATCATAATGAGGAATCTGATGATTTCTCTTATCAACCTGGGCAAACTTCATCGATAAGGGCCACAGATACTGAGCAACATATTACTCTCTCTCTCTAGAAAGGACCAGTGCCATGGAAAGATTGAGCAGGGCATCTCCTTTCAGCCGATTAGGCCTTAGGAGGAATAGGAGTCCACCTAAAACCATGTCGAGGAGTTTTCGACAACCATCAGATATAAGAGAAGGATCAGCACAATCACGACCAGTTGCTCGTCAAAATAGATCTCAGGAGGCTACTTCAGAACGATCTATTGCTCGAACCAATAGGCCCGAGGAAGGAAATGAAGCGTGGAAAGGATCCCTTCAGCGGTTGGAGGATAGATTGGGAGAAATGGCTAAGGCGAAGAATCCCCTACAACGAACTTTTGTTCAAGGGACACCTTTTGTCCAGGCCATTGTGAATTTTCCTACACCGTCAAAGTTTAAAGCCCCTGTGGTGACCCCCAAATACGATGGAAAGACAGATCCTGTTCTTCATATAGAGCAATATCAAGCTGCCGCCGACATCTATGCTGTCCCCGACGAGATGAGATGTAGAGCATTCTCAGGAACTCTTACTGGACCTGCCCAGATATGGTACAACAATCTTCCTCGGGGTAAGATTTCAACTTTCTTTCAGTTGGCCGAGTTGTTCATCGGCAATTTCTGTTTTGGAGCAAAGCCAGTAAAACGAGTAGCACACTTGTTGATTGTTAGATAAAAATCTGGTGAGAGTACTAGAGATTACATAACTCGTTTCAATAACGAGAATCTGGAAGTCATGGATTATGAGGAGAAGACAGCAATCACCGCCTTGATGAGTGGGTTATTGCCTAATAAGTTGTATTACACTTTGGCGAAAGATCCACCTAAAACTATGTTAGAGTTGATGGCAAAAGCGGCCAAAATCATGAATGCCGAGGAAGCTATGGCTGCAAAGAAGAATATGGATAAAGACACCGAGGTGGAAGTCGACAAGTCTAAAAATAAAGAGCATAAGGGCAATAGCGGTGACAAGCGTTCCAGAAATAATAAGTCATCATGGGAAGTCCTGAAGAAATTCGATAATTATACTCCCTTGAAAATGGGTATTAATCATGTCTTGGAAGAAATCAAGAATAGTGAGGAGGTAAAGTGGCCGAAGAAATTGAGCTCAGACCCTGATGCGAGGAACAGGGATAAATATTGCGAGTTCCACAAAGATTATGGCCATATGACTAAAAATTGCATAGCTCTTCAGAACGAGATTGAAACACTCATCCGAAGAGGAAAGCTAGCAAAGTCTGTTGATCGGGGAGGTGAAAGAAGAAATAATGATCGAACTAGAGAGAGATCTAGATCTCCTCGTCGAGCAGAGGAGAAAAAGAAGAGAGGCCATGAAGATGATGCCGAGGATGACCCCGATCTTCCCAAGAAACCAAGGCAGCCGGAACGAGAGGTATTTTCCATACATTTTGGGTCATTTGATTGTAATGTTATTACAGGAGGAGGAGATCTTACTGCAGAAAGAAAAGCTTACCTCGGAGAGGCACAAGCTTGCTCGTACATTCAGCGAATAAATTTGGCCGAGGAGGATCGTCCGAGGAAGGTAAACAAGGAGAAGCTGGTTATTGGCTTTTCAAAAAATGACCTGGCAGGTGTTCTTTACCCTCACGACGACCCTTTGGTGATCAAAATGAGGATGAAAGAAGTAGTGATTTCAAGGGTGCTGGTAGACAATGGCAGTTCGGCAGACATCATGTACTATTCATGCTTTGACAGTTTAAATTTGAAATTATCTCAATTGGAACCTTATCACAGACCTCTTCTGGGTTTCGCTGGCGAGAAAGTTTTTCCACTTGGGACGATCAAGTTGGATATATTCATTGGAACTTGGCCTACTTGTCGAACAGAGAGAATACGCTTCTTTGTGATGGATAAGAATGTGCAGTCAGCCTACAACATCATCATGGGAAGAGTTGGTTTGAAGAAGTTCGAAGCAGTCCCATCTACAGTACATCAATGTTTAAAATTCCCAACAAATTTCGGAGTGGGAGTGGTGAAAGGTGATCAAAAAGTAGCTCGAGAATGCTATTATTCATCCACCGAGCAAGAGGAGCTTGAAGAGTCAAGGAAAAAGACTACTACTTACCAGGTGGATGAAAGTACAAAAATTGAAACACTTGATCCGAGAGATGAATCCCAACTTGTAAAAGGACAGGTGGTGGAATCTACAGAAAATGTTATTCTGGACGACGAATACCCTGAACGAACAACTCAGATAGGTTCGTCGTTGGATGCTTCAATAAAACAGGAGTTGATAACTTTCTTGAGAAACAGAAAGAAAACTTTTGCGTGGAGTCATGAAGACATGCCAGGTTTAGATCCAAACTTCTTATGTCATGAGCTCAATGTAATAAGGAGATCAAGCCTGTAAAGCAGAGAAGAAGGGTATTTAGTCCCGAGAAGAATCAAGTTATTCAAGAGGAGGTCGACAAGCTCCAGAAAGCCCAATTCATTGAAGACGTGAAGTATCCAGACTGGTTAGCAAACGTGGTGATGGTAAAAAAGAAAAACAATAAATGGAGAATGTGTGTTGACTTCACTGATCTCAACAAGGCCTGCCCAAAGGATCACTTCCCATTGCCCAGAATTGACCAATTAGTGGATGCTACCTCGGGGCACGAGCTGCTCAGCTTCATGGATGCTTACTCTGGTTACAACCAGATCAAAATGAAACCTGAAGACAGGGAAAGCACTTCTTTTATTACCCCTAGGGGAACTTATTGTTATAATGTTATGCCTTTTGGTTTGAAAAACGCAGGAGCGACATATCAGCGGCTGATGAACAAGGTTTTTGCCGAACAAATCAGTTGCAATATGGAAGTCTATGTCGACGATATGCTGACAAAGAGAAAGAAAGCTGTTGAGCATCTAGTTGACTTAGGTCAGACCTTTGATCAACTGGATAAATACCAGATGAAGATCAACCCGACGAAGTGCACCTTTGGAGTACGAGAAGGAATGTTCCTCGGGTACATCGTCAACCAGCGAGGCATTGAGGCAAATCCAGCAAAGATCAGAGCTCTTTTAGGGTTGCGATCTCCAACGACGAAGAAAGAAGTGCAGAGTCTTACAGGACAAGTTGCAGCGCTCAATAGATTTGTATCCCGAGCAACTGATAGGTGCCTTCCATTCTTCAAAACACTCCGAAAAACTTTCGAGTGGAATGATGAATATGAAAAAGCCTTTCAAGACTTGAAAAAATATCTGGGAACACCTCTACTGCTGTCCAGGCCAGTGATGGGAGAAAAGTTGTACTTATACCTGGCAGTATCAGAGAATGCAGTCAGCTCGGCATTGATCAGATTGGAGAATGGAGTCCAGAAGCCAATTTATTACACAAGTAAGGCTTTTCGAGGTGTAGAGATCAGGTACCCAAAGTTGGAAAAATTGGCATTGACATTAATTGAAGCAAGTAGAAGAATGAGGCCTTATTTTCAGGCCCATACCATCGTCGTATACACCGACATGCCGTTGAGACAAGCCCTTCATAAGCCAAAAAAATCAGGAAGACTGATGTATTGGGCAATAGAGCTTGGTGAATATGATATTGTATATGAACCCAGATCGTCATTAAAAGGGCAGGCTGTAGCAGACTTTATAGCAGAATTTACATATCCTGATACCCCCGAGGAGCAAAAGTTGCTCGCTAACCAACCTGTGGATGTTACAGGATCAAGAGACATGAGTCCAGATCAACTCCGGTTGGTAAAAGGGCTTGTGGATGTAGAAAGATAATCAAATTCAAACCCAGACCAACTCCGGTTGGTAAAAGGGCGAGAAGAGATGGTCAACGAAGAACAAAAAATACCAGGGGAGGATGAAAGGAAACAGCAGATATTTCACCGAGGAACTCTGTCAGAAAAGAAATTTGAAGACGAGTTACCTACATGGAAATTATATGTAGATGGGTTATCTTGCACAACAGGTTGTGGGGAAGGGATTGTTTTGAACACCCCAGACGAGATTGACGTGGAATATGCCTTACGATTCCAATTCAAAGCTTCCAATAATGAGGTTGAGTATGAGACCATAATAGGAGGTCTTAATTTAGCAAAGATTATGGAAGCGCAACAAGTAATGGTATTCAGTGATTCTCAATTAATTGTGAATCAGATGATGGGAACGTATGCAGTTAAAGGAGAATTAATGGTCAAGTATCATGCAAAGGCAATGGAGTTGTTGGCAGAATTTGATGCCATTCAGTTAATCAGAATACCAAGAATGGAGAATGCATAAGCAAACGCACTGGCCCGACTAGCATCAGCTACTCGTACCGAGTTGCGAAGAACGATACCAATTGAGGTGTTAGAAAGTCGAAGCATAGATGAAGGCCTGACGATGAATGTTATTTCCCTTGATTTAAGACCATCTTGGATGGATCCCATCAGGGCATATGTCGAGGAAGGAGAATTACCGGAGGATAAGATCGCTGCCAAGAAATTGAAGTTTAAAGCTGCTCGGTATGTACTAACTAATGGTGTTTTGTATAGACGAGGAATTATGACAGGTTTGCAAAAGATGTGTACATCCCTCCGAGGTGAAAGAATTGATTGAAGAGATCCATGAAGGGTCTTGTGGAGCCCATGTGGCAAGTCGGAAACTGTTACAAAGAGTGATGGCGCAGGGATACTACTGGCCAATGATGAGGGCTGATTGTATAGCCTATGCTAAGAGATGTGATAAATGCCAACGTTTTTCCTCCGTCCAACGAACTCCACAAGCATTGTTGACACCCATAACTTCCCCTTGGCTTTTTGCCATGTGGGGAATTGATTTGGTTGGACCCCTGCCAACGACTCGAGGAAGATTCAAGTACCTCGTCGTGGCAGTGGATTATTTTACTAAGTGGGTAGAAGCTGAGCCTCTGATTGATATGACATACGAGAAGGTGTACCAATTCGTTTGGAAGAATATCATCTGCCGATATGGTCTCCCTCATGCCTTCATCACAGACCATGGAACACAATTTGATAACGAGGAGTTTGCCGCCTATTGTCATCAGTCAAACATTTTGAAGGTTCATTCAGCACCAGGCCATCCTCAAAGCAATGGGCAAACTGAAGTGACGAACAGAACATTATTAAATGGTTTGAAGAAGAGGCTAAGTGAGGCTAAAGCTAATTGGATTAATGAGCTACAGTCAGTATTGTGGGCTTACCGAACAACTCCCCGAGCAGCGACTGGAGAATCACCATATATGCTGGCATTTGGAAGTGAGGCTGTAATACCTGCCGAGTTGGGTCTTCCAACACACAGAGTGCTGAATTTCAATTCCCCAGTCAGCGACCTGATGAGGAGATTAGATTTGGACATGCTCGAGGAAGTTAGAGAAGAGGCAGCCATTAGGAATGCTACTTATCAACAGCGAACAACCCTGTTCTACAACAAGAGGGTGAAAAAATGTGACTTAAAAGAAGGAGATTACGTGCTAAAGAAGGTCATTCAGAAGCACAATAAGTTGGAAGCAAACTGGCATGGACCTTACCGAGTTACCGCAGTTGTCCGACCAGGAACTTACCGAATAGCAACTCTAGAAGGAGAGGAATTTAAGAATTCATGGAATGCTGAACACCTACGCAAGTATTATCAGTGATGTAAAATGTAAAGCAGTTCCATCAATATGAATAAAACGATGATATTTCACAATCTTCTCTCCTTTTATTGAAAGTTTTTTTAGGAATACTAGTGTGTTTAACACTACGCTGCTCGACAGTAAAAAGAAGATGATAGTTCAGACCTACGACCAACTCCGGTTGGTAAAAGGGCGAGAACAAACTATACTCCTTGGGTTTGGAGGCGTACACTAGTGTGACCAACTAAGGTTGGTAAAAGATCTAGTGGACATGATAGTTCAGACCCACGACCAACTCCGGTTGGTAAAAGGGCGAGACCAAACTATACTCCTTTGGTTAGGAGGCGTACACCAGTGTGACCAACTAAGGTTGGTAAAAGATCTAGTGGACATGATAGTTCAGACCCACGACCAACTCCGGTTGGTAAAAGGGCGAGAACAAACTATACTCCTTAGGTTAGGAGGCATACACTAGTGTGACCAACTAAGGTTGGTAAAAGATCTAGTGGACATGATAGTTCAGACCCACGACCAACTCCGGTTGGTAAAAGGGCGAGAACAAACTATACTCCTTTGGTTAGGAGGCGTACACTAACGTGACCAATTCAGGTTGGTAAAAGAGCGAGTGGACATGATAGTTCAGACCTACGACCAACTCCGGTTGGTAAAAGGGCGAGAACAAAAGATGATCGACGAAAGACCAATCTCGGTTGGTTAGGAAGTAAGATATTATCTCAAATGCCAACTTATGTTGGTCGGGAAGTAAGTTTGTTACATAAAAGTTCCTCGAAGAACAAATATTCCAAACTGAACCAAGTATTGTTGGTCGGGGATAAAAACCCACTAACTGTAGTTGGTCGATGAGGAAAAATCTTTGACCTTGGTTGGTCGGGCACATTTTATGAAAAAGACAAAGTTTACCAAGTATAGCTGGTTGAGGATAAAAACTTATTAACTATAATTGGTCGACGAGCTCAACTTAACAACCTTGGTTGGTTGGAGGAAATTCTAACATTTTTATACTCATTACTTTATTATTAAGTGATCGAACAACATTACTAATACTTGTAATTTTTTATTACTAAGTTGGTCGAGGAACCACATAATATTGTTATGCAAGCACAAATATAAAGTGTTTGACAAGCACAAAACAATAGCAATACAGATTTGCAAACAGAAAATGAAAGTCTTTCATTAAAATTCAAAACGAATTACAATTTACATATGTGTACTAACTATTACATTGAGATCCCTACTCTATTGGTTTCTTTCCCTCAGCTTTTGAAATAGGTTCCTCGCCAGCAGGCGGATCATTTAAAGTCTGAGGAGAGTTAATGAAGTTCAAATCCTTCAGCATCCTGACGTTCATCACAGAAGGTCGATCTAGGAGATGCTCAGGACGAGATACTTCAAACTGAGAATGCAAACTATAGTCACCAAGGTATTTAGAAAGTAAGCTCCGAGGAATGGCACGAGCTGGGACCCATTCCATTTCCAAATTGAACGGTGGCACAGGCAAATCAAGCAATCCAGGATCATAGTAGTCCCATAAATAGTGTCCCTGCTCGAGTTTCAACACACATAAGGCATTCAGCCAGCCTTGTTTGTAGCCCTCATTATTGGCATTCTGGATACGAGCATCTAAATGGAATAGCGCCTCGTTATATCCAGCCATCCAAAACTCCCCGGGCTGTTTATGGAATTGGAATGCTAACCTCTCAAGTTTCTCATGAAGATTCTGGATGAAAAGTTTTTTAGTCTCCAACTCAGATTCTTTTGTAAAGATTTCTAGTTCCAGGTCTTTGATTTTCTTGGACATTTCAGACAAAGCCCGATCTTTTGCATTCAATTGGTACGCTTGAGTTTCCAATGTTGACAGAGTACAAGCTTCTTCAATACTACGAGGAGTTCTTGATCGACCCCGAGCAGGTGGAGTACTTCGTTCCTCGACAACATCCTGGGCAACTCTTCCTCGCCCACGAGAACCTCTTCCTCGTCCCCGAGTAGAAGTAGAAGTACCAGACCTTCTCAAGATATCCAACTCTTGCCTTAATTTGGCATTCTTAACCTCTAAGAAGGAAAATCCATCATCGGTCACTAGGATTACCGCTGTTGAAGAAGAGGCTGCAGACTTATATTGTGCTAGCTCTTTCTGCAAATTATTATTCTCTTGCTCCAGCATTTCAGCAATTTGTCTACAAGCTTCAACTTCTCCCTTTAGGGTCCTCTCCCTGACATCGTACCCAGCAAGGATCTTTTTGTGGCCTGTCTCGGCAGAAAGCTGTTGATACCTCTTTTCATACCCCTCGTGCAAAAGGGCAGTTGATTCTTTGTACTGAGTCTGAAGATCTTCTAGAGTATATTGAAGCTCCTCGATCATATCATAGTAATCTACGTTATTGGCCACAGCTCGATCAAGTAAGCCCTTCAGGTATTGATAAGCTTCTACTGCCTGCTCTGAAGCACCATGGCCAAGGATGTCGGCAACTTCTGGTGCACTTAGGTCTGTGTGACCAGCTTTATAATATTCATGGCATTGCTGCATCAACTTTGTGTCATTAGCAGACAGAAGATCCATCCTAGCCAGAAACTAACAGAGAAAGAAAAAGAAGATCAAGACAGAGTGCAGATAGAGAAGAGACAATCATATGGAAGAAAAGAACTCAAATTTTATTAGATCATAAGGCAAAGTTACAAAGATTTGGGATATAAAGTACAAGTAAAAGAAAAACAGAAAGAGAATACCGAACAACTTCACACCTTTTCCTTGTCTCCCAAGACTTTCTCGGGAGGCTGGGAAGAGGAGCTTGGTTGCTCAGTGGAAATAATGAGTTGGTCGGCAGGAGCTGGAACTTGTTCTGGAGGAGCTGGCAGAGATGA
Source organism: Sambucus nigra (assembly GCA_949130495.1). NCBI lineage: Eukaryota > Viridiplantae > Streptophyta > Magnoliopsida > Dipsacales > Adoxaceae > Sambucus > Sambucus nigra. The sequence continues at coordinate 314,000,490 of OX422213.1, forward strand.
AAGCTCCTCGTCAGCAGGCTGGGTAAGGATGAGATCACCCACTACCAGTGAAGATTCTTCTGAGGCAGCTTCGTCCTCTTCTTCATCCTCGATGGCTGGGGGAGGACCAGGGAGATGCTGTTGAAATAACTCGGAGTCCTCGCTCACCTTCAATTCTTGCAAAGCAGCAACCCAGCCATCTCGGAAGTATTTCAAACTTCCATATTGCACCTGAGTCATCATGGCAGCTACTCCCTTGTTCCACCCTTTGTCCCAACCTGTGTTGAAAGACTTCTTTATTGCCATCTTTCTTTTCATTTTCTCTGAGGAGAGCTTCTCGGATAGAAGGTCCTCAGAAGCTTTCAACTTGGCCTCCAACTCCTCCTTCTGACGATTTACTTTGCGCAGAAGTGTCAGCTCTTCCTCAGCTGATTTCAGCTTATTTTCAAGCTCCCCGAAGATAGTGAGCTTCTCGGCGTATTTCTTATTCTCCCTCTCCAAGCCCTTCACTTTATTTCCCAACTGCACCTTCTCTGCTTCAGATGCAGCCAATTTCTTCTCCCATTCACCTTTATCCTCGTCGTACTTTTGATGGGATTCCTTCAGAGATTGGGCCAAACCCTGGAAAGCATCCTCTACTCCAGACGAGGAGCTTGAAGCCTTGAGCGCCTCATCTTTCTTCACTATGGTGTTAAAGCAACTCACCAGCTGAAAAAGAAGGTAGTGATGAGTTAGTGCCGAGATACATATATTAATAGAAGGAAAGAAGAATTCAAGATAAGAAGAAACTTACTGAAGCAATGTGACGAGTAGCTAGGGATGTCAGCATATCCCTAGACATGTTTTCCTCGATTCCTTGGACTTCAGGAATAGTCCAAGTCTTTACCGAGCTCATTGCTGAGCTCGGGGGAATAATGGTTGGAACACCAGCTCCACTAGCTTGGAGCTGGGGAATGACTTCAGAAAAACTAACCGAGGAGGACTTCTTCAATCTCCTCGGTGTCTTCTCAACAACCTCAACCAAAGAAGAACTTTTGGTTGGAGAGATAGTGATTACTTCCACAGGCGCATCCTTCTGTACAGGAGCCACTGGGGCTTCTCGGCGGCCTTCTGAGAAGCAACAGAAGGGGCAGCATCCACTTTCTTTGTCCCCTTTGGGACATCAGCTTTATTTCTCATTCCATCTCCAGCAGAGGAGGTCTCTTCAAAGAGAGCAGGAACTCTTCTCTTGCCCATCTTCTGACTCAAGGGAATGTGAGAGTCTGGTGAAGAGTCTTCAGAAGCTGGCAATGGTTCGCTAATGCTAACCACAGGACGAGCAGTAAAAGAGGATGTATAGCTCATGTACTGCAGCAAGTATGAAGCAGACCTAACGTGCTCGTCTGCAACCTTCTGATGCAAACTCCAGATATGTTTTAAATGTTTGATATTAACTTCTGTTTCTTTTGGAGTTTTTCTCTTGCTGTCAACTGCAAACAAAAACATATTGAAATGTCAATCATGCATTTATTCAAACATGATGAAATCACAATTTCAGAAATAAAATAAAATGAAAATAACCTATCCCATTGCCATATGGAGGGCATTTGGGACCCTCATATACTGCATCTCCAACCAAAGGGGCATGTTGCCAATTTTTTATAACTACTCCATGTTCAAAATAATCCCTGTTAGCATCAGGGAGGTTGACTACTAGAGCCCTATTCAAAAATATAGTTTTTTACGATGGGATTGCCTCTGAAGCTTAAATACTTTGCTTTGGTAAACGGCGAAAGAAATGATTACAAAAAAGAAACTATTACGCTATCGGCGGCTAAAAGGACAAAAAGGGCGCGAAGATCGAAGCGCTTATAAAAATGCAAAAAGGCGGATTCTGCGAATTTGGAAGGAAATTCAAATACGAAGAAAAGGCTCCTAAAACCCAGGAAGGTCATTTAATATTGCCATATACCGAGAAAGAATGTTCCATACTCCTCAAAGTTCGAAATATGAAACATTGGGGGTTTCTGTTGATACCAAAATTAGTATGCTGATGGACAAATAATAAGAAGACACGTGTCAATCTACGTGGCACAATAGCAACGAGGAAGATCATTCCCCCGACCAACATACTCACTCCGAGCAACAGGTGCACTCCGAGGAACACCAACCCTCCGAGGTGTCCTCCGAGGAACTCCAATGCTCCGAGGAACTCTTGGACGACGAGCAACTAAGGCGGTTCGAGCTGCATCTCGACCGCAGCATTAATTGCCAAATAATCAACAGTTCAACTATTCATTGAATGCTTATCATCTTGACGCACACGTTTGAAGAGCATTAAATGAATTACCCTTTCATATGTGTATCATTTAATGTAACACCCTTTCATGTACAGCCTAAGGGCTATAAATACCTTGTATCACCCTCATTCAAGAGGACCGGAATTTCTTGATAGCACTTGTAATCGAGAATTCCCAAACACTCAGCAATAACATAACAGTGGACGTAGGCCATTCATATAAGGCTGAACCACTTTAAAAATCTTTTGTTTCATTCATTTATATGTGATTGAATAAATAGAGTAATCTAGTTTTTTACATCAACACCTGTGTTGGTTTATCTCCACCCATAGAGGTTTTATCACCATCTATATGTATATTTGGATTCTCTGGTTCGATTTCCAAATTCGATTTGATTTAGTGATCCCTTTTGCTTTATCAATTGGATAAGGATTTCAAATCAAGATATATAACAATCGAATATAGGTTTGCGCGGGAAAAGTTTTATTTCCTTATCAAACAATACGTGAGATGGCAATCAAAATATCTAATGTATATCCGTAAATAAACATGTCTGCATAAAAATTTCTTAAAATTTGTGATTATGAAATTCACGGTTATGAAGATTGGTGAATAAAAATTGATCCAACAGCTTATGAATATAAAATCATGATTGAATAAAAAAAATGTATGCACAACATATAATTGGTTATATGAGGAGATAGAAAAACTTATCTCTTGAAGATGATCTTTGCCTTTTCTAATAAGAATGGAAAGATTTGTGTGTCTCTTCTCACAGACGGCGTCAATCTGTTAAAGACTATAATTGGCTTAAGAGTCAACAGGGTATAAAGTAAAGGTATGAATATGGGGTTGAAGATGAAATAAAGATACACAATTTCATTAAACACATAAGAGAAAAAGATTTTTAGAGTGGTTCAATTGTAAGAAAAGCCTACCTCCACTCTTATTTTATTTCCAAGAGTTTACAATAGCACAACATGATGTGTTGAGAATGATTGAATTGTCTTCTCTTTAGCCAAGGGAGAGCATGTATTTATAGGGGTTATTAGGAACCCAAGAGATGAAATGCCTTTATATCTCTAGGTATTTACATCTGTACAATAAAGACAATTGTTGATATTCTACACCAATAGCCTTTGATATCCTTGATGGTTCATATTTTTCAGGTTGGTTGGTCTACCAGTTAGACGACCAACTAAGTACTGACTGCACATGTTGCCACGTAGGATGATAAGTGTCTCTTTCTAGTTGGTCCACTTAGATGGATAATTTTTTGCGTAAACAAGCTCAAGGGTAGCAACAACACTTAAAAGGTTTGGAGTAAAGAGACGACCGGGAAATTTACCCCCCTTTATAGATTGCATCGAAAATCGGTAAACGTAATGATTAAAGTGAGACGACGATTGAAATTGTGGCAGCGATACGAAAAAGACGTATTTACTCTGAAACGGTTCGCTGCAATTCGGGATATTTACAAAATTACCATTGGCAACATACACCACCAACAATACTGGTAAAATTTTACAAGTACAGATAGTTGGCAACCGACCAAACATCATAAATGTAGCACGAGCTACGACCAAGACTAAATGATCCATACTTTTAGGCAATCATCAAGCATGGAACATTGCGGGCTTTTGTTGATACTAAAAATTACCCATTTACGTGGACCAACCAGAGACGGACAAGTGTCATCCTATAGGGAAAGAATCCTCATCAACCATTCATAGCATCGCCGACCAAGACCTGGGAGGCCGACCAACATGCAGAATGCCGACCATCTCCAGGAAGGCCGACCAACAGTGGGAAGGTCGACAAACTTAATCAGAAAAATGCCAACAACCAAGAGCATTATGGACATTATATACTGATGTAAATGCCTAATTTATAAAGGCATTCCATCCATTAATATTCCATCTCTCTATCTCATTACTTGGCTATAAATACATTGTAATCCCTTCGTCAAGGGCACGTTCAAGTCATTCGAAACACGAGAGACAGAACATAATACAAGGCAATAAGAAGCACACTGGATGCAGGCTTTCCCCTTATAGCCAAACCACTTTAAAAACCTTTTGTCTCTCTCTTTTATTTACATATATTTATATGTGATTAAGAAATTATATCTAGTCTAGTTTTTTATATCAACATATTGGTGCCACATGTGGGAACTTATTTTTAAGTGTTTTCACTCTTATTCACTTACGATAGCTCAAAGATGACTGACATTCCCGAGTCCAATGCCATAAACGATGACAATCTCCCTATTTCAGCTCTTCCTCCAATAAATAATGATCTGACCGGAATCATGTCTAGTCTCTCTATAGGACAAGAGACCATGCAAGATACAATCAGGAAATTGGCCTAAACACTGCAGGCTGGATCTTTTGCCTTGTCTATTCACAGAAATATGCCACCGCCACCTCCAAGATCCAGCAGGCATAGCCACTCCAGGATTTTCAGAGATACGTCATATCATCCAAGAACAAGTTCTTCCCTCAGGGATTCAAAGCCATACGATGAACAGTCGTTTTCTCCTGAAAAGCTAAGTGCCTTAGAAAGGCTGAGCCGAGCATCACCCTTTGATCGTCTAGGACCCAAAGGGAATAAAAATATTCCCAGGGAATTGTCGAGACATACTCGACGACCAGCCGACCAGCATTAGGCCTCAGCCCAATCCATATCACGTGCCTGAAGATCTACCCATGCCGAGCAGACCTATCAGGAGGAGAGCTCAGTACAGACAGTTGGTTAGAACAGACGAGCTGCATCGCATAAATCTGATTCGGATAATCATGCATGGAAAGGATCAATCCAGAGGTTGGAAGATAGTTTGGGAGAAATGGTGAAGGCGAATAACCCTTTGCAATGAAGCTTTGTGGAAGGGTCTCCTTTTGTTCAAGCTACTGTGGATTTTCCAACTCCTTCAAACTTCAAAGCTCCTGTTGTTACTACCAAGTATGATGGGAAAACTGACCCTATTCTTCACATAAAACAGTACCAAGCAGCAAACATTTACGTTGTCCCTGATGAGATGAGATATAGGGCATTCTCAGGTACCATAATGGGTACTGCCCAAATATGGTACAATAGCCTACCTCAAGGGAAAATTACTGACTTTAACCAACTTGTCGAGTTGTTCATTAGTAATTTCTGCTTCGAGGGCATGCCAATTAAGAGAGTAGGTCACCAGTTAAGCGTGAGACATCGAGTATGAGGAAACACCAGGGACTCCATCACTTGCTTCAACAATGAGAAGTTGAAGGTGATTGATTATGAGGAGAAGACATCCATCACAACTCTTATGAGTGGATTAATTTTCGAGAAGATTTATTTCACCCTTACTAAAGATCCTCCCAACACTATGACTGAATTGATGGACAAAGCGGCCAAGATAATGAATGCTGAGGAAGCAATGGCAGCGAAGCAGAGCTCGATCATAAAGCCTGAGGTTAAAACTGAGAAGAAGGAGAAAAAGGAGCATAAGTAATCGAAGCAAAGGAAGGATGATAGACTCAGGAAGTATAATAATAACACTCCATTAAATATGGGCATTCACCATATTTTTTAAGAACTCAAGCATAGCAAGAAGATACGATGGCCTGAGAAGTTAAGAGCACATGCTGGGAAGAGGGACAGGTCCAAGTATTGCGAGTTTCATAAATACCACAGAACAAGATAGAAACCCTAATCCACCGAGGAAAACTGGACAAGTTCATTGATCGACAGGACAACAGAGGAGTTTGACGAAGGTAAAAATATCCATGCAATCCCAGAGATAAGAAAAAGAGAATTTATTAAGATGATCAGGAAGATGATCCCGATCTACCCAAGAAACCCAGTAGGGATGGCAACGGGTCGGTTCGGGGTCGGGTTTTAACTCCCCGTCCCCATTAGAAAAACCATTCTCCGTTCCCACCTTGTTCCCCGTTATAACGGGTTCAGGGATCCCCTTCCCCGTTTAAAATGAGTATCAGGTTCCCCGCGAGGAACCCGTTTTTATTTATTTTTAACTCCTATTTAAGCATCTAAGTAAAAGTTACTTTTAAATTACATCTCAATTAGAAAATGATTAAACATAAGTAAAGTGCAACTCCAAAATCTCCAACATAGTTAATAGTTTTAGAACATAACATACAAATCAAACAAAGAACATTGCTTCAACATAACCAATAACAACAACTAGTAGCGTACTAAGTCACTAACAAAATAACAAACAAAATAAATTCGCAATATGCTCCTAGACTTGCTTGCTTCTCCATCCATTGTTGGCGTGCTAAACTTTCCCGTCAATCAATCACCTCACCCATTTGTCACACAACTTTCAACCTACACAAGTTACACGACGTATTAGTTTACTACAACATAAACAAATATAACAATACAAACAAGTTCAATGCTTATATAATAATTAAATTACCTCATCATCACTATCTTCATTTATGGTACCTCTCTCAAATCGTGTTACACAAGAACCCGAACCTATATAATAATATAATGATGCAATAATAAATAAAGGTAAAAAGGATAAAAAGGATAAAAAAAATAAACATTTCAATATGTTAAAGTTATTACCTTGAATATCGGCCCATAACCAATCTTGAGAACACATAAGTGCTTCCAAAGTCTTTAGATGAAGTCTACTACGATGTGGGCTCACAAATCTACCACTAGTGCTAAAAGCCGACTCTGAAACAACAGTTGATACGGGAATGACAAAACTATCCCTCGCTATAGCAAATAGTGTCGGGTACTTAAGACCATTTGACTTCCACCAAGCCAATATATCAAAATCATCGGATCTAGGCAAAACACTCTCCTTCAAATAATAATCCAACTCCGACTTAAAATGTTCAATATTAGAGGTACTCGAGACAAACAAATCAAATTTATTAATCAACCGACTCCTTCCTTGAGATTGAGATGATGTACCACTTGAAGATTCACGAGTATTCTTATTTAATTTCTCACTCACTTGAAGACAAACGAGTATTCTTATTTAATTTCTCACTCACTTGATATTCTCCCAACATCTCAAAACAAATGTTACGCACCCTTTCAATTTATGTCGATGCTTCATCATCATATATGAGTGGAAAGTAAAACTCAATCCCTTTCATTTTAAATCTAGGATCCAAAATTGTACCCAAAGACATTGCCCCATGAAGTGAACTCCAATATTTTTCAAACTTTATTATCATATTAGATGCCATGATTCGTATTTCATCATAACTTGAGAATGTCCAATCATTAAGCGACGCTCTTATCTCACAAATTTTCGGGAAAAATAGATTGATTATTGGATATTTAGTTCCCGAAAACATTTCTGTCACCTTAAAAAATATCTCCAATCTCTCACTAATTTCATTTACTAATAACCAATCATCTTCAAAAGGGACGCATTTGTATTGAGACTCACTTAATTTTAAGCGACCAAAAACATCTTTATAACTTAATGCAGTGTGGAGCATTATCTAGGTTGAGTTCCATCTCGTTTTACAATCTAGGGCAAGTTTCTTATTGCATGAGATTTTTTAATTGACGAGCTACTTTTTCAAAATTTTCCCATCTTTTTTGAGTCACTGTCCAATAAGCTACACTTTCACGCATTTTCTCAGTTGAATTACCAATTACATCCAACCCATCTTTCACAATAAGATTTAATATGTGTGCAGAATAACGCATGTGAAAGATTTTACTTCCTAATAATAAAGAATTAGAAGGTAATTTATCCAACAGAATGTTTACCATTGCATCATTAGTACTACACTTATCTAAAGTTACCGTAGATAACTTTAGATCAAGATTCCAATCCATCAAACATTCAACCAAAGCCTCGGCAAGTACCTCTGTGGTGTGGGGGCATGGAACATATATAAACCTACAAACACATAAAATCAAACACTATTTCATTAAAAAAAAAAACTCTATTTAGTTAAAAAAAACAACACTATTTAATTACTAACATCACAAAAATTACCTCACAATTCGACTTTGCAATTTCTAGGCGTCATCAATAACGTGTGATGTCACGGCCATAAATCCTCTCTTTTGGGTAGTGGAAGTCCACATATCCGTGGTGATTGAAAATCTTCCCCGATTCTTTTTAAACAACTCCATTGTTTTAGTTTTCTCAAACTCATAAATTTTGAATATATCCTTTTTTACGGTGTTACAAGATGGAACCTAAACAATGGTTGAAGACAATTACTATAGTTCCTAAACCCTTGATGTTCAACCATACTAAGAGGATACTCGTGTAAAGTGATAATTTTAGCAAGAGAATCTATTGCCGCTGCTTGGTCAAATGAAAAATTAGTTAGTTGAGTCTTTCCATCAGGCCTCCCCGTTTGATTTAAAATCGCTTGTTTAATATCCATTGATTTTCGTCGAGGACAAGACCTAAAATGATCCCCCAAATGAGATGTTCCATTTTTACTTGAACCCCCAAGTTTTTTTTCACAATAACTACAAAACGCTTTATCTTGTCCATTGATTTTTTTCAAATCAAAGTGGTCCCATACCCATGACCGTCGAGGTCGTTTTCCATTTTCATTAGTAACATCGGTGTCATGGGACTCAATCTCACGATTTTCATTATCATCATCCAATATATTAATTGGTGTTTGATTAGAAGCTACATCGTTTGTTGGAGGAGTTGATTGTGCATCCCCCGATTGCGTTGGAATCTCCTTTGATGTAAATATATTAACCTGGACAAATTAAGAAAAAATTATCTGTTAAATCTCAAAAAAAAATTATTTGTTAGATTTATCTAAAATCAACCAAAATCATCAAAAAAAAACATCTAAAAGAGTAATGGGATGAGTTAAGGGGATGAAAAAAAACATAGGGAAATCATATGTCATGTGTAATTTAGATTCCGTTTTTTGAAATTTCCAATTAGATTGATGATTTAATCATTATTAGTTTTTTTTCTCTCCTGAAAAATGGGTTGGCCAAACTCAAAAGCATTGTATTAACAATTTCTTATTCCAACCCTATTGTTACAAATACAATCAGAAAAATGGGATCTAAGACTCAATCTCTAAATCGCAACATGAATAAGAATAGATCTATACTAACAGCCATAACATGAGTAACAACCGTAACATGAATAGGAACAAATCTATACTAACAGCCATCAGACGTAACAGCTATCACATGGTGAGAGAGAGAGAGAGAATTTACCAATAGATTTAATCTCTAAATCATAACATCCATCATACGGCTTTGTGAGGATGAGGAAGCAGCATCGACGTAAGGACGAGGGAGGGTATAAGCGGCGCCGGCGTGAGGACTAGGGAGCCAGAAGCAGCCTGCGGGCTTGAGAGTGAGAGAGAAGAGAGGTTAGAGGCAGAGCGGGCAGCGACGTGAGTAAAAAGAGGTTAGGGTTTACTTTTTTTTAGATGTTTATATATATATATATATCGAGTATCCCCGTGGAGACCCTAGGGTATACCCGAAATCGACCCGAAACTTTTTGGGGATTTTTTTTACTCCCCGATCCCCGAATTTTTGGGGATTTTTCGGGGATTTTTTTTGGGTATCCGCAGATTATCGGGTTTTGGGGGAAAATTGCCATCCTTAAAACCCAAGCAACCATAACGTGAGGTTTTATGCTTAGTTTTGGTTCCTTTGACTATCAGATGATTACAGGTGGAGACGCTGGAGGAGGAGATATAGTGCTGAAAGAAAAACTTACCTTAATGAGGCTCAAGCTTGTTCTTACATTTAGAGGATAAATTTAACTGAGGAAGATCGACCGAGGAAGGTCAACAAAGAATAGTTGGTGATTGGTTTTTCCAAGAACGACCACTTCGGCGTCCTTTATCCCTGTTGATGTAAAAAACTAGATTACTCTAATAATTTAATCACAGGTAAATAAATGAGACAGAATATTTTAAAGTGGTTCAGCCTTATGTGAATGGCCTACGTCCACTGTTATGTTATTGCTGAGTGTTTGGGAATTCTCGATTACAAGTTCTCTCAAGAAATTCCGGTCCCCTTGAATGAGGATGATACAAGGTATTTATAGCCCTTAGGCTGTACATGAAAGGGCTGATACATTAAATGATATACATATGAAAGGGTAATACATTTAATGCAGCGTGTGCGTCAAGATGATAATCATTCAATGAATGGTTGAACTGTTGACTATCTGGAAATTAATGATACGACCGAGATGCAGTTCGGACCGCCTTAGTTGCTCGTTGCTCCGGAGTTCCTCGGAGCACTGGAATACCTCGGAGTGCTAAAGTTCCTCGGTGTATCCTCGTTGCTCGGAGAGAACATGAGTTGGTCGGGGAAATGAACTTCCTCGTTGCTATTGTGCCACGTAGATTGACACGTGTCTTCGTATTATTCGTCCATATCAGCATATTAATTTTGGTATCAACAGAAGCCCCCAATGTTTCATATTTCGAACTTTGAGGAGTATGGAACATTCTTTCTCGGTATATGGCAATATTAAATGACTTTCCTGGATTTTAGGAGCATTTTCTTTGTATTTGAATTTCCTTCAATATTCGCAGAATTCGCCTTTTTGAATTTTCATAAGCGCTTCAATCTTCGTGCAGTTTTTGTCCTTTTAGCCGCCGGTAATACAATAGTTTCTTTTTCGTAATCATTTCTTTCGTCGCTTCCCAAGGTAAAGTATTTAAACTTCTTAGGTAACCATACCGTCTTCTACCTTTTCCAATTTTCTGCATTCAAGCTTTCTATTCTCTCTTTCTCTCTTGTGCGTTCATCCTTGTTTTCGTTCGTTGTTGATAGCTCTCCTTTCTTCCTGTAAGCTTTTCTTCCTTCTTCTTTTATTCACCATGGTTTATATTATTGAATCTATTGAAAAATTCCGTTCTGATTTTTCCATCCCTTCTTGGGTGATTTTAGAGGAGTTGTTTGAACCTCAAAATTACTTTCGTTTGGCTGAGGGACATTGGTTTCCCAGTCTTTTTATTGGTGAATGTGGGTTTTCCTTTCCACCAAATCCATTATGTTTAGAATTTTGTCAGTACTTCGATGTTGTCCCTGCAAAAATAGCCCCCAATACATGGAGAATAGTTAATGGGGTGCATAAGTTAAATCAAACTCATGGAACTCGTTTAGGAATTCCTGAGATTATGTTTTGCTATAGATGGGCTATTCTAGACGATGTTTATTATTTAAAAACTAGATTTTTGAATAGGGCTCTGGTAGTCAACCTCCCTGATGCTAACAGGGATTATTTTGAAAATGGGGTCATTATAAAAAATTGGCAACATGCCCCTTTGCCCGGAGATGAAGTATATAATGGTCCCAAATGCTCCCCCTATGGCAATGGGATAGGTTATTTCTGTTTTATTGACTTTCTGAAATTTTGATTTCATCTTGTTTATGTAAATGCGTGATTGACATTTCAACTTATTTTTGTTTGTAGTTGACAGCAAGAGAAAAACTCCCAAGGAATCAGAGGTAAATATAAGGCAATTGAAACATATCTGGAGTTTGCATCAGAAGGTCGCAGACGAGCATATCAGGTCTGCCTCATATTTGTTGCAGTATAGGAGCTATACATCGTCCTTTACTGCTCGCCCTGTGGTCAGCACCAGTGATCCAGTGAAAATTCTTGAAGACTCTGATCCAGAATCTCATATCCCTTTGAGCCAAAAAATGGGCAAGAGAAGAGTACCCATTCTCTTTGAGGAGAGTTCCTCTGCTGGTGATGGGAAGAAAACCAAGGTTAATGTCCCAAAGGGGACAAAGAAAATTGATGATACTCCTTCTGTTGCTGTTCAGAAGGTTGCCGAGAAGCCCCCAGTGGCTCCTGTGCAGAAAAATGCACCTGTTGAGGTAATCACTATCTCACCAACCAAAATTTCCTCGTTGGTTGAAGTTGCTGAGAAGGCACCAAGGAGATTGAGGAAATCCTCATCGGTCAGTATTTCTGGAACCAATCCCCAGCTCCCAACTGGTGGAGATGGTGTTCCAATTATTGTTCCTCCAAGCTCTACGACGATCTTGGCAAAATTTTCACCTATCCCCGAGGTGCAAGGTACTGAAGAAGACCTTACTCGAGATGTGGTTACTTCTCTGGCTGCTCGTCATTTGGCTTCAGTAAGTATCTATACTCTGAGCTTTTTATATTTTCCTTTGTTGTTTCCCAATTTTATTTCTGATTTCATTTTCCTCTTTTGATTGCAGTTGACGAGCTGTTTCAATTTAATCCTTAAAAAGGATGAAGCGATCAAGGCTTCTTGCTCCTCGTCCACTGTAGAGGGAGCACTGGAGAAAGCTATTAAATCTGTGAGTGAGTCCCGTCAGAAGTATGACGAGGATAAAACTGAATGGGAAAAGAAATTGGCTGCGTCTGATGCAGAGAAGGTACAACTGGGTAATAAGGTGAAGGATTTGGAGAGAGAGAATAAAGACTATGCCGAGAAACTTTCAGGCTTTGGGGAGCTTAAAAATAAAATGAAATCAGCTGAAGAAGAGCTGACCCTTCTACGAGAGGTAAATCGTCAGAAAGAGGAGGTGGAAAATAAATTGAAGGCCACCGAGAATCTTATGTCCGAGAAACTATCCTTGGAGAAGATGAAAAGAAAAACAGCTGTGAAGACGTCCTTTAAAACTGGTTGGGACAAAGGATGGGACAGGGGGGTGGCAGCCATGACGACCCAAGTGAAATATGGGAGTTTAAAATATTTTCATGATGGTTGGGTTGTAGCACTGCAGGAGTTGAAGGTGAACGAGGACTCCGAGCTATTTCAACAACATCTCCCTGGTCCTCCTCCGGTTATTGAAGATGAGTCTTCAGACGAAGCTGCATCTGAAGAATCTTCAATGACAGTGGGTGATCAAGTCCTTGTTCCACCACCCAATCAGATAGCCACCAAGGAGATTTCGTCGTTGCCTGCTCCTCCAAAACAAGTCCCAGCTTCTAATAATCAGACCATTGTTCCTACCGAGCAACCGAGCTCCTCGTCCCAGCCTCCCGAGAAAGTCTTGGGAGACAAGGAAAAGGTGTGAAGTTGTTCGGTACTCTTTTTATGTTTCTCTTTGACTTATCCTCTGTACTCAAAACGATGTAATCTTGTTTGATGATGTAATAAAATCACATCTTTCTGCATTTTGTCTTCTTTTTGATGATTGCTTTTTCTTTCTTTGTTAGTTTGTGGCTAGAATGGAACTGATATCTGCTCATGATACAAAGCTGATGCAGCAATGCCGTGAATATTATAAAGCTGGTCATACAAATTTGAGTGTATCAGAAATTGCTGACATCTTGGGCCATGATGCTTCAGAACAGGCAGTTGATGCTTATTGATACCTGAAGGATTTATTGGACCGAGCTGTGGCCAATAATGTGGTATACTATGAGTTAATCGAGGAACTTCATTATTCCTTAGAAGATTTACAACATCAACATAATGAATCAACTGCTTTGCTGCACAAGGAGTATGAAAATAGATATCAACAGCTTTCTTCTGAAACAGGCCATAAAAAGATCCTCGCTGGATACGATATTAGGGAGAGAACCCTGAAAGGTGAACTTGAAGCTTGTAGGCAGATTGCTGAGTTGCTGGAATAAGAGAACAATAGTTTGCAGAAAAAGTTGGCACAGTATGAGTCTGCAGCTTCATCTTCCACTGCTTTAATACCGGTTACCGATGAGGGTTTCTCGTTCTTAGAGGTTGAGAATGCCAAATTAAGGCAAGAGTTGGATACTCTGAGAAGATCTGGTATTTCCATTACTGCTCGGGGACGAGGAAGAGGGTCTCGTGGGCGAGGAAGAGCTGTTCAAAATGTTATCGAGGAGCAAAATTTTCCACCTGCTCGGAGTCGATCAAGAGTTCTCAGCCGTAATGTTGAAGAATCTCGTACTCTGTCAACATTGGAAACTCAAGCATACCAATTGAACGCCAAAGATCGGGCTTTATCTGAAATGTCCAAGAGAAATCTATCTTTGGAAGATCAACTTACTGCAATGAAGTCTGCTTTGAATGATAAAGATGTTTTTGCCAGGAACCTTCACGAACAATTGGATAGATTAATCTTCCAATTCCATAAACAGCCCAGGGAATTTTGGATGGCAGGATACAATGAGGCCCTTGTTCATTTAGATGCTCGTATTGAACATTCCAATAATGAAGGTTATAAGCAGGGATGGTTGAATGCCCTGGGTGTACTAAAATTGGAGCAAGGGCATTTTTTATGGGATTATCATGCTCCAGGGTTACTAGACTTGCCTGTGTCACCTTTCAAATTGGACATGGAATGGATCCCAGCTCGTTCCATTCCTCGGAGTTTAATTTCAAAATATCTTGGTGACTATAGTCTTCATTCTCAGATTGAATTATCTCGTCCCGAGCATCTCTTGGATACACCTTCTGTGATGAACGTCATAATACTCAGAGATGTTAATTTCATTAATTCTCCTCTTTGCTTGGAAGACCCTCCTGCCGGCGAGGAACCTGTTTCAAAAGCTAAAGGAAAGAAACCAATAGAATAGGTTTTTCAATGTAACAGTTAGCACATATATGTAGCTTGTAATATATTTTGACCTTAATGAAAGAATTTCATTTTTTGTTTGCAAATCTTTATTGCTATTGTTCTGCGTTAAACACTAAGTATGTATCTGTTAAAAAGATAACAATTTTGTGCTATTCATTGAGCAACTTAGTAATAAATATGAGAAATGTTGCTCAATAAAGTAATGAGTATAAAGATGTTTAAAATTTAGCCAACCAACCAAGGTTATTAAATTGTGCTCGTCGACCAATTATAGTTAGTGAGAGCTTATCCCCGACTAACCATACTTGGTAAATTTTTGTCTTTTTTATAAAATGTGTCCGACCAACTAAGGTCGATAAATTCTTCTTGTCGACCAACTACAGTTAGTGGGTTTTTATCCCCGACCAACCATACTTGGTACAGTTTGGAATATTTTGTTCTTCGAAGAACTTTTGTAATAATCTTACCTCCCGACCAACATAAATTGGAATGTGAGAGCATATTTTCAAATCAAATAATATTGTTCTTCCCTCAACCGTAGTTGATTATTGAACTATCAGGTTCTTTTGAACTATCTTGTCCACTAGTTATCTTACCAACCTTAGTTGATCACGCTAGTGTACGCCTCCTAACCAAAGGAGTATATTTTTTGGTTCTTTCGAACTATCTGTCCACTAGTTATCTTACCAACCTTAGTTGATCACGCTAGTGTACGCCTCCTAACCAAAGGAGTATATTTTTTGGTTCTTTCGAACTATCTGTCCACTAGTTATCTTACCAACCTTAGTTGGTCACGCTAGTGTACGCCTCCTAACCAAAGGAGTATATTTTTTGGTTCTTTCGAACTATCTGTCCACTAGTTATCTTACCAACCTTAGTTGGTCACGCTAGTGTACGCCTCCTAACCAAAGGAGTATATTTTTTGGTTCTTTCGAACTATCGTCTTCTTTTTGCTGTCGAGCAGCGTAGTGTACAACACTAGTATTCCCCGAAAAACTTTCAAACAAAGGAGAGGAAAATGGTGAAAACATCATCGTTTTATTCATATTGATGGAACCGTTGTACATTTTACATCATTGATAATACTTGCGAAGGTGTTCAGCATTCCAAGCATTCTTGAATTCTTCTCCTTCTAGAGTTGCTATTCGGTAAGTTCCTGGTCGAACAACTTCTGTAACTCGGTAAGGCCCATGCCAGTTTGCCTCCAATTTATTGTGCTTCTGAATTACCTTCTTTAGCACATAATCTCCTTCCTTTAAATCGCATTTCCTCACCCTTTTGTTGTAGAAAAGAGCTGTTCGTTGTTGATAAGCAGCATTCCTAATGGCTTCCTCTTCTCTGACCTCCTCGAGCATATCCAAATCCATTCTTCTCATCAAGTCACTGACAGGAGAATTGAAATTCAGTACTCTATGCATTGGAAGACCCAACTCGGCAGGTATTACACCCTCACTTCCAAATGCCAGCATATATGGTGATTCTCCAGTCGCTGCTCGGGGAATTGTTCGGTAAGCCCACAATACTGATTGTAGCTCATTAATCCAGTTAGCTTTAGCTTCACTTAGCTTTTTCTTCAAATCATTTAGCAGTGTTCTATTCATCACCTCAGTCTGTCCATTGCTTTGAGGATGGCCTGGTGCTGAATGAACCTTCAAAATGTTCGACTGATGACAATAGGCAGCAAATTCCTCGTTATCAAATTGGGTTCCATGGTCTGTGATGAAGGCATGAGGGAGACCATATCGACAGATGATATTCTTCCAAACGAACTGGTATACCTTCTCGTATGTCATATCAATAAGCGGCTCAGCTTCTACCCACTAAGTAAAATAGTCCACTGCAACGACGAGGTACTTGAATCTTCCTCGGGTGATCGGTAGTGGTCCAACCAAATCAATTCCCCACATGGAAAATGGCCAAGGGGAAGTTATTGGTGTCAACAATGCTTGTGGAGTTCGTCGGATAGAGGAAAAACGTTGGCACTTGTCACATTTCTTAGCATAGGCTATACAATCAGCCCTCATCGTCGGCCAATAGTATCCTTGAGTCATTACCCTTTGTAAAAGTGTTCGACCTGCTACATGAGCTCCACAAGACCCTTCATGGATTTCTTCAATCAATTCTTTCACCTCGGAGGGATGTACACATCTCTGCAAACCGGACATAATTCCTCGTCTATATAAAATACCATTAGTTAATACATACCGAGCAGCTTTATACTTCACTTTTTTGGCAGCGAGCTTATCCTCTGGCAATTCTCCCTCTCCAATATATACCCTGATGGGATCCATCCAAGATGGTCCTAAATCAAGGGTAATAACATTCATCGTCAGGTTTTCATCTATGCTCCGACTTTCCAGTACTTCAATTGGTATCGTTCTTCGCAGCTCGGTACGAGTAGCTGATGCTTGTCGGGCCAGTGCGTCTTCTTGTACATTCTCCATCCTCGGTATTCTCACCAATTGAATGGCATCAAATTCTGTCAGTAACTCCATCACCTTTGCATGATACTTCGCCATTAAGTCTCCTTTAACTGCATAGGTTCCTATCATCTGATTTACAATTAATTGAGAATCACTGAATACAATTACTTGTTGTGCTTCCATAACTTTTGCTAAGTTTAAACCTGCTATCATGGCCTCATACTCAGCCTCATTATTGGAGGCTTTGAATTGGAATCGCAAATCATATTCCATGTCAATCTCGTCTGGGGTGTTCAAAACAATTCCTTCCCCGCAACCTGCTGTGCAAGATGAGCCATCTACGTATAATCTCCATATGGGCAACCCGTCTTCAAATTCCTTATCTGACAGGGTTCCTCGGTGAAATATTTGTTGCTTCTTTTCATCCTCCCCTGACACTTTTCTCTCCTCGTCGACCATCTCTTCTCGCTCTTTTACCAACCGGAGCTGGTCTGAGCTCGAAGTTGATGATCTTTCTTCATCCATAAGCCCTTTTACCAACCGGAGTTGGTCTGGATTTATGTCTATTGATCCTGTAACATCCACAGGTTGGTCAGCGAGCACCTTTTGCTCCTCGGGGGTATCAGGGTATGTAAACTCTGCTATAAAATCTGCTACAGCTTGCCCTTTTAATGATGATATGGGTTCATACACAATATCATATTCACCGAGTTCTATTGCCCAGTACATCAGTCTTCCTGATTTTTCTGGCTTGTGAAGGGCTTGTCTCAATGGCATGTCGGTATACACGACGATTGTATGGGCCTGGAAATATGGCCTCATTCTTCTACTTGCTTCAATTAATGCCAATGCCAATTTTTCTAGCTTTGGGTACCTGATTTCTGCACCTCAAAAAGCCTTACTTGTGTAATAGATGGGTTTCTGAACTCCATTCTCCAATCTAATCAATGCTGAGCTAACTGCATTCTCTGATACCGCTAGATACAAGTACAACTTCTCTCCTGTTATTGGCCTGGACAACAATGGAGGTGCTCCCAAATATTTCTTCAAGTCTTGAAAGGCCTTTTCACATTCATCAGTCCATTCAAAAGTTTTTCGAAGTGTTTTGAAGAATGGGAGGCATTTATCAGTTGCTCGGGACACAAATCTATTGAGCGCCGCAACTCGTCCTGTAAGACTCTGCACTTCTTTCTTCGTCGTTGGGGATCGCAGCCCTAAAAGAGCTTTGATCTTTTCTGGATTTGCCTCAATACCTCGTTGGTTGACGATGTATCCGAGGAACATTCCTTCTCGTACTCCAAAGGTGCACTTCGTCGGGTTGAGCTTCATTTGGTATTTATCTAGTTGATTAAAGGTCTGACCTAAGTCAACTAGATGATCAGCAGCTTTCTTGCTCTTTATTAGCATATCGTCGACATAGACTTCCATGTTGCAACTGATTTGTTCGGCAAAAACCTTGTTCATCAGCCGCTGATATGTTGCACCTGCATTTTTCAAACCAAAAGGCATGACATTATAACAATAAGTTCCCCTTGGGGTAATAAAAGAAGTACTTTCCCTGTCTTCAGGTTTCATTTTGATCTGGTTGTAACCAGAATATGCATCCATGAAGCTGAGCTGCTCATGTCCCGAAGTAGCATCCACTAGCTGGTCTATTCTGAGCAATGGAAAATGATCTTTCGGGCATGCTTTGTTGAGATCAGTGAAATCAACACACATTCTCCATTTATTGTTCTTCTTCTTTACCATCACCACATTTGCTAACCAGTCTGGATATTTCACATCTTCAATGAATTGGGCTTTCTGGAGCTTCTCGACCTCCTCTTGTATGACCTGATTCTTCTCGGGACTAAACACTCTTCTTCTCTGCTTCACAGGCTTGATCTCCTTATTCACATTGAGTTCATGACATAAGAAGTTTGGATCTATTCCTGGCATGTATTCGTGACTCCATGCAAAGTATTCTTCCTGTTTCTCAAGAAAGTTATCAACTCTTGTTTTATTGAAGCATCCAACGACGAACCTATCTGGGTTACTCGTTCAGGGTGCTCCTCGTCCAGAATAACATTTTCTGTAGATTCTACCACCTGTCCTTTTACAAGTTGGGATTCATCCCTGGGATCAAGAGTTTCAATTTCTGTACTTTCCTCCACCTGGTAGGTAGTAGTCTTTTTCCTTGATTCCTCAAGCTCCTCTTGCTCGGCAGATGAATAATAGCATTCCCGAGCTATTTTTTGATCACCTTTCACAACTCCTACTCCGAAGTTTGTTGGGAATTTTAAGCATTGATGCACTGTAGATGGAACTGCTTCGAACTTCTTCAAACCAACTCTTCCCATGATGATGTTATAGGCTGACTGCACATTCTTATCCATCACAAAGAAGCGTATTCTTTCTGTTCGACAAGCAGGCCAAGTTCCAATGAATATGTCCAACTTGATCGTCCCAAGTGGAAAAACTTTCTCGCCAGCAAAACCCAGAAGGGGTCTGTGATAAGGTTCTAATTGAGATAATTTCAAATTCAAGCTATCAAAGCATGAATAGTACATGATGTCTGTCGAACTACCATTGTCCACCAACACCCTTGAAATCACCACATCTTTCATCCTCATTTTGATCACCAAACGATCGTCGTGAGGGTAAAGAACACCTGCCAAATCGTTTTTTGAAAAACCAATAACTAACTTCTATTTATTTACCTTCCTCGGACGATCATCCTCGGCAAGATTTATTCGTTGAATATATGAGCAGGCTTGAGCCTCTCCGAGATAAGCATTTCTTTCTGCAGTAAGGTCTCCTCCTCCAGCATCTCCTCCTATAATAACATTACAATCAAAAGACCCAAAACGTATGGAAAATACCTCTCGTTCAGGCTGCCTTGGCTTCTTTGGAAGATCGGGGTCTTCATCTGGACCATCTTCATGATCTCTTTTCTTTTTCTCCTCCGTCCGACGAGGAGATCTGGAACGATCTCTAGTTCTATCATTATTCTTCCTTTCACCTCTGCGATCTACATACTTTGACAACTTTCCTCTTCGGATGAGCGTTTCAATCTCGTTCTGAAGGGCTATGCAATTTTTGGTCGTATGGCCATGATCTTTATGGAATTCGCAATATTTGGCCCTATTCCTTAGGTCAGGATTGGTCCTCAGTTTATCTGGCCACTTGATTTCTTCGTTATTCTTGATTTCTTACAAAACATGATTAATACCCATTTTCAATGGAGTATAATTATCGTATTTCTTCAGGACTTCCCATGACGTCCTATTATTCTTGGAGTGCTTGTCACCACCATTACCTTTTTGCTCTTTCTTCTTAGATTTGTCAACCTCCACCTTGGTTTCTTTATCCATATTCTTCTTCGCAGCCATAGCCTCCTCGGCATTCATGATTTTGGCCGCTTTTGCCATCAACTTCGACATAGTTTTAGGTGGATCTTTGGCCAAAGTGTAGTATAACTTGTTAGGCAGCAATCCACTCATCAAAGCAGTGATCGCTGTCTTTTCTTCGTAATCTATGACTTCCAACTTCTCGTTATTGAAACGAGTTATGTAATCTCTAGTACTCTCACCTGATTTTTGTCTAACACTTAACAAGTGCGCTACTCGCTTTACCGACTTTGCTCCAAAATAGAAATTGCCAATGAACAACTCGGCTAACTGAATAAAAGTCGAAATCTTACCCCAAGGAAGATTGTTGTACCATATCTGAGCAGATCCGGTAAGAGTTCCCGAGAATGCTCTACACCTCATCTCGTCGGGAACGGAATATATGTCGGCAGCAGCTTGGTATTGTTCTATATGAAGAACAGGATCTGTCTTTCCATTATACTTAGGTGTCACTACAGGTGCTTTGAATTTCGATGGTGTAGGAAAATTCACAATGGCCTGCACAAAAGGTGTCCCTTGAACAAAAGTTCTCTGTAAGGGATTCCTTTCTTTAGCCATTTCTCCAAGTCTATCCTCCAACCGCTGAATGGAACCTTTCCATGCTTCATTTCCTTCCTCAGGCCGCTTAGTCCGAGCAATTGATTGTTCTGACTTTGCTTCCTGAGATCTATCTCGACGAGTAGCTGGTCGTGATTGTGCCGATCCTTCTCTCAAACCTGATGGTGGTCGAAAGCTCCTCGATGGGGCTCTAGGTGGACTCATATTTCTCCTTGGCCCTAACCGACTGAAAGGAGACACCCTGCTTAATCTTTCCAGGGCGCTGGTTCTCTCCGGAGAGAGAGTGATATGTTGATCTGTATCCGTAGCCCGTATCGATGAAGTTCGCCCAGGTTGATAAGAAAAATCATTAGATTCTTCATTACGATATGACCTAGTACACCTGGATCGCGATTGCCCACGATCACTCCTATGCCCTGAATGGGTAGGTGCACCGCCATGAAGAGTTTGAATGAGTTGCCTCATTGTTTCTTGCATGGCGGTTTGTCCTTGAGCCAGATTCGTCACAATTCCAGCCAGATCTAGAGGTGCAGATGGATTTGGAGGATTTCCAGCATTTCCAGCATTTCGATTACTGGATTCTGGATTATCTGCCATTGATGATAAATGATTTTTGGTGAAAAACGATAGCAACAGTCGATTCCCACAGACGGCGCCAATCTGTTGATGTAAAAAACTAGATTACTCTAATAATTTAATCATAGATAAATAAATGAGACAGAATATTTTAAAGTGGTTCAGCCTTATATGAATGGCCTACGTCCACTGTTATGTTATTGCTGAGTGTTTGGGAATTCTCGATTACAAGTTCTCTCAAGAAATTTCGGTCCCCTTGAATGAGGATGATACAAGGTATTTATAGCCCTTAAGTTGTACATGAAAGGGCTGATACATTAAATGATATACATATGAAAGGGTAATACATTTAATGTAGCGTGTGCATCAAGATGATAATCATTCAATGAATGGTTGAACTGTTGACTATCTGGAAATTAATGATACGACCGAGATGCAGTTCGGACCGCCTTAGTTGCTCGTTGCTCCGGAGTTCCTCGGAGCACTGGAATACCTCGGAGTGCTAAAGTTCCTCGGTGTATCCTCGTTGCTCGGAGAGAACATGAGTTGGTCGGGGAAATGAACTTCCTCGTTGCTATTGTGCCACGTAGATTGACACGTGTCTTCGTATTATTCGTCCATATCAGCATATTAATTTTGATATCAACAATCCCCATGACGATGCCCTGGTAGTCAAGTTCAGAATCCAAGATGTTATAATCTCCAAGGTATTGATTGACAATGGGAGCTCGGCATACATCATCTTCTACTCCTCTTTTCAAAAATTGGACTTGAAGATTAGCCAATTAGATCCTTATCACAGGCCCCAGATCGACTCCTCTGGTGAAAAAGTATATCCCTTGGGCACAATCAAGTTGAACACCAGGCCGATAAGTCGGACAGAGAAAGTACATTTCTTTGTAATGGACAAGAATCTTTAATCCAATTACAATATGATTGTTGATGTAAAAAACTAGATTACTCTAATTATTTAATCACAGATAAATAAATAAGACAAAAGATTTTAAAGTGGTTCAGCCTTATATGAATGGCCTACATTCACTGTTATGTTATTGCTGAGTGTTTGGGAATTCTCGATTACAAGTGCTATCAAGAAATTCCGGTCCCTTTTGAATGAGGGTGATACAAGGTATTTATAGCTCTTAGGTTGTACATGAAAGGGTGTTACATTAAATGATACACATATGAAAAGGTAATTCATTTAATGTTCTTCAAACGTGCGCGTCAAGATGATAAACATCCAATGAATAGTTGAACTGTTAATTATCTGGCAATTAATGTTGTGGTCGAGGTGCAGCTCGAACCGCCTTAGTTGCTCGTCGTCCAAAAGTTCCTCGGAGGATAAGAGTTCCTCGGAGGGTTGGTGTTCCTCGGTGGTGTTCCTCGGAGTGAAAATGTTGGTCGGGGAAACAATCTTCCTCGTTGCTATTGTGCCGCGTAGATTGACACGTGTCTTCTTATTATTCGCCCACATCAGCATACTAATTTTGGTGTTAACAATGATCATGGGCAGGGAAGGATTGAAGAAGTTTGAAGTTGTTCCTTTCACAGTCCATCAATGCTTGAAGTTCTCGACCAACTTTTGAGTAGGTGTTGTAAAGGGTGATCAGAAAGTAGCCAGGGAATGTTATTACACCTCTTCCGAGCAAGAAGATCTGAAAGAACTGAAAAAGAAGACCACTACTTACCAAGTGGATATTATCGAGCCTAATAGTGAATTTGAGGTTAAAACCTTATATCCAAGAGAGGAAACAAAACTTGTTAAAGGACAGATTGTAGAAGCTACAGAGATCATCATACTGGATGATGAGAAGCCAGAAAGGACTACTCAGATCGGCTCGTCACTGGATCTTGTTCTTAAACAGTAATTGGTAACATTCCTAAGGCAGAAGAAGAACGTGTTTGCATGGAATCATGAGGATATGCCTGAGATTAATCCCAATTTCCTCTGTCACATGCCCAATATCAATAAGGATGCCAAGCCGATCAAGTAGAAATGTAGAGTGTTCAGTCCCGAAAAGAATCAAGCCATCCCGGAGGAGGTCGAGAAGCTCCAAAAAGCTTCTTTTATTGAAGATGTGAAGAACCCAAAACGATTGGCCAATGTTGTGATGGTCAAAAAGAAAAATGATAAGTAGAGAATATGCATGGACTTCACAGATCTGAATAAAACTTGCCCAAAGGATCACTTTCCTTTTCCCAAGATTGATCAGCTAGTGGATGCCTACTCTGGTTATAACCAGATAAAAATGAAACCTGAAGACAGGGAAAGTACATCTTTCATTACTCCCCGAGGAACTTATTATTATAATGTACTGCCTTTTGGTCTTAAAAATGCAGGTGTAACATATTAGAGGTTGGTGAACAAAGTTTTTGAAGATCAAATAGGCAAAAATATGGAGGTGTACGTGGATGATATCCTAACAAAGATCATGAAAGCCTATGATCATATTACCGACCTCAGTCAGACTATTGACCAATTGGAGAAACATCAGATGAAGCTAAATCCGACCAAGTGTGTGTTCGACGTGTAAGAAGGGATATTCATCGGTTACATTAGTTAATTAAAGGGGAATTGAGGCTGAGGCTAATCCAGATAAAATAAAGGATTTAATTGAAATGCAGCCCCCGACTAGCAAGAAGGAAGTTCAAAGGCTCACTCGACGAGTAACTGCTTTAAATAAATTTATGTCCCGAGCAACAGACAAATGTATTTCATTCTTCAAGGTGCTCAGGAAGACCTTTGAATGGAATGAAAATGCGAGAAAGCTTTTCAGGAGTTGAAGAAGTATTTGGGATCACCCCCATTGCTCACCCGACCAATTTTGGGAGAGAAATTATATTTATACTTAGTTATTTCTGAGTTGGTTGTGAGATTGGCTTAAATACGACAAGACAATGGAATCTAGAAGCCAGTCTACTACACTAGTAAGACCTTCTGAGGAGATGAAATTAGATATCCACGCTTAGAGAAATTATCCTTGGCACTTATTGAGGCGTCCAGACGTATGAAACCTAATTTCCAAGCACATACCATAGTGGTGTATACTGACATGCCACTTCGGCAAGCCCTCCATAAACCTAAGAAGTCGGGAAGAATAATGTACTGGGCAGTAGAGCTAGGAGAATACGATATTGTATATGAGCTGAGGTACTCATAAAAGGACCAAGATGTAGCTGATTTTATTACAGAGTTTATTTATCCATAGGTTCCTGAGTAACAAGAGTTTTAAGCAGAGCAGACCCCAACAAGGGAGAGCTCAGCCAAAATCGTTGTCGAGCAACCGGAATCGTCAAGGATATAGGAGATGGACCGAAGATATGAAGAGGCAAGTAAGAAGGTATTCCATTATAGGACATTGACAAACCAAGGCTTTGATAGCAACATCCCATTTATATGGATGGATCTTCATGTGCTATAGGCAGTGAAGCAGGTATAATACTTAATACCCCCTGATGGGATTGATATTGAGTACGCTTTCAGATTTAGATTATAAGCCTATGACAATGAAGTAGAGTATGAAACCCTGATAGTGGGATTAAGTTTGGTTCATTCCTTAAGCGTCGAGTAAGTGGTGGTGCACAGAGATTCACAACTGGTGGTTAAAAAGGTATTGAATTTGTATGGAGCCAAAGGAGAATTGATGACCAGGTACCTTGCTAAAGTAGTGGAGGTTATCGCTAAATTTCTAGCTGTTCAGATGAGCGTAATTCCAAGGATAGAGAATGCCCAAGCTGATGCACTTGCTCGACTAACATCATTCACCAGGATTGAACTAAGAAGGACCATCCCATTAGAAATTCTAACTAATCGAAGCATTGATGAATATTTGATGGTCAATTTTTTTGCTGTAAATATGGGATCAGCCTGGATAGTTCCCATCAAAGCATATATTGAGGAAGGAACTTTGCCAATAGATTTAATAATGGACAAGAAGCTCAAGTATATTGCAATGAGGTACGTTTTAGACAAGGGAGTTCTGTACAAAAGAGGGTTAACAGCCACTTTACAACGCTGTTTTCACCGAACAGAGGTTCAAGACCTGATCGAAGATGTTCATGAGGGTTCCTTGGATCTCATGTGGCAGGAAGGTTGTTACTACAACGTATCAACACCCATGGATACTATTGGCTGACCATAAGGGCATATTGTACAACTTTTGCGAATAAGTGTGATAAATTCCAGAGGGTCTCTAACATTCACAAAACCCCACATGCTGCTCTGACCCCAATCACTTCACCTTGGCCATGCGCTATATAGGGGATAGACTTGGTCGGGCCATTTTCGACCGCCAGAGGAAGGTTTAAATACTTAGTCGTCATTATGGATTATTTTATCAAATGGGTTGAGGAAGAACCATTGGTGGACATGCCCCATGAGAAGGTGTACTAGTTTATCTGGATAAACATCATTCGCAGATATGGTTTACCATATGCTTTCATCACCAACCATGGCACACAATTCGATAATGAAGAGTTTGAAACGTAAGACTTGTGTTCCTCGGAGTGCACCTGTTGCTCAGAGTGAGTATGTTGGTCGGGGGAATGATCTTCCTCGTTGCTATTGTGCCACGTAGATTGACATGTGTCTTCTTATTATTTGTCCACATCAGCATACTAATTTTGGTATCAACAACAGGAATCCAAACATTCTCTCAGTGGTTTCACAACAACCTTGGCTCTTATCATTTGGTTCAGAGTCGTAACCACTTCGAAACCAGAGTAAGGTCCCGTTTGTTTTTACCTCTTAAGTCTGAATCTGAACCATTCAGATTTAAGAGGTACCAAAAAGTGTTTGTTTTTTTAAATGATTAAGAGGTTAATGGCTATATTTGACTTTTAATGATTAAGAGGTTAAGTTACGTCTGAAGTCCGAATCAGTCTAAATACATTCATTCAGATGTATATTCAGACATAAAAATAAACATATTTTCAGATTCAGATTTCAGACTTTAGATTCAATTTTCAGATTTCAGATTTTAGATTCAGATGAAAAAACAAACGCAGCCTAAATCTAGGATCACCATTTTATCATTGATTACAAAGAAAGACGGATCAGAGGAAACACATCAAATTGGAGCATCAAAATACAAGCAGATATCTAGGATTATTTGCTCAAGCGTCGAAGAATTCACGAGTGGAATCAAATCCACCAGAACAACATGCTCATATCTCGTTTCTCCATCAACGGAATGTGATCATAGTTTAATATAAAATCAGCAAAAAAAAACTCAATCATCTGATTTTCTAATGGCTGATCGACAACTACTAACTGTCCAGTCGGCAGCAAAGTATAAAATACTGAAAACTGGTCGACCACAGTTATTACCTGGTCGGCGACAGCCGGCGGCACCTATTATTGGCCTACAATTCTCCGCCATCTTCTTTTCGGCACTTGATTCTTTTTTAGATTTCATCCCGACCAACATGGAAACTGAACCAGAGGCTTTTTTTTGCACAGATCACTGGTCGGAGATCATGTATGACTGCTCGGCTATATCTTATACTTATTCTTGATCGGCAGCACCCAGTATAGGTCGGCGTCAAATAATAGCCGAGTACTGTGATCGACAACCATTTTAAAGCGAGAATATATTGGTCGGCACCAAATATTAAAGGAGTCCTACCCCAATTGGTTATGCAGATCACATCCCTCCTCCGATCATTTCTTCAAACCTCGTCGACTAACATTCCTCAGCCGACCTGTAGCTATTACTCCGCGCTGGTCGGTGGGTGCTCACAAATAAAGAAGAGAATCTCAGCGACATTACTGGATTTGGTAGTCGGCGATTAGTATACGGCGACCAACACTTCTGGTTGGCGTCAAAATATTAAACCCAGATAAAAATTATTTGGGACGCATAAGATTTGTAGGACTTTGCTAAGTCTTGGTTTACATACAACAAATCAAATCAGCCGCCGACCAACCCTTTTTTTTTTTTTTTTTGGAGAACAAATTTGGATGAAAGTTGGTCCGCCGAGAAAAATTAAAATGCATATCTGATAAATAATTTTAGAAAAAACTTTAGATTGAACAATTATGTCTTATATATTTTTGTTTATCTCATATGTATTCGGCATGACACATGTTTGGCACAAAGTATATTATTTTGTGTTTTAAAATTTTTGTTGTCTGAACATATGCATATCATATATTGTTTGGCTGAATAAATTATTCTCATGATAATGTCTATTTGATATTAGCTTCCACATATGATCGGCAATTTATTAATTTTCATAGGTACAAGATTCAGTCCCGACAAATGCTTGACCACAATCTTAAGCTCTTGGTAATATTATTAAGGCCTGACACTATACAATTTTGTCTCGATATATCAGCCATGCACTATATATTTTCTTAATGCTTAGACATATGCGCTCGAGCACGAATCATTCTCTATATCCATTCGGATGGTTATGCATATTAAGCTCGGCAAAATATTTATTGTCATATATTCAGTCCCAAAGAGATGTGCCACACTTATTATATTTTACCCCCAATGGATAGTTTGGTTGGGATAATTTTTATCCATATTCAGCTCCGAAAAATGGTCGACACGTCGATTAATAATCGACATTACATTTATTATTTATATTCAACCCTATTGAATGGTATGGAAATCTATTTTCTCTAACAATGCAAGATCATTCGGTCTCCTCAGGCATTATTTAAAGGTCAAGAATATGGTCAGCCATGTCATTATTTATCTGGATGGATTTCTCATTTCGATTGATCTTCGATGCAAATTATATATATTATGTAAATCATCACAATTTAGCTCTAATGGATTATTGGGCACCACTATTTAATTCTAATGCAGCTAATGACTACATCAGCATTATATTTGCGATTCAGTCCAGATGCTCATGCCAGCTTACTATTTGATCTTTTCAAATGAACTATATATAATCGATAATATATCACAACAAAGTCCCAACGAATGATCGGGCGGCATTATTATTACTATTCAGTCTTCTATCCAAAAAATGGGGGCTCCGACCATTTACCCAGATACCGATTTACGTATAGAATTTACATATGAAGAAATGCATACGAGTAGACTTCTCCGAAAGAGAGCTCACAATTCAGCTTGCAATCAGGTTGAATTTATCACAAACCAGAAGCTTAAGGCACAAATGTTACCCAAAAGAAGTTTATTCAGACATTCAGAAATTAACAAGATACGTTAATAAAGAAAACAACGCATTTCATTTATATAAATGATGATTATATGCAAATGTTGTTTTACAAATGAAATACAGGACAACTACTCTATTGGACGTTTCCCATCAGACTTAGAGAAAGTCGGTGCTGTTTCCATGCGTGCAGGAGGATCATCCAGGGTATAAGGAGAGTTGATGAAATTGAAATCTCGAAGCATTCTCTTATTACTACTGCTCGGCATGTCTAACAAATGTGAAGGTCGAACTACCTCTAACTCATTATGCAGTCCATAATCCCCTAAGTATTTAGATATCAGGCACTGAGGAATGGATTCTACAGGGATTCAACAGATGTTAAGATTAAAGGGACATTTGTCACAGTCTAAGAACCCAGGATGAGCCTTGTACCACAACCTAATATTCTGATCAACCTTTATAGCAGTCAAGCAATTGGTCCAACCCCTCTTATAACCTTCACGCTAATCTTGACTAAAGTGGTCGTCAAAATGCCCAAGAGCCTCATTGTATCCTTCCATCCATACCTCTTTATGCTGCTTGTGAAACTGGAAAGTCAATTCCTCGACTTGATGCTGAAGTTTCTTCAACACTCCATCTTTAGCCTGCAACTGATAGGATTGGTTGGAAAGTGTGTTATCTTAAAATTTGAGTTTCTGGGATAACTAAGAAATTGCTCGGTTGTTGGCCTTTAGTTGGGAAGCTTGGTAGACAAGGGTTTTTTGTGTTCTAGCCTCATCAGTCGTTGGTCGGCTAACCTTTAATCTGGAAGAGAAGGCAGGCTCAAACTTCTTTAAAGTTTCCAACTCTTCTCTCAAATTGGCATTCCCACTCTCCAGAAAATATGCACTTTCGTCAGCACCAGCAGAAGGAGGATTCTTCAAGGAGCTAAGTTCACTCCTCAATTTATTATTTTCTTCTTCTAAAAGCTTGGTAATAGCACCAGCCTTAACAACTTCACACTTCAATAGAAATTCCTTCGTCCTAAAAGTAGAAGCATGTTTCTCCATTTTCTCTTCAAAACCCCAAGCTTCACTTAAAGACTTTTACTTAGCTTCATAGTCAGCATGAAGCAAAGCCTTGGCCTCATTATTCTCCTCTTGAAGTTCTTCAATCATTTCAATGTAAGCCACGTTATTGGCCACAACACGATGGAGAAGAAACTTGAGATAAATATATGCATCCTTATCTTGAGCAGTAGCATCTGCTCCGAGCAAGTCTGATAATTTTTACTCGGTTAAAGTAATATAACCAGCCTTTAATAAAATATTATAGAGCTTAAGTAGTTCAGAATCATTGGAAGAAAGTTGTTTCATCTTGGCCATAAACTTGAAAAACGAAGTAACAACCGATCAAAAAAAGAAGAAAATATAACAGTAGCCGAGAAACGACAAACTGTATAAAGATAAATTTCTTTCATTGATATATAAAGGGAAGTTACAAGCACAGAAGAGAAGAAACAAAAGAAAGACAAAAAGGTCAAATGTCAAGCGAGTCTACACCTTCTCTTTATTAGTTTCAACACTTCCACCTTGATTGGCAGAAGGGGAAACTGGATTATCTCGCTTGGCAGAGGGGAAGGTTAACTCAACAACGTTCTTAAGTTGGTCGGCTGAAGACTCAACCACCAAAGAAGACTCCCCAAAAACAACATTGTCTTTAACTTCATCGTCCACATTGGGGGGAGAGCCAGGCTCGTGTATTTGAAAGATTTCAGAGTCTTCTGTCATGCCGACCAACCATCCTTGAAAAATTTCTACTTTACATACTCAATTTGAGCAGAGGAAGTAGAAATGGTTTTATCCCAACCTTTATTCAAAGACGCTTCCCTAAATTTCTTCCTCTTGGCCTTGTTAGAAGAGAGATCTTTGCCTAGCTTGGCTACTTGTCCTTATGAAGTCTTTGCCCTGCGCTTAGCATAAAAGAACAATAATATCAGCTTTTTGCCAAAAATTTTCAACAAGATTGATCTTCTCCTCCCAAGTCTTATTCTCTGTCTCTAAGGCTTGTTGAGACTCCAGCAAAGATTATTTAAGACCAACAAAGGCCTCTTCCACATCATCCAAAGACAAATGAGGAACATCGTCCTTCTCCAACATCTGGTTAAAATCAACCAGGAACTGCAAAGAAGAAAAACAAAGTTAGCACAGGAAGTAGAAGATAATGCACAAAGAAAGCATAAAGAAAGAGGTGTCAGCAGATCAAAGTCTTTGAGCAGCCCTCTTACATATTTTTAGTCAAGGCATGGAAGAAGTAGCACCCATGTGGTCAGGAAAAGTACAAAACTTAATTAATTTCCTAGCTAAGCCAGGATCCATGGGCAATAAAGGGCCAACACCAGATGGAATAATACCGACCAAGTTTTGTTAGTCGGCATCAATAATTTCTTCAACCTGCTTGGTAGCAGGACCTCTTCTCAAACATTTTAAAAGAGACTCCTCTCTTTTGTTGGCTGGGGGATTCTTCCCAGCATCATCTTTCTTTGTGGCCCCACCATCCACAGGCATTTGGGTGTTAGCAGCAGCAGCATCCCCAATAAGAGTGGTAATTTCCTTTTTCCCATGATTACTGAGAGAGGAATGTCTAAGTTGAAGTAAGAGGAGGGGCCAATAGCAGGTTCAGTACCACCAGATGTAGAGGAAGTGGAAACTTGGTCTTTGTCCAAGTCAATCACAACAGATGGTACAACAGCTGAAGGTCAGGCTACAAAGGAAGTGATAGAGCTCTTGTACTTCAGCAAGTAGGAAGCTGACCTAGTATGCTCCTAGGCAATTCTTTGATGGATGCCCTAAAGAAACTTGATAACATCAAGTTTAATGTTACCCTCCTTGGTACACTTTCTCTTCCGCTCAACTGCAATCA
Organism: Sambucus nigra; assembly: GCA_949130495.1. Lineage (NCBI taxonomy): Eukaryota > Viridiplantae > Streptophyta > Magnoliopsida > Dipsacales > Adoxaceae > Sambucus > Sambucus nigra. The sequence continues at coordinate 314,032,230 of OX422213.1, forward strand.
AACAAACAACAAATATTAGATAACATATTAGCAGGTAGATTATCAGCATGAATATATAAAATATATTACAACCTATGCTATGACCCTCTAGAGGGCAACTTAGTCCAATGTATACTTTATCCCCTTTTTGAGGTGTATATTGCCAATTTTTAGAAACAACCCCATGATCGAAGTAGTCCCTATTAGAATCAGGCAGATTGAAGACAAAATCTCTATTAACAGGCCTAGTTTTCAAATATTATTGTAACACCCCGACCGCCCGGGGAGAGCGAGCGGAGCGCTACTATCGATAAAAGTAAACTAATCCACAATAATACAAGGTATAGAGCATCTAAAAATCCCACAATACAAAAGAACCTGCTAATCTCAAATCTCTTCAAATAAATACAACAATTCTCTCGAATAATTACAACATCTAACTCGAAATAAAATAAATCTCCAATGCTCTATACATCAAAATAAATACAAGTCTTCTCATCTTGTATTAAAAATTCTTCCCAATAATAATCCACGCTAAAATCCATCTCCAAAATAAATCCAAGGCGCCCAAAAATCCGCGCTAACCTGCCACTAAAAGAAAATATGAGGAAGTACACAATACGACAGGAATGTTGCTCAACAAATATTAGCGGTGAATAAAACGTAACAATACGAATACGAATATTCAAATCAAATGCGAATCTCAATAGCAATTATATCAATATAATTTCTCAACAACACATTAACCGGGTCACCAGGCCTCACCACCGTACCGCGCCTATGCATTTTTCTAGCATATCCGAAAAAAGGAATATTGGCAGGTGCCCAACTTCAGTGCCATATTAAAATCTCATGACAACATGCTCAACACCAAATATAATATCACATGAATCGAAATTAGATTCCAACCAATATTTTCAGATTTCCAAATGACTTTATCAATTCAAATATGAGTCAATAATCACAAGAAAACAACGAGAATAATACTCGCGAGATTAAGGAGCATATTGTGTAAAACCCCATACCTTAAACCACAAAAAATAACCAACATGAATCATCACATAATTTCAGCCTCAAAATCTAATCACACCATCACGTTCCTCTCGCTAAAATAATCAAATCTCGTTTTAACCCAAACTCGAGAAAACACCAAATAAGCCTTCTAATCTAAGGTTGAAATCTTGAATAGGTTTGGGGTTATGGTTTGTAGATGAAAGGGAGTAATTTTGGAGACGTCTTCTGGTTGAAAAGTTTGACAAAAAGTGATTTGAAAAACCAAGCCACGAATTAGTTGATATATAAAGGATTAAGAGTTTGATTAAGAAAAGAGTTTTAATTAGATACAAACACTAAAAAGTTTATTCCGGACGATCGGACCGTTGGAATCGCTTGAAATTTTAACATGTTGTAGCGAACGGCGAGACAGGACTTCTGACAAAAATTCAGCTTGATCGGACGGTCGGATTTCTAAAAATATTATTTTTACTAGAGAGTTTTATGTTCCGGGGACTCTTAGAGAGTTTTATGTTTTGAGGACTCTTCTAAATAATAAAAATTCAATTAAAACTCCATTTTAATTTCGATTTCGAAATCGTTTGAAATTCTCGCCTTTAAAAATAATAACCAACATATTTGAGCAATACAAATAATTTTATCTCAAAATTTATTTTTCCTCTTTATTTCGAAAATACCCCAAAAATTACGCGGGTTGTTACAAGTATGTATTATCACTGGTGACCCATTTATAACAGAACAAAATCTCAGGGATACCGATATAGGTCCCAAGGATTTGATTAAGCCCATGGACACCATTTAATATTCTCCAGGTGTTGGGGGCTACTCTAGCATTTACAACATCAAAGTAATGATAAAACTCTAAGAAAAAATGATTTGGGGGAAAAATGAATCCACATTCATCTATGAATAAGGAAGGAATCCAATGACCTTCAGACGTATAGAAAACATATACAGGGGGACTAGGGAACTCTAATTCTACCCAATCTGGTATATTCCATTCCTATCTAAAGTCATCTAGAGAAATAACAACGTAAACTATGGTTCAATATGAAGAAAAGAAGAAAAGGAAAGGATTCTTACAAAAGATTAAGGATTTAGCAAGAAATAAAAGAAAGGAAGAACGATCCCACGAAAGCTCAAGGGTAGCAACAACACTTAGAAGGTCTGGAGTAAAGAAAATCGAAAAATTTACCGGCCTTTATAGATTAAATTAAAAACTGGTGAATGTAATGATTAAAGTGAGACGACGATTTAAATTATGGCGGCGATACGAAAAAGACATATTTACCCTGAGACGGTTCGTTGTAATTCAGGATATTTACAAAAATATCATTGGCAACATACACCGTTGTTGATGTAAAAAACTAGATCTGATCTAACTAATTAATCACAGATAAATGTAAGAAAAGAAATAAGACAAGATATTTTTAAAGTGGTTCAGCCTCAAGAAAATAGCCTACGTCCACTGGTTTGTATTACTGGTGTCTTGCCTTGATCTTGATTATGTTTGCTTATTTCACTTACCCTGCTGAGAGGGTATTACAATGTATTTATAGCCCATGGGCTATCAATGTGAATAGATAGTATGCCTTTATCGAATAGGCATATACATCTGTACATGCTAAGGAATGAATGTAATATAATAAACATTGAATTTGTCTGGTCGTTTGGCCTTCCCAATAAGTTGCTCGTTACGCTGGGTAGCTCGGTACATTGAGTAGCTCGATATTTGAACTTGTGCCATGTCAGATAACATATGTCTTTATGTAATTGGTCCACATCAGCTGACTAATTTTTATATCAACAGAAGCCCCCAATGTTTCACAGTTGAAGTTGGATGTGAGGGTGTGGAACATTTTACCCAAAAAGTTATTCGGGCATATTTCCCATGTCTTGGTTAATTACAGACCTTCAACACTTGTAAAAAATTTCTACATCAAGTAATAGTTTTGAGCGCGAAATGGAGAATTTGTAAATATTTTAAATTCTGATGACCGCTTTGGTAACTCCGTCTTTTTCCTTTGATTAGCCATCGAGAATGCAACAGTCGTTACTTTTAATTATTAGTTTTCCAATTTTTCAAGGCGACATATATAAAGACGGTAAAATCTGATTATCTTCTACCTTTTGCCATTTTTTGTTTCCAAAGCCCTTGTTTTCTCATTTTTCTTCTTATGAACATTCTTTATGTCATCTGTCTTAGCTGAATCCTTAATCTCCTGTAAGAATTTCTTCCTTCCTTCTTCTTTCTTTGCTTTAGTCACCTTGGTTTACTCTATTGAGACATTGGATAAGTTTGGAACCGATTTTGTGATTCCCTCCTCGGTTGATTTGGAAGAACCTGTTTATCCTTGTGATTTCTATTCTTTAGCGGAGGGACACTGGTTTCCCTCCATTTTTGTAGATGAATGTGGTTTTTCTTTCCCGCCTAATTCCCCATGTTTGGAATTTTGCCAATATTTCAATATTATACCTATAAAAGTAATTCCAAATACATGGAGGGTAGTTAATAGCATACATAGGCTGAATCAAATACATGGAACTCATCTAAGGATTCCTAAAATTATGTTTTGTTATAAATGAGTCCTCAGCGACACCACCTTTTATTTAAAAACTAGGTTTGTTAATAGAGCTTTAGTGGTCAATCTTTCTGATTCTAATAGGGATTATTTTGAATATGGGGTTATGGTGAAAAATTGGAAACACCCCTCATTAAACGGAAATGACGTGTACTAAGGCCACAGGTGTCCACCTTATGGCAATGGGATAGGTTCTTTATTTTTAAACTAGCTTTGTTTTTGTTTGATAAAATGTTTCACTGACTTTTTCTTTCTACGATTTTAATTTAAATTTGACAGTAAAAGAAAGCCCCCTAAAGAGAGTGATATTAATATAAAAGAGTTGAAGTTTATCTGGAGTCTTCATCAATCAGTTGTTGGGGAGCACGTGAGATCTGATTCCTATTTATTGAGATACAAAAATACTACTTCCTCTTTTATTGCTCAGCATGTTATTCCATCTACTTTAGTGATTGACCTTGATCAAAGTACATCATCTCCCTCAGTTGTTGAAGAATCTTCCTCTGATTTGGCTACCTCTCTTGCTGATCTGATGACGAAGAAGAGTAGAATGCCTGGTCTATTTTCCAAGATTGTCCCTGGTGCGGATGGGGCAAAAACGAACAAAGAAGATGTCCCAGCTAAAGGGACTAAGAAAAAGGATGTTTCTCTATTTGGGGAGCAATTACACCTGTTAAGGAGGTTCCTAAGAAGCCCCCTGTTGTTCAAAAAGAGTCAGAACCTTTGCTTGAAGAGGTTGCACATTTGAGAAGATTGAGAAGCGATCTTACTGAGAAGACCATTGATGTTGCTGCTCAACCTGCTAGGATTGAAATACTTTCCTTTAGTGCTGGTCCTCCAGCATTCATTACCCCTGGTTTGGCCAAGAAATTGATCTGGTTTGGAATCCTTCATGATCACAGAACTGCTGAGACCCCGTACTCCTTGTGGGAAAGTCTCTGATTTGGCAGCCCAACACCTTGCATCAGTAAGTGTCATTATACCTTGTCATTTCAATTTTGCTTTCAATTTTCATATTCTTACTTGAGTTTCTCCTTGTCTTGCAGTTTTTGGTGTATTTCAATAATATCTTGGAAAAGGATGAAGCTATCAAAGTTGCTTCCTCTTCCAGTGAAGTAGAAGAAGCCCTTTCTCGGTTATCAAAAGCTTTGGAGGACTCCCGATAGAAATATAAAGATGATAAAACTTCTTGGGAGAATAAAATCAAGTGTGTTGAGATAGCTCAACAAAAAGTTGTGGATGTTGCAAAGGAGGCTGATCTAGCTCGATAAAAAGTTATGGATGCTTCTAAGGCGATAAAGGAGAAATTGAAAGTCGCCATTACCGGCAAGGAGGAATCTGAGGGCAAGCTTGAAGAGGCAGAACGGCGTAAGAAAGATCTTAAACAAAAAGTAGAATATGTTAAAGATCTACTTAGGGTGAATACTTCCTCGGAGAGGACTGAGAGAAGGTCTGTTGTGAAGAAGTCCATTAGCTCTGGCTGGGACAAAGGGTGGAACAAAGCTCTAACTATTTCCTCTGCTCAAATGGAGTATGCAAGTTTGAAATTCTTCAGGAATGGATGGGTTGCAGCGATGAAAGAGTTTAATATTGCTGAAGACTCTGAATTATTTTAGAAACATGTCCACGACCCTCCTACTGCCATTGGAGAAGAAGAAGAAGAAGAAGAAGAAGAAGATGAAGCTGGATCTGATGAATCTTCTTCCATGATGGTAGAACAAACACCTACTTCCACTATCCCTCAGTCTTTCGAGCAATCCCAACAGACAACTACTTCTTCCGAACAACGTCAGCTGCCTTCCGAGCAACTTCAGCAACCAACTCCTTCTTCAAAATCAGCTGAGGATGTAGTGGGGGATAAGGAGAAGGTGTAAAGTTGTTCAGCATTTTTTCATTTTCCTCTATTTTTTCTTTGTTTTGTACCTCTGGTTATACTCTCGCCCATTATGATCAATAAAATTGACTTGTTACTTATCTGAATTTCTCCTCTACTGTTCAATATAACTGTGTTGTTGTTGATCTGTTTTTACTTTTCCTTGCTAATTTATTGCCAGGATGGAACTGTTATCAGCTCATGATACAGAGTTGATGAAAAAATGTACAAAATACTTCAAAGCTGTTCGTGCAGATTTTACTAAAGCACAAATAATTGACATTCTTAGTCATGATGCCTCTGAACGAGCAGTTGAGGCTTACCAGTATTTAAAATGTTTACTTGATCGTGTAGTAGTTAATACCGTAGCTTACTACGAAATGATTAAAGATCTCCAAGGAATGATTGAAGAACTTTAACTTCAACACAAGGAAGCCACTGCTCTTCTCCATGAAGGTTATGAGAGGAAGTACCAACAGTTGAGTGCTGATCGGGGTTATGACAAATTTATTTATGCCCATAATAAGATAGAGAGTGTGCTGAAATTTGAGATTGAGGAGCATAAAAACATTGCCAAACAGTTGGAGGAGGAAAATAACGCTCTAAGATAAGAACTGAGACAGATAAAATCTGTTTCTTCCTCTGGAGCTATAGTCCCAGTTAATGATGAAGGTATCTCCTTTTTGGAGACTGAAAATGCTTTATTAAGGGAAGAGTTGGAAACTTTGAAAAGAGTTAGACCTGCATCCACTTCCGGTTCAAGCTTCTCAATTGAAGGTAAAAAATCAAGCTTTGGCAGAGATGTCCCAGAAGATTCAAACTCTTACAGAGCAATTATCCAATCAGAGTTCTTCCTTGCAGAATAGAGAAAGCGTGCTTAAAAAACTACATGAACATGTTGAACGACTAACTTATCAGTTTCATAAGCAGTCTAGAGAGTTCTGGATGGATGGATACAATGAAGCTTTATATCATCTTGATGCTAGATTGAAGCAATCAAATAATGAAGGGTACAAACAGGGATGGCTAAATACTTTAACCATAATGAAGGTTGAGCAAGGAACTGAACTGTGGGATTGGTACGACCCTAGACTACTTGATCTGCTAGTACCACCGTTCAAGTTAGATATTAATTGGATTCCAATTAGATCCATTCCTCACTGTTTGATTTCCAAGTACCTAGGTGATTATGGCCTTTACGAAGACTTGGAGTTATCCCGACCTCCTCATTTGCTAAACTGACCAAGTTCAAGCAACACCAGAATGCTACAGAACTTGAACTTTAATAATTCTTCTTTTTCTTTGGATGACCTTCCAACTAGAATGGATCCTGTATCGAAATCTGAAGGAAAGAAACCAATAGAATAGGCTATTTGTATTTTGTTAGTAATTATTGGTGGAAATAAAAAAATTATCTTTTTGTAATTTTGTTTCCTTGGAAATAAAATAATTGCATGATGTTTATTCTGTCAATCTTTGCTCATAACATGAGATCAACAATATTAGTACTGTACTTATAATAATAATGGGTTATTTTTCAGTCATTGAGTATATATATTTGAATGGACATTTTTCCCTTTTTGATTTGATTACCTATACAATGGAACTTTCCCCCATGTGTTTGTCTAGTTGTAGTGACTTATCACCCATAAGTGCCTAAGCAATGGAATGTTTATCCCGTGTTTCTGCTTAGTTGTAACAATTATTTAAATAAATAATTGCCCCGATTCCTAGGCAGTGGATATTTTACCCAACTTCTTACCTAGTTTAGATGCCTCTTGGGTCACCCATAATCAAGCAGAACTTGCCTTGCTCGATTGTTTTACCAACATTGTTGGTGTTTATGTTGATGCCGATCAACATTATTTGGCGGTTGTTGATGCCGACCAACTTTTAGTTGGTGGTTGTTGAGGCCGAACAACTTTTAGTTGGTGATTGTTGTGCGTTGTCGTTTTTAAATGCGTTTGCAAATTCTGCTTGCTGCAAAATTTATTTAGTGTGTAGCATTAGTCGTCCAAAAAAAATGAATGGGGAAATCATCGCTTTCATTCATACTGAAATAATTAAGTACATGGGCTATTACATTACTGGTAGTATTTTCGCAGGTACTCTGCATTCCAGGAATTTTTAAATTCTTCCCCTTCAAGAGTTTCTATTCTGTAAGTGCCAGGTCGAACAACAGTTATGATACGATAGGGCCCATGCCAATTGTCCTCCAGTTTATTGTGTTTTTGAATTACCTTCTTGAGCACGTAATCGCCTTCCTTAAGATCACATTTCTTGACCCTTTTATTATAGAACATAGTAGTCCTTTATTGATAGGCTACATTTCGGATTGTTGCATCTTCTATGACTTCTTAGAGCATATCCAAATCCAAGCATCTCATCAAGTCACTAATCGGAGAATTGAAATTGAGCACTCGATGAGTAGGTAATCCGAGTTCAATCGATATCACTGCTTCTCCCAAAAGCCAACATGTAAGGGGTTTCTCCAGTTGCTGTTCGGGGAGTTGTTTGGTAAGCCCATAACACTAAGTGAAACTCATTGATCCAATTCCCTTTAGAATCATTTAATCTCTTCTTCAACCCATTCAGTAGAGTTCTATTTGTCACCTCTGTTTGCCCATTACTTTGGGGATGACCTGGAGCAGAATGGACTTTTTTGAATGTTAGACTATAGACATATCATTGTCAAACTGGGTACCGTGATCATTAATAAAAGGATGGGGAAGACCATATCTATAAATTATATTCTTTTAAATGAATTGATAGACCCTTTCATAGGCCATATCGATAAGAGGTTTATCTTCCACCCACTTTGTGAAGTAATCAACAGCTACCACCAAATATTTGAAACTTCCTCTTGTAGTTGGCAGAGGACCAACTAAATCTATTCCCCACAGAGAAAATGGCCAAGGTGAAGTGATTGGTGTTAACAGCGCCAGAGGAGTTCTTCGTATAGTAGAAAATCATTAACACTTGTCACATTTTTTAGCATAAGTCGTACAATCAACGCGCATTGTTGACCAGTAGTATCCTTACGTACTCATTCTCTGTAGTAGAGTTCTTCCTGCTACATAATCCACATAAGATCCTTAATGAATTTCCTCTATTAAGTCCTTGACTTCTGCTGGATGAACACACCTCTACAAACTAGCTATGAAACCTCTACTGTACGAAACTCCATTATTCAAAACATATCTGGCATCCTTGTACTTCAACCTTTTGGGTGCAAGTAGGTCGGCTGGTAAAATACCTTCTTCAATATAGGCCCTGAAGGGATCTATCCAAGATGGTCCCATATCCAAGGCGATAAAATTCACCATCTGGTCTTCATCAATACTTCTGCTTTCAAGTACTTTAATAGGGATTATTCTTCGTAGTTTGGTGCGAGTAGCTGAGGCTAATCGAGCAAGTGCATCTGCCCTTGCATTCTCCAATTTAGGTATTCTAACCACCTGAACAACTGCTAAATTGGCTACAATCTCCAGAGCCTTGGTTAAGTATCTTGACATGAACCCCCCTTTTCCTGTATAAAGACTTAGCATCTGATTCACCATTAATTGCGAATCGCTGGACACCATAACTTGCTCTGCATTCAATAATTTAGCTAAGTTGAGGCCCACAATCACGACTTCATACTCAGCTTTATTATTAGAAGCTTAGAATTGGAAACACATAGTATATTCAATGTCTATCCCATCTGGACTATTGTGAATAATTCCAGCTCTGAAACCTATTGCACATGAAGAACCATCAATATATAAATTCCATACAGGAATATTATCATCAAACCCTTGGTCTGACAGAATCCCTTGATGGAATATCTTGTCATTCTTTTCTTCATAATTCTTTTTCAACTCTTGTACTTTACTAGAGGACTCTGGTTGATCGGTTGCCATCCCTTCTGGCAATTCTACTGCTGGGAGTTGATCGGGGATATTTTCTGTTAATCCTCTAGTATCCTTGAGTTACTCTATATTGGCCCCTTGTTGATCGGAGTCATCTGGGTAGGTAAACTCAGCAATGAAATCTTCCACTGCCTGTCCTTTGAGAGAGGATCGTGGCTCATAGATAATATCGTATTCCCATAACTCTACTACTCAATACATCAATCTTCTAGACTTTTCTGGCTTATGTAAAGCCTATCTAAGTGGCATGTCAGTATACACCACTATTGTATGGGCTTGAAAATACGGTTTCATTCTTTGGCTTGCTTCAATCAATGCCAATGCCAACTTCTCCAGTTTGGGATACCTGATTTATGCTCTCCTGATTGCCTTGCTAGTATAATAAATTAGTTTTTACACTTCGTCTTCTATTCTTATTAAGGCCGAACTAACTGCACTTTCTGAGACAACTAAGTACAAGTATAGTTTTTCTCCTTCTACTGGCTGGACAATAAAGGAGGTGCCCCCAAGTATCTCTTCAACTCTAAGAATGCCTTCTTGCATTCATCGTCCCACTCAATGGTCTTTCTGAGCACCTTGAAGAATGGAAGACATATATTTGTTGATCGGGAGACGAATCTATTGAGAGAAGCAACACGCCCCCTAAGGCTCTGCACTTCTTTCTTGGTGATTGGATATTGTAACTCCAACAAGGCTTTTATCTTGTCAAGGTTTGCTTCAATACCTATTTGATTCACATTGTATCCGAGGAACATGCCTTTCTGTACACCAAAAACGCACTTGGTCGGGTTCAGCTTCATCTAGTACTTCTCCAGTTGATCAAATATTTGGCTCAGATCAGTTATATGGTCATTAACTTTTTTTCTTATGTCATCGACGTATACCTCCATATTTTTGCCAATTTGATTCGCAAATACCTTGTTCACCAGCTGCTGATATGTAGCACCTGTATTTTTAAGACCAAAAGGCATAACATTGTAATAATATGTTCCTCGGGGGGTAACAAAAGAAGTACTTTTCATATTTTTTGGCTTCATTTTAATTTGATTATATCCAAAATAGGCATCCATGAAGCTTAGCAACTCATACCCTGAATTTCCATCCACTAGCTGATCTATTCTAGGTAGAGGAAAATGATCTTTGCAGCAATATTTATTCAGATATGTGAAGTCCACGCACATTCTCCACTTATTATTATTATTCTTGACCATCACAGCATTAGCCAGCCAATCAGGATATTTCACATCTGTGATGAAAGAGGCTTTTTGCAGCTTTTCCACTTCTTTTTAAATATCCTGATTCTTCTCTGGACTAAAGACTCTTCTACTTTATTTCACTGGTTTGATTTCCTTGTTGACATTGAGCTCGTGACATAAGACAACTGGGTATATACCCTGCATATCCTCGTGACTCCACGCAAATACCTGTGTTCTTTGTTTCAAAAACACTACCAGCTCTTGCTTCAGCACTGGATCAAGTGAAGCACCAATCTAATTTGTTCTTTCTGGTTGCTCGTCATCCAGAATAATACTTTATGTTGTCTCCATGACTTGGCCTTTAACGATTTCTCTTTCATCTCTTGGGTCTAAGATTTTAATCTCAGACTCATCAGATTCACCCACTTGATAATTGTTTGTCTTCTTCCTAGCATCCTCCAATTCCTCTTGGTCGACAGATGAGTAGTAGCATTCCCCAGCTACTTTTTTTATCTCCCTTGACAATTCTAACCCCAAAGTTGGTCGGGAACTTTAAACACTGATGTACAATGGATGGAACTGCTTTAAACTTTTTCAGGCCTACTCTCCCCATGATTATATTGTAGGCTGACTGGACATTCTTATCCATCATAAAGAAACACACCTTATATGTTATGCTAGCTCGCCAGCTAACAATCAACATGTCTAGCTTGATCATTCCGAGTGGAAAAACTTTTTCCCCAGAAAACCCAATGAAGGGTCTATGATACGGTTCCAACTGACCAAGTTTCATGTTTAAACTAACGAAATAAGGGTAAAACATGATTTCGGTCGAGCTACCATTGTTGACTCAAAAATTAGTCAGCTGACGTGGACCAATTAAATGAAGACATGTGTCACCTTACGAGGCTAATACATACTATCACCAAGCAACGAGCAGGTGTGCAGAGCAACGAGCAGGTCTGTAGAGCAACGAGCAACTGTGCAGAGCAACGAGCAGCCTTGCGTGCAGAGCAACTCAAGGCGTGCAGAGCAACTCTAGATCAAAGTATAACTATGCATTTAATGTGCATAGTTATTTAATGACGATAACAACTCATTTAATGAGCCTTAATGTACATTTCTACTGTATCAATAGGTGTCTATTAGATGACAACACATTGCCTTTTCATATTGACAACCTCAAGGCTATAAATAAATTGTAACCCCATCATGGAGGGATCAATCTGACAACTGTGAGAGACCATACACAAGATACACACCTTTTTCTCCCTCTCTCCACCACATTATGCTATTGTAAGCCCCTGGGAATAAAATAACAGTGGACGTAGGCTTTTTCTTATAGCCGAACCACTTTAAAAATCTTTGTCTCTCATGTGCTTGATTGTATTGCTTTTATCTATTTATCTGTGATAATAAAAATGGGATTCAGTCCAGTTTTTTGCATCAACAGATTGGCGCTGTTTGTGAGAAACATGTTACAAGCATTGTTCTCCATCAAAAGCTAAGTTTTTATTTTCTCTACATATAACTAATTATATGCACGCATCTTTTTGTTCAAATCATGATTCTCATATGTTTATATCCATAAACTTAGAGAACAAATCAATTATATATTGTGCATACATCTTTTAATTCAATCAAGATTTTATATTCACAAATTGTTGAATCAATTTTTACAAATATGCATAAATGTATATTTTATAATCACAAAGTTTGAGAAATTTGTGTACATATTATATTATTTCTCGTTCAAGGAGATAAAATAATTTCTCTATATTCATAAATCTCTTTTATATGAGTATATACATATGTGATTCATTTGGAAATCTTTTAATTTAGTCATAATTTTTATATGCACTAACCGTGTGATCGATTTCAATTTGAAGATCTGGTGACTTTTAGACTCATAAATATTATACAAATCCTTACATATATGGATCCACTGGAAAATTTTCTAAACAAAAAATGTTGGATCTAATTTTTATATATATCGTGCACTTACATTCACGAACTGCGAATTTCTTATAATCTGCACAAAGACAACATACAATTGAAAAGGGGTTATTTGTATCCCACAACATGTACAGATGAATAATATTCAACAAGACAGATCTAGTCATGATTTTTAGGTTTATATACATAATTTAGTTGTCTCATATTTATTTACGAAATCTGCAAAATATTGCAAATCGGGTTTTTATATTCATAAATTGTTGGGTCAATTTATATTCATGAATATGCGTAGTCATAATCGCAAATGTTAAGAAAATTCTACACAGATATATTTTACACATACATGCTTATATAGATATATATAGATATAAGATACTTTGAATTTCATCCCTCATGTTGATTGATAGGAAATAAACATCAGAGAATTTTTCTCGTTGGAAACTTTTTCTGTATAAATCGATATCTGATTCTTATACATCTTGATTTGAAATCGAAATCTGATTCTTATACATCTTGATTTAAAGCCTCCATCAAAATTGATTAGGCAAAAGGGATTTATAACCCAAACCGAATCTGGAAATTAGATCAGCAAACCAAATATACATCTGGGTCATTTTAATTGAATTCTCTCAAACCGTGGAGAAAAAGTATTATATTCATCCACCGAAAAACGAACAGATAACCCAAATATGTATGAGTGACGATACAACATCCTTTCAAATTATAAAGGTGAAGAAAAACCAGTTCAAAATCCAAATGTCTGGATTTTCTTGTCCAGTCAATCATTCCTCAAACTTGGCTTAGATTTGACCTACATTTAGACCCAACATCGTTTGTAATCTAAGAATCCATTGCCCATCCGAACAGAACCTGCATGTAGGTGATGTTTTATATCAGTTATTGAGATCCCATGGAAGACCTACTACCTTCAATAAAAAACATGACCATACCTACCAGCAGCTCATAACCGACTTACGATTATTATTCCTTTATCGATCAAAGACATCTCCCCTATCAACAAAGAAAAGATAGTACATTCGTACGGGTGTAGCGGAGAAACCAGGAAGCTCAGGGTGGTCGACGACCACACTATGCAGAAGCAGACCTCAGCTGGTCGGCAGAGCCCAACACTTGGTCGTCGGCGTGTTTGAGATATCTGAGAATTTCTCATTCAGACATTTGTACAGATCGGGTAATGCCCGACCATTTATTACTGCCATATTATTGTTCGATGGAAACCCCGAACTCCTATTTCTTGATCGGCGACTATCGGATTTGATTCTCATCACAAGACCCATAAATTTTATGTTGATCGTAAACACAGGTTACGGTGTTAAATCTGGTCACACCAAAGGTCGGCACCAGTTAAAATTTTTCTGGTCGTTGGACTACACAGTTGTTGGTCGGCTCGTTATTTGTTGGTCAGTGACCACTGAAGAAAAAGGGATTAGGTTTACCAAGGTTAGCACCAGTTAAAATATTTTTGGTCGTTGGACTACACAGTTGTTGGTCGGCTCGTTATTTGTTGGTCGGTGACCACTGAACAAAAAGGGATTAGGTTTACCAAGTTCGGCACCAGTTAAACTTCTCGGCACTATCCATTTATGTTGATCGCAGTGTTACACAAGTAGGGGCCATAAATCACTGCTCGGCGACATCATTACGATCTGAAATGACGATTTCTTCAGGACGGGGACTTTCCTACCATATGTAGCTGGTCGGCTAAATGTATAGAATCAGAGCAAAGGCTTCCCGACCATGGTCGGCGAAGGATATTGGTCGGCGGTGGTTATCACTTGTTGATGACAAATACTAGAACGAAGAAGTGGCAATTTTGTCTGCCCAGATTATTGATTTTGACAAAGTCAAAATCTCAACAATGATTTTAAAATACAAATTCACCCCTACCATTTATTAATTCATACCTTTCTAACATAATAAAAATTTTAAATACGTCAAAACTAATTATTAAATATTTTGGAAAATCAACTTATATTAAAAAAATTTACTATAGTTGAAATAATTTTATAAATAATTATGCCTTACTTATGGCATCTACTTGATAAAAAAAAATTTGCTCACATGACACACATTTGGCACAAAATATATTATTTCTTATTTTAATATTTTTATTGCCTTATGCTGATACACATCACATATTGTTTGGTTGAATAATTATTCTCATGACTAACTATTTGAACTAGTCTCAACAGGAGTTCGAGCAACTTATTAAAATTCCTTAGGTACAAGATTCAATCCCGACGAAAGCTCGATCACAATCTTAAACTTCGAAAAATTGTTATTGCTCGGCACCAGGCAATTTTGCCTCGACATATCAGCCAACATATATTTTTTCATTTTTTGAAATTAATATTTTTATTGCCCGAGCATATACATATCATATATATTAGATGACTAAATTATTCTTATGACTAATTTGGTAGGGTAAGTTATTAATTTTTACAGGTACAAGATTCAACGCCGACGAATGCTCGGAAACAATCTTAAACAATCTGGAAACTATTATCATTGCTCAGCATTATAAAATTTCACCTCAGCGAGGCATTATATATTTATTATTGCTCGGAGAAATCGGCTCAAGCACAAATTATTATATATATCCCTTGGGATTCATATTATATATTCATCTCAACATGGAACTCGGTGAGATACTCATTATCATATTCAGCTCCGAGGAAGAACTATAACATTTATTATATTTCACTCCAACGGATAGTTGGTCGGGGTAATTCTTATTTATATTCAGCATGGAGCTCGGAAAATTTCTTCTCTCTATATATATTCAGCTTCAAGGATGTCTCCAGCATTTATTATATCTTATTCCCAATAATCCGTTGGTCAGCTCCGAGGAAGTCTCTAGCATTTATTATCAATTACCACCAACTCCGGTTGGTCGAGAACAAACAAAATCCAACTCCGGTTGGTCGATAAAATCCAACTCCGGTTGGTAGATAAAATCCAACTCCTCCAACTCCGGTTGGTCGATAAAATCCAACTCCGGTTGGTCGATAAATCTCCTCCAACTTCGGTTGGTCGGGAATCAATCTCTTCTAACTCCGGTTGGTCGGGAACAAATCTCCACCAACTCCGGTTGGTCGGCAAATCAATTTACAATTAACTCCGGTTGGTTAAACTAAGCAGGATCATGGGATGAAAGTTGTTTCATTGCTTAGGCCCAAAGAGTGATAAGTCACTATAATTAAACAGCAGGTGGAGCAAGTTTCATTGTCTATGAAAAATAGGACAATTTATCCTTCTACATATATATTTATCAGCAAACAACAAGGAAAGCATCTTACAAAGTATTTCTAGGAAAATGAAAATGCAAACATGCAAAGATTTCAGGGAGTCATTTCAGGGAACATTTCCTCGACCTTATTTTTCTAGCAAGACCAACATACTCCAAGGCCGAGAAAGCATTCAAAGTTCATATTCCACATTTGGGGGATTCTATTACAAATATAGTTGATTCATTCGGTGGCACATTTTTATAACATCATGCAGCCGAGCATCAAATTCAACTCCACAAACTTACATGGTCGGGGCCCCGACCAATCAGCATTCAGGAGTTGTTTTTCTTACACAGAAGTTAATTTTTGCTATTGAAGTTCAGGAGGCGTATTCAGAAATTCAGGAGGAAAGTACAAAAGTTATCCTTTTGATGTTCAGGAGTTATTATTGAAGTTCAGGAGGCATATTCAGAAGTTCAAGAGGTATATTCAGGAATTATTGTGCGCATGCTATTAAAGTTCAAGAGTTAGGTTCAACATCTGCATCACTGAAATTTTTACTACTATTGTCCCGACCAATATTGAAGAAGAAGTTGTATGAAAATGTTTCGAAGTCCACCACAAGCTCGGTACTAATCAGACTGAAGAGTTGGGTTCAAAATCTAGTATGTTGCTCGACAAAGTATTCAGAGGAGCATAAATCAGAAAAATCAAGCACGTGAAGTTAGCACTCAGTTGTTCGGCACAGGAGGTAGTTGGTCGGCTAGCAAACCAATCAATATACTTGAAGATTATGACAAGCTACAAGCTGCATACTATGGCATGGCTACATCTAAATTCCCAGGGGTGATACATAGCACACGATCACTTGACGAACGGAGTTCCTCAAAAGAGATAATAGCAACCATCGATCAGCCTGCATCATATGCCATCCAGGAGATAGTGCACTTTATGTTGAATAAATCAAAAAGGAAGATCAAGAATTTCATGAGTACTGAGCAACACTGCAGAATAAATGCTCCATCCTTTCAGTAAACCATCAAGCATGAAGCATTTGGGGCTTCTGTTGACTCAAAAATTAGTCAGCTGACGTGGACCAATTAAATAAAGACATGTGTCACCTTACGAGGCTAATACATACTATCACCAAGCAACGATCAGGTGTACAGAGCAACGAGCAGGTGTGAAAAGCAACTAGCAAGTGTGCAGAGCAACGAGCAGGTGTGCAGAGAAACTAGCAAGCGTGCAGAGCAACGAGCAGGTCTGCAGAGAAACGAGTAACTGTGCAGAGCAACGAGCAGGTCTGTAGAGCAACGAGCAACTGTGCAGAGCAACGAGCAACGAGCAGCCTTGCGTGCAGAGCAACTCAAGGCGTGCAGAATAACTCTAGATCAAAGGATTACTATGCATTTAATGTGCATTAATGACGATAACAACTCATTTAATGAGCCTTATTGTATATTTCTACTGTATGAATAGGTGTCTACTAGATGACAACACATTGCCTTTTCATATTGACAACCTCAAGGCTATAAATACATTGTAACTACATCATGGAGGGATCAATCTGGCAACTATGAGTGACCATACATAAGATACACACCTTTTTCTCCCTCTCTCCACCACATTATGCTATTGTAAACCCCTGGGAATAAAATAACAGTGGACGTAGGCTTTTTCTTATAGCCGAACCACTTTAAAAAATTTTATCTCTCATGTGCTTGATTGGATTGCTTTTATCTATTTATTTGTGATCATAAAAATGGGATTCGGTCCAGTTTTTTGCATCAACAACCATTATCCACCAGCACTCTCGAAATGATTACATCCTTCATTCTCATTTTGATCACCAGAAGATCATCATGAGGATACAAAACGCCTTCCAGATCATTTAAAAAAAAAATAATAACCAGCTTATCTTTGTTGACCTTCCTTGGCGGTCTTCTTCTGCAAGATTTATTCGCTGTATATAGTAACAAGCTTGAGCCTCATTAAGGTAAGCTTTCTTTTCAGTGGTATGATCAACCCCTCATGCGTGTCCACCTATAATCATGTTACAATCAAATGAACCGAAACGAATCGAAAATACCTCACGCTCAAGTTATCTTGGCTTTTTGGGGAGATCGGGATCATCTTCAGGGTCATCTTCATGGTCCCTTTTCTTATCTTCTCTTGGTCGGTAAGGAGATTTGGACCTCTGATGAGCTCTGTTATTGTTCCTTCCACCGTTTTGACAATCAACAAGCTTGTTCATCTTTCCTCGTCTAATGAGTGCCTCTATCTCGTTTTGGAGAGGTACACACTGTTTGGTCATATGGACGTGATCTTTATATAACTCGCAATATCTAGATTTATCCCTCCTCTCAAGGATGATCTTTAGTTTTTCTGGCCAATTCAGTTCCTCATTGTTCTTGATTTCCTCTAGAACGTGGTTTATATCCACCTTTAAAGGAGTATAATTTGTATACTTCCTTAGATGATCCAATGTTTCTTTTCCTTTTGACTGCTTGCTCCCACCATTATTCTTGTGGTCTTTATTCTCCGACTTGCCTTCGATTTTAGCTTCCACCTTTGCCTCAACATTCTTCTTCGTTGCCATAACCTCCTCAGCATTCGTAATTTTGGCTACTTTTTCCATCAATTCAACCATGGATTTGGGTGGATCCTTGGCTAAGGTGTAATACAACTTGTCTAAAAAAAGACCACTCATGAGAGTTGTGATGCCTATCTTTTCCTCATAATCTATGACCTCCATTTTCTCGTAATTGAAACGAGTGATGTAATCTCTGGTACTTTCACCTGTTATCTACCAAACACTCAACAAATGTGCTACCCTTTTAATTGACTTTGCACAAAAATATAAATTTCCTATAAAGAGCTCTACTAGTTAGTGAAAGGTTGTAATCGGCCCCCGAGGAAGGTTGGTGTATCATATCTGAGCAGATCCAGTTATGGTCCCTGAGAATGCCCTGCACCTCATTTCATCTGGGACGGCATAAATATTTGCTATAGCCTGGTACTGCTCTATATGAAGAACATGATCTGTTTTCCCATCGTACTTACCACAGGAGCCTTGAACTTTGTTGGTGTAGGAAAATCCACAATCATTTGTATAAATGGAGATCCCTTAATAAAGTTTCTTTGAAAGGATGGCCTTGGCCATCTCTCCTAACCTATCTTCCAACCTCTGAATAAATTATTTCTATGCATCATTTCCATCTCCTGATTTATTTGTATCTGTTCGAGCAATAGATCGTACAAAATTTTCCTTTGGGGATCTTTCTCTTCGAGCTGCAGGTCTCAGGTTTGGATGTGATTGGGCTGAGCCTTCCCTTAGATCATTTATTCATTGAGAATTTCTTGACGCAGACTGAGGATGATTTCTATTCCTCCTGGGGCCCAAACAGTCTAAGGGAGAGGCTCTGCTCAACATTTCTAGAGCACTTGGTCTTTTTGGCATTAGAGTGATGTTTTCTTGTGCATCTAGAATTCATATAGGGGAAGTTGCATGAGGAAGATAGGATGGATCACTTAAATTTTTGGAATAATTGACTTCAGTATGTCTATATCGTGGCTGTCATGAAGATGGCGGATGCATGTTTCTCTGGGCGCTTCTTTGGCCTGACTGGGCAGATGTTCCATTTTGAACAGTCTAAATGAACTGTCGCATAGTTTCCTGCATAGCCGTCTATCCCCTGGCTAAGCTTGCCAAGATTCTTGTGATATCATTTGCATTTGGAGGGACAGAAGGGTTAAGAGGATTCCCTTCATTATTCATATTGCTAGATTCTAGGATATCACCCATTTATGATGAGTTTTTTGGTAAAAAAAATGCTATGTATAGTCGTTCCCACACACGGCGCCAATCTGTTGATGTAAAAAACTAGATTTGATCTAATTAATAAATCACAGATAAATATGAGTAAATAAATAAGACAAGATATTTTTAAAGTGGTTGAGCCTCAAGGGAAATGGCCCACGTCCACTGGTTTGTATTACTGGTATCTTGCCTTGATCTCGATTATGTTCGCTTATTTTGCTTACCTTGCTGAGAGGGTATTACAATATATTTATAGCCCTTGGGATGTCAATGTGAATAGATAGTATGCCTTTATTGAATAGGCGTATACATCTGTACATGGTAAGGAATGAATATAATACAATAAACATTGAATCTGTCTGGTCGTTTGGCCTTCCCAATAAGTTGCTCGGTACGCTGAGTAGCTCGGTGCATTGAGTTGCTCAGTATTGAACTTGTGCTATGTCAGATGACATGTGTCTTTATATAATTGGTCCACGTCAGCTGACTAATTTTTGTATCAACAACCACCAATAATACCGATAAAATTTTATAAAAGCGGGAAGTCTGCAACCGACCAAACATCATAAATATAGCCCGAGCTATGACCAAGACTAATTGCTCCATACTTTCAAGCAAGCATCAAGCATGGATCATTGGGGGCGTCTATTGATACCAAAAATTACCCACTTACGTGGATCAACCAGAGACGGACAAGTGTCATCCTGCAGGGCAAGAATCCTAGTCAGACAGTCATAGGATCGCGGACAAAGACCTGGGAGGCCGACCAACATGAAGAATTCAGACCAACTCCAGGAAGGCCGACCAATAGTGGTAAGGCCGACAACCTTGATCAGCAAAATTCCAACAGCCAAGAGCATTATAGACGTTATGTACTGATGTAAATGCCTAATTATAAAGGCATTCCATCCATTAATATCCCATCTCTCTATGTCCTTACTTGGCTATAAATACAATGTAATCTGTTCGTAAAGGGCACGCTCAGGTCATTCAAAACATGAAAGGCAGAATAGAATATAAGGCAATAAGAATCACAGTGGATGTAGGCTTTCCCCTTATAGCCAAACTACTTTAAAAACCTTTTGACTTTCTCTTTTATATGCATATGTTTATCTCTAATTAAGAAATTATATCTAGTCTAGTTTTTTACATCAACAGATTAACAACAATCGAGAAATGATAAACTATATAAAGAAAAAGTTCTTTCATTGATATATAAAGGGAAGTTACAAGTACAGTAGAGAAGAAACAAAACAAAGATAAAAATGCCAAATGCCAAGCAAGAATACACCTTCTCTCTAACAGTTTTAACACTTCCACCTTGGTTGGCAGAATGGGCAGTTGGATTATGTTGCTCGGCAGAGGGGATGGTTGACTCAGCAATGTTCTTAAGTTGGTCGACTTAAGCTCAACCACTAGAGAAGACTCCCCATAACCAACATCGTCTTTAACTTCATCGTTCATGTTGGGGGGAGAGCCAAGCTCATGTCTTTTAAAGAGTTCAGAGTCTTTCGATGTGCCGACCTCCTTCAGTGCAGTCGACCAACCATCCTTGAAAAATTTCTTTTTTGCATACTCAATTTGAGGAGAGGCATAAGAAATGGCTTTATCTCAACCTTTGTTACACTTGTATACTCAATTTGAGCAGAGGCAGAAGAAATGGCTTTATCTCAACCTTTTTTAAGCTTCCCTAATTTTCTTCCTCTTGGCCTTTTCAGAGGAGAGATCTTTCCCTAGCTTGGATACTTATCCTTCTGTAGCCTTTGCCCTACGTTCAGCTTGAAGGATAGTCGTATCATCCTTTGCCCTCATCTTCCTTCGACTCAGACATTCCTCTCTTAGTGACTATGGGAAAAAGGAAATTTCCCAATCTTCTTGGGGATGCTGTTGCTGCTAAATCTGTTGATGTAAAAAACTAGATTATATCTAATTTCTTAATCACAGATAAATATATGTAAATAAAAGAGAGAGAGAGAGACAAAGGGTTTTTAAAGTGGTCCGACTCTAAGGAGAAAGCCTACATCCACTGTGCTTCTTAGTGTCTTGTATTTTATTTTTCCTTACTTGTTTTGAATGACTTGAACGGGCCCTTGACGAAAGGATTACAATGTATTTATAGCCAAGTAACGAGATAAAGAGATGAAATATTGATGAATGGAATGCCTTTATAAATTAGGCATTTATATCAGTACATAACGTCAATAATTCTCTTGGTTATTGGCATTTTGCTGATCAAGTTGGTCGACCTTCCCACAGTTGGTCGACCTTACTATAGTTGATCGGCATTCTACATGTTGATCGGCCTCCCAGGTCTTGGTCGACGATGCTATGACTGGCTGACTAGGATTCTTGACCTATATGATGACACTTATGTGTCTCTGGTTGGCCCACGTAAGTGGATAATTTTTTATATCAATAGTAGGGATGTGAGTTTCTCGAGTTTTGGACTTAATGATCATATCGTCGACATACACTTCAATTTTCTTGTGGATAATATCATTCAGGATGGTCGTAGCGGGCCTTTGGCAGGTAGCCTTAACATTTTTTCATACCGAGCAGTATGATCGTGTAAAATAAGGTTGCCCACAAGGTGATGAAGGCAGTCTTCTCTTAATGGTCATGATGCATCTTGATCTGATTATACCCAATGAAACCATCAAAAAATGATTTGAGGGCATGACTGGTAGTGTTATCGATGATCGTGTCAATATTGTGTAGAATAATCAATCTTCGGGGCATACTTTATTGAGATCTCGATAGCCAATGCATATGTGGAATTTTCCTCCTGATTTTGGCCCAGGGATGATATTTAAGATCCATATAGGGTACTAGACCATGAGAATGAAGCCTAAATTCAATTGTTTCACCATTTCATCTTTGAACTTGGGAGACTACTCCATTTAGAGCTTTCTCATCTTCTTCTTAACGGACTTGCTTTTTAAGAAGGTAGGAATTTCGTGTTATGCGATTTCTATGTCATTACGGGGTATGACCTTATAGGACCATGCAAAGATGCCCATAAATTCCTTGAGAGGTTCTTCAAATTGTGACCACTCATGCTCGTTGAGGATGGACCATATCCTAATCTCGCACGAATTGTTACTAGAATCGATATTGATAACAATAATCTCATCATTTTTACTTTTAACACGGTTATGTTGTTTATTCTTTTCCTTATTTAGATAAGTTAAGAATTATTCATTTATTATATCTTCACAAATTATTTGGTTAGAATCAAGACAATTAATTTAAGGCACAACAAGATACTCAAAGTCATCATTCATTTTATTGAAAGCATTTTTAGTGAATACAATGGTGAGGACCTCGCCAATAGAGGCCTCGTTCATAATTACATTAAAGATAGAAGAAAAGAGGTAGATTCAAGTGTTTCTTAGAGGGGGTGAACATCTAGTTTTAGATTGACCTGGGCAGACTTGACTAGTATGACATTCCAATTAAGGAGTGGTTGATCATAAATGGTGATCATAATGGACGGATCGTATGGCTTGGCTTTTATATGGATAATACAGAGATCTAACCCTAGTGTATATAGATGAAACGGTTCATCATCGTCTCTACCTTTAAAGTTTTCGGTGCTTTCCACAACTTTAATGGTTAGAGGCTCCACCTCATTGTTTTGTTCTTCATCCTACAAAAACTCGTCTTCCAAGAATATCTTCAGTCATGACTTCATGTTTTTCTACAAAAGGTCATACCATGGATCGAGAAATACGCATAAGGGTAAGCCCTTGCCCTCCTTAATAAATCTCCCATTCAAGGAATATACTGAGACCGTCTTTTCATTTCCTAATATTCTCTCTCAATATGACTGGCGACGTGTTCTAAGTTCAGCTGGTGATGGTTGATAACCCGGGCCATAGAGGAAAAAGCTTCCTTCAAAATTACTGGATCAAGGATACCTTTTTAATGGTGACCAACCCATTTAGGGAATGAAATGCATATTTTTGAACATCTGAATCACGTTGACATTACTGTTGACGCAAAAATTCTCCATCTACGAGGACCAATCAGAAAAGGACACATGTCATCCTACGTGGAAATATTCGACACCCGAGGAGAGTTGGTCGGTACCCGAGGAGAGTTAGTCAACACCCGAGGAGAGTTGGTCGACGCCGGAGGAGAGTTGGTCGGCACCCGAGGAGAGATAGTCGGCACCCGAGGAGAGTTGGTCGGCATACAAACTAGGAAGATCAAAGGATAAATATGCATTTAATGTGCATTAAATGCAGATGACAACGCATTTAATGATCCTTAATGTACATTTCTACTGTATTAATAGATGACAACACATAGCATACCAAGCAATTCAAGGAGGATCAACCATCATAGAAGGCCAATAATTAGATTCATTGTATGTAGACATAAATGTCTGAATGTATAAAGACATTGTATCTCTTTATCTCCCATCACTATAAATACATGTATTCCCTTAGCCAAAGAGAGGGACGGTGGGAGACAACTAAGAAATACCATACACAAGATACGCAACTTTTCTCTCTCTACACCATATTATGCTATTGTAAACCCCTAGGAATAAAATAACAGTGGACGTAGGCTTTATTCATAGCCGAACCACTTTAAAAAACCTTTGTCTCTTATGTGTTTGATGTGATCACCATTTCATCTTCAATCATCATCTTCATACCTTCATTTTTATCTGTTGTTGATGCCGATAAGATAACATGGATGCTATTTCTAGTCATCAACAGATTGGCGCCGTCTGTGGGAACGTGTTACAAGCATTGTTCTCCATCAAAAGCTAAGTTTTTATTTTCTATATGTATAATCAATTATATACTGTGCATACATCTTTTGATTCAGTCATGATTTTTATGTTTATATACAGAAATTAGTTGTCCAATTTTTATTTAGGAAATCAGCACAATATTGCATTTCATGATTTTAAAATCATAACTGTTAGGTTATTTTTTGAGAAATCTATATAACAGTAAGATTTAAAATCATAATTTTTGACTTGATTCCCAAGTCTAAACTTTATAATGGGGATAACTTTAGAACGATTCAATATTTTTCATATACACACTGTTTCATTTTACTAGTTTTGATAAAGTGGCCATTCAAATTCAATTCATCTACCAATTGTGTGAATCACACGATAATTTTCATTATTGAGTGAGAATTGATAAAACAGAAATAGGGGACATCCACATCTTGATATGAATTATGGGTCTAATTTCAATGATGGATCTAATGCCTCCGTAAATTTTTGTGATGGTTGAAGGAGATAGTCATCAACGAGTAAAGAATATATATTTGTTTGATTCTCATGTGTATCAATTTGAGACTCTAAAAGTCAGATTCTGATTATTAGAAGAAACTGAGACTCTGGATTTCATCTTTCTCTCTTTAAGAGATGCCAGATCTTAAAAATGGTGATTGGTATTCAAACCGCACCTGCACAGGTCGGCGCTATCCAATACTTGGTCGGTAGCCTTATTCTTAGTCGGCGACAGCTGATGACACCTATTATTGGGCCATCACTGGTCGAAGATCATATATTATTGGTCAACTATATCTTATTCTTGGTCCGGCATATTTAATTCTTGATCGGCATCAATGGTCGACCAAAGCCTATTGGGTCAGTAGGTCATTTTGTTGGTCGGTAGCTCTTATATTATGGTCGACGTTATATATAGTTGGTCAGGGGAAATCAACTGCTGGTCGGCATAGGTCGGCACCATCCAGCGCTGGTCGGAACCAGCAAAACAAGTCGACGATCATCTACTTCTTGGTCGGCGATTCCTATTGTTAATCGGTGACTTGAAATTCAATTTTCTGTAACTACAAGGTTATCATGGTTGGTCGGCGGAAGATGTTGTGCAGATTTAGAATTTTAAACCTCCCATTTGCTAATCGATGACAGGAAAGATAAACCGCAATTCTAATGTTGGTCGGCGGTTGTGGCCAAACAAGAACAACTGAAATCATACGTGTCTAGTTGGGGCTCAAGTCTCACTTTTTGACTTCTTTTTTTGTTCAAAAAAGGACTCTTGGTTTATCCACATAGTGTTTAAAGATATTTTTGGTTTATTACACCAAGTATCTACAGTTTACAACCCCACCTCAAAAATAAGTTTAAAATCAATAAATATTTCTAAAAACGAACTAATTTTTAATATATATTGGGATTGTATATAATTTTACAAAAATCCTAGATTACACAATTATGTCTTACATAGGGCACCTATCTGATAAAAATCTGCTCACATGACATATTATTATCTGGAAATTTAAATTGTCCAATATTGAAGCCGATGCACACTATATATTGGTCGGCTGAATAATTATTCTAATCATAATTTTTATATGATTCAGCCTCAACAGGTGCTCATGAAAAATTATCTGCCCAGTATAATTCTTGGATGCTCATCAACAGCACATAAAGACCTTAAAAGGGCAATACCGAACAAAAACAACGCAGCTAGACTGCACACAACACAACATCAAGACTGCAAACAACAATTCAATTGGCACCATCAGATTCATTTCATACATGCCCCAATCCTGGGCATAAAGCTTCATACTTGACTTAATCGAGTTAAGAGAAGAGATACATGTAGGCCTTTCTAATTAAGAATCCAAACATCTATTCCTCAAACACTCGTACTGAGCTAAAGAACACATGTAGAAATTCCCAAGTTGGAATTCAAACAGATTCTTCAAAAGCCGACAAGAGTCATATGATGGAAGAAATGTAGAAATTCATAATTGAAATGTCAACATATATTCTTCTTAAACACTTGAACTGAGTTAAATAATAGAAGCCAGAAAATGCAAACATGCAAAGATCTCAGGGAGTCATTTCATGGAATATTTCCTCGGCCTTATTTTTCCGCAAGACCAACATATTTCAAGGCCAAGAAAGTACTCAAAGTTCATATTCCACACTTGGGGGCTTCTATTACAAATTCAGTTGTTCATTTGGTGGCACATTCTCATAACATCATGCAGTCGAGTATCAAATTCAACTCCACAAACTTACACGGAAGCATATTGAAGTTCAGGAGTCAAATTCAGCATCTACAGCACTGAGATATTTACTACTACTGTCCCGACCAATAATGAAGAAGAAGTTGTATGAAAATGTTTCGAAGTCCACCACTAGCTTGGTACTAACAATATTGAAGAGTTGGGTTCAAAATCTAGTATGTTACTCGACAAAGTATTCAGAGAAGCATAAATCATAAAATCAAGCACGTAAAGTTAGCATTCAGTTGCTTGACACAGGAAGCAGTTGGTCGGCTGGCAAACCAATCAACATACTTGAAGATTATGATAAGCTACAAGATGCATACTATGGCATGGCTACATCCAAATTCCCAGCGGTGATACATATCACACGTTCACTTGACGAACGGAGTTCCTCAAAAGAGATATTATCAACCATCGATCAGCCTGCATCATATGTCATCCAGGAAATAGAGCACTTTATGTTGAACAAATCAAGAAGACAGATCAAGAATTTCACGAGCACCGAGCAACGCTGCAGAATAAATACTCCATCCTTTCAGTGAACCATCAAGCATGGAGCATTGGGGGCTTCTGTTGACGCAAAAATTCTCCATCTACGAGGACCAAGCAGAAAAGGACACATGTCATCCTACGTGGCAATATTCGGCACCCGAGGAGAGTTGGTTGGTACCCGAGGAGAGTTAGTCAACACCCGAGGAGAGTTAGTCGACACCCGAGGAGAGTTGGTCGGCACCCGAGGAGAGATAGTCGGCACCCGAGGAGAGTTGGTCGGCATACCAACTAGGAAGATCAAAGGATAACTATGCATTTAATGTGCATTAAATGCAGATGACAACACATTTAATGAGACTTAATGTACATTTATACTGTATTAATAGATGACAACACATAGCATACCAAGCAATTCAAGGAGGATCAACCATCATAGAAGGCCAATAATTAGATTCATTGTATGTAGACATAAATGTCTGAATATATAAAGACATTGTATCTCTTTATCTCCCATCACTATAAATACATGTATTCCCTTAGCCAAAGAGAGGGACGGTGGGAGACAACTAAGAAATACCATACACAAGATACGCAACTTTTCTCTCTCTACACCATATTGTACTATTGTAAACCCCTAGGAATAAAATAACAGTGGACGTAGGCTTTATTCATAGCCGAACCACTTTAAAAAACCTTTGTCTCTTATGTGTTTGATGTGATCACCATTTCATCTTCAATCATCATCTTCATACCTTCATTTTTATCTGTTTGTACTCATGGAAGACTCTATCTCTGAAATTATCCCCGATTGTGATGGGATGGAATTAGTCTTAAAGACTGAGAGGAACATCGTTAACCCCGTGTAGGATTTCTAATACTGGGTTGCTCATTCCCATACCATATGAGTGTTCATCACTCCTCACAATAGTGATGACATGGACATTGGCGAAGAATTTCAATTTCAGGTGAAGGGAAGAAGATACAGCTCGGTACTATGGAGCTAATGGTGACTGTTGATACCAAATTTAATCTGCTGACATGGACCAATCATATGAAGACACGTGGCTATCTACATGACAACAACAAGCACTTTCGAGATGATCACACGCTCCTAGGAACCATGTTACTCTGAGGATATCATACGCTCCGAGGAACAGACCTCTCCGAGGAAATCTTTAGCACCGAGAAGCTCAAGCGGTCCGAGCAACTCAGGCGGTCCGAGATGCACCTCGAAACAGGATACCAACAGTTTAACTGCTCATTAAATGCTTATCATTCAGACGCACACGCAAAAAGGGCATGAAATTTATTACCCTTTCATATGTATATCATTTAATGTATTACCCTTTCACATTACAACCTCAGGGCTATAAATACATTGTACAATCCTCATTGTGAAAGGGATTCGAACCCCAGACCGGAATTTCTTGAGATAACTTGTAATCAAGAATTCTCATACAAACAGCAATACCAAAACAGTGGCCGTAGGCCATTCTTATAAGGCTGAACCACTTTAAAAACTCTTTGTCTTATTTACTTATATGTGATTGAATAATTAGAGTGATATAATTTTTTACATCAACAGATTGGCGCCGTCTGTGGGAAACGACTGATAATATCGTTTTTCATAAAAAACAATCCATTACCAATGGCTGATATTCCTGAATCCAGCAATCGAAACGCTGGAACCCCTCCAAATCCATCTGCTCCACCAATTATTCCAGATCTGACTGGAATAATGGCAAAACCGGCTCAGGGCCAGACCGTCATGCAAGAAACAATGCGACAACTCATCCAAACCCTCCATGGCGGTGCATCAGCCCATTCCAGACCACGAAGAATTCAAAGAAATACACGTGCGCCTTCTTCGTGTACTAGGCGTACTAATTCATATCGCAATGAGGAGTCTGAAGATTTTTCTTATCAACCTGGACGAACTTCGTTAGTCCGGGACACAGATACTGAACAACGTGTCACCCTCTCCCCAGAAAGGACCAGCGCATTGGAAAGATTAAGTAGGGTTTCTCCTTTCGACCGATTAGGTCCTAGGAGGAACAAAAGTCCTCTTAATGCAGCGTCGAGGAGCTTTCGACGACCATCAGATTTAAGGGAAGGATCTGCCCAGTCGCGACCAGTTGCTCGTCAAGATAAATCCCAGGAAGCCACTTCAACGCGATCAGTTGCTCGAATCAATAGGCCCGAGGAAGGAAATGATGCTTGGAAAGGATCTATTCAGAGGCTGGAGGATAGATTATGGGAAATGGCTAAGGCCAAGAACCCTCTCCAATGAACCTTTGTTCGAGGAACACCTTTTGTCCAGGACATTGTTGATTTTCCAACACCATCAAAGTTCAAAGCACCTGTTGTGACTCCCAAGTATGATGGAAAGCCTGACCCTGTCCTTCATATAGAACAATACCAAGCTGCAGCCGACATCTATGTTGTCCCAGATGAGATGAGATGCAGAGCATTCTCGGGAACACTTACCGGATCTGCTCAAATATGGTATAATAATCTTCCTCGGGGTAAGATTTCAACTTTTCTTCAACTGGTCGAGTTATTCATCAGGAATTTCTGCTTTGGAGCAAATCTAGTTAAACGAGTAGCACATTTGTTAAGTGTTAGACAAAAAGCTGGTGAGAGTATCAGAGATTATATGACTCGTTTTAATAACGAGAAACTCGAAGTCATTGATTATGAGGAGAAGACAGTGATTACCGCTTTGATGAGTGGACTACTGCCAAACAAGTTGTACTACACTTTGGCCAAAGATCCACCTCAAACCATGTCGGACCTGATGGGAAAAGCGTCCAAGATTATGAATGCCGAGGAAGTTATGTCTGCGAAGAAGAATATGGACGCCAAAGAAACCAAGGTGGAAGGTGATAAAGTTAAGAAGAAAGAACATAAGAACAATGGTGGTGACAAACAATCCAAAAATAGGTCGTCATGGGAAGTCTTGAGGAAATTTGATAATTACACACCTTTGAAGGCAAATATCAACCACGTCCTGGAAGAAATTAAGAACAGCGAGGAGTTAAACTGGCCAAAGAAAATGAAGGCAGAACCTGACACGAGGAATAGGGAAAAATATTGCGAGTTCCACAAGGATCATGACCATATGACCAAAAATTGCATAGCTCTTCAGAATGAGATTGAGACACTCATCCGACGAGGAAAGCTAGAAAAGTATGTTGATCGGGGAGGCGAAAGAAGAAACAACGACCGAACTAGAGATAGGTCTAGATCTCCTCGTCGAGCAGAGGAGAACAAGAAGAGAAACCATGAAGTTTATCCAGAGGATGACCCCGATCTTCCCAAGAAACCAAGGCAGCCAGAACGAGAGGTATTTTCAATACGCTTTGGGTCATTTGATTGTAATGTTATTATAGGAGGAGATGCAGGAGGAGGAGACCTTACTGTAGAAAGAAAAGATTACCTCGGTGAGGCTCAAGCTTGCTCGTACATTCAACGAATAAATCTAGCTGAGGAAGATCGCCCGAGAAAGGTGAACAAGGAGAAATTGGTCATCAATTTTCCAAAAAATGACCTTGCGGGTGTTTTATATCCTCGTGATGACCCGCTGGTGATCAAAATGAGAATGAAGGAGGTCGTGATTGCAAGGGTACTGGTCGATAATGGTAGCTCGGCAGACATCATGTTCTACTCGTGCTTCGATAGTTTAAATCTAAAGCTATCTCAACTGGAGCCTTACCACAGACCCATCATTGGTTTTGCTGGCGAGAAAGTATTTCCACTTGGGACGATCAAGTTGGATATATTCATTGGTACGTGGCCTGCTTGTCGAACAGAAAGAATACGTTTCTTCGTGATGGATAAGAATATTCAATCATCGTACAATATCATTATGGGAAGAGTATGATTGAAGAAGTTCGAGGTTGTACCATCTACAGTGCATCAGTGCCTAAAATTTCCAACAAACTTTGGAATAGGAGTTGTGAAAGGTGATCAGAAAGTAGCTCGGGAATACTATTATTCATCCGTCGAGCAGGAAGAACTGGAAGAATCAAAGAAAAAGACTACTACCTATCAAGTGGATGAAGGTGCAGAGATTAAAACATTGGATCCTCGAGCTGAATCGCAACTCGTGAAGGGTCAAGTGGTGGAAGCTACTGAAAACATCATTCTGGACGACGAGCACCCTGAGCGAACTAATCAAATAGGTTCGTCGTTGGAAGCATCATTAAAATAAGAATTAATAACTTTCCTTAAAAGAAGAAAACAAACTTTTGCGTGGATTCATGAAGATATGCCTGGGATAGACCCAAACTTCTTATGTCACGAGCTCAATGTGAATAAGGAGATCAAGCCTGTGAAGCAGAGAAGAAGAGTATTCAGTCCCGAGAAGAATCAAGCTATACAGGAGGAAGTCGAGAAGCTCTAGAAAGCTTGTTTCATTGAAGATGTTAAATATCCAGATTGGTTAGCTAATGTGGTAATGGTAAAGAAGAAAAACAACAAGTGGAGGATGTGTATAGACTTCATCGACCTCAACAAAGCATGCCCAAAGGATCACTTTCCACTGCCCCGAATTGATCAACTGGTGGATGCTACCTCGGGACACGAGTTACTGAGCTTCATGGATGCTTATTCTAGCTACAATCAGATCAAAATGAAACCTGAAGACAGCGAGAGTACTTCTTTCATTACCCCTCGGGGAACTTATTGTTATAATGTTATGCCTTTTGGTTTGAAAAATGCAGGTGCGACATATCAGCGGCTGATGAACAAAGTCTTTGCTGAACAAATCAGTTGCAATATGGAAGTCTATGTTGACGATGTGCTAACAAAAAGTAAGAAAGCTGCCGATCATCTAGTTGACTTAAGTCAGACTTTTTATCAACTGGATAAATATCAAATGAAGCTGAACCCGACGAAGTGCATATTTGGAGTACGAGAAGGCATGTTTCTCGGATACATTGTCAATCAGGGAGGTATTGAGGCAAATCCGGAAAACATCAAAGCTCTATTAGGGATGCGATCTCCAACGACGAAGAAGGAAGTACAGAGTCTCACAGGACGAGTAGCAGCACTCAACAGATTTGTATCACGAGAAACTGATAGATGTCTCCCATTCTTCAAGACACTCAGAAAGAATTTTGAGTGGAATGATGAATGCGAGAAGGCTTTTCAAGACTTGAAAAGATACTTGGGAGCACCTCCACTGTTGTCCAGGCCACAGATGGGAGAAAAATTGTACTTGTATCTTGCAGTGTCCGAGAATGCGGTTAGCTCGGCATTGATCAGAGTGGAGAATGGAGTGCAAAAACCAATTTACTACACAAGTAAGGCCTTCCGATGAGTAGAGATCAGATATCCAAGGCTGGAAAAGTTAGCACTGGCGCTTATTGAGGCAAGTAGGAGAATGAGTCCATACTTCCAAGATCATACCATAGTAGTATATACTGATATGCCATTGAGGCAAGCCCTCCATAAGCCAGAAAAATCAGGAAGATTGATGTACTGGGCAATAGAGCTCGGTGAATATGATATAGTCTATGAACCCAGATCATCGCTTAAAGGGCAGGCTGTAGCAGATTTTATAGCGGAGTTCACCTATCCTGATAGCTCCGAGGAACAAAAGTTGCTCGTTGATTAACCTGTGGATGTTACAGGAGCAACAAACACAGGATTACTATTGGTAAAAGGGCATGTGGATGTTACAGGACGTGATACAGAGATAGTTGTGAGGAATCCGGAGGAGAAATAAGAGTTGCTCGCTGATCAACCTGTGGATGTTACAGGATCAACAAACACTAGCTCAGACCAACTCCAGTTGGTAAAAGGGTAAGTGGATGTTACAGAATCATTAAATTCAAGCTCAGACCAACTCCGGTTGGTAAAAGGGCAAGAAAAAATGATCGACGAAGAGCGAGAAATATCTGGGGAGGATGAAATGAAGCAACAAATATTTCACCGAGGAACTCTAACTGATCAGAAATTTGAAGACGAGTTACCTATATGGAGACTATATGTAGATGGCTCATCTTGCACTACAGGATGTGGCGCGGAGATAGTTTTGAGCACTCCAGATGAGGTCGATATGGAATACGCCTTGCGTTTCCAATTCAAAGCTTCTAACAATGAGGCTGAGTATGAGGCCATGATTGCAGGACTTGGTTTAGCAAAAATTATGGAGGCGCAGCAGATTATTGTCTTCAGTGATTCTCAATTGATCATAAATCAAATGTTGGGAGTATATGCAGTTAGAGGAGAATTAATGATCAGATATCATGCAAAGGCAAAGGAACTGGTGTCAGAATTTTCCGCTATTCAGCTGGTCAGAATACCAAGAATGGAGAATGCGAGAGCAGACGCCCCAGCTCGACTAGCATCAGCTACTCGCACTGAGCTACGACGAACAATCCCAATTGAAGTGCTAGCTGGTCGGAGTATAGATGAAGATCTGACGATGAACTTTATCACCCTTGATTTAGGACCATCTTGGATGGATCCCATCAGGGCATATATTGAAGAAGGAGAATTACCAATTGACAAGCTCGCAGCTAAGAAATTGAAATTTAAAGCTGCTCGGTATGTATTAACTAATGGTGTTTTGTATAGACGAGGAATTATGGCAGGCTTGCAGAGATGTGTACATCCCTCCGAGGTGAATGAATTGATTGAAGAGATCCATGAAGGGTCCTGTGGAGCACATGTAGCAGGTCGAACGCTTTTACAAAGGGTGATGACGCAGGGAAACTACTGGCCGATAATGAGAGCTGATTGTATAGCCTATGCCAAGAAATGTGACAAGTGCCAGCGCTTTTCCTCCATCCGAAGAACTTCACAAGCATTGTTGACACCCATAAATTCCCCTTGGCCATTTTCCATGTGGGTAATTGACTTGGTTGGGCCACTGCCAACGACCCGGGGAAGGTTCAGGTACCTCGTCGTCGCAGTGGATTATTTTACTATGTGGGTAGAAGCTGAGCCGCTCATTGATATGACGTACGAGAAGGTGTACCAATTTGTTTGGAAGAACATCATTTGTCGATATGGTCTTCCCCATGCTTTCATCACAGACCATGGAACACAATTTGATAACGAGGAGTTCGCGGCCTATTGTCATCAATCAAATATTTTGAAGGTCCACTCAGCACCAGGCCATCCTCAAAGCAATGGACAAACTGAAGTGACAAACAGAACGCTGCTAAATGGCTTGAAGAAAAGATTGGATGATGCGAAAACAAACTGGATCAACGAGTTACAATCAGTACTTTGGGCTTACCGAACTACTCCCCGAGTACCTATTGGAGAATCACCATACATGCTGGCATTTGGAAGTGAAGCTGTCATACCTGCCAAGTTGGGCCTCCCAACACACAGAGTACTGAATTTCAATTCCCCTGTCAGCGACTTAATGAGAAGACTGGATTTAGACATGCTCGAGGAAGTTAGAGAAGAAGCAGCCATCAGAAATATTGCATACCAACAGCGAACATCTCTATTCTACAATAAGAGGGTGAAGAAGTGCGACCTAAAAGAAGGAGACTATGTGCTGAAGAAAGTAATCCAAAAGCACAACAAACTGGAGGCAAATTGGCATGGACCATACCGAGTTACAAAAGTTGTTTGACCAGGAACTTATCGAATAGCAACTCTAGAGGGAGAGGAGTTTAAGAATGCATGGAACATAGATCACCTACGCAAATATTATCAGTGATGTATATTCCTATGTAATGCAGTTCCATCATTATGAATAAAATGAAGATATTCTGCCAAAATTCTTCCTTTTATTGAGAATTTTTTGGGGAATACTAGTGTTACACACTACTCGGCAAAGCTCCAGACTGCTCAGCAAAATATTCCTAAAAATGCCAAATTCGGTTGGCTAGGAAACAAAATATTCCTAAAAATGCCAAATTCGGTTGGCTAGGAAACAAAATATTCCTAAAAATGCGAACCTGTTTGGCTAGGAAACAAAATATTTCTAAAAATGCCAACCTGTTTGGCTAGGAAACAAAACATTCCTAAAAATGCCAACCTGTTTGGCTAGGAAACGAAATATTCCTAAAAATGCTAACCTGTTTGGCTAGGAAACAAAATATTCCTAAAAATGCCAACCTGTTTGTAGGAAACAAAATATTCCTAAAAAAGCCAACCTGTTTGGCCAGGAAACGAAATATTCCTAAAAATGCCAACCTGTTTGGCTAGGAAACAAAATATGCTCGCAAATGCCAACTTATGTTGGTCGGGAGGTAAGATTACATCCAGAAAGCGATAAAAGTCTACTGACTATGGATGGTCGGAGATAAAAACCCACCATATGTAGTTAGTCAACAAGCAAAATTTACCGATCTTGGTTGGTCGGAAACATTTTATGGGTAAAATTATTTCAAAAAGACTAACTATAGCTGGTCGGGGATAAAAACCCACTAACTGTAGTTGGTCGACATGGAGAATCTAACAACCTTGATTTGTTGGAAACATTTTAAACAACATTTTTATACTCATTACTTTATTATTAAGTGATCGAGCAACAGTATTGATACTTGTAACTTTTTAATTGTTACTGAGTTGGTTGAAAAACAACACATTATTGTTATCTTTTTAACAAATATGCACAAATATAAAGTGTTTGATAATTACAAGACAAATACAATCAAGATTTGCAAACAAAAATGAAAGTCTTTCATTGAATTCAAAATAAATTACATTGATAATAAAATGAAAAGTACATTGATATTGAAATGCCAACTAACTATTACATCAAAAATTCCTATTCTACTAGTCTCTTCCCCTCTGCTTTTGACACAGGTTCCTCGCCAGCAGGTGGATCATTTAAAGACAGAGGAGAATTGATGAAGTTGAGATCCTTCAACATCCTGACATTCATCACGGATGGTCGATCTAAGAGATGCTCGGGACGAGATACCTCGGTTTGAGAATGTAAATTCTAGTCACCGAGATACTTTGAAATTAATCTCCGAGGAATGGCCCGAGCAGGGATCCAACTCATGTCCAGTTTGTATGGTGGCACAGGCAAGTCGAGCAGCCCGGGATCATGGTAGTCCCACAGATAATGACCTTGTTCGAGCTTCAACACACCTAAGGCATTCAGCCAGCCTTGCTTATAGCCCTCATTGTTGGCATTCTGGATACGATCGTCCAAGTGGAATAGTGTTTCGTTGTATCCAGCCATCCAGAACTCCCTGGGCTGTTTGTGGAACTGATATGTTAGCTTCTCCATCTGCTCGTGGAGATTCTTGATGAAAAGCTCCTTATTCTCCAAGACTGACTTCTGCGCAGAGAGCTGTTTTTCCAGGTCCCTAATCTTCTTTGACATATCAGACAACGCTTGGTTCTTCGCCATTAATTGGAAAGCCTGGTTCTCTAAGGCAGACTGAGTCCTCTGTTCCTCGACAAGAACCCGAGCTGCTCTTGCTCGTCCCCGAGGAGCTCTTGCTCGACCACGAGAAGATGAAGAGGTGCCAGAGCTCTTCAAAGTCTCCAACTCGTCCCTCAACTTGAAGTTCTCAACCTCTAAGAATGAAAATCCCTCGTCGGTCACTAGGATCAAGGCACTATAAGTGGAAGCTGCAGACTTCAATTATGACAGCTCCTTTTATAGGTTGTTGTTTTCCTTTTCCAGCAACTCAGCAATCTGTCTGCATTCCTCGACCTCACCTCTCAAGGTTCTCTCCCTTACATCATACCCAGCAAAAAGCTTCTCGTAGCCCTTATCGGCAATGATCTGCTGGTACTTCTTCTCGTACCCCTCATGCAACAAGGTAGTGGATTCTTTGTATTGAAGCTGAAGGTCTTCGAAAGTGCTTTGAAGATCCTCGATCATTTCATAATAGGCAACGTTATTAGCCACTGCTCGATCGAGTAGACACTTTAGATATTGATATGCTTCAACTGCCTGTTCTGAAGCATCTTGGCCGAGGATGTCTACAACTTGCGCTGCACTCAGGTCTGTGTGACCAGCTTTAAAATAATCATTACATTGTCGCAGCAACTTAGAATCATGGGTAGATAGTAATTCCATCCTGGCCAGAAACTAGCAGAGAAAGAAAAAGCAATCATCAATAAGAAATATAAGCAGAGTATGAATAGAAAATAGACAACAGTATGCAAAAAGTTCAAGTTTTATTAGATCATAGTTCAGAGTTACATATTCTGGGTTACATTTGTTAAAGAGAAAGAAAATAAAGATAAACACGAACAATTCTACACCTTCTCCTTATCTCCCAAAACCTTCTCCGGAGGCTGGGATGAAGATGTAGGTTGCTCGCAGGGGATGGATAGTTGCTCGGGCAGCACTGGCAATTGCTCGGAAGAATTGACGATCTGCTGAAGTTTCTCGACAGCGGGCTGAATGGCTGGGGGATGCTCTCCCATCACTATAGAAGATTCTTCTGAGGCAACTTCGTCCTCTTCAAGCTCTTCTGGGGTTGGAGGGGTACCAGGAATGTGTTGTTGGAAAAGCTCAGAAGATTCATCAACCTTCATTTCCTGGAGAGCTGCAACCCATCCATCTCTGAAGTACTTCAGGCTGCCATAGTCCACTTGTGATACCATGGCAGCCAACCCTTTGTTCCACCCCTTGTCCCAGCCAGCGCTGAAGGACTTCTTCACAGCCATCTTCCTCTTCAATTTCTCTGAGGAGAGCTGCTCGTACAGCAGGTTCTCAGCAACCTTCAATTTATTTTATGCCTCCTCTTTCTGCCGACCTACTTCCCGAAGTCGAGCCAACTCCTCCTCGGCAGCCTTGAGTTTATCTTCAAAATCTCCAGCAGTGTTGAGCTTCTTTTCAAGCTCCTTATTAGCCCTCTCCAGGGCATTTATTCTCTTCTCCAACTCCTTGGAGGCATTAACAGCTCGAGCTTTTTCTTGCTCGATGGAAGCAAACTTCTTCTCCCAGACAGCCTTATCAGTGGCATACTTCTGGCGAGAGTCTTCCAAGGACTTGATAGCCTCTTCCAGAGCTCCCTCCACACTGGACGAGGAGCATGAAGCTTTAATTGCTTCATCCTTCTTCAAGATTATGTTAAAGCAGATCGTCAACTGTGAACATAAATGACAAAGGAAATATGAAAATTGAAAGTAAGAAGACTTACAGAAGCAAGGTGACGAGCAGCTAGTGAGTTGACCATGTCCCGAGTAAGGTTTTCTTTAGTACCTTGGACCTCGGGAATGATCCAAAACTTTACCGAGCTCATGGCAGAGCTCGGGGGAACAAAAGTTGGAACCTCAGTTCCAGTAACTGGGGGCTGAGTGATGGTATCAGCCAAATTGACCGAGGAGCTCTTCTTCAGCCTCCTCGGGGGAACAGGAACGGATTCAACTAAGGAAGAACCCTTGGTCGGTGAGATCACAATCACCTCTCCAGGAGCAGCAGACCTACTCGGAGCCACTGCGAGCTTCTCAGCAACCTTCACAACTACAGCAGCTGAGGGAGGTGCATCATTTTTCTTCGTCCCCTCCCTTGGGACATCAATCCTACTCCTTTTTGCCTCCCCAGAACCGGAGGCAGTTTTCTCAAACAGGGTAGGAGGTCTTCTCTTCTTCATCCTTTCACTTAAAGGAATATGGGATTCAGGCGATGAGCTTGTGGAAGCTGGTATTGGCTCTGATTCACTTATCACTGGACGAGTAGTGAAAGAAGTGGTGTAGCTCTTGTACTAGAGCAGATACGAAGCCGACCTAATGTGCTCGTCGGCAACACTCTGATGCAGACTCCAGATAAGTTTCAGATGTCTTACATTAACATCTACTTCCTTTGGGCACTTTCTTTTGTTATCAACTGCAAATAAACAAACATTGAGATATCAGTGGCACATTTTATCAAACATAAAAGAAACATGATTTCAAAATAAATAAAATGAAATAAAAATAACCAATCCCATTGCCATAAGGAGGGCATCTGGGACCCTGGTAAACCTCATCTTCAGTTAATGGAGGGTGTTGCCAATTTTTATGACAACCCCGTGTTCAAAATAATCCCTATTGGCATCAGGGAAATTGACTACTAAGGCTCTATTTAAAAATCTAGTTTTTAAATAAAAAATATTATCATTAACTGCCCATCTATAGCAGTACATGATTTCTGGAATTCCTATGCGAGTTCCATGGACTTGATTTAATTTATGCACCGCATTAACTATTCTCCATGTGTTGGGGGCTATTCTCGCAGGAACGACGTCAAAATAATGACATAATTCCAGACACAAGGGATTTGGTGGAAAAGAAAATCCACACTCAGCAATAAAAAGGCTGGGGAACCAATGTCCCTCAGCCAAATTGAAATAATCAAAAGGCTCAGAAAACTCTTCCAAGACAACCCAAGAGGGAATGGAAAAATTAGAGCGAAACTTTTCAAGAGACTCAACAGAGTAAACCACGATGATGAATAAAAGAAATGAAGAAGAAAGAAGAAGATCTTACAGAAAAAGAGTAGAGTTGTTGACAACGAACGATGGAAGAGACGAACACACAAGAGAGTAGAAGACAATGAAAAACTCGAAAACACAAATTTGAAAAGTAGAAGACGATGGGAGTATCTGTGAAGTTTAAATACCTTGCCTTGGGAAATGGTGAAGTAATGATTACAAAAAAGGATGATTACGTTACCAACGACTAAAAAGATGAAAAGTGGCGCGGGAATCAAAGCGGGCAACAGCGGCTAAAAAGACGAAAAGTGACGCGGGAATCGAAGCACGCAGAAAAATCCAAAAAAATATGATTCTACGAATTGGGAAGGAGAAATAAATACAAGGAAAATGCTCCTAAAAATCAGGAAGACTATTTAAAGCTTCCATATTCCGAGAAAGAATGTTCCATACTCCTCAAATTTTAAACTATAAAACATTGGGGGCTTCTGTTGATACCAAATTTAATCTGCTGACATGGACCAATCATATGAAGACACATGGCTATCTATATGACAACAACAAGCACTTCCGAGAAGATCACACGCTCCGAGGAACCATGTTACTCCGAGGATCTCATACGCTCCGAGGAACAGACCTCTCCGAGGAACTCTTTAGCACCGAGAAGCTCAAGCGGTCCGAGCAACTCAGGCGGTCCGAGCTGCACCTCGAAACAGGATACCAACAGTTTAACTGCTCATTAAATGCTTATCATTCAGACGAACACGTAAAAAGGGCATTAAATGTATTACCCTTTCATATGTATATCATTTAATGTATTACCCTTTCACATTACAACCTCAGGGCTGTAAATACATTGTACAATCCTCATTGTGAAAGGGATTCGAACCCCAGACCGGAATTTCTTGAGATAACTTGTAATCAATAATTCCCATACAAACAGCAATACTAAAACAGTGGACGTAGGCCATTCTTATAAGGCTGAACCACTTTAAAAACTCTTTGTCGTATTTATTTATCTGTGATTGAATACTTAGAGTGATCTAATTTTTTACATCAACAGCGACCAAGGAGTAAGTTAAAGAAGTCAGGTATATTAATGACTTAGAATTTAATTTAAGGGAAAATAAGACCAGCCCCTAGTGTGATTTTTATGGATCCCATAACCTCTCGTCGGGTATTATCATAGGCGTGCATAGTGACAGAAGTTAGAGTGAGTTCATTGACCCTTTTTCCCAGGCAGTTAAGGTTCCTTAATGGGTAAATGTTCAAAGAAGACCTGTTGTCAACAAGTGTTAGCGTAACTATTTTTCCCATAACTTCGATGGAGATATTGAGAGCGTATTTATGGTCAAGACCAAACTTGGATATTTCCTCCTCGAAGAAGGAGGGGAACCTTGTTATAGTCAGAGATCCAACCATATGAATGGCTTCTTCAGGAGTGGTAATGGAAAGAACCATGAGTCATGTGAGAAGTTTTATTAGAGCATTACTATGCAGTTTGGAGGACATAAAAAGCCCCCATAGAGTGATATTGTACTAGGTCTTTTTAAGTTACTCGAGGACCTTATTTTTTTATCAGTCTCGGCATCGAGAGTTCTCCATTTCCCTTATCTGTATTTACTAATGGGAGGATTAAATCTTGGTAGTGCCTCTTGGATCGGGTCATATGATTTATAAAGGTAGGGAAGAACAAAAACTCGGTATCTTTATCCACCTCAAGCGCATTGATACCTTCTTAATCCCTTCTAGAAATTCTCCAAAAGAAATCATTCCGCATAATGAGGCAACTGAGTTCGCTTCTTTATCGTTTGATTCATTATCTGTGCTATCAAAATCATCGACCCACCTTGTGGTAGAAATTTTATCTTTTCATCAAAATTCAATGCATTCCACAACCTTTATGACCTCGTCTTATAACTCTTCCCATTCAGCACTGAAGTGTTGGAAGGAAGGGACTAGATGCCCTTGGACTTTTAAAACCATGAGCAGCTTGAGGGAAGTATGTATTTCCCTCTTATTGAAAAATACATCATGCATAACCTACACAATGTCATCCAAACTGAATTCTTCCTCTGGTATAAACCATTCATCGAATTACTGGGTCCACTTTCGAGCTTCCATAAACATGTTGCTGATCGTTTCACAGTTGTTCTCTCCAAGGGTCATTTCTGAGGGAATTTCATCCTAAATTCCAAAAGATGATCTAAAACTACAGGCAGTTCCGTGCCTCCCCTTTCTGAACATATAGTTATGTAGGCCCTAATAGAGCTTGATCAGTAGGATTCTCAAGATATTGGAGGAAGAAAGGAATTTTTTTAAGGGTTTGGTTGAAATGGTGAATAAACTGGGTGTTTTGATGGACTTAATTATAGTGGAAGGGTCGAATTTCATATTTTCTTCCAAGAGGATGGTATTTACCTCGATCCGGTGCACAGGGAGAGAGTTATGAGTGGTGTTGGGCTTTGGATTAGCTAGAGGGGGAAATCATCCCCGATCTATGAGGCTTTGGATGGCATTAATTAGATAAAAACACTAATAGATGGTGTGCTCGATGATTTAGTGGAAGTCACAACAGGTACCATGCTTGAAATTTTCATAGCAGGTTGAGATATGTTATTGATTGTTGAGACTGCAGAACTGGACGACTTATTATACTTACGAGTGCTGAATTGCCCGATTAACCTCTCCAGCTTCGATTCCATTTTTTGAGTTGTGACCCCTTCTTTGATTTTTACCCTTACTTCCCAGACGACTCTAAAATGGGGATAATACTGGCTTCCCATTGAAGTTCTGATATGTGGAAGGAAGTTATTCTTCACAATTTTTACATGTTCTTCTGATGGTCGATTTATCATGGTGGCGTCCTTCTCCCTCAATCTTCCGATAAAATTGCTAACCGATTCACTCGAGTTTATTTTATTAGTTCCAGGTGTCGACTAGTAACCTCTATCTCTTTGTTGTACTTGTACCGAGTTATGAATTCTCAGGCCATGTCTTCCCAACTATGGATTCTGGATTCCTCAAGTGACAGGAACCATCGGAGGGTAGTTTATTTGAGAATTTATTGGAACATCTATGCAATTATCTCGTCTAATGTTCCAAAAAGATTCATAACACAGTGGTATCTACGTAGTGTAACACCCCGTATTTTTGTACATTTAATATTTAATTAATTCGGGAATTTTAAATTACTTGTGTATTGTAATTTTAATTGAATTAATTATGGCAATATATATATTTAAATATTAATCGGGGAGTGAATGGTTAATGTTTAGGGAAATTTATTTA
Organism: Sambucus nigra; assembly: GCA_949130495.1. Classification (NCBI taxonomy): domain Eukaryota; kingdom Viridiplantae; phylum Streptophyta; class Magnoliopsida; order Dipsacales; family Adoxaceae; genus Sambucus; species Sambucus nigra. The sequence continues at coordinate 314,074,968 of OX422213.1, forward strand.
CTAATAATTTAATTATGTCATTTCGAGTATTAATGACGAGGTATACACTTATCCCATCCGGGAGTCGGTATAGACTAAATTGGGTGTGAAATAAGGATTTTTATAATTAATTCGGACTCCAATTCTGAGTGCGCGGTTGAGTCCGGATGGGTCGATATAGTCAGAAAAGAGTACCTGGGGGTAGTAATTGGGTCTCGGGGTAATTTTGGGCATAGCCGGGCCCACACGGGGTGAGTTGGGCCACTTTAATTAAGCCCATTAGGCTAAAAACGGGATGGAGGGTTTTTAACCTAAGTGAGCGATTAGGAAATCAGCATCCAACACAACTCTAAACATAGGGTTTGAGAGGGGATTTGGGGGAAAGAAAATCAAGAACAAATTGGAGGTTTTTGGAGCCAAATTGAGGGACGGCAACAACGGATCAGACACTACAAACACTTTGAGGCAAGTGGTCAACTATTTTGATTCTTAAAGTGTGATAATCAATTCATATCATAGTGATGTGTAAACCAAAATTCGTTTTGGGGATAAATGGGTACAAAAAGGGGTTTTGTTAATGGAACCATTGAATGAAATTTAAGGTAAGAATTAGTTGTGATATATAATTCTGAGTATGATTATCTGGTTTGAATGAGAAAAATCGGAATATAAAAGGATGGAATTTGAATTTGAAATTGGGATTATACCCTAGAAATTTGTGTTCTTGGGTGGGTCAAGATTCATAGTGTTAATGATGTTAAAAGGTTTAGATGATATTTTTAGTTCATAAGAAATGTTATGAGATGATTAATAGACTGATTTGAGGTTGGTTTTGAGGAAAGAAACCTTGAAATTTCGTTAATGGTCGAATTCAGCAAGGTAGGAGCGCTGGCACGAAGGAATCGATCGATCGATCGGGGGCATCGATCAATCGACGATGGGAAATTCTGGGCAGTTCGACCTTGGGTGAGATATAAGGGGGAATTAATTATAAAATAATTTCCATACAATTATTAGTGGTAAATAATTGTGAAACAAATATTCCTAGCAATTATGGGAGAAAGTAATTGGGACTAGGATGAATTTATGTGGGGCATTTAATGGATGAATTTGAGAGAGTTCATTCCAAACTAGTGAGGTACGGATCAAGTGAGTGAATCCGGGTATATTGGTCATGCGACCCCAAGGTAGTGAATTAAGTTTGGAGATAAACTAAGTAATTTAGAGTCGAGATATAGACTCGGGAAATATTTAATTTCGGGTCAAGTGGATCGAGTCCGGGTATGTTAATTATTATAGGCAAATATAATTGGGAAAATTATAGAAATAAAGGTGTGACACATTGTAGGCGAAAATGTGGGTATTATATTATGAGATGTAAATTGGACCAAGTGAGCGAGTCCGGGTATGTTGGTTAAGTGACATCAAGGCATTAAATTAATTATTGAGATAAAGTAATTAGTTTGGAGTCGGAACATTGACTCGAAAAATGTTGAGGTACGGGTCAAGTGAGAGAGTCCGGGGATAATGGTTGGGTGACACCAAGTTATTAAATTAATAAATGAGATAATTACTTTAATTATAGTCGGATTGTAGACTCGGATATGTGTTGATTAATTAATGTGTAAATTAATTTAATAAAAGTCGGATTGTAGACTCGGGTAAGTATTAAATTAATGGGTGTAATAATTAATTTGATTAGAGTTAGACAATAGACTCGGGGAGATATTAAATTAATATGTATGATAGTTAATTTAATTAGAGTTGGGTGATAGACTCGGGGAGACGGTAAATTATTAAGTGAGAAAATTAATTACGTTGAGTTGAGCCACAGACTTAGGAAATTTCAGGCAGTATACGGGATATTTAGTACACGATAAGGCCAGGGTTATAATATATATATATGGTATAGTGATAGTATATATATATATATATACGTGTCTATTGTGCGTGACATTTAAATTTCAGGCAGTATACGGAATTTTGAGTACACGGTAAAGCCGGAGTTTATATTATATATATACGGTGTAGTGATAGTATATATATACGTGTATATATTGTGTGTGACATTAAATATCAGTGACTATATATTTATTCAAATTATATACTCTAATGCTATCAAGGGAGGTTGCGCGATGTGGGTGAATCCCCTAGCTTGAGGAGTAGGGTGAGTATATCCCCAGGTCATAGCGTCCGGTACATGAGTGAGGAGATTATCTCACTTTCAGGAAGGAATATGACCGCCTCCAATTCGTTATGTAGTAGACCAGGTTGGTGAGCGAATCCAACTTGGAAAACTAGGTTTTGTGAGCACACCTAGTGAGATGGCATTTTAGAGTGAATAATCCGGTGAGGGTATACTCGAAAGGATGGATACACGTATGATATATGTGTGGATGTTAGTAAAGGTACGTATAATATGGTAGTAAATATTATATTTAGGTGATAGTACAGTGTGTGATGTATTTACCTTATATAACTCGGGTTACGGTTATATGCTGTTAATTAATGAGAAATTAATTAAGTTATTCATTTGCTGGAATAATACAGTGTGTGATGTATTTACTTTGTATAACTTGTGAGACGGTTATAGGCTATTATTTAAGAGGAATTAATTAAGTTAATTGTGAAATAACTTATAATTCAAGAATCATTATACTCGGGTTAGAGTAATATGGTAAGGGAAGGATGTATCAGGACTAGTTAGACGGGGTAGTACAACTAGGAGGGGTTAAGGTAACCGGTATGTGTGCACAATAGTGGAGGGGTGAGAATGTCCTCAAGGGAGTGCGACACTAACTTAAATATGAAGCGCATTCATGCATTTTAAATTACAGCAGTTAATTCACTTGCTAAATATTTTCAAAATGTTTTGGGTTCTAACCTTTGCTATAAAACTATTTTCAAAACCTTTTAGGTGTCCAGTCACAGGGAGGCCAGGATCGATATTCTATTCCAGAGACACGGAGCTGCGGCACATGTGGATGCTAGCAGGAGTTTGGATTAGACGCATCATTCATTCATTCCTAGAGTAGGAATCTTGTATTAGTCTCAGTTTTATTTGGGGCTTGTCGCCCAGACTTCTCGGTACAGTTTTCAGGTGTAATTCATTCAGGTGTTGAATAATTATATTGGATTATTTATTTGGTGGCCGGTGATTTATTCGGCAAGTTGTGTATATATAATTCAGTATATTTTCATTCAGTTGTGTGAATGGTTTATATTTTTATTCCGCATGTATTGTTTTGTTTAATTAAAAAGTTGAAATTGGCACCAGTTTTTGGAATACTAGGTGGTTAGTAAGTTTTAAAAAGTTTTCGACGGTGATGCTAAAGATGATCCAACTGGGATTCCTGTTTTAATTTGGTATAGGACTGATCACCTAGTATTTTATTAGGCGGGGTGTCACACGTAGGTGTATATATGAAGGTCTGATGCCTTCGAACTTCTCGATAGCTGGGATTTTGAATATCTATGACAACCAAGATTTAGGATAGGGAGACATGTTGTAGGCCCCATTTTATTTAAGGTAAAAACAAATTTTCTTTCAAAAACCTTTTTGCAAATTTAACACGCACCAAGTTTGTGAACCAATTTCAATTCAGTCAAAAATTTATCTTGTTTAATCCTAAACATGCATCTAGGTGATTAGAGCAAGTACAACAAAGTTAAATTCACAATGTCGGATGTATGAGGAAGCCACACAGGGAAAAAACCTCGGACGGACCAAGCCAAACAATCACTATGATACGGTTTTACAAAGGAAGACAGACAGACTTGCACAATGAATCTATCCCCATAAGCCTTAACGCTCTTCTTATCTTTAACTACTTCTCCATAGTGCCCACATAGAAATCCTTCCACGATACTCGTTCACAGTACATACGTCCAGGAGTGCCTCGGTGTCCACCGATGCAGCTTAGTAACCGTCTACGATTCTGAACGCGATGGGCCTTCACCATTTCTTCACCGTAAAACCCAGCAAACAATGTTCAACAGAGATGAACAAACTCCAGATGGTGCAAACAAGATCTCTATAGCAATTATATATGAAATCTCGGATCTTTCTTATGTAGAAAAATGTCACTGTTCTAAACTATATTTTGGTTTTGCACACTACGAAATTCTGAGAGAAAAATGCCATAAATAAAAAACTTAAGTCCGCAAGTCGTTCTAACGAGATCCCCATGTTGTTCTAACGATAGTGAGATGTCATTCGAATGACATCACATGTCGTTTGAACCACTTAAACCAAATTTGTGTTTCATACAACTCTTAATATCAGATAAGCTCAGAATAAATGATTTAAAACATTTTGAAAACATTTTTAATAAAGTTTCCATCCATTAAAACTCTTTTCGAAATCCATAAACATAATACGTTCATACCTGAGAGAAATTCGGAATGCCATCTGAATGAAGACGTGAAATGTGCACCAATAAAACTCAGCATGATATATCGTTGAAGATTTTCCGCTACGTCTTCTAAATAAACACACTATAGACTTTGTGGGTATCATGATTCAAACAAGTTTTGTTTCGGGAATTAGTCAATTACTTACAAATGGACTCAATTAGAAATTTTGTCCTTACAAATATCCCCTTTGACTATTCCGGGATAAAACCCAAACAATGAAATGCCTAAGTCGGTCCGTCAAGCCGTATGACACATAAATCCAATCCCATAAAACTCCAAATCAAAAATTACAGGAAAAGGACTAGTATATGAAGGTTTGACAAGTATGAGCTATCTGAATGTGATGTAGTCTTGAAATCTCGAATCTCTGAATCATACCTACACACATGAAACAGACAAATACCCAGTGAAGTATGGAGGCATAAAAAATATAAAAATACCAATATGTAAATCAAACCATTTGTTAAACATATGAGAAAAACCTAATACTAATATATACAATACAACATGATACCAATAAAATATAAATATAAATATAAATATGATCAAAACATGATATCAATTAGCAATTCTACAAGAGCATATGCGCTCATCAAACAAACTTTCCCCTAGATCACATACCATCTCTCCCCCTTTTTGTCTCGAATAGACAATAAGTGAAAAAGATAAACAAACAATCACATATCTAAAATGAGAATAATCAATGAACCATATCTAGATAAACATGAAAATCCAGCTAATAATAATCACAAAGTACTAAATCGTAGCTAGCAAATGGTCACAAAAAGTGAATCATCAATCTAAGCAAGATGTGACTAAACAAAGCAACCCAGTATAAGAATCAAAGCTTGAATAAGCACTATCGATTGCATATAAACTGTCCAAATGAAACCAGAAGTACTAAAACAGAATGAAATCATCTCATATACAAAGCAAGTACTGAAATAGAATAAGGCTCAAAAAATAGAGACATGGTCGTTCGAACAACTATGCCATGTCGTTTGAACGAGGTCAATTATGACCCAAAATAGTAAGCTATCATTTGAAGTAACTATCTAATGACCCTTCTAATGACCATACCTGACAAAATTAATGCCTCGAAACTCGTGTCATTTAAACCAGTCTTTGAGTGACTTGGAAATGTCGTTCGAACGACGTCCAGAAGTCGTTTGAACGACTTCAAAATTTTCTATACTCTAGTGCTAAAAATGTCCAAGTTTTTCCCAGTGAAAAAATATCATGAAAACAAGTATTGGAAATACGAAACAATAGCAAAACAGACTCAAAACAGGAAAATAAAATAAACAAAACAATGTGAGTTTCATGCTAACATATTGTCAATGTTCTTAGACATGAATATGGAATGAATGGGAGTGAATTACAACAAATGAGTCACACTATAAACACATCAAAACGATTAAGAAGCTCTAATTGATAGCTAAATGTTATCAAACTTAGTTTTAACCATATGTGACAATTAATATTGAGCTAAATGAACTAAACAAACATCATGCACATAAATCCAAAATTTTGATGATTCTACAAATAATAGCATCATGAAATGATTTTTCAACATTAGGATTCGTGGTGCAAACCCATTTATTTTACTATCCAAACAACCTCATATATTCATATTTTCTTTTCCAAGATCTTTTAAGGTTTCTATTTTTCTCGACTTAGAGAAATCCCATTGGTCCTATTTTGGCATATGATTCCTTTTATTGACTTAATTTTGTTTTTCTCGGGCTCTTTCTCATCATTTTTTCAATGTAAGTAATATAAAACCTCACGAAAAATGGTTCTTACATGCACACCTACTCCTAAGTCTTATTACGCATAGATGACAAAATTATGACAAGAGGGTCTCACTAAACTCAAATATACATCGAGATGTCAAACATTCGTATAAAATCGTATATGTGTGCAATAATGGCATATATACAAAGTCGGATCCGAATGCAAATCAACTTCGAAACAACCCATTAATCAATGGTTAAGATCATTCAATGCATCAACAATTATGACCAAATTTCCTAGCCATGTAAATAATGAAATGATGGGGGTCCAAGCATACCAATATGCCACATCAAACATGAAAACTCATGACACAAAAATAAAATAAACTCGTGACCAATAAAAATACACCAATTTCTGTTTATTTGTGTTTTTTCGAAATATTTTTGACTCAAAAGTTAAAATCTTTTTGTATTTTCTCAAAAATATATGAAACCAAAAATCTTTTTGTATTTTTAAAAAATATATGAAATCAAATTTCTTTTTGTATTTTTTAAAACTTTTATCAAAGAAAAATCTTTTTGTATTTTTCAAATAAGACTCAAATAAATGAAAAAAATATAATACAAAGTAATACACATGTCATAACACTAGTAAAATATAAATCATGAAGCACAGACCAGTGTATGACAATCATGGCAACACAATCATCCTTTATATTTATCATGGGAAGAATCAAGAGCAACCAAACAAGAACCATAAAGTTTAATTCCTAAAGCCTCTAAGTCCAATTTCCTAACCCAAGTAGGTTTATAACTATGCATGGGGGTTTTGGGAATCGAAACGACTTTATTCCTGAACTTCTTAGGAGCATTTTTAAGGTCATAACAAAAATGCTTAAGTTGACCCTTCCTACCGCAATGTGTGCAAGTATAAACACGACGAGGAATGTGGCCTATAAGTGGACCTCTCCTAACATTCCTAGTTGGCTCTCTCCCACGATTGGTATTGGCTTTGTGAATAGGAACAATGCAATAATCGTAGCCTATACAACACCTATCTTCCTTGATTTGGATGGTACCTAAAATCCTATCCAACTTTTCCGACCATGTCTTCAAATCAAGCTTCACCTTACTCGACTCTCTCAATATCTCCTCAAGATCACTAATCCTAGACTCAAGAAAATGCCTAGACTCCTCAAACTCTAGAATATCTTTCTTCAAAGCCTCCATAAAACCACGAAGTCTATCTATCTCTCAACGTATTCTATTTTCTCCCTAAGAGTCTTCTCCTGTGCCCTAAGATCCTCAATCAAAGCAACATTATTTTCTACGGCACGTTCATTCAACTTAGCTTGCAACTTTAAGTTTTCTTTTTCAACCTTATCGTTTCCTTATACAAATCATTAAATGCAACTTACAGCTCTCCCACATCAATCTACTCTTCCTCTCTAGCTGCATGCTCACTTACTTGGGATTCGCACTCAACGACCTCAGAAGTGTCATTCACAAGAGAATCTTCATGAGAAGATTTATCGTCGTCGCTCACATGACATGACATGAACGCTACAAAGTTATGCTCAATGGGGGAACTCTCTCCCTCTTCTAGTTCACTATCACTTAAGGTGATGTTATATGCTATCGGTTTCTTTCTCTCTTTCTTAAGTCTAGTGGGACATTCTGCTACCTTATGACCATAACCCTCACAAACAAAACACCTATCTGACTCATCCATTTTAACATTCTCACTTTTATTCTTTGGGGAGGGATCAACCTTGTTGTTATTAGATTTCTAAAGTCTTTTGGCATCTTTCTATTTCTTTTGTAACTTAAGAAACTTTTTGAACTTCATTGACAACAAGGCTACGTCCTCAAAATTGGAATCAGAATCATCATTCGAAACTTTAGACTCCTCCTTTCGAGCTTTCAAAGCAATTCCCTTTTCTTTCTTTGGCACTTGCTTGGATCTAGACATGTCAAGCTCATATGTTTGTAAGTCACCACAAGCTCTTCTAGTTTTGTTGATTCAAGCATACCTAAGGAGTTTAAAACGGTCACTTTGGGATCAAATCTACTAGGCAACGACCTTAAGATTTTCTTTATGACTCGGTTGTCGGGTATTTTCTCTCCCAAATTAAACGACGAATTGACAATATTGGATAATCTAGCGTAAAACTAATCAAACGACTCACTCTCTAACATTTTTATTATCTAAAACTATGTAGTGAGGTTTTGAAGTTTAGGCGCCCTAATCGTGCTAGTGCCCTCATGAGTAAGTGTAAGAATATCACAAGCCTCTTTTGAAGTTTCACACGTCATGATTTGATTATACTCTTCCAGTGTGACATGTGAAGAAATAACATGAAGACCTTTAGAATTATAAAGTGCAGGTTTATGTTTCGCTTCGGTCTACGACTCAATAGGTTTTAAATTAGTGGCATCTCCCTCTCGTGTGACCGGTGATGATCAACATTTTTCAACTGATAACCAAATCAACTGCTAACCAAACACGCTCATCAATTGATTTTTAAGCATTTATCACTCGCATTTTCCAATAAGCATAATTTGTTCCCTCAAAAACAGGAGTTTTAAAACTATGAAAACTTTCGAAATTCATCCTTAAAAGCATAATGGATCAACATGCACAAAATTTTTTTCTAGCCCTAATACCAATTTGAAGGCCCCTTTTTCAAAATATGATTTAAGGTGAAAATAATTTTTATTTCAAAAACCTTTTTTCAAATTTAACACGCACTAAGTTTGTGAATAAATTTCAATTTAGTCCAAATTTTATCTTGTTTAATCCTAAATACGCATCTAGGTGATTAGAGAAAGTAAAACAAAGTAAAGTTCACAACACCGAATGTACGAGGAAATCACAAAGGGAAAAAACCTCGGATGGCCCAAGCTATACAATCACTATGATACGGTTTTACAAAGGAAGACAAACAGACTTAAAAAACGACTTGATCCCCACAAACCTTAATGATCTTATTTTCTTTAATTTCACCTCCACAATGCCCATACAGAGATACTTTCACGATACTCATCAGCAAAACACGCATCCACGAGTGCCTCGGTGTCCCCTTAGGCAACTGTCTATATTTTGGAACACGACCTTCACCATTTTTCACCGCAAAACCCAATAAACAATGTTCAACGGAGATGAACAAACTCCAGATGATGCAAATAAGATCTCTATAGAAATTGTATATGAAAGATCGGATATTTATACACTAAGGATGGTTTTAGATTTTGAAAACCTTAGAAAAATTATGCTGAAAAATGCCACTGTTCTAAACTGTATTTTGGATTCGCGCACTATGAAATTCTGAGAGAAACATACCTTAAATAAAAAACTTAAGTCGGCAAGTTGTTCTAAAGAGATCCCATGTCGTTCTAACGACAGTGAGATCTCGTTCGAATAACATCACATGTCGTCTGAACAACTTAAACCAAAGTCAGTGTTTCATACGACTCTAAACAACAGATAATCTCAGAATAAACGATTTAAAACAAACGATTTAAAACATTTTAAAATCATTTTTAATAAAGTTTCCATCCTTTAAAAATCGTTCTAAGCTCCATAAACATAATGTGTTCATACCTGAGAGATATTCGGAATGCAATCTGAATGAAGACGTGAAATGTGCACCAATAAAACTCGGCATGATATATCTTTGAAGCTTTGTCGCTATGTCTTCTAAAAAAACATGTTATAGACTTTGTGGGTATCATACATATATAAAAATCTATCTATGTCTCAAACAAGTTTTGTTCCGGGAATAAGTCAATTACATACAAATAGACTCAATTGGAAATTTTATCCTTACACATGTGGGTGTAATCCACATAGTTCCTTGAGATTTTGACTTGGTTAAACTTTTTAGACAACAACTTGAGGTCTTCTTTGACCTTTTTCAACTCATCCTCTTTGGGATCGACAAGAACAGGCACTGGCAGATTACCCTCTGGTTAGGCAAGATTTGGTATCTACAACTGAGCTGGTGATGGACCGTTAGAAGGTGGGGCACACGAGACATACCAGTACTCTTTTGAAACCTACATAAATTCTGGAGCTTGTGGACCCCTAGAATAAGGAAGATGATAACGAGCTCCGGATCCTCATCTAAACCCCTATTTCGTTGCATCTCTTGAACCTATGCTTGAAATTTTTTGATCTTGGAATTGAGTTGAGTAAGGACTGCCATCAGATCTATTTGTACATTTGCATTCCGATCAACGTTCTCCATGGATAGTCTTTACAGGGATTGCTCGAATTTTGTAAAATCATCGGAGGAAGCAGTAGAGCTCCTGGGTAGCTTGAGTGAGGATTTGAGCATATAAAGAGCTCGGCCAAGATTGGGGTATGCGATCGCACCTGAAAGGGAAAATAATTTTTGTGGCTATTTAAATGAAAAAGGGAATATTTTTTGTATTAATATATTTTTTGAAAATAAGAGAAAATATTTTTGGTATTTTTGAAAAAAAAGGAAAAGAGGAAATTCCTCGGTATAGTTATTATTATTAGGCTCCACTTGTATTATGTTCTGCCTATGGTGAAAGTGAAATGCTAGACAAGACTTGAGATGGGGAAAATGTAGGGTATGAGATGCAAGCATGGCTTGACTTGTTTCTAGAATCACGGAGTGGGTACTATTTTAAAAATGGGCAAAATAGTGCAAAAATTTAGGTGGTAAGATGACCCAAAATTTCGGCAGAGTTTCTCGTTAAAACTGGAAACTATGTATGAGTATCCTAGGGTAAATGCCTATATGAGGTTGATGCATTGAGAGGGTAGTGAAAAGGTTCCCCCTTTGGCATGACTTCCATGATATACATTTTGCCTATAGGGGCACGCATTCATCGGTACGTGTGGACAATCCATTTAATATACCCCAGTGTACCTGAAATTCCTCACGATATACCGCATGGAGATGGTAAGTGTAAGAGGAGATATACTCGACGCACGTGAATGAGTTCCCTACTATATACCTCCTGTTGTGAGTTCGATCAAGCAATACAATACAAAGAGAACCATTCGATATACGTCGAAAGTACTATACCAATGGAATGTGGAAATCATATCTCTTAGGTTAATCGCACCCCGTAGGATCGGCACCCATCATGAAGTGATCCCCCAGTACGGGATTAAATTTTGGTCAAAGTGTAATGCTCAAGTGATGTAGTGTGCAAGAATACATGAGTCTTGATTAGTATTTTATGGAGAGTTTTATGTATGGTAAGAGAGAGAAATACAACTATGAGAGAGAGATCATAGAATATACAAGAGTAGTATAGGATGATGGAATAAACAACAAAAGTAAAACTAACAAGTATGTACATGAAGCATGTAGCATGTAGCGTATATAAAGAGTGATGGCATATACAAAGTGTGAGGCATGTGAATATACACAAGTGAGTGGAAAGTATATGCAAAGTGAGAATGACATGTGAATATGTGTGAGTGAAGAAAATATGTGGATATATACAAGTGGAAAAAATGTGGAAGTGGGTGCTAGTGATACTAAGCATGGATATCTATAAGTGATATGGATCATATGCAAGTGTGAGTAAGTGGGGTAAAACATGGTAACTATACACAAGTGGATAAAGCATAAAGCATGTGATAGAACATATAGTATATACATTTAATGAGGAAATGATCATGGTGGAGAGAAGGATATAGACATCATGATATGAACAAGGCATATATACAATATGTAAGTATGAGAGTAAAAAGAATATACAAGTGGAGGTACATATACACATGTAGAAAATAGAGAAAGAAAGAGGAAAAAAAATCGATGTGAAATAGAGTCTATTCCTCTGAAATAAGAAGATCCCCATAGGAGTTTCCATTGTGTCCATTCGTAATTCCTTTTGTCTAGACTCACCCTAGAAGGAGAGAATGTAAAATTTCTTGATATATGCAACGATTCGAGGGTGGAAGTCCTCTTTCCGCCACTCATGTGATCTTCGCATGCTACCACAAATAAAAATCGGCCGTTATCAAAAGGGGAGGAAGAGATATAAAATGGAGTCGCCAGTCTATTTTTCTCAAAATAGGCAAAAGAATGTATTCATTCCCAATAGGATGATATCAAAGACAACATGATGCATACGAAACCAAATGAATTGAGGGTTCGGGGACTAAGTTACGAAATGGGAAGGTTTAAGCACCCATTCCACCCTTTCTGTCTCTCATGGGATATAATAATGTTCTCCTTTTTATCCAAGATGTGACTCATGTGTATAATGTGTCTGATGTGGAAATAAGTGAGAAAAGGACGTCATCTACTCACGTAATGGAAAGGATAAAGAAGAGTTATCTTAAGGAGTATACAAAAAGAAAGAGAATAATAGGAAAATACGATGTTAGCAACCACCAAATCATGACTCGCTATGAGGAAGTGAATGTGCATATCGGATGGGAACATTAATTTATAGGCGTATACATATGCGCAATACAACTAAATATGAGATTTAAAAAAATTTACGCAATGAAAAAAATAGAACTCGAATCCCAATAATGGTTCGGGATGACTATGTAGCCAAAATAAGCATCAAAGTTCACGTAGTTCGATATATTACAAGGGTGGGGTTTATCCCATAAACTCTAATTTAGGACTCTTTTTTAGTTGGTTTTGAATAAAATATGCTCAAGTGTAAGAGTGTAAGAAAGAAACGAAGTCTTACTTTGGGGATTATAGGGGAACCTTTTTTTTTTGTCTTTTTTATTTTATGAAAATATGTTTTTTGTGTACTAATAATAAAAAAGGAGAGTAGTTGAGGTGACAAAGTGAAATAAAGGAAAAAAATATCAAAAGTGAAAGAAAAAGTAAATGAATAACACTAATTAAATGAAATTTAAAAGGGTAAGAATAAACTTCCTATATAACTTTGCTATAGATTTTGAAGAAGTACGCTTGTTTTTATGGTGATAGAGTAAGGGTAAGATGGGTGGGAAAACGTGGGGTGAAAGTGATGTAAGATGAGTGGATAGAATGTTTGGAAAAGGAATTTTCGAGATGATGGCCCACTGATTTCGAGGGAAAGAGTGTTCTGATTGCTGAAAAAGGGGTCCTTGGGAATGAGGTCATGACCTCCTTAAATAGAAAAAAATTAGGGTTTATGGGTTAGCTGATTGGCATAGGTCATATCCTACCTATCTTCATACCCCTGACTTGCTCACAAAGTAAAGTACACCTCTACATATAAGCAGAGGGTCCAGGGAGCCTATAGGCAGTCCAAAAAGGACTATTTCAAAAAATATGGCATAAAATGAACATTATAAGTTCGAATCATGCATGAATGGGACCATTAAAAGAGGATTCAGATCCTTATAAAAATCTATGGGCCACTCTCAGGTTTGAGAGTTGGCCAAAGTCAAATGGTGCTCAGAAGTGTCGAAAGGCCTCTAGACGAGGGCTCTTGGAGTTAAAAGGCAAGTACAGGAGAACTGTAAGTTTAATTTGCGCACGGTATGGACCGTTCAAAAGCGGATTAAGAGACCTATGAGAATGAAATGAGATATGCTCGGGTTGGAGGGTTAATCGAATTTAAACGTGTTTTGGGAGTGCCCAGTGTTCTTTAGATTGTGGTTTGGAGTAAAAATGTGAGTATGCGCAAATCATAAGGCCGATTTGCGCATGGTATGGATCATTGGAAATGGGATTCAGAGACATGTAAGAGTGCAAGAGATATTCTTGGGTTTGAGAGTTGACCAAAGTTAAACGGGGCTCGAGAGCGCCCAATAGCCTCTGGATCAAGGTTCAAAGTAAGACCTGGGGTCCGAGGTTTTTGGGGACCTAAATACGTATTGGGGTGAAACTAGGATGGGATATATACACTTAGTGTATTTAGGCCCCCGATGAACAGTATGCTCGCCCATATCTCATCGGATAAGATCGCAGAGATCTTTCTTGGCATGACCCCTTCCTAGTTCCTTCTCTCTAGAGGGCTCTTGTGCTTGGAGTGATCTTGATCGCGCCATAAAATCCTTCATCAACTGTGAGTTTTTCTCGCCAGAGGGCAGGGTGTTCGAGAATAGTGTTTGCGCTAGTCCCCGTGGATCTCTTGCTACATTCTTCCTAGGTAACATAGAAAACGAGTATTCTCTTTTTCCTAATTGTGCGTGGCATCCTTTTATTGATGAAGTCTGCGCTCAAAGGCATCAACCAGCGATGAAATCTGGGTGGACCTCGATTGTTCATTACTTTCCACGGGTTGTTCCTTCTTGTGATGGTACCACGAATTTAGAGTGTTAGACTCCTATTGGGATGAACCTTAGACTAGACCATAGGTGTTGGAGAACAATTATGGCCATTATGATGTTTTCCATCAGACGAAATACATGGGTTGTGCGAGTGAAACATAAATGAACATTTGTTTTTCTTGGATGCAAAAATGAGACCGATTCCCACAGGCGACACCAATTGTAGATGGTAACATCCTATTATGGATGGTTCAACATAATCGAGCAGAGTATAATAGAAAAAATAACAATAACACAACACAATATATACTTGGTTCTGTAACGTGCCTACATCCAAAAATTGTATAGGACTCCATGGCCTTAGAATTTTATGTTTAGTTGGTCGAGCGAATCCAATCCCGAGATTTTTACTGATCGACTTCTCTTTTATTCTTATCTCTATGATTGGATCACTTATAAAGTCTTCTAGACTTATGTTTGCCGCTCCCATTAGGTTGGATAATTTTCCCACATCAACTATTAAATCATTGTTGTGTCATTAAAGCCTTACTAAGAAAAAAAGTTATGGGAAAAATCCAAAGAGAAAGGGAAAAGGTATAACTTTGTGTCAATGAACTGATGTTGGGAGATTTTGATGTTGCCTCGTTCAAACCTTTACCATTAAAATTTAATAGAAAAAAATATTTAAAGAAAAAAATTACAACGCGTATATATACAAAATAACATGTTTTCAATTATCCCCCTAATTATAGCATTGCTCTGATGATTGAGCTATATATTTTAATCTCATACACAAGCTTCTGAAATTTATTTTAGTAGCCACTTGGTGATAAGATCGAATAGTTTGTTACTTCAATCTCAAATAGTTTGTTACTTCAATCTCATTTTCCTTCTGAAGTTTGACTTTGACAGGGTGATGGTGAAAATTGGTAAAAATGTCACTTTATCCAATCTGTTTGTCTTCATTTTCACGACTCTTTTGAAGTTTTGTATGTGTTAAAAGGAATTTATTAAATGTGCTTGGTCTTATCTCCCTTGATGTAACTTATTCCAATTTTAGTTATAAATGAACCATTATCTTCATAAGTGGTTTTAGGAACATGTGTTATTGGATATAAGCTGTAAATGCTTCGTATATAATGAATAAATGATCTTCGCAGTACTCATATTATACTTGTTTCATGCAGTGTCAATAGTTTCGTCTAATTTAACGATATACCTATCAATGTTTATTTAGTATCTCTCCATGAAATGGAAACTTTTTTACTTAATTGTTCCTTGTGATGATCACAGACATAACCTGCATATACATAACAAACTAAATGTAAATGTTTATATTTAAAATAATCACACGAATAGTTTTGTAAAATTATCGCATAAGATGATTGATATTACTCTCATGCTTACAAGTGAATGGAAACTGTCATTTTGCCAATCGATTGACTATGAATATTATTTAAGATATGATGCCTTGTGTTAAATATATCAATGCACTAATAATGTATAAATATGGTCCTTCTTAACAAAAGTTAAAAATGCAATAATAATAAACATATATGATACTTGTGAACCAAAGTTATCTTATTATCATTTTAAGAAAAATATGGATATTTGAATATCTGAATACTAGAGACCATTGTTATTCTAGGTGTTCTTAATATATGCTAAAGCATTGCAAGAATTTTTAAATACATATGACTAATGTGCAAGTGTTTCACAAAAACGGCGTGTGATATATAAGTCAAGACAATAACTAGTACCCGAGGTCTTTTATTTTCATTCCTTTGTTAGAAATTTTGCATTTTTATTCAGCCTTAAAGACAAAATCCTTTTCAAGATATTTTTATAATGCCACATTATCAAATGTGATTATTTTTATACTCGCCCTTAACAAGTATTTGTTGAAACGGTTGTATCACATCCTTTTGGGATACATTCAAGCTTTATAATGAATCATCTTAATTGAATATATTATATGCACTATTTGACTATTCTATATGCATCTATATATATATATATATATATAAATTTGTCTCATTCCCGTATAAATATTCCGTTATAATATTCATGAGTCTCATATTTAATAAATTTCAAAAACTATTAATCTAGTTAGATTTATTAAATTATAACGGTAGTGGAGGAAAGTGTTTATATATAATCAATTTTAGGTTTTTGAATGAAACCTTTTTAAATAGGTCATGTTTTATCTAATGATTTTCTCACCCGTCTTTCGTATAAACACCAATTTTATAACCTTTATGGTTAACATCTTTTGAGTTTTATCTTATCGATCCTAATACACCACGTTCATTTAGAGACTCGAATTATGTCAGCATAAAGTTTTCCCATTTTGACAATATATTCTTTATTGACATTAAATTATGGTACGTGGATTTGTTTCAGCACTTTCCTTTTACTTGTGAAGCTACATCATTTATAATTATACCATCGATGATCATATTTGCCAATCCAACTTTTATATTGTAAATGTATAAAACATTGAGATCTAATTGAGATTAGGTATCATTTCCAACTTCACGGGCTTTATAGTCCTTCTCCCTTTTTTGGAACCATGGCACAACCAACAATCAACACCATGATTCCTCCTAAACCACCTGATCCTACTTCTGTATGGTCCAAATCCTTCACAAGTGTTCTCATGAATTAATTATCAAAAGATTTGGAATTAAAGAGCCCAACCACGTTTAAGGGTGAACCTGTTGTTATTTTATCTCAAGAAGACATTGAAACCCTAGTTGAACCATTTAAACACTCAATTGTTGGGAAATTCTCTCATGGGAGACCCCCAATTGATTACATTCGAAATATTTTCCAAACGTTCTCTCTGAAAGCATCATACTCCATTGGGCTTCTTGATTCTAAACACATTCTCATAACAATCAACTGTAAAGAAGATTACGTTAGACTTTGGCTTAGAGACCTTTAGTACATTGGGAAGTATCCAATGAGAACATTTAAGTGGTCAACTGATTTCAAACCTAATGGAGAAAGTCCTATTGTACCAGTGTGGATCAATCTACCAAATTTACCATTACATTTCTATGTTAAATCTTCAGTATACTCTATTGCCTAACTTTTTGGGAAACCCCTTAAATTGGATGCATCAACTGCTTCCATCTCCAGACCAAGTATAGCAAGAGTGTTCATGGAAATAAAAATTCTTAGAGAAAGAATTAATAGAATTTGGATAGGATGTGGCAACTCTGGTTTCTGGCAGCCTATTGCTTATTAAAACCTACCTTCATTTTGTGAGTTCTGCAAGAAAAAAGGACAATCTGAAATCAAGTGTATGATTAAATACCCTCATTTAAAACCTAAGAAAGTAGTGACCAAGAATCCTCAAATGACCTTGGGTAATCAATAGGCTACCAAAGAAAATCAGCAAGACACTGCTGAAAAGGATCCTCAAAATGTCTCTGAATCAAGACAAATTAGAATCATCAGCAAGCCAATACTGCAAAGGCACCTCAAAATGATGTTGAGTTAAGAAAAATAGATAATCATCAATCTAGGATTTCAAATAGGTTTGAGATCCTACAAGATGATATTTACACTAATTCAGATGAGGGGGATCAAGATTATCAAAAAACTTATTCAGAAGTTGGGGAGCAACTAGTTCAAGAAGGGCTTTTGTCCATTCACAACTACTCTATAGAGGAAACTATGATTGTTAATCAATTCAACCTCTCCAAAATCTTCTAAAATACCTCCTTTACATAAACATCCTTCCATTAATAAGGATAACCTATCAGACATTGATGTATCCAAAAAACAAACTCCAATGATTGAAGAACTGCAAATTTTTGGTAACTGGCTTGATGAGAAGTGGAAGTCTATTGAACAAGTAAAAGAAGAAAAAGAAAAACACAAGAAAGGTCCAAATATCTCAAGAGCATCTGCAAAGAGCACTCAAGAAGGAAATCCCCCTAAACCAGTTCCATATGACCCTCTATTTTGAAGAGTCAACAGAGCATCAGGTAAGTCATCTTACTTGAAATATTCTACTCCTTTTTAATGTTGAATTTCATTTGCTGGAATGTTAGGGGTGTTACTAACAAAGCAATAAATAGAAGACTAAAAAACCTAATTAAAAAATATAATTTACCTGTTATTGCCTTATTAGAGGCTAAAATTGGAGTTGATAAGATTAAAAAGTATCAATTTAAGTGGAATCTTCCTTATAATGCCTCTAACAAATCAAACAAAATCTGTTTTCTATGGGAAAATGACTTTAAAGCTGATATTACCTATAATACTAATCAATTATTATGTCTCAAAGTAGAATTAGGATACCTAAATTCTATAATATCCCTAGTATTAATATATTCCAAATGCACTGCTATCGAAAGAAGAAGTTTATGGGCATATCTAGTTCATTTAACTTCCTAAAATACTGGTCTTCCTTAGCAAATTATAGGGGACTTTAATGTAGTTGCTAAAGAGGATGAAAAAATAGGTGGAATTAATACTGAGTTCCATTCTATGTATGACTTTAATGATATGATAACATCATGTTCCCTCACTGATCTAGGTTACACAGGTTCTAGATTTACATGGACCAATAATCGGATACATGGTACTATTTTTTATAGGCTTGACAGAAGGTTAGCTAATATTCATTGGCTTAATAAATTCCCATCATCTATCATATCTCATTTACATAAGACATGCTCTGACCATAGTCCTCTGCTTCTTTCTATTAAAAGTAAAATAGATGAATGCTCAAGACTTTTTAATTTTTTATCTGTGTGGTGTATTCATTCTACTGTTAAAGACATTATTCAGCAATCATGGTGCTATGATATACATGCCCCCCCCCCCCCCCCCCCCCAATGAATAAATTTGCTATTAAATTAAAAATGCTTAAAGCTAAACTTAAACTATGGAACAAAGAACAGTTCAAAAATGTTTTTCAATCTGTCAGTGATCTGGAAGATGCTGTCAAAAGTAAACAACAGGCTTTTTGAAACTAATCCCACTGAAACTAGTAGAACAGAGCTATTTGAAACTAGAGCAAAGTTAAACATCTCCTTACAGAGGAAGGAAAGTTTTTGGTTCCAAAAAAGTCATAAAAATGGCTTAAACTTGGGGATTTGAATACTAAACAATTCCATGCTTCAGTAAATACTTGTCATAGAAGATTAAATATATCTAAAATCAAAGACTCTCATAACAATTGGATTGATAAACAAGAGGACATTGACAATATGTTTATATCTCATTTCCAGAACATCTGGAAAACAAATCTTATTAGTATTAACAATTCTTTCTTAAGCGTTATTGATAAGTGTATCACTAATGATATTAATATAAAACTCACTGAATGTCCATCTGAAGAAGAGATATTTAATGCTATTAAGTCTACGGATCCTTCTAGTTCTCCTTGTCCTGATGGATATGGAGGAGAATTTTATCAAAAGTTTTGGGAGATAATTAAACATGACTTGATAAATGCTATTCATTTTTTTTTTGCTGAGGCTGAAATCCCCAAAAGTTGGTCAGCTACTAACATAGTTCTTATTCCCAAAGTTGCTAATCCTTCTACTTGTTCTCAATTCATACCTATTAGCTTATGTAATTTCTCTAATAAAATAATTTCTAAGATCCTTAATAAGAGATTAGGTTTTGTCCTCCCTCTTATAATATCTCCTAACCAAGCTAGATTTTTTAAAGGGAGAAGTATACATGATAACATTCTTTTAGCCTAAGAATTGGCTCAATCTATGGGGAAAAGGCCCATGGGAACAATGTAATTATTAAATTAGACATGGAAAAGGCATATGATAAAGTGTACTGGCCTTTCCTATGTCAAGTTTTAAGAAACTTTGGGTTTAATGAAATGTTCATTAATATGATTTGGAGATTAATATCAAATAATTGGTTTTCTATAAACATCAATGGTCATAGTAAAGGTTTCTTCCAATTGTTTAGAGGGCTTAGGCAAGGAGACCCTCTGTCTCCTAGCCTATTTATCATAGTTGTTGAATGTTTAAGTAGAAATATTTATAAGATCTTCAAAAGTAATAAAGATATACCTTTTTCCCACCCTAGGAATTGTAATTTAATATCTCATTTGGCTTATGCTGATAATATTATAATATTTTCAAATGGAAATAAGAAAAGTTTATTAGCTATTACTAAGTTGATTAAATCTTATGAAGAAACTTCAGGTCAGTCTATAAATTTTTCTAAAAGCTCTATCTATGTAGATAAAAAAATTGTCCATCTAGAAAACAAAACATCGCATCTAATTCTGGCTTGTCTAAAGTCTTCCTATGAAATATTTAGGATGCTATATTAATAAAGGTAGAAATACTTTGACTCAGTTTTCTGAACTAATGAACAAAATTAGAGAAAAACTTAATTCTTGGTCTTCTAAACTAATCTCCCAAGCAAGAAGATCCACTCTAATTAGAAATGTCCTTTTATCATTTTCTGTTCACACCATTTCTGTTCTAAGCCCTCCTAAAATAATTATTAAAATATTTAATAAAATTTTCTCTAAATTTTATTGGGGAGGTATCACTAAAGAAAATCCGTACCAATGGTCTAAATGGCAAGACAGGTGTTTTCTTTTGGAAGAAGGAGGGCTAAATTTTAGAAGCTTGGAAGATATTATTACAGCTTCTAGTATGAAATTATATTGAAAATTCCTATTTGATAAAGGTATATGGGCATCTTTTATGAGATCCAAATATCATAGTTGATTGCATTTAAACTCTGGATCTCCAACCTTTAAAAGAATAAAAGTTATATCTAGTCTAGTTGATGAGCACATTGACATCGAAAATCAAATATGTACTTCCTTCATTACTGGTGAATTTTCTTTAAAAGAAGCATATCAGATATGTAGAAAAAATAATCCCACTCCTCTCACTTGGAAAATAAACATGGCCTAAAGAAGGCCCCATCAAAATATCTAATTTTATTTGGAAATTATTAAATAACACTATGCCTTTTGAGACTGAAATTCAAAAAATTGGTATACGATTAGCTCCAGTTTGCAGAGAATGTCTAGCTGAAGAAGATAGTGGAAAACATGTTTTACTGGAATGTAAAATGGCCAAGGAAGTCTGGAATTACTTTTCATCTCTTTTCAAAATTACCCCTAACTATGTCTCTTGCAGGGCTATGTTATTGTCTTGGTGGATGGCTAAAAATAGTAAAGATTATCAAAAGATTATGTTTTCCATAATTCCTAAAAAAAATTGGGAATTATGGAAGGCTAGAAATAGATTGATTTTTGAAAATTCAAAATCTTCTGTTAATTATATTATTCATCAAATAATTTTCTTAGCATTTTCCATTTTCCAAAATATAAAATGCTATGATTAATTAAGTTCATAAGATTTTCAAATTATTAATTGCTTTCATATCAAAATTAGTCCTAAGGTAGTTCAGATTATCAAATGTTATTGGACTAATCCCTCTTGTGGAGTTTTTAAGTTAAACATTGATGGCACATCTAAAGGAAATCTAGGTGAAAATGGAATAGGAGGAGTTATTAAAGAATCCAATGGGATGTTCATAGCTTGAAAAATCAATAGGAATTCAATCCTCATTTATCGCAGAAACTTTGGCTCTTGTAGAAGGATTGAAATTGATCTCTCAATTAAATATTCAAAAAGTGATCGTGGAATCAGATTGTAAGTTCCTGATTGATGTTGTTTTGAAGAAGACAAAACTTCCTTCGCAATCAAAAAACATGATTCAAGGCATTCAATGCACAGAAAATGTGAATTTCAATCATGTTTGGAGAGAATCAAATTCAGTTGCAGATCATTTAGCTTCAATGGCATCAATTACCTACATTGATTCTGTATATTGGAATTTTAGTTTCGTTCCTAGATTGGTTAAAGGTTTGCTCAATTTGGATAGACTTCAAACTCCTCAAATTAGGCATAGGATCAAAATGATGTAAATGGGGATAAAAGAAATCCCCAAATTTTTATTCAAGTTCTCTATATGTAATGGGGTTAAAATAAAATCCCATATATATCGCTATTTATTTCTAGAGTATTGGGACCCAACCTCTAGAAATTAAGTTTGTAAGGGTTTGTAAGCTTTGGAGAGGCTTTTTCTCCATTTACATTTATAAAATGTGTGTGTGTGTGGGGGGGGGGGGGGGGGGGGGAGGAGGTACCATCCCTCTTTGTTAAAAAAAATAGGGATTTTAAGAAAGTGGATATTTTTCACAACTTCTCTTGGAGCGTTATCTATAACGCGTTTTATAGAATTCTTTGAGCATGATTTTTATTCGATCTCCGCTATCTAATTTAAATTGTTTCCTATTTAGTGGTATTTGGAGCTAGTACATATGAACTGGTCACTCTAGTTTAAACATCAAATGCATTTAGCATTTTAATTTACCATCACTTTATGTTGTAATATCCTTTGTACTTCATTTTCTCAGTGAACAATATGGGGGTTCAGATCAGATAAAGAGGAAGTATTCCATAATAATTGTCTATGTTCTTTAGGAAGGTTCATTATTTATAAACGAGTTGTTTTATAGGAACAATATCGAATTCAAGTACCTTTTTCCCTCCCCCAACAGCAATTAAAGTGTCTCCTCAAACTAAACAACCACAAAATTATCAGTAATACCGTATTTTTCATTGATTTAATATAATTAACTATAGAGGGAGAATCATAATATATCCATTTGATGAACAATAGTTATCAAAGATTTTGATAATTAAATTATTGTTCATCATTGGAAAAAAATAGATAGAGAGATCATAAGTTATACTCGTAAAGTCGTTTACGGTTGCAAAAGGCATATTGAAAGTGATTAATAAGACTTATATAATAATATAAAATTGTTTAATAATTAAGTTAAGACTCCTAGTAAAGTAAAATTCTACAACAGTAAATATTGCATAGTATAATCCCGTGAATAATGTAATGATTATTTTTTAGTGTAAGATTATGCCTTCAAACACTTGAAGCAATGCTAAAGTACTTGTAAATGCATATTTCAATATGGTATCCAATTCTTCTTATTCCCATAAACCTAAGTAATTTTTTTCTGAAAAGTTTGTATATAAATCATTTGTGCGCCCAAGGGAAAGGACTTGCATGAAGTTAATGAATGTGAGAATGTTTGTCTCCCATTGTGTTTCCTACTCGAAGGTTGGGTTATCGGCTAAAGATTGGACTTAATGACTTTCTCTTGGATGTAGTTTGATGCCATATCCAGTTTTTTTGCACACCCCTGGGAAGTGTGCCTTTCGTACAAAAAAAAGGGGGTTTCATAGGTTGTTTAGAGTCAACAGTTTATGTTATATAAAAACAAACAAAAAAGGTTCAGGTTACCCCTTTCGGGCTAATCCTAAGGCAGATTTTAAACTCTGCAGTTGGTCTAAAGATTCTTATTGTGCAGGTTCGGGAATCGAGTTGCGAGTAGGGCAGATGTTAAGTACCTACTTATTTTGTATGCTTCCTTAATTCTATGCTTATTATGACTCTTTACATTAATTGATTACTTTTTAGGTATTTTAGAATTTTCTTAGAGACATTAGCATGAGGGTCCCTTAAAATGTAGATAGGCTCTTAGGTTGAAAAACGGTAGCATTGAGAGGTATAGACACGTCACTTCAACCAGTGTAGGTACATAAGATTACTTGTGTATGACTCTTTGCTAGTGTTCGTATAACGGATGGTCGTAGTTTTAGGTGTGGATGTGAGAGAAGCTCGTCTTTGAGATAGTTTAATATCTCATTCTTGTTTTAATAAGAGGAAAAAAAGGATAGGAGATGGGAGAATATCTGTGAGATAATATATCAAGAGGCGTATTATCGAGGCTCGAGCTCATGAAAAGGACTCAGTATTACGCCAAAGTAACCAAGGGGACTTGGGATCAAACCCTACGTAGTTAGGTTGCATAATTGGTGTATACATGTTTTCACACTTTTATGTAGGGATATATTTGGGAGATCCCGTCTTGAGATAGTTTGATATCTCGTTTTAGTTACTTAGGTGTAATGGAAAAAGGTCAAGAGACATACATGAGAGGCATGTGAAAAAGAGCTAAGTATATGAGGAGAGTAAAGTTAACAAATATGTACAAGGAACATGAATCATGGAGAATATACACGGCATGGTGATATATTCAAGGTGTAATACATGTGAATATACAAAAATGAGAGAGAGATATGTGCAAAGAGGGATTGAAATGGAAACATGTACTATGGAAGTGTGCATAAGTGAGAATAGTATGAAGTGTGTGCAAGTGAGATTAAGTTGGTATATACACAAGTGGTATATGAAGCATGTGAGTAAACATCTGAACATATACAAGTGGGAACAAGCATGGATATCTACAAGTAACATAGAGCGTGAGAAAGTGTGAATAAGTGGAGTGTAACATGATAAGTATATAAATGTGAGAGTGAAATGTGTGGACAGAGCATGAGTACACAAGAGTGAATAAAGCATGGAGCATGTGATAGAAAAGGTGGTATATACATGTGATTAAAAAAAGGATCATGGTGGAGAAAATTATAAGCATGGATAGCATGATATGAGGAAGACATATATATAACATGTAAGCATGGGAGTAAAAAGAATTTACAAATGGAGATGTATACACACATAGAGGAATAGAGAAAAGGAGAAAAAAAAATAAAGCCCGTGTAAAATAGAGTCTAGTCCTTTAAAATCTCCCCAGCGAACTCACCACTATAGCCAAGTAATCCAAAGAAAGTCCTCCAAGAATCAACCCTAACAAAAGAAAAATTTAGCAGAAGACAATGATCAAACAAGCCAATCAAGTACACTAAGTATCATTCATGGCATGAGAAGAATCAGGCATACATCATTGATCATATAATTAGAAAAATGAAGATTGAACTAAAGAAGAATAAAGCCAAGTCTTGATCATCATTAATCCTCAATTAATGAGTTCATTCCAAGAGATTCATAACCCAAGAAACAAGAAAAAAAATCCATGTATTTCCAACCATTAGAAGTTCAACCATTAAAGCACACTCAGTTCAGGGAAGGATCAACACATAAATATAAGTATATGTAAAGAATCTTTAATTAAGGCTCAAGAGAAATTCATCATATGTCCATTCGGGATTTTGACCGGTTCCCCTTAAAAATAAGGTGGCATGCGAGGATCAAGGAAAAAAATCTTCTTTCTACCATTTTCACGATCTTCTCATGCCCCCATGGACATAAATCGATCATTGTCAAATGGGTAAGATACAAAGAACAAAGTCTCCAACCCATTTTTCTCAAAAAAGTCAAAAGGTGTAGCTGTCCCCGGAGAAATGGCATCAAAGACAAATTGATGCATATAAAACCAAATAGATCACGGGTCTGAGAACTAAGTTACAAGATGGAAAGGTGTTAGACACCCATTCTGCCCTTTCGGTCTCTCATGGTTTATGTTAATATTCTCTTTTTCTCAAAAATACAATTTGTGTGCGGAAAAAAAATGATGAAAAAAGAAATTGTCATACCCATGTCATTTAAAAGACGAGGATTAATCATTCTAAGGACTGTAAATAAAAAGGAAAAAATATAATCTAAAAGGTCGCCGAAATGTGAGAAGCACACCGAATCACAATCCATCTCAAAGAATGAAATTCACACATCTAACGGGGCCGCTAAAAATATAATGAAGATAAAAGGCTACAATATCTAACGGGATTGTGAAAATTAAAGAGAATGAAAAATACGAAAATACAATATAATGTGAACAAAACACCAGATCATGATTCACTATGTGGAAGTGAATATGCATGTTTGACGGGGTTGCTAAGAACATATAAACTAGTATATATACGTACGTATTATATAAAGAAAAGACTCCTTTCAATTTGAGTTAGTTTCAAATATGAAAGTCACCAAAGGGAGAGAACCATTTATATTTAAAATGCTAAATTTCATGAAATATCTTATTTTAATTGGTTTTTGGATTTTTAAGTTCATTCTAAATCAATTAAATAGGTATTTTATTCCAACCCAAACATCTCACCCCTTAGGACTCTTGGACTCATTATTTTGGGCAGGAAATTTTTGGGGAGTATTTTTTAAGGAAGCTAAAACTTTGTAGTTTCCTTGGAGTATTTTTCTCCATTATAAGGGGCACATTCTTTATAAGTTTTGATATTATTTATGAAATGTTTTCTCATTCTTGCAATTATTTTGTGTAAATGATTATGTAGCATAATTTCATAGTTAGGATTAAGGTGAAATTTTTCATGTTAATTAATTATTGATGTATTAATTTAATCGTTGTTCATTCCCTAATTATTTTAATCATTTTAAAAATTTGTATTCATTAAAATAGTCATGAGAGTGATATTTTAAATGTTCAATTTTTAAGTATAAAAATTTATAACTTTGATAGTTCGTGCTTACATTTGATAGATTATACTTACATTAAATATTTTGATAGTCTATGCTTAAATTTGATGAATTATGCTTAGAAGTCATTTTGATATGTTTTACGAGAATACGAATTATGACATCTAGTAGAGATAAAAAACTAATTGTAAACTTTAATATTTTAATCTTTCGAAATATACTCGATGAGAGTCGATATTATTTTAAGTTATAAAAAAGGGAATGACACTATTAAATTATAAAATAGGACATGATGTCATGTGGTTTAATCGAAGATATTGCACTGGACAGAATGAAATGAAAAAATTGGATTCACGTAGCGGACCCCAAATAATTGGGAAAAGGCTTTGTTGAGTTGAGTTGAGTAGATAAATGGATCCCGAAATCCTAATTATTTCCATATTATTGTTACGACCCTTATAATTCTTTCTCGTTTTTACTATTTTCTTTATTCTTTATCTTTCATAGTTAGTAATCATATTTCTACCCCCATTCGTCTAGATGGATAGCTAGAATTATTTTGAACAATAAAAACTGACAAATCTCTTTGGATTCTACGTACTTACACTCGTTATTCAATAATAGCCCGTGCACTTGCGGTATTTTATGAATTGACAACAATAGTATACATTTATCCTAAGTGATTAACTTGGGGAAATGATATGAATGATCCGATATGAGTTTGATGTTTCTTTTCAGAGACCTATTAGACTAGATTCAACGTGTATTTCATAAAACGGAATAAAACAATCCTAATATTATGGGGCACACGACAATACTATACTCTTACACTGATGGTCTCTTTTGGATCCCTTTTTTTTGTCCTTTTAACCCATGTCATTATCGTGTCTTTATATAATTTGGGGTACTTCAAAGGTCTCATACTTGAATTAATGTCGGCATGTTGTGTTCAATAAGAAATTAAAAAGGTTGGCGATACGTTGATCATCCTGTACATTAGGTCATATGGGGTTTGCTCGAAATACCCTAGATATCATAGATTCGTAGGCAAAATCTTAGGTGATCTCGAGGGCATGAATGATGATGTGAACAATGGAATTCATCGAAATCCCATATTGCACAAATATATGAATAGTTCATTGTATACTATTAACATTAGTTTAAACAAATATTTTATTTTTCGTACTGAATAAAGTGAGCGATTATTATTATTCATTGTATGGAAGTAATGGTCATTTCCTAAAGAGCTCAAGTGGTTATTTTCATTAGCACAACATTTTTTTGTAGAACTAGAATGTAGACCCGCGCGATGCGCGAACATGTACAGAATTTCGATAAAATAGGGAAATAGATATTTGTAGTTGTCTAAAGATTACATAATATAAAACAAATATTGGTTATATAATTTTAGAAAAAAATAGGAAGAGTCATGTTTTATACGTCTGGAAAAAACCAAGTTATGAAATGTAAATTCTAAGAGAAAACCTGTCAAATCATTTAGCAAAACAACACATTGAGTCCATTTTTTAATTTTGTATATATTTTTTATAAATAAAAGTGCATTTTATAACAGGAGAAAAAGATTCTTACAATTATGAAAAGAAAACGATATAACATAATAGTGTTTTATTTATTTTTTTAAATAGTGGACGAATTTATGAAAAAATAAACAAATGCACATTTAACTATAAAGATTTTAGAATGGGAGATATCCCATTATCATTTTTAATTATATAGTGTCAAAAAACTAAATCATGAATTATTTTCATGAACATAAACTATCTTATTGGGTCTACAGCACGAACATGGTTAAAAATGGAAATTAGTTAATCAAAAGTTAAGGTAAAATTTGCAAACTACAACCAATTCTTTGCAAGAGTCAATCACATATAACAAACACCCAAAAGGAAAAAAATCTCTTAATAATATTTTTAATAGCTTAAAGAATATTTTATTTATAAAAATTTCCTTTAAAATTTAAATATGTACTTTCTTACATAGAGACCATATATTCCCAATAACTCCTAACACGATTTATTTTATGACCAAATCTGGCAAATAATCATATAAAGATTGTAATGAAAATAAACCAAAAAAAGAAAAAAGGTTTGTGTCTACTTTGAATAACCAAAAATGGAACCACGACAAAACACAAACTATATTAGTATAACTATGAAAACTTCATAAACATCTAAAAATTAAAACAATATACATTTTTTAGTTCCACAAATTAAGAAATCAAAATCCCATTGTATAAATTCAGGAAAAACTCTTAAAATTGAATTCAAAACGTTCTTAATACAAAAATTCTAACCAAACCTGCCAACACTCAACACAGTGAGTATCTCAGTTCTAGGTA
Source organism: Sambucus nigra (assembly GCA_949130495.1). Taxonomy (NCBI): domain Eukaryota; kingdom Viridiplantae; phylum Streptophyta; class Magnoliopsida; order Dipsacales; family Adoxaceae; genus Sambucus; species Sambucus nigra. The sequence continues at coordinate 314,104,015 of OX422213.1, forward strand.
AATCTGAAAATGTCTTTCCACCTATCACACCATACTAAAAGTATTATATGTATTAAAATACAGGTGATTAGAAAGAACAAAATAATTTCTTTTTGTATGACAATTAATTAGACGTTTGATGTGCACTGTTGAAAATGCTTGAGAGAACTCACTTGCAATTTATATTAGATGACTGTGTTTAAGAACAAATGGCAATACAACGTAAATGAAATAAATACATTAATAAAAAACACCAAATAAAAATAAAAATCAGTGACTTACAGTAGGACATGGGAGAAACGGTCAAATTGGAAGATAAGATATTATATGGACAAAACAAAAAACACAAGCCATTTTATCTGCTGAATACACACTTAAACTTACTACTTTAAAATTAAACAATGTTTACCTTTTCACATAAAAGACATAATTCGTCATTCCCCAGTCCATGGTTTTCTCAACCCCTTACCTGCCGAAGAAATTAAAACGTGTACATAAAACATTGATATTAAACTTGAGATGAGAACGAAAAAAATAGAGGTCAAAAGAAGATATATGAATAAGAAATCAAAGTAAAATGAAATTGATATTACCTATACCTTCAATTACATACCTTCAATTAAACGAACATACAATCTTCTGACTTACACATCCAAAAATTATTTGAATAGTAAAACCCTATAAATCACAAAGGGGAACATAGAAGTGGTGGTGTATACCTTGCTTCCTAAAAAAGCACAAAAGGGGACATAGGTGAGGTAAATACATTCCTTACTTGTGAGATGTTTTTTGTTGATCACATATGGGGTGTACAATAATGTTATGAGTTGTATTGGTCTTCAAATTAAATCAATTTAATGGACAAATATAAAAAGGGATAGGGGAGAGGGGAGGGGAAAGGGTTGGATTGTTTCAGAGAGAGAGAGCGAGAGAGGATGATCCATGCGTGGTAATGAAGGGGAGAGGAAATGGAGAGTTACATGTGGATATGATTCTTTATTAGATGCCACTTGCCAAGTTGATGTTAGACTTACAATTTTAGTTATACTAGATGTGCCCACGTGCTTTGCACGTGTGGCAAATCCAAATATTCAATTGGATTAGCTGAATAAATGAATAAGAAGCTGTGAATTTAAAAATTATTCATATAAAGCATAAAAACTATAACAAATTATGTACAAATAATGAAGTAAATGAAATCAATGTGTAAAACAATGAAGCGATAATCACATAATAAGATATGAATCTCATGAAATAGTAAAAATCAATGTCAATGATTATTTAAAATGTAAAATGCAAAGGAAGAGACAAATTGTTTATGGAAGAACTAAGATAATAACAAAGTGTAATGATAAAATATTAAAATATAATGTTGCTTTTGACATTTGTTAAAATTCTATGTGCCTTATTTATCTTCAATTTTATGAGCGACAAAATGTGCAGGCTTCCGATTAGAATCTCTAAGCAATTTTCCTTAAATGTAGAATCTGCTAATTTTGCCAATGCACGTATATAACTTTCAAATATAGTCCGAGTGCACAATCCTCTGTGGAATAAATTAACATAAAAAAATAAGTATATGAAGTTAGTATAGAACGTTTGAAATGTATGCATGAATTTTAAGTTTTAATAAGAATGATATTACCTTTTCTTTAGAAACGATGAAAGTTTGAATGTTGCAGGAATGAAAGACTATGTTTCCTTGAACAGTATGACTGTTGCTCTTTCGTTGTCATCTTGAACCATTAATTGAAGCAAGTATCTTGTGTTTGGTTGAACAATGAGTCAATATCCAATAATGGTAATATAGCGTGCCCAAATTATGAACAACAAAAATTGAGCTTATAGATATTTGTTAAAAACGTAAGACAAACTTACCTGAAAAGTTGGAACAGTGAGATTGTAAACATATGTCAAGGTCTAATCCTAAGATTAAAAAATATATTTTTTAAGATTTCATATTTTTTTTAAAACGGTAAATTTTAAAAACATATTATTTTATAAAACTATATATATAGATATATAGATATATATATATATATATAGAGAGAGAGAGAGAGAGAAAGACGCTTTTTTTTAATAAAAATTATAATTTTTTTAATAAAAAAACTCTTGTGTATAAAAGCTGTATTACTAAAAAACTTAATTTTTAAAACAAACTGTATTGTTAAAATTTGTATTCATAAAAAATACAATTTAAAAAAGCATTTATAAAAATATTGTTTTTTATAAATAAATAAAATACTATTTTTTTTATAAAAACAAAAAAAAATTATTGTTTTTTATATAAAAAAGTAACGTTTTTTAAAAATACAATTTATATAAAAAAATACACTTTTTTTCTATATATTTTTGTTTTTTTCTTTACATATTTTTAAGAATACAATTTTTCCTTATAAGAAATGAAGTTTTTAATTAAAAAATAAGGTTTTTATAAACAATATAATTTTCATAAAAAAATTATACCATTAAAGAGGAAATCATCTCTTTTTATGTAAGAGAGAGAGAGAGAGAGGTATATTTTCAGAGATGCGGAGATCATGAAACCCCAGAAAATAATTAATATGAAATCTAAAGAGCTCCATCCGTGTTTTTTTACAATTATGCTCTCTCGAGTTAATAATAAGGATTAAATGTCTTAATTTTAAATAAGAACATAGTCAGATGAACCAGATTCTCTCCATACGTGTCTTTTTACTGTCAAAATGAAAAAATACAATGGTTGGTAATACTGACAAAGGGAGTATACACACAAAGAAATAAATAAAGATAATGCAGATGAACCGGAGTCTTGATTAAAAATCGAATAACGTCTTCACCCGTGTAAATTTCGTACCAAATATGTTCCAAGTGGATTCCTGTTCAGGTATAATTTAAAAAGTATCAAGATCAAAATCCTTATTTTAACAGTCTCAAGATCAAAATTCAACATACTAAATTACATTCTCAAGTTTTAAAAACTCAATAAATTGTTAAAACATCCATTTTCAAACAGTTTTTGTTCTTAAAACTGTTAAAACCTATGCACATGAATTAAACCTATATACATCACTACACCAATTATATAATGTAAACTCATAAAAAAAAAGATAAATTAATGTGTTCAAATTTGGGGGCTTTAAACAGGTTATTATGTAACATGAAACATATTAATCTCTAAAATAAAATAAACAACGTGATAAACAGATCTACACAAAATGATTACAAATTTAAATGTAAATTCGAACCTCATATTTGAGTTACCTTCCACAATGGCATATATGTTTGGGACGGTTTAGTGTTGCTAAGATTATTTCTAGTCCGCCTGCTTTTTTTGTGATTAGTTAGAGGATGATTTAGTGAGAGAGATGAGATATTTTGAGAAGTGGGTTTCACTTGGGAAGTCTTCATAGCAAAAATTGGACTTTTTCGTGTATTGGGTTGGAAGTTGTGCATAGGAGATCGTGGTCAGTGTACAAATTAAAGTGCAGTGTATGTGGGTGGGATTAAAATACAATGTTTAATATATTCTTGAATGAAAGAGAAAGATAGAAGGGTATTGATGGGTTTTTAAATTGTATGAGGGTAAAATAGTCTTTATATCATTAAAGAAAAACTCTCCTCTTTTAAAGTAGTAGAGATACTAAAGATTTAGAGAGTGTTTCAAATAAACACTAGAAAATGAAGCGATCTTGATTTCAAACTCATTAACCCTAAAAATGAGTGTAAAATGTAAATGCATTGAACTAAACATTAGATTGATCATGAATTGTGTGAAAAGGTTAATGACTATACAAATATGTTCTGACATTAACTCTTATTTCACTATCTTAGCTTAAATAAGCTATTACTCAAGTAAATTTCATCAAAGCTTAAGTTATTTTTGTACTATACAAATATATTCTAACATTTACTCTTATTTCACTATTTTGGCTTAAATAAGCTATTACTCAAGCGAATTGTATCAGAGCTCGTGTTATTTTTGTACATAACATTTTGGTATAATTATTAGTAATTGGGCTAAATAAAATAACCAGTTTTTAGAAGAATGAGGTTCTGCATGTTTATTTAACAAACTAATCTCAAACAATTTTTTATCAAAACAAACGCGAATAATTTTCTCCATTTAAGCGTCCTAGTAATAGACTAAAAATTGAATAAATGTGATTATTTTGAATTTTTTGTAATTTAATATTTTAATTTAGACAAATACCATGAATCTTTCGAATTAATAAATATTAATTCTATGCCCTTCCCTTGGATAACTCTGCAAGTGTCGCGCTTAACTTCTTATATTTTTTTAACACTATTGGTCCCAAGCCCGGATAAATGAGGAGGATTGCGTTAGGTAGCTGACAGCTAGCGTAAAACTTTGTCAGATCTTTATGAACATGAATCCTATGAATATACGCACTAATTCTAGGGCATTCCCCTTAAGCGATGTGTTGCGCCTAGCACCAGGTGTCTCAAAAAGTAAGCAAGGTGTGTCGCATCGGCGCCCAGATGCGACGAAAATTAGCAAGAGTTCCTGCAACAATCTGAACGTGTGAGGGTAAAGAAGATAATCCAGGATACTAGACTTAGATCAACGAGTTGGAACATAGGGACTATTTTAGATTAGAGACATGGAACATAGGAACTATGAAGGGGAAAGGGATCGAGTTGGTAGATACCATGATAAGAAGAACAATTAACATAACTTATTTACAAGAAACTAAATGGGTCGGTGAGAAAACTAGAAAAATAGAAAATATATGGTTTAAATTATACTATACATGAAAACATAGAAATAGGAACGGAGTTGGAATAATAGTAGATTATAATTTTAAGGATGATATCCTTACCGTTATTAGAAAAGGTGATAGACTTATACTTATAAAACTGGTATTAGGTGAAAATATAATTACTATTATGAGTGCTTATCCACCCCAAGTAGGATTAGATGAGCACACTAAAGTACAATTTTAGGAACAAATGGATGAACTAATTCAAAAAATACCTGCAGGTGAGAAAATCTATATAGGGGAGATTTTAAGGGCCATATAGGAGAAGTTCGTGTGGGATATGAGACAGTGCATAGAGGATATGGTTTTGAAGATAGGAATGACGGTGGAGAGTCTATCTTAGATTTTGCGATGGCTTATTATTTTGTACTAGTAAACACGTGTTATAAAAAGAAGATTGAACACTTAATAACTTATAGAAGTGGAACACATAAGATTCAAATAGATTTTTTCATTACTAGGAAAGGAGTCTGATTAACATGTAAATATGGTAAGGTTATCTCGGGAGAGAGCTTAACCTCACAACATAGGATAATGGTGTTGGATATAAATATTAAAAATCAATCACGAGTGAGAAAAGAGAAGATGAACCCATGAATTAGGTGGTGAAACTTTTAATTAGAGAAATTAAAACTATTTAAAGATAAAATATTAAATAAAGCATCATGGAATATTGAAGAAGATACTAACATAATGTGGAATAACATGTCCACCTGCATTAGAAGAATATCAAAAGAAATTCTTGGAGAATCAAAAGAAAAGGGTCCACATTCTAAAGAAACTTGGTGGTGGAATGAAGAAGTACAAAATATAGTAAAAATCAAAAGGGGTTGCTTTAAAATATAGCAAACAAATAATGAAGAAAATTTTGAGAAATAGAAATGGGCTAAAAAGGAAGTTAAGAAAGTGGTAAGAGATGCTAAGTTAAAAGCTTATGATGGTCTTTATATAAAATTAGAAACACAAGAAGCGAAAAAAGTATTTACAAGCTTGCTAAACTTAGAGACAGGAAAACAAAAGATTTTAATAACATTAAGTATATTAAAAGTGATGATTCGAGAGTCCTAGTCAAAGATGATGAGATTATGAAAAAATGGAAAAAAATCTTTATGAAGTTATTAAATGAAGATGATGGGAGTAGATTAGATAAAGAGGAACTTAGAGAGACTCAATAAAATATATTTTTTCACAGAATTAGGACAATAGAGGTTAGGATTGCTCTAAAAATATGAAAACATGGAGGGCTTTAGGACCAGATGGTAACCCTATTGACGTTTGGAAGTGCTTAGGGGAAGAAGGGGTACTTTAACTTACAAAATTATTTAATAGAATTACAATGACTAATAGTATGCTCGATGAATGGAGAAAAAGTGTTTTAATACTGATACGACACAAATATTGTGCATTTCACCCGTTAACCTACGCATTATTAGACCCCTCGAGTATCTTAATCCATATATTTATGCTCGTTAACTAGACAACCTAGGATTTCTATGTTAACATGTTTTGCAGGGGTTAATTGATCTTTTATAGGTATTTGGGTGCTTAGTATGAAGTTTGGATGCATTCCGGCGAAGTTCCGTACACAACTGCACGTGTAAGGGCATTTTAGTTATTTCATAATTTGGTCAACTGGCCAAATGTCTTCACGGAAGATGAATCCCTCTGAACAAGCTTTGCCTGGCAGCAAATGGTGTGCGATTCTGAGTCCGAATGAAGAAGTTATAGCCTTTTTAGCAGAAGGGAATTTCAACACACCAAAAACAGGGGAAGATTCAAGACCTGTAGGTTCGAATCAATTCGGCCCAAATCCGAATAGATTCGGGTTGAGACAGAGTGCCAGTTCTTCCATTCCGAATTGATTTGGATTTCATCCAAATCGATTTTTTCCCCTTTCTGAATCGATTCAGATTCATCCCGAATCGATTCGCCCCTTATGCAGCCTCGAGATATTTCCATCCGAATCGATTCGGCCCTCCAGATATTTATTTCTCTTCCCTTTTATTTATAAGTTTTCCATGGGATATTTTGTATATAAACTCATTTCTATCATTTGAGGGGAAGATATCTTCATTTTTGTCTTAGTTTAGGGTTTGGTTTTGCGAGCTTTTCTTCATTTCTCCTTGGGGTATTGCCCTTTTTGGGTTTTGTAAGTTGTTTTTCATTGTCCATTACCTTAATATAATTGTTGTATTTGCTTTATTTCCATTGATGTCATTTATATTTCTTGCCTTGATAATCTTTATTTGTTGTTATTTATTGCTTTTATAGTTTAATTAGATGTTAATTTAGTTTTTTCATGCTTAGCCCCTAGATAAATAGGGTCGGAATTTCGTTCCGCCATTTACGGGTTTGGACCTTAAAAGTTAGGGTTCCATGCAAAATTGTGTTTAATTGAAACCTCGTGTATTAAAGTTGGATTATTATGCATTTAACTTTATTTGTCACGTAACTTTAGTGCTTATAGAGACAATCTGAGTTTAATCCGTGTGTGACCATTTTTTATTAAGTGTTTATTCAAGCAACTTTGGGTTAAATTCCTTTTTGCATGAAGTTTATTCTTAGTTAAAAATGCTCGTTTAAATTGCTTTCGAACTGGAATTCTGATTAGTAGTCGTTTCAATTTGTATGGTTGGATGCGATCCCGATCCTCGCTTTACTTTTGTGTAGCGTAACTTATTCTTTTCTTTTTCCACCATAACCGCCCATTACCTTTTCTTTTAATTATTTTACACTTTTATTCCTGAAGTAATTAAAGAAATTAAAATATAAAATTCAATCACTCCATGTGGATTTCTTATGATACCCGACTTACCGTTGTGCTTTCCTCGGAAGTGTAGTAGTAGATTACGTTTTTGCATGTAGAGTGGGAGTCGAAATCAACGACAGTGTCCCTACACGAACACTCGGTTCCCCTCGCATCAAAAATGGCGCCGTTGCCGGGGAGTGTGTTTTAGATTGTAATTGTTTTATTGTTTCATAATATTTCTTTCATTCATATTTGTATTCTTTATTTTCTCCTTTCCTTTTGACTTGTGCTAGAATGTTTCGAGAAATTGAAATTTTGGCACTTGTTGCTTTTGTTCAATTGCCTACTTTGAAATGTCTCGCTATTACGCTTTAGATAACCTTAATTGTTATGAGAATTGTTTTCCAGGTTATACTCCCAAAACAATGAGAGAATGCCTACAAATTCTTGAAGATGAGTGCATTGAGCGTGAAATTCAAGAGTATGTAAGTAATCCCTCATCGCCTTGTGAGGATAATTTGTGAAACGGGGAATTCGTTAGCTATGAGAAACCCGCACAAGAAGATGAAATGCTTTCTTGTTCATTTGATTATGAGTTAGTGATAAAGGAAATCAATGACCAATCCGAAAGTTCTCAAGCTTGGTTGTTGAAAAATGATGCTATGCTCGATAAGATCATTTCTTCACAATATCGGGTTGAGGTTGAAATTTGCATTTCACCTCCACCCCTTGTTGATGAGGAAATAATTGAGAGTGACCCAAGCTTTAGTACTTTAGGATTTCAACATCTTATTAATGCTTCCGATTGTATTGAGGTTGCTAGTCCTTCTTTTCCTTTATTCCCTACTATTCCCGAACAATTAAATTTATCACAAGAATCGATTGAAAGTCTTGAGGATTTTTACCCGATTCTTGAACGGGAATGTTATTTTGAGATGGTTCATCTCATGGGCTATTCACTTGAAGTAGCCTCACCTCCTTGGAGATGTGATTTCCGTTTTCCCGAGATCAATGTGGTCTTGTCCCCATTTTATCCAAACTCCCCATCATCCCTCTCAAACTTTTAATTGATGATGGTTCATTTCTTATGCCTTACACATGCCTTTCATTTTTCAAATAGAATTATTATTTTTCGGGAGGCATGTTCACTTTGGAGGATTCACCGTTGATCTTTCAAAGTCAAATCCCTTTTTGGGTGGACCCTCAACTATTTAGACTTCCAGTGTATAGTTAGTGTGAAGCCTAAATAGTTAGCTTTTTAATTTTTTTTCTTTCCTTTTAGTTTAGTCTAGTGTAATTATTTAAACTTTTTGTTATTGTTTCGTTATGCTCGGTACTAACTTGTTTTGTAGATTTCATTGGACTCGTGCTAATGGAGATCGCTCCAATATTGGGTAATATCGTTATTTTCCTCTCTTGGTGTCGTGTTCTTAATGTGCATTGAGGACAATGCAACATTTAAGTTATGGGGTGTAGGATATTTTATCCATTTCTTTATTTTGTCCATTGATTTTCTCACATTTAGTTACTACGCATGCTTTTTGTTAAAAATTAAAAAAATTAAAAAATATTTTCTTTCTTTTTTCTCCTTTGTTGGGCTTTTTGCCTTTGTTTCCAATAATAAATTTCAATAATTGCCCAATCCATTAGACATTCAATGATGCATGTTCTCGATTTTAGAAGTTATTATACTTTAGTCTTCAAATCATTGATATTATGAATAACTTCATGAATTAAACTTTAATCCCATGGGCACATGAACCTTCTTGTTCTATTGATTTGGTTTAAGATTTTCATAACTCGATAATCTTTTGTTGCATTGTATATACTTACACCGAGTAAGATTTGTACCTTTCTTCGTTTGTGAGTGTATACACTATTCTTTCCTCTTTGAAAACATTGAATTCGTCGGTAATCTCACTATTCTTTCATTTGATCGTTCATTAATTGAGTTCATTCATGAAATGTATTACTTGAGCGTGATTTTCATATATTGTTTTGACTTGAGAATTGAGTAAAATTGATGAAATTATCATTGGCCATCTTTGTTATATTACCCATATTAGCCTTGACCTCACCTTGTTTTTCCCTAGTCAACCCCTTTAAGCCTAAATATTAGCCTTTCATTTCATTACCCAAAATTCCATAACCAACTCCACATTGGATTTATATACCATACATATTACCTTCCATACCTTTGTTTGGAATGATACTTGGGATTGAATGATGTTATTGTCTCGTGGTTGCAATTTAAGCATATGAGAGTGAGAAAAGTAAAGAAAAAGAGTAGTGAAAAAGAAAAGAAAAAGAAAAAAAGAAAAATAAAACAAATGAAAACATGTGAAAAGAAGAAAAGAAAAAGAAAAGAGAAAGTTTGTATATATGTGTTATGTATAGTTCAATAAGCTTTGATTGCTCTCCAATTGTTATATTTAATGCTTGTTTTGGAACTTGTTTTCCAATTTTGGAATTGGCCACATTTTTTCCATTATTCCAAGTTTTCATTCCGAACACTTTGAATCCGTACATATATTCCTTTTATTTCGTACGTTATCCTAGCCTACATTACAATCCTATAAAGTCCTATGTGATCCTAGGGTGAGTTCAATTTAAAAGTTAAAATAGTTTTGATAATCTGTGAAAATGCATTTCGCCTCTTTTAATATGTTATATCTTTCATTGAGATTACAAAACTTTTTTATTTCCTATATGACGTTCTTCATTTGTGACATGTGTGCGGCCTTATTTCCATTTATATTTACACTTTATCCCCGCATGTTCCGTGTGTTACCTCCCTATTTCGAGTGAATTCATTTTATGAGTGTAATGCCTGCGAGGATTGAATATATGCACACTTTATGTTTATCCGGTTTATTTAAGTTTTTGCCAAATCATACTATGCATGTGCTCTACCCCCTCCCAATTTTAAAGTTTCAATTCTATGAGGTGCATTCAACCTACTAATAACAACGGACTTTAGCTTGAATTCATTCAATATGCTAATAACATGTTTGAAATCGTTTTCGTTGTTGTTGAGTTTCTCGCATGTTGGGTTGGGCATATTTTGAGTAAACTATATGATGTTTGTGGGTTTCATCCCTGAAAAACCCTCACGAGATGACACTCGTCCACTAGGGTAACCTAGGGGTTCAACGGCTTATTGCATATGCTAAATGCAATCGTTTGCCCGTGAAAGTGGCCTTGTCTTTTTATTGATTTTTCATCTCATTTTGTTCTTGTATCCTGCTTTTGGTTTACTTGTAGTTCTTGTTGTTTACTATTCCATTCCTAGGGACTAGCAATGTGTAAGTTAGGGGGTGTGATACGACACAAATATTGTGTATTTCACCCATTAACCTACGCGTTATTATCCCCCTCGGGCATCGTAATCCCTATATTTATGGTCGTTAACTAGACAACCTCGAATTTCTATATTAACATGTTTTTCAGGGTTTAATTGAGATTTTATAGGTATTTGTATGCTTAGTATGAGGTTTGGATACATTCAGGGGAAGTTCCGTACACAACCGCACGTGCAAAGGCATTTTAGTCATTTCACAATTTGGGAAACTGGCCCAATGTCTTCACGGAAGTTGAATCCTTCTGAATAATTTTTACGGGGACAGAAACGGTGCACGATTCCGAGTTCGAACGAAGAAGTTATGGCCTTTTTAGCGGAAGGAAATTTCAACACACTAAAAACAGGGGAAGATTCTAGACCTGTAGGTCCGAATCAATTCGGCCCAAATTCGAATCGATTCGGGTTGAGACAGAGTGCCAGTTCTTCCATTCCGAATCGATTCGGATTTCAGCCAAATCAATTTTCCCCCCTTTCCGAATCGATTCGAATTTAGCCCGAATCGATTCTCCCCATGTGCAGCCTCGAGATATTTCCATCCGAATCGATTCGGCCCTGCAGATATTTATTTTTCTTCCCTTTTATTTACAATTTTCCATGGGATATTTTGTATATAAACTCATTTCTCTCATTTGAGGGGAAGATATCTTCATTTTTTTCTTAGTTTAGGGTTTGGTTTTGGGAGATTTTCTTCATTTCTCCTTGGGGTTATGCCCTTTTTGGGTTTTGTAAGTTGGTTTTCATTGTCCATTACCTTAATATAATTGTTGTATTTGCTTTATTTCCATTGATGTCATTTATATTTCTTGCCTTCATAATCTTTATTTGTTGTTATTTATTGCTTTTATAGTTTAATTAGATGTTAATTTAGTTTATTCATGCTTAGCCCCTAGATAAATAAGGTCGAGATTTCGTTCCGCCATTTACGGGTTTGGACCTCAAAAATTAGGGTTTCGTGCAAAATTGTGTTTAATTGAAACCGCGTATATTAAAGTTAGATTGTTATGCGTTTAAATTTATTTGTCACGCAACTTTAGTGTTTATAGCGACAATCCGAATTTAATCCGCGTGTGACCATTTTTTATTAAATATTTATTCAAGCAACTTTGGGTTAAATTTCTTATTGCATGAAGTTTATTCTTAGTTAACAATGCTCGATTAAATTGCTTTTGAATCGAAATTCTGATTAGTAGTCGTTTCAATCCGTATGGTTGGATGCGATCCCGATCCTCGCTTTACTTTTGTGTAGCGTAACTTATTCTTTTCTTTTTCCACCATAACCACCTATTAACTTTTCTTTTATTTATTTTACACTTTTATTCCTGAAGTAATTAAAGCAGTTAAAATCTAAAATTCAATCACTCCCTGTGGATTTCTTACGATACCCGACTTACCGCTGTGCTTGCCTCGCAAGTGTAGTAGTAGCTTAGGTTTTTGCGTGTAGAGCGGGAGCCGAAATCAACGACAGTGTCCCTACACGAACACTCGGTTCCCCTTGCATCAAATACCTATTTATAAAAATAAAGGGGACATACAAAGTTATTCAAATTATCGTGGTATTAAATTAATGAGTCATACAAAGAAACTTTAGGAAAGAGTGATTGAATATAGATTGAGATTGAGAACACCAGTATCTGAGAATCAATTTGGGTGTATGCCTGGAAGGTCAACAATGGAAGCAATCTATTTATTGAGGAGATTAATGGAGAGGTATATGGAGAAAAAGAAAGATCTTCATATGATTTTTATAGATTTAGAAAAGGCGTATGATAGGATATCCAAATATATAATATGGTGGGTTTTACATAAAAAATGAGTGACTCATAGATATATTGATCTGATCAAGGATATGTATGATGAGGCTATGACTACAGTAAGAACATCAATTGAAGAAAGAAGTGAATTTTTAATTACTTTTCAGCATTAAGTCCTTATCTCCCTACTCTTGTTATGGATAAGTTGACTGGATAAATACAAGATGAGGTGCCATGGTGTATGCTATTTACATATGATATTATTTTAGTGGACGAGAGTAAGATGGGGATTAATGCTAGGTTTGAATTGTGGAGAGAAACTCTAGAAATAAGAAGATTTAAAATAAGCAAGACTAAAACAAAATATGTGAAGTGCAATTTTAGTAGAGTAATAGGAGGACAAATGGAGATGTGGTGAAATTGGAGGGATACTTAGAAATGATCAGTTTCATTATTTAGGATCGATTATCCAATAAGATGGAGATATTAGTGATGATGTTACTCATAGGATTAAAGCAGGCTGGGTCAAGTGGAGAATTGCTACCGGCGTATTATGTGATAGGAGTATACCTTTAAAGTTAAAATGAAAATTTTATAGGAAGGCCATTAGACCCGTTATGTTATATGGGATAGAGTGTTGGGAAACCAAGAAATAAAATGTGCAGAAAATGAGTGTGGCGGAGATGCGAATGTTGAGATGGATTTGTGGTAAAACTCGAAAGGATAAAATTAGAAATGAACAAATTCGTGAAACGATAAAAGTAGCTCCTATAGAAGATAAATTTAGAGAAAATCGACTTAGATGGTTTGGACATTATTGATGCAAAAAACTAGACTAAACCTAATTAATTGGTCACATGTAAATTAAGTATAAAAAACAAGACACCAGAGAATTTTCGAGTGGTTCGGCTCATAGAAGTAGCCTACGTCCACTGTTATGTATTGATTGCCTTGATTTGTTTTTTGGTGCTCCTGCAATGAGGATGATATAATGTATTTATAGACCAAGAGGGGTCTTGATCGTGGTCATGTGAAAGGAGGCAATGCCTTTATTCGTTAGGCATTTACACTAATACATAATGCGAATTAAATATATGAAAGTTATCACTTCATTGGCAATGCAAGCTGTAAGACTGTTGTCGATTTGTTATCAATACAGGAAGTTGGTCAGGCTTCCTTATTGGTCGGGATGCAGAGTTGGTCGGGATTCATTGTTGGTCGAACTGACTTGGACTAGTGCCAAATTAGATGGCACGTGCTGGTTTGTGAATGGTCCACGTAGGGTGGTAGATTTTGGTATCAATAGAAGCCCCCAATATTTTATACTTGGAGTTTATGCGAAAGTGTGAAATATTATACTCCAACAGAAGCTCGGGCTCTTTGGTTTAGCTGCAGACCTTCCATACTTGTGAATTTTATCTACTCAATTGATGATTTTGGGCGCGAATGGTAATTTTGTAAATATTTCAAATTTCAGCGAACTTTTACGGGGTATCTTTATCCTTTACTTTATTATCCCCCGTAAACCGAAGCGTCTCTCTCTTTAATCATTATTTTTCCTAGTTTCCGATGCGTCTTAAAACGAGGGCGATAAAACTCCAATTATCTTCTAGCTCTTTCTTCTGATTCTATCACTGGGTTCTTTGCTTTCGTACGATCGTTTTCTTTTTTGTCTTCAGCTCTTGCTGAATCCTTAAATCTTTGTAAGAATATTTCTTCTCTTCTTCTTTATTTTTTTCATCATGGTTTACTCTATCGACTCATTTGATAAGTTCAGAACCGATTTTAATATTCCATCTTGGGTTGTATTAGAAAATTCCACTTTTGCTTCTAATTTTTGTCTCTTGCAAGGGATCATTGGTGTACCTCCATTTTTATTGCTGAATGTGGTTTCACTTTTCCTCCCAGTCCCCTGTGTTTAAAATTTTGTCAATATTTTGACATTGTACCTGCAAGAGTGGCTTCCAACACATGGAGAGTTATAAATGGAATTTATTGATTAAATCAAATTTATGGAACCCATCTAGGGATTTCAGAAATCATGTTTTATTATAAGTGGGTAACTAGTGATACCACTTTTTATTTGAAAACTAGGGCGATTAGTAAAGCTTTGGTAGTTAATCTCCTTGATTCTAATAGGGACTATTTTGATCATGGGGTAGTTGCAAAAAATTGGCAATATGCCCCTTTAGTTGGAGGTGCTAAATATAAAGGACCTACATGTCCTCTCTTTGGCAATGGAATAGGTTTTTTTATGTTTTAGTAAATTTACCATGTTTATGTTTGATAACATGTCATATTGACTGTTTTTTTATAAATTTATTTATAGTTGAGCGAAAATGAAAGTTCCCCAAAGAGAGTGAAGTAAATTTGAAAGAGTTAAAATTTATCTGGGATCTTCATAAGGTAGTTGCTGAAGTGCACGTTAGGTCTGCCTCTTATATTCTCCAGTACAAAAACATTGTTTCTTTTTTTATTACCAAACTTGCTCCCCCTCCTGCTCTGGTAATTGATCTTAAACAAGATGTTATTATTGACTCTAATACTCCTTTGTTTGAAATTATGAAGAAGAGGAAGTTTCCTGACCTTTACAGTGGTGTTGCTTCTGGATCCCAATCCTCTGTTGAAGGAGCCAAGAATAAAACAGGGTATGTTATGAAGCCCCCTGCCCCCAAAGGTCCAGTCCCTAAAGATCCAGTCCTCAAAGACCTGGCTCCTAAGGATGTAATTCTCAAAGAGGTTGACGTTCCTCTAAGGAGACTTAAGAGAGGGCTTGCAGAAAAATAAGTCGACCAAGTGATCGATCAACTTTCCTTGGTTGATTTACCCTCTTATGATGTTGTTCCTCCAACAGCTATTACTCCTAGTTTGGCTAGGAGGTTGATCAAGTCTGGTACTCTTCCAGACCACAAGGGGTTGGATTCCAAGCTCCCTAGAATGAGGGTCTCTAAATTGGCTGCTCAGAACCTTGCATAAGTAAGTAACTTTCATTGTCTTGGTTTGGTCGTCATTTATATTCCTCATATGCTCACTTTAGTCTTCATTTTTTGTAGTTCTTAGTTCACTTCAATAATATGTTGGAGAAGGATGATCCAATTAAGGCTTCTTCTTCAAATGAGGTGGAGGAAGCCTTGTCTGGTTTGAAGAAGTCTCTGCTTGAGTCTCAGCAGGCCTTGGAGACTAAGAAAATCACTTGGGCAGAGAAATTAAAGACAGCTGAAATTGCTCTTCAAATATCTTATACAAATGCCCTTAAAGCTAAGTGCAGGGCTAAGGAGGTTGGGCTCTAAAAAAAGGAAGCTGAGCGCTAAAAAGAGGAAGCTGAGCGCAGGGCAGAGGAAGCTGAGCACGGGGCAAAGGCTGCTGAAAAGATTGTATCCTCTGTCAGAGCTAAGAGAAAATCTATTGTGAAGGCCTCCTTCAGTACTGGTTGGGATAAGGGCTGGAACAAAACTATTTCTAATGCATCTACTCAAATTGAGCATGTGAAGAAAAAATGTTTCAGAGATGGTTAGGTTGCTTCCTTTCAAGAGTTGAACACAAATGGAGACTCTGAATTTTTTCAGAGGTATATTCATGGTCCTCCTCCAGTCATAGAAGATAAGGTTGAATATGAAGCTACTTCTGAGTAGTCTTTATTTTTTGTTGAGTTTTCTGCCAAACAACCTCAAGTCCATGAGTCTTCTATTCCTCCAGACGAGCAACTCAAGCTTGTAGTCCCTTCTTCTGAGCAAAGCAAGAAGGTTGAGAGTGATATGGAGAAGGTGTAAAGTTGTTCAATATTTTTCCCTTTTACTCTTGTTGTCACTTTTTCCTTGATTTTGATTGTACTTAAACTCTTTGTTATCAATAAAAGAACCTTTTGTCGTTCCTTCTTTGTCTACTGTTGATTATAGTTGTTCTCCATCTTTGTTGTTGATTGGTGGTTATTTTCTTCTTACTAGTTTATTGCTAAGATGGAACAACTTTCTTCTCATGATACCGAGCTACTGAGGAAATGCAATACTTTTTCAAAGCTGGTCATATGGACTTGTCCAAAGAAGAAATCACTCAGTTGCTCGGTGCTGATGCCACAGAGCAGGTTAAAAAATCCTATAAATATTTGAAGTACTTACTTAATTGGGTGGTAGCAAATAATATTTCCTATTATGAAATGATAGAAGAACTTCAAGAACGGTATAAAGAATCCACTGCGCTGTTGCACCAGAGCTATGAGCAAAAGTATCAAAGCTTAAGTGTAGGTCGGGGCTTTGATAAATTTTATCTCTATTTATAATAAAAAGGAATCTTTACTTAGGGTTGAACTTGAAGAAACTAGGACTGTTGCCAAACTCCTGGAAGAGGAGAATAATAATTTGAGGAATGAAGTGAATCTTCTAAAGTCTTTCTCTAGAACTGTTGCTGCTACTACAGATGAAGGTTATTCCTTTTTAGAAGTTGATAATGCCATATTGAGGGATGAATTGGAGGCCTTGAAGAACATTAAATCTGCCTCTTCTTTTCGAGCTAGAAATAGGGCTGACTGAGGGACCACAGAGGAAATTAGGACCCAACAGGCCCTTGCCAACCAAGATGCATAGTTAAAAGCAAAGGATCGAGTTATTGCTAAGATGTCTCAAAATTTGTATACTTTATCTAAATAATTATCTACTCAATCTTCCCAATTGGAGGCTAAGAATGGGGTACTGAAGAATCTGCAGTCACAAGTTGATAAATTAACTTTTCAATTCTATAAACAGTCCAGAGAATTTTGGATAGGTGGGTATAATGAAGCTTTGGGATATTATGATGATAGACTTCAACGGGCCTAAAATGAATCCTATAAATGGGGTTGGATAAATACTTTAACTGTGATGAAGGTGGATGGTAATGACTCTTTATAGGATTGGTATGATCTAGGATTGCTGCATCTTGACAATCCTCCCTTCAAGTTGGATGTTAATTGGGTACCTATTCACCGTATTCCCCACTGCTTGATTTCCAAGTACTTGGGGGATTATGAACTTCATATTAACTAGAGATCGTCCGTCCTCTTCATTTGTTTGACCGTCCTAGTAGCAGTAATACTAGGATGCTTCAGGACCTTAACTTTATCAACTCTCCTTTTACTTTGGATGATCCTCCAGCTGGCATTAATCGTGTCTCTAAGGCTGAAGGAAAGCGTCATATAGAATAAATTTTTGTACTTTGTCTTTTCATATTTAAGAAACAATATGTAATCATTTAACTTTATTTAATGAAAAGGTTATTTTATGCATGGATCAACTTTTAGTCAATCTCTGAATGTTTTTTTAGTCTATGACTATGAATGGATCAACTTTTTTAGTTAATCTCTAGTTTTTCATCGGTTTTATTGATATTCTTAGAATTATCCCAAGTTTTCTACCAATTACCAATGTTTCACCATGGTTCTACTAATGTACCTAAATTTTATGGTAATTTCATTAGTGACCTTGGTTCCCAGGCGTGAGTGGAACATTTGTTCATCTTTTAGCCCAGTTTAGATGAAAATTATTCATCCGGGTCTTCATTAACCAAGCATTTGGAACTTATAATTTTGCCTTACATGGTTTTAGATGTTCGAAAACCAACTTTATTGATAGTCTTAGTTAATAGCGACCAATTTTATTTGTGGCTTTTGTTGATGCCGACCGATTTTCCAAAAATGATATATCTGGAGTAATGTATCCTCGTGATGATCCTTTAGTGATCAGAGTCAGGATGAAATAAGTACTGGTGGTAAGGACTTTGGTGGATAATGGCAGTTCGGCAGACATCATGTTTTATCCTTGTTTTAACAGTTTGGGATTAAAACTCAACCAACTGGAGCCGTATCATAATACACTCATTTTTTTTTCTGGCGAGAAGGTATTTCCATTATGGACGAGCAAATTAGACGTGTTGATCAGAACATGGGCGACGAGCAGGATAGAGAAGGTAAGATTTTTTGTTATGGACAAAATTGTTCATTCTTCTTATAATATGATCATGGGGAGAGTTGGTTTAAAAAAGTTTGAAACTGTACCCTCCACTGTTCATCGATTCTTGAAGTTCCTGACCAACTTTGGAGTTGGAGTAGTGAAAGGAGACCAGAAAGTAGCTCGAGAGTGTTACTATTCTTCTGCCAAGGAAGAAGATATGTTGGAGGTAAAGAAAAAAAATACCACTTACCAAGTAAATACATCTGAGCTGAACAACGAGTCTGAGGTTGAAACCTTAGATCCACGGGATGAATCTGAGCTTGTAAAAGGCCAAGTGATGGAGGTAAGAGAAATCATTGTTCTAGATGATTATAAAACGGAATGAACAACTCAAATAGGAGCATTATTGGAACCAGTTCTTAAGCAGGAATTGACAACTTTATTAAAGAAAAGAAAGCAGGTGTTCGCTTGGAGTCATGAAGATATGCCAGGCATAGATCCAAACTTTTTGTGTCATGAACTCAATGTTAATAGGAAAGTTAAACCTGTGAAGCCGAGGAGAAGAGTTTTTAGCCCGAAGAAGAACCAGGCTATACACGAAGAAGAAGAGAAGCTTGAAAAAGCTTCCTTTATTAAAGATGTGAAGTACCCAGATTGGTTGGCCAAAGTGGTTATGGTCAAGAAGAAGAAGAAAAAGTGGAGGATGTTTGTAGACTTTACTGACTTGAAAAAAGCATGCCCAAAGGATCACTTTCCTTTGCCACAAATTGATCAGTTGGTAGATGCTACTTCAGGGCATGAGTTGCTGAGTTTCATGGACGCATATTCTGGGTATAACCAGATTAAAATAAAGCCCGAAGATAGAGAAAGTACTTATTTTATCACTCCCCGAGGAGCTTATTGTTATAATGTTATGCGTTTTGGTTTGAAAAATGCAGGTGCTACCTATCAGAGATTGGTAAACAAAGTATTTTAGAAGCACATTGGAAATAATATGGAGGTATACGTGGATAATATGCTCACTAAGAGCCAAAAAGTTGCTGATCATATTACCGACCTCATCCAGACATTTGATCAACTAGAAAAGCATCAGATGAAATTAAACCTCACCAAATGCGTCTTTGGAGTACATGGAGGAATGTCTCTCAGGTATATAGTGAATCAAAGAGGTATTGAAGTTAATCCAGATAAGATTAAAGCTCTGATCTAAATGAAGTCTCCGACCTGCAAAAAGGATGTCCAAAGGCTAACTGGGTGCGTAGCCGCCCTCAACAGGTTTGTGTCCCAAGAAACGGATAAATGCTTGCCATTCTTTCAAGTACTCGAATTTTTTTTAACGGAACGATGAATGCGAAAAGGCATTCCTGGAGTTGAAGAAGTACCTGGGAGCACCACCATTACTTTCTTGACCAATGTTGGGAGAAAAGTTGTATTTATATCTGGTGGTATCTGAGTCAGCCATACCTTGATCAGGGCGGAAAATGGAATTTAAAAGCCAGTTTATTATACCAGCAAATCTTTTCGAGGAGAAGAAGTAAGGTATCCCAGACTGGAGAAATTAGATTTGACCTTAATTGAGGCTAGCAGATGTACGAAACCATATTTTCAAGCCCACGCTATAGTGGTATACACTGACATGCCATTAAGACAAGCTTTGCATAAGTCGGAGAAATCGGAAGATTGATGTATTGGGCTATAGAATTGGGAGAATATGACCTTGTTTATGAATTCATGGCTGCTTTAAAAGGCCAGGATATGGCTGATTTTATTGCAAAATTCACTTATCTAGAGGTCCCCGAGCAACAAGGGACTTTAGCCGAGCAACATTTAGGAGATAGTAGATTTGCTGGAGATACGCCTGACCAACTTCATACGAGGGAAATTATAAAAAAAGACTAACGAGAACCGCCTAGTGGAGTACAGGAGATGAAGAAGAAATATGAAGAGGCGAAGGATAAAATCTTCCATCAAGGGATTCTGACGAACCAAATGTTTGACAGTAATATCCCCATATGGGGTCCGTATGTTGACGAGTCATCTTGTGCAACCAGATGTGGAGCTCGAATCATTATCAATACTCTTGACGAGTTAGACATAGAGTACGCTCTATGTTTTTAATTTCAGGCCTCTAATAATTAAGTAGAGTACGAAGCTGTGATCGTTGGCTTAAATCTAGCCAAATATTGAACGCCGAGCAAGTTGTGGTTACAGTGATTCACAGTTAATTTTAAAACAAGTGTTGAGTTTATATACAAATAAAGGAGAAATGATGACCAGATATTTGGCTAAAACTTTGAAAGTAATTGCCACCTTGCTAGCAATTCAGATAGTCAGGATTCCAAGATTGGAGAATGCCGGAGCAAATGCACTTGCTCGGTTAGCCTCAGCAATCAGAATGGAGATATGAAGAACTATTCCTATTGAGCTACTTGCTAATAGGAGCATTAATGAAGATCTGATGGTTAACTTCATTGCTGTTGATATGGGTTCATTCTGAATGCACCCTATAAGAGCATATATTGAAGATGGGATTCTTCTAGCCGATCTACTTGAAGCTAAGAGGCTGAAATACAAAGCTACAAGATATGTATTAGATGGTGGTGTGTTATACAGGAGAGGATTAACTGCTCGTCTACAATGGTGTGTACATCTAGCTGAGGTAAAGGATTATATTGAGGAAGTCCATGAACGATCATATGGATCCCATGTAGTAGGAAGAACATTATTATGAAGAATACATAAGCAAGGGTACTACTGGCCAACCATGCGAGCAGATTTTATCGAGAGGTGTGATTAGTGCCAGAAGTTTTCCAGTATACGCAAGGCTCCACAAGCTCTCTTAACACCAATCACTTCGCCCTGGCCTTTTGCTATGTGGGGAATTGACTCGGTCGGACCCCTACCAACCACTCGAGGAAGGTTCAAGTACCTAGTGGTAGTTGTTGATTATTTCACAAAGTGGGTGGAGGCTGAACCATTAATCGATATGTCTTATGAAAAAGTTTATCAGTTCATGTGGAAATGTATTATGTGCAGGTACGTCTTACCTTATGCTTTTATAACAGAACATAGCACACAGTTCGACAATGATGAATTCGCTGCTTATTACGCTTAATCTAATGTCCAAAAGATCCATTCTACTCCAGGTCGTCCTCAAAGAAACGGCCAAACAGAGGTAACTAATAGAACTTTGTTGAACAGTGTGAAGAAATGTTTGGAAAATGCAAAAGGAAATTGGATCAATGAACTGCATTTGGTCCTGTGGGCTTACTGAATAACTTCCAGAATAGCTACTGTAGAAACTCCCTACCTATTGGCGTTTAGTACTAAAGTTGTAATCCATGTTGAGCTAGGTTTACCTACGCATAGAGTTCTTAACTTCAATACCCCATTCGGCGATTTGATGAGAAGATTGGATTTAGATATATTGGAAGAAGTCCGTAAAGACGCATCTCTGAGAAATGCAGCTTATCAACAAAGGACTGCACGTTTCTACAACAAGAGGGTCATGTCGAGCAACTTAAAGGAGGGAGATTATGTTTTGAGGAAAGTGATTCAAAGAATAATAAGCTAGAAGCCAATTGGCATGGGCCTTATCGTATTACTGCTGTTATCTGACCAGGCACGTATCGGACTGAGGCTTTGGAAGGGGAAGAATTCAAGAACCCATGGAATGGAGAACATTTGAAGAAATACTATCAGTAAACGTAGTTGTGTTGTACTCAGTTCACTTGAATATTAATGAGAACATCACTTTCTGAAAAATTGTTATTTTATTTTCTTTTTCGGAGTAGTAGTGCTATGCACTTATAGCATTAATAAAACCACCAACAAAGTTGGTCGGTAACATCACGAGGACACCAATAAAGTTGGTCGGCATCGATAAATACCACCAACAAAGTTGGTCGATCACATTATGAAGACACCAACAAAGTTGGCCCGCATCAACAAATACCACCAACAAAGTTGGTCGGCATCGACAAATACCACCAACAAAGTTGGTCGGCATCGACAAATACAACCAACAAAGTTGGTCGGCATCAATAAAACCACCAACAAAGTTGGTCGGTCACATTATGAAGACACCAACAAAGTTGGCTCACATCAATAAATACCACCAATAAAGTTGGTCGGTATCCAATAACGCCGCCAACAAAGTTGATCGGCATCAATAAAACCACCAATAAAGTTGGTCAGTATTAAACATATAAAACCACGCAAGGCAAAATTGTAAGTCCCAAATGCTTGGTTAATGAATACCCGAATGATAAATGTTCATCTAAACTGGGCTAAAAGATGGACAAATGTTCCACTCACGCCTGGGAATCAAGGTAACTAGTGCAATTACCATAAAATTCAGGCACATTAGTAGAACCATGCTGAAGCATTGGTAATTGATATAAAACTTAGGATAATCCTAAGAATATCAATAATACCGGTGAAAAAATAGAGGCAAACTAAAACAGTTGATCCATTCATAGTCAAAGACTAAGAAAACATTCAAAGATTAACTAAAAGTTAATCCATTCATAAAATAAACTTTTCATTAAAAATAATTACATATTGTTGTTCAAATATAGAAAAATAAAATATAAAAGTTTATTCTATAGGACACTTTCCTTCAGCTTTAGAGACGGTATCCATACTAGTTGGAGGATCATCCAAAGTAAAAGGAGAGTTGATGAAGTTAAGATTCTGAAGCATCCTGGTATTAATGCTACTAGGACGGTCAAGCAAATGAGGAGGACGAACGATCTCGAGATCGTCATGCAGTTCGTAGTCCCCCAAGTACTTGGAAATCAAACATTGGGGAACACGGTGAACAGGTACCCAATTAACATCCAACTCAAATAAAGGATTGTCAAGCTGCAGCAATCCCTGATAATACCAATCCCACAGAGAATCATTTATATCCACCTTCAGCACAGTTAAAGCATTTATCTAACCCCATTTGTAGGACTCATTCTGGGCCTTTTGAAGTCTATCATCATAATGCCCCAAAGCTTCATTATACCCATTCATCCAAAATTCTCTGGGCTGCTTATGGATTTGAAAATTCAACCTATCAACTTGTGATTGCATCTTCTTCAGTAACCCATCCTTAGCCTCTAATTGGGAAGATTGAGTAGATAATTGCTCAGATAAAGTCAACAGCTTTTGAGACATCTCAGCAATTTCTCAGTCCTTTGCTTTTAACTGTGTAGCTTGGTTGGCAAGGGCCTGTTGGGTCCTAAGTTCCTCTATATTTCCTCGGCCAACCCTATTTCTAGCTCGGGAAAAAGAGGCTGATTTAATGTTTTTCAAGGCCTCCAACCCATCTCTTAAAGTAGTGTTCTCAGCTTCCAAAAGGGAATAACCTTCATCGGTAACAACAACAGTTCCAGAGGTAGACTTCAGAAGATTTATTTCATCCTTCAAATTATTACTCTCTTCTTCTAGAAGCTTGGCAATGGTTCTAGTTTCTTCAATCTTAAGTTTTAGAAGAGACTCCTTTTTATTATAAACAGAGACAAACTTCTCATAGCCCTGACCTGCGCTTAATCTTTGATACGTCTGCTCGTAACTCTGATGCAATAATGCTGAAGATTCTTTATATTATTATTAAGGTTCTTCTATCATATCAGAATAGGCAACATTATTTTCCACAGCCCGATCAAGTAAGTACTTCAAGTATTAGTAAGCATCCTTAACCTCCTTTGAGGCATCATCGTCGAGCAACTGAGTAATTTCTTCTTCGAATAAGTCTATATGAACTGCTTTGAAAAAGGCATTGCACTTCCTCAGTAGCTTGGTATTATGAGAAGACAGTTGTTCCATCTTCGCTGTAAACTTGCAAGAAGAAATAACCACCAATCAACAATAAGTATGGATAACAGATGCAATCAACAGAAGATAAGTAAAAGGAACAAGAGGTTCTTTTATTAATAATAAAGAGTTTAAGTACAATCAAAATAAAGGAAAAATAAATAACAAAAGCAAAAGAGAAAAATATCGAACAATATTACACCTTCTCCCTTTCACTTTCAACTTCCTTGATCTGCTCAGAAAAAGGGGTTGCAGGCTAGAGTTGCTTGGTTTGTTCAACTGAAGGGATAGACGGTTCATGGACTTCAGGTTATTTGGCAGTAGACTCAACCACAACTGAATATTCTTCAAGAGAAGCTTAATCTTTAACCTCATCTTCTATGGCTGGATGAGGACCATGAAGATGCCTCTGAAAAATTTCAAAATCTCCATTTGTGTCCAACTCTTGAAGAGCAGTAACCCAACCATCTCTAAAGAATTTTTCCTTCACATACTCAATCTGAGCAGAAGCAACAGAAATGTCTTTGTTCCAGCCCTTATCCCAATCAGTACTGAAGGATGCCTTCACAATATTTTTTTTTGCTCTGACAAAGGACATAAGCTCCTCAGCAGCCTTTGCCCTGCGCTCAGCTTCCTCTTTCTGGAGCTCAGCTTCCTCTTTCTGGCGCACAACTTCCTCTTTCTGGGACCCAACTTTCTTAGCCCCGTGCTTAACTTCAAGGGCATTTGTATCATAATTTAGACGAGCTGTCTCAGCTGTCTTCAATTTCTCAGCCTAAGTGCTCCTCTCAGTCTCCAAGGCCTACTGAGATTCAAGAAGAGACTTCTTCAATCTAGACAAAGTTTCCTCCACCTCATTTGAATAAGAATAATCCTTAATTTCATCATCCTTCTCCAGCATATTATTGAAGTGTACCAAAAACTGCAAAAGATGAAGATCAAAAATTAGTATAAATAAGAGATATGAAAGACAACCAAACCAAGAAAAGGAAAATTTCTTATTGATGCAAGGTTTAAAGTAGCCAATTCAGAAGCCCTTGTTATGGGGAGATTGGTATCCACAACCCTATGGTCTAGAAAGGTAACTGATTTGATTAACTTCCTGGCTAAACCAGGAGGAAGGGCTGATGGAGGAGCATCATCAGAAGAAGGAAAATTAACCAATGACAGTCGATCGACCATCTGGTCAATGTGTTTCTATGTAACCCCTCTCCTAAGCCTCCTCAGAGGAACATCAACCTCTGTAGGAGCTCCATCCTTGGGATCCAATTCATTAGGAGTTGGATCCTTAGGAATTGGATACTTAGGGGTTGGATCCTTGGGAGCTGGGGGCTTTATAGTATCCCTAGGAGCTAGGGGCTTCATAACATCCCCAGTTTTCTTTTTGTCTCCTTCAATAAAAAATTGGGAGCTAGAAGTAGCACCACCGTAGAGGTCAGGAAACTTCCTCTTCTTCATAACTTCAGACATAGGAGCATCAGAATCAACAGCAGTCTCTGCGTCAAGATCAATTACCAAATCAAGAAAAGCAGTTGGTCTGGCAATAAAAGAGGAAACAGTGTTCTTGCACTGGAACAGATAAGAAGCAGACCTCACATTAGGCCTGTCAATGGATCATATTTTATCCAAATCTGAATCCGATCCATTTAAGCGGATATGGATCGTGCCTAAAATTTGATTACCCGTTTATTAAATGGAGCGGATTTGGATTCATATACGCCGATCCGTTAATAATCCGATCAGATTAATATTTTTAATATATATATATATATATATATATATACAATATATTTTTAATTAATATATATTATATTTTATAATATTTTAAATATATAATTTAAATATTTATTACAATAGTTCTTTACTTCATTATCTGTTTTTTGGGAACATTTGCAAAATAAATTTATGAAATACGAATTGAAAATAAAAATGTTACAAATCAAGTTTAACATAATCGGATAATCGGATCGGATCCGAATTCGTTTAAAATAAATTATATGGATTTGAATTTGCCTGATCCGATCCGATTAATAAAGGAATCGGATCCGAATTTGTTTAACATAAACGGATATGGATTTAGATTTGCCTGATTCGGTTCGAATCCGACCCGTTTATAGGCCTACCTCACATGCTCCTCAAAAACTACTTTTTGAAGTCCCCAAATGAACTTCAACTCTTTCAAATTTACTTCGCTCTCTTTGGGGAACTTTCTTTTTTGCTCAACTGCAAATCAATTTATAAAACTATAGTCAGTATGACATTTTATTAAACATAAACAGAGAAAATCTACTAAAACGTAAAACAACTTATTCCATTGCCAAAGAGAGGATGTCTAGGTCCTTGGTATTTAGCACCTCCAACTAAAGGGGCATGTTGCCAATTTTTTATAACTACCCCATGATCAAAATAATCCTTATTAGAATCAGGGAGATTAACTACCAAAGCTTTACTAACAGCCCTAGTTTTCAAATAAAATGTGGTATCACTAGTTACCTACTTATAACAAAACCTGATTTCTGAAATTCCTAAATGGGTTCCATAAATTTAATTTAATCTATAAACTCCATTTACAACTCTCCATGTGTTGGGAGCCACTCTTGAAGGTACAATGTAAAAATATTGATAAAAATCCAAACACGACTGGGAGGAAACCTGAAACCACATTCAGCAATAAAGATGGAGGGAAACCAATGACCCTCAGCAAGAGAAAAAAATTAGATGAAACATGGGATTTTCTAATACAACCCATGACGGAATATTAAAATCAGTTCTGAACTTATCAAGTGACTCAATAGAGTAAACCATGATGAAGAAAACAAAGAATAAGAGAAGAAAGATTCTTACAAAGATTTAAGGATTCAGCAAGAACTGAAGGCAGGGAAGAAAACGATCGCACGAAAGCAAAAAATACAGTGGCAGAATCAGAAGAAAGAGGTAGAAGATAATCGAAGTCTTACCGCCCTTTTTATAAGGCGCATCGAAAATTGGGAAAAGTAATGATTAAAGAGAATGGCGTTTGGGTTTACGGCGGACAATAGAGGAAAAGACGAAGACACCCAATAAAAGTTCACTGAAATTTGAAATATTTACAAAAAATTCTATTTACGCCCAAAGTCAGCAATCAAGTAATAAAATTCACAAGTATGGAAGGTCTGTAGCTAAACCAAACAGCCCGAGCTACTTCCAAATCATAATATTCCACACTTTCGCATCAACTCTAAGTATTAAACATTGGGCGCTTCTGTTGATACCAAAATTTACCATACTACGTGGACCAATTACAAGCCAGCACGTGTTATCCTATGAGACACAAGTTCAAGTCATCATAATAAGGAAGCCCGACCAACATGGTTATTCGACCAACAAGAAAGCTCGACCAACATGGTTATCAGACCAACTGGGAAGCCCGACCAATAGTAGAAAATTCATTCTGTACAGCCAACTAAGCGCCAACAGTATTACAGTCTGTATTGCCTGTGAAGCGATAGCATTCATATAATTAATTCTCATTATGTATCGATGAAAATTCCTAACAAATAAAGGTATTCCATCCATTAACACGACAACTATCAACACCCCTCCTGGGTTATAAATACTTTGTATCACCCTCATTGCAAGGGCTACAAAAATAAGTCAAGGCATTCAATACATAATAGTAGACGTAGGCTATTACTTTGAGCCGAACCACTCTAAAAATCTCTTGTGTATTGTTTATTTTACTTAATTTTATCTGTAATCAAATAATTAGGCTTAGTCTAGTTTTTTGCATCAACAAGTACCAAACACCAATAGGTAGGGAGTTTCTCCAGTAGCTATTGTGGAAGTTGTTGGGTATGCCTATAGTACATAATACAGTTCATTAATCCAATTTCCTTTTGCATTTTCCAACCTTTTCTTCAGCCCATTCAATAAAGTTCTATTAGTTACTTCTGTTTGGCCGTTGCTTTTAAGATGACCAGGAGCAGAGTGGATTTTTTGGACATTGGACTGGGCACGATAAGCAGCGAATTCGTCGTTAACAAATTGTGTGTCGTGATCAGTTATAAAGGCATAAGGTAAGCCATACCTGCATATAATACTCTTCCAAATAAATTGATAAACCTTTTCATAGGACATATCGATCAACAGTTCAGCTTCCACCCATTTAGTAAAATAATCAATCGCTACAACTAAGTATTTGAACCTTCCTCGGGTGGTCGGTAGAGGCCCGACCAGGTCAATTCCCCACATAGCAAAGGGCCAAGGGGATGTGATTGGTGTTAGGAGAGCTTGTGGAACCTTGCGTATGCTGGAAAACCTCTGGCACGTATCACACTTCTTGGCAAAATCTGAACAATCTTCTTGTATTGTTAGCCAGTAGTATCCTTGTGTATGAATTCTCTGCAACAACGTTCTTCCTGCTACATGGGCTCCACAGGATCCTTCATGGACTTTTTTAATTAAACTCTTCACTTCAGTTGGATGTACACACCGTTGTAGACCAACAATTAATCCTCTTCTATATATCACACCACCATCTAGAACATATCTTGCAGCTTTGTATTTTAACATCTTAGCTTCAAGTAGATCGACTGGAAGAATTTCATCTTCAATATATGCTCTTATGGAGTCCATCTAAGATGGCCCCATATCAACTGCAATAAAGTTTATCATCATATCTTCATCAATGCTTTTATTAATAAGTATCTCAATAGGAATAGTTCTTCGTATCTCCGTTCTGTTGTTGAAGTTAATCGAGCAAGTGCATCTGCTCAGGCATTCTCTAATCTTAGAATCCTAACCATGTGAACTGCTAGAAAAGTGGCAATTACTTCTAAAGTTTTAGCTAAATATTTGGTCATCAGTTCTCCTTTTGCTTCATATAGGCTCAACACCTGATTCACAACTAACTACGAATCACTGTACACCACAACTTGCTCAGAGTTCAATGATTTACTTAGATTTAAGCCATCAATCACATCTTCATACTCTGCCTCATTATTGGAGGCTTGAAATTTGAATCGTAGAGCGTACTCTATATCTAGCTCGTCTAGAGTATTGAGAATAATTCAAGCTCCACATCCGGTTGCACAAGATGACCCATCAACATACAAACTCCATAGGGGGATATCACTATCAAATGCTTGGTTTGTTAGAATCCTTTGATGGAAGATTTTATCCTTTGCCTCCTCATATTTCCTCTTTATCTCCTGTATCCCACTAGACAGCTCCGATTGGTCTTTGTCTACGGTTTTCCCTATCTGGAGTTGGTCGGGCGTATCTCCAATGGGTCTACTGACTCATGTATGTTGCTCGACAAGAGTTCCTTATTGCTCGAGGACCTATGGATAAGTGAACTCTGCAATAAAATAAGCCACAGTCTGGCCTTTTAAAGCAGTCCTTGGTGCATACACAAGGTCATATTCCCCCAACTCCACAGCCCAATACATCAGTCTTCTAGATTTTTTTGACTTATGCAAAACCTTCTTTAATGGCATGTTAATGTAGATCACTATGGTATGGGCTTGAAAGTATGGCTTCATTCGTCTAATAGCTTCAATTAAGGCCAGTGTCAATTTCTCCAATCTGGTATATCTCACTTTTACTCCTTGAAAAGCTTTGCTATTATAATAAACTGGCTTTTGAACTCTATTTTCCTCTCTGATAAGGGCAGAACTAACTGCTGACTCAGATACCGCCAGATACAAATACAGCTTTTCTCCCAGCATTGGTCGAGAAAGTAGTGGTGGTGTTCCCAGGTACTTCTTTAACTCCGAAAAGGCTTTTTCACATTCATCGTTCCATTCAAAGGTTTTTCTGAGTACCTTGAAGAATGGAAAACATTTATCCGTTGGTCGGGACACAAACATGTTGAGTGCTTCTACGCGTCTAGTTAGCCTTTGAACATCTTTTTACAGATCGGAGATTACATTTCGATTAGAGCTTTAATCTTATCTAGATTAGCTTAAATACCTCTTTGATTCACTATATACTTGAGGAACATTCCCTCTTGCACTCCGAAGATGCATCTGGTGGAGTTTAACTTCATTTGGTGCTTTTCCAATTGATCAAACGTCTGGCTGAGGTCGGTAATATGATCAGCAGCTTTTCTGCTCTTTGTGAGCATATCATCAACATATACTTCCATGTTTTTGCCTATCTTCTCCTCAAATACTTTGTTCACCAGTCTCTGATAAGTAGCACCTATATTTTTCAGACGAAATGGCATAACATTATAGCAATAAGTTCCTCGGGAAGTAATGAAAGAAGTACTTTCTCTGTCTTCAGGCTTCATTTTAATCTCGTTATAATCAGAATATGCATCCATGAAACTCAGCAGCTCGTGCCCTGAAGTAGCATCTACTAATTGATCAATTCGTGGCAAAGGAAAGTGATCCTTCTGGCACGCTTTATTCAAGTCAGTAAAATCTACACACATCCTCCACTTGTTGTTCTTCTTCTTGACCATAACTACATTGGCCAACCAATCCGGATACTTCACATCTTCAATAAAGGAAGCTTTTTCAAGCTTCTCCACTTCTTCTTGTATAGCCTGGTTCTTCTCCAGGCTAAAAACTCTTCTCCACTACTTCAGAGGTTTGACCTCACTATTAATATTAAGCTCATGACACAGAAAGTTTGGATCTATGTCTGGCATATCTTCATAACTCCAAGCGAACACCTACTTTATTTGCCTCGAGAAAGTTATCAACTCCTGCTTAAGAACTGGTTCCAATTATGCTCCTATTTGAGTTGTTCGTTCTGGTTTACCGTCATCCAGAACAATGCTCTATGTTACCTCCGTTACTTGGCCTTTTACGAGCTCAGATTCATCTCGTGGGTCTAAGGTTTCAACCTCAGACTCGTTGTTCGGCTCAAATGTATCTACTTGATAAGTGGTTTTTTTTCTCTTTATCTCCGGTATATCTTCTTCATCGACAGAGGAATAGTAGCACTCCCGATCTACTTTCTGATCTCCTTTCACTAATCTAACTCCAAAGTTAGTCGATAATTTTAGGCATTGATGAAGTAGAGGGTACAATTTCTAATTTCTTCAGACCAAGTCTTCCCATAATCATATTATAAGTAGAATGAATATTTTTGTCCATTACAAAGAATCTCACCTTCTATGTCCTGCTCGTCGTCCATGTCCCCATCAATATTACTAGCTTGATAGTCCCCAAAGGAAACACTTTCTCGCCTGAGAATCCAATGAGTGGCCTGTGATAAGGTTCCAGTTGATTGAGTTTCAAACCCAAACTATTAAAACAGGGATAGAACATGATGTCTGCCTCTGCCGTTATCAACTAATGTTCTTGCTACCAATACTTCTTTCATCCTGACTCTGATCACTAAAAGATCATCATGAGGGTACAACACTCCAGATAAATCATTTTTAAAAAAGCGAATTATGAGCTTATCCTTGTTAACTTTTCTCGGTTGGTCTTCCTCGACGAGGTTGATCCGCTGGATATAGGAACAAGCTTGAGCCTCATTAAGGTAAGATTTCCTTTTAGCTGTATGATCTCCTCCTCCGGTATCTCTACCTGTAATCATGTGAAAATCAAAAGATCCAAAACTGAGTGTGAATACCTCACGTTCCGGTTGTCTAGGCTTCTTGGGAAGATCAAGATCATCTTCTGGATCATCATCGTGGTTCCTCTTCTTCTGTTCTTTGGGCTTAATTGGGGATTTAGATCTCTGTTGACCTCTTCCTCCATTTCTCCCACCATTCTACTGATCAACAAATCTATCCAACTTTCCTCTTCGAATCAGCGCTTTTATCTCATTCTGGAGGGCAATACAACGGTTGGTAGTATAACCGTGCTCTTTGTGAAACTCATAATACTTCAACTTGTCCCTTTTATCAGCAGGTGACCTCAACTTTTTCGGCCAACTTAAATCATTGTTGTGCTTGATTTCGTCCAACACATGATTTATGTCTACTGTTAAGGGAGTGTAGTTAGTGAATTTTCTGAGCCGATCTAGACCTTCATTTCCATTTGTACCCCTACGCTCGTTGTGATTCTTGTGATCCTTCTTATCTGACTTCCCTTTTATCTTTGCTTTCGCCTTTGCATCTGAATTCTTTTTAGCAGCCATGACTTCCTCAGCGTTCATGATCTTTGCTGCTTTGGCCATCAATTCTGTCATCGTCTTTGGTGGATCTTTTACCAAAGTGTAATATAATTTATCAGGGAGCAAATCACTCATTAGGGCAGTGATTGCAGTCTTCTTTTCGTAATAAATAACTTCCAATTTCTCGTTGTTGAAGCGAGTGATGTAATCCCTCGTACTTTCTCCTTCCTTCTACCTTACGCTGAGCAAATGAGCTACTCTTTTTACTAGGTTTTCTCCAAAGAAAAAATTACCAATGAATAGCTCGGCGAGTTATTGAAAGAAAGAAATTTGTCCCTGAGGAAGGTTGTTGTACCAGAGTTGAGCGGATCCAGTGATTGTTCCTGAGAATGCCCTACATCTCATCTCATCAGGAATAGCATAGATATTAGCAGCTACTTGGTACTGTTCTATATGAAGAACTGGATCAGTCTTCCCATCATATTTGGGAGTGGCCACTGGAGCTTTAAGCTTAGTCGGGGTAGGGAAATCTACGATGGTTTGCAAAAAAGGGGATCCCTTAATAAAACTTCTTTGGAGGGGATTCTTGGCCTTGGCCATTTCTCCCAACCTATCATCCAAACGTTGAATAGAACCTTTCCAAGCTTCACTATCAGCTCCAGATCTATGGGTAGTAGTTTTTCCATATCGACCAGCATATCATACTAAACTTTGTTCTTGCAAATGCTCTCTCTGACTGGATTTATTGTTTCGTCAGGTGCTTAATCTGGATTGGGCTTAACCTTCCCTTAAATCGCATGGTCGTCGAGTATCTCTCGACGCAACCCTTAGGTCATTTCCCTTGGGACCCAGGCGATCAAAAGGAGAGGCCCTACTTAGCCTTTCTAAGGCACTCAATCTTTTTGGGACAAAAGATTGCCCATCAGAGAAATTAGTAATCATGATGGAGGAAGTTGCTCCAGGAAGGTATGAATGATCCTTTGAAGTTCTGGAACGACTACGCCCGACACTCCTGGATGGCGGCGGTGGCATATTAAATTGTGTAGGAACTCCAGCTTGCAGAGTTTGGGCCAATTTTCGCATGGTATCTTGCATAGCCTCTTGACCTTTGGCTAAACTAGCCAGAATTCCTGTTAAATCATAGTTATTGGGAGGGGCGGAGGGATTAGGCGAAATTTCCTCATTTCTGGTACTTGATTCATGAATCTCAGCCATAGATGGTGAATGAGTGACAACATTTAGTAATACGTTCCCACATACGCCGCCAATCTGTTGATGCAAAAAACTAGATTAGGCCTAATTAATTGATCACAGATAAATTAAGTAAAATAAACAAGACACCAGAGAATTTTAGAGTGACGTGGCTCAAAGAAATAGCCTACATCCACTGTTATGTATTGACTGCCTTGATTTGTTTTTCGGTGATCCTACAATGAGGATGATACAATGTATTTATAGCCTAAGAAGGGTCTTGATTGTGGTCATGTGAAAGGATGAAATGCCTTTATTCATTAGGCATTTACATCAATACATAATGAGAATTAAATATATTAATGTTGTCGCTTCATTGGCAATGCAGGTTGTAAGACTGTTATCGATTTGTCATCAATACAGGCAGTTGGTCGGGCTGACTTGGACTAGTGCCACATTAGATGACACGTGCTGGTTTGTGAATGGTCCATGTAAGGTGGTAGATTTTGGTAACAACAGACACGTCAAGCATAGACCAATGGATGCTCCCGAAAGGAATAGTGATTTAGTTAGTATTGATAGTAACACAAGGGGTAGAGGTAGGTCTAAATTGACTTGGTGGGACATTATAAAAAAGGACATGATATCACGTGGTTTAATCGAAGATATTGCACTACAGAGGATGAAATGGAAAAATATGATTCATGTAGTCGACCCCAAATAATTGGGAAAAGGCTTTGTTGAGTTGAGTTTAGTTGACCTTCCCTTGAATACATAATAAAATGAGTAGTTCTACAAAGACCGTCATTTTGAACCAAATTAAAACTAAATGTGCATGTGTAAATTACATATTATTCTTTATCCCAAAAGAAGTGGATAAATAGCGAGGTCACAAACAACATGTGATTAACACATACTCATTTGGTTTCAATTTGGTTCTAGTTGGTGAATTAAATGTAGTCTTCCAGAAAAAATATGGATATCCCTATAAGCTGCATTTGTTTGTCATGAAAGGAAAGGAAAATAAAAGTGAAGGAAAATACTTTTCCAACACATTTTGCTGCGCTTAGTTAGCAGGAAAGTTGTGGAAAACTCGTTCTCAAATTTTTCTACAAGAAAAACTTTTTTCACAAAACACGTCCTATAAAAAACCTGAGATTTTGTAGGCAAATTCAAGAAAACTTAGTATATTGCCAAGTAAATTATTTTTATTATTATTATTACTACTACTAGTGCTAAAATATTTTCTCATAACTATTCGTAATAATAGGCTATTCATTGATATTCTTACAAATTGAATGTTCACAATTTTTATTTCATATTTAGTTATGTTTGAGTTAAATGAATGTTTATTACGTAAGTCATATTGTCATGTTTTTTGGTAATTGAAGAAATATATTATATTTTAGTTTATTATAAAATTATAACTATATGGATATGTGTATATAATTTTTTATTTTTTTTATAATTTTTCTATGAACCACACACACAATAAGATAACTTTCAAATTTTTTTCTTTCACTTCACTTTAAAATCATTTTCCCCCTTTTTTAACTTTTTTGACAATGAAAGTGAGCCCCTGAATATTAGAAGTGATGGACTCGGTAATGAGGAACTTACTTCCAAATTTTACCCTTCCCCAGTTCAACAGAGACATGTACCCAGTTTTCGTAAGTAGATTACTATGAAATTTCGACGCGCGTCAATAATTAGGTAATGCGGCCATGAGAAAACTCCTTGTATTAATTTAGAACCACTTCCCACCACGCGCCTCAAAGGAGAGTCCAAAAGAAACTGGGGAGTTGAACAATCAGCTGATGAACCGTAACCGTTATATACCTCTTGGGATTTACTTAACTACGACCCAACAAACAGCCTTTATACAATCCCCTAAATCATCATAATCTCAAAGAGCTCCCCCCATTAATCTAATCTCATCGCATAATTCTCATGACTAACCCTTTGCTCTTTCATGCACACACAACACGCCACTCTATCTCCCTCTCACTTCATTATTATTTAAAAAATTTCCACGCATCTTGCTTTATTAATTTTCCTACTCGTTTAAGAACAACACCACTTTGTTCAATTTAACATGCTACACCACCTCTTTCCAGACGGTTAGTCTCCTAAAGACGACTACCACAGACACTACATTACGCTCCTCTATTTATTACCTTCACCTTTTCCTCACCACCTCTTCCACTTCAACTTTCGTCACTTTCAATCCTTCATACACCCACAAAAACAACAATAGCACATTATTCGAAGGTGGGCATGAATTTTTTTGCCGTTTTTAGCCTCTGGGTTGTGGTTTTCTGGGTGTTTGGGGGTGATATTCAACTGGGTTTTGCCGGGAGTGAGGCATATGCTAAGAATTATATAACTTGGGATGATATGAAAGTGGATGAGCATAAAGAGCGGCTGGATTTGAGTGACGAACATAATCGGAGTAGGATTATTGTGGTTGATAAGAATGGGAAGGGTGATTCACTTACAGTTCAAGGAGCAGTTGATATGGTTCCCCAATATAATTCAGATAGAGTCAAAATTTACATTCTTCCTGGGATTTACAGGTGTATATATATATATACACACGTGATCATTATCCACTGTCTTTATTGAAATCAATCATACATATATATATATATATATAATCGGGGAAATTTGCCAAATTGAATCTTCCTTATGAAATTCAAAAGTTTATTTTTCATGTTTGCAGTTGTTGTGTAATTTTTTATTGTGGGAACCAAATATACGGACGTGGAAGTTACATGCGTAGTAGTGGGCTTTCACCAACTCGCCCACCCCACAGAGTAAAAACGGGGGAAATAAACTTTTTTTACTTCAAAAACTAATTTTGTCTGTTGTAGTAGTTCCTTCATCCTTCCCGTTCCGAGTTGATGCACTCAGTAGAACTTTTTGATTTTCAAACCTTTTTTTTTTCTTTTCCTTTTTTGGGTTTCTTTTTAACATGCTCTAGTTTCACAAATTAATATGGTACTTCATAAACTATGATGTAGAGAAAAGGTGATCGTTCCAGCCTCAAAGCCATATATTTCCTTCATTGGAAATCAGAATCGAAGTTCAGACACTGTTATCACTTGGAACAACAAAGCCTCTGATAAAGACAAGGATGGGTGTGAACTAGGCACCTACAGATCAGCTTCGGTCACCATAGAATCTGATTACTTCTGCGCAAGCGGAATCACCTTCGAGGTACTACCATCCAATATCATATATATATAGAGAGAGTATGCTCCTGTGCGGTCTTCCCGCACAGGAATGCATCCGGACCTTCCTTTGTTTTCTCATTTGGAACCGTTGTTTTTCTTTTTTCCCCTGTTTTCTCACTTTTGATTCCTTGAAACATGGGGGTTAGTATTTTAGTATGAGTTCAATCTCTACGAGAGGTTATAGGAGATAAATTAGACGAACAAGAGAACGAGGAGAGAGATTGTAGCACGTAAACATGAAAAAGAAAAAGGTCCGGACCGCACAGGAACATTATTTTATATATATATATATATATATATATATATATATACACACACACAAGATGGAGACGTGCGAACCTGTGCCGGCCATTTTTTACATATGGTAAAAAATTGAAATTTTTTTATGAATTTTTTGGAGATAAAAGTGAGAAGATTATCTATAAAAAAAATCTTCAGAAGATTAAGTGAGATGATCATTAAAAATTTCAACGACCAATATTTATCATTTTTGCATCTCACCTCATCTCACACTTTTGAATTGAATTTTATGATGATTTTTTAAAGGATCAAATGCTAAAAAGTTCCTCAAATATTTTTTAAGATACATTTAGTCCAAATCTTTTTATTTTGTATCTCATAATCCCTCAAACACCCATTTAACCAATATTCTCTTATTTTTAAAGCCACACTAGCGGCATGTTGAGGGACTTTTTGGAACAAATAAAAAGGCCTGGACTAAACGTGTATTAAAAAATGTTCAATGGATTATTTGGTATATTCTCCTTTTTTAAAGATGATTTGCTCACTACTGGAGATCATCTACATAAAAATTCTTAAAAATGTGGTATAGAGGGGCATGTATATATGAGGTATGTACAGAACTATATATATTATGGATAAATTTTTGTTTCTCTGCTGCAGAACTCGATAGTTTCGGTTCCAGGTGGCTACGGAATGCAGGCAGTCGCATTGAGAATAGCTGGTGATAAAGCAATGTTCTATGGAGTAAGGATTATGGGCACACAGGACACACTTTTAGACGACACTGGATCTCACTATTTTTACGAATGTTACATTCAAGGAACGGTTGATTTCATATTTGGCAGGTCAAGATCACTCTACAAGGTATTCATCCTTCAAACTCCGACATAACTGGCACGTGATCATTGATAATTATATATTTCTCACAAAGTTTCCTCGTTGATACTTAGGATTGTGTTCTGCATTCAGTAGCTGAACGATTCGGAGCAATTGCAGCTCATCACAGAGACTCGGAAGGTGATGATACAGGGTTCTCTTTTGTAAACTGTAAAATTACTGGAAGTGGCACCGTCTACTTGGGAAGAGCATGGGGAGATTATTCGCGAGCAATATATTCATACTGTGACATCGACGGCATCATAACCCCATCAGGATGGAGCGATTGGAACCGCCCTAACAGGCAAAAGTATAAATTTCCCTTCTCATTCTTAAGATATATAAAGACATTTATGATTGTATCAAGTATATAATGGGATTAATAAGAGAGTCACTAATAACTTTAATCTGGTCTATAGGACCGCTGTGTTTGGGGAATACCAATGCAGGGGTAAAGGAGCAGATAGAAGGAATAGAGTATGGTGGTCCAAGTCTTTCAGTGACAATGAAGTGAGGCCTTTTCTGGATATGAAATTCATACGTGGAGAGGAATGGCTGAGATTATAGCTCTTAATTTCTACATGAAGACACCATGGGGCAAAAAAATTCTTTAGTGAGAAACGAGTGTAGGAGTATGGTGATGAGATAGAGAGATGTAATTAAAATAATGTATGTTCTAACTTGGCTAATGGCATTATAGTGAAATACTTATTATGAATTCTTTTTAATTTGGATGACTAGCCATAAATGCAAATGATGAAATCAAATATTACAAAAACAAGGATAAACAGAGTTCAATGATAATTTATAGTAGTAGATACAGGAAAGTTAATGTCATTGTTACAAGTACAACAGTAGAAAGCACAACACTAAAAGACTACAAGGTAAGCCAGGGAGGAGATCCAACTCGTTAGGGAGCTTCTAATCAAGAGGTCTCCATCCAATATTCCTAAAACAATCAGCAGAGACCAAAACCCCATCATATCTCTAACCTCGTTCCTATACAATACACCTCGGACACCACCAACTTTCAAATTTAAAAAATAAAAATAAAAAATGCACAACTACTTTCATCACCTCTACCCATTATTTACAAATACTCTTTAAACACTACCAAATTTCACTTCCTGATATCAATCACAGGGTCTGTCACTAAAAACCCTAACGAAACATATCATGCACCAATGTTGGTCAGTTCTGCTTCACGTATCAGCTCAGGAGTTTGAAATTCCTCTATTTCTAATTTGTCCCCACTATCGTCTTCATCATTGACATCATAACGGTTGTCAATTTTATCATCAATGTCGCCATTGTCATCATCGCCATTGTGGACAGAATCTGCAATTTCTTTTTCATGACAGCCACTGACATGATTACCATTATTTTCCTCATCGACACAGTCGATATCTTTTGGAAGGCCATCGAGAGGAGCCAAATCAGCCAAGTCAAACTTCTTTTCTTCAACAATACTGAGTTCTATATTGGTGGGAAATTTGTGGGAAGATGTAGGAAAGCCATCAGATTTGTCCTCCTTTGCAATTGTGGAGGGTGTAGAAAGCTTATTATGTGGACCGATAGGTGCAGATATTGCTGAAAGAATGTTGGGATTTGCTTCAACATCAACCCACCTGTTCCCTACCCAATCTCTAGAAACTCTTAGGTTCTTTCTTTGCATATTTAAAAATAAATCTTCACCTGGTATCAAAAAATTTGCATTAGTAAATAAGGAAATGGAACTTTTAAATGATCCACAGGAAAAGCATAAGAAATTAACGAGATATAAATTTTCTAACAAGGACATACTGGGAACATAAACTTGCAGATTTTCATCTTCAGGGTTGGTGGTTCCAGTTAAAACCCCTTCCCACCAGCCATCACTCCACCAGGCATCCACTGGAGCTCCGGCCTGAAGAGCCAGGACTGTTTCACTGTGAGGATAGGCAGGCCTGATTGTCGGGCGACCAGAGTATCTCATAGCAAGTCTATCAGGCATGGCAAGTCTGAAAGCCGGGATCCATTCCTATATATTTGAGAATGTGTCAAAAAACTTGAGTTCTTAACTTTTTATTCACAAGGATAACATTTTTTAATTCAAGATTGAGAAAGCATAAGCACACACTCAACTCATTTAACAGTCGATGAGAAAGCAAAATTTTGATAGCCAGCCACCACATGTTAATATTTAGTTGCAGAATAATTGCTATTTTGAACTGTTTATTAAATTGATGTTTTTTTAAATAATGTATTGACAATTTGACGCATTTTGGATCATCAACCATACACCGACCATTAGTTGGTGTATACATAAGGAAGGGTAGTTGAATATATAGTTTGCAAGTAAAAGACGAAAACCACAGCCAACACTAACAAAGGAAGATTTTATAAAAAAATATCTCAGGAAAATAGATTTATCACAAAACAGTATTTATAAAAGAAAAGAATTGAGGTAAAAATAATTCATGTGGCCAGCCCCCATTTAATGGACCAAGGTGATAATTCATGAGACGTCCATTTTGAAAGGCTTGGTCAAACCACCTTTAGAGAGTGCACTTGAATCTTCCTTAAAAGTTATAAGTGGCAAGTGTTCAAAGGACTACATAAAGTATATAATGCCTACAGACAATAAATATACTGACCGTAGCAGTCATGAACACTCTAAAAGCTTGCAGTGCGTGCACGTTTAACTTTCATAAAGTTAAACCTGACTGATCCCAAGTTAACGGAATCTCTATTCGTTTTACTTCCTTTTTTGTAAAAAAAGTTGGAATGATACCATAAGATATCCTAAGTTTCTTGCTACCTAGGAGGCACGGACGCAGGACACGACATTGATGTGCCGACACAGACAATCTCAAAAAACTAGGACACAACATGGCAGCGATGTTTGCGGAGTGTCTAACCCGCATCCGCAGAGTGTTGTACGCATGTCAAAGTGTCCGACATGGGTACGCCACAAACCAGTTCAAAACTTTGTATGCCTATATTTCACATTTTGTATACTATGAATAAATTTCATGACGTTAAATGTAACACGCAACGGAAAATAAGAACAATCTCCAAAATATCTCTTGAGGGCACGTTTAATTTCAAAGTTAGAAAAAGATTTTAAAAAACAGTTCATCAAAGAAGTTGGAAAATAAAGTGGAAAAAGAGATGGAGTTTCTTCATGAAACGTTCTTTTAAGGAGTGTTTGATTGGCATTACATTTTCCAATGAAAATGCTTCTTTTCCTTTTTTTTTTACCCTTCTGATGTTTGATTGAGAATATATTCTATGAGGCTAATAGTTCTAAATGAGACGTATAGGAGATCAATAAGAGTTCTAAATGCTTCTTCCCTCATTTTTGATAAAAACATATATTACCACCACCACCCAACACAGAAAGAATTGGATTCCACAAAATATAGGACACGTTCAAGAACATCTCATCAAGTCGTTGATCTCCTTTTACAATAAAAATGAATAGTTTTTCAATCTTTTCAAACTATATAACCAAACGCATTGTTACTCTTTCAATCTATCTCAATTTTTGCATATGGCGAATAATTTAACTAGAAATTTTTTGCCTTTTTATTCTTCCCATTTCCCATTTACCTCCTACTTAAAGCTATTCTAACAGGAGATTTAAGTGCCAAAACATACCTCGAGGTTGCCACATCCATCTTCATCCTCTACATCATCATATTGGACTTTTATCTGTCTTCGAGAAATCTGCAAGACCGTACACCTAAACCAGCACCCCCGGATACCGCTATCTTGGCACAGCAACTCGATCTTTTCTTTAGCTTTAAAAAGTGGATTATCCCAAGGATGGCGCTCAACATACTTGCGAGAGACCAGTTTCCTACTCAGCATCATGTTTTGATGACCACATGGCAGCACCTGATGTCCTCTGCAACTTCTGCTCCTTTTAGCTCCCACTTTTACGTTGTCTCCCAGGCTTAACTCCTCAGCTTCAAAAAAATCAGAATCCAAAAACGAAAAAATTGATTGATCGAAATAGCCACGCAATTTACTCAATTTGAAGGCCTTCACCCGATTGCTTTTGAACTGTCTCGAGCAAAGATGCACTCTAGCTAACAAATCGTGTGGGAGAGAAGCCTCACATTTCTCATAATGTTCACGAGTTAGGATTACAGCAGGACCGTCAACACACTCCACACTTATGACCTGCGCGTAGGGCGTGATGAAGACTTCTTTGGTGTGAGCGTTTCGTAGAGAAATAACTCCCATGACTTCTTGATTATAGTGAAACCACCTCACTTTGACCTTCTTTTGGCCTTTCCGGTCTTCGTACATATCTTCTAGATATGCCAGATGGCGGTTCTCTTTCTCAGCCATGACGAATACAAATGACTGTATCTGAATAGAAAAGGCAATAGAAAATAGAAACCCCAGATTCAAAAAATAGTTACAAGACGAGGGAAAACATACAATATGCAGTTGCCATTTAAGAAGGTCAAAGTGAGATTTACAATTACTACACTATATAAGTTTCTTATTAAAAATAAAAAGAGAGGCAAGTGTATGGTAAAGTTCCATTCCACAGAAATTCCTGTTGTTTAGCAGTTAATATTAGTTGCACTACTATTATATTATATTGGCCGTCTCAAATTGAGAGGCCCGCTTTTTCTTTTTAGGATGTCTCAAGCCAAATTGCACGATAATAAAATAAGTTTTGGTCTTGGACACAAATTAGTGTCTTCTTAAAAAATTTAAATTTCTAATAGCAATTCTTATTTTGAGACGAAAGGAGCATTTCAATATAATCATGAATTTCTTCGATATTCAAATTTTTTACCCCTCAAGCGTGAGATTTACAAAGAATTATATGCCCTACACCTCGAGCATTTTAAGTTTCAAAGATCCTGCAGTATCTTTCCCATTTTGAAATAGATGCTTACCGCTATTGTAATCCCGTTCCTGCAGAATGCTGGGTAGTGCTTTAATTGTTTACCACATGTCCATGCTACGCCTGACCACACAATGTCTGAAGCATGTCCTTTTAAATTCCTTGCAAGACGGCCCTGGCGATGATACAAGTGTCAATTAAAAATGAATACCAATAACTAGGTGTGATACTGACATAAAGACAAAACTAAAATGATATATACCTTGTAATCTGTCAAGTGCGTCTTTTGAGCACTAATTTCAGAAATAGGATCATCTTTCGGTGATTCTGCCATAGGAAATGGTAAAAATGTGTTAATAATTCATAGTCCACTTCATTTTTGCAAAGAAATAGACCTTATATAAATGTAATTGAGTTTTCAAGCATGGTCCAAAGGACAGTCAATGATTATAACTAAAATTAGCAAAATTTGGAAATCTGGATACGTTG
This sequence comes from Sambucus nigra, assembly GCA_949130495.1. NCBI lineage: Eukaryota > Viridiplantae > Streptophyta > Magnoliopsida > Dipsacales > Adoxaceae > Sambucus > Sambucus nigra. The sequence goes on from OX422213.1 coordinate 314,147,289, forward strand.
ATCAATCTCTATAAATGTAATAATTCAATGACTAACACAGAGATTCAAGGTGATTATAATGTGAGGGTTCTCTTTATAGCCTTACTCAAGCTTAATCAGTTATAATGATTATCTTAGTCCACAAATGACAAGTTTAGTCCCCAGTGCAAAACAAGGATGACCACAGAATCACTAACAGTGTGTTTCATTGGACACATTTTCCATGGAAAAAATTTAATCTTCAAACTTTTCCCAATTTTTGGGTGTGTTCAATGGTCTAAATTATCCTTGAACTTTTTTCCATGTTTGTTTGAACTTGAACTACAACCTGGATTTTGGACATCTTCCATGGAGACAAATTCTTAGTGGGGGAGGTAAAAAAAAAAATTCCATGGAACATTTCTCCTTGGAATCTTTTTCCACCCGCTCCCATATATATATATATATATATATATATATATATATATATAGAGAGAGAGAGAGAGACTCTCATACATACCAAGTATACATACTGCTGACGCAAACCATTTTTTCTAAATATTAAAAAAAAATGGGTGGAGTTTTTTTTTTGTGTGGTATTTAAAGCTCAAAATAACCTTTTGTGCTATTTTAAAAAAATCGCAAAATAACCTTTTGTGCTATTTTAAAAAAATCGATCAAATGCAGCGAAAGTTTAACCGATTTTTTTAAAAAAGCAAAAAAAGTTATTTTGAGCTGATTATTTTATATGATTTTTTTATAGCAAAAAAGTTATTTTTTTATGTGGGTCCCCTGAAATGTTTAAACGTCATATAAAAAAATTAAGCCGAAAAATAATTCTAATGAAGAAGTTACCAAAAAGGAGATGGAGAACAACTGAGGACCATGGTACAACATCTCGGTCGCGATCTAAGACTCAGAAGCCCAATTTTCAACACGATAGCAGTATCGAGCGATAGCAAAGTTACACCATTTAGACAAAATATTTTCGAAAAATTTAAAACAAAAAGATTAATAATGTGAACAAATCAGATAAGTTCAATGTATTGCATTATCTAATCGATTATACTGACGTGCGTCGGACTTGTAAGCTTCAATATTCCATAATACATAAGCAAAACAATCTAATGACATATATAAAACTTCAAAAATAAGTTACATAGAAGTTAAATAGAAATGATTACAATTATTAATAATTTTGTAAGGAATACTACTATTTCTTTAAATAGTACTAATCTATTTAAAATGTACATCAAATATTTAAGAAACTATCAAGAAATAGTATTAATTAATAAAACAATTAAATAAAATTAATATTTTTTTATGGAATGCTACTAAATTTTTAAGAATTAGTACTAATTTATTGAATATACCAAAAAACTTATAAGTCATTTAAAAATTTTAAGAAATCACATTTTATTCATAAAAAAAATGTACAAAAAATATAAGACACAAATGTAAAATCAGTTACCTTTTAATTATTATGTACATAACAGTTACCTTTTATTTATTTTGTACAAAACGTTTAACTTTTATTTATCTTGTACAAAATAATGAACTTTAAACATAAATGTAAAGCACAAAAACATGTCTACTTATATTTTAAAATTGACGATCATTACCTTTAAGGTAATGTAAAAGTAATTCAAATTTAAAGTTACGATCCGGTTTAATTTGGGTCAAGATTCTTGATGAAAATGTTTATAAAATTACAAAACAAGTCTTAAACATAAATAAACAAATTTATTAACTTAAACAAAAAAACACAGCGGGACTCCAATATGTAGCTTAAAAGTCTCAAACGAAACAGACTCTTACACTCCCACTGCAAGTGAGAAGAAAAAAAAGGCGCAAAGGGGGTTGCACCTCACACACAACAATTTAGGGTTTCAACAACATATAGGATTCCGGCGACAGTTGATATAGTTCTGGCAAGGCTTTTCTTCGATGTCTGATGTTGGCAAGTGCTTGCAATGGCTGGCAGAAATGAGATCTGTGAACAGACTTCAATTTGTGAAGTTTAGGCAAAAAAAAGGGAAACATTTGCCTTTTGCAAAATTTGTTGTTTGATTTGCACAGACTAGGTCCGACTCATCGTAAACCAATCCGAGTTCACCGATATTTCGCACCGAGTCGCTTGTTTTATGGCATCCTTCACCACTGCCACACATCTAACAACTACCTTCTTTTTATTATTATGATATCTAAAGACAAGTAGATTATTGTTTCGAACAATGAAATTTTGTTCATGTTTAGCTTTAGGAGTGAGCACGTTGTGTTATAACCAGATTTGATTTCCTCCTATACATTAATGTTACTGACGATATGAAAACCGGTTACTCATTAAACAAGAACTGGACTAACAAATTTTGAATCCCAACGTGTGGTGTCTTATTTAGTGAACCCAATTTACATCAAGTTTATGATAAAGACGATTGGTAAACAAAATTGCAAACGCAAACAACCAAAAGATCTGCAACAATCCATTGCCCTCATGCCATTTGGTTGGTTGTTGGGTCATGGTTGGGTGTCCCGGGAGGGGGGGTGTGCAGTGGTGGATGCAAAAATGTGTGTAAGAGGGAGCCAAACAATAAATATCTATTCTTATAGGGCCAAAACTATAAAACTATAATTTTTTTTCATAAAATTTTAAAACTATAGGGTTAAAATTTGAAATTCTTTGAAGTTTGGGGGGGCCAAGCCCCCCCCCCCCTGTATCCGCCTGTGTGTGTGTGTGTGTTGGGGGGGGGGGGGGGGGGGAGGGGGTAATTGTATTCATTGAAAATGAGTAAAAGACGGAGCACGGGTTACCAATCTAGTCATCTCGTTTTCCATTCCTTACCAAATTCATTAAATTGAACACTTTTTCAACTTCATGTACCTCTCTTTAATAAACACTGCTAAGGCTGGATAGATGTTTTTTCATTAATAAACAATTTATACAAGATTCTATTTAGACCTATGAAATCTTGAAAAGAAAACTCCAAAGAAGACGACAAGTAACGAATTCCAAACTCTGAGCACCAAGGCTTGATAAAGCCACCTGATTTATACAACCCATGTACCTCTCATAAAGTTCATACCATGTAATAGATAGAGCTTGCTCATATATTTCCAAAACATCCACAATATCGACGACAAAACAGAAGCAACTTTTAGCAACACATTCACAGCCCTTAAGACACTAGCTTTGGGGGGCTATTTCACATATTTGAAAGCAATCAATGGAAACTACTTACGAAAAAAAAAAAGATAAGGCAAAACTTACTGGAGCAATCCCCGCGGCGATGCTGCTTAGATAGCATGGATGTGAGCCAGTTTACAACCTCTCTCCTGGATCTCCATCTGTAGCCGGCTTGAACAGAATCCTCGGCCCCATGAAAACTCAAGAACTCCTCAGAAACAACATAAAACATATGCCTAACACTTCTTTCAGTTCCCACAACAGCAAGTATGGATTCCCCGGCAACATCTTTCAAGAAATAGTGAACCACCCGGTTGCCCCTCTCCTTTGAAACAAATTGCTCTTTCCACTCCACAAAACACTGACCACTTGCAGCCATGTTTTGATACCAACGAGGCACCAAGCTCAGTTAACAAAGCATCAGAACCCCAACACAAACCCTAGCTAGAGATGCACCCAAAGAAATTTGGGCAAAAGGATCCTAACCCACTTAAACTAAGTCCCTAAAAGCTAGAATCTGGCAGTAATTTAAACCAAAACCCACAAATTATTCACCTTTTTCATACACAAACTTGATTACACCTAGAACCCAACAAGATTTCCCGGCCCAACCTCAGAAATGCTAGTAAAGGAAAAGTGGGTATCTGAGAAAACAAAGCAAACATAAAAAAATAAAAAATAAAACACAAACCTACGAGGTTGAAGATCTGCGAGAAAATCAGAAACCCAGTCAGATGAGATGAGGTTTATGTTAGAAACAACAAAAAAATTATGTTTTGAAGAGTTTTGCTTAACAAAGCATCAAGAAAAGAAATGGGCATCCATATTTAGAAGAGTATAGCAAGAGGTGAGCAGTAAAGGTTGAGTCTTGTTGAAGAGAGAAAGCAAAGCAGGTGGTAGAAAAGAGGCAGGAAGAGAAGGTTATTCTTGTGGTTTGGACCGTAAGAGGAAGAAGATAAAAGTGGAGAAGATGGGTAGGTGTGGAAGGTGATGAACATCATAAAGAAGAGAGTTGGGGGTTCACATTCATGCAGCTGATTCCTGAAACAGATGATTTTGAGAGAGGAGCAGAAAAGAGGCAGGCGGTAGGGGGGGAGGAGGTAAAGACAATCATAAATCATGTCTTGCGGGGAAATCTGGCATGTGACTACTCACACGTATAAACTGGACAGGATAATGGGACCCACTAAACAGGAATATAGGATCATATCCAAGTGGCTGGAGTTCAAAAATCCGTATCTCACGAGGGGATCTCGGACCGGTACGTTGTAAATGGATAATCCAGATTTACTAGAGTTCGACCCGATTGTCCATATATTTCATATACAAAAAATTCATAAAGTGCAAATATTGCTTTAAAACATTTCAAATTTGTTTGGTTTTATATTTAGAAAATTCGATTTTAACACTATTTTTAAGTATAATTTTAAAATTTAATTTTTTGTATTTATAAATTGTAAAGCGTGTGATACCGATTAAAACTAACTCGCAAGTTTCCAATCAAATCTTATTTAATTCAGTCCCTAAACAAGCATCTAAAGTGCGTGTATCAACCCATAAATAAATATAAAGCATGGGATACAGTAAATATGATGAGACACAGATTTCAGAAAAAAATCTCTTTCGGGTAAAACATTTAATTCACTATGAATTTATAAATCGCAACTTACAATTACATAGAGAAATGTGCAATGGATCAATGCGCAGCCAACCCACAAAGACACGCAGTCTTGAACTTAGCAAGAGAATACACGTAGCACCCTCCAAGGACTCGCAGTCCAATCTTCAGCAAAGAATGTTCACGCAGCAAGATCCTCAATGACACACAGCCATATGTTATAGAGACGCACTCCACGAAAAATGAACACAAACAAAGTGTTCTTGGGTTCCAAAAGATTCACAAAACTATATGAGAATTTTGTGTGAATCAAAACATGAGTTTTGGGACTCAAAAATATGAAGACTTGAGCTAATAGAACTCTCAAAAACGTCTCTCCAAGTCTTGCAAAATAACTCCTTTGAAGTTGGCTTTTATAAGGAAACCAAAAAGAGTTTATAAAAATTTGGAACTCTTGCCAGCGTCAGGTACCTCGAACCGGTTCGGGTGTACCACGAACCGGTTCGCCCCCCGAACCGGTTTGGCCTTCGGTTCGCAAAAATTCGCTGAAACTTGGGGCTTAAACACTTAGCATTTTTCCAAGAGTTTTTCTCGGAATTTTCTCCATTTTCAAAGGGCCATAACTTCTTCATTATAGCTCGGATTGAGGTGTCGTTTCTTCCAGTATCTTCATTGCGGCGAGCTCTTCAATTCTCCAAGTGACCAGACCTCTAGACAGTGGCTGTAAAATTATCAAAATTCCCTTAAACTTTCATATCTTGCCTTCTTTGTCTGTTTTGACTTCTCTTGCGTACCATTTGCATAAAGTTCCTAAAATCATGGAACGTGAAGTCGTTGAGGCAGATGTGAGACACATGATGGAGATGATGAATGCTTGATTCTCAAAATTCGGATTGAGGTCATCGTGTGAGATCGTGAAGAGACGTGCCTTTTGTAGCGGCGTACGACATATACACATGTAAGATAACGGACATGAGAAAAATATCCTTACAAATCTCCCCCTATGTTTATGCCGGTACATACATAAAAATTTGAATTATCAAATACCAAATTGCCTATACAAATCTACCCTCCCATGAACCCAAAACTAGGAAGATACAAATGAATAAGTCTTCATCGTTTGTTCTTCAGATCTTCAAAATCTCAAATCTTTTCTTATCAGGGTGTGCAACCTATGATCATCAATTTAGTACCTACACACATGAGATAAAAAAAAATACCAGGTGATGTATCGAGTTTGAAATGAGAAAAATATAGATACCAATGTATGATAAAAGCATAAGTCAAATCACAAAAACTTCCCCAAAATTCAAACTCCCCCATAATATGATAATTCTTTCTCCCCATTTTTATTATGTCCCCAAATAGACAAATGAGAAGAATAAATCAAACATGCATAGATGGGGTGTCACTATATACAAAACAAGACATCAATCAATATGAAAACGTGCTCTTGCAAGGAGATGCTCACAACAAAAATCTTCACAAACTATTTTTTGAATTTTTTGAATTTTTCGTACAAAAGTAAGATACCAATTTGAAACATATGTAAAACATGATTAAAAAAAAAACACCATGGATTTAAACCCAAACAACCAAGTCATGAAAACGGAATGTATGGGTGTGAACACATTCGATAGGTAAATTAACTCAATCAATCATATGTGCACGATGTATATGTGTACCCCTAACGAATGAACATCAAAAGTATCCTTAGGTGTAAAAATTGTTGAATTTAGATGACATCGTCTTATGCAAATCAACAAATCAAAGTCAAATGATTTCCACACCAATAACGTCAAAACTATTTTAGCGCTTTTTCAAGATTTTCAAGGACGTGCAAACCCGTTATAAAATCTCCAACCAAACTCCCTCAAAAATATTTTCTTTGAGAGGTGTATAAACTAAATTCTCAAACTTTGGAGAATTAGTGCAAAAACCTAATTGGGCCATTAGTGGCATGAATTACTTTTCATTGCCATTAAAAAAAATCTGCTCTTTTAAACCTCTTTGGACCCCAGATGATAAAATTCCTCAATTTTTTAGGTCCAATTAAGCGTCAGCTTAATTGCGAAGGATAAAAAATAATCTTTCGTAGCCCTTCACCGTTTTCAAATAAAGCACACAAAACTCACAAAACGGTTCTTATATGCACAATTTCCTTATAAAAAATTATTGCGCTTGATTCGTTTTAAGGACGAAATTGAAGTGAAAACACTCAACCAACATGTGATAAGACAAGCACAATAATCAAACAAATTCGTTCACGTGTGCAATAAAGGAAATCATGAGTCAAACTGTAGGAAGTAACACTTAATTACATCTTAATGACTCCAAACATTATAAAGCACAAGGATGAATTGACATATTGTCTCAAAACACTATCAAATAGTCACATGAAGATAATGGAATGATGTTGTGACTCGGTCATCCTAAGTGTCCATCCATAAACGGTGCAAACAAAATACAAAATTCTTTTTGGATTTTATCAAAATTTTATCAAAATAAAATCTTTTTGTATTTTTCAAAAAAAAAATTAAAACATACAAACATGATATATACTAGCAATAGGCAAATAATATCATCATGAAAAACATCATATGCTAGTAAACAAGTCAAACCTCAATCATTAGGTGAGGAGGGGTTTTCTAAAGGTGGTGACAACTTATGAAAAACCCCCATCAATTCTTGTGAAGTTTTGACTAAAAACTTAACTTGCTCACCTAAATGTGAAAACTTTCTCATGTAGTCTCCGGGAGCATGTAAAGTATCATGTGTAGGTGCATGTGTGCCAAAAACACATGTAGAAGCAAAACGTGACGCATAACCCAACTTAAAACAAAATTCCCTAAGGTGCCCTCTCCTCTTGCAATGTGAACAAACGTAAATAGGTCTGGGAACACCTCTCTCAAAAACTCTAGGACGCGCTCTCCTAATAGGAATGGGACGCCTAGGTGGGTTAGGGTGAGACTCGCGTGAATCAAACACTAAAGTGGGAACCGGCTCGGGTGCTAATTGGGAAGTAGAAGCACCGTCGTGACTTATTCCTAACATCTCACATTTACCTATATGAACCACCTTTTCAACATTCTTAGGTGCATTCACAAATTTGACTTTGACCTCCCTGGCACGTTCGAGATCACCCTCGAGTTGGGTACACGTGTCGCCAGACTACACAACGTGTTGGTCAAATCACACTTCTCCTTTCTTAAAACCTCCTTCTCTCTCTCCAAATCAAAAACCCGACGACCTAAATCCCTATTATACCTCTTTGTTTTCAAGGTCTCGGTGTACAAATCTCTAAACGCCTTTTGGAGATCACTTTTATCTCCACTCTCCTCCTCGCTTTCTCCCTCACTTGAAGAACACAAATCACTATCATCGCTCTCGTGTGCACTCTCGTCAGACAAAGTGGGTGTTCTCACACGACTAGAAAAAGTGACAACTATCCCATGTGCTAAACCTTTATCGAACACATCTCCCTCACTATCACTAAGTGTGCCAAGCATGGCTACTTTCTTCCCTTTCTTTCTAAGCCACGTAGGACACTCAAACGACTTATGCCCCTTACCCCCCACATTCAAAACAAGTCACGTTCTCAAAATCTTCCTCACACTCCTCATCGGAGTCATTCTCTTTTTTCCTCTCACCGCTTTCTTTGGTCTTTCCTTTCTTTTTATTTTTCTCAAAAAATCTCTTTTTATTGGAAGAATTGTTTTTGTTCATGTTGAGAATTTTTTTTAAATTTTTCGCAAATAAGGCTATATCATTAAAATCAAAGTCTTCCTCAGAATTGGACTCACAAACTTTTTCTTTCTTTTTCTTACAATGAGTCTTTAAAGCAATGCCAATATACTTAGCCTTAATGGTTTTGAAAAACATGTCAATATCATAGGTTTCAAGATCTCCTACAAGTTCTTCCAATTTAAGTGATTTCAAATTTCTCAAAGAGTTCAAAACAGTGACTTTAGGAATAAAGCGCTTTGGGAGAGATGTCAAAATCTTTTTAACGACACGTGTATTATCAATCACCTCACCCAAATTAAAACATATGTTAACAATGTCCGACAAATGTGCATAAAAATCATCAAAGCATTCAGACTCAGACATGGTGATAGTCTTAAATTGGGTGGCCAAATTTTGTAATTTTGATTCTTTAACCGCGTTCGTACCCTCATGTGTCAATTATAAAACATCCCAAGCCTCTTTAGACGTGGTGCACGTCATAATTCGGCGGAACTCGTCAGGAGTGACAACTCCAGAAATAGCACTCAGACCACGAGAATTAAAATTAGACATTTTATAATCATCTTCGGTCCAAGCTGACACGGGTTTTAAAGAGTGACGTTATTAACGGTGACCGTGGGAGGAGTCCACCCATTTTCACAAAGCAACCAAACACGCTCGTCAATAGCTTCTAAACTAGATTTCGTGCGAGCTTTTCAATCGGCATAATTATTCTCATAAAAAATAGGCACCTTATTAAATGAAGGTTCCATAAGAAAAATTGCGATTTTTCACCAACTTGATTTCAAAAAAATCAATATCACAAGGATTTGCGAAAAATAGGAATACGCAATAAATTAGCGCAAACGGCTCTGATACTAATTTGACGACGTGAGAAGTCAAATTGTATAAAAAAAAAGTCCTTGAAAAATCAGGATCACGCGATAAATTAGCGTAACTTGCTCTGATACCAATTTTTAAAGCGTGTGATACCGTTTAAAACTAACTCGTAAGTTTTCAATCAAAACTTATTTAATTCAGCCCCTAAACAAGCATCTAAAGTGCGTGTGTCAACCCATAAATAAATATAAAGCATTCGATACAGTAAATATGATGAGACACGAATTTCAAGAAAAAAAACCTTTCGGGTAAAACTTTTATTTCACTATGAATTTATAAATCGCAACTTATAATTACATAAAGAAATCTGCAATGGATCAACGCACAAAGACACACAGTCTTGAACTCAGCAAGAGAATACATGCAGCACCCTCCAAGGACTCACAGCCTAATCTTCAGCTAAGAATCTTCACGCAGCAAGATCCTCAATAACACGCAGCCATATGTTGTAGAGACGCACTCCACGAAAGATGAACATAAACAAAGTGTTCTTGGGTTTCAAAAGATTCACAAAAGTATATGAGAATTTTGTGTGAATCAAAACATGAGTTTTGGGACTCAAAAATATGAAGACTTGAGCTAATAGAACTCTCGAAAACGTCTCTCCAGGTCTTGCAAAATAACTCCCTCGAAGTTGGCTTTTATAAGGAAACCAAAAAGAGTTATAAAAATTTGGGACTCTTGCCAGCGTCAGGTACCTCGAATCGGTTCGGGTGTACCGCGAACCGTTTCGGGTGTAACGCGAACCAGTTCGCCCCTCGAACCGGTTTGGCCTTCGGTTCGCAAAAATTCGCTGGAACTTGGGGCTTAAACACTTAGCATTTTTCCAAGGGTTTTTCTCGGGGCCATAACTTCTTCACCGTAGCTCGGATTGAGGTGTCATTTCTTCCAGTATCTTCATTGCAGATAGATCTTCAACTTTACAGCTGACCAGACATCCGAACGATGGCTATAAAATTACCAAAATGCCCTTAAACTTCCATATCTTTTCTTCTTTGTCTGTTTTGACTTCTCTTGCGTACCACTTGCATAAAGTCCCTAAAATCATGGAACATGAAGTCATTGAGGCAGGTGTGGGACACATGATGGAGATAATGAATGCTTGATTTCCGAAATTTGGATTGAGGCCGTCGTGTGAGATCGTGAAGAGACGTGCCTTTTGTTGCGACGTACGACATATACACATGTAAGATAACGGGCATGAGAAAAATGTCCTTACATAAATATTGGTGCGCGTTTGGTAAACTTGTTTTTAAATACAATTTTTTTTAAATTTGACAAAATTTTCACACACACACACACATATATGTATATATACACCAATGACACATGAATGTATACATACATACATACATTATAAATGCATCAATATATCATGTGGTTTTACGTATATTTAATGAAGTATATTGCGCGATTTAACTATATATATATATAAACATACATACATAATACAAATGTATACATATATACAAACATACATAAATTTATAATCATTTCTAGTAATTCCTATCATCCATCGAAGTATCCTCATCTTATTAACATAGAGACTTTGTTCATGTTTATTCTTTAATGCCCAACACTCCGCTCCATACAGGAGCACTGCCCTAACAACTATTCTATAAAAATTTCCTTTTAATTTATTAGTTATACTCTTATCGAATAATACCCCACTCACTTGTCTCCATTTCATCCAACTAGTTGATATTCTACTCGTAACATCCTCATCAATATTTCCATTACTTTATAACATTGAACCTAGATAACGAAATTTATTAGTTTAGTTTATTACTTTTTCTTCAATCTTTAACATTATATTACTCGACCTCTCATTATTAAATTTACATTCCATAAATTCCATTTTATCTTTATTGATTCTTAGACCCTTAGATTCTAAGGTTTTTCTCCAAGTATCTACTTTCATCGCTACGCTTTCCTTTGAAGGGTCTACTAAAACCATTGTTCTAAAAAAACCTGCCTAGGTTCCACCTAGGTACGCCTAGGATTGAGGCTTGGGAGGAACTCCACGCCTTAAGCTTTTTACGCCTTGTTCTTGGTAAAACTTTTAAGACGCACTTTTTCTAAAAATAACAATGCTTTAATGAAACGATATCGCCTTTTAAAGATTTTTTTTACAAACTGGACCATTACCTCATCCAAAATAATCAAATAGTATTTCAATTTGCAAATATTCAGATATATTTTTACGATACATACAATTTTAATATTTTAATAGCATTGTTATAGTTAAAATATATTAAGAAGGCCTTAACGCCTTTTCACGCCTAAGGCTCACCTAGGCTTCTAAGACTTAAGGCTTGGCCTTCACGCCTCGATCACGCTCCGCTTTTTTTAGAACCTTGACTAAAACCATATCATTCGCAAATAACATATATATACACACTTGCGCGCGCGAAAAAATTGATAGGTAGTAATATTTTGTTAGTAGGTATATGAAATTTTAACATGGATATATATTCAGTGATTGATAATAATAATAGGCTCTTGTAACAAAAAAAAAAAAGATAATAATAAGCTCAAAATATAATATTGAATTATGGAGTGAAGTTGCCATTATAATAATTTATTTAAAATAATTATAAGATTAAAATTCTAACTGGTAATGGTTTTCTTATAATTAATATGAGTCACACCCTTGTCTTTTCTTAAGGTCCCTATGGTTGACTATAAATATGAGTCTAAATCTCCTTAGTCTTGATTCTCTTGAACCCTAAAAATTATGAAAAAAGAAGAGAGAATGGAGAAGGGAGGTAAAGGAGATCGAATGAAGGGTTCACCTTTTCTTTGTGATTTGGCATAAAAATGAATATAAAAGAACATCGTAAGGTGACATCAATCTCGTCTTCTCGACCTGACTACACCAAATTTTGTTTGTGCTAAAACGTGACCAAATCAGAAATACCTCGATGATAAATTCTTAATTCTACGATATAAGATTTAATTTTTATAGTTTGAATAAGACACGAATCAACAAATTTTGAGGCTACCACTCCAACAAACTTTAGGGCCTGTTTGGTTTGTAACTATAATTCTGTTTTCTATGTTTAAATACAATTATGATAAAAATTTGCATTAGGCACACCTATGTTTAAACACTGAATTATAATATGTCTGTGTTATAAGCAAGTTTTTTAGAAACCAGCAAAAGGGTGTTTTATACCTTCTATTTTTTTTATTTTTTATTAAATTATATAATACACTAAAATCCATATGTTAAATAATAATATCAACAGACACATGATACTTATATATAGTTTTATACATGTATTATTAATGTATGAAATAATATAAAATATAGATATAGTACATATGTATTAGAAAATATAATCAATTCATATATGTATATAATTTTATTATAAATTATACATGCAATATATATATATATATATGTATGTATGTATGTACAAAATTAAAAACTAATACGTGAGAGAAAAGTTAGGAGCAGCTCCCATTAACGATAAATTAAGAGAAAGTAGACTTAGGTGGTACGGTCATGTGTTGCGTAGACCAGTAGATGCCCCTATAACAAGGGGAAGATTGTTAGAAATAGAGGATAAAAGAAAAAGTGGTTGCCCTAAGCTATCGTGGGAGAAATTATTAGGAGAGACTTTAAGGAATTAAACTTGAATGATAATAATGCATATAATAAATTAGAATGGAAAAGGAGAATCCATGTGGCCGACACCTTATGATGGGATTAAGGCAAGGATGATATATATATATATACATACATACACACACACACATTAGATATTTAAACAGAGCAATAAAGATATAACTATTAAAGAATAATCTTTGTAATGTTTTTTCAACATTTTTTAATTTTTTCTATTTTCAAAACAATAAGGATTAAATTTTAAAGTGAAAATAAGATTTTGACTTCATTTTTAGTGAAAGTAATAAAAATTTTCTGAAAATTAAAAATACAAGTCCCTAACAACAACGCCGAAAACTTGTTAAGTGCAACTCTGCACGTGAACGGTAATTTATTTTTATTTTTCTAACTAGATAGAGTTTTTGATTGTGATTAAGAAAATGAAGATGAAGAAGTTATAATAAATAAAAATTACGAATCAAAATAACGAGATAATTAAACAACTGAGACATCGATGATTGAAATACATGATTTAAGATTCAACTTATCAACTCGGATGAATTAAATAGGATTGTTCTAACTCTATTCACCTCGTATAACTCAAATTTTGTCAAAATTAATTTCAAATTTTAGGAAAATATTCAATATCGATTGTTAGTTAATCAAAATTAGTAATTCTCTTCTTCAAAATTAATTAATCTAAAATACTACTTATCAATAATAAGAACACGTCATCAAATAATTTCACATAAGAATGATGAGTCAAATCAAACGAAAAATAGTTAACAAATTTAATTTATGTAATTATGTGCCAAATTTTTGATAATTTAAATAGAGAACCAATAATTTTAATAGTGAAAACAATGTCAAAAGAATATAAATGAGTTACAATAAAAATAATTAATCAACCTAACATTAATTAATAAGTCTCCTCTTTATTTTTTTAGTATAATAATTACAGATCAAGCATAGTAAAAATGTATGCAAAGTATTTAAGTGTCATTATTAATTTACAAATAAAAAAAACACTTATTATCATGTATCTTTTATTAATAATACTCCAAAAAACACTTGGCCCAAAAACTTCTTCTTTAATATTACTCAAAATTTTGACTCTTAAAAAATCTCCCCCTTTGATACGGTAAAGGCCTTATATTTATATGGGTGATTGTGTAGATTCCTGTTTCGTCTTGGTTGGTTCATTGTTTGATGCCAAATTTCGGAAAAGATATTTTCTTTGACTCTTTTATAATGGTTGAGAGTTGATTATACTTATCTTTTAATAGCATAAGTGTTGGGATAGTTAGCGACGATTTCCTCTTAGTGACACCACCATTTTTGCTTTATTTATGATTTGAAAGGACGATTTTATCTCTCTCATCATCATTTATTCCAAACATCAACTTTTGGCAATGTATTTGTTGTTGGGTTTATCTACTTAACAATAAAATCGGCCCCACCTTGTTCATGTACGTAGGCCATTCCTACTTTAATACCTATTATAATTTCTACCTAAGTATTATTACCATGTCATTTTGGATAGTTTAATCGATACCTTTTACCTTATTTTTTTCTTTGCAACCAATCACGGTCGCCACCTAAATCCTGGCACATATCGAATTTAAAAGTGGGTCAATCTTTCTTTTTTGGCATAGTAACTCGAGAATCTCTCTCTCTCTCTCTCTCTCTCTCTCTCTCTCTCTCTCCCTTCATGACACTTAGTTATTATCCTTCATCCATCTTGTCCCCACTTGTCTCAACTTTTAAACTCACCCTTTTAGCTTTTTATAATTTATTGTACAATCAACTCGTCTCTCTCTCTCAACCAAAAAAATTACGGTTCCTTCTCAGCTATTGCTATGTGCTAAGCCCCATTTCTTTTACAAAAAATTAAGTTGTTTAAGTCCTTAGATTAGTTCCATATGGTGAAAGTAAATATGTATAATTAAAGTCTTCTCTTTCATTCTTTTTCCAATTGTCACACATTTTAGTCTTTGGCTCTAACAATTATATTTTCTTCATTTGTGCTTGAATTTGCACCAAACTTCAAAGGAACCTACCATGTATGAAAAAATCAAATGTATGCAGATTTAGGGACCATAAATTATGAGAGTACAAGTTCATCCTTTTAGTGAGAACTAGTTGCGTTTCACGTGCGAACATATTCTGAATGTATATTTCCTAGTATTTGCAGTCGTATAACATGAATTTTAAGAAATCATTTGATTGAATGTTTAAGATTCAAATAAAAAAAACTATTGTGTGTAAGGCAAGTAAGTCAATGAACAGAAAAATGAAATCGCAAGATACACAATGATAATATAAATGTTAAACATAAGGAATTGAGAAAGCAGAGGCGTATATGGAATATTTGTATCTTAGGTCAAACATATAAATTCACTTTTTACCAAATTTTATCTTGATTTAATTTAGTGAACATGTAAGATTAATTATGCAGCCAAATTTCAAACCAAACAGCAAGAAGAAGAATTTGAGAAAAAAATCTTTTTCGAGCAAAACCTTTAATTTTGGTACTATTAAAGAATTTGACAGATACGAGACGACTTATAAACTACTTAAAGATCCACTAAGTATAATGCGTAGATGTCTTCAAATCTTCAACTGATACGACACAATACAAAACTGTCCACAGGAAGCATCTCCTCCCTTGGTATCCACCGATTAGCCTCAGGAATCTTCAATTCCTTTCTTCTTCAGCCGTATTGCCTCGACTCTACAATTCAGCAATAGAGAAAAACTCTACAAGGGTTTTTGAACTTGGAATATGTTTTTTTATTTGGAAAAACGGTCATTAAAGATTCAAGAGGTTTGGATAAAAAAAGAATAGAGTTTGATCACAAAAAGAACTCTAAAACGGCTTAGGAAAAAGTCTAATCCCATATCTCTAAAAAGTTTTGTTGTAAAGAGATAGGCATCAGAGATTTACAAAGATATGTTGAAAAAAAATAAAAAACCGCGTACTCATTCGAATGACATGGTACCTCGTTCGAATGTGGTACCTCTTCTCATTCGAACGTCTTTTCAACAAAACTTCGAACGACATTCGAGAGCGTAATCAAAAGGCGATGTTCCAAATCTCATTCGAACGTGGGAACTCGCTCTAATGACATGCATATTCTTGTTCAAACGACATATCAAAATCGTTCTAAAGAGTTAACAAAATTTCAAAAAATATTTTAAATAATTTTAAAACATTTTGAAAACTTTTTATTGCGAACACTTTTTTAAAATAACCCTTGGATAATTAAAGTCTTTACTAAACCACTTTATAACTCTTATGAATGATGTTGAGGCGAAAGATCTTTAATCTTCTAAAATGTCATCAACTTCTCCTCTTTGAATACGTGGAAGTTGTCATGAAGGTGCGTGGGGTGTAATGGCATAAGCTAAATAATAATAAAGAGAAAAATTATAAAGCTTTCTCTTACAAAGCTCCTCCTTTGGCTATTCCAGTAAAAAACACAAATTGAAGCCAAAGTTATCCCTAAGACTAATACAACTAATGATCTTCCAAATCAAGAAAGAGAAATCCATAAATGTATAAGTCTTCAACTAAAAATTCTTCATCTTATGCGGTCCATGAAATCATTATCAAGGTATAATGACCTACATAAATGAGACAAAAGAAATACCGTGACGTGTATGAGTTTAAAAAAAAAACTCCCCCTCAATTTGTTCTCCCCCTTTTTATCCATAATAGACAAAGGATTAGAAACTAAACATAAAAGCATTAACGTCATCCAACGTCACAATGATAATCATTAAAGAACATGCGATGAAATTCCAAAAGCCATAACAGCTATTTTTGAAAATTTCTCAAAATCTTCAAGTATAAAAATAAGGTATAACAAGTGCATATAGGTTCAAAATATATCGCACCATGGAATAACACGAAAATATTCGAATCATGAAAATGAAATGTAATTGTGTGAACATTTTTCATGGAAAAATCAATATAAGCATTCATGACATAGGTGCACGAAGGCATGAGATACTTCTAAAGAAAAAACTCAATTTCAACCATAGGTGTACAAAATGTTGAACTTAAATAAAATTGACTCGACTTATGCAACATGCAATGAATTTTAATGCTTCTCAAATCATTAATTTCAAACTATTTAATGCTTTTCAAGAGAGTACATTGTGCAAACCCATTGATCTTCTATTTTGTAACACCCTCAAAATCTCACATATATATGAATTCACTCACAAATATTTTTGAAGATATCATAATGCTCATATTTAGCGAAGCATCAATGAATATAAAATAAATAGCATCGGCACTTCTGTTTTGGTGTGCCTTTGATATTTTAGGCTTTTTTTTTTCAAATGGTGGCTTTAACGCAAAGAGAATTTTGCTCTTTCGTAGCTCATTTCCATTTCTTAACATATAATAATTTTTTTAGGAAACGAAATTCGAGAAATGTTTCTTACAAGTACAACTTATCTCTTTTTACACTTGGCTCATAATTAAGCACGATTAAGATAAGAACATCGTATTCGACACATGATAAGTAAGAACAATGTTCAACAAGTTTGTGCATGGGTGCAATAAAGGTGATAAGGAGCCTAGTATGAAGAAAGTAATCATCAAGATCAACGAAATGATATCCACATATTATTAAGCACGCTAACAAAATGAAGTTATATCTCAAAACACCACAAAAAGTCGCATAAATGGATGAAATGTAGGGGTGATCCAAATATAATAAATGCACATCCATATATGGTGAAAAACAAAAATATAAAAATCTTTTGTTTTTTTAAAAAAAATTATGAAAATATTTTTTTTTGGAATTTTTCACACTTTTTCTTAAAAACCAAAAATCTTTTTAGAATTTTCAAAAATATAAAAAAGGCATATCAATACAATAGTAATACAACTAGCAATAGGGATAAAAGGTATGAACATGATAATCACCCTACACTAAATAAAGTACCCGAACTCAACTAGCGAAACAAATACCCAAAGGCTTCCTAAGATTCTCGAATCTAAGTGCATCTAAAGGTTTCATGAAAATATCGGTTGATTGACGTCCGGTGCTCACAAAGCTTATAGACATGACCTTCTCCTAAATTAGATCACAAATGAAATGCTCATGTATCCTACTGTGCTTTGTGCGGGAATATTGGACTAGATTATGAGATATATGAATTGAAGTCGTATTATCACATAAAATAGTAATTGTGCCTTGAAAAATCCCATAATCTGCCAACATTTGCTTCATCCATAAGAGTTGCGTACAACAACTCCAGATGGCTATATTCTTAGCCTCCGATGTGGATAAAGATGTGGAGTTTTCCTTCTTGCTCAACTAAGAGACAAGAGCACTCCTAAAGTAAAAATGCCCACCCAAGGTGCTCCTGTAACCATCAACATCCCTGACTTAATAGGCATCTGAATAGTTGGACAAACGATCATCGGTATCAAAGGAATTCAAAATACAATATTAAAGAGTGTCACTCATGTATTTGATGATACGTTTAAGTGCGAGCAAGTGAGACTCTTTCGGGGACGCTTGGTATCATGCAAAAACTCCAACGTTAAAGGTAATGTGGGGTTGACTAGTGATCAAGTGGAGTAGACTACCTATCATGCTCCTATAAAGGGTTTGCTCTACGTACCTTCCTAAAGCATCTTTGTTAAGCTTAATCGATGTACTCATAGGGGTGTGTGAGTGCTTAATGGAGTCTAAACCAAACTTCTTCACTAGGCAGATACACAAAAGTTTATAAAGAATAGGACTCTTAAAAGTTGAAACGGTTCTCCACGTCTAAAACATAAAGGCTGACATTCCTTTATATAGGAATTTAAGGCTGTCAAGAGATCAGCATGAAAAACAGCGTGTCAGCCAAAAAGACACCTCGCTCGAACGAAAACCCCATCTCGCTCGAACGAGATATGCGTGTCATTCAAACGACTATGTGTGACATCCACATGTCGTTCAACGAGATGTGATCTCGCGCGAACGAGTTTGGCGTCAAATCCGAGGTGCGTTTACTGCCATTGAAATTTTCTCAAAACTATTCTTTTTCTAAAACAGTTAACACCTTTTTTTTTTATAAAAAAAACATTTATAAAAGTATTTTCTATAACAAAGTTTTTTAAAATTCCTTTTAAAAATATCCCAACACTCTTAATATGAAATGTAAATGAAACTTTAAACATTATCTTACCATAGTTCATATTGTTGGGCTTGAATGTTGACGACAACTTGTAATTCGGATTCGTCATTTTGTAGATGCAATATTCTCAATTCTTCGACGACTTGTAGTGGTATACGACATAATAAATTGTGACGGACTTATTACAAATATGTCCTTACAAATCTCCCCCTATGTCTATGCCGGTACATACATAAAAACATTCGAATTATCAAAAACCAAAATGCCTATACAAATCTACCCTCCCATGAATCCAAAAACTGAAAAGGTAAAATTTGCAAGTTCTCAAATTTTTCTTCAACATCAACAATCTCAAAGCTTTTCTCATCAGAGTATGCAATATATCAATCTTCAATTTTGTACCTACACATATGAGATAAAGCAAAAATACCTTCGTGATGCATCGAGTTTGAAATGATATAATAATAAAGCATTAATAATCAAATCTCACCCATAATTCAAAAATGACCCCATAATATGATAATTCTTTCTCCCCCTTTTTATGATGTTCCCAAATAGTCAGATAACAAGAAACAATCAAAACATGGAGAGTCACGATAAAATTCATAGCAAAAAGAATCGAGCTACGCGCATGCAAAGGTTAGTCTAAAAAATATTCACAAACTATTTTTAATTTTTCAATTTTTCATACAAAAATAAGATACCAAAAAAATCACACCATGGATTTAAACTAAAACAACCAAGTTATGGAAATGGAATGTATGGGTGTGAAACGTATTCGATAGGAAAATCAACTCAATCAATCATATGTGCACGATGAATACGCGTACTCCTAACGAATGAACATCAAAGGTATCCTTAGGTGTAAAAATTTGCTGAATTTAGATGATATCATCTTATACAAATCAACAAATCAAAGTAAAATAATTTCCACACCAATAACGTCCAAAAATATTTAGCGCTTTTTCAAGATTTTCAAGAACGTGCAAACCCGTTATAAAATCTCCAACCAAACTCCCTCATATATATTTTCTTTTATAGGTGTTAAACTAAATTCTCAAACATTGGAGAATTGGTGCAAAAACCTAAATGGGCCATATTTGTCATGAATTTATTTTTATTGCCTTAATTTTTTTGGGGGCTCTTTTAACCTCTTTGGACCCGAATAATAAAATTCCTCAATTTTTTAGGTCCAATTTAAACGGCGGCTTAATCGCAAAAAAAAAATATTTCGTAGCCCTTCACCGTTTTCAAACAAAGCACACAACCTCACAAAACGGTTCTTATATGCACAATTTTCTTATCAAAATTTATCGCGCTTGATTCGTTTTAAGGACATGATTGAAGTGAAAACACCTAAACAACATGTGATAAGACAATCACAATAATCAAACAAATTCGTGCATGTGTGCAATAAAGGAAACATGAGTCAAACATGTAGGAAGTAACAATTAATTACATCTTAATGACTCCAAACATTACAAAGCACAAGGATGAATTGACCTATTGTCTCAAAACACGATCAAATAGTTACATGAAAAATGGAATGATGTTGTGACTTGGTCATCCTAAGTGTCCATTCATAAAAGGTGCAAACAAAATACAAAAAGCTTTTTGGATTTTTCAAAATAAAATCTTTTTGTATTTTTCAAAAAATTTTAAAAGCAAAAAAAAATCTATACAAAAAGTACATGTCATAACGCTAGCAAAAATATATCAAAAAGCATAGCTAGCGTATGACAAACATGTAAACACCATCATCTATATAATATGGCAAGAGAAGAATCATGTGCAAGCAAACGAGAATCAACTATTCTAAAATCTAGCGTTTCCAAAAGTGATTTCCTAACCCAAGCGGTTATAACGCGTCGACACGGGGTTTTGGGAACCAACAAAACACTAGACTTCGAATTCCTAGGACCTCTTCCAAGATCGAAACAAAATCTCTTAAGGTGACATTTCCTACCACAATATGAACATGTGTAAACGGGTGGAACGACACCTAAAGTGTGATCTTTTCTAACATCCTTAGAATTAGTTGACCCTCTAAAACAAATAATGGTTTTGGCTTTAGCATTAGAAGAATGAGAACACGACGAGCCATTACCATCACAATCAAACCTAATTGAATCATTTAAATCATTTTTCAACTTCAAAATATTTTATTCAAGCAAAGAATTAGACTCTTCCAAAGACAGGGATTGCTTTTTCAAATTTTCAATTAAACTTAAGAGTTTATCACACTCCCCCTCAATTAAAACAAACTTATCCCTAAGAGTCTTTTCATGTGCCGTAAAATCATCGATTAATTTTTTATCTTCGACGGCACAAACCGGAACCCTAGAATTTTTTAAGTCCTCTAATTCCTTCTCTAAAACTAGGACTCTCTCATCACTCTTCTTTTTGGCAATTTTCAAAGAATCAAAATCAATGCACAAATTACCAAAATTCTCACAACAAATATCACTTTGAGTTTGAAACGCTTGCTAATATTCAATCTTACTTTTAAAGAGAGAATTTTCTTTTTCCAAAACTTTAATTCTTTTGCAAAGTTTCAAATTAAAACTTTTTAATTTTTCAGCACGGTCGTGAACTTCTTCAAAAATAGGTTCCTCATTAAATGGGCGTTCCATTGAAAAATTGCGATTTTTTACAAAACTGATTTTAAAAAAAAAATCCATATCACACAAGTTTATGAAAAATAGGAATACGCGATAAATTAGCGCAACCTGCTCTGATACCAATTTGTAAAAAAATGACTGTGTGATAATTGATTAAATTCGCAAATTTTACACTTATTTAATCAGAGTCTATTTTAAACTAAATTAATCCAGTCCCTAAATATGCATCTAAAGTGCGTGTGTCAACCCATGAATAAATATAAAGCATGCGACACAATAAATATGCTGAGACACAGATTTCAGAAAAAATCCCCGCAGGACAAAACCTTTTATTTCATTATAATAAGTAAATCGCAACTTACAATGATTACAATGAAATACAGTGACACACGAATATCCGCAGGCGTCGATCGATGTCATCAACAATGAATCTACACGCAACGAACCCACATGGACCGTAATCCAATCAGCAAAGGAAGAACCGCATCACTCCTCAATGGCACGCAACCATAAAACTTCGTAGAGACTCCCTCAGCAATAACACGCAGTCCTCGGTTGTAGAGATCCCCCCACAAAGATTAAACCAAAGAAAAATATGTTCTTGGGTTCCACAAAACAATTCGCATAAAAGTAATTGGGATTTTGTGAATTAAAAAACAAACTATTTGAACACCTTAAAATTGTTGGAGAAACATTTCTACCAAAAGATGTTGAATTAAATCTGGGTAGATACACAAAATTTTAAAAGAATAGGACTCTTAAAAGTTGAAACTATTCTCCACATCTAAAACACAAAGGCTGGCATTCCTTTATATAGGAATTTAAGGTTGTCAAGAGATCAGCATGAAAAGAAGCGTGTCAGCCAAAAAGACACCTCGCTTGAACGAAAATCCCATCTCGCTCAAACGAGATATGCATGTCGTTCAAACGACTATGCGCGACATCCACATGTCATTCGAGCGAGATGTGATCTCGCGCAAATTAGTTTGGCGTCGAATCCGAGGTGCATTTACTACCATTGAAATTTTCTCAAAACTATTCTTTTTCTAAAACAGGTAACACCTTTTTTATAAAAAAACATTTATAAAAGTATTTTCTATAACAAAGTTTTTTAAAATTCCTTTTAAAAATATTCCAACACTCTTAATATGAAATGTAAATGAAACTTTAAACATTATCTAACCAAAATTCATATTGTTGGGCTTGAATGTTGAAGACAACTTGTAATTCGGATTCGTCCTTTTGTAGATGCAATCTTCTCAATTCTTCGACGACTTGTAGCGGTATACGACATAATAAATTGTGACGGACTTATTCAAAATATGTCCTTACAACCATACAAGGCCTTTTTAAGATAATAGACATGTATCGGGTGCTTTGTGTCTTCGAACCCCTTTGGTTGTTCCACGTATACTTCCTCCTATAGAATGTCATTAAGATAGACACTCTTGACATCCATTTGATATATCTTGAAGCGTAGATGGCATGATATGGTGAATAGTAAGCATATGGACTCAAGCCTAGCAACAAGAGAAAATATCTCGTTAAAATCTACATCCCCAATCTGTGTGTATCCTTGAGCGATCAGCCTAGCCTTATTGAGAATTATGGTACCATTAGTATTCATCTTATTTTTGTAAATCCACTTGATACTAATCACATTAGTCTCGCTAGGTCGGGGGACTGACTCCCATACATTATTTTTATGAAACTGAAGCAACTCATCTTGCATAGCGAATATCCAATGCTCGTCCTTGAGTGCTTCTTTCACATTTTTAGACTCGACTAAAGGGTGTAGAAAAAGTAGCTAACCACATTCTCAAGTTGAGCGCGAGTCTTGACATTTAGTGTGGTATTACCAAGTATAGCGAAAGGGTCATGTCTTTTTCGAACCCAAGAGGATGGATACTCTAAATTAAGAGTAAGGTCTACTGGGGTAGTACGAGGAATGATGGGATCATCACACGGGGGTGCATCGTCCTCACACTCGGGGCTAGGGTCAATAGACGTCAGTGGCTCATCATCTTTAATCGTCACGTTTATTGACTCCATAACCTTAGAGCTTGCTAGGTTGAACACCTTATAAGCCCAACTCAACGATGAATAACCTAAAAATATCCCCTCATCACTTCAGGAGTCAAACTTTCCAAAGTGATCTCTATCTCTCAAGATGTATCAAGTACTCCCAAAGGCACAAAAATACGATAGGTTGGGTTTCTTTCCCATCCACAACTCATATGGCGTTTGTACCGTGTGTAAACGAAGATATACCCGATTCACCATATGGCATATGGTATTAACCACCTATGCTAAAAAATGTCTAGGCATGTTTCTCCAAAGAAGCATAAATCTATTTATTTCTTGTATCGTCAGATTCTTCCTCTAAACTCTCCCATTTTATTGAGGAGTACGAACGCTCAAAAACTCGTGTTTGATTCCCACTCCATCATAATAGCTATCCATTTTGACTTTTTTAAATTTAGTGTCATTGTCACTACGCATGCGAATAATAGTGACACCGTGTTGATTTTGTAGGACATGACACTTGGTTGTGAGAAACTCAATCGCATCGTACTTTTATCTAAAAACCCCATAATAGAGTATCTCAAAAAGTCATTGATCATCACAGGAATGTATCTCTTACCACTTACGCTCTTCATACGAATAGGACCCATAAGATCCATATGTATCAACTCTAACAACCAAGAGGTGGTAATGGTATTCAACTTCCAATGGGGACTTCAAATTTGTTTTCCTTATTGGAAAGGACCACAAACCGAGGAAGTTAGTTTCCCAAGCAATGGTAAGTATCGAACTAGGTCATTCTTTACTAATATAGTAATGTATCTAAAGTTTATATGACCTTATCGTTGATGCCAAAGGTCCATAGATAAGATCGTGGCATTATTTCACACAAAGGGGGACTTAAGAATGATCCCATAACAATTATCATTAGTCCTCATTCCTTAAAGTAATGATTTATCAGATTAATAATATAAGTTACACTCAGATTGGTCAAACTCTACCGTAACATTTGCGTCGTAAAGTTGTCTTATGTTAATCAAGTTCGCTTGTAACCCTTCGACGTATAACATTGTCTAATTTAGGAAATTCTGGTATCTCAACAAAACCTTGTCCTAAAATACTAGACCCACTCCCATCTTCAAAGGTGACTTTTCCTTCCTTCTAATCTTCAAGGTTGGTAAAATGTGACTTGACACCAGTCATATGCCTAGAGCACCCACTATCAAAATACCATTGAGAAGTATTTTGAACCTTAAGAGAAACGTGAACAACAAGGACTTTGTCGTCTTTCTTAGGCACCCAGTGGAGGTAACCTTTAATTTGCCCTTATCATTATTGGCTTTAGTCGTAGCGTTGGATGAGTTCTTAAGAGGCATAAACATCCTTTGAAATTATTCTATTAAGCTTTGAGAAGTCGTGATTAGGAACACTACTTGTTCTCTAAGATTAGCAAAGTCGCTATAGTAGTGCGCTGGAGTATGTGTACATTTAGTTCTTCCTAACTTGTAGCAAAGTTCCCAAAAATGACCTCTCCTTTTTCAATAAGTGCAAACATAGACTTATCAGGGTCTAACTTAGTCCTCTTTTTAGGTTAAATTTTCTTTTATGGTTTAGGTCTAGGCCCATAAGGATCTACCATAAATTTAGGAACCGGTTCCGTTACGACATGGGAAATGGATGCACCATGGTAACCTATTCTTGGCCTCTCCCTAAAGCCTAAAGTGGAACCGAGGAATATATTTTCAAACTTCTTCGATATATCCTCTACAGTAACCTTGACCTCCCGATCGTGTTCGAGATATTTCTCGAGTTGTGATACAAGGGCTTTAAGTTTCTCAGGAGTCTCCAATTAAGCTTGAAGATCTCCCGTAAGACTAGCCACTTTGTTGGTCAAGTCACCATTTTCCTTCCCCAACAAAACTACTCTCTCCCCCAACGACACTCTCACAAAGGACTCCCTCTCTCTTTGCGCTCTTAAATCCTTCTCTAAATCTAACACCCTAAGAGACAAACTTTTATTTCGATTTTTCATTTTAAAGGACTCGGTGTAAGCACGTTGAAGATCACTCTCTCCCTCACTTAAAACCTCATATCCCTCACTCTCTCCGGAATGACTACACACATTGTTGAGGTCATCATGTTTAACAAATTCCTCATTGGCGTGAAGTGTGCTTGATGTACCAACATGACTGGCTATGAATACGGTGAATTTATGTCCATATAGTGATTCGTCCTCAAAATCCACTGACTCGACTTCGCTATCAATAAGCGTGGCATTGAGGGTTGTATTTCCTTTTTCTTATTTCTTTAACCTTGTATCACTCTCGTGAGCTTTGTAACCCTTAATCTCACACTCATAGCATCTCTCCTCATCTATTTTAGGATACTCTCCTCTCATTTTTTTTTAAAATTCTTGCCCGATTTATACTTTTTATCTTTCTAAAAAAAATTGTTTTCTTTGGAAGTATTTCTTTTCTTAGCTTGAGAAATATTTTGAATTTTTTTGCAAAATGGCCAAGATCAACTAAGTCAAAATCATACTTGGAGTACGAAGAAACCTCCTCTCTTTTTTTCTTAGGTTAAACAGTTTTGGGAAACATGTCGATTTCATAAGTTTGAAGGTCGTTTACGAGTTCTTTTAATCTATTCGTATTTAAAATTCCCAACAAATTAAGGACAAAGACCTTAGGAATAAAGTGGGATGAAAGGAATCTTAAATTTTTTTTCACTGCGCGTGTCTCAGGAATTCTCTCTCCCAAATTAAAACCAGAGTTAACGATCTCATACAATCGTGCATAAAATTCATCAAATGGCTCAGACTCTAGCATATTAATGGTCTCAAATTTTTGTGGTGAGATTTTGTAACTTATAAGCTTTCATAACGTTAGGACCCTCGTGAGTGAGATGGTGGGTATCCCATGCTTCCTTAGACGTGGTGCACGTCATGATGCGACAAAACTCGTCAGGGGTGATGGCTACCGAAATGGCACTTAAAGCGCGTGAGTTGAAATTACTCCATTTTAGTTCATCCTCCGTCCAAATGGCGATGGATTTAAGACTTATGACATCACCATTAGTCATTGTGGGTAGGGTCCACCCTCTTTCACAGACACGCTCATCAATCTCTTTCAAAGCCGACCTCATTTGATCTTTTCAATAAGAATAGTTAGACCCATCGAAAACAGGCAACCAATTATGCAAATGTGACACCCCGACTAATTAAATACCGGGTAGCTACTCCTTTATTAAATTAATTCAAAATGCCAAGTTGGTCCAGTTAATAGCATCACTGTCGAAACATTTTAATGATTACTAACCACCTAGTATTTAAAAAGTAAGTTGCCAAATTTTAATTTAAGTCTGATTAACATGCAACAAGTGTAATGAAGAATAATAATACCATTCACCATACTGAAGTAAAAAGAATAACCATCACATAATGTAAATAAAGTCTGGAGGAAAACTCCTCACTACAATACCATAACTGAAATAACTAAACTGGATACTGAAACAATACATGCCAAAGTTTGAAAAACTGAAATGGAAAGATGTCTCTAATAGAAATGGGCAACATGCCCTACAACTGATAGATAACGAATCTGGAATCCAAATGATAGAAGCGTCTACAAGCAAATCCCTGTAGCTTCCACAAAAAGCTACAGCTCGTCACCAGAATGAGTATCCTATGCATGGTGTCCTTGTGGCTGGGCACCTAAAATAGTTTTACAAGAAAAATAGATTTGAAAGCAAACGGGTCAGAGCCCGAATGTGGAGATATTTTAAAAACCTGCAAGTGCTTTAAAAACATTTAAAACATTAAATGTAGAGTACATGTTAGGACGTGCACTCACATGATATTCTCACCTCTCGTCTAACTGTGCACTCCTAACGTAAGTACCCATCTAAAATGACACAACTACCAGCTGAGTGACATCATATCTAGCTAGACTGCCATAGGTTCTACCCTTATACTCGGTTCTCATTAACATTATAACGATCTCAGTTTAACTAGGTGCTTAACGTAAATTTAGGTTCTCATACAAGAGTAATACAGCTCGTTATAAATTA
The DNA here is from genome assembly GCA_949130495.1 of Sambucus nigra. NCBI lineage: Eukaryota > Viridiplantae > Streptophyta > Magnoliopsida > Dipsacales > Adoxaceae > Sambucus > Sambucus nigra. Next base: position 314,175,149 of record OX422213.1, read on the forward strand.
ACCCTCTATGTTATTCCATAGTTACACACAATACTATATGAAAGTTCCCAGTTTATTAAGCGTATATTTCCACAACATAAATATACAATATAAGCACCCCGAGACTAAGCTGCGGTGCACACATACTCTGATATCCATCCCGGTACATCACGTACATAAGGATCACATATTTCGAATCTCTCAGGAATAGTTCAGATAACACAAATCACAAATAGTGGAGGCGAACACAGTCACATCACATGGGTCACGCACATACTTGAGCTCCCACGATCAGCGGACTTATTAACATCCCAATAAGTCTTTCTCGGACCTATGTTCATCGAGGTAACCAGTCTAAATCCGGGCAACACAAGGATTAGAGGGCCCTAAGCGAACGCAAACCTCCCGTGATAGCAAGTATGGTAGGTATGTCATACACACAATTCATATATCAATACTAAGTAAACACACATCTTAGTAATCCCGTAGTTTAATTGAAGTACTATTCTCATTCTAGTACCAATGTATAATTTATACACTTTATACGATTCCGGTTTATAATCATACGCGCCATAATATATTCTCACGTCGTAGTAGACACTCACGACTCAACCCACTTATCCCTTTAATTTAAATCGCTCATATATAATTTACTCCTCAAAATAACACAAACGTCCCAAACCTATCAATACATCATCAAAGGAAGGTTATCTATATCCTCGAACAAGATCACGGGACTCCCAAAATTAAAACAGGCCAAAAAGGCCGAAACTGCCAGCTCGTTAGAAGTCTTGTTCGAACGAGGCTGTTCGAACGAGATTCCAGTTCGTTCGAACGAACTGTACCTTCTAACGACATCTCGTTCGAACGAATGTATCGAACGAAATACAGTTCGTTCGAACGAAGGTATCGAACGAAGTCTCCCCTTGTTATAAGCGACTGGTCAACTCGTTAGAAGCTCGTTCGAACGAGTTCGTTCGAAACGACCTGGGAAGGTCTTCTAACGAGGGACCAGTTTCGGCCCAGAATTCCTTAGTTACGATTTTCATCAATTTTTACTCCTCAAATCTCCTCTATACTTCGTCCCAACAATGTTTAAGGGTATCTAATCACTCCTAAACATAACAAGGTTATAAACTAACGTATTTTACTGAGTTAATTCATCCCAATCATCATTAAATCATCAAGTCTCATCACTTTCCCCCAATTATTCAAGAACACAAACCCTAAAATTTTAATTCATGAATTAACCCAATAAAAATCCGTTTTAATTTCACCCAATCACTAATATTCTTAGTATAATCATCTACCTATCATTCTACATGCAATTCTCCTCAAGATTTCAAGTTCTAAGTTCCAAAATACATGGGTTTTTCATATTACACCAAGAACAAATCAATTTTATTAAATTCCTATACATGGAAAGAGCATTCTCTGAAATTAAATGATATTAAACCACTTGCCTCAATTGTCTCTGAATTTGGTGTTGATTTTGTAAAGGTTTTCTGCAGAATTCCTTCTCCTTCTCTCCCTCTCTAAGCTTTCTTCTCCAAAGTTGGCTATGGTGGCTAGGGTTTTCTTTGGGAAAGTTGGAAACCTAAATGATAACCTCCGTAGCTTATTGGGTCATTAAGGGTTGGTTAGTGGGTTTAGTGGGTCTATTCCCAATCAGATTTACTTCTCTAATTTTCGTCATTTTTAATTCCTAAAAATACGAAATTACCAAAATACCCTTTATATTGCCGGTATGGCCTAAAAATACCCCGGAACCCAAACTACACCCCCGGCTAGTGTTTTCTGACTATCTCGACCCTTTCGGACGCGTTGGCGCACTCAAAACGACCATACGGTTTATAGAATTTAAATTCACTTTTATAATCAAAATATTTATATCCTGACGCGACTGTCACACGCGTCCCAATAAAATGACCAAATTGCCGTATATCAATCTCACGACAAATTTCATAATTCAATATTCATATAACATCATATATACTCAATATAGTCAAATACCAACTCACAACTCGCTAATATTTTACCCGGATTAATTTCCAACTAATTCACATTTAATTAATTAATCCCAAAAATAAATATAGCCAAAAGTACGAGGTATTACATCAAATTATCCATAAAAAACAAATTTAAAGATCACACAATAAAATTGTGTAACCCGCTCAGATACTAATTTGAAAAGGCAGGGGCTTGTATGGAATATTTGTATCTTAGGCCAAACACACAAACTCACTTTTTACCAGATTTTATGTTTATTTAATTTAGCGAATATGCAAGATTAATTATGAAGACAAATTTCAAACCAAACCGCAAGAAGAAGAATTTGGAAAAAAAACCTTTTGGGCAAAAACTTTAATTTCAGCACTACTAAAGAGTTTGATAGACACAAAATGACTTACAAACTACTTAGAGCTCCATTAAGTATAATGCGGAGATGTCTTAAAATCTTCAACAGATACGACACAGTCTAGCACCGTCCACAGGAAGCAGTTATTCCCTCGGTATCCACCAATCAGCCCCAGGAATCTTTAATTCCTTTTTTCTTCAGCAGTAGAGCCTCGACTCCAAAATTCAACAGTAGAGAAAAAGTATACAAGGGTTTTTGAACTTTAAATATGTTCTTCTTGATTTGGAAAAGTGAGCCTTAATGATCCAAGAGGTTTGGATGAAAAAATAATAGAGTTTAATCACAAAAAGAACTCTAAAAAGGCTTGGGGAAAAGTCTAATCCCGTATCTTTATTTATAGGGATAGTTGTTGCAAAGAGATAGGCATTAGAGATTTGCAAAGATATGTTTTAAAAAATAAAAACTCCCGTACTCGTTCGAACATAGTACCTCATCTCGTTCGAACGTGTTTCTAATGAAACTTCGAACGATATTCCAGATCTTGTTTGAACGTTGGAACTCGTTCTAATGACATGCCTAATCTCGTTCGAACAACGTATCAAACTCGTTTTAACGAGTTAGAGAAATTTCAAAAAATCTTTTAAATAATTTGAAAACATTTTGAAAACTTTTTAATGCAAACTTGTTTTAAAAATAACCCCTGGATAATTCAAGTCTTTACCGAACCACTTCATAACTCTTCTGAATGATGTTGAGGTGAACGATTTTCAATCTTCCTAAATGTCATCAACTTCTCCTCTTAGAATACTTGGAAGTAATCATGAAGATGCAGTGGGGTGTAACGAAATAAGTCAAATAATAATAAAATGAGCAATTATAAAACTTGCTCTTACAAGAATAATGGAATATGGGTAGTAAATTGGAGTTTTTATGACTTCAAGCATGTTATAGAATTCATGGTAAGATGTTTCCATTGTATAAAGGAATAATGGAATATGGGTAGGAAGTTTTCTGGAAAATACTATATGAAGTGACTATGAAAAGTACCAACATGTCATCAGTAACAAATCACAATTGAAAGGACATAAGTGATTGACAAATTAAGGCAATGGGAACCAATATTCGTGCAATTTCTATATCCTAATAGGAAGAAAATAAAAGGTTTGAAAATTGAAATAAAAGAATTAATATATGGTTTAATGTAAGTGCGAAAGATGTAAACATGAAATCATAAAGTTGAAGCTTAGTATTAAAAAATCGTATTTTATAAGTATGGCAACTAAGTTTTTTTCTTGAGTCATTTACTACTGGCCCCTCGTCAATAGCCTCTTCAATTTTGTGCGAAACAAAACGAGCGTCCTTGTCATCAAAGTCCTTTAATTTGTTGTATTTGATGAAAGAGTGGACTATTTTCTTATGCAAGTGTAAAGCCATTGATAGTATTCTAAATGGATCTTCCCCTATGAATGAAGTCATATGTTATTAGTGGATGCAGTTGGGGTTGATATTTACATGATAAACTCTAGGGCCAAAATGAAAATAAATAAATAAAAATAAATAATTTAACCAACTGTAAGAAAAACGCAAACAAAGTATATATGAACGCATTAGTTTGTTAATCTGAAACTATGCGGCAACATTTTAGGGATCATACTACGCAATGTAACCCATCCACTATCCAAACAAACTAAATCCAAAGAACATTGATTGTCTTAATGATTGTTACATATCTAAATTGAAAGATGAAATTATGAGTCTTGGATAGAATTAGTATTATTCTTCTCCTTGTTTTCATTCTTGTAATCATTGTCCCTATTGCCATCAGTTTTAACAGCTGCAGAGTTTGTTTCAATTCTTGTATTCTTTCATTTGTTTATTTATTTATTTTTTACTCTCATGTTTTTTTATTTTTTTAAAAAAATAATAATTCCATCATAGAACTATTTAGCTATAAAAACCCCACCCCCACCAAGTAGGATATATAAATTAAAATATAAATCAATAGCTTTTGGTAACAAAACAACAAACAAATTCTTCTATACGTGCAATTCCATAATAAATAAATTAATTAGAAAAAAAGTTTGGTTTTCTTAATCTTCCACTACTATTATAGATAACAGTACGCCACTAGTGGTTTTCGAGCCATTGAGAAAAAAATATGGGCTCCGGACTTATTCATAAGCATATAGTTCTCAACTATGTATTTTGAAACTTGAAAATTTCTTTGTAAGCTGTTATTTGATTTGGGTGGTGGGGGGGGGGGGGGGGGGGGATTTGGTCAAGGCAATTTGACAAACACTATAAGTGCAAAGCTTCAAAATGGATATGGTGGTCATGTTTGTTTGGTGGATTACCCAATTATTATTAATTAAAATTTTGAACACAAACCACAACCAATAATTCAATTTTCAACAATTAACTTCAACAATATCAATGTGTGATATATGAAAATATTTTTCGTTGTCCACATTTGGTTGTGTGAGTGTGAAGTGTGAGTGAATATACAGTGCTCTCTGAATGTTGTTTATAATGGATGTAAGGTGAATGTGTTTATAAGTCAAGAACCAATTTCTTTCATAATATGCACTGTCTATATAAAATACTACTTTCAATGTTCCAAATATAATATTTGCAAATTCTCACAAAAAGAATACCAATTAAACCATATATAATCCTATAAATAAAAAAGAACACCAATTAAACCATATATAACCCTTATGTGATACTTCTTTGGTATTTTTACGACAACAACCAAAGATGAGGTTCCATTTTAAATTTTAGTCATTAACATGAATCATATTAAAATTGGAAAAAAATTCATGAACATTATGAAACTTCAAACCTAGTTGTTTAAAATTCAGTGGATGAAAAGTCGAGACAAATAAAACATTAAACCCCAATTGACATGTATGGTTTTTATAGGAAAACTGAAACCTACAGATCATTCCCAAACTCATGCAAATTACATCATCAAACCAAAAACAAAATTTTATATATATATATATATATATATATATATATATATATATATATATATAAGATTTGACACTTTAACCATTTATATCCACATAAAAGAAAGAAAATAAGCATATCCCTAAGTATGGTTTAAGAAGGAAAAAAATCTAGAAACTATATAGCATAATATAAAATAACAAACCAATAAATATTAAATACCACCTCTACACTTCCCCATGTGTGAATTTAAACATGGATGTTCAGAGTGCCTCCTCAACATAAAAGAAACTTTATTTGGTGGATAAGAAATCAAGAATTGCTAAAAAAAATTTATTAGAATTCTAAAGATTCCTGAAGTAAAAGAAACAATTTAACAATAGAAAAAATTTGCCTGCATTGTCGAAAGTGTTTTTAACTCTTAAATTTGTAGTATATATTGTGTAAACAATAATCGTTATAAAAAGGAATAAAAAAATATTTTTTAGGAATTTAACTTAAAGTATATTTTTATTATTTTAAAGAATCAAATGGAAATTATAATTAAATTCGAGAATTGGGTAGGGAGATTTTCGTTTTGCAAAGATGGCGATCCACCAACTGTAATTGAGATACAAAACACATGCATCTATTAGATAGGAAATTCTCATATCGATTGAAATTGGTTCTTTGTCGGGTTATGTTTTTAATAAAAACTTATAGATGGTAATTTTGATGTTTAACATTGATGACTATGGCATATTCTCAACAGTTGAGGGTAACCAATTACTCCATTTAGTTACTACTGTTAATAAATAATGTAACACAAATAACAATGCTCGTTATCCTAATTACCAACTTAATAACATAAATTGACAGAGGGCTTAAATGCAACACCATCAAGTATTAACAATAAATAACGGGTTCAACATAATTTCTTTACAATAAAAATTAATCCATACACCCCTGAAAATTTGTATAATAAAATTTCACCGAAGTATAAAATCAAAATGTTATTAATTAAAAGATAAAAATAGAAAAAAAAAATACCGACATGCGATTATATAGTGTTACTTACAAAATAAAACTCTTAATCAAACTCAAGGATTGAGAAAATAAAATGCAAGATTGTTAAATTCATACAAAAATAACAAGTGGATTACAATAAAACACCTGAAGCAACGCGAATTTCTCCAGGAGGATCAGTAGCAAATTGGGCATAAGGAAGTAATTTAATGGGTCTATAGGGTTGGCTTATGGGGTTGTTCAAATGAAAATTTTTTTATGGGATTAAATACGATGATATAGTCTTTGTCGATTGAGAATTCAATGAGGGGGTTTTAGTCGACTGATAAATCCCCTGATGAGTGGGTTTTCGACTGTTAAGATTTAAGTGATCGGCTGGGGGAATATTGAAGGTGGTTATTCAATTGAAAAAACTTTTATGGGATTGAATGTAATGCTAGGGTCTTAAAAATTGTAAATCCGTTGAGTGGGTTCTTGGTAGTTGAGAATCCGTTGACGGGTTTGGGGAAATATGGATGGTTAGTCACGTGAGAAAGGGAGACAAAAGATTATGTAATGACGGGATAGTATTGAAGGATTAATTAGGGACCGTATTATGGGATTTTGAGTGAGGCAATATGAGGAAATATATCTATAACTAAGGACAAAAATGTAACAATAATAAAACCTAAGTTTTCTACTCTTTTTCAGTAGTAGAGATTATATATTTTTAACCACATATTTTTCCCTAAAATGACTCTAATAACATATTAAAATCACAAATATGAACCTTCTAAATCCAATAGATTTTAACAAAATATCAAATATCTTTTAATGACAGCAATTCAATTAATAAACACCAAACTTCAATATCTTCTCTTTAATGTTATTGAGTTAAATACATCATACTGTTAACATGAAGATGTTTATTACAGATAAAGAAACCATCATCTTTACAACCACGACTACTTAAGGAAAAGCAATAAAGAATGGTCAAATTATCACCAAGCTCGACCAGCAAAGAATATGTCAAGAATAATCAAGATCATTTCAACCCAAGCTAAAGTTCTACATCACTCAATGTTTAAACAAAGATACAAAAGCTCCATTAAATGCAAGAAAGCAATCTCAAGTCAAGACATAGCTTAATCAACATTAACAAAGCTTCAATAATACTCAAGTATACTTTTAAGTAATTTGTGAAAATTCATAAAAGTGCATTAACATCTATATTATGCATTTTATTGACTCACTCACACATACAACACTCAAAACACTTTTTACATAAAAATATGTTTAAAAATAAATTGCATCAACATGAACTAGTTTAGTTAACTAAAAGATGTTCAATCGACTAAAACAATGTAAACCGTACTCAATAGTGTTTTACTAATCTTCTCAGGCATAGAATAAAAATAATATTTATTTGACTAAATCTATTTTAAGACCATGCTAAGTTGATTTATAGTGGCTAGTTTATTGAAAGACTCAAAGGCAATCTTTTTTCAACAACTTATAATGGCTAGTTTTTTCCCATAATATAAATACTTCACTAAACATAATTTTTAATAACAGATATTTTATAAACTATAACAAAACATCAAACTCCATTATAACATGTAAAAAAATATGTATATGCATTTGTCCTATGATAGTTATGTTGTCTTATTCCGTTGACCAAAACCCACTTTGAGTTATAGTCCATGAGGTTATTCCAGCAAATCTTCAAGTCAAAACTTATTCACCAAACTTCATCATTTTCACCCTGACATAATTCACTTCCATATCCACGATAATGTCCCTTTAGGATTGAAGGTAAAAAGGACTTATGGGAATTTAGTTTACCCAAGGTTAAATATTTTTAATTAGAAGGAAAATACTTTTGAAAATAAACTTTCTGGAGGTTTTCTGGAACGCCAAATACATGATGTAATATTTTGTTCTTATATAAATTTGTTTCTTAGAAAAATCATCTCTAATTTATTTTAAATATGTGTTACTTGGTTGAATACAAGATATTTTTAAAGTTTTGCATAAAATACTTTTCAGACTTAAAGAAGCAAAATTGAACATTCTTTTCTGGACTATGGTGCGACCTGTTCGCTCTAGGTTCTCTCTAGTGAAGCCTTATTCCTATAAAGTTTGATCCAGGTGCAAAAACCCTTCTTACTTTCGCAACCTATTTTCTTTAGTTTCGCTACAATTAAGTGTAGTTTCATTACAGCGAAGTCGCAACGAACGCACCAGATCTGGCTTGAAACAGAGATATTTTTGTAAAGATTGCACTGTAAAACGTGTAGGTTCTCTTTTGTAGTCGTATATTTTTGGTATGTTTGGGAGTCTACTTTTATGTTTGGATAATAACCACCTAGTTACAAGAGAACTTGTGCCCACAAGATATTTTTGACTATTTATGTGACTCTTTTCTCTAAAAATAAATTAATGGCTTTCATGGTTTTCTTTGAAAATAATAGTGCCTTAATCTTCTTATCTTCATATCTTTATCTTATTTATATTTGTAAGATATTTGTATTTTAAACATTGATTTAAAGTTATTTGAAGTTTGATTACTTGTTCAAAAGACTTGAACAAATACTTTCCATATTTGTTTTAGAAAGACTTAAAGTTTTTAATATCTCAAAAATACTTGTGAGTTTATTTTGAGTAGCTAAATACGCTTAAATATTCCCATCAGCCTTTAGGAATCTCACATCCTAGGAAGTTACAACTACACTAGTGGATTCTCATCTATTACTTTGGAGAAAAAAAAATTAGTTCTTTAAATTAAAAGAAGACGTTTGATTTTGCATAAAAATGAAAGACATTGTTCGAGGTTTAAACCAGTGGTGGTTGTGTAGCGTACTCCAACCGTTGGCACTCTCCCCAAAGAATATGGTACGAAGAGGGGATAGTTAGTTAGCGCATTTTTTTTTATTTTAACTCATTTGTTTCTATAGGTAAATCTTTACCATATTGCATTTGTCATTTTGTTCTGCCCGGGGTTTTTTCCATTGTTTTTTTTCCTCGTACGTTCTTGTGTTGTGTGGTTATTTTATTTTTTTTTTGCATTTTTAGTTGCACTTATCTTAATTAAGAAGATAAAACTTAGTTGATTTTAAACTTAATAAAATATTTTGTCACATCGACATAGGATTATTTATTTACCCATAAAATGAATTAAAGAAAAATATTGCCTCAATTTTGGTAATACATTTTAATTTAGTTATAGTTGCTCTTAGATGTAGCTTTTATTCGTCTTTTAGAGTTTCCCATTGCTCTACACATGCACTCTCAAAAAACTTGTGTAAAAAATGCACTAAGATCTCCAAAGGAAAAAAAATCTCATATTAAACATCGAGACATTAGCATAGAGAACTTAGTTTAATCGAAAGAGTACCTTAGTGAAACAATTTATTTTATTTTCTTTATGGCATAATAACTTCATTATATCGTTTCGTTCGATGGCACCATTGAATGAGAAGTCAAGGAAGGAGTCATTGAACTTGGTCAGGTCCTCTTACACTACGAAGGAGTTTTACCCTAGTTTGTATTTCAAGGTATATGATGTCCTTATAAGGTATTATTTCCACCTTAGTGAAGCAAAGATGATGAAGTTATCCTAAAGTCTTGAGTGTTGATGTAGGCAAGGCTGAAACATGTAACATATTTAGTTTGAAAAGTCTATTGACTCTTTATTTATTATTCATATGATTTCAACTTTTATTGTTTACTTATGTGCCCTTACTTATTCCAAACAAACAAGAGAATTTTTATCTCCTAATATTTATTTTTTTTAAATACCACCACACTACTTTTGGGTTATTTTTCGGGCCAACAAGCCAAACAAGATCAAAATTCAGGGGTTAATATATATATGTATATACACACACACACACACACACACACTCAACAATAATATGCCATCGACAACATGTGGAGTGTTGCTAAAGTCGTTTGAAAACTCAATTGTTACTCAAATGAGAATACTGAAATAAAATTTGAAGGCATTGATGGTATCATTATATATTGGATAGATACATCTAGACAAAGTGATAAAAATAACACTGGAATAAACTCAATTAGAAGAAATTACTTGGAGAGGATGAATTACATGTTCACTAGATACAAACGAATGGATCTTTCTCAAAATATCTTTATATATATTTACAAAAACATAAGTTCTAGAGTTAATAAAGGTCTAGAGGAAGTGTAGCATCACTTTTATTGAGGGAAGATGCACATGTTTAGGGCTTCATTTTCCAAGTACATTGAGGTAGCATGGGGTGCCGTGTCAGACGTTAGTGCATCACCGTTTTAATCAAATTAGGAAATAATTAATTACACCCATCATATGAATATTGAATTTGCATCCTCGACAAATTTAAATTGGGGAGAAATTATGTGGCCTTACATTAAGAGGTTTCTCTTTAGGTTAGCATATCATTGGGACTAGACCCACTTTGGAATTAGTTTCCATGATTCATATTAGAACATGAGTCTAGGAGGTACAATCCTATACGAGATAAGTTGAGAACATTATATAACCATGTGTAAGAATAGTTGTATTGTAACACCCTATCCCGTATTTATGGGTTACCCACGGTCAACCCGGTCCAACTTTAGCATTAGGTGTGAAGTGCAATGAGACAACCTATATAATGTTTCTAGTCCAGTGTTATTTAACTAACATTTCACTTGTTTAGAATGTGATTACAATTTAAATCAAACTGCGTGTTGGACCCGTGGGAAGCGTCCTTGGAATCCCTGCATATAGAGTTACTAACGTAAAATAAAAAGAGTACTTATACGCACAACGCTCTCAAAATACGGATCTGCACCCAACCTGCTGTAAAAAAGATGGGGAATGAGCCAAATGCCCAGTGGAAAAATACAACAATGCAATATAGAGTTGAACGACCGAAAGAGATTCTAACACGTATACATACATGCAAATGCAACTACCTTATATATATATATATGCATATATATACTTTAACGCATGCAACCGTTTTTATTTCAAAATGTTACTAATTCCGATTAATTCGCCTTAATCTTACAAGAGCCCCTTTTTACTTGACTTAACATTTATTTATTGATTTAACACACCCAGTTATACACTTTAAATAAATACCCTTTGTTTAATGAAAAGCATTTCTTGGCTGAAATTACCCTTTTACTCATTCCCAATTTACCTTAGTATTTTCCTTGAAAATAATCTTCCAACACACGCACACACCGTGTTAGAAAATAATTATTTTTTCTTAAAACCTTCTCATAAACACACTCTTGTGTTAATTATTAGTTAAACCTCGTTAGGCTGCTTAATTACCCATTTAGTCACTTAATCTTTCCATTCCTTTTATTTCATGTACATTAGCTAATTTTTCACATTAACCGGAGCTTTTATCAATTTCATTCAAGTTAGGTTGCCTTTTCTTATATTCACCACACAACCCATTTATTGACATATTACACTTTTCTTATTATCTTTTCTCGAAATATTCCAAATATCCGCATGCTTTAATGGGCTCCACGCCACCGGCTATGCTACCATTGGCTCTAGCCAGTAATTTTAGATCTTTTACCCCAGGGCTCCAAGCCTTTATTAATTACTTTCGGTTCCATCTGAGTCCATATTAATGTGTTTTAACATTATTCACTTTTACCGACCAAAACCATAAATCCAGGGATTTTACCCCACCTTATGTTACACCTTGAAATCACTATTTCTTGTCTTTTTTACACTTGCATTGATTTTCTACCAAAATCTCTTTCATTTAGGACTATTTTTGTAACATATATTTCTCAATATTTTTATTTCATAAAAATGTTCCACTTCACGTAAAATTACCATTTTACCCATTTATTTCCAAACTTACATTTTACTCCATTTTTACAAGTGTTATTTTCCCAAAAACATTATTTAAGTTATACGTGTCAACTTCTCAAATGTTTTTCACTCCTTAATACTTATTTAAAACTTTGGAGTAACACACTTCTTAAGTTGAAAATATCTTTATTTCATTACTTTCTCTATCAAATAAATCCTTGGACGTTTTAAAGAATACTTTATAAGAAAAACATCATTTTTCTTTATTAATACATGTAGTCTTAAGACCATAAACTTATCACATTTTCAACACCCTTTAAGGGATGAGATTTCAATTTTCTTTATTTCAAGTTTAAACCCATCAAAATTTCTATTATACTTGTTTATATGTTTATCATAAAGATACTTCAAGTTTGTACATGGGAAGAGGGATTTTAAGTCTAAAAATCTAAGAAATGAGTTTAACACATGATTTATTCAAGAAATCTCATAATATTAGCAACAACATGTTATTCAAGACGAAAGTCAATTTTTGAGCCTTCAAAATTTGGATAAATGCCTATTTTGTTGAAATCCCAATTTTTTTCAAGACAACTTTGAGACATTTGTTCATAAAATGTCTTTACCAAAATAGATATTATTTTAATATTTTTATTTCATAAAAATATTTAATCACCAAGTGTTGATGTCTAAAAATGGAGTGGGTCCAAATTTATAATCACAGATAAAATAAATATAAACACACAAAGCCACGTAGGAGGACAGGTGTCCATTTCTTATTGGTCCACGTAGATGGATAATTTTTACATCCAATAAAGTCCCCCAATGCTCCATGCTTGATTATTGATCAGAAGTATGGATTATTTATTTCAAAATCTTGCTCGGTGTGCTATCTGGAAGTTGGTCGGCAATCGACCTTCTGAACTTGTAATTTTTTTTACCAGTTTAGTAGGCGATGGCGTTTTTATAAATAATTTGAAAAATAATGAACCGCCAAAGGGTATGTTGGTCCTTTCGCGCTTTTAGGAACAGTTTAATCATTTCATTTCTAATTTTGAGGTTACCTATAAAAGGACAGAGATTTACCTCCGTTTTTATTTACCTCAAAACTTCTAAACTTAGGCTTTCTCTTTCTTCTCAGGCTTTCTTTTTCTGCTTGTGTTGTTTACTCTTTTGATATTTTTCTCTTGTTTATGTTCTTATACTTACGAATTTTAAGTTTGATACCAGGAAGAATATGATTATATCTATGGAATTCGACCCGTTGAAACCCTTCAAAAGTCTTCTCAAAGTTGGTCATGTGGATTTGACTAAAATAGAGTTAGTAGGGTTGCTCAGCGCAAATGCCTCTGACCAAGTGAAAGATGCCTATGTTCATCTTCATTGTCTTTTTTATAAGGTTGTGGAGAATAACGCTGCCTACCATGAGATGATTGAACAATTGTAAGAAGATCATAATATTTCTCGAGCATTGCTACATTCTGATTATGAAGTCAAGTACAAGGCCCTGAGTGCAGGTTGGGGATTTGATAAGAAGATGGAAGAAATCACATCTGCCTTGAACAAGAAGAATGAAATTATGTTAAACAAAGAAGTGGAAACTACCCAGGAGATTATTGCACTCTTGGAAAAGGAGAATAATGCCTTGAGGAATGAGTTGGATTATCTGAAGAAGACATCTGAAACTGGGCCGAATGAAGGGGCCTCTTTGAGAGTCACTGTATAATATCACCTGCTCGGTACCCAGTGATAAATCTAGTTCCAAACCCGTAATCAATACTTTGTACTCGGCCTCGTTGTTGGAAGCTCTAATCTAAAAATTTAAAGCGTATTCCACATATAGGTCATCAGGAGTGTTGATGATAAGTTATGCTCCACTTCCAGTGGCGCATGAAGATCCATCCACGAATAATTTCTAAATTATAATGTTGTTATTAAAGTTTCCTCTGATAATACTCCATGTATGAATATCTTCTTGATTTGTTCAATTAATTGCTGAGTCTTTTCTTGGGCAGCTTATATTTCTAGTTGGTCGACGATAATCTCAGTTTGTTTTGGAGATGAGCTCTCCACTAAAGAAGTACGCTTAGCAGGCAAACTTGGATTATTGGTCACATATGGGTATGTGAGTTTCGCAATGAAATCTGCTACTGCTTATGCTTTCAATATAGTCCTTGGATCATAGACAATCTCATATTCCCCTAGCTCAACTGCCCAAGATATCAAACTTCCTGACTTTTTTTAGTTTGTGCAAGGCTTGTTGCAAGGGAAAACCAGTGTATACCACAATAGTGTGAGCCTAAAAATATGGTCTCGTTCTCTTGAAGGCTTCAATAAGTGTAAGTGCTAGCTTTTCCAAGCGTGGATACCTGATTTTTGCTTATCGAAATGCTTTTTTGGTGTAGTAGACAGGCTTCTGAACTCCACCTTCTAGTCAGAATAAGGCCGAATTAACAACTATCTCTGAAATAACGAAGTACAAATACAACCTTTCTCCCAAAATTAGTCAAGAGAGAAGTGGTGGAGACCATAAATATTTCTTCAATTCTAGGAAAGCTTTCTCACATTTGTCGTTCCATTCAAAGGTATTTTTTAGCACCTTAAAAAATAAAAGACACTTGTCTGTTGCTCTGGACACAAAACGGTTGAGGGCTGCTACTCTTCCAGTCAGTTTTTGCACGTCTTTATTGCATGTGGGATATTGCATCTAAATCAAAGCTTTTATCTTCTTTGGATTAGCTTCGATTTCACTATGGTTCACTATATAGACTAAAAACATTCCTTTTTGTACCCTGAATATGCATTTGGTCAGGTTGAGTTTCATCTGGTGCTTTTTCAACTGGTCAAACATCTGAGCCAAGTCTTTAATGTGGTCAGCAACAACCTTGCTCTTGGTGAGCATGTCGTCCATATGTACCTCCATGTTCTTGCCAATATTCTCTTTAAACACTTTGTTCACCAACCTCTGGTATGTTGCTCAAGTGTTTTTAGCCTAAAGGGCATAACGTTATAGCAATGTGTACCTCGTCTAGTGATGAAAGACGTGCTCTCCTTATCTTCCCGCTTCATTTTAATCTGGTTGCAACTAGAATAGACATTCATGAATCTGAGTAACTTATGACCTACAGTTGCATATACCAATTGATCAATCCTTAGTAAAGGAAAATAATCCTTTGGGCATTCTTTGTTCAGGTCAGTGAAGTCTATACACATATGCACATACGCTATTTGTCATTCTTCTTTTTTACCATTACTACATTGGCCAACCAACTGGGATATTTGACATCCTCTATAAATTGAGCTCTCTATAATTTCTCCACTTTCTCTTGGATGGACATGTTCTTCTTAGGACTAAACACTCTGTGTTTCTACTTAATCGACTTATCATTTTTGTAAATATTGAGCTCATGGCAGATAAAATTAGGGTAAATTCCTAGCATATCCTTATGGCTCCAAGCGAACAAGTTCTTTTGCTCTCTCAGGAATGTAATCAATTCCTGTTTGAGAGACAGTGTCAAGTTCGAGCTAATTTGAGTGGTTCTTTACATCTTCTCATCATCAAGCACAATGGTCTCTGTTGCCTCCATAACGTATACCTTGACCAAATCTTCTTCCTCTTGGGGATCTAAAGTGTCGATATGATACGTGGTAGTGCTTTTCTGGACCTCTTGTTGATCGTCAGAAGTGTAATAACACTCTCTAGCTTCCATTTAGTTGCCATTCATTATGTCAACTCCATAATTAGTAGGAAATTTCGTACATTGATGTACCATAGATGGTACTGCTTCCAACTACTTCATCCCAGCTCTATCGAGGATCATGTTATAGGGTGAAGGGATATTTTTATCCAGTACAAAGAAGCGAATACTTTCTTTTCTACTTGTTAGCTAAGTGTCGACCAATACATCCAGTTTGATTATCCCCAAGGGATAAAGTTTTTCTCCTTAGAATCCTATGAGGGGCCTATGATAAGGTTCTAATTTGCTGTTTCATAGCCATAGGCTGTGGAAACCACTATAGAACATGACATCTGCTGAACTTCCACTGTCTACTAGGATTCTTGCCAGTCTGTCCCTGTTCACTTTCATAGGCCGACCATATGTGTACTCGGATATGTCAATATGTATGATGGAAAGATAAGATTTGGTTTTATTCTTATCTCCACCATCGGCGTCTCCTCCTGTAATGAAATTACAACCAAAAGAAATCATTCGCATTTCAACTTTTGGTTCCTTAGGATTCTTTGGCATGTTGGGGTCACCTTAAAATAATCATCGCGGGACCTTTCCTTGTTATCTTTTCCTCTATGAGGTGACTTAGGACTCCTTTTGGTGTCCCGACCACCATCTCGATCAACAAATTTGGTCAATTTCCCCCTATGGATGAGAGTTTCCATTTTCTTCTTTAGAGTGATGCAATTGTCAGTGGTGGGCTCGTGATCTCTGTGAAAATCATAATATTGGGATTTGTCTCTCCTGTTGGGAGGTGATTTTAGTTTCCCTGGCCAATTTAACTCTTTATTACCTCTAATCTCCTACAGTGTGTGACGCACACCTTTAGTGAGTTAGGTATATTCATTACACTTCTTGATTTTATCAACCTTATTATTTTTCTGATCCTTCTTAGTTGAATTATTCTGGCTTTTACCCTTCACCTCTAGAGCTTTTTTAACAGCCATTGCCTCTTCGACGTTCATAATCTTCCCATCTTTGGCCATCGATTCTGTCATGGTCTTGGGAGGATTTTTTGTGAGCACATAGTAAAGATCTTTGGCGAGCAATCAACTTATCAGTGCCGCGATGGAAATCTTCTCTTCATAATCATTCACTTATAGTTTCTCATTATTGAAGTGAGTGACGTACTCCTGAGTAGTTTCTCCAGGTCTTTAACAAACGCTCAAGAGATGAGTAACATTTTTTACTGGCTCTTCTGAAAACAAAAGTTGTCGATAGCATCTAATTGGGGATAGAATACATATCGGTAAAAGCCTGATATTGCTCAATATGAAGGACTAGATCAGTCTTTCCATCATATTTGGGAGTAATAACTAGTGGGTTAAATTTAGAATATGCGGGATAATACATAATAACCTGGATGAAATAGGATCCCTTCACGAAAAACCTTCGTAAGGGGTTCTTAGTCATAGTCATTTCTCCCCAATGATCTTCTAATCACTGTGCACATATGCAGATCTCTCTTTTTGAAAAGTCTTCTCGACATGCATAGAGCCTCTTATGATAGCCCTCGACCTAACAGATCATTTTCTATGCTCGTAGGATCGAACTGGCGCCCTGTGATAACCTCGAGCTGCTCTGGGCTCCAAACAATTAAAGGCAGATGCCTTACTTAAGCATTCCAATACGCTCGACCGTCCAGAGGAGAAAGATCGACCGTTGTAATAACTCATTGATCGAATTAACGATGTTGCCCTCAGATGGTAAGATCTATTACGAGAATATTTAGAGCAACTACTTCTCTCATTTTTGACTAGTGGAGGTGGCATGTCCCTTCGGGATGGCTCAGTAGTGGACTTGTCTTGTAATGTGCAAACTAACTATCGAACTGACTCTTGTATGGATTCTTGTCCATTAGCAAGGTTGAGTAATATTCCTTAAAGATTTGCCACACTGGGAGGAGTAGACGGAATAACAATGTTGCCTTCATTCCTAAGGCTATTTTTTGGGTCAGTTATTTCTCCAAGGGAAACGAAATAAAATAAGTGGTAGAAAACGATGGCAGACAAACATTCCCACCGAAGGCGCCAATCTGTTCATATCTCATAGATAAAATAAAGATAATTATGCAAGATAAACACATAACAAAGAAGTTTTTAAAGTGGCTCATCTATGAGAAAAGCCTACATCCACTGTTCTTTTTATTTATGGTGGTTATAATAGCTCAAGGTTGAGTATGTTTGTGTATAATTGAATCATCACTTTGAGCTGAGGGAAATCGTGTATTTATAGTAGTTAGGAATCCAAGAGATGGAATGCCTTTATATATTTAAGCATTTACATCTGTATACAATAAATATGATTGTTGATATTCACAAGTACGTGTACAAAGGTTGTTAACTATTCCACCCGAGTAACTCTTATTATTCTTGATGGTTCGTATTCTTGAGGTTGGTCAGCCTGTTGGCTGACCAAGTGTCTTTGGAGCCGACCAAGAAAGTAAGTACTATGGGGATACCCACATAGGAGGATAGATGTCAATTTCTCATTGGTTCACATAGATGAATAATTTTTATAATCAACACCAAGTCTTCTTGAAATGTATCATTTTTCCCATCATTCTTGAAATCTTTTAGAAACCATTTTGTGCCAACCTTAAGAAATATTTTCTTATATTATTCATGCATACTACTCTTAAACCCTACACACAAGACCAATACTAGGAAAACAAAGTATTAAACTTAAAGAATTGAGTTTTACCACCTCAAGGATGCCCTAAATATGCTTGGATGGAGATGAAGGTGATGGAAACCCCTAACCTCCTAAGGTGGCATCAAGGAGGTTGCCTAGATTCACAAGCATGCTCCATGAAACCTCCAAGCAAACCCCCCGCCAAACTCCATTAAATTATACTTCTTATTTTTATTCTTTAAAACCCCTAACAATATCTCCATCTTTCTTAACATAACCCACTTTTACCCAAAATAAAGCTTGTAAAGGAAGAATAAAGCTTGGGAATGGTGTATTATGGTGGTGGAAAGGTCTAAAAATGGTGGGAGAGGCATGGGAAGAATGAAACATTCTTGAAATGAGAGAGAGAGAGATAGTGATAGATAGATAGATAGATAGATAGATAGATAGATAGATAGAGAGAGAGAGAGAGAGAGAGAGAGAGAAAGAGAGAGAGAGAGAGAGGCAAATGCCGGTGAGAAATGGTTGGGAAGGACCCACCATCTCTCTCTTTCATACAACCCTAAAAAAACCCATAAATTAGTTTTAAAGACCAAGGGCAACACCCTTACCCCGTTTTGAGCAATCTGGTTCCTCCAGAGATCAACATATCATCAAATCAAGGGCCCAAAACTCGACAGCACACAAGGGCAATTGAAATATTAAATTTTCTGATGCAGTCGTTCGAACTAGATCACGCCTCATTCGAATGATGTTCAAATGACATACTAATGAGGTGGGATAAACTTATACAGATGCGGTTCATTAGAAGCACGTTTGAATGAGATGGCTCCTCGTTTGAACCAAAAGGGACTTCGTTCGAACGAGATGAATCTCATTCGAAAGACCATTCATTTTGTTAGAACTAGATAAACATTTCCAAATTCTAGACTTTCCTACTGCACTCCAAACAAATTCCACAAAGGTCACAAGAATAATCAAATATTGATAGCAATCCATAATTTACTCATCCTAATCCTTAAGGGTTCTACATAATTACAATTCACATGGAGTAAAGGATAAAATATCGAGCATGGGTGTTACATTCTCCCATCCTTCAGAGATTTTGCCCTTGAAATCATCATTTCACCTATTCCTCAAGTTCCTGGGGTTCATCAATTCTTATTTGGAGTCATCGGAGGCCTTCAAGGCTAGGTCATCGAAGTCCTCAATCACTAAGATGTCGTAAAATGTTCCTCACAAGGGACTGTCACCAGAGAGGTTGATATTTAACTCTCACCATCAGGCTAGCCATTATAGTCACATAACCGTCCTTGATTCTCCACTCACTCGATGATCACGCTCAATCAAGTCCTAAGGTTAATTATTAATACCCAAAGCATACTCGCGCCTCTATCGGGTAACACTTCTTAGTGATCGATGCTCATTTAAGAGCAGAACGACATATAAATTAACACTTATTTCATTGTCATAAACTGTTTCAATTCTTGGGACTACATATCGTGGGTCTCCTTAAATTTTTGGGTCACCCCGACTACATAATTATACTTAATCTTAATACTAGCTGCACATCTCTAGTCACTCACTCCGTGGAGCGACACACCAACCAGTTCACAAATCCTGCGTCCGACCAACACCTTGCATAAGATCTTTCCATGAACCTAGGATCACTTAATGTGTCTAACCTGGAACACTCGCTTGTGTATTACAGTAATCTACCCACTATGACAAACTAACACTACGTGATAAGTTTCCTCGAGTTCTAACAACCTATGATATCCTTGAATCATAATTCTTCTCTTTACAACTAGAGCCTCTAATCGCCACATCGGTCAGCCCATAAGATCGCTAGTCCTAAGGAAAGCAAATACTATGAGCAAACCGTGTTGCAGAATGTTCAGCCACACATACACAAAATTTTTACAAATAAAGAGATATCTCAAACAAGAGCGTGCCCAATTGTTGAGCTGCCATGACCACACCCGGTCCATCCGCACTCATATTGAGAAAAGTCGCGCTATGACCAAATTAAAAAATGGAGCAATACCAAACCATCTAATTGGAAGGACATCGTCCTTAACCATTAGAACGGAGGAATGCGATCCCCTATTACCGGAACTGAAAGAATACAACGAGTTGGAATGAATATACAATCATTTTGATAGAATCCCAATCCACATTGAACCGCTATGGTTTACAAAGGTGAGCCTATTCCATACTCTCGAAGTCTATGACCCCTCCTAAGCATTCTTATCAAATCCTAGCATAGCCTTACACCCTAGCTTAATTTACCAACCGTGTCGAATCGGATTATAAGCCATTCATCTCATCGAGACGAGAGTAAATTACAAACCTATTATTCATTGGAAACTTAAACGTTGGACTCCACTTATTAAGAATAAGGTTTATTCCTTGGCGAATGCGAGCCACTCTGATCGACGAATTACATCGACCTTATCGACATCGACCTTGTCCATCTATCTAGTCAACATGACATCGTGACCCACCTAACACACTTATATTACTGTCCACTTTATCGTATCATAATCATATTTGAACGTCTCCTTGGGCAGTACTCGACTAGGCAAAACATCCACCTTATTTTAACTTCTAATGACACTAGGTTGTCACTGCACCTATCTCCCAGTTCTACCCAAACTGAGATTTTATGACGTCCACACCAGTCGCCATTAGCACTATAAGGATATCAAATACTACAAAGGTCTACGTTTCCCAATTCGTACCAGTCTGGCAAGACTCGATAAGAACTAATCCTTGTCCTTCAAGGGATACTCTAATTTACACTATCGACACATATCGATCCTAATCATTCTTCGATATACCATGTGGGTTGTTATATTTTAGGTCCCTAACATGACATCATCAACCTAAGTCCCTAGTGTATCTCCAAGTACCCATCACAATCAAGTACGACACCTTCTACACTAGGCACCTTATGACAATAAGCCTTATGCCAAATCATGACACTATCCTTCACTTACCCTTAGAAGGTTACCTCACCCACTTATATCAATTTGAATGGCCTCACTAAGGACTGAACGATTCGACTCCTTAGAATTAGACCAACAACCCGAGATCATTACTTGACTCTCAATGCAATCATCACTAGAACACTAGCGTTTCGTAGTACCCCCCTGAACTTAACTGGTTCCCTAAGGACACCAAACATACCCCATGTAAACGTCATCGAAGACTTGACAAGATGTCATCACCTATGACTCTCTCATCGTAGGTATGCTCTATAAATTTCTCCATATCCACATCATGAATATTAGTTATTTACAAAGACACTAGTATACAAGCCTCTAAACATGGCACACTTTAATCATTGAACACCTCAATGCGTCGTAACAAGTTGATTTATATTCCCAATGACTCCACACTGAAATCGATCCCATGGACACTCCAAGGACTTCCTTAAATTGTACTCACACCGAAACCACCTCGCATCTAGCCATCACTTAGGCTATTAAAACGGGTTATGACATCTAGATTGACAAAAGTATTTCCCTTTTTCTTGAGAATTCGTCAAGGGTCAACCTATGGATGTCTCCTCGAGATCCCATAAAGGTCTATAAACTTTCTTCCAAATGGTTGGTGCTATGAACCACGTATCGAATCACAGGTTGACACTCCTAAGGATTCTAGAAGAATACATGACGTCGTTAGGTATGGCAATTTAACCCGACCCGCAGGGTTCTTGACCCAACCCTAATGGGGCGGGTTAAAAACCCGTTTAAAAGAATAGGGGCGGGTTTGGGTTAAACAAATGTTTATTAAACGGGGCGGGTTCGAGTTTTATTAAAATATGCTCGTCCCGCCTCGTTTAGTAAATTTACTAATATATCCTTATTATACTAAGTTAATAACACTCAAACCACATATATAGAGAAAGTTAAAGAAAGAAATCAGCCGCTCTCTTCTTGTGTCTCAATCTCAACCTCAAACCCATTTCTCTCTCTCAAACCATGCGGCCTCTCTCTCGCGTCTCAATCTTCTGCCGATGCCATCTAGCGACCACACTATCTGCATCTGGTTATTTCTCAAATCACTCTCGCGTCTCTCTCACGTCGCGGTGCCTTCCAGCGGCCACACTCTCTGCGTCTCGTTCTCTCAAATCACTCTTGCGTCACACAGCATCATCACACAGTTCTGCACTCTCTTTTTCAGGTTAGTTTTTTTTATGGATTTGTATAACTTTTTTGTTTGAAACCATATTAACTCATAATTAACTAAGATAGTTTAATGAGTTATTTTTGTATACAACGTGTTTTTTTTACAGCATTAGATGGTTCACTGAGCTATTTTTTTGTGTTTTTTGTATACAATGTGTGTTTTTTAATTTTTGAAAAAAACACTGTTAATTGTCCTGAAATTGTTTTCATTTGTGAAAAAACACTGTTAATTGTTCTGAAAAAACACCGATTTATTTTTGTATACAACGTGTTTTTTTTTTCATACAACCATCCCGTTGTTTGATTTGAATAACATCTGTTAACAGTCTCACACCATTTAACATGTGTGAGACTCACACCTATTTTTTTTAACTAATAGTTATTTTGATTCATACATCACTGTTAATTGTTCTGAATTTTTTTTTTTTAACTAATTGTTCTGAAATTTGTTTTTTTTTTGCTTTCTCCGATACTTTAATAAAAAAATAGTTATAAATTTACATTTATTTAAAAAATGACCGAATCAATTCAAGGGGAAAATACTATTTTCAGGACACAAACTGAATCAACACTGTCACCTATTTCCACCCCATCCAGACAAACACATGGTGTTAATCCAGGTGTTTAATCTTCTCCTAAAAAAAGAAAATTCACATCTTCTATTTGGAATGACTTTGAAAGGATTAACGATAATTTGGGGACATTTTCAATATGTCATCATTGCCATTCAAAACTTAAGGCCGAAAGTAGAAATGGGACCAACCATTTGCGAAATCACTTGATTAGGTGTATGGAACATAAAAATGTTGATATTCGTGATCAATTTCAGATTCACACTGAAAAAGCTTCTGATGGAAAAGTGCACTTTGGTAATTTTACATTTGATCAAGATGTTCCAGAAAAGAACTTGCAAGTGCAATTGTTTTACATGAATATCCCCTTAGTATTGTCGAGAATGTAGGGTTTAGGAAGTTCAATAGTGTGACATCCCGCCTAATTAACACCTGGTGATCAGTCCTAAATTAAATTAGAACAGGTTTCTCATTTGGTTCATTCTTAATGTAGAGACTTCCTATAAGTTATTCGAGTAGCTTGCTCATAGTTTTATTTCAGTACATATGTCAGACCTGTTGAGATTTATTACTTGTCTTTACTTTTGTTGAGATTTATTACTTGTCTTTACTTTTGTTGGATTTTGAATCGATGGTTTATTCGGTCTGTTAATTAATTGTGAACGGTTGATTTCAGTTAATTGTGATTGTTTATATTATTCTGTTTCCGCATGAGTATTTCATTTTAGTTAATGAAAGATAAAACTTGGCACCAACCTAATTTCTTACTTAGGTGGTTAGTAATTAAAAAGGCGACAATGATACTAAGAATGAACCAACTGAGAAACCTGTTCTAATTTAATTTAGGACTGATCACCCGGGGTTAATTAGGTGGGGTGTCACAGATGATATCAGAGCATCAGTTTCTAGTGTCCTTAGGATCTGTGCGGCTTACTACGTTTCGGCGTAGCGTTCGATTGATATAGAGCCCTATTATTAGGACTGTTGATTCATTTTCCGCTTTTGAGATATCGTATTTTTGCTATTAGATTGTTTTTTGTATAAATTGTGTACTTATACGATTCAATCTATTTTCAGATGCCACCGAAGAGGTAGAGAGCGGAGAGGGTTGAGGCTAGGGATGAGTTAAGGGAGGCTCATCAGGAGCCACAGGTACCACCACCCCACCCCCACCCGAGTTGATCTCCACTACTCAGGTGGCCGCGATAGTGGCCCAGGCAGTTGAGACAGCAATGAGGGCTATGGCAAGCCATTTTCCTCAGCCCCAGGCACCACCTCCCGTGGCTCCAGCAGTTCAGGCTCCAATGGGGCCAGCGTCTTGGCAGCTAGTTAGGGAGACGTTTCAGAAGGGTCACCCACCCAAGTTTCGGGGTAGCACCGATGTGGTAGAGGCTTATGACTGGAAGAAGAATATTCAGTGTCATTTGCGCATACTGGAGTGTATTGATGTGCAGAACCTGATGCTTGCTACCTTTCATCTGTCGGGGGAAGACTTATAGTGGTGGGAGTTAGTTACCACTGCTGAGGAGTGAGATTTGATGTCGATATCCGAGTTATGGGTGCAGTTCGACCGTAAATACTTCCCACCAGCGGTAGAGGCTGAAATGAGGAAGAAGTTTAGCGAGTTCGTACAGGGTGACCGGTCAGTGGAAGATTATGAGGAAAAGTTCACACGCTTGGCAAACTTTGTGCCAAATGAGGTGAGTGATGAGGAGCTAAAGAAGTTGAGATTCATGGATGGCTTAGCCTGGAGGATTAGGCAGGATTTGATTGGTAATCCGGTGTGGGTGATGTATAAAGATGTCGCTAATTCCGCTCTTGTACATTGCCAGGATCATCGCTTCCATGCGAAGGGGAGCAAGAGAGTAGGGGAGCTAAGCCAGCAGGGCAAGACAGTTACTGGTAGTGACACGAGTGATACTCAGTAGCAGACTAGGAGTCAGTAGGGGAATTAGGCTAAGAAATTTAGGCCTGGTGGGTTCCAACCGGTAGGATAGGGATTCAGGCAGGGCCAGCTAGGCCCAAATCAATAGCAGCAGGTTCGTCAGGGCCAAGGGAACAATGGGGGAGGCTAGTAGGGCCAGCTACATCAGGGCCAACGGAAGGGGGACGGTCAGAAATGCTGTTTTATCTGTGGTCAGCCAGGACACTTCAAGAGGGAGTGCCCGTAAAGGGACAGAAGTCATCAGCAGGATGCCCAACAGGGGCAACAGGGACAGATGCCGCCAGCAGCACCAACTCCACCCGCCCCACAGCAGCAGAGGCAAATGCACTACGAGCGTGTGTATAACATCCAGGATGTTCCCAGTCCTCCAGTACAGCAGGCGCTGCCAGCAGTTGAGGGTATGTTTCTCATTCATGGTCACGAGGGTATTATACTTTTTGACACGGGAGCATCGCATTCATTCATTAAATCTAATTTTTCTAAACGAGTCGGGTTACTAGAGACCGCGGGTAGTCTTCGTATGTGTGTAGAGTTTCCAATAGGTAGCGGGGCTTTGATTCACTTGATTTGTTGGTGGGTGGACATTTTGATTGGGAGGCTTAGTTTAGCAGCAGACCTTTTAGTGTTAGATATGGAGGGGTACGATGTCATCATGGGTATGGATTGGTTGGTAGGTTATCGGGCGACTGTGGATTCTTACGAAAGGAAAATCGTGTTCTCCATTTCAGGGCAGGAGATGTTCCTAATAGCGATGCCTCTACCTGGGGAGGTCACTCACACACTTGTATTATATCGAGGAGGAGACCTCACAGGAGGTGGCAGTTCCGTTGGATTCAATTCCTGTAGTGAGGGACTTCGAGGATGTGTTCGAGGAAATACCAGGGTTATCACCTAATAGGAAAATCAAGTTTGTAATCGATTTAGCACCAGGGACGAAGAAGATTGCTCGAGCACCATACCATGCAACCCCTTCAGAGATGCGTGAGTTGAGAGAGCAGATTCAGCAGCTCCTGGGCCAGGGTTTCATTCGGCAGAGTACATCGACGTGGGGTGCACTGGTGTTATTTGTAAAGAAGCGGGATGGTTCACTTCGATTATGCATGGAGTATAGGGAGTTGAACAAGGTAACGATACAGAATAAGTATCCATTGCCTAGGATCGATGACCTTTTTGACCAATTGAAAGGGGCATCCTACTTCTCCAAGATCGATTTGAGGTCAGGGTATCATCAGCTACGTATCCGAGAGGAGGATGTTTTTAAGACTGCTTTCCTGTCGCGGTATGGATCTTACGAGTTTAGGGTGATGCCATTCGGGTTCACAAATGCACCAGTAGTGTTCATAGATATCATAAATAGGGTTTTCAGAGAGTACCTCGACCAGTTTGTCATCGTGTTCATTGATGACATCCTGATCTACTCATGCATCGAGGAGGAATATGCAGAGCATCTGCGTAAGGTTCTACAGACACTCAGGATCACTAGCTCTATGCCAAATTCGGGAAGTGTGGATTTTAGCTGCGGGAGGTGCAGTTTCTTGGCCACGTGG
Organism: Sambucus nigra; assembly: GCA_949130495.1. Lineage (NCBI taxonomy): Eukaryota > Viridiplantae > Streptophyta > Magnoliopsida > Dipsacales > Adoxaceae > Sambucus > Sambucus nigra. The sequence continues at coordinate 314,201,878 of OX422213.1, forward strand.
TGTCAGACCGGGGTATTGCGGTGGATTCAAGTAAGGTATCGATGGTAAAGGAGTGGGGACAGCCTATAAAACCGACCGAGGTGCGCAATTTTTTGGGATTGGCAGGCTATTATAGGAGGTTCATTAAATTATTCTCAAAGATTGCGGTCCGTTTGACGAATCTGACTTGGAAAGTGGTGCCTTTCACTTGGAGTGATCATTGTCAATTAGCTTTCGACGAGCTAAAGGACAAGTTGACATATGCACCTGTACCTGCTTTGTCGAAGGGAGGACTAGAGTATCGGGTTTACACTGACGCATCCCTACAGGGACTTGGGGGTGTGATTCAGCAGGAGGAAAGGGCTATAGTTTATGCGTCCATAAAGCTAAAGCCCCATGAGAGGAATTACCCCACTCATGACCTAGAGCTAGCAACGGTCGTTTTTGCCTTGCGGATATAGAGACACTATCTACTGGGGGAACAATTCACCTTATTTACGGATCACAAGTCACTTTAGTATCTCTTCACACAGAAGGATCTGAATATGAGGCAGAGGCGGTGGATAGAATTCGTGAAAGATTACCAGTATGATATTCAGTATCATCATGGTAAGGCTAATGTGGTAGCAGACGCATTAAGTCGGAGACTGACTGGGGAAACATCAGAAGTCTGGAAAGTGAAGTGGAGAGAGCTTTGATATGAGGATGATGTAGCCAGGGCCTGCATGTCAGCATTATCCATCACACCTGAGATCATTATGTAGGTTGTGAGGGATCAGGCAGGGAATCAGATCTGTCGGGATAGAGTGAGACAGTTGTTAGCTGAGGGAGCCGAGGGTTACTCGATCAGCTCGGAAGGAGGCTTACGCCTTAATGGGAGGTTAATTGTGCCAGAGGATGAGGAGTTGAGGCACTCTATTATGACAGAGTCCCATGGTTCGAGATTTACGGTACATCCTGGAGGGGATAAAATGTACCAGGATATGAGGAGGCCGTATTGGTGGGCAGGAATGAAACGAGACATAGCAGAGTTTGTCTTAAAATATGCCACGTGTCAGCTCGTGAAAGTTGACCATCAGAGACCATCAGGGATGCTACAACCGCTCGAAATTCTTGTGTGGAAGTGGGAGAGAATCTCCATGGACTTCATTACAGGGTTACCTGCATCGTAGAGGGGTCACAATTCCATATGGGTCATTGTGGATCAGTTGACCAAGGTGGCCCACTTCCTGTCGGTTCGCACGGACTTTGAGACAATGCGTTATGCGTAGTTATTCATAGCAGAGATTGTTAAGCTGCATGGGGTGCCGATAAATATTGTGTTCGATAGAGATAAAATTTTTGTGGCCCACTTTTGGCAGAGTTTTCAGGAGGCCATGGGCACGGAGTTATGTATGAGTACAACCTATCATCCAGACTGAGCGAGTCAATCAGATGCTGGAAGATATGCTCAGAATGTGCATTTTAGACTTTGGGGGAGGTTTTTGAGAAATATCTTCCTTTGGTAGAGTTCTCATATAACAACTCTTACCAATTCACGATTGGCATGGCACCATTCGAGGCACTGTATGGGAGACCTTATCGTTCACCCGCTTATTGGTTAGAGGTGGGGGACAACAAGCTATTGGGGCCGAAGATTGTCCAGGAGATGTCTGCCAAGATAGAGTTGATCCAAGGGCGGATTCGAATAGCTTAGGATAGGCAGAAGAGTTATACTGATGCTTCACGAAGACATGTGTAGTTAGAGGTTGGGGACCATGTATTAGTCCAGGTGTCCCCTATCAAAGGGGTGATGAGGTTAGGCAAGAAGGGTAAGTTAGCACCGTAGTATGTGGGACATTTTCCTATCATTGAGAGGGTGGGACCGGTAGCATATAGACTGGGATTGCCAGAGCATCTTTAGCTAATACATGACGTGTTCCATGTGGCATCGCTGAAGAAATATCAAAGGAGCGAGAGAGCCTTCTGGCACATTCCACTCAAGGAAATTGATTTACATCCAGACATCTCATATGAGGAGAGACCGGTGGCTATTCTGGACCGTAGTGAACAAAAGTTACGATCTAAGGTTGTTTCACTAGTTAGAGTACAGTGGGGTTATCACAATGTTGACGAGTCTACCTGGAAGTGGGAGGAGGATATGTGGAAACAATATCCAGAGCTATTCACCTCAAGTACGACCTAATTTCGGGGACGAAATTCCTTTGTAAGGGGGGAGTATGTAACACCCCGTATTTTTTATGCATTTAATATTTAATTAATTCGAGAATTTAAAATTACTTGTGTGTCGTAATTTTAATTGAATTAATTATGGTAATATATATTTAAATATTAATCGAGGAGTGAATGGTATTTAGGAAAATTTAATTGCTAAGTGAATAGTAATAATTTATTTACGTCATTTCGGGTATTAATAACGGAGTATGTACTTATCTCAGCCGGGAGTTGGTATAGACTAATTTGGGTGTGAGATAAGGATTTTTATAAATTAGTTCGGATGCCAATTATGAGTATACAGTTGAGTCCAGATGGACCTAAATAGTCAAAAAAGTGTACCCGGGGGTAGTAAACGGGTCACGGGACATTTTTAGGCATAGTCGGGCCCACACGGGGGCATTTGGGTCATTTGGGCTTGGCCCATTAGGCAAAAAAAGGGATTTATCCTAATTAATTAATTTTAAGTAAAAGGGGGACAACTGATTAGAGTTTAGAAAATACTTAGTGGGAGAGAAAATCTTACGAGACAGTTAAAGCCAAATTGGGGGACAAAGGAAAGAGCCAAAAGAAGGGATTTCATCTTCAACCTTGGGAATTCACAACTCCAAATCAGACCCTACGAATCATAAGACAAGTGGTTAACTTGATGTAGCATTTAATTTGCATTTTGATTCACATTTATGTGATGTGAGAAATCAAAATTCGTTTTGGGATTTAAAGGGTAAAAACATGAGATTTTTCTGAATTCTAAATTGTGTAGAAATTGATGTATAATGTGAGATCGTATATATATCTGGTAAGATGTGTAAATTCAGACGAATTAGAAATGAATTTGAGATAAGGAATTGATGTTGAGATGGGTTAACGAATAAAAAATGGATTTTCCCCAATTTATGAAAATAGTAGAGAACGGAAATTGAATGGTGTTTGTGGACTCTATGGGGGTTCTTATGAGGTTCTTGGTGTATTTTATTGAAGAAAGGACTTGGTTTAGACTGTAGAAGAAGTTAGGGTTTTAAGATTTTCGTCCATGGCTGAAACAGACAGCCTAGGAAGATGAAGACCTGTACGATCGATTGATCGATCGATGGTTGGGGATCGATCGATCGATGGTCGGTAAATTCTGGCAGTTCGGCCAGTTTATATATATAAGGGGAATTTAAATTAAACTTTCTTCCTATACCTTATGTAATGAGAAATAAACATAGGGATACAATCTAATCAATTATGAAGGAAAATTAATTGGGATTCGAAGGAAAATTTATATGGGTCATGCTACGGTTAAATTTTGGAAAGAATATTTCAAAATAATTAAATATGGATCGAGTGGGCGAGTCCGGGTATATGGGTTGAGTGATACCAAGGCGTTAAATTTCTTTAGAGTGAAAGCTAAATAATTTGGATTCGGGAATTTAGACTCGGGTATTGTTTTATTTCGGGCCACGAGAGTAAGTCTGAATATATTGGTTGGAGCGATAGCAAAAGTAATTTAATTAATTAATGTGCGAAGTAATTAATAATTAGAGTTGGGCCATAAACTCATAATAATTTGAATAGGCTTGTGTTACGGACTTAGTACACGGTATAGCCGGGATAGTTTATTTTATTTATATATATATATATACGGTGTGCGATAATATATATATATATATATATATATATATATATATATATATATATATATATATATATATGGTGTGTGCATTAATATCAGTGGCTAAATATTATTATTATTATTATATCGACTCTAGTGCTATAGGAGGGAGGTTACGCGTAGTGGATGAATCCCCTAGCTTGAGGAGTAGGGAGAGTATATTCCCAGGTCATAGCGTACATTATATGGGTGATGGGCATCTCACTTTCAGGGAAGGAATATGACCGCCTCCAATTTTTATGTATTAACCAAGTTAGTGAGCAATTCTGACTTGGGGTAACTAGGTCATGTGAATATGCCTAGTGGGATAGCACTTTAGAGAATTTACATCGGGTGAGTTATTACTCGGGAGGATGTTTAGTATTAATTATTATTTCATCATGTTTGTGAATGTTGTAATATAACTATACGTATATAATGAGGTAAATAATTATATACGGGTAAATTGATACAACCCGTGAATTGTATTACATATATGATGGGTGTGAAAGTTATATGAACTTAAAAAGGGAAAATGATTAATTAAGTTAATGTTGATAATAACTTAGAAATCATAATTATGACACACTCGGTTAGAGTAGGATGGTTGCAAAGGGATTATATCAGTTATCTAGTCATGGGATAAATAACTAGGTAAATTTAGTCAAGGCGTTAGTAGTGCACATTAGAGGAGGGGTGAGGATGTCCTCAAGGGAGTGAGGCACTAACTAAAATATAGAGAGCATGCATATTTACTTATTACTGCAAGTAATCATTTGATAAATGTTTTCCAAATGTTTTGGTTACTAACCCTTGCTATAAAAACTTTTAAAAACCTTTTAGGTGTTCTGCCACAGGGACGCCAGACTTGACTCAATCTAGGGATCCGTTGTTGTAGCATGTGTGGATGTTGCGGGAGTTTAATAGGCACCTTGTTCTTTTCATTCTTAGTGTAGAGACTTCCTATCAGTTATCTGAGAAGGTTGCTCATAGTTTTATTTCAGTCCTTATGTCAAACCTGTTGAGATTTATTACTTGTCTTTACTTTTGTTGAATTTTGAACCGATGGTTTATTCGGTCTGTTAATTAATTATGAACGGTTGATTTCAGTTAATTGTGATTATTTATATTATTCTATATCCGCATGAGTATTTCATTTTAGTTAATGAAAGATAAAACTTGGCACCAGTCTAATTTTCTCACTTAGGTGGTTAGTAATTAAAAAGGCGACAGTGATGCTAACAATGAACCAACTGAGAAACCTGTTCTAATTTAATTTAGGACTGATCACCCAGGGTTAATTAGGCGGGGTGTCACAGTTAGTAGCCTCCAACCTCTTTTTAAAAATGTATCTCGAAACACCATTAAAAGCGATATATTAAAAATGTATGAATCGTAGAAAGCAAAAATTTACATGTTAATTAATAAGTTTTCTTGTCGCATTGGAATCACCACGGATATGTGGTCTTTGAGGCAAAAGAGAGGGTACATGGCTATAACGACACATTTTGTTGATGAACGTTGGTGTTTGAGAAATTTGAGAACGTTGGTGTTAAGTCAGAGTTGGATCACTATTTGGAGGAAAATATCTTTCCACATACTCCGAATTTTGACATTTTAAATTGGTGGAAAGCGAATGGTATTCATTATCCCACATTGCAACTTATAGCGCAAGATGTATTGGCTATTCCAGTATCAACCGTGGCTTCCGAATCTGCATTTAGCACAAACGGTCGAATGGTGAGACCTCATCGTAGTCGACTTAGTGCTGTAATTTTAGAGGCGTTGATGTGAACGCAAGATTGGTTATGGAACTCTATTCAAGGTATATTGGTTTAAAATAAATTTCTTTAAGAATATGTAAGAGTTTTTCCTTAATTGAATGTTTATTTTTTTGTATTTTTTGTAGATGATCCTTCTATCGCGGATTCGAGCCCTACAGTTTGTGATGAGGAGTTCGATCCCATGGAAGTTTAATGAAGAGGTAATGCAAGTAAGAAATATATTATGGTTTTTTTTGTTTTAAATTCATACTTTAAATTCTCTTTAATTTCTTAATATGTTTTAATTTTTTATTCAGGTTTGAGTTGATGGCGATGAAGATGATAGTTGAGCTATTTGAGACTTTTGTGTAACATTTGCTATATTCGGGACTTTTGAGACTTGTGTTGTTTGCAACTTAATTTGTTATTGTTGATGTTATTTAGGACTTCTTTTGTAATTATTGAATTTGATGTTATTTAGGACTTCTTTTGTAATTGTTGAATTTGATATTGTTAGAGACTTGGTAGTTTAGCACTTTAAAATGTGTTATTTGAGACATTTTAATCATTTTGAGACTTTTAAAGTTGATGATCATGTTTTAGACTTAAAAATTGACGTTGAGGAATTGTTATTTGCTTATAAAGTCACATTTGTTTTTATATAATTAAATCTGTTTTTTTTTAAATAAATTAAATTTTGGGTTTTACTCGCGGGACAGGTTGGGTTCTGACACGTTTAATTCATGCGGGGAGGGACGAGGTGAGAACGATTTTGAGGAGGTTATAATTAAACGGGTTCGGGGTTTGAAATCATAACCCGTCGCGGGGCGGGGCAGGGCAAAAAAAATTCGTGGGTCGGGTTTGGATTTTGATAAACCCGCCCCATACCCGACCCGTTGCCATTACTAGACGTTGTGCACAACCTATAAGCCTTTAAGTCCTCACCACAGACGTCACAAGGTATTCTATTCCTGAAAAATTCCATTATATTCTGTAAACCCTATCGTGGAGGACTCCTATATCACTTAAACTCATTATTGTTTCACATGTAACATTCTCTCCGTCAATGGCCCGTACTCTCACCATAGCTTATGAGATACAACTTTCAATCGATAATTACCAAGGCACTCACTTACTATGATGGTATTCTATCGACTCAGGCCGAGCATCCTCCTCAAGTAATAACCGACACAGTTCTACACAACCATCTAGTTATTAAATGCTTACGACATGTCACTACCCCAAGGATCGAATTCGCCTAATCATATCATCGTTATGAACTACCCGTAAGAAAATAATCAAGGAACTTAACGTGTCCTTATAACAAAACCAATACCGTTTAAACATGTCACCCTAGATACCTAATCTCAGTAGTTGACTTTGCACAATTTATGTTTCTAACTCAATGGACGTTATTTAACTTTATTGACATCTCAATAGACCTCTCACATCATGAATGGTTGACACACAAGCACCTCACAATAAAAAGTGCGGTGTCACCACTACCGGATCGCACAGACACTAGCAAATTACTAAAATATCTAAATTATAAGCAGGAAAATGATTAATGACAACTAACTTGGCCACATGCTACTTGGCAATGAATTTTCCGTCGTGCTAATATCCTTGACTCTACCGTCGAGAACACGAACTGAAACCTTCACCTCTCTAGCGTGAACAAACCAAAACTAACACCGGTGTCAAAGATCCACTATCGAACTCACAATTTCACTCCTGGAAGGAACCTTAAACTTAGAGCTTTGATACCATTTGTAACACCTCGGCTCGAATTTGTTGGTTACACACGGTCAAACCGGTCGGAACAGAGCGCTAGGTGTGAAGTGCAATGAGACAACCTATATTTTACTTGTTTAACACAAGGTTCCAATTTAAATCAAACTATGTAAGGGAACCGTGGGAAGCATCCCCAGAATCCAAGCATACAGAGCTACTAACATAAAATAAAAAGAATACTTACTTGTGCAACGCTCTCAAAATACGGAACCGCACCTAACCTGTCATAATAAAGATGAGGGAATGAGCCGAATGTTCAGTGGAAAAATAATACAATGCAATATAGAATCAAACAACATAAAGATATTCTAACACATATATCTACGTGCACATGCAACTACCTTATATATATACTTTAACGCATGCAACCGTTTTTATTCCAAAACATTACTTATTTCGATTAATTCTCCTTAATCTTACAATAAACCCTTTTTACTCGACTTGACATTTATTTCTTCATTTAATACACCCACTTAAACACTTCAAATAAATACCCTTTGTTTAAAGAAAAACATTTCTTCATCGAAGTTACCCTTTACTCATACCCAATTTACCTTAGTATTTTCCTTGAAAATTACCTTCCAACACACGCACGAACCACGTTAGAAAATACTTATTTTTTCTTAAAACCATTCATAACAGACTCTTGTGTTAATTATGGGTTAAATCTCGTTAGGTTGCTTAATTACCCATTTAATCACTTCACTTTGCCATTGCTTTTATTTCATAGACATTAGCCAATTTCTCACATTACTTTCTCACATTATCTTTCAATCGGAACATTTATCAATTTCATTCAAGTTACATTGTATTTTATTATATTCACCGCACAACCCATTTCTTGACATGTTACACTTTTCTTATTATCTTTTCTCAGAATTTTCCAAATATCCGCATACTTTAACGGGCTCTACACCACCAACTATGCTAATATATGCTCTGGCAAGTGATTTTGAGTCTTTTATCCCAGGGCTCCAGTCCCTTCTCAATTATTCCCGGTGTTATTCGAGTTCTTTATTAATGTGTTTTAATATATATCAAATGTCCAAATTATTTCACTTTTACCGTCTGAAGCCAAAAATTTGGGAATTTCACTCCACCCCATGTTACACCTTGAAAATCACTATTTCTTGTCCTTTTTACACTTGCATTGATTTTATACCAAAATCATTTTCATTTAGGACTATTTGTGAAACATCCATTTTGTAATATTTTTATTTCATAAAAATGTTCCACTTTATGTAAAATTACCATTTTGCCCATTTATTTCCAAACTTGCATTTTACTCCATTTTTACAAGTGTTGATTTCCCCAAAACATTATTTAAGTTATACCTGCCAACTTCTCTGATGTTTTTAACTCCTTAACACTTATTTAAAACTTTGGAGTAACAAACTTTTTAAGTTGAAAATATCTTTATTTCATTACTTTCTCTATCAAATAAATCCTTAGACATTTTATAGAATACTTTACAAGGAAAACATCATTTTTCTTTATTAATACATGTATTCTTAAGAACATACACTTATCACATTCTCAACATTTTTTCACACACTTTAATGGCTGAGATATTTATTTTCTTTATTTAAGGTTTAAACCCATTAAAACTTATATTAAACTTGCTTATATGTTTATCATCAAAACACTACAAGTTTGTATACATGGGAAGAGGGATTTTAGTCCAAAAATCCAAAAAATGAGTTTTACACATGATTTATTCAAGAAGTCTCATAATATTAGCAACAACATGCTTTTCAAGATTTAAAGTCATTTTTTGAGCCTTCAAAATTTGGATAAATGCCTATTTTGTAGAAATCCCAATATTTTTCAAGAAAACTTTGAAACATTTGTTCATAAAATGTCTTTAACAAAATATATATTATTTCAACATTTTTATTCCATAAATATTTAATCACCAAGTCTTCTTGAAATGTATCATTTCGCCTCTCATTCTTGAAATCTTTTAGAAACCATTTTGTGCCAACCATAAGAAATACTTTTTTAAATTATTCATGCATTCTACTTTTAAACCCTACACAGAAGACTAATACTAGGAAAATAAAGTCTAAAACTTAAAGAGTAGCGTTTTTACCACCTCAAGGACACCCTAAATATGGTTGGATGAAAAAGAAGTTGATAGAAACCTCCACCTCCTAAGGTGGCCTCAAGGATATTTCCTAGCACCATAAGCATGCTCTATGAAACCTCCATATGAAACCTCTTTCATACTCCATTAATTTATACTTCTACTTATTCTTCTTCAAAACAATATCTCCATCTTGTTTAACACAACCCACTTTTACCCCAAATAAAGCTTGTAAAGGAAGAATAAAGTTTGTGAATAGTGTATTATAATGGTGGCAAGGCATAGGAAAGATGGGAGCGGCTTGGTAAAGACGTAACATTCTTGAAATTAGAGAGAGAGACAGGTAAATGCTAATGAGAAATGGTTGGAAAGAACCCACCATCTCTCTCCCACATATATCCCCAAACAAACCTATAAAATGGTTTTAAAGATAAAGGACAACACCCTTAACCCGTTTTTGGCAATCTGGTGCCTCTAGAGATCGACACGTTATTAAATCAAGGGCCCAAAACTCGATAGCACACAAGGGAAATCAAAATATTAAATTTTCGGATGCGGTCATTCGAACGAGATCACGTCTCGTTCGAATGAGATATGTATCTCGTTCGAACGATGTTCTAACGACATACTAACGAGTTGGGGATAATCTAATACAAGTATGGTTTGTTATAAGCACGTTCAAATGAGATGGATTCTCATTCGAACCAAAATGGACTTTTTTCGAACGAGATGAGGATCTTGTTCGAACGACCCTCAGTTTTGTTAAAACCAAATAAATATTTCCAAATTCCATATTTTCCCACTAAACCCCTAGAAAATTTCCACAAGGGTCACAAGAATAATCAAATACTGATAACAATCCATAAACTTACTGATCTGAATCCCTAGGGTTCCACATAATTACAATTGACATGGAGTAAGGGATAAAATCTCGGGCACGGGTGTTACACGTATACTCATGTGACCCCGCCAATTTGGGTTGTCATATTTATTTTATAAAATATACTTTAAGTCTTTTGTCCCTGAGGTCATTCCGAAAAAGAATCACATAAATTCACATTCACAAAAAGCTTCATCAATTCTCAAATAAACTTCGTAGACTTGCACCTTTATCATATTCAAAATTAAGTTTTTCATAATTGGAGAATTTTTTTTGTGTGTGCATATTTTGACATGGGGTTGGTATTAGCGATATAAGTATGAAATTATATGTTCATATATAATATTTTCAAATGGATTATTTAATAAATATATTATATTTTTTTTATTAAGGTTCCGAAATTACATAGTTTTTTACCTTACAAATAAATTGTAGGAACACTTGTGACTTGCTCACGTCCGTGGAGTCTCTTAACTTGCGGTGTACACAATAAAAGTTTTCCCTATAATTTTAATTTTCTTATGCAACCTTACTCCTCATGGAAGGTTTACATCAGTGAAGGTATTTGTCATGTCAGTGATGTTGTTTCATGGGTCACAAGCTCTATCTCAAAAGTAGATATTTTGAAAGAACTTTCACTTTTCTTTGGTACTTTGTACAAAATTTAATTACAATCTTATTGTTCATTATTTAAACGTTTGCGTATAAAATTTTGGTCATGAGTTCACCCTCCCTACAAGTGCTACCTATGGTTTACCACACATGTGGAGATATATGTGAAGAGATTACCTTATTCCCATCATCTTTGTAAAAAGCTGTGACACCCCGCCTAATTAAACCTGGGGTGATCAAGCCTTAATTTAGTTTAAAATGGGTTTCTTAAATGGTTCATTCTTAGCATCACTGTCAAACCCATTTCAATTACTAACCACCTAAGTGAAATTAAGCTAGTGCCAAATTTTATCTTTATTAAAATAAATACAACTCATGCGGAACAATATAAATTAAGAAGTACTAAAACCAACCATCATAAATAACTGAATAAAATAAAGTCTTGCCGAAAACCTCGGCTGAAATAAAACCAAATCAAAATCCAACACAACAGAATAACTGGAAATGTGACGAGTGGACAACATGTCCCAAAATGAGAGTACTAAAACTTAATTCCTACACTAGATCCATAAGGATAAAGGAAACGTCTAATCAATGCCCTGTAACACCCACATATGCTGCAGCTTTGAAATCCTTAGAATGAAGAAAAGGTTGGCGACCCTGTGGATGGACACCTAAAAGGTCTTAAAAATATTTTATAGCAAGTGTTAGTACACAAAACGTTTTGAAAATGTTTAGCAAGTAATTTATCGCAATAAATATCAGTTATTGGTTACACATGTTAGGATCACACGCACACTCTTGAGTCTCCTAACCTCTCATCTATCGTGCGCACCTAACGTTCCTACCTAGTCTTTCTACCCACTTTAACTAGATCTCCAACGTCTACACACCTCAGACACTTTAGCTCATCAGTACTGCCCATACCGTACGCTATATGCTACCCTTAATTTACATTAAGTTATTAGTTAAGTTTCACTATAACCTTCCCATACCGCCCATACAGTATGTGACCGAACGTCTAGTTATTATCATTACCCTTAATTTATTATCAATACTTTAAAAATTAAGTTCTGACACTTAATCAAATCTTATGTACACACTACCTACCTTCTCTACTAATCACACTCAAGTAGATTTTATATTTATTCTAGCTGCACACTTATATGTTGCAGCCACCCTTACTCATAAGTAGTTTATACAATCTTAGTTATGCACTAATAATTCTCACTACTATCACGCCTGAGTATATTGAAAACAATATTTAGGTATGCCCCACCTAATCTTACTACTATCACACATAAGTAGATTATTCAGACGGTATATCTTCCACACACACATATACCCAATACAGCATACCATATCATCGGTCATATATCACACATTAAGGACAAATGGTTCGGAATGTCTCCTCGAACCTGGCTCAGAACGTCTCCTTGAGAAATGTTCGGAATGTCTCCTCGAACATGGTTCAGAATGTCCCCTCGAACCTGGCTCGGAATATCTCATAAAGCATAGTTCGGAATGTCTCATCGAACTTATAAATCCTATCATAAGGAAACATACCATAGGAATTCACAACCCAAGTAATACTATATAATAATAGGTATTCACACAACCAAATTATTCCCATGTGTACGTAGTAGTTTTCTCACGTATACTTACCGTACTTATTAATCAACGATTTATCTCACTATCGTACATATTAGAGTATTAGCACAACTCTAAGATCTATCGACACCTCTTTATTTATAACAATAGTTAAACTATCTCTAACCTACTGATATACACCTTAGATTGACTTCGACTCTCCCCGTAACCCAATTCTCACATTTTCGATGTGCGACTTGATCGGTTTATCCCCGTCGGTCCATATTCCAAGCCTTACACTCAACGGCTATAACAGACCTTAGTTATACTCCCTACTGGTCTTTATCAAGTCCCTAATAGGTATAATAACATTTCTAAAGTTTTCCCTCCTCGTTGGAATTCAAAGAAAACTTAATCAACAAAAATAGCCCAAAATCATCTTTGATCGATCGATCGATCGACCAAAGGCTTCGATCGATCGACACCATCGATCGATCGACATTCTTGAGTCAATCGATCGATTAAACAGGTGAAGGTCGTCTTATTCCTCATTTCACCACGTCTGTCCGATCCAACACTCCATTACACCTTATGAAAGTTCTTCTTAACATCACCAATCATCTTATACATGTTTAGGGATCATTCCCAACGTAAATATATCATCAAATCCTCACTAAATCCATCCAAGAACTATCCCAATCCAACTTTTCTCAAAACCCTAGATAATTTAGTTCTTCATGGTTATACATCATAAACCCAGATTTAGATTCGTAATTTCTAACGTAAATTAATTTGTTATTAGTCCTCTACAAAGGTTAATGGTAACTACATGCAATCCTACTCTAATATGTAATCAACCCATTATTTTTCTCCAAGAACTATCAATGAAAACAATTTATTTAAAAAGCCCTCCACATAGGTATTATAACTTCATAAATCTGTAATAAACCACTTGCCTTATGTACAGTAGGTCTGATTTAGTGATTGTTGTTGGTGATTGATGATCTTTCTCCTTCAATCTTTCTTCCCAATGAGTTTATGGTGAAAGTCTCCTTTGAATCCTTCCCACTTCTTCCTTTTTGCCTTGGAATCGTTTCACTCTTCTCTCTAGTGGCTATGGTGTGTTTTTCTTCTCTCTAACCCTATCCTCCAACTCTTATAATCTGACTTAGAGTTCTAAAATTCGTGGGTCTCCTCACCCTAAAATGTAAAAAGACCAAGATGCTTTGTATGGGACCGATTTAGCCCAAAAATGTCCCGGCACTCAACTAGTACCCCCAGGTATATTATTTTGACTAATTCGATCCTTTCGGAATCATCTGCGATCTCTAAATTATCATCCGAGTCACTAAAAACTCATTTCATTCCCACCTTGAATTACGACACTCGTACGGTTAAATCTTAAACCAAATTAATTAAATTTAAATCACCAAATTGAAAATTTTCTAAATCTCCAATCTTAATTAACTTCTATATTCTCCAAAAGTATGGGGTGTTACATACTTCTCCCCTTACAAAGGAATTTTTTCCTCGAAATTCGGATGAAGTTCTCACTCCAAGCTCTCTACCCTGCCTTAACCCTTTACTCTTAAGTCCACTACGTATTTATGTCTGTCCTCCCTAATCGCGGATAATATTATAATTATTTAACTACCTAGGGCGCCCATACACCCTATACCCGTTCTTAACTGCAAGAAAACATCCAACCCGTAGTCATATCACATATATAAATAATAACCGAGTTACCCAACCCATGTACTAATGACCAAACATCTCCCCACTTCCAATGTTGCGCTAAGTTTCATACGTGGGACGTCTCGCAAAGAGAAATCCAAATAAGGAACCCCCCGATATACTACTACCTAATATTGTCGATTATTGGGATCTGTTAGACCCTCAATTCATAGTATGTACCCCCAAATACTTGTCTCTTAACACAAAAGCACACAAGACCACTCTTATGTTACAGGAGACAACATAAAATACCGCCCCCTTACTATCATTAGTTCTTGCATAAAATAGCCCCGAGATATCTCTCCCCGCTCGAAAATAACCCTGACTGCCCTGAATCACCTCAGTAGACATCCTTACTTCACGGGATAAAATATAACTATATAATCACATATTCGTATTAGTCTATTATGCCACACATAATACCATGTATACACACATACCTAGTTCAAGACCTCTTTCAGGTGTTACCTATCAAAATACATCTTATGATGGAACAGCGGACCCGAAATCTTACTATAACTACCACTATAGCCTAAACCATTGCTAACCGAACTAAAACTCAACGAGTAGTCTACTCAATTCTCATAATTCTCGAAGATAGTATACCACCACGTCATACAACCACCCTTGGTGTACGCCTCCATTCTCTCTCATGCGACACAAAAGTTCCGCTACCCTCTGGTAACTAATCATGTACGTACCCAGTAAGGTTATTACTACTACTATTACTACAATTGCACTCACTAATCCTGACTCTCTCATGAGTTGGAGTGTTAAAAATCTCATTTACGAAGTATCCAAGTCACTTAAAAGCTTTCCATACTCATATGGATAACATAAAAGAAATTACTCCACATTATAGTCTATCATCCTGATGCAAGATTTAATCTCCCAAATATAATATCGACTCCTCTTCAGATCGAATAACTCAATGTGCCACAATTAACTAGTGACTCCTCACACACAAGGGGACTACCGGGCATCTCTAATATGCCAACGGATCGTGCAAAACTAGCCCTAATAAATAATTTAAAGGCCCAGTATCAAACAAAATCCAACTCTTAAGCGAGTAAATAGAAAACCTATCCTCTATCGCGGGCGGTGCCTGTTGAGCTAGAGGCATTGGTATGGCCCGAACGTTATACACACGCTCATAGTGCATATGGCCTTACTGTTATGGGGTTGGTGCTTGTGCTGGAGCTATCAAAGCCTGATGTTCCTGATGGGCATTCTGCTGCTGAACCCCGTCTTGTTGTGGACATTGTTTTTGTCTGTGACCCTGTTGGCCACATATAAAACACTGTCCCGAAAATGGTCTCCTCTGACCCTGCTGTCCATGCCTAACTCCCCCTCTAGGTTGGTAACTTCCGGACCAGAACCTCTTGGCAAAGTTCCCCTGTCGAGAATTTTGCCACTGCTGACTACCTGACTGCTGTTGCGGTGCTTCACCGGCACTACCCTCATTGGCCTTGTCTGACTGACTTGGCTCCCCTCTCTTTCCCCCTTTCATATGGAAGCGATGATCCTGACAATGTACTAAGGCTTCATAGACGACATCAGTGTATGTCACCAGTGCAGGGTTTCCTATCAAATTTTGCCTGATCCTCCAGGCTAAACACCCCATGAACTTTGCTTTCTTCCTTTCTTCATTATTTACCTCATTTGGCACAAAATTAGCCAGGCGGATGAATTCTTCCTCATAGTCTGCTACCGAACGGTCACCTTGAGCTACTTCATTAAATTTCTTCCTCATCTCTGACTCCACTCCCGGCAGAAAGTACTTGCGGTCAAACCGCACCCAGAACTCAGAAATTGTCATCAGATCTCTCTCCTCAGCAGTGGTCATCGACTCCCACCACTGTAGAGTTACCCCAGCTAATCTAAAGGTAGCTAACATCTGCTTCTGAACTTCGCTGCAATCCAACATGCGTAGGTGGCGCTGAATGTTTCTCTTATATTGGCACGCCGTCACTACATCCGTGCCACTCAGAAACTCTGGCGGGTGACCTTTTTGAAATATTTCTCTAATGCCGTGCCAAGTGGAATGCCCTGGATGGGCCTGAATAACTGGAACTGTGGGCTACTGTCCCTGGGGTAGAGGGAAATGGGCTGCTATGGCCCTGATAACTGTCTTCATGGCCTGTGACACTATCACCGCCACCTGAGTAGCGGTGGGGGTGGGGGTCCCTACTGGTCCTGAGGGCCCTCCCTAGCCTCATCTCTGGCGTCTGTCCTCTCATCTCGCTCCCTTATTGGCAACATTCTGAAATAAAATTCAAGTTTGTATAAGTACACAGTTTATACAAAATTATAATAGCAGAAGAGCGTTATCGCAAGCACGCAAAGATAATTCAGCAGTCGTATCAATAGGGCTTTATATTAATATAACGATACACTAGAATCGTAGTAGGCCGTACATATCCTAAGGACACTAGAACCTGATGCTCTGATACCATCTCTGACACCCTGCCTAATTAAACCTTGGGTGATCAAGCCTTAATTTAATTTAAAACAGGTTTCTTAAATGGTTCATTCTTAGCATCATTGTCGAACCCTTTTCAATTACTAACCACCTAAGTGAAATTAAGCTAGTGCCAAATTTTATCTTTATTAAAATAGATACAACTCACGCGAAACAATATAAATTAAGAATTACTAAAACCAACCATCATAAATAACTGAATAAAATAAAGTCTTGCCATAAACCTCGGCTGAAATAAAACCAAATCAAAATCCTACACAACAGAATAACTGCAAATGTGACGAGTGGACAACATTTACCAAAATGAGAGTACTAAAACCGAATTCCTACACTAGATCCAAAAGGATAAAGGAAACGTTTAATCAATGCCCTACAACACCCACCTATGTTGCAGCTCCGAAATCCTTGGAATGAAGTCAAGCTTTGCATCCCTGTGGCTGGACACCTAAAAGGTTTTAAAAATATTTTATAGCAAGTGTTAATACACAACATGTTTTGAAAATGTTTAGCAAGTAATTTATCACAATAAATATCAGTTATTGATTACACATGTTAGGATCACGCACACTCTCTTGAGTCTCCTCACCTCTCATCTATCGTGCGCACCTAACGTTCTTACCTAGTCTCGCTACCCACTTTAACTAGGTCTCCAATGTCTACACACCTCAGACAGTTTAGCTCATCAGTACTGCCCATACCATACGCTACATGCTACCCTTAAGTTACATTAAGTTATTAGTTAAGTTTCACTATAACCTTCCCATACCGCCCATACAGTTTGTGACCAAACGTCTAGTAATTATCCTTACCCTTACATTATTATCAATACTTCAAAAATTAAGTTCTCACACTTAATCAAATCCTAGGTACACACTACCTACCTTCTCTACTAATCACACTCAAGTAGATTTTTCATACGGTATATCTTCCACACACACATATACCCAATACAGCATACCATATCATCGGTCCTATTTAACACATTAAGGAAAAATGGTTCCGAATGTCTCCTCGAACCTGGCTCGGAATGTCTCCTTAAGAAATATTCGAAATGTCTCCTCGAACATGGTTCGGAATGTGCCCTCTAACCTGGCTCGATATATCTCATCGAGCATAGTTAGGAATGTTTTATCGAACTTATAAATCCAATCACAAGGAAACATACCATAGGCATTCGCAACCCAAGTAATACTATAGAATAATAGGTATTCACACAACCAAATTATTCCCGTGTGTACGTAGTAGTTTTCTCATGTATACTTACCGTACTTATTAATCAATGATTTATCTCACTATCGTACATATTAGAGTATTCGCACAACTCTAAGATCTCTCGATACCTCTTTATTTATAACAATAGTTAAACTATCTCTAACCTATTGATATACACCTTAGATTGACTTCGACTCTCCCCGTAACCCAATTCTCACATTTCCAATGCGCGACTTGATCGGTTTATCCCCGTCGATCCATATTCTAAGCCTTACACTCAACGGCTATAACGGACCTTAGTTATACTCCCTACTGGTCTTTATCAAGTCCTTAATAGGTATAATAACATTTCTAAAATTTTCCCTCCTCGTTGGAATTCAAAGAAAACTTAATCAACAAAAATAGCCCAAAATCAGCTTTGATCGATCAATCGACCAAAGGCTTCGATCGATCAATCGACCAAAGGCTTCGATCGATCAACACCATCGATCGATCGACCAACACCATCGATCGATCGACATTCTTGAGTAGATCGATCGATCGACATTCTTGAGTCGATCGATCGATCAAACAGGTGCAAGTCGTCTTCTTCCTTGTTTCACCATGTCTGTCCGTTCCAACACTCCATTACACCTTATGAAAGTTCTTCCCAACGTCAACAATCATCTTATACATGTTTAGGGATCATTCCTAACGTAAATGTATCATCAAATCCTTACTAAATCCATCCAAAAACTATCCCAATCCAACTTTTCTCAAAACCCTAGATAATTTAGTTCTTCATGGTTATACATCATAAACCCAGATTTAGATTCGTAATTTCCAACGTAAATTCATTTGTTATTAGTCCTCTACAAAGGCTAATGGTAACTACATGCAATCCTACTCCAATATGTAATCAACCCATTCTTTTTCTCCAAGAACTATCAATAAAAACAATTTATTTAAAAAGCCCTACACATGGGTATTATAACTTCATAAATCTGTAATAAACCACTTGCCTTATATCCTGTAGGTCTGATTTCATAATTATTATTGGTGATTGATGATCTTTCTCCTTGAATCTTTCTTCCCAATGAGTTTGTGGTGAAAGTCTCCTTTGAATCCTTCCCACTTTCTCCTTTTTACCTTGGAATCGTTTCTCTCTTCTCTCTAGTTGCTATGGTGTGTTTTTTTCCTCTCTAACCCTAGCCTCCAACTCTTATAATCTGACTTAG
Organism: Sambucus nigra; assembly: GCA_949130495.1. Taxonomy (NCBI): domain Eukaryota; kingdom Viridiplantae; phylum Streptophyta; class Magnoliopsida; order Dipsacales; family Adoxaceae; genus Sambucus; species Sambucus nigra. The sequence continues at coordinate 314,221,077 of OX422213.1, forward strand.
AGTTCTAAAATTCGTGGGTCTCCTCACCCTAAAATGTAAAAAGGCCAGGATACCCTCGTATGGGACCGGTTTAGCCCCAAAATGTCCCGGCACTCGACTAGTACCTCCGGGTATATTATTTTGACTAATTCGACCCTTTCGAAATCATCTGTGACCTCTAAATTATCATTTGAGTCACTAAAAACTCATTTCATTCCCACCTTGAATTACGACACTCATACGGTTAAACCTGAAACCAAATTAATTAAATTTAAATCACCGAATTAAAAATTTTCTAAATCTCCAATCTTAATTAACTTCTATATTCTCCAAAAGTACGCGGTGTTACAAAATCTCTAGAGAGAAAAAATATTAAGAGATTTTTTATTGAGTGAAAAAACAAATTTGATCATGAGTATTTTTAATATTTAAGAAGTTTTTTAGTTTAAACACTTTAGATATTGAAGTCATAGTTTTACTCTTCATTTTTCTCTTTGCATTTTTGAGATGTTTTTTTGAAAATTTGATCACAACTCCTTTGAATAAAAAAACAGTTCTATATTTATTCTTGAACCAATATATTAATATTTTTGTTCTCGAGATACTTTGTTGAATATCTAAATAATACATTATGATGTTTGAGAAGGCCAAATTATAGTTTAACACTTCCAAAACCTTAAGAAAAACTTACATATTATAAAAGGGTACCTAAGCCTTTGGTGGCTTCTCAACAGAGTTCGTATTCAACTTCAAAAAGGATATTTTTATATTGTGGAGTGTTCTCCATATGTTGGTTCCTTCTACAAAAGATATGATGTGAAAAGAGTAAATAGTCAGTTTAGCACTTTCTGTAATTGTATGTCGTTAGTTTCTATTTGTAAAACTCCACCATAGTGCATTTGTCTTTTATTTTGGCCCGAGATTTTTTTTCCCGTTTGTGGGTTTTTTCCTTGTACGATTTGTTGTTGTGTGATTGTCTTAATTATTCCGCATCTATATTAATAACCTAATATTGAAGATAATTTTCATGTAATCTAATTTATAAAAAAATTGTCACAAAGACTCAGGTTGTATTATTTTTTCTTGAAAGAAATTAAAGGGGAAATATTGCCTTTATTACGACATTTAGTTCTGTTTCTTTGACCATTATCTTCCCTCTCGGTCAGTTGTATTAGATCAAATATAAAGAATAATTTGAACCCAATCGATTAATATAAAAAAAATCACTAGATTAGGGTTTGTTTTAGCTTTGGAATTGAACTATGTATAGAAAGAGAACTAAATGTGGAGATTTCTTGGAAGGAAAAATGAAAATATATAAATCGAGATATGAAAATATGTGTAAAATGAATTGAACAATAGGGAAACCTTGATTTGTTTTTTAACACAGAAATTTTTAATTGTGTTTAATTTTTGGTATTGTGTAATTCTTAGAGTTTTATAATACCCCGTAATTTTGAGGGCTTTATTTATGAATATTGTATATAATATTAATGTAACACCCCGCCTGCCCAGGGAGAGCGAACGGAGCGCTACTATCGATAAAACTAAACTAATCCACAAATAACAAGGTATAGAGCATCTAAATCCCACAATAAAACAAGAAACCACTATTCTCATCTTCAAATTAATACAACAAATCTCTCGAAATAATTACAACAATCTAACTATCTCGAAAATAAAATAAATCTCCAAATGCTCTATACATCAAAATAAATACAATCTTCTCTACTTCTATTCTCCAATAATCTTCCCAAAATAATCCATGCTAAAATCAAATCCAAAGCGCCCAAAATCCGCGCTAACCTGCCACTAAAAGAAAATATGGGGAAGTACACAATACGACAGGAAGATGCTCAACAAATATTAGCGGTGAATAAAACGTCACAATACGAATACGAATATTCAAATCAAATGCGAATCTCAAGCATTTTATATCACTATAATTTCTCAACAACACATTAACCGGAGTCACCAGGCCTCACCATACCGCACCATACTTTATCAAGTAGCCGGAAAAGGAGTCTTGACGGGTGCCCAACATCAGTGCCATATTAAAATCTCATGACAGCGTGCTCAAAACAACATGAATAATATCTCATGAATGAAAATAATTCCAACAATTATTTTTCCAGATTTCCAAGAATTTAACAATTCAAAATATGAGTTCAATTAACAAGAATTCAACGGAATAAACACTCGCGAGATTTTAGGAGCATATTGTGTAAAACCCCATACCTTAAAATCATCAAATGAATCATCACATAATAATCAACCTCAAAATCTGATCGTACCATCACGTTCCTCTCGCGAAAATAATCAAATCTCGTTCTAGCCCAAACTCGAGAAAACACCAAATAAGTCTTATAATCTAAGGTTGAAATCTTGAATAAGTTTGGGGCTATGGTTTGTATATGAAAGGGAGTAATTTTGGAGAGGTCTTCTGGTTGAAAAGTTTGAGAAAAAGTGATTTGAAAAGTCAAGCCACGAATTAGTTGATATATAAAGGATTAAGTGTTTGATTAAGAAAAGAATTCTAATGAAATACAAACACTAAAAATTTTACTCCGGACGATCGGACCGTTGGAATCGCTTGAAATTTTAATATGTTGTAGCGAACGGCGAGACAGGACTTCTGACAAAAATTCAGCTTGATCGAACGGTCGGATATCTAAAAATATTATTTTTACAAGAAAGTTTTATGCTTTGAGGACTCTTAGAGAGTTTTATATTTTGAGGACTCTTCTAAATAATAAAAATTCAATTAAAACTCCATTTTAATTCCGATTTCGAAATCGTTTGAAATTATCGCCTTTAAAAATAATAATCAACATATTTGAGCAGTACAAATAATTTTATCTCAAAATTTATTTTTCCTCTTAATTTCGAAAATACCCCAAAAATTACGCGGGTTGTTACACTTCCCCACTAACAATGGAATTTCGCCCTCGAAATTCGCCGAATACCTAACTCTCAAAAATCAGGCCAACAATCTCCAAAAATAATCTCGTCACCAAAAAAATAATTTCCTCACATCTAATCTAGATGCCTAACGCAAAACGATTCTCTAAAAATTTCTATCTCCAAATTTGCGCCACAAAAACGCAACAGAACCAAGACCCGAGGGTTGTCGTATACCTAAGCTCTGATACCATTCTGTAACACCCCGCCCGCCCGGGGAGAGCGAACGGAGCGCTACTATCGATAAAACTAAACTAATCCACAAATAACAAGGTATAGAGCATCTAAATCCCACAATAAAACAAGAAACCACTATTCTCATCTTCAAATTAATACAACAAATCTCTCGAAATAATTACAACAATCTAACTATCTCGAAAATAAAATAAATCTCCAAATGCTCTATACATCAAAATAAATACAATCTTCTCTACTTGTATTCTCCAATAATCTTCCCAAAATAATCCATGCTAAAATCAAATCCAAAGCGCCCAAAATCCGCGCTAACCTGCCACTAAAAGAAAATATGGGGAAGTACACAATACGACAGGAAGATGCTCAACAAATATTAGCGGTGAATAAAACGTCACGATACGAATACGAATATTCAAATCAAATGAGAATCTCAAGCATTTTATATCACTATAATTTCTCAACAACACATTAACCGGAGTCACCAGGCCTCACCATACCGCGCCATACTTTATCAAGTAGCCGGAAAAGGAGTCTTGACGGGTGCCCAACATCAGTGCCATATTAAAATCTCATGACAGCGTGCTCAAAACAACATGAATAATATGTCATGAATGAAAATAATTCCAACAATTATTTTTCCAGATTTCCAAGAATTTAACAATTCAAAATATGAGTTCAATTAACAAGAATTCAACGGAATAAACACTCGCGAGATTTCAGGAGCATATTGTGTAAAACCCCATACCTCAAAATCATCAAATGAATCATCACATAATAATCAACCTCAAAATCTGATCGCACCATCACGTTCCTCTCGCGAAAATAATCAAATCTCGTTCTAGCCCAAACTCGAGAAAACACCAAATAAGTCTTATAAGCTAAGGTTGAAATCTTGAATAAGTTTGGGGCTATGGTTTGTATATGAAAGGGAGTAATTTTGGAGAGGTCTTCTGGTTGAAAAGTTTGAGAAAAAGTGATTTGAAAAGTCAAGCCACGAATTAGTTGATATATAAAGGACTAAGTGTTTGATTAAGAAAAGAATTCTAATGAAATACAAACACTAAAAATTTTGCTCCGGACGATCGGACCGTTGGAATCGCTTAAATTTTAGTATGTTGTAGCGAACGACGAGACAGGACTTCTGACAAAAATTCAGCTTGATCGAACGGTCGGATTTCTAAAAATATTATTTTTACAAGAAAGTTTTATGCTTTGAGGACTCTTAGAGAGTTTTATATTTTGAGGACTCTTCTAAATAATAAAAATTCAATTAAAACTCCATTTTAATTCCGATTTCGAAATCGTTTGAAATTATCGCCTTTAAAAATAATAATCAACATATTTGAGCAGTACAAATAATTTTATCTCAAAATTTATTTTTCCTCTTAATTTCGAAAATACCCCAAAAATTACGCGGGTTGTTACAATTAATAATATTATTATTTTACTAATCGGGATATTGATATTATATTTATTTTTATTTCCAATGAATTGAATATTTAAATTCAAATTTAATTGGTTTTAGAGATTTCGTAATGGTTTAAATATGTAAAGTTGAGAATTTTGAATTAAAGGGCAATATGGTAATATGCGTTAGCTTAGGCTCCAAGCTAGGGTTTGAGAGAGGGATTATATAAGGAATATTATGGATGATTATAAGGAAAGGGAGATGAAAAAGAGAGGCCAAAAACGAAATCCAAAGAGTAAAAAACGATTAGAATGAAAAGAGCCAATTTTGAGTGTTTAGATCTTCTTTTTGAGTGCATTCGGATGAGATTTGAGAAAAACCCAAAACACATACCTGACTCAATTTTTCGTCTAGAATCCAAATCTGAAGTCGGATTGAAGATTCGAATAATTTTTGAATCTGATTTTTCTGGATTTTTAAAATAGGAGTATTTGAGGTTATCTCTTGTTGGGGCTAGAACATGATTTGATTATTTTCGTGAGAGGAACGTGATGGTGCGATCATATTTTGAAGCTGATTTTATGTGAAGATTCATGTGATAATTTTGAGGTATGGGGTTTTACACAATATGCTCTTTAAATCTCTCGAGAGTTATTCCCTTTGAATTCTTACGATTATTGAACTCATATTTGAATTGATAAATTCATTGAAATCTAAAAAAATAATTATTGAATTATTTTGATTCATGTGGCATCATTATATTGGTGTTGAGAACGTTGTCATTTTAATATGGCACGAATGTTGGGCACTCGTCGAAATTCCTACTTCCCGGACTATGACTTGATAAAGCATATAAGGATGGGGTGAGGCCTGGTGAGCCATTGATGTGTTGTTGAGAAATTTATTAATAAATGCTATTGAGATTTGCATTTGATTTGAATATTCATACTCGTGTTGTTACGCTTTATTCATCGCTAACATATATTTGTTGAGCATCTTTCCTGTCGTATTGTGTACTTCTCCATATTTTCTTTTAGTTGGCATGTTAGCGCGAATTTGAGCGCTATGAACCAATTGGGATGATTTTAGCGTTGATTATTTTGAAAAGAATATTTTTGGAAGATTTCTATTATTTTATTGTGTTGTATAGAGTATTGGTGATTTATATTATTTCGAGAGACTTTTGATTGTATTTAATTTGAAGATTGAGATTAATGGTTTCTCTTATTTTGTGGAATTTCATTTAGATGCTCTATACCTTGTTACTTGTGGATTTGGATTTATTTTAGGGGAGAGCGGAGCGGAGCGCCACTATCGATAAAACTAATCAAATCCATAAATAACAAGTTATAGAGCATCTAAATAAATCCCACAATATAAATAAGAGAATCCACTAATCTCAAATCTCTTCAAATTCAATACAACAAAGTCTCTCGAAATAATATAAATCATCGATGCTCTATATAACACAATAAAATAATACAAATCTTCCAAAAAATATTCTCCCCAAAATAATACACGCTAAAATCATCCCAATTGGTCCATAATACTCAAATTCGCGCTAACATGTCAACTAAAAGAAAACATGGGGAAGTACACAATACGACAGGAAAGATGCTCAACAAATATATTAATGATGAATAAAGCGTAACAACACGGGTACAAATATTCAAATCAAATGCAAATATCAAAGCATTTACCAATAAGTTTCTCAACAACACATTAATCGGGTCACTAGGCCTCACCCCATCCGCATATGCTTTATCAAGCCATAGCTCGGGAAGCAGGAATTTTGGCGGGTGCCCTACATCCGTGCCATAATAAAATCTCATGACAACATTCTCAACAACAATATAATGATGCCACATGAATTAAAATAATTCAACAATTATTTCTCCAGATTTTAAAGAATTTTACAATTCAAATATGAGTTCAATTAAACATGAAATCAACGGTATAAACTTGCGAGATTTAAAGGAGAATATTGTGTAAAACCCCATACCTTCAAATCATTGTATTAATTTCCACATAAATTCATCCTCAAAATCTGATCGCACCATCACATTCCTCTCGCGAAAATAATCAAATCATGTTCTAGCCCCAACACTAGATAACACCAAATAGTCCTATTTTAAAAATTCAGAAAAATCAGATCCAAAAATTATTTGAATCGCCTATCCGACTTCAGATTTGGATTCTACACGAAAAATGGAGTCACATATGTGTTTTGGATTTTTCTCAAATCTCATTCGAATGCACTCAAAAATAAGTTCTAAACATTCCAAATTGGCTATTTTCATTCCACTCGTTTTTGCCACTTTGAATTTCATTTTTGGCCTCTCATTTTTCATCTCCCTTTCCTTATAATCACCCATAATATTCCTTATATAACCCTTCTCTCAAACCCTAACTTGGAGACTAAGCTAACGCATATTACTATATTTCCCTTTAATTCAAAATTATAACCTTTACATATTTAAACCATTACAAAATGTCCAAAAGCCATTTAAATTTGAATTTAAATATTCGATTCATTTTAAATAAAAATAAATATAATGTCAATATCCTGATTAATAAAATAATAATATTATTATAATTATATACCGTATTCATAAATAAAGCCCTCAAAATTACGGGGTATTACATACTTCCTCCCTTGAAAAGGAATTTCGTTGTATTTATTCGAAGAGTTTGAGAGTAGTGGTTTCTCTTATTTTACTGTGGGAGTTATTTAGATGCTCTATACACATTGTTATTGTGGAATTAGTTTAGTTTTATCGATAGTAGGATTTTATTTCGAGTGTTAGGTTTCGTCGAATTTCGATGACGAAATTCCTTTTCAATGGGGGAAGTATCTAATATTCCGTAATTTTGAGGGCTTTATTTATGAATATGGTATATAATTTTAATAATATTATTATTTAACTAATCGAAATATTGATACTATATTTATTTTTATTTCAAATGAAACGAATATTTAAATTCAAATTTAATTGGTTTTGGAGATTTTGCAATGGTTTAAATATGTAAAGTTGATAATTTTGAATTAAAGGGTAATATGATAATATGCGTTAGCTTAGGTTCCAAGATAGGGTTTGAGAGAGGGGTTATATAAGGAATATTATGGGTGATTATAAGGAAAGGGAGATGAAAAAGATAGGCCAAAAAGGAAATCCAAAGAGGCAAAAATGAGTGGAATGAGAAGAGCCAATTTTGAGTGTTTAAATCTTCTTTTTTAGTGCATTCGGATGAGATTTGAGAAGAATCCAAAACACATACCTGATTCAATTTTTCGTCTAGAATCCAAATCTGAAGTCGGATTAATGATTCGAATAATTTTTGGATCTTATTTTTCTGAGTATTTAAAATATGACTATTTTAGGTTATCTCGTGTTAGGGCTAGAACATGATTTGATTATTTTCACGAGAGGAACGTGATGGTGTGATCAAATTTTGAAGCTTATTTTATGTGACGATTCATGTGATAATTTTGAAGTATGGGATTTTACACAATATTCTCTTTAAATCCCTCGAGATTTATTCCCTTTGAATTCTTGCGATTATTGAACTCATATTTGAATTGGTAATTCAATGAAATCTGAAAAAATAATTATTAAATTATTTTGATTCACGTGGCATCATTATATTGTTGTTGAGCACATTATCATGAGATTTTAATATGGCACGGATGCTGGGCACCCGCCAAAATTCCTTCTTCCCGGGCTATGGCTTGATAAAGCATATGCGGATGGGGTGAGGCCTGGTGACCCATTGATGTGTTGTTGAGAAATTTATTGATAAACGCTATTAAGATTTGCATTTGATTTGAATATTCGTACTCGTGTTGTTATGCTTTATTCATCGTTAATATATTTGTTGAGCATCTTTCCTGTCATATTGTGTACTTCCCCATATTTTCTTTTAGTTGGCAGGTTAGCGTGGATTTGAGCGCTACGGACCAATTGGGATGATTTTAGCGTGGATTATTTGGGAAGAATTTTTAATACAAGTTGGAAGATTTTATTTAATTATTTTGATGTATAGAGAATTGGAGATTTACTTTAGTTGTATTTATTCGAGAGAATATTGTTGTATTTATTTGAAGAGTTTTAGAGTAGTAGTTTCTCTTGTTTTCTTGTGAGAATTATTTAGATGCTCTATACACATTATTATTGTGGAATTAGTTTAGTTTTATCGATAGTAGCGCTCCGTTCGCTTTTCCCGGACATGCGGGGTGTTACAAGTTTTTATTTTGTTGTGCATTTACAATTACAGTGTCTATGAAGAAATTTGGGTTTGAGTTGGGAGAAGATGATGAAGGTGAAATATGAATTAAAGGGTATTTTTGTCTTTAAAATATTAGGGGAAAGTCTAATTTTCAATTATTGGTGTTAGTTGACGATGTTAAAATTTTGTTAGAGGGGGAACGAGGGCTAAGTCAAATTTTTTGAAAATCGGGGAGCTGTGTTTAACTGTAGCATTATCTCAGAGGGCAAAGTAAAAAAGCTTATTTTAATTTGGGTACCCTCACTCCATCTTAAATTTGAGCACACACACTCTCAATTGGTATCAGAGCTAGACCTCACTTTTGTAGGTTTAATCATCTTGAGGTAGTTATTGTGTGTGTATAATGGAGTTAAGAATGTGTGACTATATTAGAGATTTGATCTATTATCATGATAGTCATGATTTTATCGGACTTTTGATCCAATTAGACCTTTTTAATTACTCCATAACTAACATTAAAAGGTTTATTTTAGTATCAATGATAGTGAGGAAGATTATCCTCATAGTTTTTATGACAAGCTAGTTTTAAAATAAAAAGTCTAATAAAAAATAAATGTGAATCTTTTTACGAAAGTGAAACTTTTACAAAAAGAAAAATATTTCAAGAAGAAAGAAGGTCGTGTCTATTCCAGGTTTTCTATTAAAATGGATGATTTACTTAGGATAATTAAAACCCTTGAAAATTAAAAAAATAATTTTTCCCATGAGCTAAAATGTTCGAGAAAAAAAATGAATTCTTTCAAGTTATAGAAGCTTATGGACATTCTATTTACCCTAGACTTAAAACCTTGACTAATGCTTTAATGACTTTTTATAATTCTTTGATGAAGTTGTAGAAGCTAAAAAGTTACCTATGGTCGAATATGAATACGTGTCTATCTTAAAAAAGGAGAGAGATAATTTAACCATATCTTTGGACAATCTGAAAAGGGAGTTTTAACCAATCAAATGTCAAACTTTTAAAAAGTATTGACACTATTTTTATATACTTGGATTCTAGCAAAGAAGAAATTCCCAGAGGAGAAATTTTGCATGTCAAAGTTTCATCATCAAATGTGATTATTTGTTAAGCTTGTTTCCAAAACTGTTCAAAACCCTAGGAAATGTGTTGGTGTGTGACATTTGAAGGCGAAATATGTTGTTCCTCATATGCTTATAGAAAAAAAATCAATCATTGAATAAAAAGAAACCTAATAAGGATAATCTTTTTTTATATTATCATACAAAACCTTAAAGATTTTCTATTAAGTTGAAGAAAGTTCAACTTTTTGAAAAGATTGTTTCTAATAGTCATGTGCGTGTTCCTATACTAATGTTTACATGTGATAATTATCATAAGATTAGTCATTTACATTACTTTTACTATTTTCTCAAGTTGACCCTGTGTATTAGCAATGCTAGGAAGAAAATGAATTTTGTTGTAGATAATCGAAAGGAAAAACAAGGAATATATCCGACCTAAACCCGAGATGCCTCATGTTAGTCATCTATAGATTAAGAAGGATTGTACGGAAAAGATAGACGTAGAGATGAAAAGTAATCCTACCTTGGTTTCTTCAACCTTTACAAGATATTGTGGTTTCTCGATGCACATAATTTTTCTAGAATGCTTATCTCATTTATTGGATAATCATATTCCTGTTCTTGTGCTTTTGTCAACTTTGCCTATTTTTCGAGATAAAATTATCGATTATGTGCGTGTAGGTTATTTGGCGCATATGTTAAATTATTGTAAGATCTCTTGCATTTATTATTGTATTTTTGTTTTATTTATGCCTATATAGTATTAAAATTGAAATTAAAGCTTGATCAGTATAGAGTATATGATAAAACTCGATGCACTTAACACAATACAATATTCTTGAGTAATTAGTTGATCACAACATTAATAACAAAGAATTTTAATTCAAGTTTTATGGTGTTTTAAAATGGTAGGGATTTAAAAAAGGCACGTTATTTTTCCTTGTGCATGTGAGGTTTTTCTATAGTTGTTGTTGAAAAGATTTATGCAAATCTATTCAAATTGACCAAATTTGAAGTGATTAGGCCTAAAACATGAGTATAGTGGTATGCTTACCTTTGAAAATTGAAAATTATTTTCCCACCTTTTTGTAAAATGTGAAAGACACAACTTGCAAATTATTTTTAAAAAGTGATGTCTCAAAGATTTCTTAGGTCACACCAAGGATATGTAACCAAAAATATTTTAGTCAAAAATCATTTTTGTAAGGGAAAAAAATGTTAGTTGAAAATTTTTATATTCTTATGGAAAATTAATTATTTTCACTATAAACATCATTAAAGATTTTCTAGAAGAGTGTTTTTTTTAATTGAATTTTAGTTATGATTTCATTGTTTAACGCTTAAACATGTTCATTCTTTTCCCCACGACTTATATTCATTGCATCATATTAGCCTTAAAAATGCATTAATTCTTCATAATCTTATTGGTGTATGAGGTATAACCTCAAACCTTAATTATGTAAATTTTGATTAGTAATCAATATTTTGAAGTCAGTGGACTTTATTATACTTGGTTACTTTGTGATTTCGGTTTTTTCGCTTGTTTGGAAAGAAAAAACATTATGCATTGTTTCACAGCTCAAAAAAGAGAGGCTTCGTATCGCAAAGGTACAACTTCATGTCACTGAAGGCACAATTTAACTCACGCAAAACCCTTTCACTTAAACTTTTGCTTCATCTTTCGCTTTCTCTTCACCTCACGAATACTAAAATCCGCCATTGAAGTTTTTTGAGCTCCATCCAAGATCATTTTCCCTAAAAAACAATTCATCAATCTCCATTTAAAAACCTTGGTAGATTCATTTTTAACCATTATTGATCGCTTTGGTTGATTTTATTAAGATTTTGAAGATTGGTTTTTTATTTTGATTCTCTCTATAATTTATTCTATTATAGAAATAATTCATTATTTTAGATTAAATTATTAAATTAGAGTAGTTATCATGCTAATGGGTTGAACTTCATAAATGGAACCATTTCCATGTCAAATATTTTAGTTGATTTGGAATTTTGAGTCAATCATACCTAGTTAGGGGTGTATTTTTGTTTGATACTCTTTCCCATTTTTAAAGATTGGATTATCTTCTTTAGGTTTAAATCTTTCTCATATTAATGTTTGGTTGTTGGTTGATTTTTCCAGTTCATATAGTTGGTCACTGAAAGAGATCACGTACCGGATCCAATCCATCCTCTTCCTTATCTTTTCCTCTGTAATTTGTTGATAATGATATTAAAGAATGGTTTGAAATCAAATTTAAGCAATGGGTTGTGTTGTTTGAGAGTACAATTAATTGTAACACCATTTGTGCCAATATGTGTGTGATATATGAAGAGTTTTCGAGATAAATTTTTTTATGGGTGTGGTCTCATGGGTTGATAAAGAGGTTGTATAACTAAACCTTGTGAGAGAGTTTTGTAAAAGTGAATTACTATTACAAAACTTTATTTACCACTACTATGAGAGGATTAAACCTTGTGGTGTCAAAGGAGGTCACTAGGGAGCATAACTAGTGTGTGGGTGGGGGGGGGGGGGGGGAGGTACACGAGTAACCCTTTTTAGGAATTAATTAATTTTAAAGGTGTCTCACACAGACACATATAGATAAAGTGACCATTTGGGTCACTCACATAAAGTAACAAGCTAACCAATGAGAGAGAATAGGGGTAACTCAAATGTAAACAATTAGTGAACTCACACAAGTCACGAGTAACGAGTGGACAACCCATTCATTTGTAAAATTTAATACTTGCACAACAACTTTTATACCATTTTTATATATGTTCATAGTCTTTTACAATACCAAAGTACAAGGTACAAATGGAACCTTTTTAGGTCGACGGGTTACTAACCGATAAGATACCATTTTTGTCACTATTTTACTAGTTGTCTCAGCCACTCAGACGCAGGAGTGGTCTGACCATAATAGAAAAATGTTCGGGACAAAATGTCCCCAAAAATTTATTAGATCGGATATAGTATAAAATGTTTTAAAGCACTTGAGGACATGTAAGCCCTTGAATACACCTATAAATAAGATCTCATTTGCACAGTAAAAGATATTGAATAACTGGGAGTTGTTATGATGCTCAAATTCCACCACACACAAAAGAATAATAATATTCTCTTTGTTCTTCTCTCTCATAGTTATTGAAGTGCCTGCTTCTCCTCTTTCAAAGAATCATAACAAGTGAAAGCCCTTATTGGAATTTATTAGTGCTTAACTTCAGTCGCATATATTAACATTGCATTATATTTCTTAATGATTTTTGTTCCTTTGTTGTAAAAAGAACAATTTGTTATAATATAAAGTTTGTTGTCATTTAAGTGTTTGTTTGTTATTACCTTAAATAACTATTTCATAAGCACAAGTTACGCTTCTCCATTAATCATTATATATAGACCCTAATCTAACTACCCTCCTACAACTAACTACCCCAAGTAAACCATTCGGGATATTCATATGAGGGTAGAGATGCACCCTCAATGGATTAAGTGTAAAGTTAACAACGGACTATGGATCGGCTACAACAGAAATGCCCTCCATAGTAATAACCTGACCAACACCTTCCACCTCATCCATATGACAGCGGTGGAAAATATTTATCAAAATTACCACCGTACAACCTTCCATCAACCTATACCCCACATATACACACCATCGCTGTATTTGTACCTATTGATTTTGAAAATGAAATCATTATCGCATGAACGATATATTTTTTAACTACTGAATACTTGGAATGTACCTTTATTCCCTAGAGAGAACTTGAAGGGTGTTACCATTTAATTGACGTTCCTGATATTTAAAATTGGCCATCGTAAGAGTGCACCAAAGCCTCAACTGGGAGAGAATGATGCTAGATATGAATGAGATGGACGTGGTGATGATGAGCATATTCCCTCATCCATAAATGAGTTTCCCGAGTTTTCTACCACTAAAACTTATCAGAGATCATATGCACATGGCTCCATATCTGCAGCAGATTTTTAGAGATGATCGTCGGCTAACACTTACAACTTACCCATTCACCAAATCAATTACCTGTCCAATCAAGTTGTGGACCTTTTAAGCTTATAGTTATCACTACACCATAAATCGAGAATGGTCACGAAATGTGGGTCATGGCCTAGGACCGTGACCAAAACCAAAAGAACGTAACAAAGTCCGTGACTAAGAAAAATGGTGACATTAATGGGATGTGTTCACGACCATAGATCGTGAGAACGAGGGTCACGATCATAGACCGTGACCACGACCCGCGACCAAATGGGTGCCAAAACTCCCGCTAAAATGGGCATGACAAAGGTTAGGGTTTTCAGTTGGGATGGGTTACTGTCACGGGCCGTGACCATTTTGAAATTGTGATAGAAACTGGTCACAATCATGGGCCGTGACCAGGATGTGACCATTTATTTTTTACACGTCACCAACCTGTTCACGGTCCTAGACTGTGACTAGGTTCCTGAATTGTAAAAAAATAAATGGTCACATCTTGGGGCCATGGTCTAAGACTGTGACCAGACCCAGTACATATAAACACCCCCAATTCCTCTATTCCCTTCACCATCCCTCTCTCTCTCTAACCCCTCCCTGATGCCTCTCTATTCTCAGGCCACTGCCTCTATCTATCTCATGTACTCTACCTCACTTAACTGCTTATCTCTTCATTGTTGAATAAATTGCATCTTATTGTATGTATGTTTGTAGATAGGGTTTTATTACATGACATTAATTTTTAATCTTTATTTGATTCTTGTATGGTTACACAACGTATTAATATTTTATTTTTGGAAATTCGATTAAAGTTTTTTCTTGTTTGGTCACTTTGATTGGATCGGTGTATTTACACAATGTACATGTGATTCATTGATTGATAGTTTTAGTATTTTGTATGTGGTACAATCTCTTATTATTAGAGCAATTCATGAAAAATTTAGTGATTTTTAAAGATATTATTCCTCCACCGATTTAGATCTTTGTTTTTTACTTGGTGCATTAATATGCTTAGGGATTCTAGATGTTTGGTTCCACTTATGGGCTTGTAGTTAAATCATGGGACCAAAAAATTAGGGTTTTCTTGTGTTTTGTGCTTTTGGGCAATTCCTTATTATTTATTTGAAAACATGTGATTCGATTTATTTAATCGGGGGTTGTAAACAATGGTATGTATGTATATGAATTTATGTTATCAAGGTGTTCTTATCATTATTTTTCCAGTGCTCTTATACTTTGAATTTATTGAATAGCGTGTTTAAAGAGTTTGAGATGCAAAACTTAGAATCCTTATTCAATATGGATTTTTTGACTTTGCATGCAAGAAGAAAGTTAATTGCGCGTGAAGTTGGTATCATTGTGGTTATCACATAGTAAGTGTTGATGCTAGAAATTAGGACCGATGGATGAATCATATGCTATCTAGCTAATTATCAACAATTAAGCTAAATAACTATGCATAAATAGTAAAATAAGTGGGGATAAGAGTGAGATAACACCAATATTTATTTAGTATAAGTGTTTGTATTCAAATCTCTCTCTGTGTATATAAGTGTGTGTATTTCAGAATATACACATATATATGTGTGTATTTTATTATTTGTGTGTGCATTTCAAGAATTACACATCTATGTGTGTGTATTATATTATATATGTGTATTTTTTAAATTACACGTGCGTGTATTTAAGTGCTAGATATTAAATAAATTAGTGGTAAACGACACGATGACACGATGATGAGAACATACTATATATTGACTTACTTGAGTCTGTATATATAGGAGTTCCAACTAGTTTGGATATCTAGACAAAATAGATTAGATTTTCTTGAGAACTCCATCTCCTCAAAGGTACAAACTCCATGAAGAAATCCAGTCCAAGAGAACCCTCAAAGGGACATTAAACAACAAATAGGACACTTGCACTGCATTATACATATCAACTATTTATTTTAATGGTTTTTCAACACTTCAATTCTTTTTAAAATCAATCTAATTCAATACAAATCCTTTTATTTAGTTTTAAACAATTTTCAAATGATTTTGAATCAATTAAAATATGGTTTTCAAAGTGTTGTGGGTATAAATTGAATTTCAAAAACTTATTTTTTATGCGGATTATTTGCCTGGGTAGAATCCAAAAGCGCTAAAGAATTGGGGGCGTGCTGTGTATTTATTTTCAACACGCTTTTTTGTTTACATATAGTGTGTACACGTGTTGGTTGCATATCGATTGGATTTGTATTTTTTGTTAGACACATAATGCGTACACAGCCTCAGCCATTGGATCATCTTAATCAATGTACTACATGCATTTTAACTCAATCCTTATGAACCTAGTTTAAGCCAATCAATATACGTTTAACCCATCGCTTTTGTTAAACCGTTGCATTAAAGTCAATCTCTCAAGACTCAATCCCACCTATTGGATTGAGGTCGATGTTCTGGATCCTTCTACGTTTAGTACAAAAAGGACCTAAGCCTCAGCATTTTGAGACTTTTGCCATTTTGTTGTTTCTAAGAGAAAATATAGAGTAGAGAGAAGGGATATAAGGGAGAAAGAGAGGAAAAGAATAAGAGAGAGATTATAAGAAGAAACCTTAAGTTTTCTTCATAGTTCACCCCCCTGAGTGTTTCTCCCAAACCAAACACCAAAACCTAAATAGTTCCGAACACCAGAAAATCCATTTTCTAGAGTTAGATCCATTTAGGGTTTCTGTGTTCTTGGTATTGTGTTTTCATTTTG
The DNA here is from genome assembly GCA_949130495.1 of Sambucus nigra. NCBI lineage: Eukaryota > Viridiplantae > Streptophyta > Magnoliopsida > Dipsacales > Adoxaceae > Sambucus > Sambucus nigra. The sequence goes on from OX422213.1 coordinate 314,237,670, forward strand.
AAGACCTCTTCATATCATTGATTCTCTCAGAACTCATCTCTAAGAGAGACTTAAGTTTCATTATTGAAACTAAGTTTTTCTAAAAGATAACATCAGACGATTTTTATATTTTTCTTTTTAGATCTATTCTGCTTCAACGAGTTTTTGAAATAAAAACTTTTAGTTTCAAAATTATTTTTCAGATTTAGAGAGTTGTGTGTTTCTAGTTTTTATTTTATATTTTATTAAATACCGGTGTACAAAAATAAGAAGGAACACAAAGAACTCGTATTACAGTTGTAAGGCGTACAAATCTGAAAAAGAAGTTTTATGTAAAAAATTATTGAATCAGTCTTTGCATGTTAAGTTTGAATCTATTTTAATAAAGTATACTTCTAGTCTAGTTAGATCTCAATTGGAGGTTTACAATTTCAAAAATCTTTTCAAAACCCGGAAATTATTTAAGACCTTGAACCATCTTCTTAGAAAGGTATCCTTGAGGTCTGTGGTTAAATAAAAGATCAAGAAGTCTTGGCTTGAAAAATCAAGATTCCGAAATAACTTTCATTTTAGAATTGTTGTAATTTGTTAGGAAAGTTTGTAAAAATCTTGAGAGGGTGAGTAGCTTGTTTGCATGTAGTAGCACATCACAAACACTATCTCACACGAACACTTAGACATTGTGGTTCTGTCTGAGAATCTTGTATATTGAAAGAGTTGCTAGAATCAGAATTCAAAGAGAAGGAGATCAAGGAAAAGACAAAGAAGCAGCAAGAAAATATCAAGTTCCAATTCAGAATATCTTTGGAGTGGAGAATCTCGTGTAGGTACATTCTGAACTTAGGTTAGGATCTTTGTGGTTTGCTTAAGTGTTGTAACTTGATTTTTATTCTAGTGGATTTTTGTTTTGTGCTCTAGAGGGCACCGTGGATGTATCCCTTGATTAAGGATTTTACCACGTTAAAATTCACGTGTCTAGTTCTTTGAATGTTCTTAACTGATATTATGATTGGGACTTCATGGTAACTTCAGTAGATGTTTATTAAAAATTAAAAAATAAGGTAATCAGATATCAAATTTAATCCATATATTCAGAAAAGATTTTATAACACATCTTATGTTTTTCTGAAAGAGTTTTTCCCAAAAAGCTTATTCGGAGTTTACTCAACCATAACATTTGGTTATCAACCTTATAAACAAAGATTTTAGTATTAAAGTCTTTCTTCAGATGACAAAATACTATATTGATCGAATAAATTGTGTTTGTGTTGCGAGTATGAATTAGTGGGTTAGAGAGAGGGTGAAAGATGGATTACACACACACACACGCATATGTATAAGACACACACATGCGTACATGTATAACACACACATGTCCGCATATGAATAATACACACGCATGCGCATGTATAACACACACATACATGCACATGTATAACACAAACACAAGCATATATATATATAACAAAATTACAAATGCGCAGATGTATAACACATATACACATGCACACATGTATAACACATACACACACTAAAGGCATGTACAACACATACACATACGTGAACATGTATAATACATACACTTATACGCACACATATAATACACACATGTATGCGCACACGTTTAACACATACACAGACGCACATATATATAATTATAGGCGTTTTCTCCTCATATCATGTGCGCATGCAATTTGAGAACAATTACTAAAGTTCATCTAATTATAGGTGCTTTCTTTATTCATGTAAATTTACTTATCTTTTTGTTTATGTAACATAGTCTTATTATTATTTGGTTGACTGTTATATATGTGTATAACGCGTATAATTCAACTTGTACATATGTCTGGTTGACTGTAATAACTATTTATACATGTATAACGCTTATAATTCAACTTTTACATATCTTTGGTTGACTATTATAACATACGTGCTTTCTAGGCTCTTTCTTTTACGTAACACAACCACACGTATATAATGCACACATTTAGTGGACATATAGTAATCTTAGGATTAATCTAAATAAAATAAAGTTAGTTCAGACTTGCTGATATTCTGCGGGTGAATAATATGGATAATACTGTTAGGTTGATTGTCATGGTCGTGTTCACCCCTCTTTAAGTGGTTGTTGTTTGGGTGAACACAAACTGGTGGATGGGATTGGACACTTGGTGGACATATAGTAATTTTAGGATTAATTTAAACAAAATAAACTTAATTCGAACTTATTGATATTGGAAGGGTGAATGTAAATAGGCGGAAGGACACATAATAATGTTAGGATCAAATCAAATAAGATAAACTTAAATTGTATCCGTTGTAAAACAATAATTAGTTAATGATTAATTAGATCCATTACTTATAGGACTCATTTTCACACCCTCATATATTTTCTAAGGAAAAAGGAGATACGATGATACTCACTGACAACAAGAGTACGAGGGGTTGCAATTGGACCACACTTATACATCTTTCATAAGTGTGTGCCATATAGATGGTAACACTATTTACAATTATGGAAATAAGAAGATTAAACAGTTTAACTACCTTTCAAATCGTGGATTTCATCTCTCAAAGCGTACATGTTCAATTGTATTCAGTTTTCCTCACTAGAATGTTGATATGACGTAGTATAGAATATATTTTACTTACATACTCTCGATCTATCCCTAATGTTACTTACACTGTTAGAGAAGGCAGAAAAAAATATTCACCCATTGTGGATACAACTACATAAAGATAGCATTGACTAAGACTGTGATGTTTTGTGATATATGCACGTTAAATTTAATCTTGCCAATAAATTAATTAACAAAGAATTACGAGTTCATGTCACAAACATCTATACATCAATCATACATACTCTTCCTTCTAGTTGGTCACGTGCGAAAATCCATTGATTTTAAAGAAGTAATACTGAATGGATGGAGATCCGACACATTAAACATGTTTTAAAGTCTTATTATGAGATGGTACATATATATATATATATATATATATATATATATATAGTCATAAACATGATTAGTTAGCCGTAGACATGTTGACGCTTATATTTTTATTGTAGGTAATGTCGAATGACAATAGAGATAACATACCATATGATGACAAGACACATCTTGGATTCTCATCTCTTGTAACCCAACCTCGATTCTTATCACCATTGGGTGAACAATTCTGTTATCCGTTAATGTTTCACTCTACCAATCCTTCTATGAGTAGGCAACGAATGCCTATTAATCCAACACCCCACCCCCCGCTACTGACATCTCCCGTGTAAATGAGAAGAATACAATTGGATTATCCCTTCTCGGGCATAATTATACTGGCACTAAAATGATGTCCAGATATTTAAGTCTGAGCATTTATTGCTTGGTAAAATGCATGTGGGATTCGGGGAAATAGATAAGCCGGAGCAAAGTTGATCAAGCCATCAAAGACGACATTTTTTATCAACCTCGTAAGAGTTTTTCATTCCCTGATTGTTCAAAACAAAAGGTTCTTTCCCGGGTTACTGAACAAATGAGAACATGTCGAAGAAACCTTTGGCAGAGACATTTCTCGAAGGAGACATCAAGCTCTGTCATATTGTCTATGAAAGACAAAGTCCCTGTGAATGTTGAAATGCCGATCGATTAATGGAATAACTTTTTTAAAAATGAGACGGCGAATAAAAAGCTAGTCTAGAGGGAGAAAAATAAACAAAACAGAGTGAATAAAGTTGATGCCCACATGCTGGGGTCTAAATCATATGAATATTTGAGGAGTGAATGGTTAGTAAGGACAAGGGCAGTCCAGATTCCGGTCGAAAACCTAATTGGGTAACTTTTATATGTATGCTCGGCTTGATAAAAATAATGAATTTCCACCACACTTAGCTCCAACTCTGGTGAGTATGACCACTTATTTATTTATACATATACGCGTTATATAAAATAATATTAAAATCATAAGACTAAATATAATTTCACCCAATAAGAATCGAACGAAGCCATTAGCAATCACTCCACTTCGAGCCCTTATGATGGCATTGAAGATGATGCCATTACTCGGACCTTTAGAAAGGACAAAAGAGGGATGACGAGAGGTTTCAGGTCACATATGTCGAAAACCAAATTACAAAACACTGCACCTCTCTTGGATATTATCTCTTCGGCGAGGAATCGCATCTTGAGCCAATAAGTCAGTCCAAGATAGATGGGGGTGTGCAAGAGATTAAGAGTAACTTGGGAATGTTGTCAAGTGAAATCGGGCGCTTTTTGTCCATATTTACTCAAAGTTTTTGGACCCATATACCTCCTTAAGGTTACCCCTACCATCCTTATTAAGGTTTCCCCCATCCTCCATCTCAAGGATTCCCCTCCTAAGTACTACCTCTTGAAACATTCCCCTCCCCGGCGCCTCCTCTTGCCACATTCCCCTCCTAAATTCCTCCTCTTGCCACAGTCCTTGGATCATCGTCATCCACTCACGGTGACTATGGCTATCAGTACTATATAAGGACTGGACAATACCGGGATTATTGCCCAATGCACAATTATTTCCTTGTATGTCGGAACTTTTGTTCTCTATCGCCCGTATTTGGGTGAGGCTCAGATACTTCTTGATAATATATACACCTATCGCGGAGAAGATCCTGTGCACGTTGATAGCGGAGAATGGCCCTTACTGAAATACTATCAAATTTTTTTATCACTTGGCTAGTTCATTTGTTGGTCAAGATTAGGCGATGAACCATGTTTAATTTGAGAACAGGTTGTAATATTTTATTTATTTAAGTTATTTTAAGTGTGTGAGTTACCACGTTCATGATTGTAAGTCATTAGTTTCTATTTGTAAATCTCCACCGTAATGCATTTGGTATTCAATTTAGCCCGAGATTTTTTCTCGTTAATGAGTTTTTTCATTCTACGACTTTGTGTTGTGTGATTGTTTGTACCTATTTCGCGCTTATATTAATCACCTAATATTAAAGATAAATATGGTGGAATATAATTAGTAAAACATTTTGTTATATATATATATATATATATATATATATATATATATATATATATATATATATTCTTATTTGTTCCCACGAGGAAGTGGAATAGGAAAAGATTTCCTTTATTACAACAATTATTTTAATTTAGGTACCCTCACTGCATCTTGGACTCGAGTACACGCACTCTCTCTATGCACAAGAAAATATTCCCATGCAAACATTGTTAAAGACTCTTAATAAAACACCAAGAGTTGACTTGTAAATAGGGATATTTGTCCCTTGTGAGGAGCATGTTTTGTTGAATAGAGAGAGCATTACTTTATGTATATTCTATTAATCTGTATTAATAAATAACAGCACCCTAATAAAAGTAGGAATTGGAATTATATTCTAAAAGTCGTGATTCATTAGTGATTTTTTTTGTGTCCATTTGTCGGGAATATTTAGGGGCAATGTTTGCATCTTATAATTATTTAATATTGGCACATAGATGTCTTTTATTCTAAGTAATAGATGATATTAGTTGTAGATTTTATCTTACACACTGAAGATCAAATCATTGATTCTTGTAGAATATATATATGGTTCACGGTCTTAGATAGAGATGGATACACCATCAGTAGGATCACAACACAATATTTTAGTAGCTTTCTCTTAACTATGGGAAATAATTTGTTTTCCTATTGATATTCTAGTAAACTTTGTGTGTAATGAACATGATCATCTTGATATAATTATCTTTATATTTACTGTATACACCCCATCCTAGTAACCTGCAAACACCTCTTTAAGTCTCTAACACCATACCTTTTACCCTTGGGACTCCAAGTCCTACTCCAAACCCTAAACCAGAGGCCACCAGTCACTTTTGAGATCCTTTTAACTTTGGTCAACTCTTGTAATCAAGAGTACATCAATAAACCTTCACAACTCTCTAAATACAATTTCCAACGGTCCATACCATGCATAAATCGGCCTTATGGTTCACGTGTACTTGCCTTTTTACTCAAAACTATGAACTAGAGTCTACTGGGTGCTTTCGATCTCCATTTGACTTTATTCAACTCTCATAATTTAGATTAGATCAATGTAATTTCATAGGGCTCTGAATATCCTCTCCAACGGTCCATACCGTGCACAAATCAACCTTACGATTTGCATGTACTTACCTTTTTACTTTGAAACCCTAACATAGATTTTGTTCAACTATCGGACTGAGATTAGATTTATTAACTCTTATAGGGATCTGAATACCCTTTTTAATGGTCCCGTCCGTGCATGATTCGGACTTACGGTTTGCATTTTATACCCATTTTACTAAAAAAGTTCCTTTTGAACTGCCTGTAGGCAACTCTGCCTTTGCCTATCGGCAGAGGGGTATTTTGCATAGCCAGCAAGCCAGGGGGTATGTCGTTAGGTAGGCCTAGGTCTATGATATTTGGTAGAGCCCCTAACCCTAAAATTTTACTATTTAAGGAGGCCATGACCTCATTCCCAAGGACTCCTTTTTCGAGACGCCCATGCCTCGAAATCAGAGTCATCTTTCAAAAAACATCATTTTCCAAACATTCTCTCCATCTTTCGTTACATCACTTTCACCCCACCTTTGACATCCATTTGACCATCACTTCACCACTACTCCACCACCATAAAAATCAGCCCACTTCACCTCAAAAATCAGTAGCAAAGTTCCATACAAAGTTTACTTTTTTCTTTTGAAAGATAATTTAATTAGTGTCATTTATCGCACTTTCTTTATTCTTACCATATTTTTTACTTTATATAACTTTATCACTCTAAATAATATCTTCTTAGTACTCATATAAACAAAATATGGTTTTACAAACCTAAAAAATCCAAAACCAGGGTTTTAATGTTTAAAATCCAAATTAGAATTTCCCTCCCCCTTTCCACACTTTCTACAATTTTACACATTTTCCAACAAAGTAAAGAAAATTTTACTTTTGGGATTATGAGTTAAATCTCACCCTTGTGTGTTACCGAACTACGTGAACTTTGATGCCGTTTTTGTCTACGTTGGTATCTCGAGTCTTCCTCAAGATTATAGCCCTCTTTTCTTATTTTGTTCTCACTTTTATCACTCTCTCTCTCTCTCTCTCTCTCTCTCTCTCTCTCTCACACACACACACACACACACACACACACACACACACACATATATATATATATATATATATATATATATATATATATTCCTAGCAACCCCATCAGACATGCATATTCACTTCCACATAGTGAATCATGCATATTCTAGGGTTTTGTTTCCTTTTCTCCCCCTTTCTATATTTTTCTACATGTGTATATGTGCCTCTATTTGTATATTATTCTTACTCTCATACTTAAATGTTGTATATGTGCCTTGTTCATATCATGATGTCTATATCCTTCTCTCCACTATGATCCTTTCCTCATTATATGTATATACTACTTGTTCTATCACAATCTTTATGCTTTATCCACTTGTGTATAATTTCCATATTTTACCTAATTTACTTACACTTGCACATGATCCATATCACTTGTAGATATCCATGCTTAGTTTCATTAGCATCCATTTCCACATTTTTCCCACTCGTATATATCCACATATTTTCTTTAGTCACAATTATTCACATGTCACCCTCACTTTGCATATATTTTCCACTCACTTGTGTATATTCACACACCTTACACTTTTTATATGCCATCACGCTTTATATACTCTCCATGCTTCATGTATATACTTTCTAGTTTTACTCTTCATGTTTATCCCCTCATCTCATATTACCCTTATATATTCTATGATCTCCCTTGTAGTAGTAGTATTTCTCTTGCTTAGCATACATAAAACTCTCCATAAAATTCTAATTAAAACTCATGCATTCTTGCATATTACGTCACTTGATAATTAAACTTTGACCAAAATTTTATCCCGTACTAGGGGATCACTTCGAGACGGGTGTTAGTTCTATGAGGCACGGTTAACCTAAGTGATATGATTACACCTTCCATTATCTTAGTACCTTCGGCGTATATCGAATGGTTCCCCCTGCAAACTCACGATGATATGTATATAGCAGGGAACTCGTTCACGTACGTCGAGTATATCGAATTCTCTTTTACACTTACCATCTCCATGAGGTATACCGTAAGGCAATTCACGTTTACTCAGGTATATCAAATAGCTTTTCCACATGTATCGATGAATGATTGCCCTTATAGGCAAGAGGTATATCGTGGAAGTCATGCCAAAGGGGGTAACCTTTCCACTAACCTCCCAATGTATCAACCTCATATAGGCATCTTTCTTAGGACTCTCATACCTAGTTTGCCAATTTTAATGCGAAACTCGGTCGAAATTTTAGGTCATCTTGCCGCCGTGATTTTTCACTATTTTGCCTATTTTTAAAAGCAGAACCCTGTCCGTGAGTGTGGAAACATGCTAAACCTTGTCTTGCATGACATATAATATATTTTTCCAAGCTCGAGTCTTGTCGAACATTTCACTTACACCCTAGGTGGAACATAATATAAGTGAAACCTAATAATAATAATATCTGCACTGGGGAATTTCCCCCTTCTCCCCTTTTTAAAATACCAAAAATATTTTCTCCTTTGTTCAAAAAAATAATACCAAAAATATTATTTTTCCTTTAGAATAAGCATAAAAATCCTTTTTCTCTCTCAAATCCAATCACATACCCCAGTTCTTTCCTGGCTCCCTATTGGCTCAAATCCGCCATAAAGCCACTTCAGGGTTTTATCACATCCTCTGCTACCTCCATGGAATTTGAATAGTCCATATGAAGACTTTTTATGGAAAATGTGGTATAAAAAAATATCACAATAAATGATCTACGAAGAACAATCACAATCAAACAAGAAAGCATATAATTGCACACATAATACAACTATGTACGTGGTTGGGCAACTTGCCTACGTCCACGTAGAAGTCTATTATTTTATTATGTATCTCTCAATATGCTCGGTTACATGCCCCTATGCCTTGGGCCAGGGGTTACAATATATAAATGTAGAATTTTAGTTGTTCAAGTAACTCCACAACATCCATGATGATCCATGAATCCCTTGAATATATCCACGAGATTATAGGGGATTACTTAGTTTTGGGGTGGTGTGGACTGCACATACTCGTATCTTATTCCCATGATTTGGGCCGAGAAACTTTCTAGATTTGTTGGTCCAGGTTGGCTACTCTCGTGGGCTGAGAATAAAATTGGTCCCCACAATTGCCCCTAAAATCTTTGGGCCATTGCTTGGGCCGATGGATTTTAAATGTGGTTAAGGATGCATCACCGTCTGTAGTGGTATACTCGTAATTTGCTGAAATGGGAAGAGTGTGCATTTCTTTATGTAAGATATTGAAGCACCAAATCTTTCTCGAGAAGTGTAAAGCATCATTTGAGTGTTTGAAATTGGTTTGTCAAAAACTTAACCGTTAGTTCATTGTATTTGGTCATTCTGGCGCATAATGTGTTCTTAGGCTTCATTCTTTACTTTTGCTCTTCAAAATCAAGACTTTCTCATATTTCCAAGACTCCTCTATCTCGTAAGTTCCATCTTTGTTCTTTTTATTCTTCTATTTGTCTTCTGTGAATCGTTCTTCTACTGTAGCTAGGGTTTTTGTGTTTTTTCTCATGGCGATGCTTGATAATAAGTGTTTTCCTGAGTTTAGAAAATGTTACAATATTCCTGATTGGGTAGACATAGAGTGTACTTCAGTCCCCATAAATGTTCACGATCTAGAAGATGGTCACTCGATTCACATTCTGTTGGTTTCCCAAGGGGGTTTAACATTTCCCCCTAATCCTCTACATTTTTTCCAATACTTCAACATAGTTCCTGCTCAATATTCTACAAATGTGTGGAGGATTGTTAATGGAGTTCATAGGATAAACCAACTTTATGGAACCAAATTAGGATTAGCTGAAATCTTCTATTGTTATACTTTTTCTCGCACCAGTGTGGGTCTTTTTTACTTGAAAGCGAGAAGTCCTAATAGGGTGTTGGTAGTAAATCTACATGATTCCCATAAAAACTATTGGTATGAAGGTTTTATTGCTAGAAATTGGCAATATCCTCCGTATTTAGGGGGCATAAAGTACAGGGAACCTCGGATCCTAACCTTTGGGGAGGAATACATAGGTTATTATCACCATCTCTGTTTTATTGTTTATTTGCCCTCCTTTGTGTACTTTCCCTCTGATATTTCCTTCCTTTTTCTTTTATAGTAAAAGCCAAGAATCAGGAGCCTGCTCCTCGCGAAATCTGAGTTGCTGAACTTTTGAAAGCTTAAAGGATAAGAGACACTATTACTGAGGTGGAACATCCTCGGTCTGCTGCATTCTTACTGGAATACAGGAACACCACCTCTTACTTTATTGCTCACCTAGTAGACATAATTCCTCATCTAGACGTTCCAGAAGAAGGCATTGGTGGTACTTCTGAACCTATTGAGTTAGAGGATAAGGAACAAAGTATCTCGAGAGAGGATCTAGAAGGAAGTGGTGAAAGTGGGAGTAGCGAGGAAGAGTCCAGTGAGTAGGAGTTAAGTGAGGAAGAGTTGTCCCCTTAGAGGAGAAGAAATCGGATCCCAGATGATGATGATGATGATCTGCTATTCAATAGGATGAATTTCCTTAAGCAGAAGGCTGGAGACTCTATTGGTAGTTCTAAGATAGTGGTTCAGGATAAAGAGGTGGAGAGAAAGAAGAGAGAAGAGGAGGAGAAGCGAGAGAGAGAGAGAGAGAGAGAGAGAAGAGAGAAAAAAAAGTAGAAAAGAGAATGGCACAGGCCTTAAAGGTCTCGATAGTGACTTCTGTTATTGCTGTTGAGGGGGCCTCAGTGGCTACTGATCCTCAACTTACCCCTCTGCTGCTGAAGAAAGCAGTGCTCGTGGCTGATTGCGAGCGCTCATCGAGCATGGGGGGAGACCAGTTAGACTTTAAATCTGCCCAAGGGCTTGCTTTGGTGAGTACTCCTTTATCTACACTTCTTTGTTCTTTATTTTCCTCTAACATCTCGTGTTTAACCTATGTTTCTTCTATTTTGTAGTTTGTCTCTGACTATACTGTGTTGCTCTCTGGTCGAGCTGAGCTGTCGAGGAGAAACTCAAAGTTGTACAAAGCTCTAAAGTCTTCTGAGAAGTCTCTGGCTGACATGAAGGCTACCTTTGACAAGGAGAGGGGAAAGTTTGCTAAGGAGCTGTCCAACCTCCGAGAAGCCTATAGTGTTGCGATTGCAGATAAGTTAGCAGTGGCAGAGGCGAATAAGGAGTTGGTCGTGAAGGTGAAGCAGCTAGAGGAGGAAGCAGTGACCATTCGAGAGAGCCAATATAATGAAGGTTAGAAGGCGGCGTACGATGACGCCGAGCGCCAGATTTCTTATCTTCGGTGAGCATGCTTCAAACAAGGCTGGGAGCAAGCCTTAATTGCTGTCGGGGTTGCTACTGATTTCCCTTTTTTCTCCCAACATCATCCTAACCGTAATCCTGTTGAGGTATCTCCGTCTTACCAACCCGATGCTCAGGATGGCATAGAGCCCCTTACCTGCACTATGAGAGCTGCATTGGTCAATCCAAAGGGGGTCATTGTTCCAGCTGGAGAGGCTGCCTCAAGTGCTGGTGAAGGCGAGGTTGCCATTGACTAAGCTACTGACAAGGGGAAGGGGAGCTCCATGTCTGACTAGGTTGAGGCCTCCTAGGAATTTAGGCTCTGTTCTTATTTTGTTTATCTGTTGTACTTTTGCTTCTTTCTTTTATTTGCACTGGCCTATGCCTTTTGATTAAATTAAAAGCAATTTTTTTTTATTCCATTACTGATTCTTGCTACCTTTGTTGCTTGTTTGTTTGGTTGTAGCTCATTGATTTAGATGATTATATTCCTGCTAATTCCCGTCTAGGAGAGATTCTTGGTCCGAATGTAAGAGCTCAAGCGTACCGAGATTTTGTAAGGATCTTTAAATCCCTGAGGGTGAGAAACCAAGCATACAAAGATTAATCTTAGGTAGTTGCTAAGCTCAAGGATAAACCAGAGGAGATGGAGGGAATTGGTGCCTCTATGTAGGTGGAGATGGACTCCTTAAAAGCAAAACTTCTGGATGCATCTAAAATCAACTAGTTGGGGGAGTTATTTCAAAGAGATAATGATGCTTTGAGAAGAGAAATTTCTCGTCTCAAAGAAAACACTCCATCTGGTCCTCTTTTAGTGCTGCGAGGATCCTCCTCCTCATCTGCTATAATTGCTCAAACTGATAATCACGCTTCCAGGAGGGAGATTGTCGAGCTAAAATAAGACGTTCAGTGAGCTTATGTGATCACTGGTAGTCTCCAAAGGGGCGTCACACAATTAAGACATTTATTTCGAAAGGGTCCTCGACAGGTCTGGGCTGATGGTTATGTCCAAGGTTGGATAGATGCCCTAGCAAGATTGAAAGAGGACAAATAACTTGATTTTTCTAAGCGATGGCTAACCATTCTTAAGGAATTGAATTTTTCTAAGGAATTTGTCTTATGGTATAAATATCAGACCGTTCGCTCATATGCTGTGTGATATCTCTTCTCGAGAGACGATCGTTGGATCCTAATAGATGTTATTCTTGTGGAGTTTCTAGATCCATGCCCAGAGGGCATTGAAGAAGATTTAGTTCCTCATCCTGATGATGGTCGAAGAGCTCGAGTAACATACTACCTTGCTCTTCGTGTTGGGTCATCATTGGTCTTTAAGTATTTCTTGGTCTTTTGATGTAAATGTAACCATATGATTCTTACTGGTAGATACAACTGATTATTTATGTCTTGAGCATTTGCTAACTAAACATGTGTTAGCCTTATTTGTTGACATCAGTGTTTGACAAAAAAAAAGTACTTAAAAGATCTGATTATAGTGTGAATGATTAGTACAAAAACTTTTAATCATTTTGGGCTTTTTGACCGACTAAATGATGTTGAGTTTTTGTTATTTCGTGTTTGAACATTCTCCCAGTCCAATATGCCGTAGCCATATCGTTCCGTCCACTTTAGTTTTTAGGTTATGTCGTCACACTTCCTTATGCATAAGTAGGGAGATGGCGAGAACATGCCTGGTTAATGGGACATCCGCCCGAACATTATTTTTCAACCAACCTAAGTTAGCGACCAACCTAAGTTAGAGACAAACCTTGAGTTTGCTTTATTGCCTAAGGATCCCCTGTAGGTCTTTTATTATTACCGGAGAAACTCAAGAGGCCAGTTGTGTTTTCAACAGATACTTGAGGAAGGTTAATCGTAAACCTTGCTTCATATATTTTAACTTAGAATGGCATAAGTCTAGCACACTATTGTAACCATAGGAGTTTCATTCCTTGGCTGGAGCAAGTTGATCACCTTGTTGTAATCCCAAAATTTTGTTATGTTTTGAGGGGAGCATACTTCTTAGAAATGATGCATATTGAGAATCGATCAATAGATATTAAAAAACCAAGATGTTTAGAATGAGTGAACCAATCGACCTTTATTGATAGAAATGATAAATAAAAGGCAACATTAGTCTGTAAATAAAAATTTGCCTAACCTAATGATGTTGAAAAACAAAAGATATAGAAGTCTAGAAGTTGAACTTCTTAAGGTTGCATTCATTCTAGGCTCTTGGTATCTCCCTGCCCTCCAGAGTTTCCAAGTGAAATGCTCCCTGTAGGTCGTCCCTTATTATCTTGAAAGGTTCTTCCTAATTTGGTCCCAACTTGCTCTCTGATGGTCTTACAGCACTGCCGAGGACTTTCCTTAGGACGTAATCCCATATTAGAAATTTCTTCGAATTGACTTTTCGGTTGTATTGCTTGGCCAGTTATTGTTGGTAAGATGCCAACTTAACTAGTACCAGTTCTCGTCGCTCATTAGCTAAGTCAAGTTCAGTGAGTAGTGATTCATCGTTGAGGTCTTGGTAAACCAAAATGGTTCTTATAGTAGGGAGCCCTGCTTCTAATGGGATAACTGCCTCCATTCCATAGGCAAGCGCTAAGGGGCTTCTCCCGTTACTCTCCTGGGAGTTGTATAATAAGCTCATAAAATGTGGGATAGTTCGTTTGCATAGGCACCTTTGACTCTTTTGAGTCTTATTTTTAGTCCAATAATCATTATCTTATTGGAAGTTTCAGCTTGCCCGTTGCTCTGGGGATACACTACAGAACTAAAGTGGTCCTTAATGCCATGCTCGTCATAAAATCCTTGAAAGAAGCCACTTTCAAACTAGGTGCCGTTATCAGTAATGATCGTTCTTTGTGTCCAAAGTGGGTGATGACGATCTTCTATATGAACCTCATCATATCGGAGTCCCGGATGATTGCGAGTGGTTCTACCTATACCCATTTGGTGAAGTAGTTAGTGCCGACCAACAGATACTTGCGATTTCCAGATGCGGTAGGCAGAGGCTCTACAATATCGAAGCCCCACTGGGCCAAAGTCCATGGGTTGGTTAATGATTTGAGGTCGCTAGCTGGTTGGTGGACCATAGGGGAGTGCTTATGGCACTTTTCACACTTGTGAATGTAAACTCCGGCATCCTTCTACATATACGACCACCAGTATCCTTCTTTATTGGCTCGAAAAGCCAATGATCTTCCTGTTGCATGACTCCCATAAATTCCTTCATCTTCTGGGTGAACGCACTGGAGGTAGGGGTCAGTGAAAGAATTTTTATAGAGTTTTACCTCAAGAGATAAGTAAAAGCGAGCAGCCTTGACTCTTATCTGGTGCGTCGATCTCTTGTCGCCTGGAAGTGTGTCTCTTCGTAGACAAGTTGTGATGTGATCCATAAAACTAGGTGCCTTCTCTATGTAGAGGACTTGCTCTAGGATTGACTGGTTGATGCTTGGTTATGCGAGGAATTCCATCTCAATGGTTCTCCTTAAATTGGAGTCAATGGCGGAGCTTAGAGAGGTTAAGGCATCGGCGTGACTGTTCTGTCCCCTGGGGAACTGCTGAACATCAACTTTATTAAACTTTTCAATAAGTCCCCTTACAACAGCGAGGTAAGCTTCCATTCTCTCATCCTTGGCACTGAAGTGTACACTTATTTGATTGGACACTAGATTTGAATTGCCAAATAGTCGTAGGCATTTTGCCCCTAGCAATTGTGCTTTGCATAGGCTGACAATCAGTGCTTCATATTTTGCTTTGTTGTCGGAGGCTTTAAATCCTAGCTGGATCCCTTGTTCGAGCACAGTCTTTTCTGCGGTAACTAATACAATGCCTACTCCTCCCCCTGGAGTTGAAGGCTCCGTCAACATAAAGTTTCCATTCGAAGGATTTTTCTTCCTCTTCTGTTGGCTACTTAATTTTTAACTGGGCAGTAAGTTGATTCCCCATGAACTCAACAATAAAATCTGCTAGAATTTTCCCCTTAATTTCTATTCTTGGTTGAAATTGGATATCGAATCTTCCAAGCTTTACCGACCACTTTGACAGTCGTCCGGAGAGATCAACTTTCCTCAGAATAACTTTGAGGGGATGTGAGGTGATCGCGATGATGGAATGAGCCTCAAAGTAATACGTTGTCTTCCTCGAGTCTACCACTAAGCCATAGGTGAGCATTTTCAGGGGAAAATAATGTTGCTCGGCATCTAGAAGCATCATACTTGCATAGTAGATCGGGTGTTGGCCTCCTTCCTTCTCTCATACCAAGGAGAAGCTCATAACATGGTCTTCCATGACAAGATAAAGGTATAAAGGGTCAACTTCTCTTGGAATCACCAATAAGGGTGGCTTGCTGAGGTAAGACTTGAGTTCTTTAAGGGCTTTGGAGCAGTCGTCGTTCCATACTAGGCCCTTATCTTTTTTCAACAGCTAGAAGAACGATCGATAACGCTCCAAAGATTTAGAGATGAAGAGATTGAGTGCGGCGAGCATACCAATAAGATTATGGACATCTCTTATCGTCTGAAAGGGATGGACTCTTTTGATGGCATCGATCTGATTAGGGTTGGCTTCAATCCCTCTTTTACTGACCATATATCCTAGGAACTTTCCCGACTGCACACCCAATGAACACTTGCTAGCATTAAGTTTCATCCGGTATTTCCTGGGGATCTCAAAGGTTCATACTAGGTCTGAGAGACGGTCTCCCTTGAGCTTACTTTTGACGAGCTTATCGTCGATTTATACCTCCATTGTTTCTCCCATTTGCTTATTGAACATTCTGATGACCAGCCGCTGATTAGTCGCTCTTGTATTATTGAGGCCGAATGACATGACTTTGTAACAATATAACCTAATAGGAGTTATGAAGGAGGTCTTATCTTGGTATGGATCATAAAGTGGTATATGATGGTATCCGGAGTAAGCCTTCAGAAAGCTAATTCTTTCATGTGTTGCAGTGGCGTCGACCAACTGATCTATCTTTGGGAGAGGAAAACTATCTTTCGAACAAGCCTTATTGAGGTCAGTAAAGTCAATACATACTCTCCAACTCCCGTTAATTTTATGTACGATGACTGGGTTGGATAGAAATTTAGGGAATTTAACTTCCTGAATGGAACCTGTATCCAGTTTTTTTCCCACTTCTTTCTCTATTGCCTTCGCCTTTTCTAGGGCTGTTCTATGAGCCTTCTGAGTGATTGGTTTGAAACCTGGATCGACGTGTCATCGATGGCATGCCATATTGGGATCTATCCCAGTCAACTCATACGGTTCCCAAGAGAAAATATCCAGATTGCTCCGGAAGAGCATGGTTAATTCCTTCTTTTCTCGGTCGGTGAGAGAGGTACCGATAAAAAATTTCCTTTCAGGTGAGTTGCCTTCAGCTGTAACTTCTTCTAGGTGTTCGAGAATCCTACTTGTGGGGTGGACCCTAGTTTCCTCCACCCCTAGTTGATCGTATTGTAATTTCTATTTGGAAGTCAATACCCCTTCTTGGGCTTCCTCCTGGACTTTCCTCTCGTCTCTCGTGCTTGGGGCGGATCGCTGCAATTAAGCATTTTCTAGCCATAGATTGATCGCTATGAATCTTGACCACCCCATTATTTGTATTGCACTTGAGTTTTTGATGATATGAGAATGGTACGGCCTTCATAGTATGGAACCATCCTCTGCCCAGGATGTCGTTATAAAGGGATTCAAATCTACTACCAAAAACTCGATCATCTTTGAAATACTTCCCGCCCTGACTAGTAGGACTATCTTTCCCAATGGTATGCTTATCCTTCCTATAATGCCGACCAATGGACGATATCCTATTTGAGGTCGGGTATATTCAATTTTAATTTGTGGAACAAGTCTAAGTACATCACTTCAGAAGAGCTACCTTGGTCGACGAGTAAGCTGTCGATGTCCCAATTAGTTATCTTGAGTGTGATCACCAATGCATCATGATGTGGGGTTCTTACTCTAACTAAGTCATCTTCAGTAAACAAAATGTGTTTGTTGTTGTCGATGTCTTCTGGTCGTCGATGCTTTTCGACATGAGTCTTGGTAGGGTCTATTTGAAATGCTTGCATAACGGCAGTAAGCTTCTTAACTTCCATCCGAACAATATTTCCTTATACTTTCTTAAGGTATGATTGCCCATGAATTACTGCGAACTCGTGTACCATATCGTCCTCGAGGATGTTGTCTAGCTTCTGGTCACCATTAGCTGTGACCTTATTTGCCTTCTTGTCAATGAACTCTTTGAGATGACTAACTTGGGCCAGTTCCTCGAGATAAGATTTGAGTGCTTTGCAGTGTTTAGTGATATGGCCACCTTCTTTATAGAATGCAAACCTCAGTGAATTATTACGCTTAGTTGTATCTCCTCTCATCTTCTTAGGCCATTTTACAAATGGCTTTTCCTTCATCTTAAAGAGGATTTTGTATATCGATTTCTTGAATACTGTGTTAACAGCCTGGAATGCTTTTGAGGGGGTCATTCTTGTTGCCATTTTTTAAACCATTCCTTCCCCTATTCTTGATTCCTTTCTTTTGGGAATCATTCTTCTCTGTCCCTTTATTTGTCTTCGCGCAACCATTGTCCCCTGCACTAAGATGGATTACATCTTCGACTTTGGAGTATTTTTAATTATGGGTCATCAGGTCGACAATGGAGTTAACCTCCTTCTGAGTTAGGGATTGGTGTAATAAAGAAGTGCTTTGCAGTCCGATCTTGAAGGATGCTACGACAACCTACTCTGAGCATTCCTTAATTTCATTAAAAATCTCCCAGTACCTCTTGGAATATTCCTAAGGTTCTCCTATGGTTTATTCTTCATTATGAGCAGAGCATCCATCCGCTTGGGGTGGGAGCTGTTGGTTATAAAGTGAGCTATGAATAATTCAGCTAGAGCCTTAAAGCTCCTGATAGACCTATGTGGAAGCCTCTCAAACCAATTATGCGCCACATCGTACAGATTGGAAGGAAAGATGCAACACATCAACGCGTTGTTGGGGCTCCACAAGGTCATGGCCTACCTGTACTACCGGATATGATCGATAAGGTTAGTTTTCCCATCATAGATCCTTAAACTAGGGATTGCGAATTTCTTGGGGGGGCTCCTCTTCTTTTATTTCCCCTGAAAAAGGGACTTCATCTGAGTGTTAATAACTCTTCTGGTTAGCTCTCGTGTGGATCTATCTCCTCGGTGGGTTGGGTGTTGATCCATCTCCCTACAAATCAAGCTCCTAATTTCATCATTTGGTTAACCAGGACTCCCACTGCGTCAAGCTAGATGTAATCATTCTGATAAAAAATCCTCTGACTTGTTCCTCTAAATTATCGCGCATGGGGCTCCTTCCATGACTGTGAGAATCACTCACCTGAGGGCTAAGAGTCCGCTCATAGCGTTATATTGTATTTATGTAAAGATCTCTCTCCATTATTTCTAGTCACCTTTTTTGGCAAGCATTATCCTCTTTCTGGCAACACATGGCTTCTTCTTTTTCTCTAAGTCTGGCCTCATAGGCATCGACCAACCTGGAAATCTGCATGTACCTTGGTGGTTCATGACTCTCTTCAGAAGGCTGCCTTTTCTGGTGAAGCCTTGGATTTGGTTGGTGAATTTCAGACCTCACCCTAGGAGGGGAAGGTTATTCCTGAACATATCCGACTTGAGTTATGTTTTTGTTGTGGTGATACATTGAGGGCTTTCAGTTAGTGAGTGTTCTCGTAGGAATAACAGTCATTCCCACAGACGGTGCCAATTGTGGTATAAAAAATATCACAATAAAGGATCTATGAAGAACAATCACAAATAAGAAGGCATATAATTTCACACACAACACAACTATATACGTGCTTTGGTAACTTACCTATGTCCACGAAGAGGTATACTATTTTATTAAATATCTCTCAATATGCTCGGTTACATGCCCCTATGGCCCGGGTCAGGGGTTACAATATATAGATGTAGAATTTCAGTTGTTCAAGTAACTTGATGACATCCATGATGATCCATGAATCCCTTGAATATCTCCACGAGGTTATAATGGATTGACTTGGTTTTGGGGCAACGTGTACTTCACATACTCGTAGATTATTCCCATGATTTGGGTCGGGAAGCTTTCTAGATTTGTCGGGCCAGGTCGACTACTCTCGTGGGCTGAGAATAAAATTGATCCCTATAGGAAACTTAGATCACAATGCTAATGTTCAGATGATAATTTATCTCAGTGCCAAGATTGATAATCTCCAAGAAAAGGTCTAAGAGATGCAGTGAAATAGGGTTCAGACACCCAAGGTTATTAAACCTGACACCATCTTCCCCTATGCCATGGGTCCACAGGCACCGAAATAGATGTGGGTTCCAGAATAATATCAACATGCCCCATGTATCCCACCAACTAATGGGCCACCACCAACTCAGTTGTCGATGCCAAACCTCGCCCAGCCAGGGGCTAGTTTGGCAATACCTATTCTTATTGATCCCAAAGAGGAAGAATTGAACAAGGTTAAGGAATACCTTAGGTTGTTGTCCAAGAAGTTTGACCAAGTTAAGATCTGAGGGAACTATGAGGATTACACCCACATGCCTCCCTACCCAAAATCTCGATTGCCAGAGAAGTTCAAAATGCAAGACATCGAAAAGTTTGGTGGCATCAGACCTCCTATTGTACACCTTCGTAGTTATCACCGTGCTATGAATTTACTTGGAGCATTCGAAGAAATAATACAGCAGATGTTACAATACACTCTTTGTAGAAGGGTGTTATCAACATAAAAAAACAAACAAAATAAAAAATACTCTCTTATTAATGACACCCGAGGGGTACCCGCGAGGGTCACCAAGAAGCCCAAAAGCCATTGTAAAGTATCAGCGCCACTCCAAGCGTCAGCGCCGCTTCGAGTGTCGGCGCCTCGACAAGGGTCAGTGTCACTCCAAGGGGAAGATGCCCTGCCGCCACTACCGTGCAGCGTTGCGGAGGCTATGGATTGTTACCGCACCTTAGTGCGAGAAGGCGTAGCAGGACCTCACCACCTAAAAGGAGAAACCCCCACTGCAGCTGACAAAGCCAACCCAAAGTACTGTGAATTACACCAACGAGTGCAGCACTCTACCAAGGATTGTTACTACTTGAGAAGGATCATTGGTGAGCAGATGGCCAGTGGTACCTTGCAGATACCCCCTGCGGACGTTAACGAGAACCCACTTCCTGCGCATCACTTTGGCACCGCCAACATGGTAGTTGCCTACGACGAAGAAGCTGCAAGAAATCTTGTGAAGCGGGAGAGTGGCAAGCAGTTATGCGAGGAGTTAGAAAATCTATCACTGAGCAGACTTGAGCTAGAAAGAAAGCAAGAGGAGTGGTTCTTCACTCCGGAGCATGAAAGTGGGAGTGGGGAAGTGGAGGAAGTCACTCTCTCAGAAGGAGAGGTAGACGTCATCCTCGCTCTAGACGAGGGAGGGACCTCTGAAGCGGAGTATGTTTGCAGTGCCCAGACGTACGAGGTAGACTTAGATTTTGAATGTGAGGCCATAGCGAGGAGCCCCAAGTTCAAGTGGTTTTTCGACCAGATAGGGGTGAAGTACGACACGAGGGTGTCCATCACGAGGAAAGTCTTGGAGGCGGTGCAGCAGCAGGGAGACCCTTCGCTAAATTGGCAGGGGCCAATCGAAAGGATGATTAAGAAGTATACCTCTGAAGTGGTGATTTCAGAAGCGGATAGGGTGGTGCCCTACTTCCACAACCGCCCGTTGTACGTCACAGCTATAATTAATGGAGTCTCGTTTCCTAGGGCGTTGATGGATGGAGGAGCATCCATTAACATCATGCCCATCATTACATTATATGAAACAGGAATTGACCAGGAGAAGGTGGTTCCGGTACCGCTAGTAATTTCCGGATTCGACAACGCCAGAATGCAGTCAATTGGATACGTGAATGTGGGAATTAAGTTGGGAAATTTCACCTCCCACATCAAATTTCATGTTATTAACGCTGACACCAGCTACCAACTACTCATTGGAAGGGTATGGATGCACACTCATGGCGTAGTGCCTTCCACCTACCATCAATGCGTGAAGGCAAATATTAGAGGTACAAAGATAGTGATCAAGGCCACGCAGAGACCCTTCGCCGTTGAGGAGGCCCACCTGGTAGATGCTGCCTTTTACACCGAGTTGGACGAGGAAAGAAAAGTCTCTACAAGAAAGCTAGCCGGAATCAAGGTATCTGAGGGAAGGGTCCCGCAGAAAAAATCTGTTCATGACCGTCTAGGGGAGAGGATAATCCCCTATATGGCAAAAGGCAAGAGGAAAGTAGAAAAGGTAGCTAGACCCCCTCGAACTTGCAAGAAAGTGGTCTTACCCAATGGAAAAGTCATCTACCGTTTATAACGATCTGCGCGGGCGGTGTTCTGGGACGAGAGCATCGACCCGACGCTCGAGTGTTTTATTGTTGATGAATCCCATATTGTTGAGCATGTTAAAGAATCAGAAGAGGCGCCGGAGTGCATGCAAGACGGACCTAGAGAGAAGCTGTAAGAATTAGAGGAGATCAAGTTGGGGTTAGAAGAGGGCGAGAGAAGACCCATTCTAATTTCCAAGTGCCTGGAATCGAAGCAGAAGGAAGAGATCATTGATCTACTTAAGGAGTTCACTGATGTATTCGCTTGGAAGTACACGAAGATGCCAGGAATAGACGCAGAAGTGAGCTCTCATAGATTGAACATCCTTTCCAATGCCCTTCCGGTAAGGCAAGTCACACGCACATATAAAGCAGTTCTTGATTTGAAAATAAAGGCTGAGGTGGAGAAGTTGTTAGCGGCAGGGTTCATCAAGCCTATTCAACACCCCATATGGCTGTCCAGCATAGTGTCAGTGGCAAAGAAAGACAAGACCCAAATCAGAATCTGTGTAGACTTTCGCGACTTGAACAGGGCGTGTCCTAAGGATGAATTCCCACTACCCAGCATAGACAGCTTAGTGGATTCCACCGCGGGACATGAGATGTATAGCTTCATGGACGGGTATGTCGGATATAACCAGACTAAAATGGACCCCACCGACGCAGAGAAGACTTCCTTCCGCACACCGTTATGGAACTTCCACTATACAGTCATGCCTTTCGGATTGAAGAACGCTGGAGCCACATACCAGCGGACCATGATGGCAATTTTTCATGACTTATTTCATGATATACTAGAATTCTATGTGGATGATTTGGTGGTGAAGTCTAGGAAAGAAAACATGCACATTTAGGATCTCAGGAGAGTATTCGAGAGGTGTCGTCGGTATAAGATGAGAATGAACCCCTCAAAGTGTGCCTTTGGGGTTACTGCAGGGAAATTCTTAGGTTTTGTGGTAAATAGACAAGGAGTGCAAGTGGATGCAGAGAAGATGAAAGCCATTGTGATGATGCCACCGCCCAAGAGTCAGAGACAACTTGAGAGCTTCCTGGGAAAGGTATCCTACCTGAGGAGGTTTATACATGCGTTGGCAGAAGTAACTCATCCGTTCGCACCTCTACTAAAAGACAAAGCCAAGTGGGTTTGGGGAGAGAGGCAAGAGAGTGCGTTCAAGAAGATTAAAGGAATCCTAGCCTCTCCATCCACGATGATTCCCCTCGAAGCCAGAGCGCCGCTGCTGCTCTACCTCACTTCTACAGAGAGGTCGATAGGGGCCCTCTTGGCGCAAGAGAAGGAAGGAATGGAAAAGACGGTCTACTACCTGTCAAGAGTAATATTCGGAACATAATCGAGATACACAAGCGTTGAGAGGCACTACCTGGCGCTGGTATTTGTATCCCAGAAGTTGCGACACTACCTTCTAGCCTTCACCGTTCACATAGTCACCAAGTGTGATCCCATCAAGTACCTCCTCGCGCGGACTATACTCATGGGACGAGCAGTAAGGTGGTTTTTGATCTTGTCAGAATATGATCTAAAATGCGTAGTGCCTAAAGCCATTAAGAGCCAGGCAGTAGCATATCTGCTGGCCCACTTCCCGAGTGGGGTTTTTGAACCGCCTAGTGAAGAGCTACCCGGAGAAAGTTTCCAAGCATGCATGGCGGAGGAGGTGAAGAAGTGGTTTATGGAGTTTGATGGTTCTAGTTATCAAGGAACAGGTGGGGCCGGCGTCATACTGTCAGACGGGAAGGAGAAGATTACCCTCTCTTTCAAGTTAGATTTTAAATGCTCAAATAATGAAGCTGAGTATGAAGCCCTCATTCTAGGGATGTTGGAAGCACTCAGAAGAGGGATCAGGGTACTATGTATACGAGGGGACTCCAATCTGGTAGTAAGGCAGGTCAATGGAGAGTTTTCCCTTAAACATGCCAACCTAACGCCATACAGACACATCATCCAACGACTGCTCGGACAATTCTTGGAAGTAACTGTTGAGAGGCAGGCGCGAACGATGAACAGGCACCCTGACGCGCTCGCCACCATAGCCCAAAAGTTGGACATGAAGGAGTCAGAAGCAACCATCACAGTGAGGCGGAGAACAGTACCTACTACCGTAAAGTCCTTATTCCCAAGTAACGAGCCGGAAGATTGGAGGCGTCTGGTATAGAAGCAACTTGAAAACAGGGAAGGGATAATGAAAATATTAGAGTTAGCCAACTATCATGTGCTGCAGGGAACTCTCTACTTCAAGAGTCCTGGAGGGTTTCTGGCAAGGTAAGTAGGGGAGCAAGAAGACAAGGAGAGGTTAATAGAAATGCACCAGAAGCACTGTGGAGATACGGATACCCCCCTGTACAGACGATTGCAGCGAAGCGGGTATTTTTGGCCCACCATGAGCGTAGAAGCAGCCCGCTTGCAACAAAGTTGTTTAAAGTGCCAAGCTAATTTTGACCAGCCGACGGAGGCTAACTTCGTGGAAGCCTTCGAAGATTGGAGACAGCCGTACCTAGCATATCTAAAAGATGGGGAGCTGCCCGTCGAGAGAGCGGATGAAATTTACCTTAGAAAAAGGATAGCACGTTTCTACTTGGTCAAAGGAGAGTTATATAGGAAAGGGTACAATGAGAAGGCGCTAAGGTGCGTACCCAAAGAGGAAGTGGAAAGGGTACTGAAAGAAGCTCATGAGCCCTCCCACATGGGAGGCGCCAAGCTGTATGATCAACTGATGACGTTGGGATACTACTGGCCGACCATGGAGGCTGACTCCATTGGATATGTGAAAAAGTGTAGAGCATTCCAGGTGCATGGAAACATGGTGCACGCTCCCTCCGTCAGCCTACAAATCTTGGCAACCCCCTATCCCTTCCACACATGGGCGTTCGACCTGGTGGGTAAGATCGCCCCAGCATCTCACGCCAAGGCTTTTATCATTGTGGCTACAGAATTGTACACCAAATGGGCGGAGGCCATTCCTTTAAGGAGAGTCACTGCCCAAGTGGTAACCCAGTTTATAAAGGAGTATATCATATGTAGGTTTGGTATACCCAAAGTGATCCTAATGGATAATGGGAAGCAATTTGTATGCAAAGAGATGGCCCTCCTCACGGACAAGTATAAGATTGTTCATAATAGCTCAACCATATCCTACCCCAAGGGCAATGGCCAAGCAGAAGCCACTAATAAGAGCCTGATAAATATTTTGAAGAAAATGCTAGAAGACATGCCGGGAGCATGGGATGAGAAGTTGCCTATGGTGTTATGGGCCTACCGTACTTCGAAAAGAAAGCCAACAGGGTTCACTCCCTTCTCTCTAGTATATGGGACCGAAGCTGTCCTACCATTGGAACTGGCGGTACCTTCAGCTGGAATTTCTCTTAGCAATGGGATCATCCCAGACCCAAGGCATGTGCAACTAGAGGCGCTGGACGAGCACAGAGACAAGGCGAGAGAGAATTTTAAAGTCTACACTCAGCAACTGTCCAGGGCCTACGAAAACTTGGTTAAGCCTAGGGAATTCCTGGTGGGAGATCTAGTCCTACGAGCATCAACTCACCATCTCCGTAGCATGTCGGCATCAAAATTCAAACCTAACTGGGAAGGCCCTTTTGTTGTCAGAGGAGTGGGGAAGTCAGGCTACTGCCAAATATCAGAACCAGAGAGTGATTGCCTCCAGTCCATCAACTGCAAGTGGCTGAAGAGGTACTATGCTTAGTAACAACTAACAAGTTTTGTTTGTGTTTTGCATGTCTGTAATGGATGTCAAGGATTGCTCCTATACCAGAAAAGTTTTTTTGTAAATTTTTTTTAGAGCAATACTACACTGTAAACAACACACAAAGGTAAAGAAATGAAATAGCAACACTTTTGATCATTGTTGACATTTGCTCTGCTTGCTCATTTATACATACATATGCACTCCCTATTAAGTTAGAAGAGAGTACCAAAAAAAAAGATCAGGAACTTTGCTCACTACACTTGGGAGGTAGGTCCATCCTAAGAGAAAGTATACTGAGCAAAGTCCCCCAGACATAAATTAATATAGTTTTTTTTAATAATAAAATCAGGCTTCCGGAAAGGGGCAGGAGTCACCCTCCTCTCCAACCTAGCCTCTACAACTATAAGCAGTAATGTGCAAGAATTACCCCACAAAAAGGAGGGGCAACCCAAGAAAGTCACATGCCAACACCTCACAGCTACAAGAGGTGAATTTTCAAAAATATATAAAATATGATAATACATAACTTTTCATATCAATGCAAATACCCCGCAGTATATGGGGTAGCCACCAGTAGACTAAATGCTCACAGAAATTAGAGCAAGTCATATAAAAAAACACCCACAGTATAAAGGGAGAACAAAAGAAAAAGAAAGTGCAGAAGAAACAAAGTGTCTCATACAGGAATGATAAGTGATGTACACAAAGAATTCTGAGCACTACAAAGCAAGAAGTAGCCTATCGGCTAGAAACCACAAAAAATAAATCATCACGCGCGATGGCGCCAGCATATGACGGACCAGCCTCCCACAGAAACTCTTCCTCCAACCTGACGAATTTAGCCTCATCCTCCTCATCGCCAGACTCGAGTCTGGCAAGCTTCACCTGCAGTAGGGCGATCTGATTCCGGATCCTCATAGCCTCAGCGTGTCGTTGCTCAACCCCGGACTGCCAGGAAGTGTGAAACCTCACTATCTTTCGAAAAGGAACACTCAGAAAGGGGCGAACCCCTGCGTCAAGCCAATCCAAACAAAAATGATAGAACTGCTGTAAGTCGGGGAGAGCATCCAAGAATAGCAAGATGTAAGAGCTAGTCATCTTAGCAGGGGAGGTAGCCAAGAACTCATGAACATGGCTGGAAAGAGCCCTCGGGTTGAAGGCCGTAAGACTGTCAACCTGGAGTATACTCTGAGAAGTGAACGTCTCGGGATGGTGCTCCAAGATGAGATCCAAGAGCTGACGCTCATGTACCCTGAAGCGGCCTGGTAACTCCTCACGCCATAGCCTACTAGAAATAGTCACAGCATCCTCGGATCCATCATCGCCCTCGGAGTGGCGAGACCCCGCCTCAGAAGGAAGAAAAGAAGACTCCCCACCAGAATCAGCGTCACCGACTAAAGGAGTGAACTCAGAACTGTGATCTCCCTCCACAGTTGCTCCATTACCAGTCTCCACAGTTATTGGAGTACCCTCATACACCTAGAAACAATGAGACAAGGGTAAAATGAGAATGCTTGCACAGTATACGCAAGAAGAAAAGAGGGGAATAGTAAAAAAAGGGGGTATGCCAGTCTAATACCTCTCTCGCAGTTGCCCCACTGCCAGACTCCACAGTCACCGGAGTACTCTCATGCACCTGGAAACAATGAGACAAGGGTGAAATGAGAATGCTTGCACAGTATACGCAAGAAGAAAAGAGGGGAATAGTAAAAAGAGGGGGTATGCCAGTCTAATACCTCTCTCACAGTTGCCCCACTGCCATACTCCACAGTCATCGGAGTACTCTCATGAACCTGGAAACAATGAGACAAGGGTAAAATGAGAATGCTTGTACAGTATATGCAAGAAGAAAAGAGGGGAATAGTAAAAGAAGGAGGTATGCCAGTCTAATACCTCTCTCGCAGTGGCCCCACTGCCAGACTCCATAGTCATCGGAGTACTCTCATGCACCTGGAAACAATGAGACAAGGGTGAAATGAGAATGCTTGCACAGTATACGCAAGAAGGAGGAAAGTAGATACTCTTATACACGGCACTTGAACAACACCCTCCGTAACGGTCATAGAAGGAGGAGCACGGGCTCCCGTAGGGGCAACAACACTGATCGATGCTCCAGAAGGGGTTGCCTCAGCGACCAATGCTTCCGGAGAAGCTAACTCAACCTCAGGCACCTCCAGAAGAACAATCTCAGCGACAGAGGCCGCGAGGGGTAGGTGAGGCTGCGAGTGACAAGAAAGGGCGACAGGTAACAAATCAGTTATTCCATGAATAATAAATACCTCAATTAAAAAGAGGGTGAGGAAAGCTCCTCAAAAGGTCACCGTAGAGATAGCTACCTGAAGAGGCGCAACAGCAGGACAAATCGGCCCAAGTATAGGGGCTACCGAAGCGACAGTAGCAGGAGCCACACTCGAAATAGCGCCGAGGGATAACTGCAACGAAGTAAACAAAGGGGTTACGATAAATACACGCCAAATAGAGAAGAAATACATAGCTAAGGAAAAAAAAAGTACCTGAGCCCCATCCAAAGGGGAAGAGCAAAAAAGGACGGTCGGCGTAGTAGGGGCTGTACTGATAGCCTGCAAAGAATGAAAATACGTTGTTCATTGCATGTTTGAGGAAAAGGAGATCCCATTGCTTCAACAGAAAGGACTGACCTGAAGTGTGGGCTCACTGGTTGAGGCCACAGTAAATATTGGGCCACGAGAAATCGCCTGAACCAAGGGTCTACCGTCCATAGATACGCGGACCCTAGGGATAGAAATCCTCCCCGAAGAGGATAGGCCCGAGGCGATAATGTCAGGTAAGGGAGGAGCACCCCCTGAGAAGAAAGTCCAAAAGCCATTAGGACTCCTATTAAGAGGAAACAAATATTCAAAGGTAAAAAAAAAATACGTACCTCAGATGAAGAGGAGCCCAGGGGCTCAACTGTAGAAGTGCCCACCGCCGAGACAAAAGAAGATGATGTGGCAACGCCCGAAGACACAGCTCTCTACGCATGATAAATGGGTAAATAAAAGGAAGAAGTAAAAAAAGAAAATGGCGCAATGAAAGTTTTGAAAATAGCAAAGCATACCTGAGGAGAAGGGGAAGCCACAGGGGTGGTCCTGGTGACAGTAAAGTGCACGGATGAAAGCTGCGAGGAAATGACAGTGTACGCAACCAAAAGGCAGTTAGAAGACGAATAAATTACAACAGATGTTAAATGAATTAAGGAGACATCAAACCTATCTAAACAGGCCTCGGGAGGAAATGAGCATGGATTTCCTCTCCCGCTGAAAGGGCGTCGGTCGTAGTGGGGGAAGAGGAGAACTACTCGCCTCTACGGAAATGACCTGCACAAATATGACAAAATGCTTTGCTTGACAAATAAAAAATATATAATGAGGGGAAGAAAGAAAATCATATGCAAAAAAAATATAGACAAGTAAAGGGAGAACGCTTACAGTAGCAGGGCGCGTAGTCTGGCTATAGGGTAGATGGGTGGGGCTAACCCCCCCAGGAAAATGGGATGCCTCATCATCGCTAGAAGACTCTCTCGAGACTGATAACAAAGCATAAGTGTCAGTAGTGCTTTCGCTATGGAAACCCAGGCCGCCCATATCACTCGAAGAAGAACTATGGTCGTCATAGGAAGGGGTGCTTCCATAATCAACTAGTTCCTCTTCCAATGAAGGGGAGGGAGATGAAGAAACTCCATGAGAACTAGTTCCACTAAGTAAGGGATGTTGTGATATAGTACCTTCTGCAATAGGAATAGACGCGACCCGCGTCTCCTGGGAAGCAAGGCTCGATGAGGAGTAACCTTTCCCTTTCACTACTTGGGAAGTCCCCCCTACACCAAGGTTGCCAATATTGGAATCTTGATCCACCATAGAGGAAGCAGCTATGCCGGCGCCGTCTCCTTTCTTTTTCTTTGCATCCCGGGTCCTCACAGGAGAAGAAGGAGGAGAAGCAGTAGTAGCAGGAACAAAATTGGATACGTCGGTGTCAGGGTGCTTCCTTTTGCTGGTAGTAGAGGTGCCCGCTTTCCCTTTGCTTTTTGGTTGGCTTTTAGACTTCACAGAGGGAATCTCAGTCGACGGAGGCGGAAGTGACTCGTCAATGAGAGGTTTCACTAAAATAGGGATGGCCTGCTCCAAGGGTGGTGTAGAGGTGGTGCTGAGAAACCAAGGATCTTTCTGCGTCCGCCTGACCAAAAACTGAGCCCTGGTATATTTAATGGGGTTAGTCTCATGAGGAGGTCCAAATACACATTCTTGGATAAGTCGAACCTGCTGCTGCCAAAGAAGGAACCAAGACGAAGTGAATGAAGGATGATAATCAGAGGGAGGCACATAGAGGCCACCCAAACCACTGACCCTGCGAAATAATCCCTGAAGAGTAAAGCTAGCACATGACTCTGAAAATGCCTCAGAATGACTGTTGTGGGTAGGAAGAGGAGGAGTGTGAATGCCCTGATCATAACCAAACTATCGTCTGACCCTCTCGGAATGATAGGATTCAGCACGCGGACCTAACTCGCTCCAAGAAGGGAGGTGTAATTGTAGGAGCATCGTCACCACATTAATATGAGGACACGTGGAAATCGACCCCACTGCTGAAGGGCAATAGAAAGTCCCACCGTCGCCAGGGAAAGAAAGCCAGCTGAAAGTACCCCCAGGGCGCCTGGTGTAAGGCCAAAACTGAAACTCCTTGATATCATCAATCAACATTCCTAGAGACTGCTTGGGAGTTTTCTTATGCCACCGAAGAAGTCTCGAAGCGTCGCTATGACAAGCGTGAGCCCCTGAAGTAAAGTGGGGGAAGTGCTCAAACAAAAAGGCCATCAAGAGAGGGGCGTTGGCATGATTAGCAACATCATACCGACCGCAAGACCTCTCTACATCTATGTGTTCCCGGTCCATCCAGGTGTACAGAGAACCTAAGGTCAGGGCAGCCATGGGTACCGACCTATCGCGAGACAATCGTACAGCCAATCTAAAAAGAAGTTCGCGAGGACAGTCTTCGGGCTTACCTGGTAGAAGGAACCGAGTTAGAAACGTAACGAGGAAAGCGGCTAAATGTGCAGGAGAGCGGAGCTTAGGACCATCCTGGGATCTGGGGGCTGCGCGAGAAGTCTCCCCCTTCTGCAATTGCTCAAAATCTCTGAACCAGTACCTTTGCCATTTGGTAAAGGAATGCTTGGAATGACCATTTATGGCCACATAACTCGAGCACTCTCCGAGAGCTGACTGTAACTCCCCCACCATCTCCTGCTCTAGGGAGTCCTCACAGTCATCAGAAAAGACCTGCTGCCCAAAGAAAGGAAGGGCGTACAACTCACATATATCTTCTAGGGTAATGGTAAATTCTCCCCAGCCCGTGACAAAGGTGTGAGACTCCATACTCCATCGAGACAATAAGAGATTGAGCGAAGAACCATGCTTAAATATGGTGCAGGACTTCAGGCTGCTGATGGCGGTAAAGAGTCCCACCTCCCTAAGAATAGCCACATAATCAGGAACGCTCAGAACATAATCGACCCAGCTGGCCCACTCCTCTGTGGGTCCACCCTGGGTTTTAACTTCAACGTTGGAATAAGGAAAGTCACCACGGTCAACTCGAACTCGGAGAATGGAATCCGGAGAAATAGTAGGAAGATCAACAGACTCAGTTAACCCCGCATGAGAACGTTCGAGAACAGCACCCAAAAATCTTTCCCCAAAATCAGAAAGTGAAATCATGAAACTGTCAGCAGGACCAAAAAAAGGAGCACGACGATAAATACCAAAGTCTCGCCCTTGGCGAATGTGCATATAGTCCTTCCATGCCTGAGAAGAGCTTGGCGTAGATGATGAACCACCTAGAGCCATTGGCTCAAGAAAAGAACTCACTCTAGTGAGGACTCCGAGCGAGGGACCCTCGGGGTCCCCTGTCGCAAAAAAAGAAGTAGAGGCAGAAACCCCAGCAAAATCATGTGAAGAGCCCCTGGTCAGTGGCATGCTCTCCGTAACACCAATAGTCGGCGAGACACCCTGGGTCACGGAACCCCCGAGGTGACAAAATGTTGAGACACCCCCTTGCACGAACGAGAGACTCGGGGATGCGAGGCCAAGTCTCGAGGCCCCCGATTGCTGACGAGAAGTCACCATGCTGCCATAAGCTGAAATACCCATTTCAGAAACAGTCAAAGGCATCGAGACACCCGAGGGCAAGATGCTTGCATCAGCAATAATACCTGTCGAGACCCCCCTTCCTCCAAACTCATCTTCAACAGACAAAGAACTCCCCGCGCCTAGCTCAACGCGCGAGGAACCACTGTCGGCGCCAAAAAATTCCGAGATACCCTTATCCAAATCAACTGGATAAACTTCATAAATAGAGGTCGAGATACTCCTCCCAACGCAACTGATTTCCTTATAAGAATCCAAGGCGATAAGCGAGAGACCCCCGGACGAGAGGTCCACCCACGGAGGGCCCTCGTCAATAACCATATCAAGGGAGTGGGGCGAGATACCTGAGATTGGAGCACCATCCAGAAATCGCGAGGAACCCGGAGACGCGGACCCTAAGTGCGCGAGTTCTTGGAGGGAGCAAGGTAAGTTCCGCGAGAAAGGGGTAATGTCGCGACATCTGGAAGAAGGCGAGAGACCCTCCGATGGAGGATCTGTTGGCGAGGAACCTTGGTCGGTATCTTTCTCGACCAGAAATTTAAAACCCATGCCCATATTGGTCGAGACCCCATGCTCCTCGCGCACACTGCAATCGAGCGCAAGATCCTTAGCTGTCAGAAGACCCTCGGTCGAGACCCCACGCTCCTCGCGCACACTACAATCGGGCGCGAGACCCTTAGCTGTCAAAAAACCCTCGGTCGAGACCCCCCTTATCATAGAGGAACCCGAATGGAAAAGCGCAGGTGTCGAGTGAAAGGGAGAGGAACCCACGAAGGTTCTCGACCCGAAATCCTAAGAGACGAGTACCACGCGCGGGGCGTCAATGCCGCTGGTCGTATGGGGCCGAATGTCACCGACGACAACCATCTCGGCCACGGAGGTGGTTGGAACGAAGGATGGAGAGGGCGTGGAGTGTATAACCTTGGGTGCCTTAGGGTTGTTTGCATTTGGAGAGGCATTCTTTGGTTTAGAATCCATGGATGAGAGGCTATGATAGTTGGAAAAGTTAGAATGAGGAGATGGGTGGTTATGGTGTTTTAAAAGTCCCTTTCTCACTCTCTCTCACTACAAACCCAAAAGTATCTTATGTTCTTTTTTGAAGAACATGAAAGAGACTAAGAAGACGGGCTTATGTTTTTTTGCACCAAAATGGGAAAACGTACAGGAAGGCAAAAAGGCGATAACCTTTTTTCCCCAAATGATGAGATGAAAGTTCCCACACTGACGCGTGGATTCTCAAAAAATTAAAAAATCTCGGATAAAGGGACACAGCAGTTAATGATCCTAGGATCCCTCAGAAAATATATATATATATATATATAATTGTTGAAACCAGATTTATAGCGTACAAAGTTTTTTTTAGTCTACCCGACCAAAAAATCTTTGCACGAGGGGCTAATGTAGAAGGGTGTTATCAACAGAAAAAAGCAAACAAAATAAAAAATACTCTCTTATTAATGACACCCGAGGGGTACCCGCGAGGGTCACCAAGAAGCCCAAAAGCCATTGCAAAGTATCAGCGCCACTCCAAGCGTCAGCGCCGCTTCGAGCGTCGGCGCCTCGACAAGGGTCAGCGTCACTCCAAGCGTCAGCGCCGCTTCGAGCGTCAGCGCCGCGACAAGGGTCGGCGCCGCCTCAAGAGTTAGCGCCGCTTGAAGCGTCGGCGTCGCTTCAAGTGTCGGCGCCGCGATAAGGGTCGGCGTCGCCTCAGGTATCAGCGACCGCTTCAAGCGTCAGCGCTACCTCAAGTATCAGCGCCACTCCAAGCGTCGGCGCCCCTTCAAGCGTCGGCACCGCGACAAGGGTCGGCGCCGCGACAAGGGTCGGCTCCGCCTCAAGCGTCAGCGCCGCTTCAAGTGTCGGTGTCGCTTCAAGTGTCGGCGTCGCGACAAGGGTCGGCACCGCGACAAGGGTCGGCACCGCCTCAGGTATCAGCGACCGCTTCAAGTGTCAGTGTCGCTTCAAGCATCAGTGCTACCTCAAGTATCAGCGCCACTTCAAGCATCAGCGCTACCTTAAGCGTCAGCGCCGCTTCGAGCGTCGGTGCCACTTCGAGCGACGACGCCGCTTCGAGCGTCGACGCCGCGACAAGGGTCGGCACCGCGACAAGGGTCGGCGCCGCCTCAAGCATCAATGCCGTTGCAAGCGTCAGCGCCACTTCAAGTATCAGCGCCGCTTCATGTATCAGCGCCACTTCAAGCGCCAACGCCGCTTCAAGTGTCGGTGCCGCCTCAAGTGTCGGCACCGCGACAAGGGCCGACGCCGCCTCAAGTATCAACTCCGCTTCAAGTGTCAGCGCCGCCTCAAGAGTCAGTGCCACCGCTTCAAGTGTCGACGCCACTGCAAGTGTCGGTGCCACTTCAAGTGTCGGCACCACTGCAAGTGTCGGCGCCGCTTCAAGTACCAGCGCCGCTGCAAGTGTCCGCGCCGCCGCAAGGATCGGCGCCATTTCAAATGCCAGTGCCGTTTTTCATGCCAACGCCACCGCGAGTGTCAGCGCCGCCGCAAGTGTCCGCGCCACTACAAGTGTCGATGCCACTTCAAGGGTCAGTGTCACTGCAAGGCTCAACGCCACTGCAAGGATCACTACAGAAATATTATTTGAGAAGTGCTGCTACAGGGGTTTTTGACAGAAACTCATATTGAGGGAGTAGCTATCGCGAACAACTCCCCATCATGAAACATCAGTCTCTAAATGAACAACAACACTAACATTTTACTTTCTTGTACAGGTTTCCTAGTCGAGCAAGCAGTGCTCGAACAGGCGCATTGGGACCTCCTGGGAGTTATGGCTTGGCGGCTGAGGGACAAGGTATATTGAGCAAGCTCAACCACTTAGCACTATAGGATTGAGAGAATACTAGTAGGAAGACCCAGAAGTCACTCGAGACTACTCACACTGCACACTTGGTCACAAGTGAAGTGAGCAACCAAAGAGCTAGCTACTCACAAGAAATAAACTCTTTACAAGAAAATGACTTTTCTAGAAGAGGGGGTCCTCGAGGTCCCTCTCAAGAAAAATAACACTTTTAGAGGAGATGAGTCCTTAAGGTCTCCTCTCTCAAGATTTGCAAAATTGCACCACAAGTTACCGTTTCAAAAGATAACTACCAAATCTGATATTTTGTCTCCATTAGGGGATATATGTGCTTTTTGAGTTTTAGTCGGCGCCAGGTGGCGCCTGCAGAGGGGACAGGCAGGCTGCCTACAGGTAGGGACAAATGGTACACTTCAGACATTGTTCCCCACCAACTCTCTCAATTTTGGCGCCCAAAAATGCCAGCTCACCCCTAACGCCCATGTATAAATAGAGCTCTGGGCAAGGTCAAAAGAGAGACAATAGAAATTGCACTGTTACTCTGCTAAAATATCACCAGACCTACCTAAGTATTCTCTCCCTGATCATTCTCTTAGTGCTGAGTGCCTTGTTCCTTCATTCCCCACTGACAGCCATCACTCTCAGGTGTTTCCCTTGAGAAAATTACTATTTTTGCTGTGAAAGTTCATCTTCTTGCAGGGAGTGAGTTGAAGCTTGAGATCTATTGTTACCAGAAGGAGAAGTTTTCTTCAGAAGTTGCACCAGGAGACCTTGAAGACCTTGCAGGTAGCGTCCATTGGAGTGGGTCATGCCTCACCCTTTCCAGTTATTCATAGACCCCAGTCTCACTACCCTCCTACACTCTTAAAGAAAGTGCTCTTAGATTGTTCTTACCACTCGAAGAATCCAATTTCGTATTTGGGAGGATGTATCTAGAGAATTCATGACCTAATACAAATATAATGAGGAGTTAGAAGTTCCTCACTAATACCTTGAGCTACTGAAGCAGAATCCTGGTGAATTAGTAAAAACTTTTATCGGACGATGGAGAGAAAAAGTCACTACTATAACAAACCGATCGTACAAAAAGAACAAATGAGCATTGTGAAGAATAATTTCCTGTCGCATATTCAAACCTTTTTAGGAAGACAATACTACCATCATTTTAGATCCCTTCAGGAGTTAATGGTCGAGATCGAAGAGGAGGTTATCATTTCGAAAGCAATTCTGAGCCGAAGAGGCCACCGGGTCAATTTATCTCCCATAAGTATAATAAGCCATTTAACACTTTTGTCTCAAACATTAATAATATTTCTTAACCTACTACCTCATGGGCATTCGTGAGTGCTCTCTGGACATAAGGGAGGATGTTGTGGCCTATATTAAGAGGTTTCGCAAGCACTCTCTAGACGTAAGGGAGGAAACATGAGAGGATACAGTTTCATAAGTTTGGGCAGAAGGTTTGTTTCCTCAGTATATGTGCCTTTTGATTAATGAAACGCGAGAGGGTACATTTGAAGCATTCTTGAAAGCAGTGAGGAACATTGCCTCGGTGTTAAGCCTATACCACCCCCATCTGCCTTGTCAAACTTTCTACTAAGGGCAGCAGTTGCCTCAGGGAGGGGAGTACCATTGAGGGTCAATTACGCAGACTATGGGCTAAGGAGGAAAACAGTGGCGACCGAGGAGGCACAAGGGGGAGAGGCAACAAGAGAAGATTAGATGGCGAGGAAGATCCCCCTGAGCTACCTTTCACGGTGGAACAAGCTTTGAACCTATATGATCTTATGGTTTAAGAGAAGGTTTGTAGTACAATCAACATTAACACTGCACAACTCTCTCGGGAGGATAAGGAGAAACCTCACTATTGTGCACTTCATAATAGGGTGAACCACCCTACTAAATTGTGTTTTTCACTAAGGAGGTTGATTGACCATCACGTGAAGAATGGAGACATCAAGTTGCCACAAACTAATGTGAACGATAACCCTTTACCACCACACGGATCCCACATAGCCAGCGCTTTTGATGAATAGGCTGAACGATTGATGGGAGAGCAGTGGTTCGAAGAGGGTGACTTTGAAGAATCTCTGGAGGAATGCACTTTCGAGCTGGCTCAACTCCACCTAGATGATGAAGCAGAGGAGGTAGACGAACAAGAGAAAGAAGTACATGACCCCTTCGAGGGACTTAACAGGCAGATGGAAGCTTGCTCTCCGGAGGAGGTCAATGCAGCTAAGGCTCATATATCAATCCATACATCTCCTTGTCCCAAACTCGCGCTCGTCAGCTGACCTCAAGTAATCTTTTTCCCATCCATCCAACAAGGAGTACGAACTAGTAGAGCGATAACCTGGATCCAAGCTCTCGATCGATCCATCTCCTTTTGCACCAGTCCTTGAATCCGATCCGAGTGGCCCCCGCCCTCTTACCCCTATTAGTTCATTTGTTGCTATGCCTAGTCCTGGGAGGCAGTAAGAAAAACTAATGAATATCATTTCTGGCTTCCCATTTCACCCATTTCACGTCGATTTTTGAACCCCATCCGACTATTCTAAATCTAAAAGTAGTTCCTTAAGTGCTTACTGTTTTATATTTATACGCGTAAACAAACGTCAATTATGAAGGTTTCGTTAACCTTGCTTTAGTTCTTTTGATCCAGTCCTGTAATTACTTTTAAGCCAGGCTATATCATTAGCGTATTAATCTATTTAATACGCCATACCTTAATGTGCGCGAACAAATTCTTTGTTTTGTTTGATTGATAGCCTACGATGAGGCTGCGTATAGAGATGTAGAAAAAATTTATGAGCTAGAAGATGAATAAGAAGGTTCGTGGGTTGAATGCATGGTAGTTTCTCGCTCACCAAAGTTTGATTGGTTTTTCTATTAGGCTGGACTCCAAAAGGACTCGCGGTTGGAGGTTACGCGAGCCATCTTGGAAATTGCAAAGAAGAATATGGCGCCGCACCTGAAATGGAAAGGGCCTGTGACACCCCGTCTAATAAAATACTGGGTGATCAGTCCTATACCAAATTAAAACAGGAATCCCAGTTGGATCATCCTTAGCATCACCGTCGAAAACTTTTTAAATCTTACTAACCACGTAGTATTCCAAAAGCTTGTGCCAATTTTAGCTTTTTAATTAAACAAAACAGTACATGTGGAATTAAAATATAAACCATTCACACAACTGAATGAAAGTAAACTGAATCATAATTACACAACTTGCCGAATAATTCACCGGCCACCAAATAAATAATCCAATACAAATATTCAACACCTGAATGAATTACACCTGAAAACTGTACCGAGAAGTCTGGGCTACAAGCCCTAAATAAAACTGAAACTGATACAAGATTCCTACTCTAGGAATGAATGAATGATGCGTCTAATCCAAACTCCTTCTAGCATCCACATATGCCGCATCTCCGTGTCCCTGGAATAGAATATCAATCCCGGCGTCCTTGTGGCTGGACACCTAAAAGGTTTTGAAAATAATTTTATAGCAAGGGTTAGAACCCAAAACATTTTGAAAATATTTAGCAAGTGAATTAACTGCAGTAATTTAAAATGCATGAATGCGCTTCATATTTAAGTTAGTGTCGCACTCCCTTGTGGACATTCTCACCCCTCCACTATTGTGCACACCTATCAGTTATCTCAACCCCACCTAGTTGTGCTACCCCGTCCAACTAGTCCTGGTATAACCTTCCCTTGCCATACTACTCTAACCCGAGTATAATGATCTCCTGAATTATAAGCTATTTCACAATTAATTTAATTAATTCCTCTTAAATAGTAACATATAACCGTATCACAAGTTATATAAAATAAATACATCACACACTGTATTATTTCCACAAATGATTAACTTAATTAATTTCTCATTAATTAACAACATATAACTGTAACCCAAGTTATATAAGGTAAATACATCATGCACTGTATTATCACCTACATATAATATTTACTACCATATTATACGTACCTTTACTAACATCCACACATATATCATACGTGTTTCCATCCTTTCGAGTTTACCCTCACTGTATGATTCCCTCTAGAATGCTATCTCACTAGGTGTGCTCACAAAACGTAGTTTCCCCAAGTTAGAATCGCTCACCAACTTGGACCAAAATATAAACGAAGTGGAGGCGGTCATATTCCATCCCTTAAAGTGATATAAATCCCTCACCCATATATATCGGACGCTATGACCTGGGGATATACTCGCCCTACTCCTCAAGCTAGGGGATTCACCCACATCGCGCAACCTCCCTTGATAGCATTAGAGTATTTAAATTGAATAAATATTTAGTCACTGATATTTACTATCACACACAATATATACACATATATATGTACTATCACTACCCGTATATATATATTATGAACCCCGGTTTTATCGTGTACTCAAAATCCCGTACACTGCATGTAATTTAATGTCACACACAATACATACACGTATATATATATATATATATATATATATATATATATACTGTCACTACACCGTATATATATTTATTAATAACCCCGGCTTTACCATGTACTCAAAATCCCGTACATTGCCTGTAATTTCCTGAGTCTGTGGCCCGACTCAATGTAATTTATTTTCTCACTTAATAACTTATCCTCTTCCCGAGTCTATGGTCCGACTCTAATATAATTAATTCACACCTCAATTAATATAATACTTTCCCCGAGTCTATGGTCCGATTCTCCTTAAATTAATTAACACATATTTTAATTTAATACCTCCCCGAGTCTATCGCCCGACTCTAAATAAATGAATTAACACACATTTTAATTTAATACCAATCCGAGTCTGTGGTTCGACTCTAATACAATTAATTATCACATTAATTAATAAGTACCCTTCACGAGTCTACAATCCGATTCTGATTAAACTAATTATCCCACCCATTAATTTAATCATACCCGAGTCTACAGACCGACTTTAATTAAATTAATTAACACCCTTATTAATTTAATCCTACCCGAGTCTACAAACCGACTCTAATTAAATTAATTAACACCCTTATTAATTTAATCCTACCCGAGTCTACAAACCGACTCTAATTAAATTAATTAATACACCTATTAATTTAATATTACCCGAGTCTACAATCCGACTCTTATTAAGTTAATTATCACTCTTATTAATTTAATATTACCCGAGTCTACAATCCGACTCTAACTAAATTAATTAACGCATTTATTAATTTAATAACTTGGTGTCACCCAACCATTATCCCCGGACTCACTTACTTGGCCCGTATCTTAATATTTTCCGAGTCTATGTTCCGACTCCAAATTAATTACTCTCTCTCAAAATAAATTTGATACTTTGGTGTCACATAACCAACATACCCGGACTCACTCACTTGGTCCATTTTTACATCTCATAATTTCTTTTCCACATTTTTCACCCACAATGTGTCACACATTTATTTCCGTAATTTCCCAATTATATTTACCTATAATTACCAACATACCCGGACTCGCCCACTTGGTCCATAATTAAATATTCACCCGAGTCTATATCCTGGCTCGAAATTATTTAGTTTATCTCCAAACTTAATTCACTACCTTGGGGTCGCATGACCAATATACCCGGATTCACTCACTTGATCCGTGCCTCACTATTTTGGAAGGAAATCTCTCAAATTCATCCATTAAATGCCCCACATAAGTTCATCCTAGTCCCAATTACTTTCTCCCATAATTTCTAGGACTGTTTGTTTCATATTTATTTATCACTAATTAATGTTTGGGAATTAAATTTCTAATTAATTTTCCCTTTATATACAAACTGGGCGAACTGACCAGAATTTCGAATCATCGATCGATCGACCCCCCTGGGTCTATCGATCGATCGTCCCTGACTTCGTCTTCTTCAACAGGCAGTTCCCCCATTAACGAAAATCTCCAACTTTCATTCTTTCCCCTGGACTAACCCAAGCCCAATCAACCCTATTTCTACGTAAGAATAGGATCAAAGCACCTTATAGAACATCAAATTGAAATTAAATCTCACGATTTCCTACTTTTTCCCGATTTGGGTATTATCCGGGTTTCAAATCCCCAATCCGAATTTTATTTATTTTAACAGTAATTAACCATCTACTCTTACTGGTTTTAACATCTAATTCAGTCCTCTAAATTCTAGAATCATAAACACAATCAATCTTTCCCTTAATCGCATTAAGGTATATAAATTTACAAAAACCCAATTTAGATTTTTGGTGACACACCCAAAACGAATTTTTCATATACACATCACTATGATATGAATTGATTATCATAATTTTAGAAATCACAACAGTTTACCACTTGCCTGAGCGTTCATAGTGTCTGATCCGTTGGCGTAGTCCTTCAATTTGTCTCCAATAATCTCCAATTTGTTCTTGATTTTCTTTTCCCCAAATCTCCTCTCAAACCCTAGGTTTAGAGTTATGTTGGCTGCCATTCTTTAATCTCCCCGTTAGGTTAAAAACCTTTAATCCCATTTTCACCTAATGGGCTTAATTAAAGTGGCCCAACTTATCCCGTGTGGGCCCGGCTATGCCCAAAAATACCCCGAGACCCAATTACTACCCCCGAGTACTCTTTTCTGGCTATCTCGACCCATCCGGACTCAACCGCGCACTTAGAATTGGCATCCGAATTAATTTATAAAAATCCTTATCTCACACCCAATTTAGTCTACACCGACTCCCAGCTGAGATAAGTGCATACCCCGTCATTGATACCCGAAATGACGTAATTAAATTATTACTATTCACTTAGTAAATAAATTTCCCTAAACATTAACCATTCACTCCCCGATTAATATTTATATATATATATATATATATATATATATTACCATAATTAATTCAATTAAAATTACAACACACAAGTAATTTAAAATTTCTGAATTAATTAAATATTAAATGCACAAAAATACGGGGTGTTACAGGGCCTATGGCCAAGATCATGAGGAGATACCTCTCAGAAGTCATATTATCAGAAGAGGATAGATTGATCAGGTATCCCCACAATAAACCCTTGTATGTTACGACATCTGTAAATGATCGTGTCTTCTCTCGTGTCTTACTGGATGGGGGAGCATCCATCAATATAATGCCTATTGGGTCCTTTTACGATACTAGATTGTCGAAAATAAGGATAGTGCCCCATTCATTGGTAATCTCAGGGTATGACAGTCAGTCGTCCAAATTGATAGTTTATGTTAACATAGGCATCACGATAGGGAATATCACTTCTCATATAAAATTCCATATCATGAACTGTGAGCCATCATACCAACTTTTAGTGCACAGGGTATGGATGCACAATTATGGGTTGGTACCCTCCACCTATCATCAGTGTGATAAGGCAAACATAAAAGGCAAAGAGGTGGTGATTCAAGCTACTAAGAAACCCTTTACAAAAGAAGAAGATCATATGGTGGATATCACTTTCTATATAGATTTGGTAGAAGAAGCTGTGATGATAACAAGGTACATCGGGGGAACAAGGGTCCCAGCCAATCGAGAGAGGGTACGAGCACTCGCCTGCATAGTCGTGACTTATGAAGAATAATGTGGCTTGAGTGCAGCGATGCCCCCTAGTCTACCGAGGCAACTTCGAGATCGAATGATCCCGTGCATTGATCTAATGGAGCACCAAGTCGAGACTCAAAGAGTTCTTAGCAGACGAATGGTGAGAGAAGTGGATGAGAATCACAGGAAGTGTCCCTTGAAAGAATAAGTTTCCCGGCAGTGAAAATGGGTAGTTTTGCCTAACGACAGAATTATCTACAAATTATTAAGGTGTGAGCGGGCAGCTGAAGGTCTAGACGATGTGGCTGACCCGATTTATGAATTCTTCCTGATGGATAACCAGGGGCAATGTTTGTTGATTGATAAGTCTGGAGTTTAAGAGTTTGTGGAAGAGGTAGAAGAAGAACCTGAGTGCATGAAAGACAGTTCCAGGCACATATTCAAGAGTTGGAGAAAATTAACCTGGACAAAGGAGGTGATGATCCTAACCCCATTTTTTTCTCGAAGGACCTGGTGGGAGAGCCTCGAGAGGAGTTGATCAAATTTATACTAGAGTTCAAAGATGTCTTCGCGTGTAAGTACACCGAGATGCCTGAGGTAGATAAGGAAGTGAGCTGTCACAGGTTGAACATTTTTCCATCAGCCATCCCGGTAAAGCAGGCCACTCGAACGTACAAGGAGGAATTGGATCTAAAGATCAAAGAGGAAGTTCAATGACTGCTTACAACCGGATTCATAGTTCCATTCCAATATACGATTTTGCTTTCTAGCATCGTACCTGTGGGAAAGAAGGATAAGTCCCAAATCAGAATATGTGTGGACTTTAGGGACTTGAATTGAGCATGCCCAAAAGATGAATTCCTGCTACCTTTCATTAATAGCTTGATTGACACAATTGCGGGCCATGAGATATAGAACTTCATGGACGGTTATTTGGGTATAACCAGATAAAGATGGATCCAGCCGATATAGAGAATACCGCCTTTCGAACGCCTTTGGGTAACTTTATGTACACGGTTATGCCTTTTGGGTTGAAGAACGTAGGAGCCCCCTACTAGAGGAAAATGATGGCTATTTTTCATGATCTTTTTCACAAGACCGTGGAGTTTTATGTTGATGATCTGGTGATCAAATCCAAGAAGGAGGGGTCCGACCTAGATGACTTGAGAAGAGTGTTCACTCTATGTAGAAAATACAAACTAAAGATGAACCCACTCAAATGCGTGTTCGAAGTGAATAGCGAGAAATTCTTAGGGTTTGTGGTAAACCGTCAAGGGGTGCAGATGGACTTGAACAAGCGTCGGGACATCCTTGATATGCCAAGATCTAAGTAATCAAGGTAATTGAAAATCTTCCTTGGTAAAGTCTCCTACTTGAGGAAGTTTATCCTAGGGCTGGACGAGGTAATGCACACATTGATGGAGTTACTGATAAAGGACATGAAGTTTGCATGGGAGGCAATGTACAAGGATGCCATGGACAAGCTGAAAGCTCTCCTCACTTCTCCTCAGACGATGATCCCTCTAAAGGCAGGTATCCCTTTACGTCTATATCTTACATCAACCTAATGATCTATTGGTGCTTTGTTGGCCCAAAAGATGTACGGTGTAGATAAACCTTTTTACTATCTGAGAAGAATCATACATGAGCCCGAGGCCAAATTTACTAGTACTGAGAGGCATTGTTTAGCTCTTGTATTTATA
Organism: Sambucus nigra; assembly: GCA_949130495.1. Taxonomy (NCBI): domain Eukaryota; kingdom Viridiplantae; phylum Streptophyta; class Magnoliopsida; order Dipsacales; family Adoxaceae; genus Sambucus; species Sambucus nigra. The sequence continues at coordinate 314,281,391 of OX422213.1, forward strand.
GAGCAAAAACTTAGGCATTACCTACTATCATTCATAGTCCATATTGTAACTAGGTGTGATCCAATAATGTTTTTTTATTGCTAGAACTGGGCTAATAGGATGGGTAGCTCGATGGTTCTTAATCCTATTAGAGTATGATCTCAAGTGTGTGGTCCCTCGAGACATTAAGAGCCAAACATATGCAAATTTACTGGCCATCTTCCATCGGGAATGTTCGAACCACCCGTGGAAGAACTCTCGAGTGACTATCTCCAGGCCAACTTTATAGCATCCAGCATGGACGAGTGGAGTATGAAATATGACGGCTCTTCGATCGAGAAGAATTGGGCAGATGGAGTCATTCTACGAAGGGATGGCAAAGAGCTTCGCCTATCTTTTAAGATGAAATTTAAATATTCGAATAATGAGGCTGAATACGAGGCACGGGTCTTGGGGTTGCTCGAAGTTCTCAGAAGAGGTATCCACTATATTATATACTTCACTATATTATATATATATATATATATATATACACACACACATACACACACACACAAACTATACTTCACCCCGAGACATAGCTACAGTGTTGCATTACTCTGCTATCAGGTCCCAATTCATCTCGTCATTGTATAGGGGACTATAGGTTCGGTAAAGATCCCTCGAACCACAAATATTAAAACACAAATAATGGAGGCAAACATAGTCCTATGCCTTTGGGCTACGCATATACGTACGCACCCAAATGACCATTCCATACCATTGTTCTCACTAATGGTAATCGACATAAGTCCTATGTTCTCGAGTGACAAGTCAAGAATCCCATAGATTTATCAAGATATGACTGCCCTCACTCGTTAACCTCCCCTCGATAGCAAGTAATCTAGGTATGTCATACACATAAATCAATAATCAATAGGCATGCATTCAACCTATATAGAAATAGGCACACATTTGACCTATATATAATATTAGGAATTCATCCTAACCCCAAGTACCCGTTGTATTTCTCAATACAACCCATGCTTGTTAATTATGATTTATTCTCTTTATCGTTTATTATCATGTACCAAGTACCCGTTGTATTTATCAATACTACCCGTACTTATTAATTACGATTATTATCTTTATCGTATTATTATTATGTAGTTATCACTCACATAATGTCATTCTCACCTTAATATAATTTTCCAACATTAATCCAAGTCCCTTGTTCCTCGTTAATGTACCAAAATTATCCAAGCATAATTAATCCTATATTTTATTATGTAGATATCACTCACATAATTTTTTATTCTCAACTCAATATAATTTTTCAACATTCATCCAAGTCCCTCACTCATTGTTAATGTACCAAAATTATTTAGATATAATATTCACCAAAATTTATTCAATTAACAGTCGGTAATTCCCCCTATTCAATCATATCCATAATGTCACTTCCTAGGTCTTAAGTATATCCGACTGCCCTTTAATAAGTTCCATTATGTTCAATTAATAATCATTAAAGATTTCTAACAGTTGGGATTCAATTAAAACTCCAAAGGAAAACATTTCACATTTCCAGGGGGAGTCGATCAATCGATGGGCTTGGGTCGATCGATCGATCGATCAGTTTTTAGCCCAGATTTCTGCATGATAATTCCTACGGGTTTCATACTTTCTCAACATCAAAATCAATATCAATCGATCCCAATCTTCTCATTATTCAACCCAAATGTTTTAACATGATATATAATTGATCTCTACTAATCGAACAACCTAAAATCATCAAGAAGGTTGGACTAAAACATGTTAATTCTCTTAAATTCCAAAAATTCATATTTAATCATTTTCTCTAAGAACAACATATAAACTCAGAATTTCTTCACCAAATAATTCCAATTTCATGGATTAAAATATATCTTCAACAACAGATTAATCTTACATAATTCTCATTTCAAAGATTCACTTAAAATCATTTAAACTCTATAAATATCATCAATTCTAAATTCTCCATTGACATGCATAATGAATCCAAAATTTAGTTCTTGATTTAAATCTACAAATCATCATTTCTATTTCTTCCACATGTGTATATCTCATCTACATGAAATACCTATCAATTCTATCCATTCCATTTGATTTATCAATCAATTTTCAACCCAATTACATAGGTTTCATAGGTGTTTACAAATCCTAGTCTAACATGGATAATATAAGCAAAAATTAGAGCAATAATTACACTTGCCTTAAAGTGTAGGTTTGATCCTATGGTGATGATAGTGTAGGATGATCCCTCCCCCTTTTCGGTGAACTTCCGGTGGTGGATGATGGTGGCACAAGGTGGGTTGTGCCTTGAACTTCAGAGAAAACTCTTCAGTTTCCATAGAAAACTCTTCACTCTCCTCAATATCCTTTCCTTTGATTTGGGTGAATGAACCTTTGATAAACCAACTCCTAAACTTATATAATAAAACACAATTTCAGGAGTTACTATTCACCTCCCATGCAAAATGACCTAAATACCCCTTTAGGGTGTCTATACGGTTTCAAAATGCTCTCAGACCTAAATCAAACCCCTAAGTATACCTTTTTGACTATTTAGGACATTCCGGACACTTTGGCGTAGTCAAAACGATCATTTGAATGTCATAAAAATAATTCATGTTTTATTTATTAATATTAGTCCCGACACGTCCCATAATCGCGTCTCGATATAATATCCATAATTGTCATATTATGTACAACCAATAATTTGTAACATCATCAAAATCATATATTAGTATGAAGCACTAGTAATATTCAATATCATGCTCGTAATACTTAATTCTTTAGTAATATTCAATCCGGATTAATTCCAATTATTTAAACAAATAAATTCCAATTAATCCCCATTAATTTCTCATTTACTTTTAATTTAGATCTCAATAAAAGTCATTAAAATTAAACTGGTTGAGCTAGCATCCTTACTAGAGGTTGCTGATAAGAAGATAGAGGTCCTCGAAGAAACTCATCGTGTAGCAAAGATAGAACGGGAGGAGCTCCTTATCGAGCGGGCACAAGTTCAAACTAGGCTGGATGTTTCTATTAACGCCGAACGGTCATGCCTGGGAGCTTCTTTAGGGTTCCCTGAGAGCTTTTTTGCTGCTCCAAACCTGTGGTTCCTCTTGAGCCTGTGAAAATACTTTTTCATTTGCGTAAGTTTTTCCTTATGTAATTCTTAGACAATAGCTCCCAATTTTATAATGTCCCAACGTTTATGAATGAGAAGAAAAAGTGTTGTATATTTTTCTATGCCCTTCCGTTGTGCTGTGACTGCTTTACATAAGTAACAAAAGTCTGCCATTTTTCATCTTCATTCAGATTGCAATAAAAGACATCTTTTTTAGGAACAACGGCTTGTATATTCATAACAAAACCACTAGATATAATGGTGATCCCAAGCTAATGATTTATCTTCTTCCATCTTAGAAATTAAGTAATAACTTGAATTATGAGCCTCCTTTATAATGAAAGGTCCCTCCCAATTTACTGCAAACTTAGGCAAAGGAAGCCCCCTGATCTGCTTTACTGCTGCCTTTAAAACAAGGTCTCCCTTCACGAACTTCCTTGGTCTCACCAAGTTGTCATACGCTCTTAAAAGCAGCTTCGTGTACATTTAGAAGTGTTGCATCACATTGTCTCTGTGCTCATCCAACGCTTCTAATTGTTCATATCTGTTCTGAGGGAGCATACTACTTTGCAATGCATATCGAGCTGAGGGAACTTCCAACTCCACTGGGAGGATTGTCTTAGCCCCAAAAATGAGGGAGAACGGGGTGTAACCCGTAGGCTTCCTCTTCGTTATGCGATAGGACCATAACACTACTGGGATCTTTTCATCCCACGATCTTGGAAAATCCTCCATCATTTTTGACAGAATGTTGACCAACGTCTTGTTGGTTGCCTTAGCTTGTCTGTTCCCCTTTGGGTATGCCACCGTCTAGGTATGATGAATGATAGAGTATTTTTTCGTCAGTATTGTTACTTCTGAGTCAATAAATGGAGTTTTGTTATCAGAGAGAATAACTTTTGGAATCCCGAACTGACAAATAATATACTCCTTGATAAAGTTGGCTACTACTCCCGTAGTTATTCTTCTCAGTAGTATCGCTTCAGCCCACTTTGTAAAGCACTATGTTACCACTAGTATCCAAATCTTCCCTCTTGAAGAATAATGTATTGCCCTTACTAGATCAAATGCCCAAGTGTGGAAAGGATACGGAGTTTCTAGGGAATGGAGGTCCACCGATGGGGCATGAATCATATTTCCATGCAGTTGGCAAGCTTTACACTTTCGAACAAACTCTGCGGAGTGTTTCTCCATCGTTGTCCAATAATAACCTAACATCATCATTTGATCGTACAACTTTTACCCTCTTATGTGATCTGGGTCATGAGCTTATTTTAGTACTTCGAATGCCTCTTCCTTCGTGATGCAACGTAATGGCCTATTGAAGTACCCTCTTCGATACAGTTTCCCCCCTTGAACATAGAACCTTGGGGCCCTTATCTTGATCCCCATTGTGTCAATATTTTTTATTGGGATAACTCCATCGTTTATGAAATCAATATAGGGCTGTCTCCAATCTCGTTGAGATTTAATGAAATAACACTCAGCTGCTTCGAAGAAAAGTTAACACTTATCACACTTTCATTATAGCTCGGATGCGTCTTGCTTCATCCTGGGCCAGAAGTATCCCTCTCTTTGAATTCTTCTGTAAAAAGGATTTCAGTTATTTTGCAGTGCTTTTCTTTTTTTTTCTTTAACCTTTGTTCTACTTCTTCTAGATCGATGCATCTTGATAACCATCCTCCTCCGTTCTTATAGTCGAGGTTTCCCTGATTTGTAAAATATGGGGCCACCTCCCTTAGCTCCATCTTTCCTTTTCCAGACTCCAGTTACTTCCTAATCACTCCCCTCCAGTCAGAATCATCTTCCATCGACAGGATTGACTGTACCATAGAGGGCGCTATCCTCCATTGGATCACCATCGTAGTTGGATCTTCCTTCATAATCATCTTCTGGGAAATAGTGACATAGGCATCTGGATGGTGATTCATCATTCTGGGATGCCTCCTGATCTTTGTCTAATGGAACTAGTTGAGAAGCCTTTTAATGATCATCTTATAAGGGGCCAAATTGAGGTGCTTCAATGTATATTGCCCATTCACTTGTTGTATCACCAAGTTCGAATCACCCTTGATGCATAGTGAATGAATTCCTCTTTGAAGGGCCTCCAGTAACCCTAGTACCAACGCTTCATACTCTGCTTCATATTCGGAGCAATGGAAATCTAGCTTGTAGGAGAGAGAAATTTCTTCAGCTCCTTTTGAAAGAATAACCCCTGCTCCTCCTTTCTTTTCTGTCAAAGATCCATCGAACTGCATTGTCCATTATTCCTCGCTCGTATCTAAATGGTTGGCCTGTAAATCATCCCCGTAATGCTTTCCCTGGGTGACTCAAATGTCCCCGAGGGGAAGATTGCCAAGAGGTCTGCATATGGTTGGTTCTTGATTGCATGAGGGACCACACATTTCAAACCATACTCTAAGAGGATGAGGAACCACCTAGCTTCCCTACCAATTAATATAGTTCTTGTTAATAAAAACTTAGTGGGATCACATCTTGTTACAATATGAATTGTAAAATACAGCATATAATGTCTAAGTTTTTGTTCTACAAAGACTAGGGATAAATAATGTCTTTTCAAACTATTATACCTGACCTCTAGCCCATTTATGATTCTACTCAGATAGTAGACTGGTCGTTCTTGCCCATTCACTTCTTAAGACTGGTAATGGTATGTGAGGTACAACTGAAACGATATTCCTACTTTTGGTGGATGTGAGGTACAGCTGCAACGGTATTCCTGCTTTTGGAGGAATCATGATTTGTGGTGAAATGAGCAACTTTTTCAGCTTGGTAAGAGACTCACGATGAGCTACCTCCCATTTTAACTTCGTGTTCTTTCGTAATAGTTTCATCAACGGGTGTGTTATCTTTGCGAACCCGGGGATAAATCTCCTAAGGTAGGAAACCTTACCGAGGAAACTCTTCAGTTCGTTCACCGTTCTTGGACTTGGCATCTTTAAAATTTCTCGTTGCTTGTCTTGGTCCATCTGCACCCCTAGTCGATCCACCATAAAACCCAAGAATTTCCCACTAGTGACCCCAAAGACGTATTTTCGTGGATTCATCTTCAGCTTATACTTCCTACACCTAACGAATACCTTTTTGAGTTCATCTAGATGGGACTCCTCCTTCTTCGACATGATGACCAAATCATCCACATAGAACTCCACGAACTTGTGGAAGGAATCATGGAAAATGGCCATCATCGTTCTTTGGTACATTGCCCCTACATTCTTTAGTCCAAACGGCATTACTTTATACATGAAGTTGCCCAATGGAGTTCTAAATGATGTCTTCTCTGCGTTTGTGGGATCCATCTTAATTTGGTTTTACCCCACATACCCATCCATGAAGTTATACATCTCATTCCCAACCGTTGCATCTATAAAGCTATCAATGGAAGGTAGAGGGAACTGATCTTTGGTCCAAGCTCTATTTAAGTCTCCAAAGTCCACACAGATCCTGATTTGATTCTTGTTATTCTTTCCTACTGTAACGATGCTAGATAGCCAAAGAGGGTGTTGTATTGGTTTGAGGAACCCTGCTGTCACTAGACGTTGGACCTCCTCCTTAATTTTTAAGTCCAACCCAGGTTTGTACGTTCTTGTTGCTTGTTTGACTGGGATGACTGAAGGCATCACGTTCAACTTATGACAGCTTACTTTTTCATCCAACCCTTCCATTTCTGTGTACTTCCATGCAAAGATGTCCACAAATTCCTAAATCAACTCAACCAAGGTCCCTTTTTTCTCTCCACCGAGATCCTTCGAGATGAAAATGGGCCTTAGGTCCTCTCCTTCCTTTGCCAGGTTCAGCTGCTCCAATTCCTGTACCCGTGGCTTCGGTTGATCTGCCATGTAATCTGGTTCTTCAGCGACATCCTCCACAAACTTCTGTATGTTGAAATTATCTATCACCATGCATTGCCGTTATTGATCCACCAGAAAACATTCATATATCGAGTCAGCCTCCTCATCCATCCATGCCATAACTTCTTTGGTTGCCCATTCACATCGTTATAACTGATATACCACCTTTCCCTCTTCAGTAACCATCTTTTTTCACTATCTGCTAGTAATTACATTCCTCCTCTACTTTGAGAACCGTGTGAACGGAGAGTGGGCAGAAGGGAAGGAGGTCCTCATACGGAGTCGCAAACTTACTTAACTTTCTTTTCCCTAGAAGCCTTGGTAACACTTTCCCCTAAAAAATAACTCATCATGCTTTGTCGTTGGACCTCACGCTCCATTGGGTCCATTTTGGGCCTTGCCTTGTCTTTCTGTTGCTTCGAGACCCTCTGGGGTCGAGGAACCACGTGGTGGGCCTCTTCTGTTGATCCTTTATTACCCATTATCTCTCCTTCTTGACCATTCACCGATCCCATTCTTTCGTTGATTGAGAGAACCCATGCTCCATCCATTCACCTAGTTAGGACTCTGACATCCTCCTCCAACTCTATGTAGAATGCTGCGTCCACTAGGTGGGCCTCCTCGACAGTGAAGGGCCTCTTCGTTGCTCTAATAGTGATCTCAGTTCCAATGATATTGGCCTTGGTGCATTGATGATACGTCGAAGGAACTAGACCCTGCTTATGCATCCACACCCTTCCTATTAATAAGTGGTAGGAAGTTTCACTTTTTATTACATGGAATTTAACATGAGAACTCAAATTTCCCATTACAATCCCCACATTCACATATTCGATGGATTTGGAAGACTGGTTATCGTAACTAGAGATCATCAAAGGCATTGGCACCAACCTCTCTTCGAGAATATTGGATGTGTGGAAGTAGATGATTGTCATGATGTTTATCGAGGCACCCCCATCCATGACTGTCCTTGTAAAACTGACTCCGTTAATGCTGGTTGTTACATATAACGGTATATTGTGAGGAAACCTCACAACCCTTTCTACATCACTAAATGTGATTTCGAATAAAAACTTTCTCACCATCCTTGCCATTGGTCCCCTCCATTTCAGCGAGGGGACTGCGTTCTTCCTCGCAATATCCAGTATCGCCTAAGTTATTTCCAATCTGCTTTCTTTGGGCATCCCCATCTGGTCAAAGAACCAAGTAAACTTTGGGGATCTTGAAACAGCACAATACTCCAAGGCTGGATCACCTCTTCACCTCTTCACCTTTAACATTGTAGGCCTCCTTAATATCCCTAACATTTTCCTCATCGTAGGCTAATACCACGTTTTCCATCCCTCTGGTACAATCTTCCAACGCTTCCTCAAACCCTTCCTGCTTCCTCACCCATCTTCTTGATCCTTCCTCTGCTTCCTCATCATAAGCCACCACCATATTGGCCCCGTGTAGTATGGGTTTTTGTTGACATTTTGTGGTGGGATTTGCAATGTCCTAGCTTTCATATATTTTTCAATGATCTTTCTCAGCGTGAAGTAACTTCCAGTTGGATGTTGGATCTTTAGATGGATCGGGAAATACTTAGGATCCGCCCTTGTTGCCACATCTGGTTCCTCGATGGGGACGCCTTTAAGTTCATACACCATCCCCCCAACAACATTTCATTATAGCAACTTATAGCTTCTTCGACCGCGTAAGACAGTGGCAGTGGGTCTTGTCGGTCTCGTCCGAACTTACGCTTGTTGTCCTTCTTCGTTTGTTTGCCCTTGCCTACTCCTTCGGCATATGGGGGCTGAGATCTTCCTCTTATAGGTTATATCGGCTGTTTGAACATCATGGGCACCACCATAGGGTTCAATCGTACCACCAATGAGATGTTCCTTACTGTTTTGAGGAACGCTGTAAAAGTCCCTTCGCACGTCTCATTGATAAGATGTCAGATTTACTCAGGGAGTAGTCCTTCAGCATAAATCTGCAACAACTTGGATTCCTTGGCTTCTTCCCTCACATCGAGGGACCTTTCCTTGAACCTTCAGACGTATGCTACCACGTCTTTTCCTAGTTTTTACTTCTCTAATCCTAGTTGGGTCAGTGTGAACTCGTCTTCAGCCAGAAAGAACTTCTGGATGAACAGAACATGCATATCCTCCCACGTCGAGACACTCTTGGAAGCCAAGTGGGAATACCAGGTGTAGGCTTTATCCGTCAAGGATTTTAAATACTGCCTCAATCGAAGCTTCTTGTTGTTGCAATGGCCCCCCAAGTGTTCAACGAAATTCTTGATGTGATCTTTTGGATTTCCCCCTTTTCCCGTATACTTCTCAAAGATAGGAGGAATATAATCCTTAAAATACTGCTCATCGTTATATTCCTGGGGGTATGGCGTCCGAAAGTCATCATAAATAGAAGCTACCTCACCGGTAGATTGCGAGGAAGATTGCATGAATTTCAACATATCTTTTTGGATCTCCTTCCTCATCTCTTCCATAGTGGACACCGTCGAGGGAACAGTTAGAGGAATCGCAGGTGGAATGGTCATTGTTGTTGGAGTGACCATCGTTGGAACAGGGATGGGTGTAGCGGTTGACGCCCCCATCATTGGGACGGAAATGGGTGTAGCGATAGCTAGATCAGTACCCACTAGAAGTGCGCTTGGTGGGACCATTGGGACTACCCCTGGTGTCGTGAAAGAGATGGCATCGAACCCTCCCAATACCTTAAGGAAACGGGAGTCTGCAATAACTCGTAGAACTTGGTCATAATAAGTGCCACTTGTGCTTGTCCCAATCCTGCACTCGTGGAGACCTGCGTTATGCCTGGCACACGCGTTGACGTTTGGACTGGCGGTGTCTCCACTCCTGGGGGGCCATCCTAAGGGATCCCCTCTCTAGTTGCTTCCCGGTCTATTGCCACCTGTTCTTCATTCCGTTGAATGTCATCAAAGTTTAGCCTTCGATTATCGTTATCCCGCGTCATACTGCTTGCTTAGAAGAATGCCTCCCAAGCAAAGTCGCCAAATGTAAGAAGGTAGTTTAGATTAGATGGAGTGGTAACCCCTTATGAGTATAGTAATGATAAGTTAACTAATGATGCTATTGATTAACTACAAGACACGCAAACACAACTTAGTGAAGATAAACTCAGTTTGAACTCACAAATCTCTCGTGTATAACTCAGAAGATAATAACGAACTCAAAAGTAACTCATTTAGAGGGAGAAAGAAGTAAGCATCCTAGATATACCTTGGAAGGCAGCCAAACACACCAACCCTCAAAGATCTCTGTTAAGTGTTAAAAGCTTCGTAATAAATGACAATGGTGGGTGAGTAAACTCTCTAGTTTTATAATAAATTTATTTCTGATGTATATTATCTCTAGTAATAACTTCTTAACTCTAAAGAATAACATCCCTTCCTCAGAGGTGGTTGGGGCTCTTAAATAGCCCCACATTACTCTCGAGGTAACTCAGTCATCAATAACTGTGAAAGACATCCATCATACTTTATGTCACAAACATTAAATGCCTGATGTCCTAGTTAGCTCCATGTCATAAACATTAAATTCCAAGACATGCCTTTTGCCTAACCACTGTGTGTCAGAGAGCTATCATCATAGAGGTGGTTCACCAACCATCTGACATCTCCAAATACCACAGTGGTTTACTCAAGTGCAGATTTGACATTACCTAGCTGCTTAGTGACATCATGTAAAGTAGATGAGACAGTAAGTAGAGGGTTGTTTGGCTGACAACTCAACGCCCGATGGAACTGAAAGCTGCTCCGCTAGAGGTTCTATGGTCAGGGTACTTTGGTATTTTACCAGGTGTATCTAATATGGTCAGGACAAGCCCTAACGGTGCCTCACTTCTCAATCCTCCAAACCAAGTCCATCTAAAGTTCCCACGGCGAGGTCATTCGATAGAGCATGAAAGCTCTCCCAGGCCCTGCCAAGACTGGTGTCTCGCAAGTACCATTCGGCCTCACACTGAATGCCATTGTAATTGCTACATCCTTACAATCGTTATATCTCATAGTCAATGTAAGCAAAATATACGACAAGACTAAATTAAACAACAGGACTAAAGGATGAGCTTTCTCGGTTAGTTTCTTCGCTGGAAGATCCCTCTAGGCTGCCACGCTGAGCTACATCACTGCCTTAATCCCAAACACAGTTGTTAATGGGGGGATTATCTCTAACCTCAAGATTATTTTCAAGCCCCCTCTACAATCATTTTCTCTAAGAACAACATATAAACTCAGAATTTCTTCACTAAATAATTCCAATCTTGTGGATTAAAATATATGAGAGTGCAGCTACAGCGGAAATATTGCAACTTCCCAAATAAAAACCAATTTTAATTAATCCCAAATTTTAGTTAAACCCTAAGGCATGCATCTAGATGATTTATCAAATAAAATATAGCATGCAGGATAAAACAAATAAATTTAAGGAAAAATCCCCCACAGGGGCAAAACCATGTATTTTCACTATAATTTGTAAGAAAATGGCTTACAATCGGATTACAATGAAAATACAAGATGACTAAGAATTACCCCCGAGTATCGGATTCTGTAGTCGCGGCTGGAACTATCCCTTTCCAGTAGGGCTGCAATGGAGAAGAGAAACGGCTTCTACACAAGTTTGTCGGCTGGAATTTTCCCTTTCCAGGAGGGCAGCAATGAAGAAGAGAACGGCTTCTCCACAAGGGTTGAACAAACCAAAGTTGTGTTCTTGGGTTACCAAAAAGATTCACAAAGGTTTGGCAATTGTGTGAATCAAAACATGAGTCTTGGGGCTCAAAAAATATGAAGACTAGATGTATTTGGACTCTCAAAAACGTCTTCTAAAGTCTTGCAAAACAGCTCCCCCGAAGTTGGTTTAAATAGCAAAACAGATGAAGAGTTTTGCAAAATAAAAACACTGAAATTCTATCCAGCGTACAGGTACCCCGAACCGGTTCGGGGTACCTTATGCGGTTTGGGGTACATGGGTTTGGGGTACCTTTCTGGTTTGGGGTTAAAAAAAAACAGCATTCTTCAAGGAATTTTCTCCAACTTCAAAAGGTCATAACTCCTTCACCGTAGCTCAAATTGAGGTGCCGTTTCTTCCAGTATCTTCGTTGCGGCGAGCGCTTCAACTTTCCAGTTGACCAGACCTCCGGACTATGGATGTAAAATTACGAAAATGCCCTTGAACTCTCCTATCATGCCTTTTTTCACTGTTTTGACTTCCCTTGCGTACCACTTGCATTAAGTCCCTAAAATCTTGGACCATGAAGTCGTTGAGGCAGATGTGGGACATATTAATGGAGATGTTGAATGCTTGATTCCCGAAATTTGGATAGAGGCCGTCATGTGAGATCGTGAGGTGACATGCCAAATGTAGCGGCGTACGACATACATAAATGTAACATGTTGGACATGAGAAAAATGTCCTTACAAATCTCCCCCTATGTCTATGCCGGTACATACATAAAAAATCCGAATTATCAAATAACAAAATTGCCTATACAAATCTACCCTTCCATGAACCCAAAACTGGAAAGATATAAATGAATAAGTCTTCATTGTTTGTTCTTCAAATCTTCAAAACTTCAAATCTTCAATCTTTAAAATCTAAAATCTTTTCTCATCAGGGTGTGAAATTCAGTGATCATCAATGTAGTACCTACACACATGAGATAAAGAAAAAATACAAAGTGACGTATCGAGTTTGAAATGAGATAAACATAGATACCAATATATGATAAGCATAAGTCAAATCTCAAAACTCCCCCAAAATAAGATAATTCTTTCTCCCCCTTTTTATGATGTCCCCAAATAGACAAATAAGAAGAATGAATCAAACAAGCAAAATCGGGGTGTCACGGTATTCAAAACAAAGGATCAATCAAATGGCAAACGTGCTCTTGCAAGGAGATGCTCAAACAAATCTTCACAAACTATTTTTTGAGTTTTCAACCTTTTTGTACAAAAAAATAGATACCATTTGAAAAAAAATATGCTAAAAAAATCATACCATGGATTTAAACTCAAACAACCAAGTCATGGAAATGGAATGAATGGGTGTGAACACATTCGATAGGTAAATCAACTCAATCAATCATATGTGCATGATGCATATGTGTACCCCTAACGAATGAACATCAAAATTATCCTTAGGTGTAAAAGTATGTTGAATGTAGATGACATCGTCTTATGCAAATCAACAAATCAAAGTCAAAATGATTTCCACCCCAATAACGTCCAAAACTATGTAGCGCATTTTCAAGAATTTCAAGGACGTGCAAGCCCGTTTTAAATTCTCCAACCAAACTCCCTCATATATATTTTCTTTTAGAGGTAATCTAAATCCTCAAACTTTGGAGAATTGGTGCAAAAACCTAAATGGCCCATAATTGGCATGAATTTCTTTTTATTGCCTTTCAATTTTTCGGGCTATTTTAACCTCTTTGGACCTCGGATATTAAAATTCCTCCATTTTTTAGGTCCAATTTAACGGTGTATTTTGCGCAAAGGATAGATGATTACCTTTCACAGCCCCTCCCCGTTCTTAAACAAAGCACACAATCTCACAAAACGGTTCTTATATGCACAATTTCAATATCAAAATTTTATCGCGCTTGGTTTGTTTTAAGGACAGGATTGAAGTGAAAACACCCAACCAACATGTGATAAGACAAGCACAATAATCAAATAAATTCGTGCATGTGTGCAATAAAGGAAACATGAGTCAAACATGTAGGAAGTAACACTTAATTACATCTTAATGACTCCAAACATTTTAAAGCACACGGATGAATTGACCTATTGCCTCAAAACACTATCAAACAGTCACATGAAAAAAATGGAATGATGTTGTGACTTGGTCATCCAAAGTGTTCATCCATAAACGGTGCAATACAAAAATCTTTTTGGATTTTCTCAAAATTTTATCAAAATAAAATCTTTTTGTATTTTTCAAAAAAATTCAAAAACAAGAATTTATACAAAAAGTACAAGTCATCACACCAGTAAAAATATATCATGAAACCACAACTAGTGTATGACAAACATGCAACCACGATCAACCAAAAGATTTCACATGGGGTGAATCACGTGCAAGCAAATGGGAAACGTGGACAAATAAACCATAAGCCTCTAAATCCGATTTTCTAACCCAAATTGATGTGTAACAAAGTGTGGGGGTTTTGGGAATCGAATTTATTCTTTCATTAACCTTCCTATGTCCATTTAAAAGCTTGTAACAAAATCTCCTAAGATGACCTTGCCTACCGCAATGTGTGCAAGTGTAAATCGGGCGGTGTGTGTTACCTAAAGGTGTCCCTCTCCTCAAATTTATCGGTTGCTCTTTCCGAATTTGCCTAGGTGGGTCTCTCCTAATGATCCTAGAAGGTTCTCTCACAATGTTCTTAAGGGGTGCTTTCCTAACAACTTTAGGTGCCTCTTTCTTAACAAACCTAGGAGGCTCTCTCACACGTGTGGGAATGGGTGCAACATATTTTTCAAGACCAATCCCACCCCTATCCGTTTTGATCTCGACTGTGCCTAAAATCTTATCAAGTTTTTCAGACCTAGACTCCAAATCAAATTTCACTTTACTTGAATCTTTCAATTTCTCCTCAAGTTCACCTATCCTAGATTCAAGTACTCGTTTAGAATCCTCAAACTCTAAAAGCTCTTTTTTCATAGTCTCCATCAACCCTCTAAGACTATCTCTCTCACCCTCGACGTACTCAAGCTTCTCTTTCAAAATTTTCACACGAGCCCTAAGTTCTTCAACTAAAAAATCATTATTTTTTATGGCACACTCTTTCAACTGAGCTTTCAATTTCAAATTTTCTTTCTTTGTTTTCAAAGTTTCAGCATAAAGTTCATTGAAAGAAGTTTGCAAGTCATGCTCATCTACACTTTCCTCCTCACTTTCATCCACACTCCCATCACCTTCACTATCATCACTAATCACATGGATGGGAAATTCTCGCCTAGAAGCATAAAACACTTCTTCTTCCGAATCACAATCACTAAGGGTAGAAACATGAGAAATCGGTTTATTCAATTTCTTCTTTAAATTTGTGGTAACTCATGTAACGTGTGACCAACACCCTCACAACAAGGACACTTCTCAGATTCGTTTTCAACAGAAGATTTAAAGAAAGAGTTCGTGTGAATTTTCCAATTAATTTTTTCAAAAATTTGACATCGAAGATCATCAAAACCATCAAAAGCCATTTTTGTGCAAAATCAGAATCAAATCAAAATAACTTAGTGCAACAGGCTCTGATACCAATTTGAAAACGTGAGTAGACAAATTGTATCAGAAAGTAAATCCTCAAAAAATCAGGATCACGCGATAAATTAGCGTAACCCGCTCTGATACCAATTTGAGAGTGCAGCTACAGCGGAAATATTGCAACTTCTCAAATAAAAACAAATTTTAATTAATCCCAAATTTTAGTTAAACCCTAAGGCATGCATCTAGATGATTTATCAAATAAAATATAGCATGCAGGATAAAACAAATAAATTTAAGGAAAAATCCCCCACAGGGGCAAAACCATTTATTTTCACTATAATTTGTAAGAAAACCGCTTACAATCGGATTACAATGAAAATACAAGATGACTAAGAATTACCCTCGGGTATCGGATTCTGTAGTCGCGGATGGAACTATCCCTTTCCAGTAGGACTGCAATGGAGAAGAGAAACGGCTTCTCCACAAGTTTGTCAGCTGGAATTTTCCCTTTCCAGGAGGGCAGCAATGAAGAAGAGAACGGCTTCTCCACAAGGGTTGAACAAACCAAAGTTGTGTTCTTGGGTTACCAAAAAGATTCACAAAGGTTTGGCAATTGTGTGAATCAAAACATGAGTCTTGGGGATCAAAAAATATGAAGACTAGATGTATTTGGACTCTTAAAAACGTCTTCTAAAGTCTTGCAAAACAGCTCCCCCGAAGCTGGTTTAAATAGCAAAACAGATGAAGAGTTTTGCAAAATAAAAACACTGAAATTCTATCCAGCGTACAGGTACCCCGAACCGGTTCGGGGTACCTTATGCGGTTTGGGGTACATGGGTTTGGGGTACCTTTCTGGTTTGGGGCTAAAAAAAAAAAACAGCATTCTTCAAGGAATTTTCTCCAACTTCAAAAGGTCATAACTCCTTCACCGTAGCTCGGATTGAGGTGCCGTTTCTTCCAGTATCTTCGTTGCGAAGAGTTCTTCAACTTTCCAGTTGACCAGACCTCCGGACTATGGATGTGAAATTACGAAAATTCCCTTGAACTCTCCTATCGTGCCTTTTTTCACTGTTTTGACTTCCCTTGCGTACCACTTGCATTAAGCCCCTAAAATCTTGGACCGTGAAGTCATTGAGGCAGATGTGGGACATATTAATGGAGATGTTGAATGCTTGATTCCCGAAATTTGGATAGAGACCGTCATGTGAGATCGTGAGGTGACGTGCCAAATGTAGCGGCGTACAACATACATAAATGTAACATGTTGGACATGAGAAAAATGTCCTTACAATATATCTTCAAGAACAGATTAATCTTACATAATTACTATTTCAAAGATTCACTTAAAATCATTTAAACTCTCTAAATATCACCAATTCTAAATTCTCCATTGACATTCAAAATGAATCCAGAATTTAGTTCTTGATTTAAATCTGCAAATCATCATTTCTATTTCTTCCACATGTATATATCTCATCTACATGAAATACCTATCAATTCCATCCATTCCATTTAATTTATCAATCAATTTTCAACCCAATTACGTAAGTTTCATATGCGTTTATAAATCCTAATCTAACATGGATAATATAAGCACTAATTAGAGCAAGAATTACACTTGACTTAAAGTGTAGGTCTTACCCTTTGGTGATGATAGTGTAGGATGATCCCTCCCCCTTTTTCGTGAACTTACGATGGTGGATGATGGTGGCACAAGGTGGTTTGTCTCTTGAACTTCCTAGAAAACTCTTTACTTTCCAAAGAAAACTCTTCACTCTCCTCAATAACCTTTCCTTTGATTTGGGTGAATGAACCTTTGTTAAACCAACTCCCAAACTTATAGAATAAAACACAATTTCCGGCCTCCCATGTAAAATGACCAAAATACCCCTTCAGGGTGTCTATTTCGTTCCAAAATTCCCCGAGATCTAAATCAAACCCCTAGGTATACCTTTTTGAATATTTAGGCCATTCTGGACACTTTGGCGCAGTCAAAACGACCATTTGGATGTCATAAAAATAATTTGCATTTTATTTATTAAGGTTAGTCCCAACACATCCCATAATCGCGTCCCGACATAATATCCATAATTCTCGTATTATGAATAATCGTCAATTTGCAACATCATCAAAATCATATATTACTATTAAGCACCAGTAATATTAAATATCATGCTCGTATTACTTAATTCTTTAGTAATATTCAATCCGAATGAATTCCAATTATTTAAACAAATAAATTCCAATTAATCCCCATTGATTTCTCATTTACTTTTAATTTAGCTCTCAATACAAGTCATTAAAATTACGGGGTATTACCTTATAACGTAATTTCGTCCTCCCGAAATTCGAAAAAATCATACCTGGTAAAAACAACTTCAGGTATTTGTCGTGCATCTCATCCTCGCACCCCCAAGTAGACTTCTCAATGTTATGGTGCTCCCACTGGACACGCACCAACGAAACTACTTTCATTCTTAAATGTCTCTAAAGATGGTTCAATATCGCCACCAGTCTCTCAACATAAGAACTATCTGGCTAAAAATTAATCTCCGCTAGTGAAACATGAGTGTGGGACAACTCATCTTGGAGATATCGCCTCAACAAAGAAATATGGAACACGTCATGTCTCCTATGCAAGTGCTCCTGTAGCCCCAAACTATAAGCAATCGGTCCAACTCTCTCAATGATAGGAATTGTCCCTACATATCTGAGAGCTAATTTTCCTTTCTTTTCAAAATGCATAATCTCCTTCATAGGCGATACCCGCAATAACACTTGGTCCCCCATACTGAATTCACGGAAGAACCGCTTTTCATCGGCATAGCTTTTCTGTCAAACCTGGGCTACCAGTATACGACTGCGAATCATCTAAGTTCTGACAGACGTGTCCTGAATCACCTCTGGCCCAAGTAGCTTGTTGTCCCCCTCCTTTAACCAATACGCAGGAGAATGACAAGGGCTACCATATAAAGCCTCAAATGGAGTCATACCAATGGTGACTGATAGGAGTTATTATATGCAAACTCCACTAGTGGAAGGTACTACTCCCAACCTCTCCTAAAATCCAGGATACACATACGTAACATATCCCATAACATCCGGTTAGTACGTTATGTCTACCCATCTATCTGTGGGTGATTGGTCGTACTTAAACGCACCTCTGTACCCATGTCCTCATGAAAACTCTCCCAAAATCAAGACACAAAAAATCTTGTCCCGATCAGACACAATATTGAGTTGTACCCCATGTAACCTCACTATCTCGGCTATAATAATCGGGGCGTACTATGTCATAGAGTAATCAATACAAACTTCCCAAAAGTGGGTTACCTTAATCAACCGATCGACAATCACCCATACGGAATCGTGGCCTCTTTATGAAGTAGGTAACCCTGTGATAAAGTTCATGGGATTCTTTCCCATTTCTACATCGGGATCTCTAATGGCTAAAGAAACCTTGCTGGCTTCTGATGATCCACTTTCACTAACTGACAAGTGGAACACTAATAGATCAACTCAGTAATGCCTCCTTTAACCCCGCTCCATTAGTCAATAATCATCTCATGTCTACTCACCGGGCCCTAGGGGACACGACTTGCCCAACCAAAAGTGATCCCCACTATTCCTGAAAGATTTCCATTGGAGGTGGTGTTCAAGGATCTCATCCTAATTCACAATAATATAGGGTTGCATAATAGCCCGTCTGTCGATTTCGTCTCTGTAATTGACGACTTGATACGAAATTTCTGGTTTATCTTCTCAAAACAACCTATTCCTGTTTATGAGTGGTGTATAAATTCACCATATAACGTCTCAATATTCAACTAAGTATGACTCTACTCCACTTCCCCACAATAGTTAAATCTTAATCTTCTCCATAGATATCCTTATGATTGGCTTCACACCGTCTTTCAACCCACCTCTGGTATATTACTTTAATCGCACACATAAACTTGGATTATTATCTTTTTCTCACAACGTTCAATCCATCCTAACATTTCAGCTTTGTTTATAACTGTCGCATAGGCATATATTCCACATATATATTCTCATGTCCTTCCATCTTCGACGATATGAAATCAAAATAACTAGGGCGCCCATACACCCTCCAATCCATGCATTGCTACATAATGCTGACCGGTTCTATAAGCCTCAAGTCGTACGCTCACAGAATTTTCTCCACTTACAAGCGAGGAACAACTAAAGTTATAGACATTGTCCTATCACCCAATACATCTCTCAACTCTCGACATTCATTGGGTTTCATGCGTGGGATGTCTCTCAAGCGAAATCCAAACAAGGAGGACCCCCTGATACACTATTACCTAGCATTACTGGTCATCGAGAATAGTAGGCTCAAGGCACATAACCGAGACACTTAAAATCCTATTCCTCAAACATATATATATAAATCTCAACTCCCACGTATATAAATGAGTGACATAACAATGCACTCTACCTCTCACCAAGCCCTGAGCGCAACATATAAAAATGAGTTGAGCTTCTACGCTCGATAATAAACCCAAATACTCTGAATCACATTAGTAAAGTCCCTACGCATCGGGATCAAATATATCAAAATGACTACATTCTTCGAAGTCTCTTATCAGTACTTAGTATCACATAAATGCAAGCTCAACCCTCTAAGCATCGCCAAAACAACACATCATGTCTTGAAACAACAACCATGATAGTCTTGCAATAACAACCAACTATCTTACTAACCATCAATAACCCCATCTAGGATGATATCCTACTCGTATAACATAGTTCTAGAACGAGTAATCTTAATAAAAATATACTTACTATCTACACCCACTCCCCTGTGGATAAGACCAAAAATTTATCTCGTTACAGCCCGAAAAATACAAATGCCCACAATGGTATCGATAAAACCACTAAATTCATCTCACACGCGAATCTAGTGCTAATCAAAATATCGTGACTAGCTCGTGTCACATAAAGCATACCTCATTCTCCCGAGGATAACCCATATCTCCTACCTTGCCAATTGCCTTGGCCACTCAAATAGTTCCCCGAATATAACACGCTTATCCGAACTGAACCAAAACTATCTTAATCATTTCCCTAATAGATATCAGACTCTTGTCCCTTTTACTTGCTTCGGGTAAAATTCAATGCACGTGGTCTTACTCTCGACAGATAATACTTCTTCATATAATTCTCTATTCCAGGCCATACAGACAATATATTATAATTTTCCTTCTCTCGAACCTTAGTAGCTTAACTTTCGATGGCCAACTTCACTGTTCCCTTAGTTTCGATGGCCCTAAGGAACACACTACTAGCTTCAACATCCCTTACTAAATTCACTGTCACTTAGTAGAAATTCAACTATCTGAATAATTGAAATGGGTCCCCTGATGGGTCTCCCCCCATGATGCTTCACTAACACCGTTACATTCAGTCTTACTCCTTGGCTAAATCCTTAATTCTTTGCTTTCTTCACATAGAAGCATTTATATCTTCATTATCAAAACACGTGATTATCTCCATCTACATCAAGTGTCAAAACAGAAAATTGCCTTAAGAGTTGATGACTCCTCTCGTGAGTCCATCACCCAATTAAGGGCTCTTTTCTTCACTGTACCTACCTCTTCCTCTACAAATTTCAAAATGTCGTTCATATCACCTTCTGAATAATAGATGAAGGAACTTGTGGTCAAATCGTGCTTAAGATCCTTACATTGGCATAATATTTCACTTTTCAAACATGGTGATTTACTTTCACCATTACACCACTGCTCCTACGGTCAAGAAAAATTTTACCTAATTTTTACTTCAGGGTATTCAACACTCCGCTATATACCAAAGCCGCTGGATATTCTTCATCCATTAGATAACACACACAATCTTCGCATTTTTACCATTTCTATGGATGGTTCTCTTCAAAGGTTCGTCTGACTCACTCCATTCCAACTATGCTGGTGAGTTTAGAACAAACGTCATTTGCGATGGTGCTTGGGAAACGACAACTCCCAAATGTATTCTTTATTGTCCTCGTCCTGAACAACAATTATAGTGGATACTATCTCCATCACCATTTCAAAAATCTTATAAATCTTCGCCTGAGTCCTCCTCATGATGTCCTGCTAACGACTCTCGCAGGAGAACGTAAGTCACAATACGTAGAGGAATAAAAAATCCCTAAGATAAGGCTCTATAACAAAGATTGCTACGCTGAAACGTAATAAGCCGCACAGATCCTAAAAGACTCTAGAACCTGATGCTTTGATACCACTTGTAACACCCCACTCAATTAAATACCGGGTGATCAGTCCTATACCCAATTAAAATAGAATTTACAGTTGGTTCATTCTTAACATCACCGTCGAAAACATTAATCACCTAATATCCAATTAAGCAGGTGTTAAACTTTGCAAATTTTTAATTAAATAAAATTCCATTTTTCATAAATGACATTCCACATAATTCATTCCATGACAATGAATAACAACTAAATAATATCAAACTGAATTAAATGCAGCTGGAGTAAAACCCTCCAATAAAATATATCAATACAATAATCCCAACAATAATCGCAAATGTAACTCAATGACATGAGTAAATACTCCTGACTCAGATAGAAAGGAAATAACTAAAAACCTATTGGCGACATGCCCTAAATGAAAGATCAACTACACAGTAAGAATCAACAAATATGAGGCGTCTAAACAAAGCTCCGAACTCCTTAGTGTCCATAGCTCGTCAAACATCATAATCATATATGGTTGGTGTCCCTGTGGTTGGACACCTGATATGGGAGATACAAGAGAGAGAAGATAATATGTAAGGAAACGGGTCAGAGCCCGATAGTGAAAAGAGTTTTGAAACTACAAGTGAATAAATGCTAAATTCATATATACATGTTAGATTATCGGACTCTCTACTGAAATCCTCATGTCTCATCTAGAGTACACACCTAATGTACCTCTAAACCATCCTAGTTACATATCCCATGCTAACTAGTTCATCCCAGCATATCCACTATTTATATCCCAATTAATTCTCACGTATTTCTCTCACAATACATATAATAATTATATATATCCATTTAAATTCAGCATGGATAATCTCTTTAATTATTTAACGTAACTAAGTATTACCATACTTAATAAATTTTTAAATTTCATTATCTTCCACTTTTACTTTATTCGTATAGTAGATATCATCATATGTATATATACTGCACCCCGAGACACAGCTGCAGTGCTGCATTACTCTGCTATCATGTTCCAATACATCTCATCACTGTATAGAGGACTATAGGTTCGGTAAAGTTCCCTCGAACCACAAATATTAAAACACAAATAATGGAGGCAAACATAGTCCTAAGCTATTGGGCTACGCACCAAAATGAATGTTTTATACCATTGTTCTCACTAATGGTAATCGACATAAGTCCTATGTTCTCGAGTGACAAGTCAAGAATCCCATAGATTTATCAAGATATGACTGCCCTCACGCGTAAACCTCCCCTCGATAGCAAGTAAGCTAGGTATGTCATACACATAAATCATTAATCAATAGGCATACATTCAACCTATATAGAAATAGGCACACACTCGACCTATATATTATATTAGGAATTCATCCTAACCCCAATTACCCGTTGTATTTCTCAATACAACCCATGCTTGTTAATTAGATTTATTCTCTTTATCGTATATTATCATATCCCAAGTACCCTTTGTATTTATCAATACTACCCGTACTTGTTAATTACAATTATTATCTTTATCGTATTATTATGTAGTTAACACTCACATAATATCATTCTCACATTAATATAATTTTCCAACATCAATCCGAGTCCCTCGCTCCTCGTTAATGTACCAAAATTATTCAAACATATTTAATCGTATATTTTATTATGTTGATATCACTCACATAATCTTCTATTCTCAACTTAATATAATTTTCCAACATTAACCCAAGTCCCTCACTCCTTGTTAATGTAGCAAAATTATTTAGATATAATACTCACCGAAATTTATTCAATTAATGCTCGTTTATTCCCCCTATTCAATCTTATCCATAATATCACTTCCTGGGTCTTAAGTATATCCTACTGCCCTTTACTAAGTTCCATTATGTTCAATTAATAATCATTAAATATTTCTAAGAGTTGGGATTCAATTAAAACTCAAAAGGAAAACATTTCACATTTCCAGGGGGAGTCGATCGATCAGTTTTTAGCCCAGATTTCTGCATGATAATTCCTACAAGTTTCATACTTTCTCAACATCAAAATCAATATCAATCGATCCCAATCTCCTGATTCTTCAACCCAAATGTTTTAACATGATATATAATTGATCTCTACTAATCGAACAACCTAAAATCATCAACAAGGTTGGATTAAAACATGTTAATTCTCTTAAATTCCAAAAAATCATATTTAATCATTTTCTATAAGAACAACATATAAACTCAAAATTTCAATACTAAATAATTCCAATTTCGTGGATTAAAATATATTCTTTAACAATAGATTAATCTTACGTAATTATCATTTCAAATATTCACTTAAAATCATTTAAACTCTTTAAATATCACCAATTCTAAATTCTCCATTGACAATCAAAATGAATCCAAAATTTAGTTCTTGATTTAAATCTACAAATCACCAATTCTATTTCTTCCACGTGTATATCTCATCTACATGAATTGCCTATCAATTCCATCCATTCCTTTTGATTTATCAATCAATTTTCAACCCAATTACATAAGTTTCATAGGTGTTTACAAATCCTAATCTAACATGGATAATATAAGCACCAATTAGAGCAAGAATTACACTTGCCTTAAAGTGTAGGTTTGATCCTTTGGTTATGATAGTGTTGGATGATCCCTCCCCATTTTCGGTGAACTTTCGGTGGTGGATGATGGTGGCACAAGATGGTTTGTCCCTTGAACTTCCTAGAAAACTCTTCACTTCCCAGAGAAAACTCTTCACTCTCCTCAATAACCTTTACTTTGATTTGGGTGAATGAACCTTTGATAAACCAACTCCTAAACTTATATAATAAAACACAATTTTCGGAGTTACTATTCACCTCCCATACAAAATGACCAAAATACCCCTTAGGGGTGTCTATTCAGTTCCAAAATATCCCGAGACCTAAATCAAACCCCCGGATATACCTTTTTGACTATTTAGGCCATTCCGGACACTTTGGCGCTGTCAAAACGACCATTTGGATATCATAAAAATAATTCGTGTTTTATTTATTAATATTAGTCCCGACACGTCCCATAACCGCGTCTCGATATAATATCCATAATTGTCGTATTATGCACAACCGAAAATTTGTAACATCGTCAAAATCATATATTAGTATGAAGCACTAGTAATATTCAATATCATGCTTGTATTACTTAATTCTTTAGTAATATTCAACCCGTATTGATTTTAATTATTTAAACAAATAAATTCCAATTAATCCCCATTAATTTCTCATTTACTTTTAATTTAGATCTCAATAAAAGTCATTAAAATTACGGGGTATTACATAAACCCGAAATTTCATCAAAAAGATCGGTGAACTCCTAAACTACGGGAGTCATATCTAGGGACACTGTAACCTCCTCATGAGTCTCCTCATCAATAAAATACAAGTAG
This sequence comes from Sambucus nigra, assembly GCA_949130495.1. Classification (NCBI taxonomy): domain Eukaryota; kingdom Viridiplantae; phylum Streptophyta; class Magnoliopsida; order Dipsacales; family Adoxaceae; genus Sambucus; species Sambucus nigra. Next base: position 314,306,282 of record OX422213.1, read on the forward strand.
GTAGTTGAACCACCCTCATATCTAAGAATTGCCTCGAGATACATTTCATTTCCTGGTACAGCAAATACAATTGCTCTACCTACATAATCAATTTGAGCCCGATATGTACACAACTAATTCATCCGTAAAATCACATCGTATATGTGGGTATTTAAAGCCAACAAATTTACTATAAAGCATAGCCTACTGATATTAATGCCTACCCCATCACAAGACTTAGTAATAATAGTGGATACATATAACAGAGTAGCTATAGATATTATCCTAGTGCAAGGAGTTAAAATTATCCCGGATAAAGCCACAAAGTGTCGTGCAACAAAAGAATGTGTAGCACCCATATCAAATAAAACCCTGGATAAAGTTCCATGAATAGAGAATACGATATTGACTGCCTAAATAGGTGACTGATCAACCCTAGATCCCACTTAATAGACTCTTCCATACTTCAATTGAGGCTGAAATGATACGGTTAGTGCTGGAAGTATCGTGGGGGCCTGCTACCTCAGAACTGGGAGACGTGGCACATGATGCTACCTCGGTTGTTGATGCTGATAATTGGGCCTAAGGCCCTATTGCCATTATTCTTGTTAGCCCTTCCTATCATGGCTCTGCTGGCCCTGACCGAATTGGCCTTGTCCCCCCCCCCCCCCCACACACACACTATCCCTACCGAACTGTCTTGTCCACAATTGGACAGTCCTTCTTCATATGGTTAAATCACTTACACATGAAATAAACTAGTGAAGACTATCCCTCGGAGGTATCAGACTGCCTCCCCTTCTTTTGTTGACCTTAACCATTGTTCTGGGGCTTTTTCTAATTGGAACAAAACTTCTTTCGTGGCTCTTGGACTTACTAGACCTACTTCCCTTCCGATCACTATCGAATCCTCCCTCAGTATTAGGCCCACATCCTAGACCCCTTTCTCAAAATTCTTCTTGTTCTCAGAATGATGTAGCATTTACTATCTGAGTATATGTGGTGTATAATGGATCCACCATCATAATTTGGCATAGAGGGTATATGAGACCCCTTACAAAGTAACTAATCTCTTTCTTTTATGTGTTCATGTCATCTATAATAAACAAGAACAAATTGGTGAACTCTTTCTCGTACTCGATAACTATACGAGTCCCGTGTTGGAGTGCTAAAAACTCCATCTTCTTCTATATACTAATAAACTCGAAAAATATATGTCATTAAACTTCATTATGAACTCAACATAAGTCATCTGATTCTTATGCTCGATAGTAGTCACACTTTCCTACTACTGAAGAGCATCATCGATCAGTCGAAAAGTGGCAAAATCTATTTCTGAACATTCAAAAAATAAAGAGCCTGAGGTGGCTCTCGATATCCTGAAGCCATTGTATAGGCAATAGTGGATCTATCATCCTCTAAAATGTCGATGGGCCATTCTTCCTAAATGCACCATGAATCTTTTCCCAATCTTCTATGGGAGCTCATACCACTCGCTGTAGGCCCTCGACTAGCTTCTCATGTCTCCCTACGGTTAGCTCTACCTGAACGGCCTAAGAGATAAACTCCGAAAGTTGTTGAGCTCCAAAATGACACTGTCCCTTTGCATCAAAATCTAGGAGGGTGGTAATGGGATGAACTAGTATCGCTGGATCCTAGGGGTGGCAATTCGGGTTAGTCGTGTCATTTTCAGATCGCGTTGATTTTGATTTAAGTATAAGTTTTGGGTACTCTTAAATCTATACAAGTTAATTGTGTCATATTCGGGTCATTTCGAGTTATTACCGTAAATGGGTTATCGTGTTAAAAATTGTTAGCCCTAGCTGGAGGTGTTGATGTAACTAATGATGCAACTCGTGTGGCAAAACAAATCTTCCTCTTTAGTGCCATCTGAAGTAAGGCTCTCCAATGGGTCGGGTTGGGCCTACCCAACCCTTTTAAGAGTGGCTCATGGGTCATTGTGGGTTGGGCTTGACGGGTTGGTCCTCCTTATTGCGTCGGGTTAGCCCATCCCGAAACATAATTATTAAGGCCCAAGCCCTACCTGGTGCCTGAACTATATAGGGCTAAACGAGCGGGGCAGGCTAAACAAACCTAACGAGTCGGGCGTAATTTTCTAAAAAAATATCATTTTTTATATATTAATATGGATTTGTTTATATACTTATACTATAAACATTATATTAAATATTTTTATGATAAAATTAAAATAGTAGTGAATGGAAAAGATTATTATTTATAAGAATAAATTAATTTTTTTTTATATTTAAACGAGCTAACTGCGCTAGGCTAACGGATAGGGATAGCGGGCTTGATAAATGAGTCGGGTTGGGCTGGCCGTTCGGGTAAAATGGGCGAGGTATGGAGCCCATGGCTCGACCCATTAGGGGACCAGGATACCCATGGACCATTTAATAAATTAGCCAAGTTGGGCTAAGCTTATTTGGGTCGGACCAGGCTTATAAGGCCAACTGGTCTGATGGCTTTTTAGAGAAGCTTAATCTGAAGTATGACATGAAACACTTATTAGTAATTAGAATCTTACGACGAGAGCACACTAAGAATATTCTATGAAAGAATGCTACACGGACAACTAGAATGGAGCTATGAAACTTACATTTCATGCTCTACTACCTACTGTAACACCCCATAATTTTTAATAATTAGGTTAATCAAGTCTATTTATTAAATAAAATAATTTGTCACAATAATTTATGTATTATCCTTAGCACGAGGTAAGAATCAATGAATGATGATAATCAAAAGAAGAATGATATGAAAAAATATCAAATGATTATATAATATGAATATAATCAATCGCCACCACTAAGTAACAAGATTACCGACTAACAAAACTATTACAAGCCAAACTCCGAAACAGTAGTATTATCTCCAAATAGAATGAGTACAATTCTAGGAATAAGATCAACCACTCCATATCTCCACATAAAAGAAAATACTAAAAGTAGGTTCAATACCTACATCTCCATAAGGCTGAGTGCTTGAGTAAGAATGCTAAGTTTGGTACCCTGGAGCACATATAATGATGCAACGAGTCAGGTCCATCGCAACAAAATAATAGCTACACACTCAAGTATTAAAACTATAAATCGTGAGTATAAATAATAATTCTACAACTATTACGTTAATTATTTTCCCCTCCTTTACTAGTGTAATTTCCTTTAAATGGTGTATTCAACAATAATAATTAATTCCCACTAGTTTCCCTATAAGAAAGGACAACTAGTAAATATAATTTCCACAATATCAATAATCGGAATGTATCCCAACAAACCATTGCATAAAGCTTCTATATATAAATATATAAATCGATACTCGACCCCATTTGATGAGAGGTCACTAGTACATCAAATAACCTGTGACTAGATTATAATTTAAGAATTAAATTTTATTCACATACTTTTATCAAAATTATAACTTTTCTTTAAATCCCAATTTCCCATACTCAATTGGTGAGAATTCATTATCTAACCCATTCCCAGATTTCGAGATTACAATTAAGAAGGGAAATACAAATTTCATATCAAAGGAATAACCTAAAATATGTAATTTCATTTATAAGATGAAGTAAATGTTGAAAGATTATGGGATTACTCAAGGCACAAATGACTATTTTTTACGATAATATGAGTGTAATCCACATTTCTTGTAATTCGATCCAACATTCCAGTTGAAGCACATTAGGATTCGTGAGCACTATCTTTTTGGGGATAAGATCGTTTCCTTGTGTTTCATTAGTACCGAATGTCAATTGGCCGATATTTTCACTAAAGCTTTAGATGCTTTTAGATTTGAGGATCGTAGGAAGTCTTTGGGTATTTGTTGCATTGATTGAGTTCGGGTAATGTTTCGAGTATAAGGTGATTATCATATTACTATCTTTTGTCCTTATTACTAGATTTTAATCTTATGTTTATATTTTTGAAAAATCCAAAAAGATTATCTTTTCTTTTGAGAAAAAAATTCAAAAAAAAAATATTTTTGATAAAAAATTCAAAAAGATTTTTGTATACTTTTACATCATCTATGGACGCTCATTTAAGATATTCGACTCACAATTACATTCCATCCGTTCGTGTGACTTACTCATGGGGTTCTGAGACCTGTCTTCGCTTCTTTTGTGTGCTTAAAAATGCATGTTTAACATTGCGTTGTTCTTTTATGATCATTTCCTTCATGCTAGACTCTTTGTATGGCCTTTGCTGCACACATGCACAAACCTTTTGAACATTGTGCTTACTTTTCAGATGTCGAATAGGTTATTCTCACCTCAATCGCACTTAATGACAAACCACACGTACTAGAAACTAATTGTGCATGCAATAACCATTGTCCGTATTTTTATTATCGAAAAATTATTTTTTGTTTATGCAATGAAAAAGGGTAATGAAAGAAGAAGTCTTTTTCGCATTAAAATCCACCATTAACAAGAAATGAAAAGATGATTTCATCATTTAAAAACAGAAGTACCAATGCCAATTTTTTATTTCATCAATGCTTCATTAACATGAGAAATATGTTTCCTTTAAAAATTTTGAGAGTTTATGATTGAAATGTGAGATTTTGAGGGTGTTATAAGTTGAATATCAATGGGTTTGCACAATAAAATTCCTTCAAAAATATTAACTAGTCTGGCATTATTAATTTGAGAAGAATTGAAATTCATGATGTTTTATATAAGTTGAGTCAAATTCATTTCGCTCAATAATTTTACACCAAAGGTTGAATTGATTTTTTTCTTTAAGAGTATCTCTCTTACTTTGTGCAGCTTTGTTACATATGCATATGTTGAATTTATCGTGCAATTAATTAACACAATTTCATTACATTTCTATGATTCAGATATTTTCGTGCTAGTCTATGGTGTGATTATTTGTATTTGTACTTATATGTATATTTAAATACTAAAAAATTTAAAAAAAAAATAAAAATATTTTGTTATTTTGTTGAAATCTCATCGCATATGCTTATTTGTCCATTCTTTGTGGTGGAATTTTAAATTTGGATTCATGTGATGCTAATGTTTTAGGATTAACTTCTAACCCTTTGTCTATTATGGACAAAAAGAAGGAGAACATATTGAAGTAGAGTTGAGTTTTATTTTCTTTAAAATCGATGCATCATTGTATTGCTTTTGTTTTATGTCTGTAGATATTTTCTGCCTTGATGATTTCATGGAATACATGATGAAGATTTTTAGTTGAAGACAACGTCACAAGTGTCTTTTCCTTTTCGGGTTTGGTAGGGACATTAGTTGAAGTTGTCTTAGGGGTTAATATTTCTTTGTTCTTTTATTTTATACCAGAATAAACAAGAACAAGAGGGATGCGAATGGTTCCATTTTTCACAATAAGGCTAGGTTGGTAGCTCAAGATTACAAACAGATTACAGGTGTAGACGTTGACAAGACATTCGCTCTTGTTGCTAGGATTAAGTTCATTTGCTTACTTCTCATCATAGCATATCATCTACGGTTTAAGCTTTATGAAATGGATGTCAAGATTTCCTTTGTCAATGGAATTATTCAGGAGGAGGTTTAAGTGCAACAACCAAAGGGTTTGAAGACCCAAAGCACCAGAGACATGTCTTTTATTTAAAGAAGTCCTTGTATGGTTTGAAGAAAGTATCCCATGTATGGTACGGAAGACTAACTTCTTATCTCTTAGCTCATGACTTCAAGAGAGGGGGAGTTGATATGATATTGTTTGTTAAGCGAGATGGTGGTTCCATCTTGGTTACCCAAGTCTATGTGGACGACATAGTCTTTGGATCCACATGTTCCCAACATGCTTACACTTTTGAGGAGGAGATGAAGAGTGAGTTTGAGATGAGCACGATTAGCGAACTTACTTTCTTCCTAGGTCTCCAAGTGCATCAACTTGATAATGGGATATTTATATCTCAATAAAATTATGCTAGCGACCTTGTGAAGAAGTTTGATTTGGACTCCACTAAGTACGTGTGCACACCAATGAGTTCCTTGACTAAGATTAACAAAGACACTTTAGGCACAAATGTAGAGCAAACACTTTATAAGAATATGATAGGTAGTCTCCTTTACTTGACCGTTATCCATCCCAATATAGCCTTTAGTGTTGGAGCTTGTGCATGTTACTAAGCATCCCTAAAAGATTCGCACTTGCTTGCACTTAAACGTATCATCAAATACGTGAGTGACGCTCTTTCTTATAGCATTTGGTATTCATTTGATAACGATCATTGTTTATCCACTTATTCGGATGCCGATTGGGTCAGGAATGTTGATGGATATAAAATCACCTCGGGTGGATGCTTTTACTTTGGGAGTGCTCTTCTCTCTTGGTTGAGTAAGAAGTAAAAGTTCAAGTCTTTGTCCACGGCGGGGTCGAGTACATCATCCCAGGGAGTTATTGCATGCAACTCTTATGGATGAACCAAATGTCAGATAATTATGGGATCACTCAAGGCACAATAACTATTTCTTGCGATAATATGAGTGCAATCCAAATTTTGCATAATCCAGTCCAACATTCCCGTACAAAGCACATAAGGATTCATGAGAACTTTATTCGGGATCTTATTAAAGAGAAGATCACTTTCTTGTGTTTCGTGAGTACCGAATGCCAATTGGTCGATATTTTCAATAAACCTTTAGATGCATTTAGATTTGAGGATCTTAGAAAGTCTTTGGGTTATTGTTGTAATGATTGAGTTCGGATACTGTTTCTAGTATTGGGTGATTATGATATTGCCATCTTCTGTCCCTATTACGAAATTGTATTCTTAAGTTTATATTTTTGAAAATCCAAACAGATTTTCTTTTCTTTTTAGAAAAAGTTTCAAAAACATTTCGAAAAGATTTTATTTTTGATAAAAAATTTAAAAAATTCAAAAGATTTTTGTATTTTGTTTTACACCATATATGGACGCGCATTCAAGATGTTTGAATCACAATTAAATTCCGTCCATTCATGTGACTTACTCATGGTGTTATGAGATTTGGTTTCATTTCTTTTGTGTGCTTAAACATGCATGTTTTGCAATGCGTTATTGTTTGATGATTACTTCATTGGTGCTAGACTCTTTACATGGGCTTTATTGCACACATGCACAAACTTTTTGAACATTGTGTTTTTTTGTCATATGTCGACTAAGGTGTTATCATCTCAATCTCACTTAATAACAAACCAAATGTACTAGGAACTAACTGTGCATGTAAGAATCATTTTCCAGATTTTTTTTACTGGAAAATTAATTTTTGTTTATCAATGGAAAGAAGATACAAAAGAAGCAATCTTCTCTGAGTTAAAAGTCATCATTTTTAAAAGACCAAAATATGATTTCGGCATATAAAAACAGAAGTTCCAAGGCCATTTTCTTATTTTAATGATGCTTCATTAACATGAGAAATATGATTCTTTCAAAAAAATTTAGATTTTATGCTTAAAATGTGAGATTTTGAGGGTGTTATAAGTTGAAGATCAATGGGTTTGCATAATAAAATTCCTTCAAAATATTAAATAGTTTGGCATTATTAATTTGAGAAGCATTGAAATTAATGATATGTTGTATGAGTTCAGTCAATTTTATTTTGTTCCATAATTTTACACCAAAGGTTGAATTGAGATCTTTCTTTAGGAGTATCTCTTTGCCTCCGTGCGCCTTTGCTACGTATCCCTATGTTTAATTTCTTGTACATTAAACTCACACAATCTCATTCCATTTCAATGATTCGAATATTTTTGTCTTACTCCATGGTTTGACTGTTTGTATTTGTACTTAAATGTATATTTATATACTCAAATTTCTTTTAAAAAAATCAAAAATAATTTGTTGGTTGGTTGAAGTGTCATTACATATGCTTGTTTGTCTATTCTTTGCGATGATATTTCAAATTTGAATTCATGTGACTCTAAATTTTCAGGATTAGCTTCTAACCATTTGTCTATTACGGATAAAAATGGGGAGAATATATTGAGAGGGAGTTCAATTTTGTTTTCTTTAAGCTCCACCTGTCACGGTATTGCTTTTTCTTCATGGGTGTATCTCCTTTCCACCTTGATGATTTCATGGAATACACTATGAAGATTTTTAGTTGAAGACAATGTCATAAGTTTCTTTTCTTTTTCAGGTTTGGGAGGGACATTAGTTGAACTTTCTTAGGGATTAAAATATTTTTTCAATTTTTATGTTTTGTGTCGGAATAGCCAAAGGGGGATATTTATAAGAGCAAGTTTTATAATTGCTCAGTCTATTTTCATTTTGCATATTCCATTACACCTTCATCATCATGTATATTATCAATAACTTGAAGGGAAGACAAGTTAGTGACCCTTTGCCACAATCGAAGATCGAAAGAGTTGAGACCATCACTTCAATCATCGAGAAGGTATATGGTTTTGATTATGTGTAAACATTTTATATTGGGGTTCTTTTTATAAAATGTTCAAGACCTGTTTTTAAAATAGTTTTCAAAAAAAATATTTTTATTTTTTCAATCATTTGAACGAATTTAAGTCTTCGTTCAAACGAGATTGATAGTTCATTCCAATGAACTTAAAATGAAGACCAAAGATATTTTTCAGTTATAGCAGAACTGATATTATTTGAAGCTCTTTCGACACTAGTTCAAACGAGATTGGTTGTTTGTTTGAAAAAGTTTTACTTTAGTTTGAACGAGTTATCATTTTCATTCGAACGAGGTCCAATTTTCATTCGAACGAGTTTTCTTGAAATTTGAGTCGCCTTGAAATTCATCTTTTCAATAAAAGGAGTCTTGGGGTTAGCTTTTCTAAAAAACATTTGGTGAAAATTATTTTCACATACATATCCAAAAAGTCTTCGAACCCTAGTTTGTTTTAAATACTTTTATTTTTCAATCCAAACCTCTTGATAATTTATCAAACCTTAAAAGAACACATCTACTGTTCATACCCTTGTGAAGTTGATTCTCCACTGCTGAAGATAGAAATATTATATCCTAAGGATGATCGGTTGACACCGAGGCAAGTGGAGCTTGCTGTGGAAAATTGATGGATATGTAGAATTGTCTGTTAGCAACAAGGACTGAAGTCACATCTACATCACTTAATGGAGTCTAAGGTTTTGTAAGTCTGTTAGTGTCATTCGATAATACCTAGTTACAACAGTGCTAAAATATAAGTTTTTCCCGAAAGGGATTTTTCGTCATCTACTATCTTTTTGGTCTGTGATTTGATTGTTTGTTTCGATTTAGTTTTCATATCTTGCATGTTTAGGTTCACCTAATTTAATTAAGATAAAATTTGGACTAAACGTAATTTGTCTTGTATGTCTGTGACCTAGTTTACAATTTATACATATAACCAGACCACTTTATCTTTTTCAAACTATCTAGCCTCAGTGTAGGAATCCATAAAAAATTAATATAAAACGATATATAGATTCCCTCCAAAAGTCATTCTCAATTGTACCAATAGCTATATAAATGTTTCAAAAAATTATAGGATTATTGATAAATTAACAAGTATAAGTTTTAGGATGTAATGGTGCAATTTGAGTGGAGAATGGATTAGGTTTTTGGGTTAAGTTGTCTACTGGGATTGAAAATGCAGTGGGAATTTTGCATTGGTTATTGAGAGAAATTAAGAAGAAAAAGGTGAAACTCATTCTTAATACGAATGAACCAATTATAAAAGCTATAATGTCTAACCCACTAACAATTATTAATGCTATAATAGCTAAACCACCAAAGAAATCTTCATGATATAAGGAACTAATGTTATCACATGATGACTTATGAAAATGTCATTAGTCTCAAGTCAACCGAAATTTGAACCGAGGATGATTTTACATGGAGTAGCTTCAACTCTCGGGGCTTAAATGCAATTTTGGTGTTGTCACACCTGATGAATTTCATCGTATTACGACTGTACCACGTCTAAGGAATCTTGGTACATCCTCCAACTCACACACGAGGGTACCAATGCCGTGAAATCTTATAACCTTTAAAACCTCACCACAAAATTTGAGACTATTAGAATGCTTGAATATGAAAATTTTCATGAATTTTATGCACGCCCGTCTGATATTGTGTACTTTAGATTTAATTTAGGATAGAAAATTTCAAAAACGAGTGTAGTTAAGAAAATTCTAAGGTCTCTCCCGTATTATTTTAGTGTGAAATTCACGGTACTTAACTCTCTGAGAATTCTATACATGCTTAGACAAGAAGAGCTCATAGTTGGTCTTCAAATGTATGAAATTGACATGTTCCCTAAAACCTAAAAGAAAAAGGGGAAATGAATTTCTTCGAAAGCTTAATCTAAGAAAAAAGAGGAGTTTTTTACTCCAATTTTAAATTCAATCTAGATGATCTTGCCTTATTTGATAAAAAATTCAAAAAGTTTCTCAAATTGAAAAATCAAATTCTTCCAAGGTGGAAACTAAAATATTTGAGAAAGACAAAAATTTCAAAGTGGCAAGAATGTTTTTGAGAATAATCAAAGGAGAGATAAAGGAGAGTAACCTAAGAAAGATGACTCGAAGAGATGCTATGATTGTGAGGGGAAATACCACAAATCCCAAGAGTGTGCCACTAGGATTTAGAGACAGGGCAAAAGCAAATTTGCTTATAATGCTACTCTAAACGATAGTAATGTTGAGTTGGTGGATTCTAAGGACAAATTATCGCATGGACATAATTCCACCTCATTCATGGAGAGTCACGTTAGCACTTTAAGTATATCTCATGATAATGAGGATGTTTCTAATGTGATAGCCTAGACAATGTCTCAAACCATTCTGGAGAGAGTGAGGGAGAACGTAGCCTATAACACACCTACAACAAACTTTACACCTAGTCATTAAAAACCATAAGGCAAAATAAAAATTGAGCTCTTATGGTGTTATCTTTAGAGAATGAGTTAAAGAATTGGAGAGAGAGTGAGACCTAGGTTATGATTTCATTGAGTGAGCAATTAGTTTCGGTGGGAAGGGAAAAGAGTGACTTGAACAACAAAATGGCTAGTCTTTCGCGAGATTATCAAGCATTATTGAAGTTTAGCTAGAAACTTGAAACCCAAATTTCCCAACTCGATAAATATCTTAGACGTGTTCGGGAGGTCAAATTTACTTAAGAGGACACATCTAAAGAGTTTGAAAAGATGTTCCTAGGTCCCGTATTAGGTTTTAAAGATAAGCAAGGGATAGGTTACCACGGTGCATCCACTTCCCATAACACACGTGAACTGGTTCCTAAGTTTGTGATGGATCTGTATGGGCCTTGACTTATCCCACCGAGGTGAACTCGTCCTAGGATTTGTAACCATGGTAGACCCAAACAAATCTATGTTTGTATGCATTACAAACGAAGAGGTCACATTAGGGAATTTATCTATAAGCTAGGAAGAGTCTCTCACATAAATGCTCCCACACACCACTATAGCGACTTTGCTAGTCTTAGAGAGCAAGTTAATTTTCTAGTCACTACATCCAAGAGTTCAATGGCAGAACTTCAAAGGATGTATATGCCTTTAAAGAGCACTTCCCATGCAATGACTCTAGCCAATAACGATAAGGTCAAGAAAAAGGTTACCTCATCTTGGGTACCTAAAAATTATGAAAAATCCGTTATTGTTCACTTTGATCTCAAAGTTCAAGATACTTCTTAAAGGTATTTTGATAGTGGATGCTCCAGGCACATGATCTTATGGATTGCACGGAAGGAAATTCACCTTTAAGGATAGTTATAAGCCTAGCATATTAAGATGAGGTTACATGGAGATACCTGACTTTTCTAAGATAGAGATTGTGTTATATTCTTAAGGGTTAAAAGAATACTTAATAAGCATAAGCCAACTATGCAATGCTAACTTTGTAGTAAATTTTGATCGGTCGGAGTGTAAAATTTATTATAAATCCGGTGAACTTTTTCTATGAGGGGTGAGGACTACCAACAATTACTATGATATAATTCCTAAGTCCTTTTTAGTGTGAAATAATGTTAAGTCTCCACCATGGACCTTTGGCATCGATGACTAGGTCACGTCACCTTTAGAGATCTAGAGAGATTATTCATGAAAGACCTAGTTTATGGCTTACCAACACTTAGAAAACCAACTTCCTTAGTTTGTGGTCCTTACCAAAAAGGAAACAAATCAAGAGTCTATAGAGGAAGTTGAATACCATTACCACCTCTCATATTTTAGAGTTGATACACATAAATCTTGTGGGTCCTACGTGTATGAAGAGTATTTATGGTAAGAAGTATATCCTAGTGACGGTTGTTGACTTTTCGAGGTATTCTATCATTAAATTTCTTAAAGAAAAGTCTGATGCAGTTGAGTTCTTAATAATCAAGTGCCATATTCTATAAAATCAACATGGTGTCACTATAAATCAGATTCGTAGTGACTATGACACTAAATTTAAAAAAGATAAAGTTAATAGCTCTTGTGATGAAGTCGAGATCAAACATGAGTTTTCGATCGTTCATACTCCTTAGAAAAATAGGATTGTTGAGAGGAAGAATCGAACAACTCAACAGATGGCTAGATCCATTCTTCTTGGTAGGATCGTGCCTAAACGGTATTGGGCGGAGGCGATTAACACCGCATGCCATATAAAGAATAGGTTTTATTTTCATCCACACACACTTCACACTCCATATGAGTTGTGGATAGGGAAAAAACCCAACATATCTTATTTTTGAGTTTGTAGGATTCCTTGTTATATCCTTAGAGATAGAGATCACTTAGGGAAGTTCGACTCTAGGAGAGATGAGGAAATATTTTTAGGGTATTCATCTTCTAGTAGAGCCTATAGGGTGTTTAACCTTAAAAGCTCTAAGGTAATGGAATTGATAAACGTCATGATTAGAGATGATGCAATAGATATGTTTATTAATATTGACCTTGCATGTAAGAACAATGCACCCCCGAGGACGATCTCTTTGTTCCCCATACCAGTACGATGGATCCCGCTCTTTATATAGAGCATCCACCCTCTTGGGTTCAAAAGAGTCATGAACCTACTAACATACTTGGTGATACCACACTAGATATCAAGATTCGCATTCAACTAGAGAATATGGTTAGATACTTTTGCCACACCTCCACAGTAAAGTCTAATAATGTGAAGGAATGATTCAAGGTTCAGCATTGGATATGTGCTATACATGATGAGTTGGTTTAATTTTGGAAGCAAGATGTTTGGGAATTAGTCCTGACTAAGAGATACTAATGTGATTGGTACTAAGTGGGTGTGCAAGAACATAAGGGATGATAATGGTACCATTGTTCAGAATAAGGCTTGGTTGGTAGCTTAAGGTTACACACAGATTACAGGTGTAGACTTTAACAGATATTCGCTCCTGTTGTAAGGATTAAGTCCGTTTGCTTACTACTCATCATAGCATGTCATCTATGGTTTAAGCTTCGCCAAGTGGATGTCAAGAGTTCCTTTCTCAATGAAATTATTTAGGAGGAGGTTTAAGTGGAACAACTAAAGGGGTTTGACCAAATCACCCAAGACATGTATTTTATCTAAAGAAGGCTTTCTATGGTTTGAAGCAAGAACCCCTTGCTTGGTACGAAAGGATAACTTCTCATATCTTAGCTCATGACTTCAAGCGAGGGAGAGTTGATATAACGTTATTTATTAGGAGAAAGGGTGGTGTTATCTTGGTTTCCCAGGTCTATGTAGAAGACATAGTCTTTGGATCCATGTGTTTCCAACATGCTCACACTTTTGAGGAGGAGATGAAGAGTGATTTTGAGATAAGCATGGTTGGTGAACTTACTTTCTTCCCATGTCTCCAAGTGCATCAACTTGATAATGGGATATTTATTTCTCAATATAAAGATGCTAGGGACCTTGTGAAGAAGTTTGGTTTAGACTCTTCTAAGAACTCACACACACCAACGAGTTCCTTGACTAAGCTTAGTAAAGACACTTTAGGCACGGATGTAGAACAAGCACTTTATAGGAGTATGATAGGTAGTTTCCTTTACTTGACGACTAGTCGTCCCGATATAGCCTTTAGTGTTGGAGTTTGTTCACATTACCAAGCGTCCCTAAAAGAGTCGCACTTTCTTCCACTTAAACATATCATCAAATATTGGAGTTGTGACACCCCGACTAATTAAATACCGGGCGATCACTCCTTTATTAAATTAAATCAAGGTTAATAGTTGGTTCATTCTCAGCATCACTGTCGATAAAAATAAATTTTCCAATTTAACACCCTAAATAATTAAGCTAAGTGTCAAAAACATTTTTCATACAAACTTCCAAATTTTAATTAAAGAAAAAGATTTATTTAATTAAAACAACATTTCTACGATTAAGAATCACACCACGATAAGCCAAATTATACAATACATTCGTCAATCGAATGTCAACATATTAAAACTAAAATCACAAGTCCATACTGAATAAATCCCAAAGAACAATACTGGAAATGACTGAAATATAAATGTCCCAACAACAATTGAAATGATGAAAAGGGGCGACACGTGCCCAATAAATGAGAGTAATAGGAGTGGAGTCAATAACAGAAGCCGTCTACTCAAGTGACCTGTAACTCCCACCTAAGCTGCAGCTCGTTCTTCTCAAGGAATCCTAAGCAAGACGCCCCTGTGGCTGGGCACCTGAAAATATACATATATATATACAAGAGAGAGAGAGAGAAAAAAAAGAAACGGGTCAGAGCCCGAAAGTGTGTTTGATTTTAAAATACGTTTAGCAAGTATTTAAAATGATACAGGCCAATGCAATAACATATTAGCACGTCACTCTCTTGAGAAAATACTCACCTCTCTTCTAATGTGCACACCAATCGCACTAACCTTCCCCACGATTACTTATCATTTAACGCACTAGTCTTTCTAAAAGATTTAACTTAACTTAGATTACTCGCAAGATTTATAATTCACGATTTCATTTTAAAAGAAATGTTCCCAAACAGTAATCAAAGTCCTCCATTTTAACTTTATAAAATCCATAAAGTTTTACGGTGACATCTTACACTTTTTCAAAACAAGTATTTAATAATTTGAGTCAACAACCATGTCCTACTTATCAAATCTCAGTAGACAGTTTCAAATATCATGATCTCATATATATATTAACTACTCGTATAATATATATATATATATATATATAACAGCACCCCGAATAAAACTATGGTGCGTGCATACTCTACTATCCAAAGCCCCATATCACTCATATTAAGGGGAATACATTCGGAATCACTCTCGAATTGTATTAACAGAAAAACACAAACAATTGAGACGAAGCATAGATTCCAAGTCTCTAAGAGGATGGCACATACCGGCGTCTCTTAGGACCGTCTGAACTATCACATCGATAGCCTGTACCAAGGATATCTATCTCCTAGGGTACAAGTCAATATCCCCCATAAAGGTCCCATCGAGATAAGACTTGTCCCAGCGCGGAAACCTCCGGGATAGTAAGTAGCGTGGGTATGATTTTCACATGCATATAATATATGTACACACAATCATATAAATATACCACTTTATCATGTTAATATAGGTTCTTCTCATCACCCATAATTATACCATATATCCTTAATTTCACAATTAAAGAATTACGCATAAGGTTTCATTCCGAACCTTTTCTCGAAGGGTTTTCTCACTTATTACCTAACACTCATGGATTATATCTTCCCAATTTCTGAAATTCAGTAAGTGACTTTATTAGATTCCAACGTAACTCACTTACGCACCTCCCCCCTTTAAATTCATAAATTTACCAACCTAAAGTAAATATCCCAAAAATACCATTTTCGATGAATCTTAAAGGTTCCAACATTTATTCATATACCCTACTGGTCCTCAATGTCTCCCAAATCAATTTATCACGAATGCCCAAGAGTTATTTCATGGTAAACTTAATTTAACTAATTAAACAAGGAAAATAAGAGTCTGCCAGGAGGGGTCGATCGATTGAAGCTTGGGGCTCGATCGATCGAACCTTCGATCGATCGATGCTCTATGTTCGATCGATCGATCAAGCAGGTCTGGATAAAATTCTGCAGAATTGCAGTTACGGGTTCTACCACTATTCTTCATCAAATTCCATATTTTTCAACACTAATCGACCCACAAATTCTACTACTAACAAAATAGCATAATTCAAGATGTTTTTAACGTTCAGCATGCGTGTATTCATCATTAAACATGGTTAAACAACCCAAAATCTCATCTAAACATCAAGAACCCTAAAGTTTTCATAATTATGATTCAATACAGTTTTTCTCCAGAATTTCTTCCTAATAAAACATCAAAAGTTTGTGGGTAATACATCTATATCATCAAAAGTTTCCAGCATAAGGTTTTAATCTTCTCTACATGCAATTTCCTATCAAAATTTGGGGTTTTCTTACATGGATTACATTCCTAATTAATACTAAACTAATATGAACATTGCACTAACGAAATACGCAAGTTAAACACTTGCCTGGGATTTTCAGAAGTTTGATTTTCTGTTGATTATGGTGTGGTTGCGTTCTCCTCCTCGCGATCTACGCGTTGGTGGTGACGGCGGTGCAAACGGTGGTGTTTCGGCCTTGAATCTCCTTGAAAGGTCTCTCCTCTCCTCTCCAATGGCCTTTCTAGGTTCTGAATGTTCTAACCCTAAATGGCTAACCTAACCAGCTGATAAAGGCTGCTAAAATTTGTGGGTTTAATTACCCTATTTTGTAAAATGACCAAAATGCCCTCCCGGGTCACTAATTAGGCCTAAAAATGCTCCGAGGCCCAAACTAACCCCCCGGGTATACTTTTCTGACTATCTCGACCCTTCCGGACGCGTTGGCGCACTCAAAATGACCATACGGACAACTTATAAAATATTCACTTTTTATTTAACAAAATTAGTCCCGACGTGACACGGACACGTCCCGACTTAAATTTTCGAAATAGTCATTTAATTCACTTATGACTTTCAATATAACCAATATAATATATTACTATGCTCATCAGTAATATTCAACCAGTTTCCCATAATTACTAACTCTCGTCACATTAATAATTATAACATAATTAATTTCCGGATTTTTATTAAATAAACCATTACATTAAATTTAATAAATCCCCAAATTAAATATAGCATAAAAATACGGGGTATTACAGGAGTGACACTCTTTCCTACAACATTTGGTGTTCCTTTGATAACTATGATAATTTATCATCTTATTCGGATGTGGATTGGGCCGGGAATGTTGATGGTTGTAAAATCACCTCGGGTGGATTCTTTTACTTTGGGAGTGCTCTTCTCTCTTGGTTGAGTAAGAAGCAAAACTTTAATTATTTATCCACAACAGAGGATGAGTACATCATTGCAGGGAGTTATTGCACACAACTCTTATGGGTGAAGCAAATGTCGAAAGATTATGGAATCAATCAAGGCATAATGACTATTTCTTGCGATAATACGAGTGCAATCCACATTTCGCATAATCCAGTCCAACATTCCCGTATGAAGCACATAATGATTGTGATCACTTTATTCATGATCTTGTTAAGGAGAAGATCATTTCCTTACGTTTCGTGAGTACCGAACGTCAATTGGCCGATATTTTCACTAAACCTTTAGATTCATTTAGATTTAAGGATCTTAGGAAGTCTTGGGTATTTGTTGTAGTGATTGAGTTCGGATACCATTTCTAGTATCGGGTGATTATGATATTGTTATTTTATGTCCCTATTACAAAATTGTATTCAATGTTTATATTTCTGGAAAATCCAAAAAGAATTGGTTTTCTTTTTAGAAAAAGCATAAAAAAAAATTAAAATGATTTACACCATATATGGATGTGCATTTAAGATGTTTGATTCACAATTATATTCCATCCATTCATATAACTTAATTATGGTGTTATGAGACTTGCTTTCATTTCTTTTGTGTGCTTAAAATGCATGTTTAGTAGTGCGTTATTCTTTGATGATTACTTCCTTCATGCTTGACTCTTTATATGGCCTTTATTGCACACATGCACAAACCTTTTGTACTTTGTACTTTCTTGTCATATGTCGAATAAGGTTTTCTCATCTCAATATCATTTGATAATAAGCCAAATGTATTAGGAACTAATTGTGCATGTAAGAACCATTTCCCGTATTTTTTTACTAGAAAATTATTTTTTGTGTATGCAATGGAAAGGGGCTACGAAAGAAGCAGTCTTCTTTGCGTTAAAAAACACCATTGACAAGAGACCAAAAGACGATTCCAGAGCATAAAAATGGAAGTTCCAAGGCCATTTTTCTTGTTTCATTGATGCTTCATTAACATGAGCAATATTATTCCTTCAAAAAATTTGAAAGTTTATGCTTAAAATGTGAGATTTGAAGGGTGTTATAAGTTGAATATCAATGGGATTGCATAATAAAATTCCTTTAAAAATATTAAATAGTTTGTTGTTATTGATTTGAGATGCATTGAAATTAATGATATTTTGTATGAGTTCAGTCAATTTTATTTCGTTCAATAATTTTACACCAAAGGTTTAATTGAGTTCTTTCTTTAGGAGTATCTCTTTGACTCTGTGCACCTTTGCTACGTATTCCTATCTTAATTTCTCAAGAATTAATCTCACACAAGTTCATTCCATTTCCATGATTCGAATATTTCCGTGCTACTCCATGGTGTGATTGTTTGTATTTGTACATATATGTATATTTATATACTCCAAAAAAATCAAAATAATCTTTTGGTTTGTTGAAGTGTCATTATATATGCTTATTTGTCTATTCTTTGTGATGTTATTTCAAATTTGTATTCATGTCATTCTAACTTTTCCGTATTAGCTTCTATTTATTACGAAAAAAAATGGGGAGAATATATAGGGGGAGTTAAGTTTTATTTTTTCTAACTCCATATGTCACGGTATTACTTTTGCTTCATATGTGTAGGTATTTTTCGCTTTGATGATTTTATGGACTACACTAAGAATATTTTTAGTTGAATGCAATGTCACAAGAGTCTTTTCAATTTTGGGTTTAGGAGGGACAGTAGTTGAACTTGTCTTAGGAGTTAATATTATTTTTTTTGTTTTGTACCGAAATAGACAAATGAAGATATTTGTAAATGAAAGTTTTGTAGTTATTGAGTCTATTTTAGTTTGGCATATTCCGTTACACCTTCATTATCATGTACATTTTCAAGAGCTTCACGTGAAGACAAACTAGTGTATGTATGAAACAATCAAAGATCGAAAGAGATGAGATTGTCACTTTAATTATCAAGAAGTTATATAGTTTTTGTTATGCATAAAAAATTTATTCAGGGGTTGTTTTTATAAAATGTTCGAGGCCTTTTTTAAATTGATTTTCAGAGAAATATATTTTTATTTTTTAAGTCGTTCGATTGACTTCAAGTCTTCGTTCGAACGAGATTGACATTTCATTCAAACGAACCTCAAATTACATTTTTCTTGTAGCAGAACTAATATCGTTCGACCTTGGTTCAAATGAAATTAGTTGTTCATTCGAGCGAGTTTTAATTTAGTTCGAACGAGTTAGTATTTTTGTTCGAACGAGATCTTATTTTCGTTCGAATGAGTTTTCTTGAAATTTATACCGCCTCAAAATTCGTGTTTTTTTTATAAAAAGGGGTATTGGGATCAACTTTACATAGAATGTTTGACAAAAATTATTTTTCCATACATATATAAAAGATCTTCAACCTTAGTTTGTGTTAAACACTTTTGTTTTTCAATATAAAGCCCTTGGATTATTTGTTAAGCATTTGTCACACCCTAAAAGCACACATTTACTATTGAGACCCTCGTGGAGTTAATTCTAAACTGCTGATGATATGAATATTATTCCATGTGCATGATCGATGGACACCGAGGCAAGTGATGCTTGATATGGAGAGTTGCTGGATCGGTATCGTTGTTTTTTGACAACAAGGATTGAAGGCAAAATTGCATCACTTAGTGTATTCTAAGGTTCTATAAGTCTGTTAATCTCATTTGGTAATACCTAGTTGTAACAGTGTTGAAATATAGATTTAGCCCGAAAGGGATTTTCCCCCATCTCCAATCTTATTGTTTTGTGATTTGTGGATTAATTGTTTGTTTCGATAAAGTTTTCATATCATGCATGCTTAGGTTCACCTAATTTAAGCAAGACAAAATTTAGACTAAATAAACTAAATAAAATTTGGCTTATGTATGTGTGACCTTGTTTAGAATTTTAACCTATAAGCAGACCACTCTATCTTTTTAAAATTATATTGCCTTATTGTAGTAAGCCACAAAAAAATAAAATAAAAAGATATATAGATTCCCTCTAAAATTCCTCCTTAATTGTACCAGTAACTGTATAAATGTTGGTCCAAAAAGTGTTCCAGAAAATTATAGGATTGTTGATAAATTAAATAGTATAATTTTTGGGATGTAATGGTGTAATTTAAGTGGAAAATGGATTAGGTTTTTGTGTTAAATTGTGTACTGGGATTGGAAATACATTAAGAATTCTGTATTGGTTATTGAGATAAATGAAGAGGAAATAGGTGAAGCTCATTCTTAATACGGATGAACTGATTATAAATGCTATAATGGTTAACCCACTAATTATAAATTCTGTAATGGTCAATCCACTAATAATTAAAAATGTTATAATGGTTAACCCACTAACAATTATAAATGCTATAATAACTAAACCACCACAGATATATTCATGATATAAGGAACTAATGTTGTTGCATGGTGACTTACCTATAATTTTTTAATTATTTTTATTATATTTTATCTTTAAATTATTATTTTTAAGTTATTTCAAATTTCAATTTGCAACTGCGTAATTAATTAAATTTCTTAAATTTAATATTTAACTATCAATAAATATCACTAAATTATGGGGTATTACAATACCTAGTGTTAGTCAACAATACCGTTGTTGTTTGGGTCACTATGAAGTTCTGATTTGGTACCATCTTTTGGGAGGGTTTACGTAAGTTTAGGTAGGTTGAATTTGAGCGTATACATGATCAAACAAGTTCACTTACATTTTTACACATATTCCTAAAGATCTTCAAAGTTGTGAGCATATCTTTTTAGACTTTGTTCATTCTTCTGGATTGCTTGGAACATAAGATGTTGCCTTATGTGAGATGATCAGGAGCTTGGTTATATGAATGGTTTTAATTGAACTTCTCTTGATTCTTTATTTGATGAACTTGGTTTAATCTTTGTGGCTGAACTTCTGATGCTTGTGATTTAATCTCAATAGAGTTGATTGAATGCTTATGTAATTAATGTCATGGCTGTTGTTTGTGGTTTTCACTTGGCTTGGTTAATTGATTTAATTGTGAACATGCTAGGCAAGGTTATGATCTTTCCAACCAATTGATTATCTTAACTTAATGATAATCAGGCGATTGTGTAGTGTTCGATGCTTTAACCAAGAAGACTTATGCTTCCGTTATGGAAGAATTTGATGCGAGTGATAAATTATTACAATTAGCTAGAATAAAAGAAGAAGCTATAAATTGCATAAACTGAAGTAAAACTAAAACTTTGGAAGTAAAGAAAAGTAAATGTGATAAAGTAAATTATTACACGATGAAATAGAAAGAAAAAAAGTAAAACAAATCAAATGTAAAGGCAAAAAACTTTTAATTAACTTTAAAAGAAGTTATAATCTACCTTACTAAATCAATTGAAAGAACAACAATAAATAAACAAAAAGAAAAGAAAAGAAAATAAAGAAAAATAAAGAAAAATAAAGAATAAAATTGAATAAATGTAGTTTTTTAATGAGGGAGTCCTTTTTCATTTGTCCTCTAGTTTCTTCTTTATATATTTTCTTGTCATGCAACTGTCACGTAACTACTGGGTGGTTACCCAATTAGATTTTCCCACTTGGGTGCATTAGTGCTCCTATAAATGATGCTTAGTGCTTAATCCCCATGTTTCTAGCGTTTAAGCTTCATTTAGCATTAATCCCACATGTTTTACACGGCTATAATTTTCGTTTAGTTATGAGACGTGAAAAATTCTCCTTAGACGACAATTATATAGTGTAAACAGTTGCATGGTAAATATGATCCTTGTAATATACCTCATCATGTATTGAGTACTTCTTTTTATCTCAAGCACATTAGAGAGAAGATAGTGAAGTATGATCATATATCAATCGTGTTTTTATCATGAAAATTTATTTTTCTTGAAATACTTTATGTTTCACGTAGAAAATCTATAACACCCCGACCCATATTTATGGGTTATGTATAGTCAACCCGGTCCGACCCGAGCGTTAGGTTTGAAATGCAATTAAACAACCTATATAATGTTGCTAATCCAGATTTATTTTAATTAAACTTTCACTTTTTTAGCATGTGATTCTAATTTCAAATCAAACTACGTGAGAGACATGTAGGAAACATCTATGGAGTCCAAATATACAAAGCTACTAACGTAAAATAAAAGAGAGTATTTACCTGTGTAATGCTCTCAAAATACGAACCTGCACCCAACCTACCATAACAAATACGAAGGTGTGAGCCAAGTGCTCAGTGGGAAATATACAAATACAATATAAAATTGAACGGTAGAAAGAAGACTCCAACACATGATAATTGCGTTCATATGCAAATACCTTATGCATGTTCATACAAATACCGGCTTAACAAATGCGGTATCACAATCCTCAAATTTAGCATGTTTACAACTTAGTTTAATTTCGGTAGAATCCGGACATTGTTCGCTACAACTAACAAAATTAGTTTCATCAAATGTTTCACCTTTAAAACCGATCACTTTTAAAGGAACAAATTCATGAACATACTTATTATGGGATTCGACAATTCAATGAGAATTAAAAAAACCATCAACCTTTTTAGATGCAATCTTAAGTTCTCTTTGACATTCATCATACTTATCAAAAATAGCCTTTAGTTCAACTTGAGATTTATCAAACTTAAACAAAAATTCCTTATTTTTAGTTTCAAGAGAATGGTTAAGCTCCGTTAACATAATAATTCTTTTCTTTAAAAAAAACATCATTTTTAAGTTCATCTATATGAAATTCAGATTCTTCGGACATTAACTTGATTTTATTGTTTAAAACGTCATATTTAGCCATCAATCTATAATTATTTCGAACTAAATCGGTACAGTCCTCAAAAGTATTATCGATGGATATAATATCTACACAACCTTCTAAATTCATACTCACGCCCCCTTCTAAAATGATAGAATCGTCTACAATTTCAGATTCATCAACATCATCAAAAATATTATCAATATTAGAGATGGAAGCGATGGATGTAGGGTGAAATTGAGCAGGTGAGATACGAGATGAAATAACACAGACTAATTCAGAATTATCTACACATAAATCAGAATTATCAGAACTAAGTCTAAAATATTCTAGGATAAAAATACACAATGAGAAGTAAAAGCAACTAAATTATTACAACTATTATCGCTATCACAAATATAAATATCATCACATACACTAGATAAATGAGTAGGAGATTGTGAAATGTCCCAAGCCTCTAAAGATGTTGTGCAAGATAAAATATCTTTAACTTCCGTTGCACCCATCGCTTGGCAAAAGGCATTATCGCTTTTAATGTCATCTTGTGAATAAAGCTTTGACTCTTTAAAACATTCATAAAGGGATTTTCTAGAAGAAAAATGAGCATCACCATATGAGTTTCCCATATTTAAAAAATAGATTTTAAAAAGAGTTCAGGATCTTTGCGGAAAAAAAACTTTTATAAAGTGAATCCTGAAGCTCTGATACTACTTGAAACGACCTAACAACTACTAGAAAGGACCAAAGGGTACTCGCTAATGCGTATTAGGTTATTTAAAAACTCTTTTAAACTCTTTGATATAAAATCTATTATAGTTTATAAGTTAGAAAACACTCATGCATACTAGTCAGTAAAAGTGGTGATGCTAGATATAAAAATATATCCCTTTAAGAATGAGATGAGGAAAAGTAGAAGGTGATACAATATTTGTTCTCGAGGAACCCACCGTAGTGGTAAACCCCGTGTCTCTAGGCCCAGGACAACTCACACACCCAAGTCCACTATTACCAATTACAAGTTACAGATTACAATCCTCCAAGTATACCACGAATTTAAACTAAGCAATTACAAACACGTATAACCAGCCTAGTTTAAAACGACCCAACTTGACTGAAAATCAGTCAACCCAATAAACCCATATAATAGTGATTTTCACTCACTCACAACGCACACATACCACTACACTCAAACCCGAGACCCCGTGAAGTTATGCAAAACAAATTTTAGAATATAAAGATTGTTTTAATCAAAACAACAAAATAATCTTGTTTAGAAAAAGAGACTGAACACAAACCAGGTAAAGTCTATTTTAATTGACAAGAAAAATTATCAATCAGTGACTAAGTGAAAGGTAAGAAAAGATTGAATTAATCAATACTAAAAAGAATGATTAAATATTAAGTCATAAGACACAAGTAAGGTCTTAATTAATAATAACTATTCAAGTAAATATTAATCGTAAAACAATTTAGTTGGTACAAATGACCACAAATAAAATAGGAAATAAAATTCCAACAATTATGTTGCGTAACTAAATAAAAATTAACTTAACACCAAAGAGCATATGAATCAATTTAAATCGGTGCTACATTAAAAATATCAAGTCCAATTAAATATGAGAAAAAGATGAGAAGTGTAGAACTTAGCTCATATAAAATAGGATTGATTAAAAGTCAACACAAAATAGTTACTAACAGTGAGATAAGTCCAAAAGAAGATATTAGTAACACAAAAAATTACAAAGATTAAATTCCAATTTTAGTTTAAACCAATACTATAACAAGGTTTGGATCAAAAACTCATATACACACAAACACCACGTAAGTATAAAAGAATACAATAAAAAGCATTCAACTTAAACAATAAAAAGTGTACGAGTCAAATGATCCAATCCAAGTCAAATGAGTACGAGATAAAGAGTGTAGCACTCGACTCACTAAAATAGGATGTATTTAACTAAAATAAAATTTAAACAAATAAAGAGTATTACGATTAAAGTCTACACACTAATTAAACCCAACTAAAAAAAGTGAACACACAAAAGTTCAACTTAGAGGGTGTAACTAGTTAGAGTAAAAAATCAGATTATCTTTATCCCCAAATAAATCAAATCAAATTTTAATAAAAGATGTTATAATAAGAATATGTGGAACAAAAAACAAACTGAGTCTAGATAACAAAGTGTTAAGTTCAACTAGATAAAAGCACACACACAAATTTTGTGTAGAATAAATCACAACAACAAACACACAACAGATAGATCCAAGATCTAAAAGTCCTACTAAACTAGTCCAAACAAATTTTAGTCCAAAGTAAAATTTATCCAAATAAAATTTGTCCAAATATTTTAACCCAAAGGAAATATCTCCAAAGCTATTTAGTCCAAAATTTTCAGTTCAAAGGTAATTTTTAGTCCAAATTAAAATACCTCAACACAAGCAGTTAATAAAATAGTACACAATTATTTGGGACTAAAATGACAACACAAAAAGTGTCCAAACCAACAGAGATTAATTTTTTAGAATAAAAATTAATCTACTAAAAAAATTTCAAACAAACAGATCTACAACTGTTAAAATAATTTTAATCCAACCAAATCAGATCTAAATGAAAATTTTAACACAAAAAAATTTCTCAACTAGATAGAGCAATAGATGAGAACAAACAAAAATTATATATATATTTATAAGTATATAGCAGATCTAAATATATAGCTATGGATATATGTATATATGGGTATATATACGCAAGACATTGTGTATATATATATATATATATCACAAAGAAACCTTGCCAAAAAAAAATACCGCCGAAAAACGTAGGACAGAGCTCTAAACCAGAAATGGCAACCGAAAAAAATGCGCCAGACAAAACCTCCGTCGGAAAACAGGCCGGAGAGGAAAAAATCGCGTCGGGAAAAGAGGACCACCAAAACACAACCTCAAACCGAGATCGCAAAAAAAAAAACGAACTCAGCAGCTCCTCAAAACCAACCTCCAAGTTGTAAACAGTAGAGAAAAATAAGAGAGATAAAGTGAGGAGAAAATGGTGAGAGCAAAAAATTGAGAGAGTAAAAAAATATTGGCAATGTTGATATTTTAGAGAGAGAAATCCCAAAGTATAGAACCCTTTTTTTTTTCTTTTTACTCTCAAGCAAAATAAACGAAAATAAAGCCCCAAACATAAACATAGCATTTGACCGTTTGAAAATAGAGCACTTCTATTGTGCCCGAAATTTTGACTGAATTTTCGACTGAAATTACACATGGCAGCGTATTATTGGTAGATTCTTTGGTTCCACTGGCGTGGACCCCATAAACCATCCAATAGAAATCCGCCACCTAATTCAGTCCATCCACTTTCGGTCAAAAATTAAGTCTGAATAGCATTTTTGTTGAAGAGCACTTCTATTGTGCCCGAAATTTTGACTGAATTTTCGACTGAAATTACACGTGGCAGCGTGTTATTGGTAGATTCTTTGGTCCCACTGGCGTGGACCCCATAAACCATCCAATAGAAATCCGCCACCTAATTCAGTCCATCCACTTTCGGTCAAAAATTAAGTCTGAATAGCATTTTTGTTGAAGAGCACTTCTATTGTGCCCGAAATTTTGACTGAATTTTCGACTGAAATTACACGTGGCAGCGTGTTATTGGTAGATTCTTTGGTCCCACTGGCGTGGACCCCATAAACCATCCAATAGAAATCCGCCACCTAATTCAGTCCATCCACTTTCGTTGAAAATACCCTAAAAAAAGATAAAATCGTTAAAGCAAAGGGGACAAACAATCTCCAAAAACAGACCACACAACACGCAATCAGAGACCTCGATCCCAACAAAATAAAAAAGCCCACAGTATAGAACCAAAACCAAAAACGACATCAAATACAAATAGAAAACTGTCATTTCAATTTAGGGACAAAAACTGATTAAAATAAACACAAATTATGTTTATTTAAATGTTTGTTTTATCCCATTAAAATTCTAGAAAAATAATAGCCAACCATAATTAATATTCCAAAAAAAATATTTAGAACATACAAATTGAAATAAAAATTATTTTAAGATACAATATATAATCTTCAAATATTTCATATATTTTATTATATACATGAAGTCAAATGAACTATATAAGACTCGAGGCATAAAATAAAATGAAATATGAAAATAAAAAATATAAATAAAACAAACTAAAAGTATTTTATCAAAAAAATAGATTTTAAATAAATAAAAAAATGCAAATGCAACTAAAAAAAAATATTTGTCTCAAAATTGAGCCAACATGAAGAAATGAGATTTTCAGTTGTAAGGACATAAATTTTTAATTGAGTCCCTGTATTGTTTTAACTTAATTTCGTGAACAAAACTGTGTTTGTAATATGTCATAGGGAGATTTTATTTTGCCACGATCCCACTTGGTCCATGACGTATTGAAAAAATTGAAGACCTTATAGCAAAGCTTCAAAGAATTAATCATGCTGAAGTTTATTTGGTGCAAGTTTATTCGTCTTCAAAGCTAATTGCATTCCGAGATCACACAGCTATGAATGCGTTTAATTAATGGTGCTCAGAATTGTTTTTATAAAAGATAAGGATGTATTTTTATAAGAAAAATGTTTAAAATATTTTTAAAAGTGTTTTAAATTTTTACACTACATTTTTATTCTGATAAGCTCAAAAAAGAGTTTGACTTATTTGGATCCCTTTTGAAAGAGATGTTTTTAACAAAAAGTCAAAAAGTCAAACTGACACGCGGGCTCGTTCAAACGACAAGCAGTCCTGTTCAAACGAGATGCTTATGTCACGCGAACGATGTGGCTATGTCGTTCAAGCGACACTATTTTGTGGCGGCGCTTAATTCCTATTTAAAGCGTGTTTTTGTCAGAATTAAAGGTGTGTGCATTCTGGAAAAACAATTTACCATCCAGTACGAGTTTTACACATGTTTTCTAAGGTTTAAAAAGCTTAAACACATCCTTAGAGTTTGCAAAGATTCGAGTTATCATTCTTATATGTTTATGTGATCTTGCTGCACCAAGAAGGTTTGTTTTATAATTGGACATCAGAGTTTTGCGGTGAATAAAAGATAAGGACTTCTTATTTGACATCATAGACGTCTCAAAGCCATTCGGTGGACACCGAGACATACGTGGATGCATGTATTGTGAACAGGTATCGTGGAAGATAGAATTTCTGCATGGGCACTATTGAAGAACGGTAGAAGATCAGAAGGAGTGATAAGACCCATGGGGATCGAGTCATGGAGTAAGGGTAATTTGTCTTTATAAAACCTTTGTTCATAGTGATTGTCTGACTTGGGCCGTCCGAGGTTGTTTTCCCGTTTTGGGTTTTTTCCTCGTACATCCAGCATTGTGAGTATTCTTTACTTTACTTTAATTGCTTTAATCACTAGATGCATGTTTAGGATTAATCAAGATAAAAATGGTTTAGAATAAGAATTAGTTTTCACAACTTGGTTTGGTGCTAATTAAAAAGTTGGATAATTTTTTGGTAAAAAATTGGTTTGGTTTGAAACATGCATTTAAGGGACCACCCCTTTTCTCATCAGTTAGGACTGCGTTTCTTGTGGATTGCTGTGCGTAATTCATTGCCCATGACGTCGGCCGACGCGGGAAGGTATCGTGGGTCAACCAACTGTATTTCATTGTAACCATGTAAGTTGTGATTTACAATTATATTGAAATAAAAACATCTTGCCATGAAGGGATTTTTTCTAAAATTTGTATCGCGTATTTTATTTATGTTGGTTGACATTACACGCACGTAGTTAGTTGATGTTAAGGGTTGGATTAAAAAATTTCATAAATTGACTCTAATTAAATAAGTTTGAGATTGGAATTTGCAAATCTATTTGAATCTTTATCACATGTAGGTTTTACAAATTCGTATCAGAGCAGGTTACGCTAATTTATCGCGTATTCCTATTTTATACAAAGTTGTGTGATATGATTTTTTTGAAAAAATCATATTTTTAAAATTGACGCAATGTTTCCAAGTGAAAACTTATATAATCGGTTGTCAATTTTTTACGGGTATAATTATACTTACTGGAAAGCCCGAATGAAATTCCATTTAAAAGAAATCGATGAAAGAGTTTGGGTCATTTGTGAAAGAGGTTTGAATCATCCCACTGTCATCGCGAATAATGTCACTAATTTAAATTATGTGTCAAACTGGACTGAGGAAGAGTTTAGACGGAGCAATTCTAATTTACGAGGGCTTAGTGCAATTTTCGAACACGTTACCCCTAACGAGTTCCGACGTATTATGATGTGCACCACGTCTAAAGAAGCGTTGGATATTTTGCAACTCACCCACGAACGTACTAACGCGGTCAAAGAATCTAAAATTCAAAATTTGACTACTCTATTTGAGACGATCACTATGGTAGAGACTGAGTATTTTGACGAGTTTTGTTCACGTTTGTCTGATATTGTCAACATGAGTTTTAATCTTGGTGAGCCTATACCGGATGCACGAGTGTTCAAAAAGAT
This sequence comes from Sambucus nigra, assembly GCA_949130495.1. Taxonomy (NCBI): domain Eukaryota; kingdom Viridiplantae; phylum Streptophyta; class Magnoliopsida; order Dipsacales; family Adoxaceae; genus Sambucus; species Sambucus nigra. The sequence continues at coordinate 314,335,833 of OX422213.1, forward strand.
TTTAAGATTGTTGCCGAAAAGTTTTATCCCAAAAGTGACTGTTTTAAATACCTTAGGAAATTTGAGTCATTTGAAACTAGAAGAGTTGGTAGGAGACCTCCAGACGTACGAAATTGACTTATTCCCCGACACTGTCAAACATAAGGATAGAAGGAGAGCGCTTAAAGCCCAAACTAGGAAGGGAAAGGAAGTGTTCACGAAAAATAAAGTTAGTTTTTGTGAGTCCGAGTTTGAGGATGAGTCTGATTTTGACATGGCCCTGCTTGCAAAGAATTTCAAAAAGTTTCTCTAGTTTTCGAAACAAAATTCTTCCAATAAAAAGTTTTCGAAAAAAAAAGATAAGGCCAAAGAAAGCGGTGAGAAATAGAAAGAGGGTGAAGAAATTTTTGAAAATTTGAAATATTTTGAGTGTGTGGTGAGAGTACATAAGTCATTTGAGTGTCTCACTAGACTTAGGAGGGTGGGCGAGAAAGTTTCCATGCCAGCGCCCCTGAGTGATAGTGAGGAAGATGTTAATGATTCTGAGGATGAGTCTTCACAAGGAAAGTGTATTGCCTTTTTAGCCAGTCATGAGAGCACGCCCACTTTGTCCCACGGCGATGAGGACACTTGTTCATATGAAACCCCCGAGGAGGATTTGAGTGTGTATAGCGAATCTGAGAGCGTGTGTGAAAGTGAAGATGAAAGTCAGCTTTAATTGCTTTTAGAGAATTGCACGTCGAGACCCTAAAGAGTAAGAAATTGAATATGAAGTTAGGTCTTAAGGTGAGAGATTTAGAGAAAGAGTTAGAAAGTTTGAGAGGTTTTGAGGCTACGACAACTCAGCTTGATAAGGTGAAGATTAGTTTGAGTGAGAAGTTGATCGTTGTGAATAGGGAAAATAGTGAACTTATAGCTCACGTGTCACAATTAGAGAAAGATCTTAAGCACTCCCTGGAGGATAAAGTAACTATGGAGAACGCGTCTAATAGGGTTGGAAATATGGTTCTCGATCCCATTTTGGGTAGTTGTGAGAGTATAGGAATAGGTCATGACGGTGCATCCACTTCTTTTGTTGCAGCCAATCCAGTTCCTACTTTAGTGAGAGATTCACATGGATCTCGACCCGACCCACCTAGGCATCCCGTACCTATTAGGGGAACGTGTAGGAGACATTTTGAGAGAGGTGTACCGAGGCCGGTTTGTATTTTCTCCCATTGCAAAAGGAGAGGACACCTTAGGGAGTTTTCTTTTAATTTGGGTAATGTGTCACACTTTGCTTCTACACATGTTCGCACACATGTACCCACCCATGATACTTTGCTTGAACATAATGATAGAGAGTTTGCACATATTCGAGAGAAAGTAAAGTTTTTGGTCAAGGTTTCACATGATTTAATGGAAGTTTTTCATAAGATATCGCCATCTTTGGAAAACTCCCCCACACCTAATTGGTGAGGCTTAGACTTTTTTCTAGCATAGGATGATTTACGTGATGACATTTTTTGCCTATTGCTAGTATGTATCATTTTGTATGTTACATTTTTTTCTTATTTTTTCTATTGTTTTGCTACTATTTTTGATCTGTTTGCCCATTCCAGGAACTATTTTCACGAATTTTTTTCACTAGAGAAAACTGCATGACATTCTGGGTAAACTGTGAAAAAAAAATTCTCGTTTGAACGATAGGAGTTTTCGTTCAAGAGACTTCAGATATCGAACGAAGCGTCTTCTCGCGAGAAGCCTTGTCGTTCGAATGACATGGCGCTTCGTTCGAGCGACCCCTGGAGTTTTTTTATTTGCATTCCTCTGGTTTCTATTGCTATATTATTTGGTACTGCTGTGTTGATTCTTAACAGCGTTCGAAAGATACAAAAAGATTTTAATTTGTTTTGATAAATTTATAAAAAAATACAAAAAGAGTTTTGTATTTTGTTTACACCGTATATGAATGGACACTTAGGATGACCGAGTCACAATTTCATTCCATATCCATGTGACTATTTGATAGTTTTTTGAGATAATATGTTGTATCATTCATGTGCTTTACAAAGTTTGTAGTCTTTGAGATGATATATAGTGTTTCTACCTACATGTTTGACTCATTTGTACTTTATTTCACACATGCATGGATTTGTTTGACTTTTGTGCTTGTCTATCACATGTTGGTTGAGAGTTTCCGTCTTAATTCTCTCTATACAACGATTCAAATGCGATAAATCTTGATAAAAAGTAGTGCATGTCATAAACCGTTTGTGAGTTTGTGTGATTTTTTTGAAAAACGGAAACGGGCTACGAAAGGTATTTCATTTTTTCCTTTGTGATAAAGTCACCATTTAAACGAACCTAAAAAATTGAGGAATTGAAAATTATCCGGGTCCAATGAGGTTTAAACCAACCCAAAAAAATTGAAAGGCAATAAAAAGAAATATATGCCAAAAATGTCCCAATAGGTTTTAATTTCATCACCTCATAACAAAACTAAAAAGCATTATCTTTTAATGAGGGAGTTTGGATGGAATTTAAAACAATTTGCAGTCATGAAAAAGCATTACATAGTTTTGGACGTTATTGGTGTGGAAATCATTTATACTTTGATTTATTGATATGATTAAGACAATGTCATCTAAATTCAACGATTTTACACCTAAGGACTATTTTGATGTTCATTCGTTAGGAGCATACTTATGCATCTTGCACATATGACATGATTTAGTCGATTTGCCTATCGAATTTGTTCACACCCATTCATTCCGTTTCCATGATTTTGTTATCTTAGTATAAATTCATGGTGTGTGCTTTTTGTAACACCATTTTTGTATGAAAAATTAAAAAATCAAAAATAGTTTGTTTGCCTTGGTTTACGGTGACAACCCAATTTGATTTATGTGATTTATTCTTTTCCTTGTCTATTTCGGATAAATAAAAAGGGGGAGAAGGAATTATGAATTTATGGGGGAGTTTAAGTATAGGGAATAATTGATTATGATTTCATGTTTATGCTTATATCATTTCAAACTCGATACGTCACAAGGTATTTGCTTTGTGTCATGTGTGTAGGTACAATTGAAGATCATTATGTTGCACACCCTCATGAGAAAAACTCAAAGTTTTGAAGATTTATTGTTGAAGCAAAGTTTGAATACTTGTTAATTTATCTTTCCTCTTTTAAGTTTATGGGAGGGAAGATTTGTATAGGTCATTTTTAAGATTGATAATTCGGATATTTTTATTTTGTACCAGCATGGACATAGGGGGAGATTTGTAAGGACATAGTCCGACACGATTAAGTATGTCGTATACCGCTCCAACCGTTGAAGATGTTCAAGATAAAATATACAATGAGACAGTTCGAATATCAAGCTTCATCAATAATAAATCCTTCGCGAAATGAATTTAGTAAAGTGGTGTTTTTAATACCTTAATAATTCACTTAGGATATTGGGATATTTTTCACAAAATATTTTCTAAGTGTTGGAGCGGAGCTTTAAATGTTTTTCGTCAAAAAAATTATTTTTCAGAGTGTTTGAGGCGGTGCATTTACTGAAAGGATAAACGAGAAAAAATATATTATTTTAAAGGTCTCGTTCGAACGATATCGTATGTTGTTCAAACAACATGTTGTCTCATGCGATACTTCAAATGACAACGTATGTCGCTCGAACAACAGTGAGTCTCCCTCGAACGACCCGCCGCCTTAAGTTTTCTATTTAAGGGACTCTTCAACTCTGTTTTCCATAAGAAGTCTGACATTTTTACATTCTGCAAATAGTGCGAAATCAGAAGAACCTTTTAGCTTCTTCTTTTAGAGTTTAATCTCTCCGATCGATGCCTGCGGGTATTCGTGTGTCAACCAACTGTATTTCATTGTAACCGTGTAAGTTGCGATTTACAATTATAGAGAAATAAAAAGGTTTTGCCCTAAGGGGATTTTTCCTAAAAATTGTGTCGCATATTTTATTTATGTTGGTATGACACTGCACGTACGTAGCTAGTTAATGCTAAGGGATAAATTAATTTGTTTCATAAATTGACTCTAATTAAATAAGTTCCTAATTGTAATTTGTGCATCTATTTGAATCTTTATCAGACGTAGGTTTTACAATATCTTTAGTCACTCTCATTAAGGGTAACACGCCTTTAAGTATCAAAATTATGTGTTTGGCAAATACTCCTTTCCCAGGATGCTTACATAAATCTAAGATCACTCTAGGTATTTAACCAAGGAGAACAAACCTGAGTGTCACATAATCCACTCACTAGGACAAACAACGCCTAGTGTTACTTTTAATCTAGTTCTAACATTCTACTATGACCTCATGTTATCATCACACCTTTTACAACAAGCGACCTTAGCTGTCATGCCGGCCAAATCCTAGGTCGCCACACCTAAGGAAAGAGAATACTATAAGAAGTCGTGCAGCCGAAAGTGCATCCACCCGCACACGGAGCTTGGTGTACTAACAAGAATACCTAGACAAGGGTGCACCCAGTTATCGAGCTGCATTGGCCATGCTAGGTCCACCCGCACTCTGCTGAGCCAAATCGTGTTGTACCATATCGTGGTAGAAGCTCGGGTTATCACAACCGTGAGGAATATAATTTTCCATCACCTAAGCCGAAAGGAAACACAAGAATCATAAGAGAATAACAATAGAACCGATAGAAACCCACTCACATATAATTGTGATAGTTTATGAAGAGATAATCTATGCCATATATTCGGGTCCACATCCCATCCTGAGTGAACTCAATGGATCCTAGCCGAGCCATACGCCTTGGCCTGAGTCACCAATTATGACGAACCTAATCTCGACCCAATCATTTCCTCGAGAACTAAGTAACACACGAACGTAACGTTCTCTAGAAAGTCAAACACTGGACTTCCCTCCTTAAGAATAAGGCTTCCTTTTTACATCCTTGGTGAACAAGAGTCACTCCAGTCGATGAATGTCAATACCTTTACCGTCACTAACCTTGTCCATCTCCTAGTGACGACGTCGTCAACCTAAAACACCTAGGTTACTGATTCTCCCTACCGTACCAGGATCATACCGAATATTTCCTTAGGCAATGCTTGATCTGGCGAAACACTTACCCTATCATAATGATCATCGTCACAAGCTTATTGTTGCTTATCCTAAGTTCAATTCAAATTGACTTCACGTAATGGCCAATCGCTGGTCATTAACACCATAATGGTAACAAGTATTATTCGAACGTACCTTGAATCCACATGAGTCTAACAATATGACCCTGTAATAACCCTCACTTTTGAGTAATTTATTTTATATTAAATTTCCATGTTAGGTAATTATATAAAACATTGGATAATGGAGTAAATATTATTTAAGTGAGTTAAAAGATAATATTTACTAGATTTTTGCATATTTACTGTCATGTGAATGTAAATAGCATTATGTTATGAATCATGGCGTCGTTGTGCTTTTAAACGACATTTATGGTTTAAATGAAGTTGAAACTTAAAATGATTTATATAATTCCGGATGCCAATTTAGAGGGAGTGGTTAGTTCCGACATAGTTGAGATAGTCAAAATAAGTGCCATAATGTATTTTTGGGTTTCGGACACTTTTGACAGATTATGGCTTAATTATGTAGTTACGAGTCATTTTAATGGTGTATTAACAATTTAAGATGGAAATTAATGGTTATGGCCCGATTAAGTCTTCCATTCCCTTTTATTTCTCATTTGTGTCTTTCTAAACCTAGAGGAAGAGAGAGACAAAGAGAATTTGGGGGAAAAGAAGAGAAAGAAGAGAGAACTGGAGATTTAGAGCTGAAATCGTTGCTACGGGAAGGAAATTCGAGACTACAAACTTGAGGCAAGTTTCTTACTTGCTAGTATATGATTTAATATGAATAATTTGTGAGATTGTTGTGTAAATTGGAAATTTGGAGAAATTAGTAGGTTTGGGTAAATTTTGATGTTTAAATTCTTGGATTTTGTGGTTGGTATGATTTAAGTTGATGATATAGGTTTATTTTGGTGTATAATTGTTGTGGTGATGTTGTTGGTGAATGAGAATGAAGAAATTGTAAGAATAAAAGGGGTTAGATTTCGAATTTGGCAATTGAAGAAGGAATTTTCGAGGACCTGCTAGGCGCGATCGACCGCGGTCCCATGACCGGTCGATCGGTCCTGCCAAAAATGAGCTTACTACTTTCTTTGTTAGGCAAAATTCGAGAGGGCGATCGACCGCGGTCCCCTGATCGGTCGATCAGTCCCCTGTTTTTCCACCCTAAATTGTTTAGGTTCATCTAGTTTCTTTATTTTAAGATAGGGACTTAGGAACCTTATTGAATGAACTAAAACTAGAATATTAGAGTTCATTAGTAAGGTATCTAAGAAACTAAGTTAGAAATGAAAGTTGGGACTTAGAATGGGAATTAATTTGGTTAGTTAAATTAGACGTAGATAAATGATTCTTCTATAAAAATGAATTAATTTAGGTCTAAGGGAAATAGAGTGAGGAAATGTGGGCTTCTATACTTGGGTTGTAATGATATCATACATTATGGTTTGAGGAATGAATGTTAATTCATGGAGATTTGTATTGGAGATGCGTGAACATTGAGGTTTATAATGATGATATTAGTCACGTATGGCTCCGGATAAAATGTAATGCATACTTTAAATTGGCACTTAATTGTTAAGTAAATGATTTTGAGAATGTAAAAAGTGGATGTTTTAAATGAGAAAAAAAAACTTGTAAATGATAATTTGCATATACACACCTCTATAAATCGCGATCATAAGGGAAGTTACGCGCATGAGGTGAAGTCCTCTGGCTAGTGAATGCAGGGTGAATATAGTCCTCAAACTACACCAAATCTGCCCATTTGTCAAGGTCATTGACCTTGATAAATCCACCTTGTCAAGGTCAATGACCGTGACATTTCGAGGCGAGACAACTTTCTTTGTCACGGTCGTGTCACGGTCATTGACCTTGACAACCTTGACAAAAAACACGCGTTTTGTGTCACGGTCGTGTCAAGGTCAATGACCGTGACACGTTTGTCACGATTTATAACCGTGACAAAGCCGTGAGATTTTTTTAAAAAAATTGTCACGGTCAATGACCGTGACACGTCCGTGGCAAAATTGTCACGGGCGTGTCACGGTCAATGACCGTGACACGTCCGTGGCAAAATTGTCACGGGCGTGTCACGGTCATTGACCGTGACAATTCTGAGCAGAATTAAAAAAAAAACTGTTGGGCAGTATGGCCACTGCCACTGCCCAGCAGTATATTTGTACCTGTTATAGCAACGTTGTACCTGTTCCAAACATCATATATCCAACACAAACTAAAGATATAATCCAAATATATTCATGACAGTATAATCCAAATATTCAAAGTAAAAATAATATACATGACGATATAATCCAAATATAATTAAAATGGACAAACTTGAAAATAATGTGACTACATGTCTTGGATAAAACTGAAGAGGTGAGTAGGCCACACGACATACGAATTGACGCACCCACTAATATACGTCGTGCCGCATTGTTCGCGCAACCACAATAGGGAGTTCTCCTTCCCGGGTATGACATGCGTGACGAGCACCCGGGACTCCATCTCTTGAAGCACAGGTCCATGGACTATTCCACCCTCGACGATATTCGGGTCCCTCAACCCCCGCCCTATCCGCTAGCCATCAAATACGTCCAATATGAACACGCTCGGCCAACCAATTGTTGACAATGGTCTGTTGGAGGGCGTCAAATAGGGAAGCGGATCGTCGAAGTACGAACGTGTCGGTGATGAAGCAGCGAGGTCCACATCCTCGTCATCCTGCGCCTCGTCCTCCTTCACCTCCTCCTCCACCGCCTTCTCCTTCCCTTTCCCTTTACGGTCTCCACCCAACGTACGCTTCATGAATGCATACATATCTTGGACCGTCGCCTCCAAACGGGACAGCTTCGCGTCGTGTGAATCCACCGTTCGAGCCAAGCCGGTGTCGCTCGTCTCCAATCCGATGATCCTAGATTTGGCCACCCGCGAGCTCACTCCCTTTGTCCTCCCCTTGCGATCAGAGCCAAGCACTTGGCTGAGTGCGTCTGTGGACAAAGATGCCTTGTCGGCATCAGACTGCGACTCATGCACTTCCTTAAGCTTTGCCTGAAACGACAAAAAGCACATGATTAGTAAAATAAGTAAACTAAAAAATTATAACGTAATTAACAATAATTAAACTGTCGGATTACTTACAATCGTGACCGCGACGCTCGGGGACACCTCCTTGTCCTTCCCCTTCTTCGTCCGAAGAGCCACATAAGTATCGAGCCTATGTGGCTTACCCCCTGGCCCACTCCCAACCCCCTGAAATAAAATAAAGTAAAGTAAAATTAGTATCGGCCCCGCAAAGTAAAATAATATCCAATAATATATTTCTGTAGTTATAGATAAATTAAATCTTACCTGCATCCTATGCTCCACCTCGGCGTGAGAGGTCCGGCCGGAGTAGTGCACGTCCGTCTTTTTAGCCCGATTTTCCCTCCCCGATTGGCGAGATGCCAATTGTCGATTCTCGATCTCATTGTCAATGAACTTTTGCCATTGTGCCAATGAGATCGGCTCCTTGGGCGGGACGGATCCGAGCCTTTGTAAAATGGACTCTCGTGTTTTTCCAAAGTATCGTGTCCGCATATTTTTCTTCCACGTCTTGTGTTACTCCCTCAACTGCTCCAAGACGGAATCGCGTAGCTTTGGATCCAAGTTGAATTGTTCCTGTCCAACAAATACAATGTTAGTTGCGAATAAATATAAATATAAATATAAATATAAATATAAATATAAATATAAATATAAATATAAATATAAATATAAATATAAATATAAATATAAATATAAATTGAAATATAAATTAAATTAAATTATTCATATAAATATTACCTGTAGTGCCGCCCAAACAGCTAACTTGAGCTCATACGGCACCTCCTTCCAACTCATAAACCCCGGGCCGATGACCGTCTTTAGCAGCTCGAGGGATCTCGCTAAAAGCTCCGACTTGTTTTCGACGGTAATCCCAAATTTTTCATATTTGGGGAGCCTAGGGGCGGAGGAGCTCTCGTCGCCTCCGCTACCACCGAACCCAGACGACATCATCATAAACAGCATCATCATCTTCGCCCTAACATCTGAAGGAGACATTTTTGCTGTAAAAAAAATGTTATTAGTACAGATAAAAAAAATGTTAATAGTACACATTTCGTTTTACCTAATTGAATTAATTGAATTAATAGTACAGATAAAAAAATATTCCGTCTATATTATAACGTATGTGTAAGTTCCGTCTATAAATATTTCATTCAAAAATGTTCCGTCTATATTATGTTTAAATGAAAATATCAATTATTATCCAATATTTTTAAATGAAATATTTATTTTGAATGAAAATATCAATTATTATCCAATTATTATCCAACTATTATCAATTATTTATTTTGAATGTAAATAATATTCAAAACCCCACCTCCCCCTCCCGATGTGGGAGTCATGTTTGGGATCTTGTTTAAATTATATGTAAGATTTAATTAAGTTTAGGTCTAATTTATCTTATTATGGTTATGATAATAGTTAACTCATAGTTCATCTGTCTTGTTTACAGTCACTTTATAATCAACAAGTGCTTTCTCATCTCAAATTCGAAGATACTAAAGCCAGTATTGCTGAGCATCTTTCAAGGTATGTATTCTTTGTTTCAAAATCATATGATGTTAGTCATAAAATACTAAGAACTCAAGGCTTTTTTGTGATCAAGAATTTGTTGTATTTACAACAACAATGTTGGTAGATTTTTTTATGAATTTAAAATGAACTATCAAATACAATACGAAAACATAGGGTCCTACCTAATGTTACCTGAAACGTGGATCATTTTTTATAATATTCTTCTAATAAATATCTTCTAATATTCTCAAGATATGAGAGTTTTTTTATTCATTTTTTATATTTCCTATATGAGAATTATGTATATAAACACTTTTAATAAGTATATCCTAGCCTTTTAGTATTTTCTCTTAAAACCTCCTTATCAGTTTATTCTTAGATTTTAGCACATTATAAATTCACTATAATTTATCTTTTTCCTCTTAAAAAAGCAAATTTTCATGTGTTAATTTTCATGTGTTGGAACGGAAGTGTACCATGTTTTGGAACGCGGGAATCAATATGTAAATTGCTAGGGTGTTGGCATTCCCTAACCAAAAGCGCTATGTGAGTATCTTATCTAATAACTTGAGCCCTAATTTTTAATTATCATTATAACTATTATATTCAAAATGGAATTGAGCCAATGATGAGTTTATGGGTTATTCAAAATGTATTTTTAATAAGTATAACTATTATATTCAAAATTATAGTTACCCACACCCCACCCCACCCCCTGCCCCCTCCCCCAGCCCCTCCCCCACCACACACCACACACACACACCCCACCCCACCCCACCCCCTGCCCCCTCCACCACCCCCTCCCCTCCTCCACCACCCCCTCCACCACCACCACACACACACACACACCACCCCACCCCACCCCGCCCCACCCCCTGCCCCCCTCCACCACCACACACACACACACACCACACCACACCACCCCCTGCCCCCCTCCACCACCCCCTCCCCCACCCTGCCCCACCCCGCCCCACCCCCTACCCCCACCCTGCCCCACCCCACCCCCCACACACGTACACACATACACACATATATATATACACATACACACATAAATATACACACAAATATATATATAAATGGAAGAGAGAGAGAGAGAAAATGGACCTGAAAGTATAGAGGGAGAGAGAGAGAGAGCAGCGTCGAGAGAGAGAGAGAGAGATGGAGGGAACGGCGCGGGAGGGAAAAAAGAAGAGGGATAGGGTTTTTGCTGGGAACATTGTCACGGTCGTGTCAAGGTCAATGACCGTGACATAAAACGCGTGTTTTTTATCACGGTCAATGACCTTGACGAGGCTGGTCGGCTGAAAGGTGACAATTTGTCCATTTTGGTGTAGTGTCGGCTATAGGACCGGTTATTATTGTGTGATTATTGTTCGAAGTGGGGTAATTCTGGGTGTGGTTATGACTCACTGTCGAAGGTATATGGCCGCTTCCCGACGTTGCGTTATAGGATTCCCAGGTTGTCTTGTGCGATAGGCCCTGGAAGATGATAGCCATTTAGGGGAGCGTCCAGTGGGGAAACTCGGAAGGGCAGTCTTAGAATCGTTATATGATGTGATTATAACTATTCTTAATAAAGTGGAACTTGTAATGATGGTAAATCATTTTGTGAGATCAAATGCTTTAAATATGTTCCTAGAGAGAAAAGGGAACGGCTAAATTAAATGTTGTAAAACTAAACTGGTGAAGAATTTTGTGAAATAAATTGCTTTAAAAATGTTTCCTAAAGATAAAAAGGAACTGTGAATTTAAGTTGTGTAAAAACTGAAATGAAGTCTCATTAAGAGAAACTTAGATATTTCTCTCATGCAAATATGAACATTTAGTAGTGTCATTAATATTGCGTTAAGTTGTGCTTTTAGACTGAGAGGTGAGAATTCTTATCATTATTTGTGAGAGTGAGATAAGTTGATGATGATGATGATGATTTAGAATTCATAACTGTTATGCATTTTATTCATATGGTGATCATATCAAATCGTCCCCTGGCCCGTCTATATCTCTTTGTTTTGTATGAATTCTATATTCTCTCAGATGCTCCACCGCAAGGACGCTCGTATTGACCTCTCCATCACAGTTGTGCTGGAGCTATAACATATTGCGGATGTTGTAGGATATTGGTTATAGACGCTTCTATATTTTGTACTCTAGTTATGATCAGTCTACACATTCGGGTGTGTTACCCAAGTTTTGTACTTGTTTAATATAATGTGATATTTAATTTTCATACTCGGTGTAACCGGTTTGTATTGGTATGTTAACCGACAGCTTATTCGATTATTACATTGTACTTTATTTTTATGCCATTCTTCGTTTGTTTTGATATCCACCTTCTTTTCAAATTGGATTGTCTAAATAATTTTCCTTAAACTTACAATTTAAATTTTGACACTCCGTTTCTTACAATAATTGGTGGTTATCTCGTATTATTATTTTAACAACAGTGATGCTAAGAATGGACCATCTATGATTCCTGTAATTATTGGAGTATCGGGCTGGACACCTCTTATTTTAGTAAGTGGGTTATCACAGACCCAAGGTCTAAACGTTCCTCCACTTGTGTTACTCTAACTTATATTATTGACTCGCATCGACACACTCGTTATGCCTCAGTATGTTTTTAAATTTGCCACTTGCAGGACCTAAATCATCATATCGTTGGCCCCAGCCTCTAATGCATTCCTTGTTACTCATCAAAATATGATACGGCCCTTTCTACATCGATCTCCTCAAGACAACCCAATCATTATATAAATCTCTCATTTCACCTTGGAAGTTTGTACTATCTAATTACATTAAACTTTGGCATCCTCCCCCAAGGACATATGAATTGATTCTCTTGAACTTAGTCGATAACCCAAGGTCATCATTTAATTTTCCACATCCTATCATCGAACACAACACATTCCACAAAATCTAGTCTGACTGGTCTCCTAAGGACAACAAGTATACCCAAGCATTTGTCACCAAGACTTGATAAGACTTTATCGACCCTAATTTCCAAAAATGATTATGCCCTAAGATTTCTTGATATTCACTTCAACGATTGAAAACCACTCACCTAAATATAAATCCATAATTTTCTAACATGGTAGGTCATCGTCATCGGACACCTCCAGGAATCACAACACGTTGTGCTTTCATCCCAATGGTACTCCAAGGAACTCTTTACCACACTAATGTTATGCATCACCCACTGAAAACAAGTTGACACTACTAAGGATTTTGGTTGGATACATGACATTATATATAACCAATGCATCTCTAGGTCTACACTATCGATGTCACTAAAGATCCTATTCATCAAGTTTTGCATCATTCTTTCCGAACGATCCCATACAAACTGCCTAGAGTTTCCTCCCATGTCACTACAACTCATCATTGTTACACATGTGACACCTTTGTCATAAATGTACCATAGATATAATCAAGGTTTATGGGATACATTTATCAGCCAGTAATCACTAAGGCATTCACCCATAAGGATAGTGTGGGAGACCACTTATTTTGGCCCAGGAGAGTAACCGACAATCCCAATCTGCATAGAGGACTGCCCTACCCAAATTCGATATTCATTAATGGCTTTTGTGTTTTACAAACACTGAAAGACTCGTGGATAAATTCAAATCGATTACCAACAATCTCGGAGGAGATATTAAGGGACACCATTAATTATCCACAATTACATTGAGTTACTTATATAACTAAATTTCTTATGTTAACATCTATAAATTATATACCCTGAACCGGGGCAAAGGGATGTAACCTCGAGCATTGATAGATACTATAATAAATCAATAACCTCTTTGTGGACGTTTGGCAAGTTTTCGAACCACGTATATCATTATTGTGAGTTCTTTTACATTCTGTTCCTGTGATTATTTTTGTAGATCTTTATTATGATATTTATTATACTCATTGTTAACGCAAAAATTCTCCATCTACGAGGACCAATCAGAAAAGGACACATGTCATCCTACGTGGCAATTTTCGACACCCGAGGAGAGTTGGTAGGCATCCGAGGAGAGTTGATCGGCACCCGAGGAGTGTTAGTCGGCACCCGAGGAGAGTTGGTCGGCACCTGAGGAGTGTTAGTCGGCACCCGAGGAGTATTAATCGGCACCCGATGAGAGTTGGTCGGCACCGAGGAGAGTTAGTCGGCACCCGAGGAGAGTTGGTCGGCATACCAACCAGGAAGATCAAAGGATAACTATGCATTTAATGTGCATTAATGAAGATGACAGCGCATTTAATGAGCCTTAATGTACATTTATAATGTATTAATAGATGACAACACATAGCATACCAAGCAATTCAACAATTAGATTCGTTGAATGTAGACATAAATGTCTACATACAATGAATCTCTTTATCTCCCATCACTATAAATACATGTATCCCCTTAGCCAAAAGGAAGGAGATCCGAGATAACCTAGAAACACCATACACAAGATACACCTCTTTTCTCTCTCTACACCCTATGGTGCTATTGTAAACCTCTGGGAATAAAATAACAGTGGACGTAGGCTTTATTCATAGCCGAACCACTTTAAAAATCTTTGTCTATCATGTGCTTGATTGGATTGTTTTTATCTATTTATCTATGATCATAAAAATGGGATTCGGTCCAGTTGTTTGCATCAACAGATTGGCGCCGTCTGTGGGAACGTGTTACAAGCATCGTTCTCCATCAAAAGCTAAGTTTTTATTTTCTCTACGTATAATCAATTATACATACATCTTTTGATTCAATCATGATTTTTATGTTTATGTACATAAATTAATTGTCCAATTTTTATCTGCAAAATATTGCATATCATGATTTTAAAATCATAACTGTTAGATTAATTCTTATTTAGAAATCTGAAAAATAATGGATTTCATAAATCACAACTTTTTGCTTGATTCTCAAGTTTTAATTTTATATCATGGAATAAATATTTTAAATGATTACATATACCAATATATATGACGGTGGTAAGATTTGATAATTGTCATTATAAATTTTGTAAGATCTTTGATGACTATTCAAATTCCCATTACATTTTTAATCAGAGAATGGGAAAAAGTTCAAGACAATAAAAAGTTTTCTCATGGAAATCATGACCTAGATCTACTTTCTCTCTCTTCAAGTTTGAGTCTCTTTGCATTCATTTTTATGAACTATATACTTAATTTGGTTTATCTTCCATCTATGTCAAAAAAGTCAAATTGATTGATTTTTGATATAAATTTGGTAATAAATTCGATCATTCAACATATTTTAATCTCTCCAAATAGGGAATAGGAGAGGATCAATATAAAAAATAATTTTCTCTCACCTGAAAAATCATTACCCACCTCTTGTAAAAGAGGATCAGTAAAACAAATCATGACCATATCAAGACTCTGGGCACAAATTTGATATGTTGGCCCCTCGTTCATCACATCACAGGGTTTCTTTATCGGAATCACGCGATATAGTGGATTAGATAATTATTCATTCAATTAACATTCTTAATGATTAAATTTTACATTGAATGTTATTTTTCTGATCTAAGGATTCGAGATATTCTGGTCATCCATATTGTTGGTCGGCATCATCGTGGGCCATCTTTTATTAAAGGGAAGCTTAACCAGACCATTTTTGTTTGTCAAAGAAAAGATGTGAAGATCCATCTGCAACGTTGAAATAATTTTATCCAACTACGAGGTATCTTATTGTTGGTCAGAGACTCTTATTGTAGCTCGATGGAACCAATTGCAGGTTGACGATCATCTACTTCTTGATCGGCGACATCTCAGTCTTATTCGGAGGGTTCAATTTACTGGTCGGCAACTATCCAACCATCCAATTTTTGGTCGGTGATATCTAATGTTGTTCGGTGCTGTCAATGCACCATTTTTGTTGATCGATGAAATTGCTCAGCTGGTCGGGGACCATTTGCTTCTTGGCCGGCACCATATATTCTATAACTTGAGATATCCTTAAATGTTGGTCGGCAACATCCATGCCGTTTTTCGGCAGCAGTAGAATCTTGGGGTATTAAAAAATGCAAAGCACCCCAGATATTTCTTTAAACACGAGTTCATCTCGGGGACAAACAGGGGCTTAAGTCTTTTTTAACTTGTGATCACCCCAAAAATATTTTTAAAATCAAGTGATAAATAATTTTCAAACAGCAACTTATACCTGATTAGTTGTTGGAGATTAAATAACTTTACAAAAAACTCTACGTCTTATTTATGATGCGTATCTGATAAAAAAATTTCCATCTCACACACATTTGGCATAAAAATATTATTTCATATTTTGAAATTTTTATTATTTTACGCTGATACACATCACATATTGTTTGGCTGAATAATTATTCTCATGATAATAATTATTTTCTCTAGTCTCGACAGGTGCTCGGGAAGCTTATTAAAATTTCATAGGGACGAGATTCAATCCCGATGAAAGCTCTCATAAACCTCTGGAAAAGTAGTATTGCTCGACATCAGGCAATTGTGCCTCGACATATCAGCCAACATATATTATTTCATTTTTTGAAATTAATATTTTTATTTCTCAAGCGTATACATATCATATATTGATTGGATGAGTAAATTATTCTCATGACTAATCAATTCAGCCTACAAAAATGGTAGAGCAAGATATTGATTTTTACAGGTACAAGACTCAACGCCGACGAATGCTCGGAAACAATCTGAAAACTATTATTATTGCTCAGCATTATGAAATTTCACCTCAGCGAGGGATTATATATTTTATTATTACTCGGAGATATCGGCTCAAGCATAAATTATTCTATATCCCTTGGAATTCATATTGTATATTCATCTCAACATGGAACTCGGTGAGATACTTATTATCATATTCAGCTCCGAGAACTATAACATTTATTATATGTCACCCCCAACGGATAGTTGATCGGGGTAATTCTTATTTATATGCAGGCCCAGCAAAGTTCTCGGCCATATTCTTATGTTCTGGAAAATATTATTCTTATTCGGCATTATGCAATTGTGCCTCGATAAGATACTTATTCAGCTTTAAGGAGAATTACAACATTCGTTGTATTTCACCCCCAACGGATAGTTGGTCGGATAATTCTTATTTATATTCAGGCCTGACAACGTTCTCGGCCATATTCTTATGTTCTGGAAGATCTTTTTCTTATTCGGCATTATGCATTTGTGCCTCGACAAGATACTTATTCAGCTTTAAGGAGAATTACAACATTCGTTGTGTTTCACCCCCAACGGATAGTTGGTCGGATAATTCTTATTTATATTCAGGCCTGACAACGTTCTCGGCCATATTCTTATGTTCTGGAAGATCTTATTCTTGTTCAGCATTATATAATTATACCTCGACAGATCAACGAGGCAATTTATTATTATTCTTTATATCTATTTGGATGCATATTCTATTCTTATTTCAGCATGGAGCTCGACAAATATTTATAATCATATATTCAGCTCCAAGGATGTCTCCAGCATTTATTATATTTTATTCCCAACAATCTGTTGGTCAGCGCCGAGGAGGTCTCCAGCATTTATTATATTTTATTCCCAACAATCTATTGGTCAGCGCCGAGGAGGTCTCCAGCATTTATTATATTTTATTCCCAACAATTTGTTGGTCAGCGCCGAGGAGGTCTCCAGCATTTATTATATCTTATTATATTCCCAACAATCTGTTGGTCAGCTCCGAGGAAGTCTCTATCATTTATTATCAAAACTGTATTCCTACGGGAAGTAAAACTATGTATTCCTAAAAATGCCAACTTATGTTGGTTAGGAAGTAAATCTATTCCTAAAAATGCCAACTTATGTTGGTTAAGAAATGTATTCCTACGGGAAGTAAAACTAAGTATATCTAAAAATTCCAACTTATGTTGGTTAGGAAGTAAATGTATTCTTGAAAATGCCAACTAAGGTTGGATAGGAAGAAAAATATTTTCCAAAAAGTGCCAAAGTTGGTCGGGAATCAATCTCCATCAACTCTGGTTGGTTGAACAGCAGACAGCAGGTGGAGAAAATGTTATTGTCTATGCAAAATAAGAAAATTTATCAAATAACATACTTCAAGGCCGAGAAAGCATTCAAAGATCATATTCCACACTTGGGGGCTCTATTAAAAATCCAGTTGTTCATTCGGTGGCACATTCTCATAACATCATGCAGTCGAGCATCAGATTCAGCCCCAACTAATTATCATTCAGAAGTTATTTTTCTTTCTCAGGAGATAATTTTGCTTATGAAGTTCAGGAGGCATATTCATGAGTTATTATGCACATGCTATTGAAGTTCAGGAGGCATACTCAGGAGTTATTATGCACATGCTATTGAAGTTCAGGAGGCATATTGAAGTTCAAGAGGCATTCAGAAGTTCAGGAGGCGTATTCAGGAGTTATTATGCACATACTATTGAAGTTCAGAAGTCAAATTCAGCATCTATAGCACTGAGATCTTTACTACTACTGCCCGACCAACATTGAAGAAAAAGTTGTATGAAAATGTTTCGAAGTCCACCACTAGCTTGGTACAAATCAGATTGAAGAGTAGGGTTTAAAAGCTAGTATGTTACTCGACAAAGTATTCAGAGGAGCATAAATCAGAAGAATCAAGCACGTGAAGTTAGTACTCAGTTGCTCGGCACAGGAGGCAGTTGGTCGGCTAGCAAACCAATCAACATACTTGAATATTATGGCAAGCTACAAGCTGCATACTATGGCATGGCTGCATCCAAATTCTAAGGGGTGATACATAGCACACGGAGTTCCTCTAAAGAAAGATTAGTAACCATCAATCAGCCTGCATCATATATCGTCCAGGAGATAATGCACTTTATGTTGAACAAATCAAGAAGGTAGATCAAGAATTTCACGAGTACTGAGCAACACTGCAGAATAAATACTCCATCCTTTCAAGTAAACCATCAAGCATGGAGTATTAGGGGCTTTTATTAATGCAAAAATTCTTCATCTACGAGGACCAATTAGAAAAGGACACATGTTATCCTACGTGGCAATATTCGACACCCGAGGAGAGTTGGTCGGCACTCGAGGAGTGTTAGTCGGCACTCGAGGAGAGTTGGTCAGCACCCGAGGAGTGTTATTCGGCACCTGAGGAGTATTAATCGTCACCCAAGGAGAGTTGGTCAGCCCCCGAGGAGAGTTGGTCGGCACCCGAGGAGAGTTAGTCGGCACCCGAGGAGAGTTGGTCGGCATACAAACCAGGAAGATCAAAGGATAACTATGCATTTAATGTGCAATAATGAAGATGACAGCGCATTTAATGAGCCTTAATGTACATTTATAATGTATTAATAGATCACAACACATAGCATACCAAGCAATTCAACAATTAGATTTGTTGAATGTAGACATAGATGTCTACATACAATGAATCTCTTTATCTCCCATCACTATAAATACATGTATCCCCTTAGCCAAAAGGAAGGAGATACGAGATAACCTAGAAACACCATATACAAGATACACATCTTTTCTCTCTCTACACCCTATGGTGCTATTGTAAACCCCTGGGAATAAAATAACAGTGGACGTAGGCTTTATTCATAGCCGAACCACTTTAAAAATCTTTGTCTATCATGTGCTTGATTGGATTGTTTTTATCTATTTATCTGTGATCATAAAAATGAGATTCGGTCCAGTTTTTTGTATCAACACTCATAATTGACACCGTTTGTGGGAATTGATTTCTATTCCTGCAAAAAAATTCATCAACAGAAAGCCCTTGATGTCTCACCACATCAACAACATTCCTCAGGTTGGTGTTGTGAAATAAGACCCTCTCCCACCTAGGGTCAGGTCATAGATTCACCAGCACACAAATCCTAGGTTTTTCCAAGAAATGTTGACTTCTGAAGAGAGCCAAGGACCATATAGGTCTACCCAGATCTCTAGGTTGGTCGATGCTTATAAATCCAGGCTTCGAGAACAAGAGGAGGTCACATGCCTCCAGGTGGAAAAGAATGCCCGCCTTCAAAGGCGACTTGAAAGGATGAAGAGAGATCTCCATAGAGTTATAAGTAAATGTCATAATGGGACTCCTAGTCCTCAGGAGAGTAATACTCGTAGTCGAGGGAGAAGATCTAGGCATGATAAACATATATATGAACGTGGCAGGTCAGAAAGGCACCACATGAGCGATAATCATTAGAATGAGGACATCAGGATCTTGATTCGTAGAGAGATAGACCAAAATCCATCCCATCGTGGAGCCAGGTCTACTAGGGATGTAGCTAGGATATCTATCAATACCTAAATAAAATCCCCTTTTTCAAGAAGGTCGAAGAAGAGGAACCCCCAAAAAAATTTATCATTCCCAAGTTTAATATTTATGATAAAAAGACAGATCCCATAAACCATGTTGGGCAGTACAGATAAGCGATCATCCTATGGAGCCATAACGACACATTGATGTGTAGAATTTTCCCTTCTAGGCTACAAGATGTAGTATATAAGTGGCTCGAGAAGATGCCTTATAGGTCGATCGGGAATTTCAAAGCCCTATAAGAGGCTTTTACTGCTCACTTCATAACCAGCATCTCCTATCCTAAGCAGATGGATGCACTACCCACGATGAAGAAAAATCCACAAGAGAGCCTTTGAGATTATGCCAAGAGGTATTAAGAAATCTTCAAGGAAGTGATTGCTTGGATCAAGTTACCATTGCATCCTTCAAGATTGGTCTGCCGACCAAATCTTTGCTACACCAGTCCCTGACTAAGAAAGAAGCCAATACTATTAACGATCTCATGGATCATATTGAGAAATATGCCAAAGTAGAAGACGTGGTTCATTCTAGTGCATGGAATAATGGTCAAGAAAAGGTAACAAAAGGAGGATATAAGAGTGACACTCCGAATAAAGGGAACTAGAATGGAAGCAAGAACGACTCTAAGAATGGAAGCAAGAACGACTTCAAAGGCGTTCCAGGTTATTTACATAGTTTTCAACGAATATATTTATAATATCTTAAGCAAGATCAAAGACCAACCGTTCATTAACTGCCCCAAGAAGATGGGTGGTGACCCGACGAAAAGGAATAACGCGCTGAGATGTGAATTCTATAAGGAGGGTGGCCATAAAATTGAAAATTATGAGGCTCTAAAGTCACCCTTAGAAGAGTTAGACCAAGATGGGCATCTCAATGAATACATAGAGAAGAAAACAGACAAGTTCGCAGCCAATGGAGACCAAAATCTGAACAACATCCTTAATGAAGACATGGATTAGGAGTTCACAGTGATCCATGGGGCATCAGACTTAAAGAAAATCCAAGGGAATTATATTCGGATGGAGCTGAAAAAGGTCACTGTTATTTTGAAAGAATTACAGATTAACATAGCTAAAAGACAAGCTAGAAAGCACCGATTACCAGAGGACATCGACTACACCAAACACATCGTCTTCAGTAAAGAAGATTTTATCAGATTAAGGACCCTGCATCACGACGTACTGGTGATAACCCGCAGGATTGTAAATTAGGACATCAATAAGCTATAGGTGGACCAGGGAATCTCGTCATAGATGATGTACCTGAAGGTTTTTAATAAGCTGAAGCTCAACCTAACCGACCTCAAGGAATCCACGATTTTATTGGTTGACTTTGCTAGAAAATCATAATGCCTCTGGGAAAGATAGTCCTGCCAGTCAGATAAGGAAACATCTCAAAGTTAATTGAGTTCTTAGCAGTGGACATAGAGTCCCCATATCACGTCATTCTAAGCAGAGGCTAGATGTATGCCATGAGGGTTACACCATCTATCTACCACATAAAAGATGAAGTGTCTCACCGACAGGGGCATGGTTAAAATTCATGGTGATCAGGCCACTGTAAAAAAGTGCTTCATCACGGTCATCCGCCCTAGGAATGAGAAGAAAAAGGAACCAAAGGATGCTCAGGAGGAAGCTAAGGAAGAGGCTACACCCTCTAAATAGTAATTATGGTACGATCGACCAGGGGAGGAGGAGACCAGGGTACACCTCACAAACAGGGTTGTTGAAATCCTAAAGGAAGTTGGAGTTGATGACAACTTACTAGAGAGAGTTTATGATTGAAACCACACTCGTCGATCACAAAAATAAAGAATTGATTTCCTTCTTGAAAAGCAATCTGGATATTTTTGCTTGGGAACCATATGATCTGCTAGGGATTGATACCAATATAGTTTGCATCATTTGTATGTTGACCCGACCTTCAAGCCAATCACTCAAAAAGCTCACCGAACAACCCTCGAGAAGGCTAAAGTGGTGGAAAACCAAGTGAAAAATCTTCCAGATACATGATCTATTAGGTAAGTTCAGTTCCCCAAGTGGATATCTAACACAGTAGTGGTACGGAAGAGAAACGACAGTTGGAGGGTCTGTATTGATTTCAAAGATCTCAACAGACCCTATCCCAAAGAAAGCTTCCCACTGCCTAAAACCGATCAGTTGGTTAACGTTACGACAACACATAAAGGGATGAGATGCCTATTTAACAGGAGAAAATGTCATTCATAACCCCTATTGGATTATACTGTTATAAGGTCATACCGTTTGGCCTAAAGAACGTAGGGGAAACTTATCAGAGGTTAGACACGAAGATGTTTAAGAAATAGATGGAAGACATGGAGGTATACATCGATGGGATGTTAATCAAAAGCAAAAAACAAATATGACCACCTCACGGACTTAGATAGAACCTTTGATATCCACAGGAAATATCGAATGAAATATAACGTAAGTTAGTGCTCATTCGGTGCCCAGTCAGGAACATTTTTAGGGTTTTAGTTAGTAAAAGAGGAATTGAGGCCATTCAAAACCAGATCGACGTGATCACCAAGGTTCAGCTTCCATAGACGTTGCGAGATGTTCAAAAGCTCACTGGTAGGCTTACGGCTCTCAATTTATTCATCTCCATATGTTCAAAATACTGCTGACCGTTCTTCCTGTTCCTGAAAAAGGACAAGGGCCTCATATGGAATGATGATTGTTCAAGAGCTTTGGATGAGATCAAATCCTACCTTAGCAAACCGAGGGGGTCAAAGTGATCCCATAAAATGGAGACCCATTATATATCAACCTCGTAGTATTAGAGCACATTGTAAGCTCGGTTCTGGTGTGTGAGAAAAAAGGAAGATAGCACCCTATTTATTATGCTAGCAAGACACTTTTGAACGCAGAACAACATTACTTATCCCAGGAAAAAATTGTCTACGCACTGGTGATCGCCCCAAGCAAGTGGAAATATTACTTTTAAGATCACTCAATAATGGTGATCACTTCCTACCCCCTCAAAGTTGTTCTTTGAAAAGTCGACCTCTTTAGACGACTCTCAAAATGTTCAGTGGAGCTGGGCAGATTCGATATTCACTTTCAACCAAGAACAATAATTAAGGGTCAAGTTTTGGCAGACTTTATCATTGAATTTATGAGGGACTAGCCTATCGACTAACGGGTAGCGGAGAAGTCAACAAATGAGGAAGCACGGTCTAAGGACTAGACAGTATACATTGATGGAGCCTCTAATTCTAAGGGGCCGGGAGTAGGAATTGCACTCATCACACCGAAAGAAGTTGTCATCGAATAGGGAATCGGATTGGTATTTGAGGCCTCCAACAACGAAGCTAAATACTATATGAGGGCTCCAACAACGAAGCTAAATATGATATGAGACCTTCAAAAATGAAGTTAAATATGAAGCACTGATCGCTGGCATGCACAAATCCCAATTATTGGGGGCAAAGGGCCTCAATGTGTTCAGTGACTCCAAACTGGTCTCGAAGAAAGTGAGTGGGGACTTCAATGCAAAATATGATAAAATGGCAGCCTACCTCGTCTTGGTAAGAGGACTTATAGTAGGATTTGTGAAAGAGGATGTGATACCAATTTGACATTTCACGATATTCCAATGGATTTAACTTAGTTAACTAGATGTCAATCCCATAAATTCCAAATTTTAATTAAACCCTAAGCATGCATCTATGTGATTGAAAACATTAAATCATATAAGCATCCAAACAAATAATTTCGGGATAAATCCCCGTATGGAAAAACCTTTATTTAACTAATAAAATGTAAATCGCAACTTATAAACTTACAAGTAAAATACTAAAATAAATTCTCGTAATAACCCACAAAGACCGCAGCCTTGAACCAGTAATGACTCCCTCGAGAATCACAAAAATTGCAGTTCCTCCTTCAGCAGTGAATACCATCGAGTGTCCCCAAGTCCATCACTATTGATATCACTCCACAAGAATAAACTTTATGATAGAAGTGTTTGGGTTCCAAGGCAGATTCACAAAAGTATATGGGATTGTTTTGGTGAATCTAAATATTATTTTTGACCTAAAAAGTCAAGACTTAATTGCAGTTGTTCTGAAGTTTTCATAAAATAAAAGTATTAATCAAAAAGCTTCACAAAACAGGTTTTTATGGGCAAACAAAAAATTAAGACAGAGGAAAGTCGTTCGAATGTCGTCATCATGTCATTTGAATGATGTTGAGATGTCGTTTAAACGACCAATGAAATGACCCATTAAAAACAAAACGGTACGAGTTCATTTGATCCAAATGAGATCCTGGCCATCAAATGACCCATCTAACAACATGCTAATGCTATTTCAACGATGGGAACGAAGAAAATTATTTTTTAAACTCCGCCTACACATATCTCAGATAACATTTTAAGTTTGAAAAACACCTCATTTTGAAATAAAACATTTTAGAAAAGTATTCCAATACTTAGTAAAAATCTAAGTAATATAAAACAAAATCCATACCAAAGTATATCTCATGTTGCGTAGATGTTGAAGATGCTTGATATTCGTATCCGTCTTCTTGAACTTGTAAACGTGAATTGTTTTGACGGTCGTAATAGGATACGGTAAACTTAATGTAAACAAGGGACTATGAAAAATATGTCGTTTCAAATCTTCCCTATGTCTATTCAAGTACAAAATAAAAACATCTGATTTATTAACAAATGTCCTATACAAATCTAATACCCTCCTAGAAACCCAAAAGTGGAAAGGTACTAAATATGTAAGTCCTCAAAAATCTTCAACTTTTAAATCTTCAAATCTCTTGCTCTTGATCTTCTTTTTATGTGCTTTTCAAATGCTCATCAAATACATACACATAATAAATAAAGAAAAAACCTGTTAATACCAAAATTAATCTGCTGACATGGACCAATCACCATCGGCAGCATATTGGATGGTTGGGGGGTGATCTCCCATCACCATTGAAGACTCCTCAGAGGTAGCTTCATCCTCTTCTAATTCTTCTGGAGTAGGAGGGGGACCAGGGATATGTCGCTGGAAGAGCTCGGATGATTCGTTGACCTTCATTTCTTGAAGGGCAGCAACCCATCCATCCCTGAAGTACTTTAGACTGCCATAGTCCACTTGAGATACCATGGCAGCACACCCCTTGTTCCACCCCTTGTCCCATCCAGAGCTGAAGGACTTCTTCACAGCAGCTTTCCTCTTGGTCTTATCCAAGGCAAGCTTCTCGGACAGCAGGTTCTCAGCAGCCCTCAATTTATTTTCTGCCTCCTCCTTCTGCCGACATACTTCCTGGAGCTGGTCCAACCTCTCCTCAGCAACTTTGAGCTTATTATCAAGCTCCCCTTCAGCTCTGAGCTTCTCTTCAAGCTATTTATTTGCCTTCTCCAAGGCATTATTTTTCTTCTCCAACTCTTTGGAGGCTTCAACAGCTTGAGCTTTATCCTGCTCGGTGGAGGTAAGCTTTTTCTCCCAGATAGCCTTATCAGTGGCATACTGCTGGCTAGAGTCTTCCAAAGACTTTATAGCCTCTTCCATAGCTCCCTCCACACTGGACGAGGAGCAAGAAGCCTTAATCGCTTCATCCTTCTTCATGATTATATTAAAGCAGCTCGTCAACTGTGAACAGAAACAGAAAGCAAGTTAGAAACAGAAATGACAAAGAAAATATGAAAAATTGAAAGTAAGAAGACTTACAAAAGCAAGATGACGAGCAGTTAGTGAGGTGACCATGTCCCGAGTAAGGTTTTCTTCAGTACCTTATACCTCGGGAATGGTCGAGGACTTCACCGAGCTCATGGCAGAGCTCGGAAGAACAAAAGATGGAACCCCAGTTCCAGCAGCTGGGGGTTGAGTAGTGGTGTCAGCCAAATTGACCGAGGAGCTTTTCTTCAGCCTCCTCGGGGGAACAGGTACAGATTCAACCAAGGAAGAAACCTTGGTCGGTGATATCACAATCACCTCTCTAGGAGCAGCAGACCTGCTCAGAGCCACTGCGGGCTTCTCGGCGACTTTAGCAGGAGCAGCTGGAGGAGCTGCATCAGTCTTCTTTGTCCCCTCCCTTGGGACATCAATCTTAATCCTTTTTACCACCCCAGAACCGGAGGCAATTTTCTCAAACAGAGCAGGAGTTCTTCTTTTCTTTATCCTTTCACTTAAAGGAATATGGGATTCAGGCGATGAGCTTGTGGAAGCTGGAACTGGCTCAGATTCACTTATCACTGGATGAGCAGTGAAGGAAGTGGTGTAGCTCTTGTACTGGAGCAGATACGAAGCTGATCTAATGTGCTCATCGGCAACACTTTGATGCAGACTCCAGATAAGTTTCAAATGCCTTATATTGACATCTGCCTCTTTGGGGCACTTTCTCTTGCTATCAACTGCAAATAAATAAACATTGTTATCAGTGGCACATTTTATCAAACACGAAAGAAGCATAATTTCAAAATAAAGTAAAATAAAAATAACCTATCCCATTGCCATAAGGAGGGCCTCTAGGACCCTGGTAAACTTCATCTCCAGCTAATGGAGGGTGTTGCCAGTTTTTTATGACAACCCCGTGTTCAAAATAATCCATATTGGCATCAGGGAGATTAACTATAAGGCTCTGTTTAAAAATCTAGTTTTTAAATAATAAATATTTTCATTGACTGCCCATCTATAGCAGTACATGATTTCTTGAATTCCTATACGAGTTCCATGCACTTAATTTAACCTATGCACCCCATTAACTATTCTTCAGGTGTTGGGGGCTATTCGTGCAGGAACAATGTCAAAATACTGACAGAATTCCAGACATAAGGAATTTGATGGAAAATAAAATCCACACTCAGCAAAAAAGAGACTGGGGAACCAATGTCCCTCAGCCAAATGGAAGTAATTAGAAGGCTCAGAAAGCTCTTCCAAGACAACCCAAGAGGGAATGGAGAAATCAGAACGAAATTTCTCAAGAGACTCAACAGAGTAAACCATGATGAATAAAGAAATAAAGATGAAAGAAGAAGATCTTACAGGAAAAGAATGGATCTGCTGACAACGAACGACGAAAAGATGAACGCACAAGAGAGTAGGAAGAGACGACGTAAAACTCAAAAGAGGAAAATTTGGAAAGGTAGAAGATGATGGGAGCGTCTGTGAAGTTTAAATACCTTGCCTCGGGAAATGGAGAAGTAATGATTACAAAAAAGATGATTACGTTACCGATGGCTTAAAAGATGAAAAGTAGCCCGGGAATCAAAGCGGACAACAGCGGCTAAAAAGAGGAAAAGTGGAATGGGAATCGAAGCGGACAACAGCATCCAAGAAGACGAAAAGTAACGCGGGAATCGAAGCACACAAAAAAGTCCAAAAAAGCATGATTCTACGAATTGGGAAGGAGAAATAAATACAAGGGAAACGCTCCTAAAAATCAGGAAAACTATTTAAAGCTACCATATTCCGAGAAAGAATGTTTCATACTCCTCAAATTTAGAACTATGAAACATTGGGGGCTTCTGTTAATACCAAAATTAATCTGCTGACATGGACTAATCATATGAAGACACGTGGCTATCTACATGGAAACAACAAACACTTCCGAGGAACCCACTCGCTCTGAGGAACAAGACTACAACGAGGAAGACTAGTTCCCCGAGGAACTCACAAGCTCCGAGGAACAATGCCTCTCCGAAGAACTCTTAAATACCGAGAAGCTTAGGCGGTCCGAGTAACTCATGGCGGTCTGAGATGCACCTCGAAGGAGGATACCAACAGTTTAACTGATTCATTAAATGCTTATCATTTGGACGCGCACGCAAAGAGGGCATTAAATGTATTACCCTTTCATATGTATATCATTTAATGTATTACCCTTTCACATTACAGCCTCAGGGCTATAAATACATTGTACAATCCTCATTGTAGAGGGGACTGAGATCCGGGACCCCAGATCGGAATTTCTTGAGATAACTTGTAATCGAGAATTCCCAAACACTCAGTAATAAAGCAACAGTGGACGTAGGCCATTCTTATAAGGCTGAACCACTTTAAAATTCTTTGTCTCATTTATTTATCTGTGATTGAATAATTAGAGTGATCTAATTTTTTACATCAACAGATTGGCGCCGTCTGTGGGAAACGACTGATAATATCGTTTTTCATCAAAAATAATCCGTTATTAATGGCGGATATTCCTGAATCCAGCAATCGAAACGCTGGAACCCCTCCAAATCCATCTGCTCCACCAATTATTCCAGATCTGACTGGAATAATGGCAAATCTGGATCAGGGCCAGACCGTCATGCTAGAAACGATGCGACAACTCATCCAAACCCTCCATGGCGTTACATCAGCCCATTCCAGACCACGAAGCATTCAAAGAAATACCCGTGCGCCTTCTTTGCGTACTAGGCGTACTAATTCACATTGCAATGAGGAATCTGATGATTTTTCTTATCAACCTGGACGAACTTCATCAGTGCGAACCACAGATACTGAATAACGTGTCACTCTCTCCCCAGAAAGGACCAGCGCATTGGAAAGATTAAGCAGGGTTTCTCCTTTCGACCGATTAGGCCCTAGGAGAAATAAAAGTCCTCTTAATGCAGCGTTGAGGAGATTTCGATAACCATCAGATTAAAGGGAAGGATCTGCCCAGTCACGACCAGTTGCTCATCAAGATAGATCCTATGACCAACCAGCTGCTCGTCAAGATAAATCCCAGGAAGCCACTTCAACACGATCAGTTGCTCGAACCAATAGGCCCAAGGAAGGAAATGACGCATGGAAAGGATATATTCAGAGGCTGGAGGATAGATTTGGGGAAATGGCTAAGGCCAAGAACCCTCTACAACGAACCTTTGTTCGAGGAACGCCTTTTGTCCAGGACATTGTTGATTTTCCAACACCATCAAAGTTCAAAGCACCTGTTGTGACTCCCAAGTATGATGGGAAGACTGATCTTGTCCTTCATATAGAAAAGTACCAAGCTGTAGCCGACATCTATGCTGTCCCAGATGAGATGAGATGCAGGGCATTCTCATAAACTCTTACCGGATCTGCTCAGATATGGTATAATAATCTTCCTCGGGGTAAGATTTCAACTTTTCTTCAACTGGCCGAGTTATTCATTGGGAATTTCTGCTTTGGCGCAAAGCCAGTTAAACGAGTAGCACATTTGTTAAGTGTTAGATAAAAAGCTGATGAAAGTATCAGAGATTATATAACTCGTTTTAATAACGAGAAGCTCGAAGTCATTGATTATGAGGAGAAGACAGCGATTACCGCTTTTATGAGTGGACTGCTGCCAAACAAGTTGTACTACACTTTGGCCAAAGATCCACCACGAACCATATCGGACCTGATGGGAAAAGCGTCCAAGATTATGAATGCCGAGGAGGCTATGTCTGCGAAGAAGAATATGGACGCCAAAGAAACCAAGGTGGAAGGCGATAAAGCTAAGAAGAAAGAACATAAGAACAGTGGTGGTGACAAACAATCCAAAAATAGGTTGTCATGGGAGGTCTTGAGGAAATTTGATAATTACATACCTTTGAAGGCAACTATCAACCATGTCCTGGACGAAATTAAGAACAACGAGGAGTTAAACTGGCCAAAGAAAATGAAGGCAGACCCTGACACGAGGAATAGAGAAAAATATTGCGAGTTCCACAAGGATCATGGCCATATGACCAAAAATTGCATAGCTCTTCAGAATGAGATTGAAACACTCGCCCGACGAGGAAAGCTAGTAAAGTATGTTGATCGGGAAGGCGAAAGAAGAAAAAATGACCGAACTAGAGAGAGGTCTAGATCTCCTCGTCGAGCAGAGGAGAACAAGAAGAGAAACCATGAAGTTGATCCAGAGGATGACCCCGATATCCCCAAGAAACCAAGGCAGCCAGAACGAGAGGTATTTTCAATACGCTTTGGTTCATTCGATTGTAATGTTATTACAGGAGGAAATGCAGGAGGAGGAGACCTTACTATAGAAAGAAAAGCTTAGCTCAGTGAGGCCCAAGCTTGCTCGTACATTCAGCGAATAAATCTAGCTGAGGAAGATCGTCCGAGAAAGGTGAACAAGGAGAAATTGGTTATCGGTTTTTCAAAAAATGACCTTGCAGGTGTTTTATATCCTCATGACGACCCACTGGTGATCAAAATGAGAATGAAGGAAGTCATGATTTCAAGAGTAATGGTCGACAATGGTAGCTCGGCAGACATCATGTTCTACTCGTGCTTTGATAGTTTAAATCTAAAGCTATCTCAACTGGAGCCTTACCACAGACCCCTCATTGGTTTTGCTGGCGAGAAAGTATTTCCACTTGGGATGATCAAGTTGGATATATTCATTGGTACGTGGCCTGCTTGTCGGACAGAAAGAATACGTTTTTTCGTGATGGATAAGAATGTCCAATCATCGTACAATATCATCATGGGAAGAGTAGGATTGAAGAAGTTCGAGACTGTGCCATCTACAGTGCATCAGTGCCTAAAATTTCCAACAAACTTTGGAGTAGGAGTTGTGAAAGGTGATCAGAAAGTAGCTCAGGAATGCTATTATTCATCCGCCGAGCAACAAGAACTGGAAGAATCAAAGAAAAAGACCACTACTTATCAAGTGGATGAAGGTGCAGAAATTGAAACAATGGATCCCCGAGATGAGTCGCAACTCGTAAAGGGTCAAGTGGTGGAAGCTACTGAAAATATCATTCTGGACGACGAGCACCCTGAGCGAACTACTCAAATAGGTTCATCGTTGGAGGCCTCATTAAAATAGGAATTAATAACTTTCCTTAGAAGCAGAAGACAAACTTTTGCATAGAGTCATGAAGATATGCCTGGGATAGACCCAAACTTCTTATGTCACGAGCTCAATGTGATTAAGGAGATCAAGCCTGTGAAGCAGAGAAGAAGAGTATTCAGTCCCGAGAAGAATCAAGCTATACAGGAGGAAGTCGAGAAGCTCCAGAAAGCTTGTTTCATTGAAGATGTTAAATATCCAGATTGGTTAGCTAATGTGGTGATGGTAAAGAAGAAAAACAACAAATGGAGGATGTGTGTAGACTTCACCGACCTCAACAAAGCATGCCCAAAGGATCATTTTCCATTGCCCCGAATTGATCAACTGGTGGATGCTACCTCGGGACACGAGTTGCTGAGCTTCATGGATGCTTATTCTGGTTACAATCAAATTAAAATGAAACCTGAAGACAAGGAGAGTACTTCTTTTATTACCCCTAGGGGAACTTATTGTTATAATGTTATGCTTTTTGGTTTGAAAAATGCAGGTGCGACATATCAGAGGCTGATGAATAAGGTCTTTACTGAACAAATCAGTGACAACATGGAAGTCTATGTTGACGATATGCTAACAAAAAGCAAGAAAGTTGTCGATCATTTAGTTGACTTAAGCCAGACATTTTGATCAACTAGATAAATATCAAATGAAGTTGAACCCGATAAAATGCATATTTGGAGTGCGATAAGGCATGTTTCTCAGGTACATTGTCAATCAATGAGGCATTGAAGAAAATCCTGAAAAGATCAAAGCTCTATTAGGGCTGCGATCTCCAACGACGAAGAAGGAAGTATAGAGTCTCACAAGACGAGTAGCGGCACTCAACAGATTTGTGTCACGAGCAACTGATAGATGTCTCCCATTCTTCAAGACACTCAAAAAGACTTTTGAGTGGAATGATGAATGCGAGAAGGCTTTTCAAGACTTGAAGAGATACTTGGGAACACCTCCACTGTTGTCCAGGCCAGTAATGGGAGAAAAATTGTACTTGTACCTTGCAGTGTCCGAGAATGCAGTTAGCTCGGCGTTAATCAGAGTGGATAATGGAGTACAAAAGCCAATTTACTACACAAGTAAGGCCTTTCGAGGAGCAGAGATCAGATATCCAAGGCTGGAGAAATTGGCACTGGCGCTGATTGAGGCGAGTAGGAGAATGAGGCCATATTTCCAGGCTCATACCATAGTAGTATATATTGATATGCCATTGAGGCAAGCCCTGCATAAGCCAGAAAAATCAGGAAGATTGATGTATTGGGCAATAGATCTCGGTGAATATGATATAATCTATGAACCCAGATCATCGCTTAAAGGGTAGGCTGTAGTAGATTTTATAGCGGAGTTCACCTATCCTGATAGTTCCGAGGAACAAAAGTTGCTCGTTGATCAACCTGTGGATGTTACAGGATGAACAAACACTAGCTCAGACCAACTCCGGTTGGTAAAAGGGCTAGTGGATGTTACAAGATCATTGACTTTGGGCTCAGACCAACTCCGATTGGTAAAAGGGCAAGGATAAATGATCGACGAAGAGCAAGAAAAACCCGAGGAGGAAATGAAGGAACAAATATTTCACCGAGGAACTCTAACTGATCAAAAATTTGAAGACGACTTACCTATATGGAGACTATATGTAGATGGCTCATCTTGCACTGCAGGATGCGGCGCGAGGATAGTTTTGAGAAGTCCGGATGAGGTCGATATGGAATACGCCTTGAGTTTCCAATTCAAAGCTTCCAACAATGAGGCTGAATATGAGGCCATGATTGCAGGACTTGGTTTAGCAAAAATTATGGAGGCGCAACAGGTCATTGTTTTCAGTGATTCTCAATTGATCATAAACCAAATGATGGGAGTATATGAAGTTAGAGGAGAATTAATGATCAGATATCATGCAAAGGCAAAGGAGTTGGTGTCAGAATTTGCCGCTATTCAGCTGGTCAGAATACCAAGAATGGAGAATGTGAGAGTAGACGCCCTAGCTCGACTAGCATCAGCTACTCGCATCGAGCTACGACGAACAATCCTAATTGAAGTGTTAGCTGGTCGAAGCATAGATGAAGATCTGACGATGAACTTTATCACCCTTGATTTAGGACCATCTTGGATGGATTCCATCAGGGCGTATATTGAGGAGGGAGAATTGCCAATTGACAAGCTCGCTGCCAAAAAGTTAAAGTTTAAAGCTACTCGGTATGTACTAACTAATGGTGTTTTATATAGACGAGGAATTATGGCAGGTTTGCAGAGATGTGTACATCCCTCCGAGGTAAAATAATTAATTGAAGAGATTCACGAAGGGTCTTGTGGAGCACATGTAGCAGGTCGGACGCTTTTACAAAGGGTGATGACACAGAGATACTACTGGTCGACGATGAGGGCTGATTGTATAGCTTATGCCAAGAAGTGTGACAAGTGCCAGCGCTTTTCCTCAATCCGAAGAACTCCACAAGCATTGTTGACACCTATAACTTCTCCTTGGCCATTTGCCATGTGGGGAATTGATTTGGTTGGGCCACTGCCAACGACCCGAGGAAGGTTCAAGTATCTCGTCATCGCAGTGGATTATTTTACTAAATGGGTAGAAGCTGAGCCACTCATTGACATGACGTACGAGAAGGTGTACAAATTTGTTTGGAAGAACATCATTTTTCGATATGGTCTCCCTCATGCTTTCATCACAGACCATGGAACACAATTTGATAATGAGGAGTTTGTCGATCAATCAAATATTTTGAAGGTCCACTCAGCACCGGGCCATCCTCAAAGCAATGGACAAACTGAAGTGACAAACAGAACGCTTCTAAGTGGCTTGAAGAAAAGACTGTATGATGCAAAAGCAAACTGGATCAACGAGTTACAATCAGTACTTTGGGCTTACCGAACTACTCCCCGAGTAGCAACTGGAGAATCACCATACATGCTGGCGTTTTGAAGTGAAGCTGTCATACCTGTCGAGTTGGGCCTTCCAACACACAGGGTACTAAATTTCAATTCCCCTGTCAGCGACTTAATGAGAAGACTTGATTTAGACATGCTCGAGGAAGTTAGAGAAGAAGCAGCCATTAGAAATGCTGCTTACCAGCAGCGAACAGCTCTATTCTACAACAAAAGGGTGAAGAAGTGCGACCTGAAAGAAGGAGACTATGTGTTGAAGAAAGTAATTCAAAAGCACAATAAGCTAGAAGCAAACTGGCATGGACCATACCGAGTTACAGAAGTTGTTCGACCAGGAACTTATCGAATAGCAACTTTAGAAGGCGATGATTTTAAAAATGCTTGGAATGCAGAGCACCTGCGCAAGTATTATCAGTGATGTATATGTAACACAGTTCCATCAGTATGAATAAAATGAAAATATTTTGCAAGTCTCTATGTTTATTGAAAAAATTTCGGGGAATACTAGTGCTACGCACTACTCGGCAAAAGCTCGACAGACTACTCAACGAAATATTCCAAACTGTACCAAGTATGGTTGGTCGGGGATAAAAACCCACTAACTGTAGTTGGTCGACGAGGAGAAATATTCCTAAAAATGCCAACCTGTTTGGCTAGGAAACGAAATATTCCAAACTGTACCAAGTATGGTTGGTCGGGGATAAAAACCCACTAACTGTAGTTGGTCGACGAGGAGAAATATTCCAAAAAATGCCAACCTGTTTGGATAGGAAACGAAATATTCCAAACTGTACCAAGTATGGTTGGTCGGGGATAAAAACCCACTAACTGTAGTTGGTCGATGAGGAGAAATATTCCTAAAAATGCCAACCTGTTTGGCTAGGAAATGAAATATTCCAAACTGTACCAAGTATGGTTGGTCGGGGATAAAAACCCACTAATCGTAGTTGGTCGACGAGGAGAAATATTCCTAAAAATGCCAACCTGTTTGGCTAGGAAATGAAATATTCCAAACTGTACCAAGTATGGTTGGTCGGGGATAAAAACCCACTAATCGTAGTTGGTCGACGAGGAGAAATATTCCTAAAAATGCCAACCTGTTTGGCTAGGAAACGAAATATTCCAAACTGTACCAAGTATGGTTGGTCGGGGATAAAAACTCACTAATCGTAGTTGGTCGATGAGGAGAAATATTCCTAAAAATGCCAACCTGTTTGGATAGGAAACGAAATATTCCAAACTGTACCAAGTATGGTTGGTCGGGGATAAAAACCCACTAATCGTAGTTGGTCGACGAGGAGAAATATTCCTAAAAATGCCAACATGTTTGGCTAGGAAACGAAATATTCCAAACTGTACCAAGTATGGTTGGTCGGGGATAAAAACTCACTAATCGTAGTTGGTCGATGAGGAGAAATATTCCTAAAAATGCCAACCTGTTTGGCTAGGAAACGAAATATTCCAAACTGTACCAAGTATGGTTGGTCGGGGATAAAAACCCACTAATCGTAGTTGGTCGACAATGAACATTTACCGACCTTGGTTGATCGAAAACATTTAAGAGAAAAATCTACCAAGTATGGCTGGTCGGGGATAAAAACCCACTAACTATAGTTGGTCGACGAGCACAATTTAAGTACCTTGGTTGGTTGGAAAAATTATAAACATTTTTATACTCATTACTTTATTATTAAGTGATCGAGCAACACTACTGATACTTGTAACTTTTTAATTATTACTAAGTTGGTCGATGAACAACACAATATTATTATCTTTTTAACAGATATGCATAAATATAAAGTGTTTGATAACTACAAGATAATAACAATTGAGATTTGCAAACAAAAATGAAAGTATTTCATTGAATTCAAAATAAATTACATTGATAATGAAATTACAGTTACATTGACATGTATACTAACTATTACATCAAAAAATTCATATTCTACGGGTCTCTTCCCCTCTGCTTTTGACACAGGTTCCTCGCCAGCAGGCGGATCATTTAAAGATAGAGTAGAATTGATGAAGTTGATGTCCTTCAGCATCCTTACATTCATCACGGATGGTCGGTCTAAGAGATGCTCGGGACAAGATACCTCGATTTGAGAATGTAAACTGTAGTCACCGAGATACTTTGAAATTAAGCTCAGAGGAATGGCCCGAGCAGGGATCCATTTCATGTCAAAATTGTATGGAGGCACAGGCAAGTCGAGCAACCCGAGATTATGGTAGTCCCACAGATAATGACCTTGTTCGAGGTTCAACACACCTAAGGCATTCAGCCAGCCTTGCTTATAGCCCTCATTGTTGGCATTCTGGATACGATCGTCCAAGTGGTATAGCGCTTCATTGTATCCAGCCATCCAGAACTCCCTGGGCTGTTTGTGGAATTAATATGTTATCCTTTCTAGCTGTTCGTGGAGATTCTTGATAAAAAGCTCCTTACTCTTCAAAACTGAATTCTACGCAGAGAGCTATTTTTCCAGGTCCCTAATCTTCTTTGACATGTCAGACAAAGCCTGGTTCTTCGCCATCAGCTGGAAGGCCTCGTTCTCTAGGACAGACTGAGTCCTTTGTTCCTCGACAAGAACCCGAGATGCTCTTCCTCGTCCCCGAGGATCTCTTGCTCGTCCCCTAGAAGATATGGAAGGTCCTGACCTCTTCAAGTTGTCCAATTCATCCCTCAACTTGGCATTCTCAACCTCTAAGAATGAAAATCCCCCGTCAGTCACTGGGATTAGGGTTGTTGAAGAAGAAGCTGCAGACTTCAATTGTGATAGCTCTTTTTGCAAGTTGTTATTCTCTTGCTCCAGCAGCTTGGCAATCTGTCTGTGCTCCTCGACCTCACCCTTCAAAGTTCTCTCCCTTACATCATACCCGGCAAAAAGCTTCTCGTATCCCTTGTCAGCAACAATCATCTTGTACTTTTTCTCATAACTCTCATGCAACGAGGCAGTGGATTCTTTATATTGAAGCTGAAGGTCTTTAAGGGTGCCTTGGAGATCCTCGATCATTTCGTAGTAAGCCACATTAGTGGCCACCACTCGATCAAGCACACACTTCAGGTACTGATATGCTTCCACTGCCTGTTCTGAAGCATCCTGGCCAAGGGTGTCGGCAACTTGTGCAGCACTCAAGTCTGTGTGACCAGCCTTGAAGTACTCATTACATTGTCGCAGCAACTTTGTATCATGGACAGATAGTAATTCCATCCTGGACAGAAACTAGCAGAGAAAGAAAGAGCAATCATCAATAAGAAGAATAATCAGAGTATGAATGAAAGATAGACAACAATATGCAAGAAAATTCAAGTTTTATTAGATCATACAATTCAGAGTTACAAGTTCTGGATTATATTTGACAAAAGAAGAAAAATATAAAGATAAGCCCAACAACACTACACCTTTTCCTTATCTCCCAAAACCTTCTCGGGAGGTTGGGAAGAGGAAGCAGGTTGCTCAGAGGGAACTGTGGGTTGTTCGGAGAGCACCAGCTGTTGCTCGGAAAAAGAAATGACTTGCTCGGTAGCATATTAGATGGTTGGGGGATGATCTCCCATCACCATTTAAGACTCCTCAGAGGTAGCTTCGTCCTCTTCTAATTCTTCTGGAGTAGGAGGGGGACCAGGGATATGTCGCTGGAAGAGCTCGGATGATTCGTCGACCTTCATTTCCTGAAGGGCAGCAACCCATCCATCCCTGAAGTACTTTAGACTGCCATAGTCCACTTGAGATACCATGGTAGTACACCCCTTGTTCCACCCCTTTTCCCATCCAGAGCTGAAGGACTTCTTCACAGCAGCTTTCCTCTTGGTCTTCTCCAAGGCAAGCTTCTCGGACAGCAGGTTCTCAGCAGCCCTCAATTTATTTTCTGCCTCCTCCTTCTGCCGACATACTTCCTGGAGCTGGTCCAACCTCTCCTCAGCAACTTTGAGCTTATTCTCAAGCTCCCCTTCATCTCTGAGCTTCTCTTCAAGCTCTTTATTTGCCTTCTCCAATGCATTATTTTTCTTCTCCAACTCTTTGGAGGCTTCAACAGCTTGAGCTTTATCCTGCTCGGTGGAGGCAGGCTTTTTCTCCCAGATAGCCTTATCAGTGGCATACTGCTGGCGAGAGTTTTGCAAAGACTTGATAGCCTCTTCCATAGCTCCCTCCACACTGGACGAGGAGCAAGAAGCCTTAATCGCTTCATCCTTCTTCAGGATTATATTAAAGCAGCTCGTCAACTGTGAACAGAAACAGAAAGCAAGTTAGAAACAGAAATGACAAAGAAAATATGAAAAATTGAAAGTAAGAAGACTTACAGAAGCAAGATGACGAGCAGTTAGTGAGGTGACCATGTCCCGAGTAAGGTTTTCTTCAGTACCTTGTACCTCGGGAATGGTCGAGGACTTCACCGAGATCATGGCAGAGCTCAGAAGAACAAAAGATGGAACCCCAGTTCCAGCAGCTGGGGGTTGAGTAGTGGTGTCAGCCAAATTGACCGAGGAGCTTTTCTTCAGCCTCCTCGGGGGAACAGGTACAGATTCAACCAAGGAAGAAACCTTGGTCGGTGATATCAAAATCACCTCTCCAGGAGCAGCAGACCTGCTCGGAGCCACTGCGGGCTTCTCGGCGACTTTAGCAGGAGCAGCTGCATCAGTCTTCTTTGTCCCCTCCCTTGGGACATCAATCTTAATCCTTTTTACCTCACCAGAACCGGAGGCAATTTTCTCAAACAGAGCAGGAGTTCTTCTTTTCTTTATCCTTTCACTTAAAGGAATATGGGATTCAGGCGATGAGCTTGTGGAAGCTGGAACTGGCTCTGATTCACTTATCACTGGACGAGTAGTGAAGGAAGTGGTGTAGCTCTTGTACTGGAGCAGATACGAAGCTGATCTAATGTGCTCATCGGCAACACTTTGATGCAGACTCCAGATAAGTTTCAAATGCCTTATATTGACATCTGCCTCTTTGGGGCACTTTCTCTTGCTATCAACTGCAAATAAATAAACATTGTTATCAGTGGCACATTTTATCAAACACGAAAGAAGCATAATTTCAAAATAAAGTAAAATAAAAATAACCTATCCCATTGCCATAAGGAGGTCCTCTAGGACCCTGGTAAACTTCATCTCCAGCTAATGGAGGGTGTTGCCAGTTTTTTATGACAACCCCGTGTTCAAAATAATCCATATTGGCATCAGGGAGATTAACTATAAGGCTCTGTTTAAAAATCTAGTTTTTAAATAATAAATATTTTCATTGACTGCCCATCTATAGCAGTACATGATTTCTTGAATTCCTATACGAGTTCCATGCACTTGATTTAACCTATGCACCCCATTAACTATTCTTCAGGTGTTGGGGGCTATTCGTGCAGGAACAATGTCAAAATACTGACAGAATTCCAGACATAAGGAATTTGATGGAAAATAAAATCCACACTCAGCAAAAAAGAGACTGGGGAACCAATGTCCCTCAGCCAAATGGAAGTAATTAGAAGGCTCAGAAAGCTCTTCCAAGACAACCCAAGAGGGAATGGAGAAATCAGAACGAAATTTCTCAAGAGACTCAACAGAGTAAACCATGATGAATAAAGAAATAAAGATGAAAGAAGAAGATCTTACAGGAAAAGAATGGATCTGCTGACAACGAACGACGAAAAAGATGAACGCACAAGAGAGTAGGAAGAGACGACGTAAAACTCAAAAGACGAAAATTTGGAAAGGTAGAAGATGATGGGAGCGTCTGTGAAGTTTAAATACCTTGCCTCGGGAAATGGAGAAGTAATGATTACAAAAAAGATGATTACGTTACCGATGGCTTAAAAGATGAAAAGTAGCCCGGGAATCAAAGCGGACAACGGCGGCTAAAAAGAGGAAAAGTGGAACGGGAATCGAAGCGGACAACAGCATCCAAGAAGACGAAAATTAACGCGGGAATCGAAGCACACAAAAAAGTCCAAAAAATCATGATTCTACGAATTGGGAAGGAGAAATAAATACAAGGGAAACGCTCCTAAAAATCAGGAAAACTATTTAAAGCTACCATATTCCGAGAAAGAATGTTCCATACTCCTCAAATTTCGAACTATGAAACATTGGGGGCTTCTGTTAATACCAAAATTATTCTGCTGACATGGACCAATCATATGAAGACACGTGGCTATCTACATGGAAACAGCAAACACTTCCGAGGAACCCACTCGCTCTGAGGAACAAGACTACAACGAGGAAGACTAGTTCCCCGAGGAACTCACAAGCTCCGAGGAACAATGCCTCTCCGAAGAACTCTTAAATACCGAGAAGCTTAGGCGGTCCGAGTAACTCATGGCGATCCGAGATGCACCTCGAAGGAGGATACAAACAGTTTAATTGATTCATTAAATGCTTATCATTTGGACGCGCACGTAAAGAGGGCATTAAATGTATTACCCTTTCATATGTATATCATTTAATGTATTACCCTTTCACATTACAGCCTCAGGGATATAATTACATTATACAATCCTCATTGTAGAGGGGACTGAGATCCGGGACCCCAGACCGGAATTTCTTGAGATAACTTGTAATCGAGAATTCCCAAACACTCGGCAATAAAGCAACAGTGGACGTAGGCCATTCTTATAAGGCTGAACCACTTTAAAA
This sequence comes from Sambucus nigra, assembly GCA_949130495.1. NCBI lineage: Eukaryota > Viridiplantae > Streptophyta > Magnoliopsida > Dipsacales > Adoxaceae > Sambucus > Sambucus nigra. Next base: position 314,376,106 of record OX422213.1, read on the forward strand.
TTCTTTGTCTCATTTATTTATCTATGATTGAATAATTAGAGTGATCTAATTTTTTACATCAACAATACCTTTGTGACATATCGAGTTTGAAATGATATAAAACATAAATCAAATCAAGTAAATCAATTCTCCCCCATAATTAATAATCTGTTCTCCCCTTTTTTATTTGTCCAAAATAGACAAGGAAAAGAATAAAAAATAATAAATCGGAGTGTGTCAGAATAATCATAGCAAATCATCACAAATATATATCAAATAAGCTCATGCAAGGATAAACTCAAATGGCCCCACAAACTATTTATGATCTTTCAAATTTTTTCAAGAAAAAATTATTTACAAAAACAACACACACCATGAACTAACACTAATCGGGGATACAGAATAAATGGGTCTGAATAAATTCGATAGGAAAATCAACTCAAACAATCATATCATATGTGCAAGATGAATTTTGTTTACTCTTAATGAATGAACTCAAAATCATCGTTAGGTGTAAAAATGTTGAATTCAAATGAATTCGACTCACTCTAATCAACAAATTAAAGTCTAAAATGATTTCCACACCAATAACGTCTAAAACTACATAATGCTTTTTCAAGACTTTTTCAGGACATCCAAGCCCATTGATTTCCAACCAAACTCCCTAATAAATAATAATTATTTTTATTTTCTATTTTTTTCTTTTGAAAGATCAATCAAACTGAACTATTTGGCCCCTTTTTGGCATATTTTCTTTTTATTACATTGATTTTTTCTTGGGCTCTTTTCAAACGGTGGCTTTCGAGACGAGTTCACTTGCCTCTAACAACCCTTTCCCATGTTCACTCATATTTTTTCAATAATAAATAGACTCTCACGGGCAACAGTTCTTACATGCACTACTTTCATTGTCTCATTTTATCGCATCTGGTTCGTTTTAAAAGACGAGAATTAGATGAAAACACTTTGACCAACATGTGATATACAAGTTCAATAATCAAATAAATTTGTGCATGTGTGTATTAAGGAAATCATGGGTCAAACAGGTAGAAAGTAATCATTAATTACATCTCAATGCCTCCAAACAGTACAAAACACATAAATGAAATGATGTTGCATCGCAAAACATTATCAAAAAGTCACATGGATAATGGAATGATGTGGTGACTTGGTCATCCTAAATGTCCATCCACAAACGGTGTTAAAAGAAATACAAAAATCTTTTTTTGTTTTTTCAAAAAGAAATTATCAAAATAAAATCTCTTTAGCTTTTTCACTTTTTCTAAAAAAAATAGAAAATCTTTTTATATTTTTCCAAAAATTTTCAAACACAAAAATCTTTTTTGATTTTTCAAAAAATATAGCAAAATGAAAAAAAAAACTAAATACAATGGTAATACATACTAGAAATAGGCATCAAGATATAAACATGAAAATCATCCTATGCTAGCAAATAAGTCTAAACCGTAATTTACAGGTCGAGAAGGGTTTTCCAAAATTGGTGACATCCTATGAAAAACATCCATCAAATCATGTGAAGTATTGACTAAATACTCAACTTGTTCTTGAAAGTGCTCAAAATATCTTATGTGATGTGAGGGAGCATGCAAAGTATCATGTGTGGGAGTGAGTGATAGAGTTAACTTTTATGTATAGTCGTCGTGTAAAGCTCCTCTAATAGAAAATCTCAGTTACCTACAAAAATATATAACAAAACTAGAGAACGGTAGTAAGTGAGGTATCAATCCAAATCTAAGGGTGAAACGTAGAAGAGAGGCATGCAATTCATTTGTTAATTATTTTTATTTTTGATTTTTTGATTTTTCACTTTTTCTCATTTTTTAAGCTTTTTCAATATTAAAACAATTTGGAGATGAGGTGAAATAAGACTATATTAAATGAAATATCTAATTACTAACTAGAAAGTAAGAGAAGAAACTAAGTAAATCTAACACAAAAACAAACTCTAAAATATGATATGAGTGAGGAAATAAAAGTGAGGACTAACAAGGGATACGATGACACCATAAATTCTAGTTAATCAAAATTAATTAATTCATTAAAATTATTTATCCCAAGTTAGTATCAAAATCACAAATCAACTCTCATTGCAAATGTAATTTTAATAATAACATTTTTTAAAAATAAATTGAACACTCCTACAACTCTAGAAAAGTATATTTAAACATTATTTAACAAATCACCCACTAGGATCGATTTATCAAATTAGTTTAAATCATAAAAGTAAGCTTAGAGTTGAAATTAAAGGAATAATACCTCACTTGAGAAACCCATATCTCTAGTTCGAATCCAAAATGGGTATTATAACTAGAATTTTGATTTTCTCTCGAAAATCATTTACTCTCTCTTGAGGCGTAAATTAAAATATAAGAGTAAAAAGTTAATCATCAAATGGACATTTAATTTAAATTAATTAATTAAATTAGGATTAACATCAAATAATGGGTCACCCCACCCCTTGAAAGGGGATTTAGCCTAACATGATATCAAACATGATAACAAACGTTCAATAGGTATTTAATATAAAAGAGTAAAGAGAAGAACAATAAAACCAATCTCTTGAATTCAATTGACTTCAATCCTTGAATGAGAAGCATACAACCCTCCAAGTGAGTGATTAACAAAAATATAAATGAAAAATTCACTCAACTTGAATCTCACAAATTTAATTTCACACTAATTTCTAAAATAAAAGAAAATAAAAACTACTCTAAAAAAATAAAAAGTGTTTCTCTCTCAAATTTTCTCTCTAAAACCCTAGATGATCCTCCTTATTTATAGCCATGGGCCTTCTTATATAGTGAACATGGAGCATGGGGGCACAATTGGGAAAATGGTCTAGGTGTGCATGTGCATGGGGTGAGGTAGAAATCAGATTTGGGTGAGGGTCTTTTGGGGAACTTTAATTGTGCATGTGGGAGATGTGGTAGTTAGGATGAGTTGGGGGTAAATTGGGTATATGGGGTAAAATGGGTAAAAGGGCATTGTAGACATCCCATTCTGTTACCCCCTAAACTCTCCTTAGGTCCCTAGCACCTCCATTCATCACTACAAATCCAGGTCATACCCCGAGTACTAACCTAGAAGTCATCGGGCACTCCCAGGCTCCATTTGACCAAAATTCAAAGTCTTCAACTCGACCGAGACTGAATGAATCTTCAAAGGTCACTAAAATCCCTTTCCAACGGTTCGTCCCGTGCGCGATTCTGAATTACCATGCGGACGAATGAACTGTTTTCCCCCGAAACTCAATCAAGAGGCCACCGGATGCTCCCAGGCTCTGTTTAACCTAAGTCAACTTTTCAAATCGACCGAGACTAAATGAATCTTCGAAGGTCACTGAAACCCATTTCCAACGGTTCATCCCGTGCGCAATTTTGACTTACGGTACTGACGAACGATCCATTTTACTCCGAAAGGTCATCGAATGCTTCCAGTGCTCGATTAATCAAATTCAACTCCCCAAACTGGATCAAGCCCTTTGGAATGTCTAAGTACATCTCCCAACCTTTCCAATGGTCCTCCCCGTGCCCGATTCAGACTTACCCTGAGAATAAACGATCCGTTTACGTCTGATGATTCCCCATCTAATGGACCGACGAATGCTTCTGAGCCACATTTGACCTAAAGTCAACTCCCGAACCCGGGAGCGGTACAAAGGACTTTCTAAGGTCTCTGAATTACCTTTCAAACGGTCCACCCCGTGTGCAATTTTGATCAACGGTTTGCATTCTGCGACCGATTTTCCAAAAAGGCCTGAAAGATACTGCCAAACGGCGGGTCCCATACCCTGCCTATCGGCAGTGTGCCTAAACGCACCGGTCGATTGGCAATGCCCTGGGCTTATAAAAGGGAGGCCCGACCTCACTTGCAAGAAGATCCCAGATCTTATAGATATCACTCTCAGCAAATCTAGAAAATCTCTCTCGAAGTCAGTGTGATTTCCAAACCCAAATCCCTTTCCAACCTTCACCTTTCATCATCCTTTTCATCAAACTTGGTGAATTAACCACTCTCTATCATCATCCAAGTTCAAGGGATTCTCTCCAACATTCAAGATCAAGCTCAAGATCTTCAAGAAGGTCCAATTTTCTCAACTCTCTCCTTAAATTCTCACAAATTTTCAATAACTTGTTTTATTACTTAGCACTTCCATTATCTCATCTCACACATCCTAATATAATTTTTATTTAGTAATATTTCACATCTCTTATTTTCATACAAATAAAAACCCAAAAAATAAGAAAAATAAGGTTTGCTCATAAATTCCAAACGGAAATTCTCATACTTTTCTTACACTTTTCTCACAACTAAAACACTTTTTCTACACGCACACACACACACACACACACACACACAAATAAGAGAATCTCCCGGTTGGATTTATGGGATAAACCCCACCCCTCGTTTTGCATGCGAACTATGTGGACTTTGATGCCCTATAGGCTACGTAGGCGTCTCGGGATAAAACTCGAGATTCGAGTCCTATTTTTACTTTTTCTCTCATTTTCTATTTTCTCTAAACTCCGCTCTCTTATATTATATATACACATATATTTGTTCTTAGTGGCGTATTATTCCACATGCGTTATCGTTCCATCATAACAGTCAACGTAAGGATAATCGCGTAAATCCTATTTTCTAATATTTTTATACCTTCCTACGGATGACTTGCTTTACCTCTTCCATGGTACAAGTTGATGATTCCTATCTCCACTATATATACACATGCACACACATCACTTGAAAAATAAAAAGGAAAAATATCAAAAACCCATGAGAGACCAAAAGGGCGGAATGGGTACCTAACACCTTCCCATTTTGTAACTTAGCCTCCGGACCCTTTTCGAATCATTTTGGTTTCGTATGCATCAGTATGTCTTTGGATGCTGTCCTTCGGGATGGCTTCCCCTTTTCTTTTGTCCGTTTTGAGTAAAATAGACTAGCAACTCCAATCTCTCTATATTTTTACAGCTCACTCAAATGACGCTAGTCGAAGCGCTCCCGAGAGGGACGCACGGGACCTGGGATCCTCCCTCACGCGCCCGCCCTCCGTGAGGATCGGGGGATGGCCACAATGGTGACTCCGTTGGGGAATTTCTTTTGAGGGCTAGACTCTATTTACATGTATGTTATGTTTGTTTATATTTCCCCATTTTTGCATGTTCCCCTTTTCCATGTATCTCCCATGCTTATGCTTTTATTCACACACTTGTACAAAATTCTCCATGTACACTTCGCACCCTGGGCACCTAGGGTCATATATATCCACATGTTGCACGTATCATCCATCCATACTTGGTGAACCATTGGTACTTGTACTTTTCTCCCTGTTTGGCATAATCGGAAAAGACATTCTCATAAGATACTAATAAGAGAATCATGCATAATTCACACGATATCACCAAAGAGCATTGTTATTGACCAAATTTTTACCTAGTAACTGGAGGGTCACTTTGTGATGGGCACTGGTCCGGCAGGGTGCAGTTAGCCTAAGCGATATGACTCTCACCTTCCATTGGCCAAGTACCTTCGATGTATATCGAACGGTTCCCCACGCATCTTACCGCTTGACCGAAGTCATGACGGGAGGTATATCGCGGGGAACTCATTCACGTACGCCGAGTATATCGAATTATCTCTCACACGTACTGTCCCCACAAGATATATGATGAGGCAATTCACGTACACTTAGGTATATCAAATAGCTTATCCACACGTACTGATTGCTCACAAGAGAAAGACGTATATCATGGAAGTCACGCCAAATGGGGGAACCCTTTCCGATTCACCCAACCAACTGCATACCCACATATAGGTGTCAAACCTAGTACACACATGTTAGATTATCAGTTTCTACTCGGAACTCTGTCGAAATTTCTGGTCGTCCTACCGCCCGAATTTTCGCGCATTTTTTAAAAAATGGGACCCTGCCCGTGAGCCTGGTCACAAGTCCAACCATAGCTTTGCATATATTACAAACCCAATTTTTCCAGGCTCGGGTCCCGTCCGGCATTTCATTTTGCATTTAGGAGAATTAATACAAGTGAAAACATAATAATTATAATAATCATGCTGAGACCGTCTCCAAAAAGAAAATTCTCATTTTTCTTTATCCAAAATATAAAAACATTTTTTCCTTTCCTTATCAAAAATCCAAAAACATTTCTCCTCTCTTTATAAAAAATCCAAAAATATTTTGTCTTTCAATGTCAAAAAAAAAATTCATGCCTTTTTTAAATCCCATTTTACGCCTTCTTAGGTCGATCGCAAACCCTTGGCCTGGCTACTTATTGGCTTCGGTCTTCAATCAAGTCACCCCGGAGTTATGCCCGTTCCCTTGCTACTTCTTTTGAGTCCGGAATCCATCCGCCTTCCATGGAGAACATAGATCAAGTACCCGTTGTGCATCTGGATCTGACGGCAGTTCTAGGTCAGCTTGTGTCCAAGATTGATAACCTCCAAACTGAGGTCCGAGAGATGCAAAGAAACTAGGTTCCCGTTCCTCAAGAACCCGAGTCCCTATTCCCTCGTGCTATGAATCCACCCCAGCCCATCTGGGTTCCCAAAGAGTATCAGCACGCTCCACATGCCGTTCTATTAATGGGTCGCCGCCTACCCAACTTCCTATGTCGAACCTTGCCCAGCCTGGGGCTAACTTGCCTATGATCATTGATCCGAAGGAAGAAGAGCTGAACAAAGTCAAAGAAGACCTTAAGATGCTCACTAAGAACTTTGACCAAGTCAGAATCTCAGGAAATTACATAGACTACACCCACATGTCTCCTTATCCTAAAGTGAAGTTACCCGAGAAGTTCAAGATGCCGAATATCGATAAATTCGGAGGAAGTGGACCCCCGATTGTTCATCTTCGAAGTTATCACCGTTCCATAACTCTACTAAGGGCTTCTGAAGAAGTGATGGCCCAATTGTTTCAACAAACTCTGAAGGATAGTTCCCTCCGATGGTTTTTGTTTCTCGAAGAGTTCAGAATTCGTAGCTGGGAGGATGTAGCTCGGGAATTCATGTCATAGTACAAATACAATGAAGAGCTTGAGGTCACCCGCATGATTTAGAGCTACTCAAACAGAACCCTGGAGAATTAGTCAGTAACTTCATCGCCCGATGGAGGGAAAAAGCAGCTACCATGACCAATTGGCCTTCCGAGGAAAAACAAGTCAGCATAGTGAAGAAGAACTTCTTACCCCATGTCCGAGCAACAATGGGAGGACAATAATATCCCCACTTCCGAGCTCTTAGAGAAGCAGGAGTAAAAATCGAGGAAGGTCTTGCCAAAACAGAAGTCGAACCAAAGAACGTGTCTGGACAGTTCAACCCCAGGAAATATGATAAGCCTGCCAGTTCTACGGTCTCAACCGTCAACAACATCTCTCAACCAACCACATCATGGGTGCCAAAAAGTCGATATGTCCCATCCAAAAGGAATACACCAAGCTCCATGCTCCATGCTCCATGCTCCCCTCTCCAAATTTTATCAAGCCCTGCTAAGTCGAAACCTTATCCAACCTTTGGATCCCCGTCCATTGCCAAATCCACTCCCAAGAAACTTCAAGACAGATGCCCATTGCGCCTTTCACCAAACTGCTGGCCATACCACCGACCAATGCTTTCACCTCCGAAACATAATCCAAAGTCTAATTGACCGGGGTACCATCGCCCCACCAGCCAAATACTACTCACAACCCACTTCCAAATCATGCCAATGCCATCTTTCTAGAAGAGAACCCATAATTCGATCCCCCAACTCAAACCACACCCATATACTTTCCTAAACCTCTCCAAATTTGCCCATATTTCCCCCTACACCCTACTAGCCTCGCTGATCAGGCACTGTCACTCCTTACCAGAGCATGCATCGTTGTTCGTAACCATTCTGAAAATGAAAGCATGGAATTATCAGAAGTCTTAAACCAATTCCTAGAGTTCGGGCTGAAATTGCCCTCACAGTGATTGCCAAAGGTTCAATACGATATTCTTGGAAGCACGAAAATGGGCTCGAGAGTTAGATAGTTGGGTAGTACCGACTGATGAAGTAAGCCTGTATGATGTTGTCCAAATTATGGCAGAATTATTCAGACAAACCAAAAAAATTTGCAGTATCACCGAATTATTCGATGCTTTGAAGCTACAAGGGTGCCTAGTCCCTTCACCCTTACACATCCCCACAGAATGGGATGACCTGTATGAAGAAGCCGTTGAAGTTGTGGAATGCATCGACTTTACATGGAAAGATAGAATTATTGCCACCAGATGGGGGGAAGAATTTGGAGATTCGACTGAAGAACAAACTTTTGAAAAAATTGGCCCGGTACCCGAGATCGACGAGGAAACGGGATTCATATTTTTCCCTTCTTCAGTAAATCACATAACCAGATCAGGGAGGCATTACCAGATCCTAAACTCACTATCATCCAATGATAAAGGGAAGGGAATTGAAAACCTTCGTATGCCATAAATGACCCTCGAGGAGAGCAAGATCCCCGATCAACTGAAGAAAACATAAGCTAACATCACTCTATGGGTGCTTTTCTTGTCTTCTCAGCTACACAGAAATGCTTTGATCAAGTTGCTCACTGAACCCAAAGTTCCTCCTTCTACCACACCAGAAGAAGCGGTAAATTTGGTCGGATCATTGACCTCTACCCGAATGCTATCCTTTTCTAAATAAGAAATCCCCAAGATTGGGCCAAACCACAATCATTCACTCAACATCTCCGTCCAAGTTATGGGGAGGGTCGTACAACTCTCTCTTATCGACATAGGATCCGCCTTGAATGTTTTCCCACTGAGAACCTTCAAATGTTTAGGTCTGAAAGAAAGTGACCTCTCTCCAACCTCCGTTGCTGTGCGTGCCTACGATAATACCCGTCGGGAGGTAATGGGATCCATAAAGCTTGTAATAGGGGTTGGCCCTATAAACCCTGTCGTCGAATTCCAAGTTATTGATATCCCAGCCTGTTTCAACTTATTTTTAGGACGACCTTGGCTCCACAGTATCAAGGGCATGTTTTCCTCACTCCATCAAAAATTAAAGTTATTCGCCGACGGACGGGTCATTACCATCTTGGGCTACGATGACAATACCGATGGTACAAGTACCAGCAGTCCAATCCTTGAGATACAGCACGGGTCAAATGATATGCTCCTATCAGGATTCCGAGTTGAACCACTTTTAGTCCCGGTAGGGGACAACTTCAAAGAAAGGGTTTGTCCAGAATACAACCCTTATGGCAACGTCAATGTGATTCAGATGTTCAGAAACATGCACTTCATTCCCGGAATGGGGCTAAGGAAAAGACAACAAGGGATAGTTGAGCCCATTGAACTAAAGAAGGATTTCCCTCCTTGTGGTTTGGGGTATCAACCGTCAGAACAAGAGCCCGAAATGATCCGCCTGTCTAGACCAAAAAGAAGACTAGACCGCGTCCAGACTATCCCAGGTGACTCCTTGAATGGATGATTCGTCAAAGAGAGTGAGGACCTCCCCTTTTGCGACTTTTCGGAACCATGGTAAGACCATATAGACAAGAAGATGAAGCCTGGAATGGAGATCTTTTTCCAAGACAGCTGCCCATAGGCCGAAGATTCCCAACACCAAGTACAACCTCTCATCAAAGATACCGAAGAGACTGAAGAAAGTGACTCTGAATATTCCTTCAGCTTACAGACACTGGAGCTGACACTCTGTATAGTTCACTCAGGCACTATATCACCGGATGCATCCTAATTGATTAAAACTGCTGATACACCTCTCCTTAACTGGCATGTTGTGCCAGTTCTACCTGATGAAATCTCCCATAATCCTAATATTTACCCCTTTTCTTCTTCTGTTGTCTATCCTTGTTCAAATGTAATCGAGTCCTCTTTTGAAGAGGTTCTTAATACTATTTTTCCTATCAATGAAATAAACGAAGATTTTGAGTATCTTATTGTGCCTTACATTAACTGTTTGGATTCTAATCAAACTTTCGATGATGATAATTTTGCAAATGAACAATTCTTAACTGATCTAAATAGGTTAATAATAAACAACATAATCGCGTGCAAGTTAATGAAGAAGATACGGTTGTTGTTAACCTCGGTTCTAGAAGCCAACTGCGCGAGGTTAGGACAGGGGCTATCCTCGACGAGCATGAGCGTGCACAACTCGAAGAATTGCTAAAAGAATTTATGGATGTCTTTGCATGGTCCTACGACGATATGCCTGACATTGATCCTGAAATAGCTCAGCACGAGATTCCCACACTCCCAGATTACAAGCCGGTTAAACAAAAGTTGAGAAAGCTTCGCACTAAATAGTCGCTCAAGGTCAAAGAAGAGGTGGTCAAACAGTTGAACGTAGGATTCATTCGTGTGATCGAATATCCCACGTGGCTAGCCAACATAATGCCCGTGTCGAAATCAGGAGGAAAAGTTTGGATGTGTGTAGACTATCGGGATTTGAACAAAGCCTCTCCAAAGGATGATTATCCATTACCCAATATCGACATGATCGTGGACAACACAGCCAGTCATGCTCTCAAGTCATTCGTCGATGGGTTTATCGGATACAACCAAATCAAAATGCACCCAGACCACTAAGAAAAAATTGCATTCATCACCCCATGGGTAACCTTTTGCTACACTGTCATGCCATTTGGTCTCAAGAACGCTGGGGCTACCTACCAGAGGGTTGCCACAACCATCTTGCACGATTTGATTCACAAAGAAGCTGAGGTCTATGTGGATGATATGATTATCAAGTCCAAAACTAGAGAAGGTCATGTTCCTGCTCTCCGAAAGTTCTTCGAACGACTGCGACAGTATTAGATGAGACTCAATCTACATAAATGCATCTTCGGCGCTACAAAGGGAAAAATCTTGGGATTCATGGTCAGTGAGAAAGGGATAGAAGTAGATCCTTCCAAGATGAAAGCCATACTTGAGATTCCACCTCCCCGAATAGAGAAAGTAGTTCAAAGTTTCCTCGGGAAATTATAATACATCAGTCGGTTCATCAGCCAGTTAACCTCCATCTGCGAACCTATTTTCAAACTCCCCCAAAAGGATTCAACTAAAGTTTGGAACGAGGCATGCCAAGAAGCTTTTGACCGAATCAAATAATATCTGACCCAACCCGTGGTACTCATGCCACCACAGCCTAGTCTCCCCTTGCTCCTATACCTAACCATAACCGACACTGCAGTTGGGGCATTTGTAGCCCAATACCTTGAATATTCCTGCAAAGAAAGATCCATCTATTATTCCAGTTGCAAATTGGTTGGGTACGTGGTTAACTAAACTACTTTGGAAAAGGCATGTGTCACGCTTGTTTGGGATACCCAAAAGTTGCGGCACTACATGCTTGCCTTCCCCATCAAGCTTGTATCACGAATGGACCCCATCAAATACCTACTTGAGAAACCCGCCTTGTCTAGTCGAATGGCCTGATGGTTGATGCTCCTAGCTGAGTTTGATATCGTGTACGTCACGCAAAAAGCCATGAAAGGAAGAGTCGTCTCTAACTACCTCGTTGATTAACCCGTTAAAGAAACTGATGTCTGCATCTCCGAATTCCCAGATAAAAACATCCTTTGCACTGCCCGGGACAACCTTCGATGGCAAATGTTCTTTGACGGTGCTGCCAACAAGAAGGGATATGGCATTGGGATACTTCTGATCTCCCCAGATGACTCCCACACTCCCATCGCCATCAAGTTGGATTTCCCTTGCACTAAAAACATAACTGAATACAAGGCACGCCCGGTAGGCCTTAAAGTTGCTCTCAAGAAAGGTATTCAATGTTTAGACGTCTACAGGAATTCCTCCCTCATCATCGATCAACTGCTCAGAAACTGGAGAGTCAAGGACGAGAAACTCCAACCCTTCCATGCCCACTTAGAAGAACTAGCCTCCCAATTCCAAGATATCACCTTCTATTATCACCTCGAGCAAAGAATAACCTAGCCGATGCTCTCTCTACCTTGTCCTCCATGGTCGACATGCCTGAAGGAATAACTATGACCCCCATCCTAGTTCAAAATCAAGACAAACCAACCCACTGCTACCACATTGAACTTATTACCGCAGAAGATCCCAAGCTAGCCAATTATTAGTACTATGATATCTAGCACCTCCTCAAGCATGGTAGGTATCCCGAGGGTTCCAATAAGAAAGATTGAGCAACCCTTCGAAGACTCGCCACCCATTACATCATCTGTCATAAAGCACTGCTCAAAACAAACTTCGATGGAACTTATCTGCACTGCATCGTAGGGGATGACATTGAAAAGATAATGCAGAAGATCCACAGTGGGGAATGCGGACCCCACATGAACGATCATATGCTTGCCAAGAAGATCATCCGACAAGGCTACTACTGGACCACCATGACCCAAGATTGCACCGCATATGTCTGGAGATGCCTCAAATGCCAATAATTCTCCAACCTTCAGCATCTGCCTCCGCACGAATTATACAACATGACTTCTTCATGGTCGTTCTCCACCTGAGGCATTGACATCATAGGGAAGGTTACACCGAAGGATTTTAATGGGTATGATTTTATCCTAGTTTCCATTGATTACTTCACCGAATGAGTCGAAGTGAAGTCATACGCAGTGCTGAATGCTAAGAAAGTGGCCAAATTCGTCAAGAAAAATATCATCTGCCGGTATGGGGTCCCGCACGAGCTAGTATCAGATAATGGGTTACATTTCGAGGCAGAAGTCATAGAGGTGGTCAACGAGTATGGGATTCAGAGACACAAATCTTCATCCTACAAACCTCAGACCAACGATGTAGTTGAAGACACCAACAAGAACTTCAAATCCATCATCAGTAAGATGACCAAAAGCTGTCGAGATTGGCCGACCGGATCCCATACACCCTCTAGGGCTACCGAACCTCAATTCTAACCTCTACTAGGGCTACCCCTTACTCTCTAGTTTACGGTATGGAAGCAGTCCTACCCGTGGAGCTGGAAATACCCTCATTGCGTGTCATGCTTGAAAGCAAGGTCAGCGAAGAAGACTGGTGCCAAATCCGTCTTGACGAGCTGACCCTCCTAGACGAAAGGAGATTAAAAGCACTATACCACATACAAGGGTACCATCTCCGAATAGCGCGTTCATTCAATAAGAGAGTCAAGGACCGCGGTGTCCGAGAAGGGGACCTAGCCCTCAAACAAATCATAGAACCCATCTGGGACCCCATGGGGAAATTCAAGCCCAATTAGAGCGGCCCCTACATTGTCAAGAAGATCTTGTTTGGCGGTGCCTCCATGCTTACCGACTTAGATGGGAAGAGATGGCTCGTCCAGTTAACCTGGTCCATCTCAAGAAGTTCTACCCCTAGTTCGAAATCTTGGAACGCTACGACTCTTCTCGTCTCCCTTTTATTCTAAAAAAAACTCTTCATTTCCCCCTGCCAGAACTACGTGGGCCTGATCCTCTGAAAATAACCATTTTCAAATAAAGTATAAAATTTAAAAACCCCAGAGGTACGTAGGCAGCTCATACACCTTACATAAGCATGACCCTTTCTTTTTCATAAAATATTATTCTTTTCTTACTTTCGAGAACGACAGTTCATTCTAACATATATTTGAACAAAAGGATTATGTATGCCTTAGCAATCGGTATAGATAATTAAAACAATACAAAATTCATCGAAAGGCACAGCTGGATGATCAAAAACTATCTTATTTAACTCATAAGAAATTACGGTACATATTACATAAGAAAAGGAACGGATAATTCCCTTCCCCCTACCCTCTTAAAAAAGCCAAATAAAATCCCCACATTTATTCCCCATTTCAAAATAAACCATCCTACCCACAGCTACCAGAGGAGCCCGCTCCGTTATCATCATATGCATCCTGGGGTCCTTAAGTTTCCCCTGCCTGAACAGAGTGTCTCAGACACTCCATGGATCGATAAGCTCGAACCAACTTCAAAAAAACCACAACACCTCCTTCCATGGTGTTAAAAGAGATAAGCCACTTTTTTCCAGTCTCCACTGCCAACATCTTGCTAACTACTCTCCTCCACAATGACTCCATATAATCCCCAGGGATATGCCAAACTCTCCCAACAGCCTGAGAGGGACGGGTCGACGGACGCCGACTCTCCCATAGATAGCCAAGCCGCAGGCACAGACACTCGGTCAAATCCTCTATCGGAAAGAAATTTAGTGTCCGAGGTGTCACGACCTGTGCCTATCCAAATTGGCGCAGAAGCCGCCAAGGGAAATAAAAAAATGTCTGGCTGAGACCAACCAGCCGCACATACGGGTATTCTCTTAGCTCCAGAACAGGCAGCAACTGTCCCTACCAAGGCACTGACCAGTATAGATTCCGAACCCCATGCTCCATAAGCCGATTCTCCCAGCTCTCAATATCCAGGCCAACGCTGAAGAAGTTACGCGAAAAGAAGTTGGGTGCAACCGACAAAGGATATTCTGGAAGAGTCATCAAGCGGAGTCTTTTAGACAACCACATGAACAGCATCACGGGACTACCCTGCAGGAAGTCAGAATGACCTTCTCTCCAGGCATCCAGACCGTTCAGGGTCTCCGCCAGTATCACCGTCGCAGGATTGCAATTGTATGACATCCATGAAGTAATGGCTGCAAGTTGTGGATCCACCAGCAGTTCCCAGTCACCAACAGTAATTTTAAAACCAAGCATAGAGCAACGACTCCAGCATAGCCAGCATCACCTACTTCTCGCAAATGCACGGACTGCAACACCGCCAGGAGGGAGATCATTCCTCCAGCAACCAGTGATCTAGTCACTGAAGGCGAAATACGAAGAAATCCCTAGGAGAACGTGAAAATTCGAGTAAAGCCGCAGCAACACTAGGATTTATCCCCAGCATAGCAGAAAATTCCTCGTAGGCCGGACAAACTTCATCCAACCCAAAGCAGAATATATGGTCTTCGAGGAACCAAAATTATACCGCCGCCATCAGCATGTTCCACTTAATGGACCGATTGCGCCACAAAGAGACTCGACGCATGTTGAAAGCATCGTAGTTGACATTATAAGAGCACATCACTTCCAAGGCTTCGAGGTAGTTAGCAAACTCAATGCTACCAGGGAGAGCCATCTTGCTGGACTAAGAGATAGTAGGAAAGTAAGTAAGAATGTGAAGGTGTGATGAAAACACTCCACCCCTACCCCTTTTATACTTGAGAACCCTCACAAAAGACATAACCCCTGCAGAAATCGAAGGGAATCTTACACCACAAGATACAAGAAGCTGAAGAGGGCACTAATCAAAAGCTTTGAATTTATGGGATTGGATTTGACTGCGGATAGACAGGGCAAGGGGCTTGCCGATCGGCAATGCCCCATTTTTGGAAATTTTCCTTTTTCCTTTTTAATCAAAATCAGAAAAACCCAATAAAAATAAAATTGATATTCTCAACAGAATTTCAAAAAAATCCTCTTCCACCCCTATATAATTTCCCATTTTTAAAACTTTCCTTCAAAAAAATCCTAAAAATGTCTCTTTTTATGATCTCAGCAGCAAAGTAAGAAGCTAATGTGCATGCATTCACACACCATTAATAATAAAAAAATCCCATTGCATTGCATATATATATTCTTCTATGTTACATCAAATTTTACAGAAAATAAAAGAAAAGTAAAAAACAATGGGACTCAGCCCGAACCCACATTCTCTCTCTCTCTCACCTGCCCTTCACCCCAGTCTCTAAGAGTTTCCACCCCAACGATGCGCTCTCTTTCCCCTACGGTGAGATGACACACCACCGCAACCCGAGCCAGAGTCCTCCCCGGATGAAGCAAACGACACCAAGTAAGAAAGAATCGGGACCGCATCCCGAATATGGGCAGTCGCCAAAGATATCCAGTCTCTGATGTCCCTCAGCCAAGTGGTAGACACACGGAATTGCTGCAAGTAAAAGGCAAAATCAGTATCAAAGAGGAATCAAAATAGAAAATGAATTAAAAAGAGGAAGAAGGTATACCGTAGGATGAAGAACCGCATCTGTCAAACCTAGCTCCTCCATATCCATCGCATGAGGATGATGCAACATGGGGACTATCCCTCCATCAGCCTGCCAGATGTTGTACGAAGGGGTACGTAATCAAACAAAGGGAACCTCTGAAGTCACCGCCGCCGTAGACGCCGACGGACCACCTCCACTATGGGAAGATCCCACCGCCCTACTCGAACCCGCAGGAGGGAAAGGCAAGGCATCATATATGTTGGGCGCCATCAACCAGCTCGTCACAAAGTCCATATAGTCATACGCTCGATCGTATCAGTGTAAAAAAAGTAGGACTCGCCGATCATAGCTGCGATCCTCGTATCCCCCGATAGCATTCACTCCCGCCTCATAGATGTAGGAGGCAGCGCAGGTTGTACCACCACCTCCTCCTCCGCAATCTGCCGAACCACCCGCTCCCCCAGATACCAGGAATGGCCGAACTCATGCGCCAGTAAACACCTCATATGCGCATTCATCCCGGTCGCCACCTTATCCTGAATGGCTATCCCCCAAGGGTAAAAAGTCACCTGAAAATCCTCAGCAGGCATAAGTCAATACAAAATCGGAACATGCCAAAAACCAAGGCTGAAAAGGAAAGAATCTTACCCAACCACTGGTCAGGCCATTCAAGACTTGACGTACCGCCTCCAGAGAGAGAGATCCCTTCGACTGTCGATTGGCCTTGCGCCATCAATACAATCGACTGAAGTCCCCAATAGTCTCGTCCTTCAAGGCAATCGGCTGGGTATTGCACCCAATCACCTCATAGAACCACGTCTGCCAAATACAGGAATTCATAATAAAAAAAGAGACATATAAGGAAAATGCGAATGCATGAAAAGAAAATGCGCAAAATTAAAGGATACCTCGAGGAGATACGTGGCTCCAGTAAAATTTTGTCGGCAGCATCGGCTGAATGTATCCAAAGAAAAATAGAGGGTCGCCAAAGTCAGACTCCCCCAATCATAGAGAGGGATGTTAAAAAACATCCTCAAATACGACAAGAACCACAAATGGACGACGTCGCCACTCGGCGCCACCATGAAACCTCTCAGCACCAGTAAAACGAACAACCGGGCCATTTGCCTCACCTACAACCCGTCCTCCACATCAACCACCCTACTTAGCAAGACAACCTTCAGTAAGGACAGTCGGATGGAATCCCCTGAAACTATCCTCCCTACATCATCAAGCGCCTCCCTCACCGCCTCCAGCCTCACCCTCAGAGAGCGATCCACCTCTATCTGCTCCCCCTCGCAATCCAGCCCCAACAGCTATTGCACATCTATGGGAGTCACGGTCATCTCCCTAAAACCAAAATGGAAGGTGTGGGTAGTATCCCACCATCTCTCCCCCAAAGCGTATAAGACTGCTGTCAACCGAGGCGTCTCATCCAGTGCAGACGCCAACCTTTCAAAACCCGCTGATGATACCACCCAACGTACCACAGGTGGAAGATGCTCCCAGACGTCCTTAAGCCTCGTCATCCCATGGGCATGCATGTTCTTCAAAGAGATATCAGACTGTCAAAAGAAGAAACCTTGTCAAAATTCAAGAAGGAAGGAAAAATCACCAAAAAGAGAAGAATGCCAAAAGTCAGGTTGCTTACATAACCGTCGGGGCTCACCACCTTAGAAGACCGATGACGCGATGGATCCCGTAGCAAAGTCCCCTCATCCGTAACTGGATCAAATGCGTCAAAGGAGTTCTCACTCCCCAAAGCAAGAGGCGCCCTGTCCCTTCACTCCACGTTCGCCCAGTCATCAACAGTCAACCATTCCCTGTGCGCTGCAGTGCTCACAAAGGCAGCCATTTCTTAGAGATCGGAACTCTAGAATGATTTGCAGAGGAAAATAGTAGAAAGAAAGAAAGAAGTGGTGAAAATGAGGGGAATTCGCTCCCTTTATATAGGATGTCAAGGGTCATGTCGATCGACATTGACCCCCCACCCACCGATCGGCACTGACCCCTTACCTTCCCGAGGCAGTTCAAAAGTTCGTGCCACTGTCGAATGGCACCCTCTGAACCATGCCTACCGGCACCCCCTTTAAATTTCTTACAAAAATTCCCAAAAAATACCAGACAGCCCTGAAAAATTCTCAGAAAATTCCTAAAAATCTCAGGAAGGAAATAAAACATTTTCACCAAGAAAATTTTGCACTCCCTCAAGCGGAACCCCTATTTCCCCAGCGAAACTCTCAAAAACCAAGTAAAACTCCTCCCGACAACATCCCTGAAGGATCTATAAAGCTCACCTCCTATGCCCCAAAGACCTCAATTTTCCCTAAGCAATACATCCAAACCCTGGTCTACCTAAATCTCCCTAGTGGAATTTCGGATATTCCTTCAGAGGATGCAAAAGATTTCCCCAGCAGTCGCCTCCCCAACCCAAAATAAAACCACAAGATAAATCTCCCCAGCAAAGTTCCCTAAGAACATCTCTACATAAGCCCGCAGAATTGGCTTCGGCCCGCAAAATTGATCACCTCTGCCTTAAGCCCGTAGAATTGGCTTCAACCCGCAGAATTGGTCATCTCTACTTAAGCCCACAGAATTGGCTTCGACCCGCAGAATTGGTCATCTCTACATAAGCCCGCAGAATTGGTAAACCCTACTTAAGACCGTAGAATTGGTTTCGACCCGCAGAAATGGTCATCTCTACATAAGCCCGCAGAATTGGCTTCGACCCGTAGAATTGGTCATCTCAACTTAATCTCGCAGAATTGGATTTGACCCGCAGAATTGGTCATCTCTACTTAAGCCCGCAGAATTGGCTTTGACCCGCAGAATTGGTCATCCCTACTTAAGCCCGTAGAATTGACTTCGACCCGCAGAATTGGTCACATCATCTTTAAGCCCGCAGAATTGCCTTCGACCCACAGAATTGGTCATCTTATACTTAAGCCCGTAGAATTGGCTTCGACCCGCGGAATTGGTTATCTCTACTTAGCCCGTAGAATTGGTCATCTCAACTTAAACCCACATAATTGGCTTCTACCCACCGAATTGGTTATCCCCAGCACACTCCATAGGTCCTCAGAATCGGCCTCAACCCTCTAAATTGGTCATCCTCCCTCAAAAGCATCATGCAGTGTATATTCGACGGCTATTGTTTGTTCCAAACTCACCTGTCGAGGGGCTATGTAAACACCCCATTTTGTTACCCCCCTAAACTCTCCTTAGGTCCCTAGCACCTCCCTCCATCACTACAAACCCAGGTCGTACCCCAAGTACTGACCTAGAAGCCATCAGACACTCCCAGGCTTCGTTTGACCAAAAGTCAAAGTCTTCAACTCGACCGACACTAAACGAATATTTGAAGGGCACTAAAACCCTTTTCCAACGGTCCGTCCCTTGCATGATTCTGACTTACCATGCGGACGAATGACCTATTTTCTGCCAAAACCCAATCAAGAGGCCATCGGGCACTCCCGAGCTCTGTTTCATCGAAGTAAGCTCTTCAACTTGACCAAAACCGAATGAATCTTTGAAGGGCATTGAAACCCCTTTCCAACGATCCGTCCCGTGCACGATTCTGACTTACGGTACGGATGAACGATTCGTTTTACTCTGAAAGGTCATCGAATGCTTCCACGGCTCGGTTGACCAAAGTCAACTCCTTGAACTGGATCAGACTCTATGGAATTTCTAAGTACATCTCTTAACCTTTCCAATGGTCCGCCTCGTGCACGATTCGGACGTACTATGCGGATGAACGATCCGCTTACATCCAACGATTCCCCGTCAAATGGACCGATAAATGCTTCCGAGTCACATTTGACCCAAATTTAACTCCTGAACTCGGGAGAAGTTCAAAGGACTTTCAAAGGTATCTGAATTAACTTTCCAATGGTCCACCCCCTGCGCAATACTGATCAACAGTTTGCGTTATACGGTCGATTTTCCAAAAAGGCCTCAAAGACACTGCCAAACGGCAGGTCCCAGACCCTGCCTATCGGCAGTGTGCCTAAACGCACCTGTCGATTGGCAGGAACAAGGCTATGCCGATCAAAAATGACCTGGGCTTATAAAAAGGAGGCCTGACCTCACTTGTAAAAAGATCCCGGATCTGATAGATATCAGTCTCAGAAAATCCAGAAAATTTCTCTCAAAGTCAGGGTGATTTCCACACCCAAATCCCTTTCCAACCTTCACCTTTCATCATCCTTTTCATCAAACTTGGTGAATTAACGACTATCCATCATCATCCAAGAGCAAGGGTTGCTCTCCAACATTCAAATCCAAAAAATCTCTCTCAAACTCACCGTGATTGTCACGCCCAAATCCCTTTCCAACCTTCACCTTTCATAATCCTTTTCATCAAACTTGGTGAATTAACCACTCTCCATCATCATCCAAGTGCAAGGGTTGCTCTCCAATATTCAAGATCAAGCTCAAGATCTTCAAGAAGGTCCAATTTTCTCAACTACCTCTTAAATTCTCATAAATTCGCAATAACTTGTTTTATTACTTAGAACTTCCATTATCTCATCTCACACATCCTAATATACTTTTTATTTAGTATTATTGCACATCTCTTATTTTTATATAAATAAAAACCCAAAAAATAAGAAAAAGAGGGTTTGCTCATAAATTCCAAACGGGAATTCTCATACTTTTCTTACACTGTTCTCACAACTAAAATACTTTTTCTATACACACACAAATAAGAGAATCCCCCGGTTGGATTTATGGGATAAACCTCACCCCTCATTTTGCATGCGAACTACGTGGACTTTGATGCCTCTATAGGCTACGTAGGCATCTCGGGGTAAAACCAGAGACTCAAGTCCTATTTTTACTTTTTCTCTCATTTTCTATTTTCTCCAAACTACGCTCTCTTATAATATATATATACATATATTTGTTCTTAGTGGCGTATTAGTGCACATGCGTTATCGTTCCATCATAACGGTCAACGTAAGGATAATCGCGTAAATCCAATTTTCTAATATTTTTATACCTTCCTACGGATGACTCGCTTTACCTCTTCCATGGTACAAGTCGATGATTCCTATCTCCACTATATATACACATGCACACACATCACTCGAAAAATAAAAAGGAAAAATAGCAAAAACCCATGGGAGACCGAAAGGGAGAAATGGGTGCCTAACACCTTCCCATTTCGTAACTTAGCCTCCGGACCCTTTTCGAATCATTTTGGTTTCGTATGCATCAGTATGTCTTTGGATGCTGTCCTTCGGGATGGCTTACCCTTTTCTTTTGTCTGTTTTGAGTAAAATAGATTGGCGACTCTAATCTCTCTACATTTTTACACCTCACCCAAATGACGTCGGCCAAAGCACTCCCGAGAGGGACGAGCGGGACCTAGGATCATCCCTAACGCGTCCGCCCACCTTGAGAATCGGTGGATGGCCACAGGCATTAAGACACACAAATGGGGTTTGACTTTTTTTTATTTGGTACTTTTTATGCAGGTTACGATTTTGGCTCATGGGTTTACAAAGTGAGATGGGAAATGGGTTTGGGGATGACGGTATTCGGGTTTGTTTTCCTTTGATAGGTCCGTTGGTGGAAATCAGGTTGGAGATTTTTTTTATTAGGACTGCCATGGGTTCGCAGGTGGGTATGGGTTGGCTCCAGGTTTATGGTTGGGGGTTTGTAGATTAGAGAGTTGAGGGGTTGAAGCTGGAAGGTCTAGCAGGTTCCGGACCGCAATGGATTTGGAAAGAAGCGGGTAGGAATAGATCATCTTGTAGGGCTTGAACGGGTTGAGGTTACACCGGATGTTGGATCACCGATTAGAGGTTGGTTGAGATGGGTTTCGAGTTTGTCGAATTTTAAAAATTTGGGATTAGCTCAGTGGGAGGTCTCGGGTAAGGATGGGTGGAGGCTAAGGGAGGTAGGATTGAGGGGTTTTTGGTGGTTCCGAGTAGAGGAAGGAACCAAATTATTATTGGTGAGTGTGGTGTTTGTGTGTGGTGTGTGTGAGGAGAGATAGTGAGTAATGGTTGAAGATGATAAATAGTGGAGGGGTTAGTGTTTGGGTGTGGTGTGGGTGTAGGTTAGTTGGGTGAGGGTGTGGTATTAAGGTGTGAGTGGGAGGGTTTAGTTTGGGTGTAGGTGAGTGAGTAGGTTAGTACATGTGCATGTAGTTTGTGACCCTAAAAAAATAAACTAAGACACAAAATAAAAATAATTATAAAAAATAAAATTAAAAACATGTACGACAAAAAATAATAAAACTAAACTAAACTAAACTAAAAATAAGAACTCACTAAAATAAAAATAAAATGACACACAAATAAAAACTCTAATATTTACAACTATGAACCAATAAATAAACATGACTCAAATAAAAACATAAAAATATAACTAATAAAATAAACTAACTAAAAACAAATAAAAATAAAATAAAGGAAAATATAACAACTACTACTCGACGCGCAACAATAAAATATAAAAATTGCTAAAAATATATACATGACTCAAAACAAAATATAACATACAAAATAAATACATATGACACAAATAAAAATCAAGAAAAATAAAATGAAATGAAATGAAATGAAAGCGGACAAACCAAACACACACGGGGCTCGGGTGATGGTTTTGGGACAGGATGGAGAGGGTCTGGGCTAGGCTTAAGGTATGGGGACAGGTTTAGCTCCTTTTTACTACGCATCTACCTTTATTTAGAGCATTTGAATCCTCAAGATTCATTTAACCTACATAATAAACAATTACGCGAATAAGTTCCATTTTGTCGAAAATTAGCAATTAAAAATCGTCTATTCAGGGTATAAAATATACACTTTTGGGTGCTTATCACACCACCCCCGAACAGAACATTTCTAGTCCTCGAGCAAAATATAGAGAGAAAGAAAGATAAGAAACCAAAAGTGTACCACTTTCGCGGGCACTTGCGATTGCACTTAGCATGTGCAACAAGCCTTTAAACGTATAGATTGCCCTACAGGGAAAGTTGTGTCTCGTGAGGGTTTGCAGGGAATATACCCACAAAATTCTTTATTTGTAAATGGCAATTAATCTATTATTAGACATAGAATAATCACACAATCAATCATGAGATAAATATTTTAAGAAATATAAGCTAGGAGTGTGAAAAGCTTAGATACGTAAATACTCAAGGAACATCCTTCCTAGAACTCAACGTGTGTGTGTGAATCAATCAAAATAGGTCGAGTATCATAAGAGTAATTACTATATTTCCCCTTCGGAATCAACTCTTCAATTTCAAAATCTCATGGGATATAGCTCTCTCAAACGAACTCTCGAGATTTGGGTTAGTGTTTCGCTCATGTATGTGAGGAGGTGAGTAAATGTAAGCAAGATCAAATGTCTCACAACACATAAGAAAGAAAGAACATTTGAAAAGAAAAGTGATCTCATGAAAGAATGTTAATCACTACAATGATAACGTCGAGTTATTCACCACGTTGACTTTCATTTTCCCGAAAACCTTGGGGAAAACATGGATGCTTATGGGTGTGGGGGAAATGAAATGGGAAGGATATGATGAAATAGGATAGGATGGTGATATGATGGATGTGTGAGAAGAGTTTAATACTCTTTAGGCACAAATGACTTTATTACATAAAAACTAAATACAAACTTTATTTTTCTTTTATTTTCTCTCGTTTCTCTTTCTTTTTTTTTTTCGAATTTTCTTTTCCTTTTTCTCTTTTTCTTTTTCTTTTTTTTATACTCTCAACTCTGAAGACATTTTACATTTGAAAAACACTCTTTTTCTTGAAAGTGAAATATGATATACAAATGGAGATGATAAATAGGGGATGTGGGGAATATATGGGAAGGTAATGGGTGAAGTACATGATTGAAAATATAATGACCGGAACAAATTTTATAACAATGTTTCTTACAACTCGAAAGTGATGTTGTTCTCAGTGATCAAGCCAAAATTTTAATGAAGAATAATGAGATCATACAGCGATTTAAAGTGCAGATCCAAAGGAAGTTGAATCAACTTGTGACTCAGAGATTGCGTAAAACACTCTGAAAGGGTGAAAGGCACGAATCTCACAAGTTAAAGTCTTTACTAGTGAACCTTAAGGTTCTCTTGAGAATTGTAGTACTCTTCCACTCTAAACCATAGTGACATGATAAGTGCGCAAATTTTGTTGAGTCTAGAAATTCATGGTGCAAAATACCTTGGAATGTAATACATAAGCTATTTAGAAAAATATCCTTTAGCTTGATTCCTAGACTTAAAATGTGGATGATAGAAATTTCATGTCAATGAATGAGATGAAAAAAACTCCACGAAAATTTTAAAAATCGGGTTTTGAAAATCAAAAATTTTCAAAAGAGGTACGATTTTGATAAAATTTCCCCCCAAAACAAAAAGTAAACATCATCCTCGATGTTAAGTAAAATGATTTTTAAAATTGAGAGCAGAAGGGAGGAAAGATATTACTAGAATCAACCGCTAATGAAGTGGACAGATGAAGCCAAGAATAAACCTGAAGAAGTGATAAGATGACAAAATTGTACGAGTCTATAAACATGGCAAAACATAGGGTGATGTAAAACACCACCTCCAAATAGGATGAGACTAATACAAGAAACAACGGGCTACCTCTCGGTAGCACTAAGTTTAATGTATTCAACCAGACCGATCGAAACTCACCCTAAAGATATGATCTAGGAAAGCACGGGTCAACAGAAAACTTGGGGTGATGAAAATCACCCCCAAACAAGACTGAAGCCTCAGCCTTGTTGGATAAAGGCTAAAAGGGGGTCAATGAGCTTTAATGGAAAAGTGCATCACACGATGCAAAGCATCGGTGCACCATGGGCGGGTGAGTATTAGGGTAAGAATAAAGAGGTATCGGACTCGGGCCTTATTGAGCCGAAAGGTGAGGGAAACAAGGGCCCTATAAGCATGATGCTCTAATTGTATGGGGAGGCATAATGGTTTTGAAGTGGAATGGGGTGGGGATCATAGAAATGGCACGACCATTCAATAAATGGACTATGGTAATGGTTGTGTCATGACACGCCAGGGAGCTGTCGATGGTAAAAAGCAACATCACAAGAGAGTGGTGGGCATAGAGTAACAAGCTCGGTGTTACGGAAGTAGAGAGTAGCACTACATATTCTCTCATGGAAGGTGAAGGGTGGTTTCGAGTGAGGATATAAAAATGTGGTTGGGAACATGCAAGGTACAAGATCTAGATCCAAACTAGGTGATGGGAGGGAAAGGACATTGGGTGGGTCGGGTGGGATAAAGGGTGGAGGAAGATGATCCAACTCAAGAGTAGGGGACAAACTCCTCACAAGTCTCGGAGTGATCCTCAATATCCTCCCGAAGAGGTAGTGTAGTATCAAGTGATGGCGAGATCAACTTATCCACCAATGTATCACCATCTGATGTGGTGAAAGGGTCTAACGAGGCATCTAAATCTGAGAGAGAAGAATCAACATTAATATATGACTCAAATTGAGTCAATCATAGTCTAATATGATCCATATCCAGAGCGGTTGAAACCAACTTAGATTCAATCTCAAGAAAATGGGAAGCACTCGTAGCCGTTATAATACAGCAGAACTTGTCGGGTGCGATGGCTCCAAAAATAGAACTAAGGCCTTGGGATTTGTAGGTATTCCACTTAAATTCATCCTCAGTCCAATTAGACACAGGTTTAGGATTGGTCACATTATCTATGTTGACAGTGGTAGAAGTCCATCCTCTTTCACATACGAGCCAAACTCTTTCATCAATTTCTTTAAACAAGACCTCATGTGGACTTTCCAATAAGCATAATTTGTTCCATCAACGATGGGCATCCGATTATATAAATTATCCATCGGAAATATTGTTATTTTTCAAAATCAATTTTTCAAAACGATTCATATCACAAAAATTTTGTAGAAAAAATACCTCTAGATATTTTGGTAAAACCGACTCTGATACCAATTTGTAAAAGCGGATGTGATACCAATTTGAAATATTGCAATATTTCAATATCACAAATTCCAAAATTTTAATTAAACCGTAAACATGCATGTATGTGATTGAAAGCATTAAATGATATAATCATGCAACTAAATAATTTCCCGCGGGGCAAAACCTTTATTTCACTAATAAAATATAAATTGCAACTTATAAACTTAGAAGTGAAATACTACGAAGAATTCCGCAAGAACCCACAAAGACCGCAGCCTTGAACCAGCAATGACTCCCTCGAGAATCACAAGAACCGCAGTTCCTCCATCAGTAGTGAATACCCTCGAGCATCCCCAAGTCCAGCAGTAAAGATAGCACTCCATGAGAATAAACTTTGTGACAGAAGTGTGTGGGTTCCAAAGAAGATTCATAAAAGTATATGGGATTGTTTTGGTGAATCTAAAAAGTTTTTTTCCCTAAAAAGTGAAGACTTAATTGTAGTTGTTTTGTAGTTTGTGTAAAATAAAAGCCTTAATCAAAAAGCTTCACGAAACAAGTTTTATGGGCAAACAAAAAAGTTGAGGCGGCGAAAAGTCGTTCGAATAACTTCATCATGTCATTTGAACGACATTGAGATGTTGTTTGAAAAACCTAAGAAATGACCCATTAAAAAACAAAACAGTATGGGTTCATTTAATCCAAATGAGATCCTAGCTGTCAAATGACCTATCTAACGACATGCTAATGTCATTTGAATGACATAGCCATGTCGTTTTAACGACAGGAACAAAAAATATTATTTTTTAAACTCCGCTTACGGGTATCTTAGAAAACATTTTTAAGTTTGAAAAATGCCTCATTTTTGAAATAAAACATTTTAGAAAAGTATCCCAATACTTAGTAAAATATCTAAGTAACACAAAATAAAATCCATACCAAAGTATACCTCATTTCGCGTAGATATTGAAGATGCTTCATATTCGGATCCGTCTTCTTGAACATGTGAACGTGAATCGATTTGACGGTTGTAACGGGATACGACATACTTGATATACATTAGGGACTAGGTACAATGTGTCCTTATAGAATTTGAGAAGGTTGACATTCAAGAGTTCCCCCGGGGGAAGAACAGCCACACAGACGCCTTAACGGCCCCGAGCTTAGCAATGGACTCTGATTTGAGAAGAACCATCCAAATAGAGTTCCTCTCCCAGCCAAGTATTAACCAGACAGTCATAGCCAAGCAATTTCTCCTCATAGAGAAGGCCCCCAATTGGACGAATTCCATAATTGCCTATCTATGGAGCGACATAATGCCTCCTCATCAAGTAAGGGTGAGAGTTGCCCGTTTTTACCTCGCCCCAGGAGGAAATATCGACAAGAAGTCATTCGCATGCCCTTATCTCCAGTGCGTTCACCCACATGACACTGAGCAAGTGCTTTGTGAACTTCACAATAGTATTTATGGGAGTCACATATGAGGGAGGTCATTGGAATTTTGAGTGATTAAAGATGGTTACAGGTGGCCTCATATGTAAAAGGGAACGGGCATTTATGTTCACAAATGTGAAAAATGCCAAAAGAAATCTCCTATGGTCCACCAGCCAGCTAGCGACCTGAAATCTCTGATAAGTACATGTCCATTCATGCAATGGGGACTAGATATCATAGGACCACTACCTATCGCATCAGGAAATCGCAAGTATCAAATGGTAGGAATAGATTACTTTGCCAAATGGGTAGAGGCAATACCATTGGCGAACATTCGTGATGCTAACATGACCAGGTTCATCTGGAAAAGCATTATAACACGTTTTGGTATACCAATGAATATCATCACCGATAATGGCACGTAATTTGAAAGCATCTTCTTTTAGGGTTTCTGTGACGAGAATGTCATCAGGAACCACATCACTTCTGTTGCGTATCCCTAAAGTAATGGTCAGGCATAAGCTTACAATAAGACCATGTTTAATGGACAAAAAAAGGTTGGAAATATCCAAGGGCGCCTGGGTGGACGCGCTCCCTCATTTTCTATGGGCCTTCTATACCACTCTTAGAAGACCAACTGATATCTCCCTACCATGTCGAGCAGGGTTTGCAGTTCTTATAACAAGTTGATAAAAATATTTTAATTACTACAAACCTCAGGTCTTTGTTGCAAACACAACAGACCTCTTGAGTTACCCTGGCAATAACAAAAGCCCTATAGGAATGCTTAAGCAACAAATCCAACTCAGGTTGTTTGCCAACTTCGTTGGTCATAAAAAAGCTTGCTCGAGCGGATGGCCCATCAACAAGGTACATTCTCGCCATCATCTCACTTAGGCCTAAGGAGGTGTGATGACACAACCTAAAAGGTAAAGTAGATGGAATGATATTGTTAAGTCATATTGGCCTGCGAGAATGTTCAAACACGTGAAAATAACTGGCTAACACTTGTTCTCAATATCATTTAGTCGGTTGAAAGACCCAAAATGATCAAACCTAAGTATTGTACCATTTAAATAGCGAAAGACTTAAGATGGTCAAACAGTATTTCTTGGTCAACGAATATTTTAAGTAATTAACTAGCAATAGCTCTTTCCAGTTCAAATATAAGGGATAATTATTAACTCATATTTAGTCAGCACATGCTCAAAATATGGAAAAAGTTAATAAATTAAGATTTGTAATGACAAAAATTAGTAATTACAATTACATCAAGACCAAAATACACAAGGACCTAAGACAACTCAGGATGGCGAGCAAGATAATCTGCAGCGCAAGATCTTCAAACATCATCTGGGTTAAGAGCGAATTCCTCCACGTCATCTTCTAGGTAATCATCTATGATCTAAGAAAGGATAGCATCAACTGGAATCCACTTATCTTCCTTTGAGACGAGTTATAGCTATAGGTCGCACACTCGACATGATGCTTGTACCACAACTGGGACTCCTTAGATGTCTTAACCTCCCTGAGGGAACTCAGCCACCCATGAGAAAAAGTGAGATCTTCAGCCTCCTTGAGCTTTATTAGGGTATCGGCTCAACCTACATTATAGCCATATGCCCAAGCTTCTCGGGGTCCCATTATGAATAGATGTCTTAGCCTAGTGACTTATCCTTGGAGCTTCGTGATGTCTCTCTAGGTTCCAACTGCATTTCCTTTCAGATCGGTGACCTCCTTCTTCAAGGCATCATTCTCGACCTGGAGCACTTCACCTATTTGGTATACTCCAGTGGTCTCCATAAGCTTGGCCTTCAGCACAGTCACCTCATCTTGAACTGAAGCTCCGATCTATTCCATAGCTTAAAGATCACCCTTCATCTTGGAGACCAGTTCAGACTGATTCTTATATTGCTCAGTCCTCGCCCTCAGAGACTTAAAAAAATTCATAAAAGACTTGCGAGCTTGACCACTAATATTGGGCTCCATGATCATTATTAACCTTGAAGTGGGGGGATATAGTCCGCGTCAGGTTACAAGTAACACAAAAGGTGAAATCATAAAATATATCAATATACATGTCAGAAGCAAATCAACAAGAGCAAAAAAGGTTATCTTTCATTCATTAGTCAGAATGGGGCTAAAGGTCAGTACAGTCAGAGCAAAAGGAAATAAAATTACAGGGCATCAAAAAGATGTATAAGAAAGGAAAAAAGATAACTCATAATCTAAAGGTCTTATTATTTCACCTACTTAACTTCAATCAATGCCTTCCCCTTCTCGGAAGCCCTCTGATCCTGCTCGACATCCAATCCGACCTCAGCATGCACGTCCTCAGCATAATCGACAGGCCAAACATCACTCTACTCACCCTTTGCAAAATGTTTGGGCCTAGGAAAATGGAGACCAAAGAGTTCAAAATTAGTAGGAGTCCCTGTAGCTCCCATACCGAGTCCCAGGCTTTCTTAAAGGCCACTTTCCTGGTATATTATAGTTGGAGCTCGACATCATCATATGTTGTGTCTCAACCCTCAGTATAGTTTTTATCCTTCTCGCATAGGAGCTCCTCCTCCAGATTCTAAACTTTACCAGACAGGATTTGGACATCCTTTGATAGCTCCTCCTTCTCTATAACCACCACCTTCTTGGACTCTTGGAGGTCAACATAGGCCTTTACCGACTTCTCCTTCTCCTGCTCCCAGGCTGTACGAGCATCTAAAAAATGACTTTTCAGATTTTTTAAGAGCCTCTTTCAGGTCTTAATTAACCTTGGACTGGTCATCATGATCATCCATAAGAGTTGTGAAATCGGCCAAGAAATGTATGAAAGAAAAAGAGCTAAGTCAGTATAGAAAAGAAAGAATGTAAAACATAGATGATTCAGGAAAAAATATAAAGAATTACCAGGGCAAGTCCTTGATCAGACTTTAGAGCAATCTAGGCAGCCCCCAACCATGATGAACATTCGCGATCTGCAACTAGCACAGCCCTTTTAAGAAATCGGGTTCAAAGGCATGGGTATCAACCACACTGGCTCCCTAAATGCCGGCAGTGAG
Organism: Sambucus nigra; assembly: GCA_949130495.1. Classification (NCBI taxonomy): domain Eukaryota; kingdom Viridiplantae; phylum Streptophyta; class Magnoliopsida; order Dipsacales; family Adoxaceae; genus Sambucus; species Sambucus nigra. The sequence continues at coordinate 314,406,508 of OX422213.1, forward strand.
GAAGGAGACTGCAGGAGCCTTCAGGACTAATTTTCTTTTGGTCTCCTCCCTCATCTTCTCTTCCGCTCTCTTCTTTTATTCATTTCTCTTTTTTTTTCTCTTGCATCTTCTCTTCTTATTTTCTCCTCTTTTATTTCTCTTTCTCTTTCCCCTTGCCTACTAGGCTAGAACCACCAGCCCCAAGGGAATCAACTTCAGGCATCTTCAAGAACTTGAGTCGATCAGACAAAGTTTTTTTATCGTCATTATCATCAAGCCATAATTTTCTCCTCCTGACCAAGGGTGTCATATCTTCTTCTTCCTCATCTTCCTCTAGCACCACTAGATCAGAAGGACCAACTTCTTGAGCCTTCAGTTCTGAGGTTTTATAGACCGATCGAGTAATGAAACTGCTTATCGTATTTTTATATTCAAGGAGGTAGGCTACATGTAATGCCCGACCCGAATTTAAGGGTTGATAAAGGATCAACCCTATCTGAACCACGCGTTAATCGTGAATTGCAATGAAATACCCTAAATAATATTTCTAATCTAGTTGGATTATTATTTAACGTTACTCTTATTAGCATGCAATTCCCATGTTATCAACTACATGATAGGACCCGAGGAAAGTGCCTCAAAGCCAAGTAAACAGAGTAACTAATCGTAAAAGCAACTAACTACTTACCTGTATAACGCTCTCAAAGTACGGAACATCATTCAACCTGTCATAACAAAAGAGGGATGTGAGCCGAATGCTCAGTGGGATTATATATAAATGCAGTATAGAAATGAATGGCAAAAAGGAATAATTACACACTACACTATGTGCATGTGAATATACGTATATATCTACATATACAGTATTAGAAAATACATGTCCTAGTGTATTAAACCATTTTATTTCTAAAACGTTATTTGATACCTCTTATCCTCCTTATCCTTACAAAGAATCGTCTTATATCATTAAGCTTAAAAACTGGCATTCCTTCCCAGTAACACACACAGTTAAACAATTAGCAATTGTTGGGAAAAAAATTTCATTTACTTTCAAACTTTTATTACCCAACGTTCATTAACTCACGCAGAGTTATTAATCATTACTTAAAACTTGCCTTTAATGTACACACACACCGTGTTTAGCAAAATACTCATTTTCCTTTGAAAAAACTTACATAACACCCTCTTGTGTCCGTTATAAATCAAACCTCATTATGTAGCTTAAACATCATTACACCATCTTATTAAACCATCCCATGTTGCCACATGAATATTAAACATTTAATGCATTATTCTTGCATTAGTAAATCAATAAATTAATGTCATTCATTTATGCCTCTTTCATGAATATTCGATTCATTACTTAGCATTATCTTTAGGGATTCCGTCAACACACGTACCCATGACAACACACGCACACCAACTATTTCATGAAATTTCACCGTCCGGCACCGAGCGCCAAGTAAACTGTAGTTGGTTTAGGGCCTTTCACCACTAGGGACAGCATAGCCCTCCTTTATTATTTAACCCGACATCATCCAATATCATTATCTTGCCAATGTGTTAAACATTTTCATAATGTTTACATTGATTTTCCTTTTTCGAACCGAACCTAAAGTCTTGGACTTAACCGTCCATTTTTCCCGTTATACTTGGAAAATTGTTACTTTCTCCTTAAGTCCTTTATTCACACACACGTTGATTTTTACACCAAAAATCATTCACATTTTAGGACTTTAATTCAATTTCACCCATACTAGTATAACACATTCATTAACATTTTTATTTCATAAAAGTGTTATACTTTAGGTAAATTACCAATTTACCCTTTATTTACCAAAACTTCCAGTTTAATTCCCTAACAAGTGTCATTTCTAAAAAATAATCATTAAGTTTCCAACCTAACATTTTAATGCTTTAGCCGTTTTAACACTTTTTTATCATCACGCTTTTGCCCAACTTTCATACTTGTCAATTCAACAATTTATTTACACGAAATAACATCCTTTACACTAGATTAAAACTTTCTCTTTGTCTTACTCAATGTTTAAACCCAATAAGCCCTCTTTTAAACTCACTCACATATTTATTTCATAAATATAATGAGTTTATATGCATAGAAGGTGCACTATAAATGTTAAAATCATATCAAATGGATTAAACATGCATTTATTTCTAGAATTTTATACTATTCACAACAAACATGCTTTTCAAGTAAGTAAGACATTCTTAACTTCCTTAAACTCAAAAATGACCATTTATTCATAAAAAAATTCATTTTACAAACAAACTTAAAATATTTATTTCATAAATATTTGACAACATTAATCCTTTTCCACATTTTTATTTCATAAAATTGTCCATTGTTTTACTTTAAATGCCCAAAACATCATTTCTTCACATTTTTATTTCATAAGAATATTCATCATGTCTTTTTACTAGAAATACACCAAATACTCCTTTCTTCCATTTTTATCTCATAAAAATGTCCACTATTCATTTTTACTAGAATTACACCAAATGACACTTTCTAACATTTTTATTTCTTAAAAATGTCCATGAATAGTATTCTGAAATTTTTGTTTAATTCAAACCCACTTTAAAACCTTTATTTGAAATCCATTTGTTCATGAGATCATACAAACCTACCAATAAATTTCATGGATGCAACTATCACAAATCCTACATATTTTAAGCCTAAAATATGTAAATAATGATCCTGAAATTTAACTCATCAATAAACTTGAACTAAGATTATTAAGTCCCACCTTAAATGAGCTCTAACAATAGTGGAAATGGTGAAGAGGATTGAGGACCCCCCCACCTCCAAAGGTGGCCTCAAGGGGTCACTGAAAGCCCTCAAAGTTAGCTCCAAGTATGCTTTATGCATTTGCTTCTTCAACCTCAAGAACACCCCCTTCAAACACCCATCAACACATACCCATAACACTTTCTTCAAATACCCATCAAAACATGAAGAACTTCATCTTCTACCTTGATACAAGGTCATATATGGTTTATTAAGGTAATGTAAGGTGGTTAGAGGCTTACTAGAGCTAGCTTACATGGTGTATATCATCGTGTGAGAGGGTGGTTGCAGCCCAAACAAGTTCTGGCTAGAAGTATTTCCATGGGAGCTTCATCTTAGAGAGAGAGAGAGAGAGAGAGAGATATTGCATTACATCTGATGGATAATGGAAAATGCATCCAACCCCATTTCTCTAAACATGTATACTAAAACCTTAGGAGCCCTTCTTACCACATATGGCTAACCCACCAACATTCCCTTATGTTGCCAACCTAAAATAAGTAAGTTCAGAGTTCCTTAAGATGTCGACAAGTGGCAAAATCAAAGGACACAAAAGAAACAATTCTAAGCAGTTTCTCGCCTATGCCTAACCTGGCAAGCCCGGTCGACCACGGCTAGGGGGTCCGTCAACCGGCTAATGTGTAAAAACTGAACTGTTTTCCCATGTTTGACCCCATAACATTTTTATAAATTTTTAGTACTCTAAATAAATGTTCAAACAATTGTTATCGACCATGAGGAACCCTATAAAAATCCCGCAAAGTGCTTCTTTGCTATGCCGCATACCGACACTATTATTGTATTGTTTTAACTATGTTCGTGTCACGTCCGTTCCTCGATTAAATCGTTTCATAAAACATTATTATTCTAATTATAACCACACGAATATAAAAATGCGTACATGCGAACCCTGCAACGTAAGGATCTCCTTTTTTATTTATTTTGTGCAATGCATTATTTTATGTGCAATTTCGACTCGAATCCTTATGTGATTATTTATCCAATAATTTCTCTGAATAAAATATCAAAATATCATTCAATATATATTTTCTAGGGCGGGGTATTACATTCTTCCCTCCTTAGTAAATTTCGTCCTCGAAATTTATGATCACCAAGCTCACAAATCACTCAACCAACAATTTAATTTCAATCATAGGTGTCTTTAACATTATAGTCTTACCCAAATGTTTAATACCATTAATTTGATGCAACCATGGTGGACCCTAAGGTCTTATTTCTATCCCTCAAGCATGCCTATCGTTTACATCTAAACAATACCTCAAAATAATTGATAATCACCAAATATCATGCGAACACTCAAAGAAATCATTATCATGAATTATTTTGAACATCGGGATTTATAAGCCTACATCTCATCAAACAATTTGGATCTTGCCTAGCCTAGGGAGATACATCCTCAACATCAATAACTATTCGCATCAATGACTTCGAGACAACCATTTAATCCCAATGGTCCATCCGATCGATACCTCCTACGAGACTACACGTTAAGCTAGAGTCATCCTAGGTACGACAACCCAAATACACATGAGAGGCTACATTCTTAATCTGCAAATTTCATACCGAGCGCAACACTAGCATTTAATGTTCCATCAAGTTATGATATTCATATTTTAGATTCTTGACCTTAAATCCACGATATACATTGTAATTAGCTATACCGGTAAACTAGCAAATGTGTTAACCTAAAGTTATTAAGTAGACAATCAAACTACATGCACCAAAATGCGAGCCATGTGTACACACCCCTAGTGTAAAATAAGGGTTCTTCCTAAAAAGAGCGTACTCATATACCGTGATGCATCAGCCTCAACCCAGCCTATCTCGCATCACTACTGAGCTTATTCAATGCTGCACTCGAACCACAATTGATCAATAACTTCCCATTCCCGGGATCAAGGAAAACATAAAGAATTCAACGAATCAGGCGACCGCCACGCCCAAAGAAAATAGTCAATTTCTGAAAACGAATTGTGCCACACAAGATATGAACCCATAGTGTACCCTTAAAGTTTATAACCCCACTGGTATTCGCTAATGTTTTAGCCTCGCCATATAACCTGACTTGACCTATTAAACCATATGAGTCCTAATCATGAATCATCCATCATATTCGGACGAGCGATATATAAAACCAAACTCTTCAAGAAGCTGAAATGCCCGGCTTGCCTCCTTAAGACCAATGCTACCTATTCTACCATTTGTAACTATTCTATATCGAGGCTAACTTACATCTTATGTCATGTATCACTAATTACCGACCTCTCATTTCTAAGCTACCATAATTTTAACCCGCGATAGCTAACCTCAGTTTTTAAGATCACTCTTATTGTGTGAAGCACAACGCTCATATAGCTTTCGTCATTCAATTCACAGAACACTACTACTCTTAGCAGCGTATTATGTGATCTCAAATCGCAACTGTTCTACTTGTATCGCAAACTGTCAAGTATTACTCATGTCCAAGACCTAATGATCCTCGTTACCAGGGTCGTACTAAGCCATACGGGTGGCACACATAGGTGTTATAGTCAAGATCAACACTCCATTCCGAGTGTTATTTTTAAAACCATGATGAATATCATCATGTTCTAAGTCTCCCAAGTGCATAATCTATCACTCATTAACCTATTTCCTACATTATCCTTAATGGTCATACCACGACACCAGCTTATAAACAAAAACCATGGCACTAACTCCAAGTATTCCCATAAATCAACATGACCTAAACATACTAAAATCATGAACGATTTACAGTACTATGGAGGCTTCAATACTATAATGATTCCCATATGCTTTATGGGTGATGACACCATAGTCATCTCTCTAAACAGTCTACACATCAATCACGGGAAACCACAAGTCTTATTGTGATCGGTGTAACACAACCTCAAATTTACTACCACGAAATGTGTATTACTACATTAACCTCTATGCAACAATGATCCTCCCAAATGGTCCATGAAAAAGACATCAATTTAATCATAATACACAAACTGCAATCTAAAATTCACCATTACTAGGGAGTGTTTAACACTTTTACTAATAACTTATTAGCTAATCCATAGTACATATCTCCAAGGCATTATCAGTACGAATTTACATGTTATTAATCTTTCATTTACTTTCAAACATTTATTACCCAACATTCGTCAAGTTATTAATCATTACTTAAGACTTGCCTTCAACGTACACGCACACCATGTTTAGAAAAATATTCATTTTCCTTTGAAAACACTTGCATAACACCCGCTTTTGTTCTTTATGGATCATACCTCATTAGGTAGCTTAAACATCATTACACCATCTTATTAAACCATCCCATGTTGCCACATGAATATTAAACATTTAATGTGTTATTCTTGCATTAGTAAATAAATGAATTAATGCCATTCATTTATGCCTCTTTCATGAATATTTGATTCATTAATTAGCATTATCTTTAGGGATTCCACCAATAAACCCACCCCTGAAAACTCATGCACAGCCACGGTTTCACAGAATTTCACCGTCCGGCACCGAGCGCTAAGTAAACTGTAGTTGGTTTGGGGTCTTTTGCCACTAGGGGCAGCATAGCCCTGCTTAATTATTTAACCTGGCATCATTTAATATCATTCTCTTTCCAATGTGTTCAACATTTTCATAATGTTTACATTGATTTATTTTTTTCGGGCCCAACCCAAAGCCTTGGACTTAACCATCCATTTCTCCTATTATACTTGAAAAATTGTTACTTTCTTCTTAAGTCCTTTATCCACACACACGTTAATTTTTACACCAAAAGTCATTCATGTTTTAGGAATTTAATTCAATTTCATTCATACTAGTATAAAACATTCATTAACATTTTTATTTCATAAAAATGTTCCGCTTTAGGTAAAATACCAATTTACCTTTTATTTACCAAAACTTGCAGTTTAATTCCCGAATAAGTGTCAGTTCTCAAAAATAATCATTAAGTTTTCAACTTAACATTTTAACGCTTTAGCCGTTTTAACACTTGTTTAACATCACGCTTTTGTCCAACTTTCATACTTGTCAATTCAACAATTTATTTACATGAAATAGTATCCTTTACACTAGAATAAAACTTTCTCTTTGTGTTAGTTTACATTTAAACCAGGTAAGACCTCTTCTAAACTCACTCACATATTTATTTCATAAATATTACGAGTTTATATTCATATAAGGTGCAATATAAATGCTAAAATCATATCAAATAGATTAAACATTCATTTCTTTCTAGAATTTTATACTATTCACAACAAACATGTTTTTCAAGTAAGTGAGACATTCTTAACTTCCTTGAACTCGAAAATGGCCATTTATTCATAAAAAATTTCATTTTACAAACAAACCTAGAAATATTTATCTCATAAATATTTGACAACATTAATCCTTTTCCACATTTTTATTTCAAAAAATTGTCCATTGTTACCCTTTACTTGAAATGACCAAAATATCATTTCTTCACATTTTTATTTCATAAAAATGTTCATCGTGTCGTTTTACTAGAAATACCCCAAATACGAATTTCTTCCATTTTTATCTCATAAAAATGTCCACTATTCATTTTTACTAGAATTACACCAAATGACACTTTCTAACATTTTTATTTCATAAAAATGTCCATAAATAGTATTCTGAAATTTTTGTTTAATTCAAACCCACTTTAAAGCCTTTATTTTAGACCCATGTTTTCATGAGATCATACAAACTGCCAATAAATTTCATGGATGCAACTATCACAAATCGTACATATTTTAAGCCTAAAATATGTAATAATGATTCTGAAATTTAACTCATCAATAAACTTAAAGTAAGATTAGTAAATCCCACCTTAAATGAGCTCTAACAATGGTGGAAATGGTGAAGAAAATGGAGGACCCCCACCTCCAAAGGTAGCCTCAAGGGGGTCACAAAAAGCCCTCAAAGTTAGCTCCAAGTATGCTTTATGCATTTGCTTCTTCAACCTCAAGAACACTCCTCCTTTAAACACCGATCAACACATACCCATAACACTTTCTTCAAATACCCATCAAAACATGTAGAACTTCATCTTCTACCTTGATATAAGGTCATCTATGGTTTATTAAGGTAATATAAGGTGGTTAGAAGCTTGCTAGAGGCGGTTTACATGGTGTATATCATGGTGTGAGAGGGTGGTTGCAGCCCAAACAAGTTCTGCCCAGAAGTATTTCCATAGGAGCTTCATCTTAGAGAGAGAGAGAGATTGCATTACATCTGACGGAGGATGGAAAAAAGCATCCAAACCCATTTCTCTAAACATATATACTAAAACCTTAAAATCCCTTCTTACCATATATGGATAACCCACCAACCTTCCCTTATGTTGCTAACCTAAAATAAGTAAGTTCGGAGTTCCTTAATATGTCGACAAGTGACAAAATCAAAGGCCACAAAAGAAACGATTCTAAGTAGTTTCTTGCCTATGCCTAACCTGGCAGGCCCGATCGACCACGGCTAGGGGTTCAGTCAACCGGCCAATGGGTAAAAGCTGAACTATTTTCCCATGTTTGACCCCACAACATTTTTTTTATATTTGTAATACTCTAAATAAATGTTCAAATAATTTTTATCGGCCACGACGAACCCTATAAAAATCCCGCAAAGTTCTACTTTGTTATGCCGCATACCGGAAATATTATTGTATTGTTTTAACTTGTGACACCCCGCCCAATTAAATATATGGTGATCAGTCATCTACCAATTTAAAACAGGATATTCAGTTGGTTCATTCTCAGCATCACTGTCGAAAAACTTTTTAACATATTAATCACCTAATATAAAATTAAGCTAGGTGTCAAAACATTTCCAATTTTAATAAAACCAAGTAAATCCATTTCTTTCCATCTTAAAATATAAACCATTCACCACACATAGGAATGTAAATAAATACTGAACATGAATCAAGTACTGAAATAAATAAGACTGGATAAAACCTCCCAGTTCAAAACTCCAAACCATACAATAAACTGAATACAATATCTCTGATGAAAGAACTAGAAGTGGGCGACATATGCCCTAAACAAGAAGTCTAGATGAAACTGAATGGAAAGGATAGATGCGTCTACTGCGAGGACTTACAGCTTCCACAACAGCTGCAGCACGTCAAGCAATCCAAATCTCTAAATCTGATACTTATGTGGCTGAGCACCTGATATAATACATATATATAGAAAAAGAGAGAAGAGATAGAAGAAACGGGTCAGAGTCTGATGTGTACAAATGATTTAGCAAGTATTTAAAATTGGTTCTTAAAACAAGTCTTATACGCATGTTAGTTATCGAACTCTCACATGAGTTTCTCACCTCTCGTCTATTTTTCACGCCTAACGTACATCTAATCTCCCCCTAGTTATACCTCCCAGTCTAACTAGTCAGAATCCATATTAATACTAACTATGCTCACTCGTAGTATTCCCGTATCGTCCATACAATACGCTATTCAGATAGTTTATATCACATACTAAATTTCATTATTCACCGTTTGAATGGTTAAATCTTTTATTCACAAAGATTATTTTACTTCTCATTTTCATTTTTATCTACTTGTCTCATAAAGTAGAAAGTTACCCAAGTACACTCATACATATATATAGTCTCATCATCCCTATATATATACACTAATCCTGCACTCTTAGGTTAAGACCGTTTGGTGCAATGTAATAATTATTATTATTACCAAGTCTACTAATTTCACACAGTAGCAATATTCACAAGTCCATATATATATATATATATATATATATATATAGTCACATCATCCCTACCCATATATATATACTAATCCTGCACCCCTGGCTAAGACCCATTAGTGCACATATTCAAAAAATCATGCATCCCCGGGTTAGCACCCATTAATGCACCTATCAATAATAATTCAGCACCCCCGGGTTATGACCCATTAGTGCGCCTAACAATAGAATATTGCATCCCCGGGTTAGCACCTATTAATGCACTTATCAATAATAATCCAGCACCCCCGGGTTATCACCCATTAGTGCGCCTAACAATAATCATCCTTGTACCCTTGGGTTATCACCCATTAGTACACTTAACAGTAGAGTTTCTGTACCGCCTAGTTATCACTCATTAGTACGCTTAACTATAAGGTTATTGCACCCCCGGGTTATCACCCATTAATGCTCTTACAATAATATTACATAATAGGCATACACACATCCTATTATACATTATAGGTATTTCTCCAACCTACATATAGTATAAATATTTAGATTACTATCTCTCTCGTAATCTCCAAGGTATACTCTCTCTCTAATTAAAGTATTTATTCTCACATACTTTTTCAAAATTCCATCTTATTTAAATTTATTATCTGGCAGTTTCTCTCACTCCAATAAACCGGCAAACTCAAAACTAGACTTTGAGAAAAATCCCCAAAAATTCCCTCTGTCGCTCGAACCAGAAAGGTTGTCGTTTGAACGACTTCCACGTGTCGTTCGAGCGACTTCGCTCAAGATGCATTCTCGCGCGAACGACTTCGCGCGAGATCGCGCGAGATTTCACTATTCGTCTTCTTCCCCAGAATTTTGCATTTTCCACCATTTATGAACCTATAAACCTCTAAGATTCAACACCCATTGCCTCATCATCAATACCCATCAACCCTAGCAGGTTATAAATCATTACTAACCTCCTAGGAGGCTAGGACCATTAATTCATCATAAATCATCATAAATATATAAAATCCCCAAATCAATTCATATGAACCCTAGTTTCCAAATTTTCAATTAAAGAGCCTAATCAACCCAGATTCGTTCATCCATATATAATCAAATTTGGTGATTAATCCTCTACATACATGAAGGAATTCCAACCACTAATTAAACCAATCCTTAATCATAAATTAAATCTCCAATTTTCACCCAATTAACATATAAATCATTATTAAATCCACCTATACTAACATGAGCATGATTATTTCTAAAATAAAGCAAGTAATAAACACTTGCCTCGAATATGAAGGTCTGATCCGTTGGTGATGTTGGTATATACGCGTTCCTCTTTTCGCGATCTACGCGTTGGTGGTCACGGTTATGCAAGGTGGTGCTAATCGAGCCTTCTCTCTTGGAAATTGGTTCTCCTTCACACCCTCCATGGCCGTTCTTGATTTGTGTAACCTGTTAACCCTAATGGAATTTCCTAGGATGATATAATTGCTTTTAATTTTCGTCCATTAATTTAGCCCAAAAATACAATTTACCATAATGCCCCCTCGGGTGTCGGTTAGGCCTAAAATCGCCCGGGGACCCAAACTAAACATCCGGGTACACTATTTTGACTATCTCGACCCTCCCGGACTCAATGGCATACTCGAAATGACCATACGAGTTAATAAAAATAAATTCTCTTTTTATTCCATTCAATTAGTCCCGACACGACTCACACGCGTGACAGACTTAAATTACCAAACTGCTGTATTTCTCACTTCCGATAATTTATCAAATATCATAATTCCATATTACATATCACACAGTAATATTTAATAGTTCACAACAATAAGTATTAACCCTTGGCACGCTAGTTAATAATTATTTTAATCCAGATTAATAACAAATTAATTTCTCACATTTTAATTTAATTAATCCAACAACAATAATTAATCGCATATATATTCCCATAATAATAATTAATCACATAATTATTTAAATCGTCAAAAATGCGGGGTGTTACATAACTATGTTGGTGTCATGTTCTTTCCTCGATTAAATCGTGTCGTACCACACTAATATATTAGTTATAACGATACAAATATAAAAATGCGATCATGCGGACCGTGCAACGTGAGGAATTCCTTTTTATTTATTTTGCGCGACGTATTATTTTATGTTCAATTTCAACTCGAATCCTTATGTCATTATTTCTCCAACAATTTCTCAGAATAAAATATCAAAATATCATTCAATGTCTATTTTCTATGGCGGGGTATTACACTACAGACCTTGGATGCTAGCCGTCCGGAAGCCTCTCTTTAACCCTTTAGAACTTCAGGAGTTCAGGAATGTTTATTTCACTTAAGTCAGGCTCTTGATTTTTGTCACAAATTGCAAAACAGAGGAAGAAAAACATCGGTCAGAGAACAGGAATCCGAAACAAACAGCAAGTAAATTGAAGAAAAGAGGAAGCGACCTACGTAATCCTCCTCAAAATCTAAAATCAAAGGGCCCCGGTGTCTCTCGCCCTCACAAAGAGGTAAATGTTGCCAATTTCTGGCAATAAACCCATGAATCAGTAATCCTTGTGGAAATTTGGGAGGTTTACGACTAGGACTCTATCAGCCTTCCTGGCTTCAAATACATAACACCATCATTTTTTTGCGACCAGACATAGCAGTAACAAAGCTCAACAAGACCCAATTTTATCGCATACAGTGTGTTTATTCTATGCATTCCATTCACAATTTTCCTAATATTATGGGCACATTGGACAGGAGAAACATCGAAGTATTTGAAGAATATAAGGAAAAGAGGATTAGGATGAAATGTTAAACCCCCTTGGGTGATCATCGGGATGTAAATCCAGTGCCCCCTTCAATATCATGAACTTCTCTATTGAGAGGGGCACAATCGATTTTTACCCAGTCCGAAATATTATAATATTTCCTAAATTTAGCTATCAACTTGTTATCCAAAGTTACCATGAACACTTTAACAAAGATAAAACCCTAACTGCAGTTGTAGAAAATAAAAAAGAGGAAAACTTAGGGAAGATGAGATAAAATTATAAGAACTGATGGAGCTCTGAACAGAAATGGAACATTGAAGAAGACGAACTCTAGAAACTTAGTAAACAAGGAAATAGTGAAGGGTCAGCTGATAGAAGCAATGTATCTCCGATTTGAACTTTGAAGATAATGATACACACAACATCCCAGGTTGATTTTGGCACTTCATATAGTTGTTCAGAAAAAGAAACCCACGCATCTTCAATAAAACTACCAAAATGCCATGGTGTTTGGCTCAGGGCAAGCGTACCCCCTTGAATTCATTAGAATTAAAAGACTGCCACTCTGAGTGAAAGAATAAAAAAATTTCAAGTTATGGGTCGTGAATCTAATTAAAATTTACTGGCCCAAACATTCAGCCCAAAAAATTTAGGGGAATTGTGGGAGCCCCTTATTTTGGACCAGGAGAGTAGCCGACCATCCCAAGTTGCATAGAGGATAGGCCGGCCCAAATCCGATATTCATTAATGGCTCGTGTGTTTTACAAACACTAAAAAACTAGTGGATAAATTCAAATCGATTACTAATAATCTCGAAGGATATATTCAGGGACACCACTAATTATCCACGATTACAATGAGTTACTTGTACAACTCAATATCTTATGCTAACATCTGTAAATTATAAACCCTGCCCCAGGGCAAAGGATGTAACCTCGAGCATTGAGAGACACTATAATAAAATAGTAACCTCTCCGTGGGCGTAGGCAAGTTTCTGAACCACGTACATCATTGTTGTGTGTGTGCTTTTATATTCTATCTCAATTATTATTTTCGTGGATCTTTATTGTGAAATTTCTTGTACTCATAGATACAATCCTATCACCTAAAATTGAGTGTACGTATACTCAAGCATTGACCCACCCCATTTTACATGTTCCTCAAACTATCCATTACTCACGGTATTACCCAAAGGATCGAATTTGCCTAATTACATCATTAGTGTTAACTGCCCGTAAGTGCCGCCCCTAAGGGCTAAATACATTTTAATCACCAATCATCATTACTTAGTCACGATACCCTAACTATCAACTTCTACCATTGACTATACGTAATTCGTTCCACCTGCCCAATGGGCATCATCTCACTCCATTAACATCTCAAAAGACTCTACGTCATCAAAGGTTGGAACACAACCACCTCACATTAAAACCCACGGTGTAACTACTATTGGCTTGCTTGGACACACATAATTTATTAACATATATAATCAGAAGTGCGAAAGCAATTAATAATAAGTAACTTAGTCATATGCCATTTGGCATGAATTCGCCCATCGTGCTAACCTCTTGACTTCACCCTCCAGGACATGAACTAAACCGTCACCAAACTAGCGTGATTGGCCCAAACTAACACCAACGACGAAAGATCCACTACCGACCTCACCATGTCACTCCCAATAGGAAACTTGAACATAGAGCTCTAATACCATTTGTAATGCCCCGGTCCGGATTTATGGGTTACCCGTAGTCAACCCAATCTGAACCGAACGTTAGGTGTGTGCAATAATACAACTTATATAATGTTGTTAATCAAGTTTTATTTTAATTACAGTTTCACTTATTTAGCATGCAATTCCAATTTCAAATCAAACTACATGAGGGAACCATAGGAAACATCTCCGGAGTCCAACTACTAACGTAAAATAAAAGAGATCACTTACCTGTGTAACGCTCTCAAATTACAAACCCGTACCTAACCTGCCGTAATAAAGACGAGGGTGTGAGCCGAGTTCTCAGTGAGAAATATACAAATACAATATAGAGTCTAACGACAGAAAGAAGACTCTAACACGTGATAAGTACGTGCACATGCAACTACCTTATATATATACTTAATGCATAAAACCGTTTTCATTTCCCAAAAATGTGATTTATTCCGATTAAATTACATTAATCATACAAAGAACCTCCTCTTTCTTGATTTGAAATTTATCACTTTACTTAACACACGCAATTAAACACTTAAACAATTGCACTTTATTTAATCGAAAACCATTTTTTTTACCGAAATCACCCTTTTCGCTTAAACCAATTCACATTAGTATTTTCATTGAAATCACCCCTTTCAACACATGAGAATACCGTGTTGAAAATGCTTATTTAAATTTTGGAAACCTTTCACAACACACCCTTGTATTAATTATGGTTAAACCTTCTTAGGTTGCTTAACTCACCCATTTAACCACTATGTTTTATCGTTCCTTTACTTTATGGACATTACTCAATTTACACTTTTCTTGTCAACTTTAACCTTTATCAGAACATTTATTAATTCATTCAAGTTAGGTTGTCTTAACATGTTTTCACCACACAACCCATTTATTGACATGTTCCTTATTCCTTTATATTTTTCTCGGAATCCATCAATAAATCGCGTAAATTAACGGGCACCACACCGCCGGCGATGCCACCATATGCTCTGACCAGTGATTTTGGGTCTTTCACCCCTGGGCTTCGGGCCCTTATTAATTATACCAGTGTCATCCGAGTTTCCTTTTTAATGTGTTTTAACATTTTTCATTGTCCAAATTATTCTAGTTTTTCCCTTTTTACCCGGTCAAAGCCAAACCTTAGGGTTTCATAACAACTTGTGTTACACTTGAAAATCATCATTCCATGTCCCTTACACTTTAACCTTGATTTTTATTCTAAAATCGTGTTCATTTAGGACTATTAGATGGAAACCTTCCACCTCCTAAGGTGGCCTTAGAGAGGTTGCCTAGCTCCACCAAGCTTGTCTCCATGAAAGCCACATCAAAACCTTCTTTAAACTCCATGAATCTCCCATCTTCATCTTCTCAAAAAAAAAACACAACATTTCTATAAATTTTTAGCTATGCCCAACAATGGTAGAAATGGGTATCTAAATCTTGGATATTGTGGAGGACTAGAAGAATATGGTGGTTTGTGGTAGAGAGAGGCGGAGAGGTTCACAACAATGGTGGAAGACCCACCCCTTTCTGTCTCTTCTTCCAATTCTCCAATAACCCAAATGAGTGTAAAACCCCTTATAAAAACACCCAAAATCCTTAAACTCCTATTTTTACCCAATTTGGGTTCACCAAAGCTCGACAGCTCATTGATCCAATGGCCCAAAATGAGACAGCGCACAAGGGAAAGCTGATTTAAAAATATGGATGACCTCATTCGAACGACATTCACCCCTAGTTCGAATGAAAAAGGCATCTCGTTCGAACCTAATTTGATCCCCACTTTGAATGACCTTCCAACAACCTTGACCTGTTATTCAGTACGATCTCATTCGAACCTCGTTCGTTCCTCACTTCAAACGAGTCTAGATTCTCGTTCGGACGACTCCTCTTTCATTTGAACGACCCTTATTAATTTCCCCAATTTTTCTCACTTTTTACCCAAAACTTCCACAATTATCGTCAAGGCCCCAAAACAATCAAATAAGAATATAAATCGAGTCATAATTATTCAAATCTTAATGTCTTCATATTATTACAACTTATGCATGAAAATAAGTAAAATATTGGAGTGGGGTATTACAAACTCTTTTAAAGAAGATAAAGCTTCTAGTAAAAGTTACACTACACCAAAATGGGAGATTTGTGATAATTGTTAGAAGTCACAAGTGACCTTTAAAACTGCTATTTATCGTCATAATTTAGGAGGTGACAAAAGAAAAATTGTAACTCCTAACAGCAGTCACAAATTTTTATAACCCCTACGGGGGTTATGACTGGTGACCCCAATTTGTAACTTCTATTTGTAACTGTTGTCAGCAGTTACGAATATGATATTTGTAGCTGTTAGCAGTTACGAATCTAATATTTATAACTGTTGTCAGCAGTTACGAATCTCATATTTATAACTGCTGACAGCAGTTACGAATCTTATATTTGTAACTGTTGTTAGCAGTTACAAAATTTATAGTAGTGACAAATTTGTGACAGCTATTATTTCTTTCAAGCCCTTTAATGTTTCTAAGAACATATTTCTTTCTTCAATGCTCAAAGTATAAGATGCAACTGGCATATGCTTTTTTCCAATATTTGGATCTTCTTTCTACCATAATGATCTTCTAATCTTCAAATCGCTAAGATCTTCACGGGATTTTTCTCCATCCTTGGAATGAGAACAACCATTGAACGTGCCTACGAGATGCTCGATAATATTTTTCTCACCGTTCATAATGTCTATCATATGTCTCACAGGATGCTCCTTCCAGTATGGCAAATCAAACATTATTTATCTCCTCGACCATGTCGTTTTCACATCAAGATACTTTCTTTTACGCTTGTAACCCAAAATTACGGGATGTTTCCCCCTCAACTTTTGATCAGCCTTTAATGACCTTTCTTCAATTTTTAAACCAAAAAGTCTTGGTGGAGGTGGCCTCGTCGTGGTGCCTTCTGGGAGAAAATTGCTTCGTATTGACCTGAATTTGTGACTTTAGGGCAGAAATCTCCGATGACTATGATAATTTTTTTTACCATTTTTCTTAAGCCAGCTGGCTTTAGTCTCCTCTCCACATATAGGACAACCCAGGTAACCATGTACATTGCACCCAAATAAGGTCCCATAAGCAGGAAAATCATTAATTGTCCATATCGACATAGCTCTCAAAGTGAATTCCTCCTTTTTTTACTAGTCGAACGCTCTCACACCTTCAACCCATAACTAATTCAATTCATCTATTAATGGCTCTAAGAAAACATCAATGTCACTACCCGGTGCTTTTGGATCTGGTATCAACAACGACAAAATTGAAAACTCCTTTCTCATGCAAAACGACGTGGGAAAATTTAAAGGCGCCGCAAACACTGGTTATATACTCTTATCTATGCTCAATTTGCCAAACGGGTAAAACCCATCGGTTGATATTCCAAGGCGAACGTTGCGTATTTATGTAGAAAAGTTCGAGTATGGTTGATTTGTATATTTCCACACAGATGAATCAATTGGATGTCGCATGAGATTCTCAACCACCTCCGCTCAACCATGCCAAGTCATTGCCTCTGCTATCCAAGGTATAGTGCAAAGTCTTTTCAATTGAGGACCTAAAGGGAAATACTTTAACACCTTCTTAGGCTTTTGTATATCTACTTTCAACAAACTTTTATTATGTATTATCATCTTTTGTTCATATCTAGGTTCATTACATACATGACAAGCCCGTTTGTCCTTATGCTCCTTATAGTATAAAATGCAATCATACTTGCAAAAATGAATTGATTTTTATTTCATACCCAAACCTTTCAAATTACCCTTTATGATTGGATAATTAACTGGTGGTGTATTTTCTTTGGGGAGCAAATATTCTGCCCAAAGGAGTATTGTCGTCACACTTTTTTTCCCAACAAGCCAAATTTTCTCTTTAAGTTGTGAAACCCAACCATGGCATATAACATTGTGTGGTCGGGGTTGGAGTTATGGTATAATGGTGTTGTGGCTGCTGATTTTAACCGTACACAAATCCCTATCTTGGTAAGTATTGTTGCCAACATGATCCTCACAACCTAAATCATTCCCTCCACTATCTTGTGCTACGTGCACTTCGTACGTATCATTTATGAGATCGTTTAACCTATCATGTGCTAACGGATCACTATCTGTGTGAACAGTTTCCTTGACAAGTATTTCTTATGGGATTTATGTAAAACCCCTCTCCCCATTGAATTTCCAAAATGTGTAGTCAGCTTGCATACCTTACTGTATCAAATGTAATTTTATATCTGCTCCTTTCAAACATTTACCATTTATACAACGAATGCACGTGCATGGGATAATATCAGTTTTGAGATTCTTCATTGCATAATTCACAAAGTCTTTCATCCCATTAGAGTATAATTTCCCTACTCTAAAACTTTCAACCACCCACTCTTTATATTGTGGAAACTCCATTAATTCTATAATACAAACAAATATAAACTCAGTAAATTATCAAACTAAATGAGTATGTCCCTTATTACATACATGCGTAGCACAAGTATTTTAGTTATTACATATTTTTTTAAATGTTTGAGTATTGATACATTTAGTATTATATGTATATATGTATATATATTACATGTGTAATTTAAGATTCTACATGTCGTGCTAAAACATTTATGTATGTAGACAAAATTAAGTGATATTCTAAGAGTAAAGACTAAACATATCAAATTAATAACACTAAAATCTCTTATTATTATTTTTTTTTATAAGTCAACACTAAAATCTCTTATTATTTTACTAGGCCAAATAAAGTGACATTCTAAAAAGATTGAATTATTATAATTCATGTCCAACCCACACATAATATATCCCATTACCAGTTATCAAAATGCAGATAATCAAATTCATATCAAATCAAATAAATTGAATTCATATTCAAACACTAATAATTACTGATCATATTGGGCCGTTAAATTGCAAAACATGGGTTTATTTACGAAATTGAACTATGTGTTTCTGTCGACTGAGAATATTATGTGTTTTTGTCCACAATAAAATTTGTATTTATGTCCACAATAAACTATGTGTTTCTGTCGAATAAGAATATTATGTGTTTCTGTCCACAAAAAAATATGTATTTACGAAATTAAACTATGTGTTATTTGCTATTGTTTTTGCTCGCTAATCAAACATTACAACTCAGATATTTATTTACGATATAAAAAATAAATAAATCAAAAACTCAAATATTTATTTACAAAATTAAACATAAATAATTATTTATTTATGAAAGAAATGTTTCAACGAAACAAATGTTTATTTATGAAATAAATGTTTACGAAATCAAACTCAAACATAAATAAACATTTATATACAACAAAATGAAATGAACATTATATCACAGCAATGAAATGAACAAACAAACCAACGAAATGAAATAAGATATAACAAACCAAAAACTCACAGCAGTGAAATGAACAAACAAATGTTTAATTAATAGCGAAATGAACAAAACTCACAGCAACGAAATGAAATGAAATGAAAAAAACTCACAGGTAGTTCAGTTTTCACAGCAATAGGTTATTCTCACAGCAACGGGTTCTTCTCACAGTAACCAATTAAGTCTTAGGGCAAATTGAAAGAGATGGAAGAGAAGGGGAGGGAGTTGTGAAAAGAGAGAAAGGAGAGAGAAGATGGAAATTAAAGTTAGATGAAAAAATTTATGACTTCTAATAGCAGTCACCAATTAAGTCTTAGGGCAAAGTTTGTGACTGCTGGGAGCGGTTAAGCGATTACAAATTTGTGAGTGCTAATAGCGATTACAAATTAAGTGTTAGGACAAAATTTGTGGCTGCTACGAGCAGTTACAAATTTATGACTGCCGATGGCAGTCACAAATTTAGTATTAAACCAAAATTTATAACTCTTCATAGCGGTTATAATTTTATGATTGCTCATAAGAGTCATAACTTAGGCTTACTGATAAATTTGTGACTGCTTATAACAGTTATAAATTTGTGACTACTTGTAGGAGTCACAAATTAATTATATGGTGACATTTGTCTCTTTCATTAGCAGTGACAAACTAATTGACTCAAATTTTTTATTGCCCATTGATTTTATCACCCCTAATGGGAGTTACAAATAATTTTGTGACTGCTCCCGGGAGTGATAACTTTGTCACAATAAGGCAGTCATAAAATTAGCATTTTGATGTAGAGTTATCCACTTAACAAGGAGATAGAATTCCATGTTGTGGGGTTATAATCAACTTACAAAGTAATCCTTGGTAAATAATGGCTACACACGATGAGGGTTATGCCATTTTCACTCCATCAGAAGTTGAAGTTTGTGAATGCTTAGGTGATAGTGGAAATCGAGGATGATCACGCAATAGATAGAATTCTTTCGTCCCTTCAATAAAAAAACTCAATCCAATGAAGTCATAAAGGATGATGACACCGAGATCTATCAAGACAAATAACAGCAAAAGGGTGTTCGGCCAGGGTTTCTAGAAACCAGAGTGTCCCCTATCAACCAAACCATAAAGGAATTGAGAATAATCCCTCTTGATCCATCACAACTGGAGAAAATTTTCCTCATAAGTCTATATATACCAAACATGGAAGATTATCAATTATTTGAGATCGTGAAAATGAATGTTGATGTATTATCTTGGCAAACTTACAATTTTCCAGACATCATCCCAAAGGTGACTTATAACATGCTGCACATTGATCTTGCTAGCGGTCTGTCAAGAAAAATCTAAAAAAAATAACCACTGGAGAAAGTGAAAGTGGTGGAAGTTAAATTTGAGAAGCTACTTCATGCCAACTCCATCAAGGAGGTCCAATTTCTAAACTAGATCTCTAAAAAAATGTTTGTTAGAATAATAGTGGAAAATAAAGGGTTTGTGTGGATTTTACCAAATTCAAAAAGGTTTTATCTAATGATATCTTCTCGTTACTTTGGATCAATCAGTTAGTCGACTCATCAGTTGAACATCAATAAATGAGCTTTATATATTCCTACTCCGAGTACCATCAAACACTTTTGTTCAGAACCATGGAATATTTCATGCATCACCACACTAGGGTTGTACATATATAGAGTGATGTTGTTCTGCATCGATAACGTCGGGGAAACTATTAGCGTTTCGTGACATATATGCTTAGGAATCATATTGGTTCAACCATAGAAGTTTACATCGATGACATGCTTGTAAAAAGCAAGCTTGTCACCGATTATATCAAATATCTCTCCAACACGTTTAAGATCCTAAAAAACTATAAGATGAATCTTAATGCATCAAAATTAAAAATTTATGTTAGACTTGGTAAGTTTCTCATCAATTTAGTCACCCAAAGGGGTATAAAGGCAAACCCCAATAAGATTAAATCTTTCTAGGGGATCAAACGGTCGACCACAGTTGGGGTTGTTAAAGTGCTCACTATAATGCTTATTGCACTCAACCAATTCATATCCAGGTCATCAGATAAGTATCAACCTTTATTTTAAGCATTAGAGAAGGACAACACAATAATTTGTACAACATTATGTGACAAAACATTAGAGCATGTCAAGAAGTACTTAGTGTCCCCACCATTATTGTCAACATTGGTCAGTAGTGAGAAGATATACTTATATATGGTTGCTTTACAACACGCCACTAGTAGGTCATTCGTCCAAACGGAGGATGGGGAGCATAAGTGTGTGTATCACATTATCTACACTCTCTTTCAGGCTAAAAGGAGGTATCAATAGAAAAGCTCACTATTGCCATGGTTATGTGTTCAACAATGCTAATGAATTATTTTGATGATCACTGCGTGGTAGTTATAGCCTCATTTCCACTGAAGTAAATGATGAAGAAAGCATACCTCACAAGAAAAATGATAAAGTGGTCATTATAGCTAAAACGGTTCGATATCAAATAAGAACCAAGATATTCTATCAAAGGGAAGGTCTTCGCCAATTTTATAATGAAATTATCAAGTAATCAAGAAGGAGAAGTCGTCCATGATATCCCACTATTGGAAATTCTGAATATCAACTTGAGAATGCAAGAAATTTACAATCCAGATGACCATATCTCTAAATGGAGATCGTTTATGAGTGGAGACTACAATGAGAGAGGCACTGATATTGGCATTATTTATATAACTGTGTAAGGGGACTTTACTGAGAAAGATGTACAATTTTATTTTAAGTGCTTTAATAACGAATCAAAATATGAGGTGATTATAGTCGGCCATAAAAAAGTAATCGCTTTGGGGGAGAATATCCATCTATTATTCATGCCTCATAGCCATTCAGTTGTGTGGAGAATACGAAGTGAATGATCCTAGGATGCTAGCCTACAAAGATGAAGGAATTAGACTACTAAAGGCCTTCAGGTTGGTTTCATTATAAGAGTTTTAAGGAAACATTAATAGTCATGTTGACGCCTTGGCAACTTTAGCCTAACCTATTAACACTGATTTGAAGAGGACGATCGAAGTAGAATACATCGACCGACCCATCATAGATGAACCAAAACCTGAAAACATTACTATAAAGATCGATCAGAAGCCCAACTGGATGGATCTAATCATTTTGCTTAAAAATACGTTCTCTCATTAGATAAGAAAGAATCTCACAAGCTGAAAGTCATGTCAGCCTATTTTTACCTTGACTCTAATGAGAACCTTTATCTTAGATAATTCAAGGGACCTCAACTCGAGGATGTTCATCAAAAATGGGTACAGAGGATTGTTAGATAAATGCACCAGGGGATAAGGTTATTTTGCAAGGATATTAGTGGCCCTTCACATAAAAGGATGCAGTCCAATTTGTCCAGAAATCTCCCAAGTACCATAAATTTACCCATATCATCAGACATCTAGTAGTCAACTTAAATCCCCTTACAAGTCCCTCGTTGTTTTCCCAATGGGGCATGGATATATTCGTTCGATTGCCAAGGGTCCCGGGCAACTTTAAGTTTTTAATCATGAAAAATGACTACTTTACCAAGTGGAATGAAGTAGAGCCTTTAATCCACATGAGAGATTTTGACACTAATAGATTTTTTCAAATGAATATCATTACTTGATTTAGTATTCCTAAGGCCTTTGTGCTATAGAATGGAACCTAATTTGTTAATGACAAACCTATATAATATTCTAAAATGCTTTACAAGCCTTTAAATCTGCTAAACAACCGACTTGTCCACGCGGCATATGAGAATTTGAGCTAAAATGATGGGAAAAGGAGTCCACGTTCTAAAACCAATAGCCGCAATAACTGTACATAATTTGCCTCTCTTTGACTTTTGACCTTTTTTATACCTCTTTATTCCATACCATTTGCCCTCCCCCCCCCCCCCCCCTCTATTTTCTTATGGCTTCTGGGTTCCCCATAATAGGAACCACATTCCCAGATAGAAACCTTTGACTACCATATCTCCCAGTGACGAAGGTTTGTTTCAATATAATTCTAACTGAATTTTCTGTAAATATAAGAATCAATTGGAACGAATTGGATTCTAAATAATTGGCCCCACTACAAGCCGGCCTTTCTTGTGGGATGGATTCAGGGGAGTATGTGTTTATGAAGCCTAGAGTGTATCTGAATCGTGAAAATATATTGGATGCGATGACAGATAGCCCTGGAAATTCACAATCCGACAAGGGTGAGTATGATGATTCAGATTTGCTTCCACCCAAAAGGGAAAATTCTCAAGGTGATGGAGATTCTTTCAGATTGCTTGAGTTTGGAGTTATTTCTAGATAAGGTGAGAATCTCATTACTTCATAAATGTAGCTGATGTTCATTTGTAAAGGTACTTTTCTCAGATAATATTAGGACTTGATTTAAAAAAACATGGATTAGATGTATCTCATTTGTTTATTCTGCATTATCATTCAGGAGTGCAAAAGCGGGTTATTACTAATCTAGATACAAGATATTTGGAAAGCTCGGTTATGTTATTGGTGCATGGAAAGCCTTCTTTGTACATCATAACTAGGATCTCGGGATTAAGGTAATCTTTTCCTCAAAAAAAATTGGTATATTGTTTTTATAGGGGGAGCTTAAAGATAATCTCATGATTAGAATTAATCCCCCCAGCTAACACAACAGAGTCAAGGGATTAAAGCAAGTGATGAAGCTCAGCGATGCAGCTCAAAGCGATGCAGCTCAACAAGGCAACTCAAGCGAGGTAGTTCAACGTGGCAGTCCAGAGGGATCTCCCAGCGAAGAAGCTGATCGAGAGAGCTGATCCTTTAATCCTATTATTTTACTTAGTCTTGCTGAATTTTTTTATTTATATTGACTATGAGTTGTAATGATTATAATGATTTTTAGTTTGAGGTCGAACGGTACTCACGAGAGACCAGGCTTGGCAGGTGCTAGGAAAGATTTCATGCTCTATCGAACGACCTCGCTGTGGGAACTTCAGAGGGACTTGGTTTGGAGGATTAAGAAGTGAGGGGATGTTGGGTCTTGTCCTAACCATTTTAGATACACCTGGTAAAACACCAAAAGACTTTGACCGTGGAACCTTGGGTGGAGCAGCCTTAAGTTCCATCGGATGTTGAGTTGTGAACCAAACAACCCTCTACTTTATAACACATCTACTTTATGTGATGTCACTAGCCAGCTAGACAATGTCAAATCTGCAGTCGAGTAAACCACCATGGTATTTGGGGCTGTCAGATAGTTGGTGAGCCACCTCTGTGACGACAGCCCCCTCACGCATAGTGGCTAGGCAAAAGGGATGTCTTGGCATTTAATGTTTATGACATGGAGCAGACTAGTCCATCAGGCATTTAATGTTTGTGACATAAAGTATGAGGAATTTGTTTCATAGTTATTAATAAGTGAGCCATTTTGGGAGTGGGGGGGTTATTTATTGGCTTCAACCACTTCTGAGAGAAGAGAGTTTTTTTTAGGGATTTTTCAGCTAGAGAGAGATTTATCATCAGAGAGAAAGAAGTTATTGCAAAAACTAGAGCTTTTACCCATCCACCATTGTCATTTATTACGAAGCTTTTAATATCTGACTGGAAACCTTTGAGAGTTGGTGTGTTTGGTTGCCTGCCAAGGTGTATCTAGGATGCTTACTTCTCTCTCCCTCTAAATGAGTTACTTCTGAGTTCATCATTATCTTTTGAGTTATACACGAGAGATTTGTGAGTTCAAACTGAGTTCATTTTCACCATATCGTAATTGTGTGTCTTGTAATTAATCAAGTGTGTCCTCAGTTAACTAACCATTACTATACTCAAAAGGGTTTACGCCTCCATCTAATCCAAACTACCCTCTTACAGTTTTGATTCTGCAAATTTATAATTCGTGCCATAATTGATTTTATGATGACTTAATGCTTTGGTTTGTAATATAAAAGCTTCAGCCGTTATTAATAAACTTATTTAGGGTCCGTTTGGTCCGTGTTAAAATATCCTTCACCGTGTTAAAAAAAAGTTGAACGATTAGCTTGGTGATTTTATTTTCACCATCTCCATTTGGATGGACCACTTTTTATTAGGTGAAAATTTTAAATTTTTCACCACTTGTTGTTTGGATGGTTAAGAACAATATAGTGAAAAAATAAAATTACCATATTACCCTCATACTTCAAATGGATACAAAAATATTTATATTTAACTATTTGATTTTCATCACACGGGTATCATGGCCATTAAAAACTATTCATTTACCTCAAACTCAAATTTGACACAATTTCCCTCCTCCCCCCGCCCCAAACACACACACACACACACACATAATTAGTCATATTTGGCTATACAAGACAAATATGTATAAAAAGTTTAAAAAAAGGGTCCCAACAAAAACAAAAAACAGTCCTAATTAAAAAAGAAAACAGTCCCAATTTTTTTTTTAAAAGTCCCAACTATAAAAACAGTAGTCCATAATTAAAAAAAATAATTCTCAACAACGAAGTAACAGTCCCAATTAAAAAAAAAGGCCACAACTATGAAAAATTTTCCCAATTAAAAAATAATTTTCAACACTGAAAAAAAATCCACAAATTAAAAAAAATAGTCCCGATTAAAAAAAAAGTTCCAACTATGAAAAAGAATAAGTCTGAATTAAGAGAATTTTTTTAAAAAAAATAATTCCAACAATGAAACCATCCCAGATAATAAAAAAATTCAGAACACATTACCTTGCCCCAAACAAATATTCATTTATTTATTTTTAAATTTTTAATTTAAATTTTTTTAAATTTTTTAAATTTTTTTACCTTTTTTATTTTTATTTTTTTATTTTTAATTTAAGTTTTTTTAAATTTTAATTTAAGTTTTTTTAAATAAAAAAATTAAATTCAAAAAAAAACTAAATGAATATTTAATGATCGTGTTAATTGAGGGCGAGAAATGAATGTCTAATGATTGTGTAATAGTTGTAAGTGGAAATAAGAAAGGTTAGTTTGGTAATAAGACTAATTTCATTGTTTTCACCTGTTAAATTATTCACTTTACCCATGGTTTAAAATGGTTAAAGTTTCACCTCACTTTTCACCATATACATTTTATATCACCATGTTTAATGCCCAACCAAACACATATTTTACCAAGGTGAATAATTTTTTAACACAATAAAAAATATTTCACCACGAACAAATGGACCCTTAAGTGGATTTCCATAGGGAGTTGGAGTTGCAGAAGAGGCAGATCCTAGAGAGATTACAAAAATGAGGCAAGGAGAAGATGAAGAGAATAATGTATTTAAGTGAGATAATTTAATGGGTGATGTATTCTTGACCTTATTTGCTTATCTTGAATGTTACTTTTAGCATATTCACTTCTTGATGTTATTGTATTATATATTGTGAGGTAATAATGTTTATGTTTTGAATGAATGTATTTGGGAATATTTATTATGATAAAAATAAATGAAGTTTTAGAAATCATTCACATTTGGGTTTATGCAAATAATTTTCAATTATTCTACTCACTAAATTTATGTTCTGCCTCTTCGTGTCCAATCTGTATGTCACTAACAGCAACCCTTAGTTTTATAGGTGAAATCTGTATTTAAGACAGTTGGATTGACAGTCTTATTGGTTAGTCTTTTGTGTTTTTAGATATAAACGTAGCATAAATATTTATGACATTACCCAAGCATTTCTCCTTTTTGGATACAAGAGAAGTAGTTTCGAAAAGTTCATCTTTTTATAGACCAATTTTCATACAAATATGAATTAAGAATTTCAAAATGTATGTTATTTTTATTTTACTTCTTTGCATGAATTTATCAACGTTGCACTACTAGCTAAAATATAAATATACAACAAAATAAAGTGATAACTTATAGGCCATGTGTTTAGTGCAATTTTTTGTATTTGGTTGATTTATGTTGTGCATATTATCCCTCCCACCTAGTTATACAACATTAAGCAATATGTTCCCATTGGCACTCTCAATTCTAAATTTACAGGGGCAAAGTCGTGATGGGTCTGGGTGTCACACTTACCCACGCTGTCCATTTTTCAGTTTATGAATCATTCAGGATGGTATTATCTGCTGGGAATAAAAAAGAATTAAATTGCCGAATGCGGTTTAATGGATTTTTGCTACGGTGGTGAGTGAGGCTATCACAGATGGTGGCATACCAATTGTTTAAGGAAATATCATTTGAAGGAAATAACACTCAGATTTTTAATTGGTTCATTTTATGGTTTTTATACCAGACATAATTTGAGGTTACGTCATGTCAAATATGTCATTATATTTGTTTTAGATGTTTCAGATCACAAATAATCTGAGTTTTTTTTATCAAATTCATATATTGATGTCGCATGTTTTACGTGTTTGAAAATTCCACAGATTTAAGTCCCCTTTGCCGTATAGTCCGCACATCGCGCGGGTTTCCAACTAGTTCAGATAATTTTGTGTAAAGAATGGAATTTGTCCCATAGAGCAATGGATATGCCAAAATTTCAAAAAAAAATGCTCATTGTCCAAATCAAGTGTCGACTAGAGAATGCCAAGAAAAAGTGGATGGAGTAGCTCTCTGTTCTCTAGGCTTACATGGTTATTCCTAAAATATCCACTGGTGAGACTCCCTATTCCATAGCTTATGGCATGGAGTTTGTCATCTCACTAGAAATTAGGATGCCAACACTTAGGTATGAGATTTATGAGGACAACCACAATGATAACGAACTTGATCTTGAGTTGTACCTAGTAGAAGAAAAGAGGGAGAAGTATCTCATCCATGTAGTAGCTTATCATTATGAACTCACCAAGCATCACAACAAGAAATTCAATGGATAATAATTTGCAATGGGAGACTAAGTGCTAAGGAAGTTGTTGTTCGAGGCAAGAAAACCTTTCAATGGGAAATTAGACACCAACTAAGAGGGGCGATACCGGATTACATCGGTAGGAGGAATGGGTTCATATTACTTAAATAAGTTATATGGAACACCTATCCCTAGTTCATGAAATTCCACGAGCCTAAGAAAATTCTATCACTATACAAGGATAGATTGGCTTATCTTAGTTGTTAGCCGAATAAAGCTTATTCAATTTCATATTGCTATTATAGGTCCAAGACCATTATCTCCATCAATATGTAGGCCTCAATTATGTGATTGTAATATTCGACATAAAAAACCCACCTGAGAATAGGTGTTACTCTTTAGATAAAGTCGATTTCTTCTAGAATAGGTAAAAACCCACCTAAGAATGGGTAGTAAACCTTTAAACAATTTAGTCTCACGTAGAATAGGCAAAAAAACACCTACGAATAAATGGTACGACTTAAAACAAGTTGGTCGATCATAGAATAAGCAAAAATCCACATAATAATAGGTTGTACGACTTATAATAAATTGGTCATTAAATAGACAAAAACCATCTAAAATCCGTATCTTGACTTAAAACAAGCTAGATTTGCCTAATATTGGTAGAAACCTGCCTAATAATAGGTGGTGCGACTTAAAGCAAGTAGGTATTGCATATAATAGGCAAAACCCGTGATAAAATGAGTGGTATGACTTAGACCAAGTCCGTTTCTCCTAGAATAGACAAAAACCAACTCAAGAATGGGTGGTACAATTTGAGAATGGATTGGTTGAACTAGAATAGGTGTAACTCTACCTAAGAATAAGTTATACAACCTAAAAATGGGATCATTCATTCTACCAAAGGTAGGACTATAATATACCACCTTAATTAGACTAACCGTTTAGGAACTAATGGGAAAAATACAAAGTATGGTAGGTCAACCCAATACAGGCTGATTTAATCTTCTAAAAGTGTTCATTTGGGATGTTAAGACTTAGCATTGTAATCGTCTAAACATCACCAAGACATTCACCTTATCCAATTAAAAAACAAGGTTAACTAACTAAGGATATTGACTAGTTAATGTGATAGTTGACTTATTCATTCCTTAATTCAAACTTATTAAACTACGAGTCTAATAGGTTAAATAATTATTAGATTCATCTACCAAACATGCTAATGGAAGTGCTAACTTGTTTCAAAAATTTCACAAGTGCTGGAGGTCAGTCATAGACTTACCCTTCCACACAAAAACCTTGAAAGATTATTCATATTATGTTTGGTATTAAGAACAATCCATGTACAAAAATTACAAATAGAGATGAATAAAGGTAATTTCTCATTAATAACAAATGGCCAGAGGCTTACATTAAGAATGAACGAAAAAGTACAAAATGGACTTTCCCCTTACATTTAAAAGAAAAGAAACGTCCCTGGCCCCAAAGGTGACCTCCCATTTATTCCCACCATCAATGATTTTGCCAACTTGGGCCTTAATGGTGACATTTTCAGTTGTGGCATTGCCACCAATCGATTGATGAACCTCTTAGCTAAATGCCAAAATGGTTTTACCCTTGCCAATCACAAGCTTGAGAGTAGGGGATTCTTCTGGTAAGTTCCTTCAGACTCGTTAACATTGCCCCACTTCACACTGGCCACCTAGCCTTTGTTGAAGATAATAGACTCAAAGAAGTTCAATTGGGCGACCACACCTCCATTATTCCTTATCTTCTCCTTCATTTGAGTAGAAAGGAGGTCCTTCCCCTCGGTCATCAAAGAAAAGGCATTCTTAAGATCAATGATCCCATAATAGGCTTTGTTATAGGCAAATATATGGAATCCCCTTATTTAAGCATGTCCTCCCTGTAGGATAACATCTCTTTTAGTTGGTCAATCAAACTAGTGATTTTGTTGTCCTTTTTGGACATTATATTTCATATTATTGGATCGAATGTGAAGAACCTCATTCCTTCTCTCTAGCTTTGAATGTGTTAATATACGGAGGATGGTTCAAAACAAACACAAGCCACAATTTTTTTTTTAAATCAATTTCAAATCTTAACTTAAACAAAATTAACCCAAAGAAAACAGTGAACTCATTAAAAAAATTATTGTGATAAACAAATTAACCATTTTTTATTAAAATAAAAATATGCATCTAGGTGAGTTCAGGATAAAATAAGTAAATAAAATCATAACGCTCAGTAGACTTACACAATGGCTCGACGCCCTCGCAATCCTTAATGTTCTCCGTCCATTTAACCTCCGTACAACGATATAAAAGAGTCCACCCGCGCAACTGCCACAACGTGTGACTCCACACACGCCTCTGTATCCACTGATAAGGCTCAAAAACCATCTATGTATTGAAACACAAAATCCACCTCTTCATCATCGCAACACCACAACGCGTAGTACATCGTGCATAAATAACAAATACGGAGTCCACCGTACGAAACGATTCTCAATAAGATGGAGATAATAAACCCTGGTGCCTACAAACTAAGATCTTAAAGCATATAATATTAAAAACTTGGATTTATAAACGATTGGTTGTAAACTAGGGGTTGGGTTTGAAAAAATTGATCATCAATGATCACATAAAAATGGAGAGCTTTTTAGAAGAGTTTGGGGTCTAAAAAAGCATGAAAACGTCTCAATTAAAATTGTTACTCTGCACTCCTATTTATAGGAAGTTTTTCAAAAACAAGGATGAAAATGGTTGACGAAAATCTCCACTTTTTTAAAAACTTGTCGGCTCATTCTAACGTACTTGATCTCGCTTAAACTAAGTACCCAGTCTTGTTCGAACCAACAAAAAATGACATTTTCAACGATAAATCAGTGTAGGCCGAAAAATGATTCGTTTGAAATTTTAAAGGAATCAAAAGTGGTTTAATGAGGACCTTAATCTCGTTCGTATAACATAACCAATGTTGTTGGAACAAACTTAAAATTTTCTAAAAATGTTTTAAAAATCATTTTAAAACATTTTATAAAACAACACCTAAGAAAAAATCTCCAAGGATCAAAATATTTATGCATTCATACCTGAGAGATCCTCGGTACATGAAGACCAAAACAAGGCATGAAACTCAGCATGATGGAGTTAACATGATATCTTGGCCACTAAGTCTTCAATCAAACACGTCATAGGCTTGAAAGAGTAAACAAACTCAAGACCTAACCTATGACTCAAAGATTTTGTCCAAACACGAAATAGAGCCAAAATACATACATATTGACTCTATCGAAAATTTATCCTTAAAAATATCCCTCTTGGGCTATTCCAGGATAAAACACAAAATAAAAGCCTATGGGTCATCAAGCTCTATAAAATACTCAATCCCCAACCCCAAAAGAAAAAGTATAAATGCTCGATAGACTCATATGTTGAGTAACTTTTCTCCTGTGTATACTTTGTCGCATCGTTGCAAACCTGAACACTTAAACACACCCTTCAAATGCAAAAAGAATATATAGCAATATAAATTCACATAATAATAAACCATCCCCCTTTATCTAACATTCTCTACCTGTCTCCCCCTAAGGTAAAAATCTCCCCGGGACTATTAAGATTCAGAGTCATTTATCCCCCTTTTGTTAATAATAAACAAAGATAAAGATGAATAATGAAACCATTTCTCCCCAATATAACTAAAACTCCCCTAAATGAAACATGGTAGGCATAAAGTAAAAACAAGTATATCGTGCAGTAGTGTAAAGTGCAACAAGAAATGACAAACACAACACAACAACACAAGCTCAAATAATCCAAAGTATAAACAAAAGATACTAATTTGATGCATAAATGATATATCAGTGATAGAATGCAACAAAAAATCCTAATATGATCATAAACATACCAATTTGAAACCTCTTGAAACTAAAACAGAACATGTGGAATACATGCATTAAATGCAAACATAAAGACTCAAAATAAAATGATACCATATATATAAATATGGAAAAGATTCCAATGAATAACACATGTATATATAGGTATAAACACCACAACATGACATAAAACACGTAAGCTTTACACACTAGCATAGTTTCGATATGTCTAAACAAAGGTAGTATAGAGTGAAGGGTCAATAACAAAAAATAAATAAAAATAACCCAATCACTCAAAAACATGTTCAAGGAGTTCTATTTGAATACATTAACTTTATCAAACCAATATTTAGCCTCATAATGAAAGATAAGAGAAATCAAAAATGGACAAAAAAGCACAATCCACACTAGCCTAGAAAATATTGATGATTCTCAAATAAATAGCGTCAAACATTTTAGCTCAACTATAACTCAATGTGAAAACCCATTGATATTTAACTTATAACACCCTCAAAACTTAGCTATATAATTTTTTCTCTCTTTTCTTTTGAAGATATCATATATAATGAAGCAACACCGAAACAAAAAAATTAACCTTGGAAATATTTTCTTTACTTTGCCACTTAATTTTTTAGGCTCTTACCAATGGTGGACTTTCATTCAAAAAAGATTTCTCCCTTCGTAGCCCCTTCCTGTGCACACTTATATTTTCAATAAAGAAATAAACTCACGGGCAATGGTTCTTACATCCACCCCCCCCCCCACCCACCCACCCCAATCAAATATATATGTATATGAAAACATTGTTAGGAGAACACCTCATTTAGCTCATGTAAAATATGAACTTAAAATCTAGCTCGTGCAGAGTATATGCGTAGGCATATGCAACGTGAACCCATTAAGTAAGTCATATTAAACTACTCCATACAAGCATGATTAAGAACAATCTAAGCATTAAAAATCATAATCAAATGTCCTAGCCACATGGATACATGGAATGAAGTGGATTCAAACACACTGATATGCCACATAAAATATGTAAAACAAAACTACACATAAAAAAATCTTTTTGAGTTTTTTAAACATTTTTTTAAAAGACACTACATGAAAACAAAACTCAAAAGATAAACAAAAAGATTTTTGTATTTTTCTCAATAAAGTCCCAAAAAAGAAAATCAAAAGACAAAATACAAACACATCATAACACTAGAAATAACATATAACATATAACATGAAGCACAAACCACAATCAACCATAAGATATGGCATGAGAAGATTCATGTGCAAGCATATGCGAATCAACCAGTCTAACATTCAGTACCTCCGAAACTGATTTCCTAACCCAAATAGATGAATACTTAATGACTCGAGTTCTGAAAACCATGGTGACATGAGATCTAGACTTCCTAATATCATTTCTAAGATCATAACAGAACATCCTAAAGTGACATTTCTAACCACAATGTGAACATATGTAAACACGAGGAAGACGACCTTTGGGTTGACCTTATCTAATGTCTTGGATAGTGGTTGACACTCTTAAACAAATATTGATCTTGTCTTTAACAATGAAAGCATTTGAATCATCGAAGCCAATACCATCACTACTTGAGTCTCTTAAATTATCTTCTAACTTCAAAACTCTATACTAAATCAAAGAATTAGACAATTCAAACGAAAAGGAATCCTTTATCAAATTTTTAATAATACCTAGAAGGTTATCTTGCTGTAAGATAACTTATCCCTAAGAGTCTTTTAATGTGCGCTCAAAACTTTTATCAATCTATCATTATCCTATATGTCACGATCTTTCACCCTAGTTTCAAACCTCCTGGAGTCCTCTAATTATTTTTGTAAAATACAGACTCTATCATCATTCTCTTTCTTGGACACTTCTAATTTTTGAAAATCATGTTTTATGTCCTTGAGATTCTCACGAATGATATATCTTTGAGTTTGAAAAGTTTAAAAAAAAAATCAATTTCATCTTTGAAGAAAAAAATATTTCAAGAAATTTAATCCTTTTTGCAAAGCTCTAATTCAAACGAGTAAATTTCACAGTCCGACTATGAATCTTATTAAACTCCTCTCAAATAACAAAATCATTGGAATCATTAAACACATCGAATAACTTATCACTATGATTATCCATCGAGAGACACAAAGCAAACACGAGAGACATAAACATACCACCCTAAAATAGCACGAAAAGATGGATCTACATAATAACTTAGTGTACCCGCTCTGATACCACTTAATAGTGCTAATATATGGAGAATGGTACAAAACACATACAAGCCACTATTTTTAAATAAAAATCAATTTTAAATCTTAATCTAAAAAAAATTAACCCAAATAAATTGTGCACCAATTAAATAAATTGTTATGATAAACAAATTAATAATTTTATCTTAACCTAACTAAATGGTTCAAAGTGAGTGCAGGATAAAATAAGTAAATTAACTCATAAAGACCAAATGGAAAAAACCTTAGACGTCCCAACCACAAAAATTCACCATGTATGGATATATAAAGTATACGAAAGTGGACTTAACACAATGACTCGACGCCCACGCAAGCCTTGACGCTCTTCATTCTTTCAACCTCCGTGCAACGACACGCAAGAGTCCACCTACACAATTGCCACAACGTGTGACTCTACACATGCATCGGTATTCATCGATAAGGCTCAATAACTTTCTACAGATTGGAAAATGAAATCCATCATTTTTTGTACCGTAACACCATAACACGGAGTCCACCATGCATTACAAATAAATATGGAGTCTATCGTACGAAATGATTCTCAACAAGATGATGAGAATAAACCATGGTGTCCAAAAACTAAAATCTCAAATCATATAATATGTGAAACTTGGATCTTTAAACTATTGGGTGAAAACTAAGGTTTGGGTTTGAAAACCTTGATCATCAATGATCACATAAAAACGGAGAGCTTTTTGAAAGAGCTTGGGGACTCAAATAGCATCAAAAGGTCTCAATTAAAGTGTCACCACATTTGAGGATAGGGATCGCCTGAAGTTTGGAGATTTTTCGGTGAAGTTTAATGACAAATATTTCTCTATTCGATTAGGAGCGCGAAGAAGATGGAGTTTTTGGACTTAGATCAGGGTTCGAAATCAGTTGCTAAGTATGAGCATGAGTTCACTAATTTGTCATTGTTTGTATCGGATGAGGTGAATACCGAGGTGAAGAAAATGGAATGTTTCATTAAGGGTCTATCATGGTCTATTAAGCAAATACTATTGGGAAATTCGGCGTACACTATTTACACACAGGTGGTGGAAGTCGTATTGTTGTTGTGACAAGAGAAAGTGAACTACCAAAAGAAGTTGGGAATGAGACAGGAGTCGAATGGTCAAGGAGGGGAGAACAAGGGTCAAAATGATTAGCCGTGGAAGAAATAGCGAGTAGGATAGGAGCAACGGGCCTTTCAGCAAGGCAATAGTGTCCCATAGAGCCCTTAGGGACAGGGGAAGGGAAAAGAAGGTGAGAGCGTTCCTGCTAGATAGTTCGGGGATTTCAGAGTTGCATGTTTTAGTTGTGTGGAGGTAAGTCAATGAGTTTTTAGGTGTTTGAAAGCGCAGGGCCAAGGGCCTCCAGCACCGGCAACACTTGGTGCATGGGGAGTGCCAGCAGCACCCGTAGTGGGTAAGTGTAATACACCTCCCTAGAAATTAGGTATTTAACGTTATTTGAGGTATTTTGTCCAAAGAAAAATTCAATGAATAAATAATCCAAGTCTAACACGTAAAGTAATACGTAAGGTGACTTATTACGTAAATAGTTTAAACGAGAAAAATCCCACAATGCATGTGTCACATGAATGTGTATTTAACC
This sequence comes from Sambucus nigra, assembly GCA_949130495.1. Classification (NCBI taxonomy): domain Eukaryota; kingdom Viridiplantae; phylum Streptophyta; class Magnoliopsida; order Dipsacales; family Adoxaceae; genus Sambucus; species Sambucus nigra. The sequence continues at coordinate 314,442,486 of OX422213.1, forward strand.
TCTAATAATATTGGTTAGGGTATCCGTTAAGTTTGAGGAAAAATTAAAGGAACGACTGTGACATGGACAAGGTCAATACAATGCGACATTTAAATGGTAAGAAAAGAAAACTATCGCAATATGGATTCAACAAGAAAGTTTTACGTTTCATGGCTCTCATGAGTTTTATTTCGAGTTTATATAATTATTTTAAGTACTTAGGTTAAGTTTCATGCAATTCGAACAAGCAACGAGCGCTAGCAGGCGTGGGTACAAATTATATTACGCGACACTACGAAAGTCTAGTTTTGCGCAAATTGTTTAGAACAATTGGTAAGTCAAAAAAATATTTTGAGCATATATTTAGAATCATAAAAATATAAGGAATATTACCATGCGAAGAAAAATCGAAAAAAAAATATTTTGTACGGAGGTCCCGATTCTTGCGCACCTTGTATAAGACAATCCGGTAGACCAAACGACTATTATAAATATGATTTTTTAGCTAAAAAATGAAACGAATATGATTCCTAAGTTAAAAGTTCCAAAAAAGAAAAAGAAATTGGGGTTGGTACCAAAAGTGACGCAAATCACCTTTTTGGGGTGATTTTGGGTGGTGTTTAGGGTTACATGTGAGTTTATTCTTGTGTTGTCTCAATCCACCTCAGAAAAATCAAATGTAAGAGCCTTGAGAAGAGTTTTTTACCTAATTAGAAGGCTCTCGGTATTGACCATGGGCTCATAGGGTGCTATCTTACCCCTTTTATTTAATAAGAGAAATGGGAGGAAAAATGAGTTGACCATTTCTATCTCACTCCTTTCATTATATTTTCTTCATCACCATGGCCAAGAAAGAGCTCTTACTTCACCCCCAAATTTGTAGCTCTTCTTTTCCACCATCTTTACACCATTAAAGCACCATTGTGGAGGTCACAAACACCATTAAAACACCTTGGAGATTTGGGACAGCTTATAGGGAGATTTTTGGAGAAGCTTTTGATGAGGTTTGGGAGTTGCAGAAGGGGGTTCTGAGTTTTAAGAATGGGCTATTGTGACTCCCTTTAGGCCCACCTTTGGAGGTGAGGGAGTCACCCACCTTCTCTACCATTATTTGAGAACATTTTAAGGTGGGAAATACTTATCTATTACTAACTTAAGTTGATGATGATATTAGTATGAGTAGCATCTTGTAGATATTAGGTGTGTAGAAATAGTCATCCATGATTAAAGATTTAATACTACGTAATTTTAAGATATAGTTTAGACGAAAATGGGATTTTCTATATTTAAAATGGATCTTGTTGTAAACCTATGTTTAGCTTAATTTTTCTTATATATTTAGAGCTTAAAATATGTTGATTAAGGTTTTAAATGTACTAATAGACTTATTAGTATCGTTCTTACTATTTTCTATGAAAATTAGCACTTAAAAATGAAGGTTTGAATGGGTTTTAAAAATGGATCATTTTTTGCCCACTATTCACAAACATTTAATGAAATAATATGTTTTAAACTCATGTTTTAAGGTGAATAAATGATGATGTGAAGAACACTTGCTATGCATATGCCTTTTATGAGATTAATATAGTGATTTTAATGTTTATGAGTCATTACGAAATGAGCAAATGGAGTTTCATTTACTAAGTGTACTATTTAGTTTGTTAAACTAAGTTTTGGGGTTCAAAGTGTAAATATATGAAAGTGTAGTCTTCTTGCAAAATTTGGGTGATAATGTAAATAATGAAAGTGTAGAAGACTAAGTGTGAATAAAATGACTAAGTATGGGTCTTTATGCAAAAGTTGTAATTAAAGTGCGTAACACTAAATTTGAAATGCAAAGTGCTAAATGTGTAAATGTTGAATAAAATGGGTTTTTAGTGTTCTAACTCATAATAAAGTGTGTAGAGTTTAATATGTGAAAAAAATGATTTTATATATTAAAGGTAGTAACGTGAAAAAATGTTATTTTCGACAAAGTGAGAAGTTAAAAAGGTGTCATAGTGACTAAAAAGCCTACGTGATAAGTTTGAAGCTTAAAAATTGTATTTTTTGTAAATAACACTTGAATAAGGAGTGAAGTTATGTATTCTGATCAAAATTAGGTAAATTAGAAATTTACTTAAAATGTAGCATTTTCATGAAACCGAAATGTTAAAGAGTGTTTTGACACCTATGCAAAAAGAATGAAATAAGTCCTGAAACAGAAATGATTTTCGGTGTAAAGTCAACATGTATGAAAAGGGTAATTTAATGGAATATATTGATTCTTCCTAAATGAATAATGAAAAAATGGACAGATAAGTCCAAGGCTTTGGCTTCGGCCCGAAAAAGGTAAATTAATGTGAACATTGTGAAAATATCTAACATGTTGGTAAGATAATGATATTGGATGATGCCAGGTTAAATAATTAAACAGGGATATGTTATCCCTCGGGTGAAAATCCCATAATCAACTGCATTATACTTGGCGTTCGGCATCGGGCAGAGAAATTTTGTGAAACTGTGGGGGGGGGGGTGTCGGCGGAATTCGTAAAGAAAATGCTAAGTAATGAATTGAATTTTTATGAAAGAGGCATAAATGAATGGTATTGATTCATTGATTTATTAATGCAAGAATAACGCAATAAATATTTAATGTTTATATGGTAACATAGGATGGTTAAATAATATGACTTAATGATGTTTAAGCTACCTGATGAGGTTGGCCTCATAATAAACACAAACGTTTGTTATATGAGGCTTTCAAAAGAAAATGAGTATTTTTCTAAACACGATGCGTGCGTACGTTGAATGGAAGTCCTATAAAATGGTTAAGTAACTCTAGCGTGAGTTAATAAATGTTGATTTAATGAACGTTTGAAAGTAAATGTAAGGTCTTTCCCTAAAAAATGTCATATGTTTCACGGTGTAACTTAACGGGAAAGAATATACTTGTCTTATGCATAATGATACAAAGTGATTATTTTGTAAAAATAAGAAAGTATATTGGAGTAAATAACCTTTTTGGATAAGGTGGTTTAATACATTGAGATATGTATTTTCAAAGGTATATATGTACATTCAAACATACTTTTGCATGCATGTAGTGTAGCGTGTGAGTATTCTTTCTGTCGTTCGTTTCCATACTGCATTATATAGTTCCCACTTAGCATTTAGCTCACCCCCTCATTTTGTTATGCAGGTTGCATACAGTTTTGTATTTCGAACGTGTTATACAGGTAAGTATTTACTTGTATTTAAGTTAGTAGATCTTTTTACTTGGCCTCGGGGCATTTCCCTTGGGTCATATCACATAGTGACTGTAAATCGGACTCGTATGCTAATAAGTGTAAGGTTAAATATTAATAAAACTCGATTAGAAATATTATTTAGGGTGTTTCATTGCACTTCATGATTAACGCATGGTTCGGATAGGGTTGATCCTTTATCAACCCTTAAATCTGGGTCGGGGCTTTCCAGTAGGTGTTACTTACATCAGAATCGTGAAATTCGGGTAGGATACTCTCGGCCAGACCTAAAGCGTGGCTAGTAGGGCAGCATGGTACATAATTATTTTCCTAGATATGCACAGTTACGATATGTATATATATATATATATATATATATATATATATTATATTTTGCTCGCGGGGTAGGTGCCTGTAGGATTGGGTGTATGCGCCCCCAATCGTGGCATTTTCAGGTAGGCATATGTGAGCCTTATTTTATTTTGCGCATTTATGCCTTGTCAAATTTCAAGGACGAAATTCATGTGCTAGTGGGAAAGTATGTAACACCTTATGTTTTTAAAACATAAAATCTCTTGGGAATTTAAAATTTTATGAAAAAATAAATTTTTAGAAAATTAACTATTTTCATATCTAAAAATGATGATTTTGATTTATATGAAAAGATATATTATCGGAATTGAAATTGGATTCAAATTAGTAGAGTTTTGTGTTTTATAAAAAATTACGGGAAATTTCGGATCTAAGAGCACCCAACCGGTTCGCAGGGAGGAGTGAACCGTTTCGCTCATACTGTTTTGGAAAATTAAAACTCTTTAATTTCAGAGTTGTGTAGAGCACAAATTCTTTTTGAAATAAAAACACAAAGTGACAGGTTTATGGTTTTTAAAACATATTTTAGCCTTCTCCAAAAGAAGGAACCTCCCATAATTTTCAACCTCTCTTTTCTTCCAAACCTAAACCCTTTAAACTCAATTTTCAACTCAAGATTCGAAGAACTTAATCGAGATTTCTCATGATCGTTCAAGAACGTGTTTTCATTGTTTTCTCGAGAGGAACGCAACCATCAAATCAGATTCTTCAAACAATTTTTATAGGCATGAATACTTCTATTGTTCCCCTTTAGTATTATGCATTTTAAATGTTGCATAAACGCAAATAATTATTCCTTTCTTAAAATCAATTAGAAAGACTAATTAGGAAATTGAAACTAAAGTTTGGTACTGATTTTATTCAAATATTTAATACGAATTAATACTTAAAGCCCTTGCATGCTTAGATTAGAGATTGGGATTTCGTTTGAATTTATGACGTTCGCATGTAGAATAAATCGTAGGAATGTTATAAATTGATTTCGACATGTAAAATCGCGTTAATTATGTGAATCTTGTAGAGTAGTGATTTATTGATGTATGTTCCCAAAAATATGCATGTGAATAGAAATTATATAAATTGATGAGACAACGAATTGTTTTGATTAATGTTATAATTAAACGTACCTAATTTGGATCAATAGTGTTCTTACGATTAATTTAAAGAATTGTGGTGATGAGTTAAAAATCTTCCATATGTGATTTGTTAATTGTATTAATAATTGACACCGTGGGGACGATGGGATTATTGGGGTAGTTACTACTTTCACCTTATATTTTTAGGTTGCTTGCTAGTATAGGACTAGTAGGTAGGCCTTAGTTGTTGGTAACACTTTCTAAGTATAGGACTACATAGTGTAGGATTTTATGGATGGATGATTCCGGGGTGGGGCTTAATTGTAGGTCGTTTCCGTTGAATCATTAGACTAGGTGTGAGGCTGCGTAGTAGCTATTGGTAGGTATTCTTCCTAAATGATAATTCGGATACACTTGCCTTTTGGAGACCTTTAGGTATGGGATTAGGGGTAATCTGAGGAATTTATGCTCGATAAAGGTGGGACTAATAGAAAATAATGAGAACTTGAGATAATTAAGAATTAATAACTTAGACAAATAACGGGTGTTAAAATGAAATTGCGTCGCGAGTATATATAGGGCTGACAGTTATCGAGTTGACGGGTTATAGCGACTTGGGTGTGTGTTGGAGTCACGAGTATTTGCGGGGCTAACAAAATTCGGGTTGACTGGCTATAGTGAGGAAAAATGAGTGTGATGTGTATAACCTTAAGCGCGCCAAGTGTGTGTGCAGAACCAATAAAGGATTGACTGTCCATAGTGGTGTCGCACAAATAAAGAATAATTGGATAATTAAAGAAAGTATAAATAATAGCTAATGTTTAAATCATAATTGAAATCGAATAATTGGACTTAAACAATTGGGGGGCTTAGTTATGAGGGTAGATGGTGGTAGTTTATATTTACTCGCATGTTAACATATATCTCATTTAATTTAAAATACTCTATTACGATGTTTATCATGTATAATGCTATTATCTGGGTATACGAACCCTAACTGGGAGGAGTAGTTAGTATTCATGCGGTGGTCTCTTACCCATTGTTTTGACTAACATATCAGGTATAGTGATGGAGTAGCTGTACAGGAGTAATTGGATATATTTTTTGGGAGTGAAAATGGAGATTTATTTTACTTACATTGGTAGTTTAGATTTATTTTCCATTTCGTCGCATTTATTATGAGACTTTTATTTATGGAGTTGGTGGGCCAATCGGTACCAAAGTTATGTGAGATTTTAGCCAAACTCTTATAGTTGTATTATTTCATTTGGGTTTTATATATATTTGGAGTTGAATTTATTTTGCAGATTGCATGGTGATGGATTTTAAATTGCATGAATGGTTATATTTGTCGGATAAATCTGATTATTATCTTGTGATAAAATTTTAAATGTCTCGTATTTCTGTCATATGCTAAGAATGATAACTTATTTAGTATGGCGATGGTTGTCCATCTCGCTTACCAGAATGTCCGGGGTGTTACAGATGGTATCAGAGCATGGTCTTAGGTCTTGTAGGTTGTGAGTCCATTTTAGCTTCCACATTTCCTATCTTTGATTACTCTTGATGATTTGTACTCTTAGTTATTCTGAGTCTGATTTTTGTTTGTTCCTATCTTTTCAGATGGCAAACACTAGGAGATCTCGAGATAGGAGAGAGGGTTCAATTTCTTATCCCGCAGTTCAGGAGATGTAGGGATAGTTTTTTTGGAAATCAAGGAGTTAGCAGCGATAGTTCATGAGGCCACAGTAGCCGGTATTGCGATCGGGAGACAGAGGTGGGTGATTTTAGAGGCGCAGTAGCAGGGCACACGCGCTTCCATTTGGGATAGGGTGAGAGCCATTTTTCATAAGGGCAATCCTCCCACCTTCGCAAGGGGATATGACCCAAAGATTTCTCACCAATAGAGGAGAGATATGGAGAGGCACTTGAGGATGGTAGATTGTACAGATTTGCAGAATTAGATGTTGTCTACATTCAAGCTAGTTGGAGATGTCTTGCAGTGGTGGGGGAGTATTACCACATCTGAGGATAGGGATCGCCTAAACTATGGAGACTTTTTGGTTAAGTTTGACAACAAATATTTCTCATATTCGATTAGTATCGGGAAGAAGAGGGATTTTTTGGACTTAGAGCAGGGTTCAAAATCAGTTGCTGAAAATAAGCAAGAGTTCACCAATCTATTAATGTTTGTACCAGAGGAGGTGAATATCAAGGTGAAGAAAATGGAATGTTTCATTAAAGGTCTATCATGGTTTATTAAGCAGATAGTGTTGGGAAATCTGGTGTACACTACTTACACCTAGGTGGTGGACGTCGCACTATTGTTGTGGCAAGAGAAAGTGAACTAGGAAAAGAAGTTAGGAAAGAAACAGGAGTTGAATGGTAAATGAGGGGAGAAAAGGGGTCACAATGATCAGTCGTGGAAGAAACAACTAGTAGAACAGGTGCAATAGGCCTTTTAGCAAGGCAATAGTGTTATGCGGGGCCCTCATGGACAGGGGCAGGGACAGCAGGGTGAGCGCGGGCCAACTAGATAATTTGGGCATTTTAGAGGCGGATGTTTAGTTGTGGGGAGGTAGAGCACCGATCCTCTAGCTTTTCGAAAGTGCAGAGCCAGCAGGGCCAAGGGCCTCCAGCACCGGAAGCACTTGGGGCATAGGGAGTGTCAGAAGCACCTATGGGGTAGGTGTTACTTACTTCAGAATCATGAACCTCAGGCAGGACAGGCACAGCCAGAGCCAAGGCGTGGCTAGTAGGTTAACATGGTATGTAATTATTTTCCTAGATATGCATAGTTAAGATATGTATGTGTTTATATGTGTGTGTGTGTGTGTGTGTGTGTCTGTGTGTGTATATATATATTGTATTTTTTTGTGGGGTAGGTGCGTATAGGATTGGGTGTATGAGCGCCCAATCGTGGCATTCTACGGGTAGGCATATGTGAGCCTTATTTTATTTTGCGCATTTAGGCATCGTCGAATTTTGAGGATGAAATTCCTGTGTTAGTGGGGAAGTATGTAATACCCCGTGTTTATAAAACATAAAATTTGATGGGAATTTAAAATTTCGGGTAAAAATAATTTTTTGAAAAATTAATTATTTTCATATTTAAAAATTATTATCTTGATTTATATAAAAAGGTACTTTTATGAGAATTGAAATCGGATTCAAATTATGAGAGTTTTGCGTTTTATAAAAATTAGGGGAAATTTCGGATCTCAGAGCATCTGAACTGGTTCGTACTGAGGGGTGAACCGGTTCACTCGTACTATTTTGGAAAATTAAAACTATTTAATTTTAAATTTGTGTAGGACTCAAATTCTTTTTTATATAAAAATACTAAGTGAATGGCTTAGGGTTTTTAAAATATATTTTAGCCTTCTCCAAAAGGAAGAACCTCCCATAATTTTCATCCTCTCTTTTCTTCCAAACCTAAACCCTTTAAACTCAATTTTCAACTCAAGATTTGAAGAAGTTAATCAAGATTTGTCACGATAGTCCAGAATGTGTTTTCATTATTTTCTCGAGAGGAACGCAACCATCAAATAAGATTCTTCAAACGAGTTTTACAGGCATGAATACTTCTATTATTCCCCTTTGGTATTATATGTTTTAAATGTTGCCTAAACACTAATAATTATTTCTTTCTTAAAATCAATTAGAAAGACTAATTAGAAAAATTAAAACTAAAGTTTGGTACTGATTTTATTCAAATCTTTAATACGAATTAATACTTAAAACCCTTGCATGCTTAGATTAGAGCTTGGGATTCCGTTTGAATTTATGACGCTCGCATATAGAATAAATTGTAGGAATGTTATAAATTGATTTCGACCTGTAAAACCACGTTACTTTTATGTATCTTGTAGAGTAGAGACTTATTGATGTATGTTCCTCAATATATGCATGCGAACAGAAATTCTATAAATTGATGAGAAAATAAATTATTTTGATAAATGTTATAATTAAATGGACCTAATTTGAATAGATAATGATCTTGGGGTTAATTTAATGAATTATGGTGATAAGTTTAAAATATGCCATATGTGATTTGTTAACTGTATTAATAATTGACACTGAAGATGCGATTTCCTTAGAGCATAAGCTATAAAATGAGGTGATTTAATTTAAATTTTAAAGCTAAGCTTTGGATACCTCAATTTTAAAATTCCAAAATATGATGGTTCACACAAAATACCAAATTTAACAATTGAAGTCTCAAAATTTAATTTCTCCGAAATTAAACTAAAAGTGAAATTAAACTACACCAACATTTTAATTTCCACTTAAATAAAATTCTAATTCAATTCAAGTTAAACAAACCTAACATGAATATTATCAAATTAAATTAATGCCACTTGAATTAAATTAAACTAAAATTTAACCCAAATGTTAATTAGCACAAAATTACACATGAGTTGTGAATTAAACCAATTTTTATCTTATTAACCTGCATATGCATCTGAGTGAGAATTTTGCAAGATAAAAATAAATCACAAACACACTACGCCGCGATGTACGAGGAAAACCCACAACGAGAAAAACCTCGAACGGTCTTGCCTACAAGTGCACTAAGTATGGTTTTATAAATACAAGACAAAATACTTACAACACACGACTTCACTCACTTCAAGCCTCGATGCTTCTTCTTGCATCCACCTCCGCCTAGTCGACAACTCCGGAGTCCACCAAAGTCTTGGGATCCACCAATGGGACACAGCTACCGTCAACCCACACACGGTGCCTTTCAACGTATGAGAACACCGGAGCATAAAACAATCTTCATTTTGGGGTAGAGAAGGAACCCAAACTTTCTCCTTTATAAGTAGATATGAAACCCGGTGCCAAACAATCTCCAAGCAAAGATATATATATATATATATATATATATATATATATATATATAAAACTTGGATTTAAACAAACATGGGTGAAAACATATGTTTTGGTTGAAATCAATCCATGAAAAATTAACACATGAAAATGGGACTTTTTATCGAAAGAATTTTCCCTCTCGAAAGCTCTCAAAGTATGCAAAAAAAGTCTCAACAAAAAAGTTATTCCCGGACTTATTTTATGAGGTAAAAGGTTAGTGGGATAGTGGGTGAGTGGAAAAGTTTTTTAAACAAAAATTGACAAAATTAACGTCAGTTGTTTGAATAACTTTTCAATGTCGTTCGAATGACATGGTTCGAACGAGATTTCAGAGTCCAACTTCGTTCAAACGACAATTCAGAACATTTCTCGTTCTATATTTCGTTCGAACAACGACCTTCCAACGAGAAAACAGATAAAAAATTGCACAATGTCGTTAGAAGTTCATTCGAATTACCTTAAATTTGGTTCGAACGATATGCCATGTTCGTTCGTACAACTTTTCAAAAAATCCTTAAATTGCTTTTTGAGACCAAAAACTTTTATGAAAAGTTCTTAAATGATTTTCTGAGAAAAATAAAAAGGTTTTGACAATAAATGTTTATAAAAAGAACACCCAAATAATTTTTCCAAGCTCCTATATATATTAATGCATTCATACCTTTGGAGACCTTGGAAAATGAGACAATATTGATGAGAGAAATAAGGTACTTGAAACCGATAATGATATCTACACTTTTTCTTGTCCGCATCGTCTTTAACTCTTCAAACGTCATAGGCTTGAGGTACAACAATCCATCTTATGACTTAAATTGTTTTGTCCGGAATAAAGCCAACACTACAAATTGCCGCTTAGACACAATCCCATCCAAAAATAAATAAAACCAAACCAAACCAAAAATCCTATGGGCCATCGAGCACGCCTAGACACAATCCCATCCAAAAATAAATAAAAATACAGACGCTTGACTCGACTCATAGAAAATGCTTTTTCGCTTTAAATAATGCTGCTAAAGATGAAATCATGTACACTTAAACACACCATTAAATGCATAGGGAATATGACAATATAAAGTGCATAAAAATAAATACTCCCCCTTACTTAATTATCCCCCTTTATCTAACAGAGTCTACCTAAGAATGTCGCGTCTCCCCCTAAGTTAGATGTCCAAAATTAAAAAGGTTTAGATAACATTTCTTCCCCTTTTTGTTCAGGAATAGACAAAGATCAAGAATAAAATAACTTATTTCTCCTCCAATTAAAGCAAATACTCCCCCTAAACTAAACACGGGATATGTAATAAGAAAAAACAAGTTAAACGTGCAATGGTACATAAGGTGACAAGAGCATTAAAGAATATGGGCAACAATGAAGTACAACTAATCCATAAAAAGATTCATAAATCTCACGTATGATGCGACGGAAAAAATATATCACTTGTAATGTATTATGATAGCATGGGATATCAAACAAAATTCTCAACAAGATAGATACCAATTTTGAACAAGATGCATGCATGGATTAGATGTTAAGGCAAAGACTCAAAAATAAATAAATACCATACATATACATATATATACATATATATACACACACATATATATATATCAATAACTCACACTCACATATACATAGGTATTAAACATCACACAAGACACAAAATACATTATGCCTACCACACTCGTATGGAAAAAAATGTGTCTAAATACATGAGGTATACGAAAGTGAAGGGGTGTGAACTAGAGACTAAAAGGAATATAGACCCAATCACTTAAACATGTTTACGGAGTTATCATTTGATTGCAAAACTTTATCTAACTTAAATATAGTCTCATGTGACAAGATAAAGTGAACTCGCAGAACAAACATACACTGCACACAAGCCTAGAATTTCAATAATTCTACAAATCAATAGAGTCATGACAAAAAGAGCATAACTAAGATACATTGTCATTGTGCAAACTCATTGAAATATCCAACCAAACTTCCTCATTAATATTCTTTTTCTTTTCTTTATGAACATACCAACTAAACAATGAAGGCCTTGGCTAATTTTTTTTATGCCACATTTTTTTGGCCAAATTTCAATGGTGAATTTTCACGCAAAGTAATTTTGTCTTTTGCAACCCGATTTCGTTGATAAACAACTACACCGGATAAATATTTTTTTATCTTTTTAAATTCGGGAAACGATTATTAAAGCACAAATCCTCCATGGTCATAGCAACATGTAGATGACTAAATTGATAGGAGAACATCTCACTTAACTTAAATATACATGTGAATTTAAATTTCAAATGAGCTCGTTCATGTATTAATCAAGGCATATAAAAACAGAATCCATTAAGAAAGTCAAAGTCAAACTACTCCAAGCAAGCATGATAAAGAACACATTAAGGATTGAAAAGCTTAACCAAAAGTTCTAGCCGTATGAAAGCGGATATGATATTGAATTCAAACACAAGTATATGCCACACAAAATGTGTAAGAATAAAATACACAAAAAAAATTAAATATATTTTTTCAAATAAGACCCAATAAATAAAATATAAAATACAAAAAAATACACACATCATAATTCTAGCAAAATTTATATAATGAAGCATAAACTAGAATATAACAAACAAACATACAACTATCAAGAATATATCATGAAGAACGGCTAGTGTATGTAAACAAAACTAACACATTCAATATTTAGATTTATCAAGGGAGGTATCACGTGCAAGCAAATGAGAATAAAAAATCCTATCTTATAAAGTCGCCAAATCAGATCTCTTAGCCCAAACTAGTGAAGCGTGATGCTCTCGAAATTTGAAAATCTTATTGGCTCTACCAATGGACTTCCTAGGACCCTTTTTAATATCAAAACTAAATTTTCTAAGATGACCTTTTCGACCACAATGTGAGCATGTAAAGACTCGGTGAAAAGTAGTACCTTAGGATTGACCTTTTAAAGTGTTCCTAGTAGATTCTCTCAAACTTATGGTTTTAACTTTATTCGTTGAATCAGTTCGAGTATCGAAGCCAATACCACAAAAGTCATTTTTAATTTGGACTGTTCCAAGCATTTTACCTTATTTTCCAGACCTTCATTCCAAATCACATTTGACTCAACTTGACTCTCTCAACTTTTCTTCCAACTCTAAAATACATGACTCAAGCAAACACCTACTCTCTTCAAACTCGAGAAGCTCTTTCTTCATAGCCTCCATTAAACCTCTAAGAATGTTTCTTTCAGCTTCTACATACTCAAGCTTCTCACGAAGAGCTCTCTCGCGTGTCCTAAGGTCTTCCACTAAAGTACGCTCATTATTAACCTTAGCACGTTCTCTCAAACAAGCTTCCAACTTCAAGTTAGCCTTTTTTATTTTAATTGATTCCTCATATAGCTCACAAAAGGCCACTTGAAGTTCACTCTCATCAACCTCTTCTTCTTTTTCACTCTCTTCTCCACTCTCTCTATCACCAAAATATTGGGATTCACAAACAATTGCCTCATAAGTGTCATGTAAATGAACATCTTCATAGGAAGATTCACTATCAATGCTCACATAACTTGCCATGAACGGGGTAAAGTTGCGCTCAATGGGGGAATCGGGTGTAATACCCCGTATTTTTATGGCTTTTAAATTTGGGGATTTATTAAATTTAAATTGAGATATTAATTTAATGTTAATCCGAAAAATTATTTTAAATATTTACTAGCGTGATGAGAGTTAGTAATTATTGAGAATTTATTGAATATTACTTAATGGGTAAAGTAATATGTATAATTGAATTTATTAAAATTGTCACGAATGAATAATATGACAATTATGGAAATTAAGTCGAGACGCGCCAGTGTCGTGTCGGGACTAAATTATTATTATAATAAGTGAAAAAATTATAAGTCACCTTCATGGTCATTTTGAGTCTGCCAAAGTGTCCGGAAGGGTCGAGATAATCAGAAAAGTGTACCCGAGAGTTTAGTTTGGGTCTCGGAACATTTTTAGGCCTAATTGGCATCTCGGAAGGGTATTATAGTCATTTTGTATTTTTGGATAATTAAATCCACGAATTTTTCTAAGTTATATCAGCTATTAGAGGTTAGCTTTTAGGGTTAACAATCACAGAAACATAAGAACGGCCATTATAGAAGAAGGTAGGAAGCTTTCCAAGAAATTCAAGGCCAAGAACCCATTCGATTGCACCACCACCACCGCCAAAACATAGATCATAAGATGAGGAATGCAGCCATATACTCATCATCATCAAATCAGACATTAGAATCCCAGGCAAGTATCTATCTTGCTTTTCTTTTAGTTAATGTTTCAACTATGTTAGAATAGGATTGTTAAACATATGTCTCATGGAAGAATTCAATGATTTAGAGAATTTAAATCACATGTTTTAGAGGAAATAGATATATTCTGGAAATCTCAATCATATGTAGAGGATTACCCACGAAATTGTATTGGTTTATAAGCAAGAAATCTAGAAAAGAATTAGAAGAATGAAAGTTTTATGAAAAATTAGGGTTCTTGGTAATTAGGATGATTTACCCCATTAATTCAATACCTTTGATGAATTTGTACATGTTTCAGATAAGAAATCATGTATATAGGTATATTTAACTAGTAGTAATTTTGTTTGGGAGTTTGGGGATCGTTAATAGAGTTTTGGTTGAGGTTGGAGAAGAAAACCCGTAGTTAACAATGGCAAAATTTGGAATACCTGCTTGATCGATCGATCGACCCAAGAGTATCGACTGATCGATCGATCGACCCCTCCTCAAAAACTGCATATTTTTCTCCTTTTTCTTAATCCGTATAAAATACGTAGGAACCCTTGAATACCATTTAAATAGTATAATGAGACATAAAGAGGACCAGTAGGGTCTAAGTAGACTCCGTTGAGTGAAATTTAATATGGGATGAAATTTTGGGTTAATGGGGGATTTAGTCACACGTTGGAAATTGTGCATACATTCACTAAAGGATTTAGAGACTCGTGAAAGACTTAGACCAGAAGGTTAGAGGGGGTGTACCCACTCAAATTATATTTTAGTAAGAAGTAATACTTCGAGAGATGAGAAGTAAGTATGAAATAATTATAAGTGATAATAAAAGAGATGAATCCTTTATGCGAGATAATTGAGTAAAATTGTGCTAAGAACGGATAATAATAATTATGGGTCGTGGGCAAACCTAATTTGGAAAATGTGAATATCTATATATATGACCGTGTGACTGTGTACATATATTAAGTATTATATTTGTTAATAATCATATCCGCTCTACTTGCTATCACGGAGGTTGCCACGCCGGGATAGTCTTATCTCGATGGGACCTTTACGGGGGATATTGACTTGTGCCCTAGAACATAGGATTCCTTGGTATAGGCTATTTGATAATGATAGTTAGACGGCCCTAAGAGACATGAGGGGTATGTGTTGACCTCTTAGTGACTTGGAACTATGCTTCGCCTCCACTTTGTGTGTATTGTGTTAATACAGTTCGAGAGTGATTCCGAACTAGTATTTCCCTCAGTACGAGTGATACCGGGACTTGATAGCAGAGTATGCCAGCACCATAGATTTTATGTGGGGTGCCAATAGTATATATATTATATGAGTGACTAATATATATATACTTATATATGGAAACTTTCTACTTTGCGTATAAGTAGTTAAGTAATGAATAAATGCTCCAACTTTATAATAAGTGTTCAGGAACTTTGTAACGGTACTGTGTTGTTCTAAGTAACGTAAGAAATCTTGAAGAGATTGATTTTGTTTAAACTAAATATCATAACCTTTTTACTTCTCGGGATAAAACTTTATGGAAAAATAAGTTAGATAGACTTATGAGTTTAGTAGTACGATAGGCGTGTACACTAGATGGCAAGTGAGAATTCTCAAGAGAGTGTTGCATACTAACATGGTTGTCACATTAGCCAGTAAGCATTCTAAATACTTACTAAACTATTTTAAGATTATTTTACACTCGGGCTTTGACCCGTTTCCTGTTATTTTTCTTTCTCTTGTATATATATGTATTTATTATAGGTGCCCAGCCACAGGGGCGTCATGCATGGATTCTTTGGACTGGATGTGCTGCATCTTATGTGGGAGTTGCAGACCCTTGCTTTAGACGACCTCTTCATTGATTCTGTTCTTGATTTACTTCCGCTTAGTTAGGACATGTGTTTCCCGTTTTCCTATTCCGTTTGGATTTGTCAGAGATTTATGTTTATTTATATCTCCAGTATTCAATACTCTTTGGGAGTTAACTCTTGTCAGGATGATTTCATTTATAGCTCTTAAACTTGGTTTGGTTTATCTAGATGGTTTAATTCTTGTGTGTTAATTCCCATCCATAGTATTTATGTGATTCTTAAAATGTTGTTCATTAAAAATGTTTTCATATTGGAATTTAATAAAATGAAAATAAGACTTTAAATTATTTTGACACTTAGCTTAATTATTTAGGGTGTCTAAATAGGTAATTTTTATTTTACGACGGTAATACTAAGAATGAACCAACCGTCCACCTTGATTTTAATTTAATAAAGGACTGATCACCCGGTATTTAATTAGGCAGGGTTTCATATTGGGTCCCTCTTTCTTTTCACTATCACTAAGGGTGGTATTATAAGAAATTGGTTGCTTGCCCTCCTTCCTTAGTTTAGTGGGACACTCTTTTGCCATATGGCCATAACCCTCACAACCATAACATCTATTCAAATCGTCCCTATTAAGATCTTTATTATGGTTTGTAGGAATTTCTAGGCTTTGTTGTACTCAGACTTATCAAATTTCTTAAAATACTTTTTAAGATTATCTTTATTAAACTTAAGAAATTTTTTAAACTTCCTAGCAAACATAGTCATATCCTCGGAGTCGACGTCACTCTCATCATCCGAAACTTGCTTTTCTTCCTTTCGGACTTTCAAAACGATGTCCTTATTTTTCTTATTCTCATCCTTGGAGGTAAACATGAAAATTTTATAGGTTTTTAAGTCACCTACAAGCTCTTCAAGTTTCATAGATGCTAAAGTGGGTAAAGAATTTAAAACGGTCACTTTGGGAATAAATCAATCGGGTAATGAACTCAAAAAAAAAATTACAACACGATTGTCAGCTATCTTTTCTCCCAAATTACATGATGAACTAATAATGTCGAAAAGTCAAGCATAGAATTCATCAAAACTCACACTTTCAAGCATTTTAATGGTTTCGAATCGAGTGGTAAGGTTTTGGAGTTTGAAGTCTTAACGACACTTGTTCCCTCATGGGTGACTTGGAGTATATCCCAAGCCTCCTTAGACTTTTCACACGTCATAATTCGGTGGAACTCATCGGGTTTAATCGCACTAAAGAGGGCATTCAAACCACGAGAATTAAAATTTTCTAATTTATGTTCATTCTCACTCCATCTCTCTAGGGGTTTAGGTGAACACTCATTTTCAACTATGACACGTAGGTGGAGACCACCCGCTAACTACTGATTGCCAAACCCGCTCATCTAAGGATTTAAGAGCCGATTTCATTCGCGCTTTTAAATACGCATAATTTGAACCATCAAAAATAGGAAATTTTATAAAAAGTGAATTTTCCATTTTTAAACCAAAAGCAAAAGGATCTTAACATAGTAATTTTGCATTCCCGCACTCATACCAATCTGAAGATGCAATTTTCTTAGAGCATAAGCTATGAAATGGGGTGATTTACTTTAAAATGTAAAGCTAAGCTTTGGATACCCCAATTTTAAAATTCCAAAATGTGATGGTTCACACAAAATACCAAACTTAAATTTCTTCCAAATTTAACAATTAAAGTCTCAAAATTTAATTTCTCCGAAATTAAACTAAAAGTGAAATAAAACTACACCAACATTTTAATTTTCACTTACATGAAATTCTAATTCAATTCAAGTTAAACAAACCTAGCATGAATATTATCAAATTAAATTAATGCCGACTTAAATTAAATTAAACCAAAATTTAACCCAAATGTTAATTAGCACCAAATTACACATGAGTTATGAATTAAACCAATTTTTATCTTATTAACCTACACATGCATCTAAGTGATAATTTTACAAGATAAAAATAAAAGCACACTACGCCGCGAGGAAAACCCACAACAGAAAAAACCTCGGACGGCCCTTCTTACAAGTCCATTAAGTATGGTTTTACAAATACAAGACAAAAGACTTAAAACACACGACTTGACTCCCTTCAAGACTCGACGCTTCTTCTTGCATCCACCTTCGCCTAGTCGACAACTACAGAGTCCACCAAAGTCTTGGGATCCACCAATGGGGCACAGGTACCATCAACCCACACACGGTGCCTTTCACCATATGAGAACGCTACAGCATAAAACAATCTCCATTTTGGGGTAAAGAAGGAACCCAAACTTTATCCTTTATGGGGTAGAGATGAAACCCGGTGCCAAATAATCTTCAAGCAAAGATATTTATATGAAACTTGGATTTAAACAAACATGGGTGTAAACATATGCCTTAGTTGAAATTAATCCATGAAAAATTAACACATGAAAATGGGAATTTTGTTGGAAGTATTTTCCCTCTCAAAAGATCTCAAACGATGCGAAAAAGTCTCTACAAAAACGTTTTCCTCGCACTTATTCTATCAGGTAAAAGGTTCGTGGGTGAGTGGGGAAGTATTTTAAAGGAAAACTAACAAAACTGACGTCGGTCGTTCGAACGACTTTTCAATGTCATTCGAACGAAACGGTTTGAACTAGATTTCAGCGTCCAAGTTCGTTCGAATGAGATTCAGAACATTTCGCGTTCGATATTTTGTTCAAACGACTTCGTTCCAACGACCTTGCAACGAAAAAACAAATAAAAATTGCACAATGTTGTTAGAAATTCGTTCGAACGACCTTAAATTTCGTTCGAACGACTTTTCAGAAAATCCTTAAATTGCTTTTTAAGCTCAAAAACTTTTATGAAAAGTTCTAAAATGATTTTCTGAGAAAAATAAAAAATCATTGGCCATAAATGTTTATAAAAAGAACACCCAAATAATTTTTCCAAGCTCCTATATATATCAATGCATTCATACCTTTAGAGACCTTGGAAAATGAGACAGTGTTGATGACGAGAAACAAGACACTTGAAACCGAAAATGATATCTACATTTTTGCTTGGTCGCATCGTCTTCAACTCTTCAAACGTCATAGGCTTGAGGTACAACAATCTATTCTATCACTCAAATTGTTTTGTCCGGAATTAATCTAACACTACAAATTTACTCAATTGGAAATTTTTTCTTACAGACACCGTGGGGATGACGGGATTGTTGGAGTAGTTATTGCTTTCACCTTATATTTTTAGGTTTCTTGCTAGGTATGTGACTAGTAGGTTGGCCTTAGTTGATTGTAACGCTTTCTACGTATAGGACTAGATAGTGTGGGTTTTTACGGATGGATGATTTTGGGGTGGGGATGAATTGTACATCGTTTTAGTTGGATCATTAGCCTAGGTGGGAGGCTAGGTAGTATCTATTGGTAGCTATTCTTCCTAAATGATAAGTTAGGATACACTTGCGTTTTGGAGATCTTTAGGTATGGGACTGGAGGTAGTCTGAGGAATTTATGCTCGATTAGGGTGGGGTTAATAGAAAATAATGAGAACTTAAGATAATTGAGAATTAAAGCCAAAGACAAATAATGGGTATTAAAATGAATTTGCGGCGCAAGTATGTGTAGGTCTGACAATTATCGGATCATATGGTTATAGCGGCGTGAGTGTGTGTTGGCGTAATGAGTATATGCGGAGCTGACAGAATACGGATTGGCTAGCTATCGTGACGTGTTATGCACAGAACCTTACGAGTATATGCAGAGCTGACAGAATAGTGGTTAACTGGTTATAATGAGGGGAAATGGGTAAAATGTGTCGAACCAATATGGGGTTGACAGTCCATAGTGGTGTCGCACAAATAAAGAATAATTGGATAATTAAAATAAGTAAGGATAAGAGCTAATGTTTAAATCATAGTTCAAATGAAATAATTGGACTTAAACAATTAGGGTGGATTAATTATGTGAGTAGATGATAGTAGTTTATTTTTACTTGCATGTTAATATATATCTCGTTTAATTTCAAATACTCTATTGTGATGTTTATCATGTATAATGCTATCGTTTGGGTTATAGACCCTAATTGGGAGTAGTAGCTACTATTCATGCGGTGGACTCTGACCCATTGCGTTGACCACCATTTCAGGTATAATGGTTAAGTAGCTGAACAGGAGTAATTTGAGATATTTTTAGGAGTGAAGCTAGAGATTTATTTCACTTGCGTTGTTAGTTTAGATTTATCTTCCATTCCATAACATTTGTTATGAGACTTTTATTTATGAATCTGGTGGGCCAATCGGTTGCTCAGTTGTTTACGGTTTCAATTAGGTACCTATAGTTGGATTACTTCATTTGAGTTTTATATATATTTGGAGTTGGATTTATTTTAGAGATAGCATGGTGATGGATTTTAAATTGCATGAATGGTTATATTTGTTGGATAAATTTGATTATTATCTTGTGAAAAAATTTTAAATGTCTCATATTTATGTCACATGCTAAGAACGATAATTTATTTATTGATGCTTGGCGCAGTTTGGCGGCGACAGCTAGACATCGCGCTTGCCAGAATGCACGGTGTGTTACAATATGGCTGCTCCACACTACTATTTATAGTAGTTTTTTTTAAAAATGAGATAAGGATGAAATGTTTAACAAAAATCTCTATTTTAAAAAAAACTCCAGCTCGTTCAAATGAACTCGATCTCATTCGAACAAAGCACTAAGTCTCATTCGAACCAACATGAAATGACATTTCTAATGATTAATCAGTGTAGACTAGAAATAATTCATTCAAAGTTTTGTTAGAAGAAAAACTGGTTCTAACGAGTACCTTGAGCTCGTTCGAACGTCATACTCAATGTCGTTACAATGACCTTAAAAATTTCTA
The DNA here is from genome assembly GCA_949130495.1 of Sambucus nigra. Classification (NCBI taxonomy): domain Eukaryota; kingdom Viridiplantae; phylum Streptophyta; class Magnoliopsida; order Dipsacales; family Adoxaceae; genus Sambucus; species Sambucus nigra. The sequence continues at coordinate 314,463,007 of OX422213.1, forward strand.
AAAACATTTCAAAAATTATTTCAAAAAATTTTATAAAACAAAACCCAAAAAAAAGTATCAAAGGATCAAAATATTTATGCATTCATACCTGAGTGATCCTCAAAACATTAAAATGAAAACAAGGCACGAAACTCAGTACGATAGAGTGAACATGATATCTTAGCTTTTACGTATTTAATCACACACATCATAGGCTTGAAAGGGTAACCATACTCAAGACCTAACCCGTGACTCAAAGGTTTTGTTCAAACATGGAATAAAATCCAAAATACATATAAATTGACTCTATTGAAAAATTGTCCTTACAAGCTTCTCAAATTATACAGAGGCTTCTTGAAGGTCTTGCATTGCTTAAAAACCCACAAGTATGGGAAATTGATCAATTTAATGAAAAAACACACAAAAATAGGCAATAAGGGAAACTTACCAGGACCATGTTATGCATGCTATACTTGAGAAGATATCACCCATAAGGTTCCTGATGGATGACATGTCATTGGGATAGATGGGCCCTAGACAATGATGGAAAATAGAAAGAGGCATTTTACCTCTAAGCAATGATCAGGAGCAAATCGCGTTAACTCATTGTCTTGTGTGTTGGGGGAGGAGCTTTGTATTTCTTATGATTTTGTCATTTTTAACCTCTTTTGCTCCCTCCCTCCCTCTCTATCTCAAATATGAATATCCCCCTCTTTTGTCAAGATACCTTAGGGGTAGTATTGTTGTTTATTTCCAAATTAACTAAAAGATGCTAGATCAACCGATGGTCGATGTCTCATAGACATGTCACCTTGGTTGGGTTGAGTTTGGTTATCTTGTGGTAATTGACTTCTTTTTCATCGCACGGGCGACTTGATGTAGATGGTTGATATATTTCAAAGGATAATAGGGGCATTAAGTCCCCCCTTCCTGATTTTCCTAATAATATGCTCACCTAGAAGCCTCGGAGTTACTTGAAATTACTTGGGTGGATAAGTCACTTACACCCTCTTATTGACCTCTGGAATCTTCTTCTACAAAATGGATAGATGTGGGAATGTTGGAATCATTGACTACCAATATATTGACGGAATTCATGAGAAGTACATGAGCAACCTTCTAAGAGTATTTGACATCTGATTGGGTTCTTCTGCTCCAAAATTTCTTCAAGTTGGTCAAATTAACTTCATAATCTTTGGGCATATTTCAACTATGAGGATCCACAAAATTTAGGTTGATTAGTAATCATTCATTGATATCAATAAAAACAAAGAAAAACTCTTTTGGTCAAAGGCACTACCATGTCTACTTATCGAGATAGGCACAATTTGACCTTTGTAGTTCAATTTCTCACCATAAATAGCTCCATAAAAGACTAGAAAAATATTTGTCCATATCTTTGTGGAACTTAGGAAGCCATTCCATAAGATAGTGAGATTTGTCTCAGGCCTTCAAATCTTATATGTTAAAACCAATATTGGACTTAAGGTCATATAAATTTCAGATTTCATCAAGGCCAAGATTTTCCCCACAACTCTTATTAATTACAACTATCCTCCGAATGATATGGGAAGAAATTATTCCATACCAATGGACTGCTTCCACCAGCAATAAATGGAAGAGGAAATAAACTCCCCCATCCATTATGTAGACAGTATACATAGTGATATGACTTGGGTTTAGGTCCTGGAGATGGATCTATACGATAACTCATTGAACCATTTTTGCACTACATCCCCAAGCTTGAAGGAAAAAATTGGCAAATCAAAGCCTCACTGTTATTTTAAAGTGTCATGGATTGGCGGTACTGGTGAACATAGTCGATGCATTTTAGTAGTTCCAAAGTCCTCCATTGACCGAGTGAATGGTGACTTCATTTGGTGGATGAGGGCCCTTATGTCCATATCTCCCTCCGTATGAGATTACGGAGGTCTTCCTTGCCATGGAGATTGCTGAGAGGATCTCTCATTTCTCGTGGTCTCCTTTAGTAGGAGTGACATGGGTCGCTCCACGAACTCCTTCCTCGACTTTGAGTTTTACTCACCTGAGTAATAGGGGTGCGAGCGACCTTCTAGAACTTACATGTGTCTCTCTGGATCTCGTGTTCCATCCTATCCAAATGGCATTAGAGATGAGCATTTGTTTCCTGCTAGTGGTGTGAGGATGCCTCTTGTTGGCGAAGACGATGCGCCACGTAATCATCTACAAGTTATGATATTTGATTAGATTATGGTGGCTCGTTGTTTTAAACCATTTTCTCCTCGTATAAATGATAGCGGGAGTAGGGGCAATTGCATATCTGATTGGGTCTGATCACAGATATGATCCAGGGAGGGGTGTACCCATTGTGGTTTTCTTAATGATTACCGCGAGAATGACCACTTTGTGAATGACACATGATCATTGTTGGTTGGTAAGTTTGAAAAAGGAAAATTAGTTTCTAACTGTAACAATTGAAATTACCAATAAGAAAATAGATATATTATATTTTTTGTATTCAACAGGCAAAATATAAATAACAACTTTGTTTATTAATTTATTATTATTTCCTTTTGTTTAATCCAAAATATTATCATATTTTAAAAATTGGGTAAACTTTGATAAGCAAAAACAAAACACAATTATGTTCATAACTTTTAGATACCAACCTCTTCGTTCAATTTAACATATCAATAAAACTATTGATTTAAGTACAATACAAAAATTTCATTGTATGTCATATACTTAATAGTTCACTTAGATTCTACCAATAACATGTCTAGTATACCATATTTCACAGTTAGATTAATCAAAAACTACCAAAATAAAATTGATAGTTACCTTGAAAATCATGAAATCACAATTGAAGATGCTAGTTATTTAAGACCAAAATAAGGAGATCACCAACCATAAATGTATCTACCCTGCCAAAAAATTTATTTGTTATTTATGGTTGGTGATCTCCTTATTTTTGTCTTAAATAACTAGCATCTTCAATTGTGATTTCATGATTTTCAAGGCAGCTATCAATTTTATTTTGGCATTTTTTTATTTATCTAACTGTGAAATATGGTATACTGGACATGTTATTGGTAGAATCTCATTGAACTACTAAGTATACGGCATACAATGAAATTTTTGTATTGTACTTAAATCCATAGTTTTATTGATATGTTAAATTGAACGAAGAGGTTGGTATCTAAAAGTTATTAACATAATTGTGTTTTGATATTGTGTTTTGTTTTTTATTCTCAAAGTGTACCCGATTTTTAAAAAATGATAACATTTTGGATTAAACAAAAGGAAATAATAATAATAATAATAATAATAATAATAATAATAATAATAATAATAATAATAATAATAATAATAATAATAATAATAATAATAATAATAATAATAAATTAGTAATCAAAGTTGTTATTTATATTTTGCCTGTTGAATACAAAAAATATAATATATCTATTTTCTTATTAGTAATTCCAATTGTTACAGTTAGAAATTAATTTTCGAGGGGTGGAGGAAGCTATCTAAATAAATAATGTGTCATTGATGACCTTGTGTAAACCTTATTGCATTATTGATGACCTGCACACTTAAACACGCCTTCAAATGCAAAGAGAATATAACAATATATAAACTGCTTGGGAAAAATACTCCCATTTGTCTAACCATCTCTACCTAAGAAAGGATGTCTACCCCTACGTTAAATATCCCCCACATGAAAAGAGTTAGATACCATTTATTTCCCTTTTTTAGGAATAGACAAATAATAAGGTACATAATAAAACATTTATCCCTAATAAAACCAAATTTCCCTCTAAATGAAGCATGGGAATCATAAAAGAAAAAATAAGTATAAAAATGACAACCAATTCGCCAACACAAGTACAAATAATCCAAAGTACGGACAAATGATATCAACTATGATGCAACCATTTAAGTATAAGATACCAAGATGATCATAAGACAAGCCAATATAAATCAAAGATTAAGCAAATGGAAAACATGGATTAAATGAAAATGCAAAGACTCAAAACACAAAACATACCATATATATAATCACATGTATACTAATAAAGCATAACTATACATATGTATATATTACCACAAAAGACATACACACTTAAGCTTTACACACTCCCATACTACCAATGTCTCTAAATATGGTGGTATAGAGTGAAGGGGCGTGAACTATAAATAAGAAAAAATGACCCAATCATTCAAAAATGTACAAGTAGATCTATTTGAACACAATAATTTATCAACAATTGATTTAGCCTCACATGTCAAGTAAAGAACCCAAAAGGACAAACAAACACAATGCACACTTGCCTAGAAATTTTAATGATTCTCGAATCAATAGTGTCAAAACAATTTAGTTTAACTAGGATTCATTGTTCAAACTCATTGATCTTTAACTAAACACCCTCAAAAAATATGTATCAATTTTTCTCCTCTTTTTCCTTTGAAGATATTTAATTTTTGAAGCATCAATGTAAACAAAATTTAGCCTTGGCATTTTTTCTATTTTTATTCTATCTCAATCTTGTAGGCTTTTGCCAATGGTAGCCTTTCATGCAAAGTAGATTTCATTTTTCTTAGACCTTTTCTCGTGCACACTCATATTTTTCAAAAATATCAAACAAACTCACAGACAATGATTTTTACATGCACAACTCCCCCACGGTAAAAAAAATTTATGTATATTATAAGATTGTTGAGAGAACACCTCAGTTAGCTCATGATACATATGAAGTTAAAATCCAAAAGAGCTCATGCAAAGTGTATACACAGGCATATACAAAGTGAATCTATCATGCAAATCAATTTCAAACTACTTCATGTAAACATAAATAAGAACAATCCAAGCATTGAAAATATAAATCAAATGTCCAAGTCACATGGATACATGGAAGAAATGGAATTCAAACACACTAATATGTCACACAATATGTGTAAAACTGAAATACACAAAAAAAAATGAGTTTTTAAACATTTTTCAAAATAATATCAATTTAAAAAGAACAACTCAAAAGAAAAACATTTTTTTTGTATTTTTCTCATTAAGACCAAAAAAATGAAAAATCAAAATACAAAAGATAAACACGTCATAACACTAGCAATAACATATAGCATAAATCATAGCACTAGTGTATGATAAACATGCAAGTAATCACTCACAAGATGTAGCATGTGATGAATCGTGTGACAGCATGCGACGGTCAACAAGATGTGACACCCCACCTAATTAAATATCGAGTGATCAGTTTTTTATCTTATTAAACAGAATTTTCAATTGGTTCATTCTTAACATCAATGTCAAAAAATTTATTACTTACCAATCACCTACTAGTTAATTGAGCCGGTGCCAAATTTTATATTTTCATTTAACACTTAACACTATAAGGAAAAAAACCTTATCTAAACCATTTATTCATTAATATAGTTCAAACCATCACAAAATATGAATTAATAAATAAATATCTTGTCGAATAAAATATGATCTCAAAATCCAAATCCAAATAACAAGTCCAACAGCTAAATAAATAAAACTCCATACCAGTCGAAATAATAAAATAAATAAGTATTGTAGGGGCAACACGCCCAAAGAGAAATACTGGAATCTTGAATCGTAAACTAGAATGAATCGACTGAGGCATCAACTCCAATCACTTCATGCATCCACACATGTTGCAGCATCGCATCCCTGGAACGGATCTTTAAGCCTGACGTCCTTGTGGCTGGACACCAAAAAATATTTTTAAGAAAAGAAAATATATTTGCAAACGGGTTAGAGCCCAATTATTTAAAAATGTTTAGCAAGTATTTTATTGTAATAAATGAAATGTGTAGTATATAGTGTTCATAATTGATTTTACAGTCGCGCTCTCATGAAGACAGCCTCACCCCTCTTCTACAGTGCACATCTATCGCATCTATTTATCCTATCTAGTCATTACTCGATCCAACTAGATATGGTAGAAACCTACACTAGCCCGATAATCACCCCGTTGTAAGTTAAACACACTTTCATAATTAGTATAATACATATAACCCTCGTCTATATGAATATACTAAATGTCACATTAATACCGTCAATAGATAATCACACGTCATCTATAGATATATACACATATCACTCACTACGCATATATATATATATATACACCACATCCTCATAGCTTGGCCCTATTATATGCATTTCTAGTACATGATATCAGGTGCCAGACACATCTCGTGTCACCTCTGGTCATCGGGTCGGAATCTCACCACCGGTCCCAAATCGTAAACAAATAATGGAGGGGGTTATAAATACATAGGCCTAGAATTTCTATACACCTTCCTTCATGACCTGCGTGGCATCCCCCTCTCATCACGGTAGGATCCACCCGAGCATTATAACCTGGAGAACAATTCACACCCCGTTGGAATCGTCAAGGCGGGACCACTCACTGCGCAATCTCCTGGATAGCATCCTTGAGTAACAAATAAATAAACACAAATTGCATTCAACTCACATGCATACATCTATATATATAATTCACACATTTATTTATATTCCAAGTGTTAATGAGTCTATTCGTAATTTCTAAGTCCCACACTAAATAACTACACCCCTCAATTTATTTTTAACTATAGGATTATACACTTCGCCTCCTATATACTCATATAATTTCCTATTAATCTCACAAAGGTCTCTACAAATTTTAGTTTCAAATTAGGGAAGTTTTGTCACTCACTAAAACTTCAAGGGTATTTTAGACCTATCATATTTTATATTTAAATAATAATACTCCTACAGCAGCATACTACTCTTAGCTAGCTACGTGTGGTCGCGAACGGCACATAAATTTGAGTTCGGGTGACAAAGTTATCCCCATTTTAAGTTTTCTCCAAAAATAATATATGCAATTTCCGCCTTTACTGCCACGCGTCTCACGCAAAAAAAAATGACCCTCAATCGACCGGTCCCTACAGGTTTGCTCAACACGCAACTGCGTGGTGATCTTTTCTTACACCCAAAACTCCTTTTTACATCACTGTTAATCAGTACCCCATTAAACCTCAACGATTCCAATACCTATTGCTTATAACATTTCATAGTTCCTCTAAATTATAATTAATCTACACCATTTAGACAATTAATTTAACATTGTAACCCAATTTCTCGAAAATCATAAATTTCACCATTTATGGGTTTATTCATCGTCTTCAACCTCTGGAACCAAGAAATTCACAAATGTCTAACATATTTCTCTCTCAAAAAATTTCTATATTCCTTCATCATCTTCAACCTCTAGAAACCCAAAAAATTTAACGAATCTCTAACACATTATGTTCCCAAAATTTCTCTATCCACATGGGTTTTAATTTGATTTTGTTTAACGTTTGATTTGCAAAAATTATATTCAAATTCTTCTAATTTCCAGATTTTAACCACAATCTCAATAATCAACACTATTGACTACTAGTCACATAAAGTAAGAAAATACTTGTCTCGATGGAATAAATTCGACAATCAATTCTCAAAATTTGCCCGGGATGTTTTTTTCTTCCCTCTATACTTCTTCTTCTTTATCCATTATCTCCTTTCTCAAACTTTTGTGTTTAGGAATGAATAACGGCAGTCCAACTCTCTTAAAACTAGGCTAGGTTTCCCTAATCCCGAAATTAAGCCTATGGGCCAAATTCAAAAGACTTAAATACTCCCATATAGGCCCGGTTATGTCTAAAAGTCCCTGGGACCCAATTACTACCCCTGGTACACTATTTCGACCTCTCTGGACTCAACCGTGACCTCGAAATTACCATCGGAGTCACTTAATACCATCATCTTATTTCCATCTCAAAATACGGCACGTGTGAAATTAAACTAGACCGAATTAACTTAAATTTTAAAACACCAAATTAAATAAGTCCTCTAAATTCCAAATCACCAATTTTAATTAAATACTAAATCCCAAATCCTCATAAATAGGGGGTATTATATACTCCCCCTTACAAAGGAATTTAATCCTCGAAATTAAGCTAAATCTAGTACTCCAAGCCTCGAATATTTCCCTAATCACATACCCTTAAGAACGTAAATTATATTTTCACCCCTTCTAATAGTGAATTATATTAAAATCAAATTAATTACCCAGGGCTCTCATACAACCTATACCCGTGCTTATCCGCACAAATATTATCCAGCTCCACTAGCCTCAAATTTTAACATAGTTATCATCCCTCAGATATAACTGCATAAACGAACAATAACTAAGGTACTAACTCATGTCCCAAATGACCAAACATCTCCCCACCTCCAACGTTGTGGGTTAAGTTTCATGTGTGGGATGTCTCGTAAAGGGAAATCCAAACAAGGAACCCCCTCTCCCCCGGATACACTACTACCTAACATTGTTGGTCGTTGAGATCCGTTTGGCCCTCAGTCTATAGCACGTACCCTTAAATTCTCATCTCCTGACATAAAAGTATACTCGTCCACTTCCATTTTATAAAAGACAACACACATCACAGTGCTCTTACTATCACAAGTTTCTTAGCGCTTTTAAATTTACGAACTATATCTCCCCACTCGATAATTAGCCAATCTACCCTGAATCACATCAGTAAACGTCCCTACTCACCGGGATAAAATATAAATACAAACATATTCTCATAAGTCCAATATGCAATAAACTATAACATATATATATATATATATATATATATATATATATATACCCTCTTTCAGGTGATACCTGGAAAAAATAAATCATGCCCTCGAACAGCGAACACGAAGTCCTACCATAACAGTCAACTCTATTCTCATAACTCTCGAAAGCATAAAACTAACATGTAATGTAAAATCCTCTTAGTGTACACACCCTCTCTCTCCTAGAAGACACCAAAGAGCCTCGTTACCCCATGGTAATTAATTACATATATACTTAATAAGGCTATTACGGTCAACTCACCCACTAAATCTGACTCACTCGCGAATTCTAGTGATCACAATCTTACTTGCGGCACCCCCATGACACAAAAATCTCCCCCATACTCATAGGATAATAAAGACATTTTACCTCCATACTCTAACTGCTTCGCCTGGTCAATGGGTTCCTGATCGAAGTCCCCTCGTTCGAATTGGCCCATGAATGGTTGTAGTGAGTGTACATTTAGAACGGCATCTGGTAGTTGTCCTCTGCCTCTCTTGGGACAATCTCTCCTCCTATGACCTATCTCTCCCAAATGAAACATTTCCCAGAAAATCCTCCCTGCCCCTGATCATGTCCTGGCTGGCCTCCCATACCATTTCCTTCGCCTTGGTGGCCCTGTGAAACAAAATGATGCTACTGTTGTTGATGAGAACCCTGTTAACCCTGCCCGAACCCAACACCCTCGAATCGATAACCCCCAGACCTAAACCTATTTTCCTGGTTCCCTTGCTGAAGTTCTCGCTCCTGCTATTGTTGCACCCCACTGGAACCATTCCCAACTACCTTTCCATTCTGACTGGACCCACTCACTCTGTTGTTATTCTTCATATGAAAATGTTGATCCTGGCAATGAAGTAGCACTGCATTGACAACCTCCACGTATGTCACTAACACCGGATTACCCAACAAGTGTTTTCGGATTTTCCAACCAAGTCCACCCATGAACTTATGCATCCTCTTATCTTCCATGTTTACTTTATCTATCACGAAATTCGCTAACCGAGTGAACTCTTCTTCATATTCTGCCACGGTCTTATCTCCTTGAGAAACGTTGAGAAACTACTGTCGCATCTCTGTCTAAATGGCAGATGGAAAATACTTGCAGTCAAATCGCACCCATAACTCCACAATGTTCATCATATCTCTCTCCTCTGCGGTGGTCACCGACTCCCACCACTGAAAAGCTGCGCCCTCTAGCTTGAATATCAGCTAAGAATTATTTCTGAGTGCCACTACACTCAGTCATACGCAGGTGGCGTTGCATATCCCTCTTCCACTGACTAGCCACAATCACATATTAATTACACTAAAATTATGGTGGGTGACCCTTATGAAATGCTTCTCTTGCTCTCTGCGAATCAAAAGGCCCCGGGTGGGCCTGAACGTCGGGTGCCACTAACGGTTGTGACTAATTCTGCAAAAAATATTGTATCATTGCGATCGTCGTCGCGTTAACTGCATGTTCCATGATCTCGGCCACCTGTGCAGTCGTCATCATATGGCTGTGGTTGTGGAACCACTGTCTCCTGACGAGCCTCCCTTTCCTTATCTCTCGCTGCTGCTTTAGTCGGTCTACCTCTCTTAGGCGGCATCTGAAATAAGATTTAAAATATGTATAAGTTCACCATCAAATACAAAGTATTCAGCAGAAGATTGTAAATACGCATACGCAATGAGGAATACGACAATCCTACGATAGCTCTCTATATCAAGGAACGCTAAGTTGAAGCGTAATAAGCCGCACAGATCCCAAGGACACTAGAACCTAGATCTGATACCATCTGTGACAACCCGGCCAATTAAATATTGGATGATCAGTCATTTATCTTATTAAACAGGATTTCCATTTGGTCCATTCTTAGCATAATTGTCGAAAATTTTATTACTTACTAATCACCTACTAGTTGATTGAGTCGGTGCCAAATTTTATCTTTTCATTTAACAGTTAACACTATAAGAAAAAAAATTATTTGAACCATTCATGCATTAATATAGTTCAAACCATCATAGAATATGAATTAATAAATAAATATCCTACCGAATAAACTATCAGCTCAAAATCCAAATCCAAATAATAAGTCCAACGGCTAAATAAATAGAGCTCCAAACCAGCCGAAATAATGAAATGAATAAGTACTGTAGGGACAACACGTCCAAAGAGAAATACTGGAATCTTAAATCCTAAACTAGAATGAATCGACTGAGGCGTCAACTCCAATCACTGCATGCATCCACACATGTTGCAGCATTGCATCCCTGGAACGGATCTTTAAGCCTGGCGTCCTTGTGGCTGGACACCTAAAAAGATTTTTAAGAAAATAAAATATTTTTGCAAACGGGTTAGATCCCAGTTATTTAAAAATGTTTATCAAGCATTTTATTGCAATAAATTAAATGCGTAGTATATAGTGTTCATAATTGATTTCATGATCGCGCTATCTTGAAGACAGCCTCACTCCTCTTCTACAGTGCACACCTATCGCATTTATTTATCCAATCTAGTCATTACTCGATCCAACTAGATACAGTAGCTACCTACACTAGCCCAATAACCACCCCGTTGTAAGTTAAACACACTATCATTATTAGTATAATACATATAATCTTCATCTATATGAATATACTAAATGTCACATCAATACTGTCAATAGATAGTCACACATCATCTATAGATATATACACATATCACTCACTACGCATATATATATACACCGCATCCTCATAGCTTGGTCATATTAGATGCATTTCTTGTACATACTATCGGGTGTCAGACACATCTCGTGTCACATCTGGTCACCGGGTCGAAATCTCACCATCGATTCCAAATCCTAAACAAATAATGGATCCAGTTATAAATACATAGGCCTTAGGATTTCTATACACCTTCCTTAAAGACCTGCGTAACATCCCCCTCTCATCACGGTAAGAGCCACCCGAGCACTATAACCTGGAGCACAATCCATACCATGCTAGAATCGCCAGGGTGGGACCGCCCACTGTGCGCAACCTCCTAGATAGCATCCTCGAGTAACAAATAAATAAACACAATTTGCATTCAACTCACATGCATACATCTATATATATAATTCACACATTTATATATATTCCAATTGTTAACGAGTCCATTCGTAATTATTAAGTCCCACACTAAATATCTACACCTCGCGATTTTTTTATAACTATGAGATTATAGACTTCGCCTCCAATATACTTAAATAATCTCATATTAATCTTACAAAGGTCCCTACAAATTTTGGTTTCAAATTGGGGAAGTTTTATCACTCATTACAACTCCAGGGGTATTTTAGACCTTTCACATTTTATATCTAAATAATAATACTCCTAGGGCAGTGTACTGCTCTCAGTTAGCTACACGTGGCCATGAACGGCACGTAAATCCGAGTTCGAGTGGCAAAGTTATCCCCATTTAAAGTTTTCTCCAAAAAAAATATATGCAATGTCCGCCTTTACTGCCACGCGTCTCACGCAAAAAAAATGACCCCCCGTCGACCGGCCCTGGGACCCTGACCGATCGGTCCCTCCAGGTCTGCTCAACATGCAACTACATGGCGGGCTTTTCTTCCACCCAAAACTCCTTTTTCCCATCACTGTTAATCAATACCCCAGTAAACCTCAACGATTCCAATACCTATTATTCATAACATTTCATAGTTCCTCTTAATTATAATTAATCTACACCATTTAAACCATTAATTTAACATTATAACCCAATTTGTAGAATATCATAAATTTCATCATTTATGGGTTTATTCGTCGTCTTCAACCTCTAGAACCCAGAAATTCATAAATCTCTAACATATTTCTCTCTCAAAAATTTTCTATATTCTTTCATCATCTTCAACCTCTGGAAACCCATAAAATTTAACGAATCTCTAACACATTATGTTCTCAAAATTTCTCTATTCACATGGATTTTAATTTGATTTTGTTCAACGTTTAATTAGCAAAATTTATATTCAAAGACTTCTAATTTCCATATTTTAACCATAATCTCAATAATTAACACTATAGACTGCTAGTCATATAAAGCAAGAAAATACTTGCCTCGGTGGAATAAATTCGACGATTTCTTCTCGAAAATTTGCTCGGGATGTTCTTTTCTTCCCTCTATAATTTTTTCTTCCCTCTATAATTTTTTCTTCTTTATCTTTTCTCTCCTCTCTCAATCTTTTGTGTTTAGGAATGAATAACGGCTACCCAACTCTCTTAAACCTAGGTTAAGTTTGTCTAATCCCGAAATTAGGCCTATGGGCTAAATTTAAAAGACTTAAATACCTCCATATAGGCCCGATTATGTCTAAAAGTCCCTGGGACCCAATTACTACCCCCGGTACACTATTTTGACTATTTTGACCTCTCCGGGATCAACCGTGACCTCAAAATTGCCATCCGAGTAACTTAATACCATCATCTTATTTCCACCTAAAAATACGACACGCGTAAAATTAAAATAGACAAAATTAACTTAAATTCTAAATCACTAAATTAAATAAGTCCTCTAAATTCCAAATCACCAATTTTAATTAAATACTAAATCCCAAACCCTCATAAATATGGGGTATTACACAAGATTAACATTAAGTGCCTCCAAATCGAATCTCCTAACCCATATAGGTGTAACGTTACTAACTTGGGTTTGGCGAAACTTGGTGACACTATCCTTAATCTTCCTAAGACCTTTTATAAGATCATAATAGAGACATCTACGGTGAGCTTTCCTACCACAATGTTTCCAAGTGAAGACACGAGGAAAGTTACCTATAGGTTAGCCTTTTCTTACGTCCCTAGCTTTGGTTGGCTCTCTCAAAAGCATAGTCTTGGTTTTAGCAATGAAATTATTTATATCATCGAAGTCAATCCCATAATTATCATCTTTGATTAGGATGGCGCATAACATTTTATCCAACCTCTTCGATCTAAAATCTAAATCAAATTTGAAAATACTCAAGTCTCTCAACTTCTCTTCTAACTTCAGAATCCTAAACTCGAGCAAATGCCTAGACTCTTCAAACTTAAGAAGCACTTTCTTCAAAACCTCCATCAAACCACGAAGTCTATCTCTCTCGCCCTCAATGTACTTGAGCTTCTCTTTAAGAGTCCTCTCACGTGCCTTAAGATCCTCAATCAGTTTAGCATTATCATCACTTATGGCACGTTCCTTTACCTTAGCTTCTAAAAGCAAGTTGGCCTTTTTCAACTTCATCGACTCTGCATATAACTCTTAAAAGTACACACATAGCTCACTATCCTCCTCGTCTTCTTCTTCTTCATTTGCTCATCTCCTCACTATTTTGGGAACCTAAAGATCGAACCTCAGAACCGTCATGCACATGATCATCTTCATCGGGGAAGACACTTCATTTAAGCCCAAATAACTGGATATGAACGTGTTGTAATTACAATCAGTGGAGGAATTAACTTCCTCTTCCGACCCACTATCACTAAGGGTGATATTGTATCCTACGATTTCTTGCCCTCCTTCCTTAGTCTAGTGGGACACTCACGAGAATAATGCATTAAACCTTAGCATTCAAAACACTTGTCCCGGTCATCCACCTTCTTAAGACCATACCTATTCTTCCTATCACAGTTAGGTTTCTTTTCATATCTCTTCTCATCTCTAAGTTTAAGAAATGTCTTTAACTTCCTTGCAAACCCAGATATCTCTTCAGCTTCAATCCCACCGTCACTATTAGAATCCGATACATCCTCTTTTCAGGCTTTTATGGTAACACCTTTATCTTTTTGGGGGGGACACGTGTTCATTTCATAGGTTTGAAGGTCACCTGCAAGTTCTTGGACTCTCATAGCGTCGATACCACTTAGGGAATCTAGGATCGTGACGTTGGCATTAAATCTTCCAAGCAACGGCCTTAAGATTTTTTGCACCACTCTAGACTCGTGGATCGACTCACCTAAGTTAAACGAGGAGTTGACAATATCTGACAACTTGGCATAAAACTCATCAAAAGACTCATTCTTTAACATATTAATCATCTCAAACTTAGTCGTCAAATTTTGTAACTTGGCATTCAAAACACTTGTTCTTATCATCCACCTTCTTAGAACCATCCCTATTATTCCTATCACAATCATTAAAGTTATTAGGTTTCTTTTAAAAACTCTTTTCAAAGCTCTTCTCATCTCTAAGATTAAGAAAGGTCTTTAACTTCCTAATAAACCCAGATATCTCTTCAGCATCAAGCTCAACGTCACTATCAGAATCTGACATATCCTCTTTTCGAGCTTTCATGGCAACATCCTTCTTTTTCTTTGGAGGCAACATGTTCATCTCATAGGTTTGAAGGTCACATATAAGTTCTTGGACTCTCATAGCGTCGACGCGACTTAGGGAATCTAGGATCGTGACTTTGGAATTAAATTTTCCAAGCAACGACCTTAAGATTTTTTACACCACTCTAGACTCGGGGATCAACTCACCTAAGTTAAACGAGGAGTTGACAATATCCGACAAGTTGGCATAGAACTCATCAAAAGACTCATTCTTTAACATCTTAATTGTCTCAAAATTAGCCGTCAAATTTTCTAACTTTAAAACCATAACAGTATATGTTCCATCGTGTGTGGATAGCAAAATTTCCCAAGCATCCTTCGCGCTCTCGTAAGTCATAATGCCTCTAAAATCTTCAACGTTCACAGTGTAGAAAATAGCATTCACACCTTGGAATTAAAATTCGATGCATTCTTTTCAGTCATTGTCCAGGAGCATACGCTTTAGGGGAACCACCTTCAGTGGGAGGAGTCCACCCATACTCAATCGAGTTCCAAACTTTCTCATCTATCAATTTTAGGAAAAATCGCATCTGAGCCTTCCAATAGGATTAGTTTTACCCACCAAACGATGGAGGTCAGCTAACGGAACTACCTTCTCGATTAAAATCCATATAAATCATAAACAAGCACAAAATTGGGATCTAACACACCAAACTAGCGTAACCCTCTCGGACACCCATTTGAGAAAGCTAATGCGCCCTAGGGTTTGTATAAAAACACCACCAATTTTTAATTTTCATATTTTTTTTAATAAACTTTGCAAGGAAACAAAATCAAAATTTTGTGTTAAACAGTTTTATCAATTTTAGTCTTGACCTAAGCATGCATCTAGGTGAGTACAAGCAAGAATAAAATAATCAAACCACACAGCGATGTACGAGGAAAATTCACAACGAAAAAGACCTCGAACTGCCCAACCACACAAGTCCACTACGATATAGGCAGTTTCCAAGAACAATTTAGACTTACTCACAGACTCTACGCCTTCAAGACTTGATGCACTTCCTTGTTCCCTACAACCTTCTTCACAGTCATTGTTAGACGTAATCTAACAGTCACACAATACAGGTGCATTCCCATATTTCGGTATCCCATTGATCTTACTTGTCTCGTGACTAGTCCAGCCGTCGCTCAACACAAACATGGTCTCAACCATCCGAAACTCTCACATTATGAAGAGCAAACAAGTATGGCGCAATACAAAAGAAATCTCAAACAGGCATATAGATGTAGGATTCTTGGATCTCAAACTTAGGCATAAACTAGGGTTTGGGATGCACAAGATATAACTTGGAAAAATATTTTTGCAAAAGACCTCATTAAAAACTGATGCCAAACCTGAGTATTTATAGAAAACACAAATTTTGAGGCGACACGTTTTTAAGGCAATTCTTTCTAACGAGAATCAAGGTTTGTTCAAATGAAACTAGCATTCTCGTTCGAATGAAATGTTATTCTCGTTTGAATGATGATCGAATGAGCTTTGAATGATATTTTTCTATAAACACTCAAATGTCGTTTGAAGTTCGCTTGAACCTCGTTTGAACGATATGCCTAAACTCATTTGAATGAATAAAGAACCTCATTCGAATGAAATATGAATATCATTTGAATAGCAGAGGAAATTCGTTCGAACAAAATAAACTCAGAAAATATTTTTTCCTTTTAAATCTATTTTACGAAAAGGCCTCATACAAATTTATAAAACGATACCCAAACTAAATTCAGGGATCGAACACAAATATGTTAAAGATAAAAACTCGACACGTAATCCAATGAATCCTCGATGTCACTTTAGCTTTGTCACATGGTCTTCAATTACACGTCATAGGCTTGAAGGACACACAACTCAAGTCCTAACCTATAACTCAAATAAGTTTTGTCCAAACACGAAATTAAACCAATATATATAAATTGACTCGATTCGAAAATTTGTCCTTACACTTTTTATTGTAACTTGATGTTCAAATCAATACCTTCTATGTTTAGGTGTAAAAATGATTCTGAATTGTTTGTGTTCATATAGCATTGGCATTTGAAATCTTTATCTTTATAATTTGCCATAAATTTAATTATTTTCTTATTTTTCATTCCATTTGTATGTTAAATTTGTTAATTGAATATGGGTTTGAATAATAAGAGATATTTTTTGGGTCGATTACTGTATAGTCCCCAACATAAATACATATTTTGTAAAAAAGACCCATGTTTTTAGTTTAACCCATTTAGTCCCTCAAACACCCATTTACCCAATATTCTCTTATTTTTAAAGTTTCGCGCTAGCGGCACCCCCTCTCCATCTCCCCCCACCCCCACTACCGGAGCTCCAGATGTTACCCAATATTCTCTTATGTTTACGAGTCCACACTAGCGGCACCCCCTCCACCTCCCCCATGCCCCCCTAACCCCCCAACCCCACCTACCCACTGCTGGAGCTCCGCAGCCCTCGTCGAAGCTCTGATGACCCCCATCGAACTCTAACGACCCCTATCGGAGCTATGGCAGTCTCGTCGGATCTCCGGTGCTGATCGTCGGATCCGGCGATGGGCTGCCGGAGCTCCGACGATGGGGAGGTGGGGTGGAGGGAGGTGGGTAAATGAATTTGTGCGCGTCCTTGTTTTGAGTATTTTTATATGATGAGGGATTTTTTGGAACAAAATAAAAGGTTTAGACTAATCATATATTAATATTTGTTTAAGGCACTAAATGGATTAAAGCCTTATATTTTTTAGGGTCCCTTAGGTGATTAGGGTTTTTATTTGGGGAAGATGATCAAATGTGAAGGTATTTTTTCGTCAAAAAATGGTATGAAAATTAAGTTTAATTTTCAAATAAGATTTTTTTTTTTAATGAAAGAATGACGGTGCTACAAAGTTATGGCAAGTCGAATGGATCAACAAACTTGGTGGTTTGTCTAATAACAAATTACAATGTTGAAGTTAAGTAAAAAAAATCCCTACTTTTATTTTAAATAAATAAATAAATATATATATATATATATATATATATATATATATATATATATGTGTGTGTGTGTGTGTGTGTGTGAATGGGTAATGTCATATGAGGGGTGTTTAGTGTGCGGTTCTATGTGTTATAGAACAATGTGTGATAATATAACTATTTGTATTTTCATCAAATTACAAACTTAACCATATGAACACCCACTATGTGATAATATAACTATTTTAAATAACTGTAGAACAATATGTGTGATAATATAACACCACCAATGAACACCCACTATGTGATTCAATTGAATACAAACAATAACAACTAATTACATCAGCTACAAATCGAAATGGGTTTGGGGTTTCTCACCTTTTAATTTGTTGAAATGGGTTTTTCATCAACTACAAATCGAAATGGATTTTCTATTGTCGAGATGGATTTGGGGTTTCTCACATTTTAATTTGTTTCAACCGAAAATGTGCATTCAGATATTTAAGTAAGGGTATAACCGGTAATGAACATAGGGATTAACAACTAAGTGGACAGAAAGTTAAAAATGGGGATCGAACTTAAAAAAAATCAATTCTCGAAAGTTTGACTCATTATAGGAAATTAAATAGGAAGGCAAACCTTAAATGACCCTTCATTATATTACTCTCACCTTGTAATATAACTCTGCTGATTTAAGGAATTTTGTAGTAAAGCGATATCCCATTGTTATACTAAGCACCATATCCCACAATATGTCAAAGGGGAGGGGTTGCAGCCTAAACCCCCAAAAATTGCATACAGCCCCTGGTAAAAAATAATTCTGATGGTGTCATTGGTAGTCACATTTCAAAAAAAGAAATGCATCGAATCTAAGTCAAAAATATAATTATAAACTAACCCAATGGGGCCTTAAAATTACAACAGCCCTGTGGGATTTCTGTGATGAGTATGTGAGCATAGGCCTGAATCATTTTTCCTTTGTTTTTTCATTTGGGGGGTGAACAGGAGTGAATCTTACTTCATCGTAATGTTGTTCGTTTCTTATTTTCCTTTTATAGTGCACCTGTGTTGCTTTCCATGTGTTTGACCCTTAAACGCTCGCAGCACAAACTCCCACATAATTTTTCTAACTTGTCGCGTTTTTCGGTTCAAGAAAACCTCATCTTCTTACTAGTAACTTTGACTAGGCAGCCCACCTCTATCAACCTTCCGTTGACTTATTGTCATATGCTATTTGCTACTTCAAAGTATTTTAGATTTTTGTAGAAACAAATCCTATAATGAAGACGGTATACTATTATAACAATAATCAATATTATCTTTCAATACGGCTAATCATTCTCAGATGGACGAAGGCCACCTTTTCCTTTACACCAATCCAATATTGCAAGAACGTATGCACCTTATACATATAAGATAGATAGGGGTGTCAATTTTTGACACAACACGATAATTCGATACAAATTCGACACGAAGTTAGCTGGTTAGGATTGATGATTTTTTTACACGAACCTGAATATGACACGACCCGTCAACACGAATAATAAACGGGTTGGATTAGTGGCAAACGCGTATAACTCGGAAATGACACGAATTGATCCGTTTAACTCGTATTTTATGAAGAATATATTAGATAATTTATATATCTTGATAGGCATTCTATAAAATTCATGGGAGAATCGGATGATAAATTATTTATGTGTTGCAAGAAGTTGAAATTAAGTAAATTTAAGTTATTGTAGGGCTATGATTGGTTAAGAAAGAAGAAAAAAATTATTTTATATTTTACTTAATGGGTTATGCGGATCAACCCGAACACGACACGATAATAAATAGGTCGGATTAGTGTTTGCTCATCTGACACTATTAGTTAAATGGGTCGAGTTAGAGTTGACTAATACTTAACACGAACCCGACATGACATGACACGACACGACGCACACGAATTGCCACCCCTAAAGATAGATATACCCATACGTGTCAATGTTCAATTTACACCCTGTATTTCAATAATTTTTTCCCAAATATATATATATATATATCCAAACATTGAATAATACCTCTTATTTTGAATAATACCTCTCATTTCGTTTGTCATACACAACAAAAGGTACTAAATTTCAGATATTACTCCAGATTTGATCATTGTGATTAATGTTTTCTAAGTTTTATAACGCCAAAGGTGGCACAACATATCAAAATGAGACTTCTCTGAATCTTTGATTATTCAATTTTTGATACAGATTATTAACGTAGAGTAATTCCACACAATTTATAGACATAATTTTGCGTTGGCCAGTCAAACTTTGTTAGTCATGAGTCCCTCAAATTTGGTTAAAACACCCCAAACAATCTTTATACTCCGGAGATACATGTGGTAAACCCCCTGATATACCCCCACTTAAACCCTGCTGTGCACCTTCGCGACCACTTCATCTCAACGAACTAAGCCACTGGACCAAAATCAAACCTTGCTAGCCGCTAACCTCCGTTTCTCAAAAAACCCAAGTTTGTAATGAATCTCCGCAAGGATCGAATGCCGTCAATTCAAGAGAGCACCGGGGAGATGGCCCAGGGCCTGGATTTTCAAGCCAAAATC
Organism: Sambucus nigra; assembly: GCA_949130495.1. Lineage (NCBI taxonomy): Eukaryota > Viridiplantae > Streptophyta > Magnoliopsida > Dipsacales > Adoxaceae > Sambucus > Sambucus nigra. The sequence goes on from OX422213.1 coordinate 314,483,527, forward strand.
CACAGGGTTGAGTATAACAGACTAGCCGTGTCTCTTTTTGTATATATGTTGTCTAGCGACTATGTGCATTTTATATGGGGGAAAATACATTTACAAATTCTATTTTAAAAACAATACTCACTAATGCGAATATCTATTCATTACAGAGTGTTTGATAGGGCACATTTGTAGTGCCAAATGTGATAAATTAGGTTTTTTCCACCATTTTATGTGTTTAATAGCCTTTATTTTTTATGGTAAATTTTGCATGGATACAATATCCACGCACATATTTTTTCATCTTTTTGGCAAATTTGTGATCAAATTTTGTTTGCCTTTACAAAATGGCAATGTTTTCCCATAGATTTGAAACCCTATGAAAATTGTTTTTCTTGATTATTACTTTTTTTTATTTTGTTAAAACAAAAATTAATGTTTTTTTATTTTCATTATAACTTTTTTGGGAGGGGGGGGGGGGGGGGGCTAAAAATCTGTTTTTTTAAAAAAAAAAAAAAACTGTTTTTTGTGTTAAAACAATTTTTCTAAAAAAAATAGTTCTTTAATAAAAACTATTTTTCGGTAAAAAAACTTTTTTATTTTTGCCAAAACTGTTTTTTTATTGTTAAAATTTGTTTTTCATTAAAAATTTGTTTTTCATTAAAAACTTTTTTTAAAATGTTTTTATTTTTCATTATAACTGTTTTTCATAAAACAGTTTTTTGGGGGGCTAAAAATCTGTTTTTTTTTTAAAAAAATGTTTTTTGTGTTAAAACAATTTTTCTAAAAAAAAATAGTTCTTTAATAAAAACTATTTTTCGGTAAAAAAACGTTTTTATTTTTGCCAAAGTTTTTTTATTGTTAAAATTTGTTTTTCATTAAAAACTTTTTTTTAAATGTTTTTATTTTTCATTATAACTGTTTTACTTTTTTTCACTAAAAAACATTTTTCGTTAAAAAACTGTTTTATTTTTGTCAAAACTCTTTTTTATTGTTAAAATTTGTTTTTCATTAAAAATAATTGTTAAATTGCTTTTTCCATTAAAATTGCTTCACTTTTGGACTAGAAATTATTTTTTGGGGTTTTTTACTTTAATAATACATTACTATCTTTGATTTTAGACTTTAATATAACTTTATCAGTTTAGACTTTAGCACATTTTTCGTCGCTAAATGATGCTTTTCGTTGCTAAAAGTGATCTTTGGTAACATTTAGCAACGAAAAGCATCATTTTAGCGACGAAAAATGTATTAAAGTCTAATAAACTGATAAAGTTATAAAAGTCGAAAAAATCCCTTTTTTTTTGTGTTGAAATTGTATGCTTTTTTAAACTATTTTTTTGTGTTATATTGTTTCACTTTTGGGTTAAAAACTATTTTAAATTTTTTTTTTTGTTAGAAACTTTTTTTTTCTTGAAAAAACTGTTTTTTGCCTCGTTATAAACTGTTTTTATTGTTAAAAACTACTTTTTTAAGAACTATTTTTTTTGTTTTAAGTTGTTTTTTGGTTAAAATTATTTTTTTTAAACTATTTTTTTGTTAAAAAAAAATTGTTGTTAAGAATTGTTTTTTTTGTTGTTAAAACCCATTATATATATATATATATATTAGTTTGTTAGTATTTGTTACTTTTACCTTTAATTATGTCAAACATCTTACTTTGATTACCGGAAAAATTGATGTTATCAAATAACTAACTTTTTTGCCATAGGATTTGCCGTAAAAATTTTACCATGCCATGGAAAAATTATCATCATGGCCATTTGTCCAGTTTCCAACCAAAGGGATCCTAACTTCTTTTGAGGTGGAATAAAAACCGATGCTTAGAGCGTTTCCAATAATGATGTGGACCGGAAGAAAATGAACTTATATAATGATGAGTTTAGAAAAAACTCTCCACTGCAACCTCTATAATAAATATGAAAATGAAAATGATGTGGCAACATTGAGTATTCACAGCATGATAACTAACCTCTAGATGTAGAGTATCTTCCCACACCATGAAGTAATGCCATATAAGACCCATAGACAATAAACACAAAGAATACTTCTCCATTGCAACTATAAATGTGTTTCTTTCATTTCGAAGTTTAGGAACAAACATTTGCTTTGGAGTAGAGCCTTTTTTATAATAATAATACTAATAAGATTATTTTTTTTCCCACATAAGATTCATAAGGGTCTTATTACACATTCATATACGAAAAATATAAACTTGCATTAGAGATGCTCTAAAATAGGAGAAATATTATTAAATTCATCATTTATAGATCTTAAATACTGCAGTGTCATTAATTTTCTTGCTATATCAATTTAACAATGTCTATCCACATTTTCATTAAATATATTTTTGAGATCACTACTTATGCATCTTAGATGACACCTCTCTTTATCCAAGTCCAAACGAGTATCAGAGATGCTCTAAGAAGCAGATGACTAGGAGATATATTTGAAGAAACCGGGGGAGAATAATAATATGGAATTGTCCTGTTTAATGGCGATACCCACTTTAGTCTCCATGCTCTCTCTCCCTCTCACACGCACGCGCACACATGCATTGGTACTTTGATCTATTCCATGAGCAACTATAGTGTGCAGTATATGCCGGCCTTCTTTATAGAAAAAAATTAGTTCTCCCTCTGTATGTCTGATATCATGCAATTATTTATTTTTATTTTTTCGTAGGGTGAACAATGCACTACCTAGCATGCAGATACAACCCAAATATAAGCACCAAATTAATTTGCACACTTAAATTCATGCTTCCTGGACTTGATTCAAATATCTGATTAGTAGGGGTGAAAATGAGGCGAGCCAAGCCGAGCTTAAGATTGCTCAAGCTTGGTTTGTAAATGTAAACGAGCCTAAAAGTATGTTCAAGATCGGTTCATTTATCCTACGATCCAAGCTCGAACGAGCTTCTAAGCAAGCGAATACGAGCCGAGCTTGAGTAGTTTGGTTATTTTACACTAGTTTAGTATGGATGTCGATGATCGAGCCGAATCCGAGCCGAGCTCAATAAGACAACGAGCTTAAATTTTTATTCAAGCTTGGCTCATTTATTTTACGAGCTAGTCTCGAACGAGCTTTTTTCCGTACGAACACGATCCGAGCTCGAGTAGCTTGGTTCATTTTACAGCCCTACTGATTAGCATCTGAAGTTTCATATGGCTATTCAATATGCATATCTTTAAGCTCAATACAAAAAAATGAATTCTGAAGACGTGTATCTGCTCCCTATTCAGCTCAAAGGCTGTATTCAACCATATTCTTTTGGAGAAACATTACAGTTAATTACATATGTAATTCAGATTAAACCACCACAGAAGTGAACCAAAACTAAAAAAGGCAGTAGGAAAATAACAATAATATGAGTTATGAAGACACAAGGACATTGTGTGATAGCCTTCCTTCGGACATAAATAGCCGACAAAAAACAATTGATATTCCAGTAACTTGGAACTAACATGCGGGATTTATAGGCGATTTGAACTTACTCAGGTACCAAAACTGGGTGCTGGCGCAGCCACGGGAGGACCGTGTGAATATCTCCACTGCCCACATGCTAAGCATTTCTCCAACTTCACGCTGTTTTCCAGAGTACAAAATTTACATGTCCAGAATTTATACATATCTTCAACATCCTTGGCCTTTTGGGTACTACAGACTTCACATATTGGAGCTAACGGCTGCAACCATAGAACAACATTGACGTGAATTCTTGGAAGATCGGAAATACAAATCAATACCAGATAACAACATCGTAAGTAAGAAAAGAGTAAAGTTAACCACAATGCACTTCTTGAAGAGGTCATTTCCCCAGCAAAAACTTTAGGAGCGCGATAAAAGCAAATTCAAACACAAAAATTATGGTTCAAAGTTTACATTTTTTATGTTTCACAAATTAATAAAATAATAAAAAAATTACTATCATTCAGCATAAAGTTTATTATTGGGAAATGACATCTTCAAAAAGTTGATTCACGAGTTATGGAATTTCATTCAGCTATTTTAATTATAGAATTTGATTCAGTTTGCTGAGTCGTTCGGTTGATAGACTCACATTTGAGAGCTTGAGGAAGAAGTGAAGCTACTAAAGAATCTATCGCATCCAAGCACAGGTGTGGGTATTATAATTTTTTATCTTGTGGAAAGAGTAATGCCATACATTGCAAGTGTTCTTTTAATTTTCAAGGATACACGGAGAAGCTAGAGATGAGGAATCGTGGTATATTGTGGTGGAATTTGATCCGTGTTAATCAATCTTGTCATTGCTAGAAATGTTTGGATGACTAGCTCTCATAAACTCATCCTCTCGTCATTTCACAAGAACGCTTTCTTGCATATATAATTTGGGTGTTAAGATAGTGTACTCTGATCCTGAATATTTTTTCAATTGGCTGATTATGAGATAGTTCATGTCCATGAAATAACCATTATCCAACACCTGCATTAAACTAGTATACCATCTGGGTGCTTGGAATTTGAATTTTTGTACATCTGAATGCTGAGCAGGACATAAGAATGTATTCAAAACAGTTGTTACTAGGCTTGAAAAACCTTCATAAAAATTGTGGAGAAAATTATAAGCAAGACATGAAAATAAAATAAATATATATACAATTAAATTCCAGGCTTCCGGTATACATCATTCTCCCACACTTAGAAGTCATGAAGTCCAACGTCGGCCAACGAGTAAGAATGCAACCCCGAACTTTGCCACAATGAAAATCAACACACCATTACCCCAGGGAGGGCCAACAATGCCAATTACGGTTCGAGCCTCCCATGATGAACACCTTCAAGGCTAGGCGCCTCAACTCGACCTCCGAACGCACCTCATATGTCTCCCATAATGGGTCCACATACCCAAGGTCATTCACAGCCAACTCAAGCAACGCACCAATATCTAAGCGAACATCCGAGGAACTTAACACAATAACATCACCATCATTCTCAAAGAGTGAGAAGAAATATAACTCCACCTGAAAATGTGTATGAGTCGTCCAACACGTTTCCGAAAAGATATTGAAGAAGTATTTGATGCACAACCCAACCTCTTCTTCCCAAACATGGGAAAGAAGTCCTCAAACTCAAAAATCTCCAAATTTCGGAACCGAGTACGAGCAATCAAGTCGCTCCCCTCAAAATAGGGAAGAAATCACAAGGAAATAACTCAAGATCCATATGTTTTATCCTCGAGGAAGTCATCATCATGCATGATACAGTAGCGGGAAACATCGCCGTCCACGAAAACGATGTCGAGCGGAGGGGATATCATGCCTACGAACATATAGTCGAAATATCGAGCCAATCCCTTACGCCCTCAATGATCACACCCCACTTCCATCTCAAGGAACTCCGTGTAGCACTGATTTAGGAGGCGGTGGCGCTCCTCATACTCTCAAATGGAGATAGCACCGAATTGGAGACTCCGAAACTCCCTTTATAGACTCGCCCACACGAGCCCAACGGTTGAATCGAAAAGTTCCTCGATAGCAGCACCGCCTCACCTGCTCATTCGACCAAGCCTCCATATCATCCCATACTCGGTATCACCACCTTCGTCCCACAGCAAATCGGGAGGAGGCTTAGTGTCGACTAGTGAAGTCAGGGTAGAATTGGGGGTTTGGGAAAGTTTAGGAGATAATTTAGAAATGTTGGTAGGTCGAAGGCCCGAAATATAATTTTCAAAAGATGAGGGAGGGCTTGAGTAAATTTTCTGAAAATTTAAGGGGGTGGGGTGTAATGTTTGAAAATTCCAAAGGGTCATTTGGGGGATTTCAGAAAATATGGGGGCTGAAATTTTCACTTTCCGGGCTTAATTTGGAATTCTCATGAAGTTGGCAAGAATTTTGAGGGCAGAAGAGTGATTTTCTTTTAGTATATGTAACGTACAGTGGAGGGTGCATGACTGGGTTTGCCCTTTTATATGGGAAGGGGTTTAAAGAGAGTTGGGCCATTAAAATGGGTTAAGGAAGGTTAAATTGTGGGCTGGCCAGCTGAGTAAGACCCGCTTAACAACCACAAGGTTAAGTCCATATGTATGGGGGGAATTCAGGCCCAAAAGAAGTGTCTTACCCGTTTTTTCCCTAGAGGCTCCAGCACGGGAGAGTATGACTGGTCCAGTCACCTTCGGCTGAGGTTGAGGAACTTCGTTGGTGGCCTGCAAAGTATAACAGAGGGCCAGGACAATTTCTGCCTTCGCGAATCTCGGGTTTCGACCATCTTCCTCGCTGTTTCGACTCAAAAACAAAGGGATCCGGTGATAGATGGTTTGTCAGGGATGCAGAAGCCCATATCGTGGTGGCCAAAGGTCGGCGGTGTTCACTGGAGAGCGACAAAGTTAATAACTCGTCGTGAACAGCAGATTGAAGGGGCCTTGCATCAGATATCAGATTTCCGGAGTTGCATTGGGTTCGCCGTGCACAGACTTCGGGAGCCCTCCACTTATCAGAGAGCAACTTCCAACGCAAGTGGCATATGCCGGTGGTCGAATCGAGGCTCCTTTACTCAAATGGTGTAAGTTGTTCCAGATCTAAGGCTTCCGAAGCCTTTTCGCTGTTTTAAGCCAAAATGTCAGAAACGCACCCCACCCCACCCCACGGTTGATTCAATGGAGGTTGCCTGCCACCAAAAAGGGGTGTGGTTTGTCGGTGAAAGCGGAACAGTAGTGTAGCTAGGGTTTGTGGGGGTGGGGATTCCATATCTAGTGGTATGGGGTGTTTTAAGCGAAGGTGAAGTTTGGAGGAATGGATCGCCAGCTCCTCTGAGCCCTACCTACCCGTAGCTCTATAACGTCGACATAATACCAATTTGATGTCACTGGAGAGTGATGAGTGCATTATTTTGTATTAATTATACCCAAATCTAGGCCTTGTTAGTTCCGTTGCACCATCAATGAAATGTTTTTAGAGCAATTTTTATTATTTTAGAGAAAAATACAAAATTAAGAATAAATGGGATTAATAATGCAATTTTGAGAACTTCACGCTCACATCCTAATCTCTTGTGCAAGTTTGTTTTTGAGTATTAACAGGTTTAAAAAGAAAGCGGTAAAATCCGGACGCAAAATGAGCATGACAAAAAAAAAAAAAAAAAAGAAAAAAAGGTAAAATAAGAAGGAAAAAAATGAGAAATAAAAATAAGAAAATAAATGAAATATGGAAAAAAAATAATAATAATAATAATAATAATAATAATAATAATAATAATAATAATAATAATAATAATAATAATAATAATAATAACACGGCGCCGCTGCCAGGGATTCGGTTGATTTTTAAAAAATATTGATTTTCGGACTAGTTTTTTTTGTTTTTGTTTTTGTTTTTTTTCTAAATTCAAAAAATCCGAAAAAATCAATATTCCAGCAGCTATTTTTTTATTTTCAGAATTTTAAAAAAAAACATTTAAAGTCTTTTATGAATAACTAGTTGACTTTAACACTAATTTTGTCATAAAAGTACTCAAAAATTCAACTTCAAATATTCCAGCAGCTATTTTTTTTAATTTCAGAATTAAAAAAAAAAACAGATTTAAAGTATTTTTGTGATTAAATAGTTGTTTTTGACACTAGTTAGTCACAAAAGAACTATAAATTTTGAAAAACTCCAAGACAAACATTTTTTTACTTTTTTTTTTGGAAACTCTGAGATTTCTTACATTCTAAAAATAAAATTATATATATATATAGAGAGAGAGAGACAGAGAGAGACAGAGAGAGAGAGAGAGAGAGACAGAGAGAGAGAGAGAGTCCGGCTCTCACACGGACCTAGTTTACGGACCTACTACCGTCCAAGAATTAACTAGGGACCACTTTGTCTTTTTAGGACCACCTTTTGGGACCTCAATGTCTTTTATATTCTTGTCTTCTTCTAAGTTTTAGGGAATAGAAATTTTTACCCCAATAACTTCTAGCGTCTTTAAGCTTTATCTAATTAATTTGGGAGTCTAAGAGAAGTTTCAGAACTGCTACTTCTCCGACTTCTTCCGTCACTATCGTACTGAAATTTAGAATAGTGGGGATTATCTATGTAAATATTTTCCTGAGGGAGTCTGGAAATTGCAAGAGGTTTTGATGGAAAATATTCTAGTCTTAAATACCTTATAAGGTATTGCGGTTTTATTAGTCTAGTTTCTTTATATATCTGATTAACAATGTCAATTATATCATCTTCTATAAACTTGTCTAAATCGTTATCTCCGTAAGATGACAAAAATCTTCGATATGTTTTAGAGGCAGTTGTTTTTACGTTTTTAAGGAGAGGGCGGATTCCTCCGGCTCTAATTAAAATAGCTTTTGTTTCAACTAACCTTTTACGTCTAATATATTTTAATACGTCTATACTATCTTCAAGTATTCTAGTGTATTCTTGATATTTTTCCGGTCTTGAAAGTTCTTCAGCGAATTCTTCCGTTCTTATCTTTTGTCTAAAGAGATCTCGGATTCATATTCTAATTATTTCTATTCTAGGTACTTCACATACTAACCACTCAATAACCTAGTCTATATATTTGAAAGTACCACCTGCGTATGTTAAAGCAGTTTCTATAAGTTCTTTATCTTTAGGGTCTGTAAGAGTCCAATCTTGAATTTCTCTAGTTAAATCTAAATTTGTTTGATTAACAAATGCTAAAAAGCCTGTAGTGATTTGTAGGCTCATACAAGTTTCTTTTAAAACAATAATATGTAAAATAGTTAAGGGTTTGGTTCGAGTTATACCTTCCTTCTGATCTGCAATATCTTTATCTTCCTTCTTCTCTTCAGCTTTGTTACTATTCTTCTCCGGTCTCGGCCTCCTACAACTCTCTTTATGTGTCGCACCTCAATCCACTATTTTGACGTTGTACCCGTTTCCTGCATGTACACCTTCACGCCTAACGCCCACCTGGCTAACGGCTCACGGCAAATCGGCACTTGACGACGGTTCAATAGTATAACACCTTGTGTGCTATACACCAGAGGTTCCACACAATAGTACTCTATGAACAGAAAGTTGGAGACAATTTGAAAAATAATAACAACTCAGCATAAGAGATTTCTGAAAAAGAAAATACTTTTATTGCATTGCATTAATAATTACAACTCTCATAATTCCCCTAACTATATGGGAATTACTCACTCCTATACATATTATTCTCTACAAGCATACACACTCTTTCTAACTTCTAAACTTCGATATCTTACACACACCCATGACTGTCCCTTTTATAGCACAAGGGAGCTTACAGGATGACTGGAAACCGGAGGCTAAAAGCTAACCGGTTGAAAGCATACAATTATTAAAGCACAATACAATAATTAAACGTCTACAACTTAAGCATCTTTTGGTCTTCACGTTTTTGCTTTTTTCAAAAGCAGTCTTGGCGTCTTGTAATAATTGTGGACCAAACGTCTTTGTGGTTGTCTCTTTCTTCTTTATGGAAAGAAGTTGTTTGGGGGCCATATGAGACAGGTTTGACCTTTTCTTCGTCTTCATTGTGAGGGAATCATCAGTCTAAATAATGGAGCCTTCAGTCTTTAATAATTCGTTGAGTAAGGCGCGTCCCTTCTCTGTTTTATCTTCGTCTTCTTCTGCCTTATCTTTATCTTCGTTTGGTAAAGTATTATTGTTGAAAAATTCATCAATGAGACCTACCACTCTAAGGCTGGCTGGCAAGGCGATCTCCACCATTTCTTTAGATTCTTTCTTAAGTCTTGAACTAAATGGCTCATCAACTTGGATAATGAGGTCTTCTTTATGGTATGCAGTATACCATCTGTCTTCACCTGTTAACAGTTCCAAGATTTCTATCGTCTCCATCGCTTGGGCAATCTGGAATTTGGACTTATTAACAATTAAATCTTTAGTCTCATCTTCAGATAGAATCTCAACGTCTTCAAATATATAATTGGAAAATCTAACAAGTCTAAATCCTTCAACTCTCATTCCTTTACAGGAACTTGGAGCAATCTGATATATACTAGCAAATAGAGGAAGGAAGTCTTCTACCTTCTTAACATACTCATGGACTATTTTTCCAAGAGCAATAGAGTCTTCTATAGTCTCAATTTGGATGAGTCCAATGAACCCATAGTCTGCTAAGGTTATCTGGGCAATCTCTATTTTCCAGAAAGATAGATCTTTGGAACGCCTTTAAAGAAACCTCTCATCATTAAGGCATCTCCATTAGTCGATAATAACATATTGAAATGTTCAATAATGCTATTGGCGTCTTTCTGATAGTTTTCTAATATTGGAAGATTATTATGACTAAAAGGTATAACAATCTTAGTCTTAAAAGTCTTTTTCTGATAACAAAAATTATCAGTGGGTCTAATTTTGGAGGATTCTCCAAGAGTCTGAGCATAAGTCTGAGTCTGCGATCTAGGCATAGCAGTACCACTAAGTTGGGTAACTGCAAGTCTTTGAGTCCTCACGAATCTGGCAATGGTTACCAAATTTTGTTTGAACTCTATCCACAGTCTATTCTTCACGTTCCACCATATAGCGTCTATAAGAGTATTTCATCATCTGAAAATTCTCGTCTAAATTTTATCAAGTCTGGATATCTTTGATCGGGTCTATATTAGGGGAAGTACATCTTCCCAATGAGTCTATTTTGAGAAACAATCTCATGTCTAGATTTTTCAGGAGGAACTAAGATGTCATCAAAGTTCCCTAGGATCAGTCTTTCTTGAGAGTCTTGAATATGAGTATATCTTTGCGTCACACCAGCATTTGGCCTTACGCGTCTAAGATAGACTGCAACGTCTTCTTTGTTCAGTCTATTCGTTCCAAAGGAACTCATGTTGTCTAGGTCTTCTATTTGCAACATAAAACATGATATCATATTAGTGTTAGCAAACATGGGTTCTCTTGATATAATGTCTGGAATGGTATTTTTACTTCCCTTAATATGTATAACAGAGAAGTCATAACCATTAAGCAAATTGTTGCCATCTAATGAGTCTATTAGTTCTTGAGATTGATCGAGGATATGTGGACCCATTGTGGGAGGCGTTTGTGGCGATTTGGATGGTCTAGTTGGAGCAATTAACCTCACGAGTGCTCATGTTGGGAGACTCGGACCATATTTGGCACCATTGGCCCTCCCCGAGGCGGCGGTATTTTGGTTTTCATCATAGCAAATTTCGAGGCCGCGTTCTTTCTTAGCGACCATAGTTGGACTTTATGACTCCTCGGGCCTTTTTGCTAGCCAATATGTGGGTCGTTTTTTATGACGACTTCTCTCTCAAGTGGGGGAGTCCATTGATGGTTGTTTTGATCCCGTGCCGCTGACCTCCAACGCTCGGGATGAACTTCTTCAAGTGGGGAAGAATGATGTACGTGGAGCTCACGAGAAGCATTTGTATTCTGTCTTTTATTATTTTTCAGGTTTTAGTTGTAGTTATTAGGTTTAGTGTGGGTCATTTTAGGTATTATATAAGAAATAGAGTAAATTACCTTTTGTCTCTAAACTATCACAAAAGTTTTTAAATGGTCCCCAATCTTTTATTTATCTAATATTAGTCCCTAAAGTATATTATTTATTTTAAAAAGGGGACTTCGTCCATTAGCGCCGTTAAATGTTGATAGAATTATGTCAAATACCTCTTTTGCCCTTATCCCCTTATTTTATGCCCAATACCTGTAACGCCCTTATCCCCTCAATTTTATACTCTTATGCCCTTATCCCCTTAATTTTATACCTATGATGTAATTCATCTTTATAATTTTGTATAAAATCAAAAAGTTTTATAAAATGAAAAAAAAGTTTATACATTTTTTTATTAACTGTTTTTTATAAAATCAAAATGTTTTTACAAAATAACTGTTTTTACAAAAAGTTTAAAAATAACTGTTTTTACAAATAACTGTTTTAAAAAACTTCTTGCAACTGTTTTTACAAAATAACCGTTTGTACAAAATGTTTAAAAATAATTGTTTTTACAAATAACTGTTTTAAAAAACTTCTTGTAACGGTTTTTATAAAATGTTTTTTTTATAAAAATAACTGTTTTATTTCAAAATATTTTTAAAAATAACTGTTTTTATTAAACATAACTGTTTTAATAACTGTTTTATTAAAAATAATATTTTTAAACATAACTGTTTTAAACATTTTTAAAAATAATTGTTTTAAACATTTTTAAAATCAAAAGGGTTTTACAACTACTTTAAAAATAATTGTTTTAAACATTTTTAAACTTTTTAATAACTGTTTTGAAAAATAAAAAAATCATAATTAAAAATAACGTTATAAAAATTTTTAATTAAAAAATTTTCACAAATAAATATTATTTTTAAATATGTTATAAAAACATTTTCTTAATTAAAAACAAAGTTTTCATAATAGCTGTAAAAACATTTTCTATTTTATGTAAAACTATTAAAAAATATTAAAAATGCTGTTTCTTAATAGCTCTAAAAATATTTAAAAAATAAAACATTTTTTATGTAAAAACATTAAAAAAATGTTGTTTCTTAATAGTTAAAAAAGTGTTTTTAATTAAAAAAATAGATTAGGTTTTTTCATTTATAAAAAGTATCTTATTAATAAATATCTTATATGAATTAAACTTAAAAAAACAAGTGAAAATAGGTCTTTGTAGGCTATACAAATATACGAGCAGGTATTTGCTAACAAAAAAAAGGAAGTAGGAATAGGCTTAACAAAAAAAAAAAGACCAAATGGAATCAAGTCCTGGCTTGCAAAAGCAGGTCTTGGCCATCCCCGCTCTCATTTTCCTTACTAAAAACAAAGTGGGTCTTTGCTTGCAAATAAGTAGCAGGTCCTATGGGGAAGCAAGGCTTTCAAGACATATAACAAGCAGGTCCGAAATAAAAAGGGGTAGCAGGTCTTGGTCCCAATTGCAAGCAGGTCTTGGATGTTCCAATGATAATACGAGGAGCTCGGTCAGGTGGTGAGAGAGGGATGAAGGCTGAGAGATGAGGGGTGAGAGGTTAGAGAGATGAGGGTGAGATGAGGGGTAAAATCGGTATTTGATAAATTTTTGTCAAAGTTTAACGGCGTTTTGGACGGAGTCCTTGATTTGAAACAAGTTAAATAGTTTGGGGACTAACGTGAGACAAATAAAAGTTTGGGACCATTTAAAAACTTTTGTGATAGTTTAAGGACTAAAAATGTAATTTACTCTAAGAAGAAATATTCTACTTCAAGTGATTTCATTAGTGATATCACACATGACATCACATGTGACCTAAGCATTCCTTATTTCCCTCTTTAGTCATGTTGACTTTTCCGATTATCTTGGCTAGCAAGATAATTTAGCATATAAATAAAATCATTAGGCCTCCTTTTGTACTCACTACTTTATTTTGAGAGATATATTGAACCTTTGGCCTCTAAATGTTGTTGTATATTTTTTAGATTAAATCGTGATGTGAATCGAGGGCATAACTGTCCTTTTTCGATATATTTTTGGGTACATTAGTATTTTAAATTCTTGTGTTATTTTACATTATTTTTATTAAAGCATTCTCGCTTGTTTTGTTTTAATATCTAAAGGCTAGGAGTAGTAATGGCATTTTTGTAATTAGTGCCTTAGCTTGAAGCCTACGCTACTCTTCCCTTTAAATACCCATGTAGTCTTCATTTGAAGACATTCCTCCATTTTGAAATATAAGATATCATTTGGTTCTCTCTCTAAAGTTAGGGTTTGGCATTTATTTTAAGTCATTGACGTGTAATAGTTTAGGTCAAATTGGTATCAAAGCGGCTATCGCTCCAACATTGGTGTTTAGTGTATCGGTGTTTATTTTTATTAAATCGTACACTACTCGCAATGGATTCTAAGAAATCCAAACAGCACGAAGAGGCCAACCAAGATTTGAACGATCAATTCGAAGAATGGGCAAAAAAAACAACAAGCCGAGATGGAAGAGTTGAAGCATCAAGTGGCACAACTTCACTCCGCCTTCAAACCACTCACACCTGCTGCCCCAACTCAAAATGAAGCCCAAACCCTAGCCACGACCCTTCCAATCACCACCCGAGGCTACCCCGAACCCAACCCAACCCCCTGCTGTCCAACCACCAAAAAGCCCCAACCGACCCATTAAACCCACCCTCCATCACCGCCGACCTCACCTGCCCTCCCCCGCCCTACTTCAGCCCCTGAACAGCGCCTGTTCCCACCCCTGCTGGCCTCAAGAACTCCCGACGACCCCCCCTTACTACTCCGCCCAGCCTCCGGGGGCCGCCCCTACCCCCAACTCCCTGGAAAACCTCCGTACACCCAAGAAACTTCCCTGAACCACCACCAGCCCACTCGCTACCCTCATCCGCACCCTTTCAACTTCCAAAAACAGCCCCCCGACCCCCCACCAAACCCAGATTACTCCCTATCTTACCCATGCCCAATTCCACCCCCTTTTTTTGGGTCGTCCACCTCCTTTCAACATCCCCTCGACCCACATAGTGAACCCCGCCCATTTTCGGGTCTCGCAGCTACCCTATACTCCCATCCGACCGCTTATTCGCACCCTCCGGCCACACTTCGCCCACCCACAACAGTTAACCCCTCCACTTTTACCCAAAACCCTCACCCCGATTTATATCCCAACCCCCACAGTACATTCACTTATCCAGGAACCCTCAACCACCTAAGGGGGACTCCTAATGACCCCTTACACCCACTTTCACACCATACGCCCTCTCACCACACCCTTTCGACGCTCCGTTCGCATTCCTCGTCCTCCTCCGATTTCGGGGATGGCCACCCCAGTGTTCTAGATTGGATACCACCTCCACCACCTGATGCCCGCCGCCCTATTCCGCTTCGAGACCGACGTTGTTTCCATTGCGGCAAGCTTGAACATTTGATAGGCGCTTGTTCGCACTACCCCCGTATACCTCCGGCACCTCCAGTGCCTCAGCATGAGCAGCCTCTTCGTCCACCGCCTGTCCAGATACTACCCCCCCCCCCCCAGTTGACGTTCCACCTGTAACAGGCGACGTGATGGGACCCGATGCTCATCAAGATGAAGGCCCCTTCTCTATGGCCTTTCAGTTGCTCTCCTGGAGCCTCCACAGCGATGTCCGCATTAATGTGCCCATGTTTGACGGGCAGTTCTCTCCAGATGCCATGGTCGACTGATTAGCTTCGATGGACACTGTTTTTGAGTACAAGCGGGTCCAAGACCGCTCCTGTGTCCTCCTTGCAGTCACCAAACTCCAAGATTTTGCCCGAGTTTGGTGGAACGATCTCTGGTATCGCCGCACGGCGGCCAAACTGCTCCCTATCCAGACTTGGCCGGAGTTGCGAGCTTCTCTTCGGGCGTCCTTCCCTCCACCTACCTACGAGCGCGACCTCTTTGCTCGCGTTCAATCTCTCAGACAAGACACTTTATCAGTCGTGGAGTACACAGAGCAGTTTCAGCTTTCTATGCACCAGGGCGCGCCTACTCGAGACAGAGGATCAGCGGATCAGCCGCTACATATTGGGTTTTCAGCCACATATGCAACGCGAGCTGGGTCTGAGAGAGATACCGACCTTCTTGAAGGCGGTCGAGTACGCGACTAAAGTCGAGATTTACCACAGCGCCCACAGCTCTCTCGACCTCTTGGACTCTGCCTACCCCGACTTCGGCCTCAGCTCCTCCGACGGCTCCAGCTCCTACTCCCACCACTCCCGCTACCCCTCCCCCAGACCCCCTGCCTTCTGGTGCTTTAACTGCGACAATGTTGGGCACCGAGCTTCTGATTGCTCTCTCCCGCGACACCGAGCATTATTGGCGATGGACCATCCACCAGACTATTTGGACGCGGACGCGGCCGAGGAGCTTCCACAACACCCCCTTATTACAATTTTGGAGGGTGATTCAGTTGATCTTCCCCTTTAGTTCGAGGACGAACTATTTTTCAAGAAGGGGAGATTGATGTGAATCGAGGGCATAACTGTCCTTTTTTGATATATTTTTGGGTACATTAGTATTTAAATTTCTTTTGTTATTTTTCATTGTTTTATTAAAGCATTCTCGCTTGTTTTGTTTTAGTATCTAAAGGCTAGGAGTAGTAATGGCATTTTTGTAATTAGTGCCTTAGCTTGGAGCCTAAGTTACTCTTCCCTTTAAATACCCATGTAGTCTTCATTTGAAGACATTTCTTCATTTTGAAATATAAGATATCATTTGGTTCTCTCTCTAAAGTTAGGGTTTGGTATTTCTTTTAAAAGCCATTAATGTGTAGTTTACGTCAATCGCTTTCGGTCCCCAACTACACATCACAAAGATTGTGGCAATTGGAAAAACGGACCAAAACAAAAAAGGTTGCGGGCGTAAACTTTGATTCTTGATGAATTGCTTGTTATAGTTTAATACACCAACAAAAATCGAGTCATGTAACATTGAGAAGGAAAACTGAAAATATGTGCAATTTGGGATCATTTTCGTGTTTCACAAACTAAAAAATTTGTTTATATTGCTGCCTCTTATTCATTTAATTTACCAAAGCACAACTATCCACCACTCTTCTCAAAGTTTTAATGTCCAGCCAAGCATATCTCATGATCTGCTTATAAGTAAAGAAACAAATCAAATAAATGAATAAATACAAAAGAAGAAAATCCAACATGATAGTTCTTACAAATTACAAGTAACGACTGAGCTATTTGACCAATGTGGAAGCCAGTAAGAAATTAATACTCCGTAATATAAAATAACATTATATATCACTCTAGAATCTAACCGCATCAATGCTCACGCACTTCAATGAAAATGTGATGATAGACTAATTCCAAGTTATAGCAAAAAGAAAAATAAGACGGTTGAATATATTCAAAATCTTGTAACTAGAACACTTACAGGGTTTAACAAAGTGCAAGTTGCACACTCCCACATTGAGGATTCCTCGGTATTATGTACTGTGTGCTGATTACACAAAAATGAAATCGCAGCATCAGTAGATAAATCTACAAAACTAGACTTTGGATGACCAGATAATGACGGGGGTAACGGCTTCTTGTCTGTTTGGCGACTTCTCTTTTGAGATATTGCATCGTGATCAAGCTTAGACCCAGAAGTTGAAGTGCCCGCACTTAAGTCCACAAAACTGGATACTATACTACTGTTTGATTCGCGCATTCTTTTCTGAGATATTGCGTCTGAAGCATGTGCATCCTTAACACTACGAGAACTTGGGTATTCAATACTTTTAAGCACATTCAGATCAGTACTACCTTCTCCTTCCTCTGCTTCACAAGACTCAGAGCCACACCAAATATCATCCTGCAATCTCCTTTCTGCCGCCATTGCTGCTGCTTGAATTGGACTAAGTGCAGCCATAATAGAGTTATCACCGCCAAGGCGCTTAGGTCCAGAGGATAGAAGAGATCCCAGACGTGCTCTCTTCTCTGCAGCAGAAAGAGCAGTCTGGCGGAGAGATGAAAGAGGGGGTTGACGGGAGAAACCACCTACACGTCTCCCTGGAAGATCGAACCCTTCCCCAGTGCCCGTTATTCCCTTGGTCATTAGCTCCTCACATTCCTGTAGAGGTTATAAAAATTACAAAATGAAAGAAAGAAACCAAATCATTTGTGTCTGCAGTACACTAACAAATCATTAGCACGCCATTCTATAAAGTTTGCAAATAACTTCTACCATGTTATTACTAAAAAAGGAGAGAAGATCTAAAATGATAAAACAATAGATAAATCTGAAATCAACATATGCATTAAACACTAGAAATTGGCTAAAACTAAATTTGTAAAACATTGAAAGAAAATGCATTTTGAAGCTCCGGATATTTCAGCCATCAGACTGCCATAAACAAAATTGCACATCAAGAAACTACAAGCTGTCGAGACATGCTCCTTGCACATCTCTCAAGCTTTGTGGAGATTAAAAAAACAGAAGGCAAGATTTTATTTAAGTAAAACAAGCATTGAAGCAGATTTGAAAAGATACCTTTCGGATGTCATCCCAAAGCTTGTAGAAATTAGCATTATGAGGACCGTGGGCATTATGGCAGAGCTCATGAAGCATCGTATCAAGAATTTGATGGAAAGGGATGAAATCCCAATCCCTATTTGGCCTTCGAAGCCTCAGCTTTACATGCACGCCACCTCCTACGTTCAACCCTAGAAGAGCTGGATTTTTCGGACTGCAAAAGTATTATGTTGGTGTAAAATCATATAGAAACACAAAAGCGCAGAATTGATGGATCAAATCAAAATAAATTATTCTTTCCATTCAATATAAAGCCTGTCTATGAGACAGAATAGGAGTGTCAATAACAATGTTCCAACGGTTGGTAAAAAAAAGTTACCAGAATTCAGAGAGAAGTTTAACCCTCCATTTGTGTTTACGCATGATGGGTTGAACCTGTTTGGCAACTCTGTCGAGAATGTCTCTTGCCTCGTCCTCTCCAACCTTCTTGAGGGCTTTGATTTCCCATACCTTGTTCAGATCCCCCAAATTCATTAAATCCTACCACTGCTATCTAATTAAAACGACTCGCAACCACGTTTACGTCTATATCCAGGTAATCGTTACCATCATACAAAACACTCAGACTTTGATCAATGCTTCATTCACTTCACATAAGCCCAAACTTGGCGGGATTTCAAATTTCTCAAAGGTTTGTCACATTCCGATCCAATGAATCGTTTCGTACCCCAAAATACGAACAATTTTTCCCCAACCAGGGGTCGTTTGTTTTTACCTCTTAAGTCTGAATCTGAACCATTCAGACTTAAGAGGTATCAAAAAGTGTTTATTTTTTTAAATGATTAAGAGGTTAACGGTCATATTTGCCTCTTAATGATTAAGAGGTAGAGTTAGGTCTGAAGTCTGAATCTGAAATCTGAATCAATCTAAATACATTCATTCAGAAGTATATTCAGACGTAAAAATAAACACATTTTTCAGATTCAGATTTCAGATTTCAGTCTTCAGATTTCAGATTCAGACTTCAAATTTAGATAAAAAAACAAACGCAACCTAAGTTTGAATGATTTTTCAATTTTCAACTATTATTACGTTTTATTCCTAATTTTTAGAAGAAAAAAAATGGGACATATACCAAATAGTCCCTCGGACATTTTTTAATACCCATTTAGTTCAAACTTTTTTATTTTGCCTCAAAAAGTCCTTTGCCACATATTTTGGAGAGGGAGTGCCGCTGGCGCGGACCTCTAAAAATAAGAGGATATTGATTGCTTGAGGGAGTAAATGGGTTAAACTAAAAATATGTGTCCTTTTTAAAAAATATATATTTATAGTAGGGACTATTTAATAATTGACCCAAAAAAAATCCATAATTTTACTTTTTTAAAACTTGTCATTCCTAACTTTAGGAGGGAAGTTACATAAATGGTTTTAACTGTTTTTTATTTTATTTTTAATTTTTAAATGATCATAATTTTTTATTGATATATCTATTTTTTACAAAATTAGTATTTTAAAAATCTCTTCATCGAGATCTATCAAACAAAATGCATAAAGTATATAAAATTTCAAAGAAAAAAATTACAAAAACATTAAACTTTACTGTATGCACGAGAAAATGAAATAGTTTTATATCTGTGATATTTTCACAAACAGCAACATTTACTGTGTCACGGACAATAAAATTTACTGTGTTCTCAAAAAAAAATTACTCATATATTTATCAAACAAGAAAATCCACGGAGTACATAATATTTCAATGAAAATATTACACAGACGGTAATATTTACTGTGTACACCTTTAAAATATAATTAATTAATGGGTGAATAGTCAACGGGACTTAATTAAAAAAAAAATCTCAAAATTGAAATTACATATAATAATACATATTAACCGGGTTGTCACATTTGTTATTATTATTAAACAATAATACAGACAAATTGGTTAAATAAATTGGTCAAATAATTCATATATATATATATATATATATTGAAAAAAAGACACATATTTTTAGTTTAATCCATTTAGTCGCTCAAACACCCATTTATCCAATATTCTCTTATTTTCAAAGGTCGGCATCCATGCCACCCCTGCCCCACTCTAAACTGTTCAATATATATATATGGATTTATAGATTATCTGACCCATTTATTTAACCAAATTATTTGTATTATATTTTAATAATAACAACAAATGTGACAACTAAGTTAATATGTATTGTTTTATATAATTCCTATTTTGAATTTTTTTAATTAAGTCTCGTTGACTATTCAACCATTAATTAATTTTATTTTAAAGGTGTACACAGTAAATATTACCGTCTATGTAATTTTTTTCATTGAAATATTATGTACTCCGTGGATCTTATTTGATAAATATATGGGTAGAATTTTATTGAGAATACAGTAAATTTTACTGTTTGTATAATATTGACACAAAAAATGTTATTGTCTGAGAAATGTCACAGATGTAAAACTATTTCGTTTTCTGGTGCATACGGTAAAGTTTACTGCCTGTATAATTTTCTTTCTTTGAAATTTTATAGGTTTCATGGATCTTGTTTGATAGATCTCGACGAGGAGCTTTCAAAAATAGTAATTTTGCAAAAAACGAATTTGTTAGTCAAAAGTTATGATCATTTGAAAATTAAAAATAAAATAAAATAAAGTTCAACCGCTTATGTAACTTCCCCAAGGAAGTTAGAGATAGTTGGTTTTAAAATGGTATAATTGTGAAGAAAAAAAAAGTTTCAAAAAGTTAGGAATAGTACATATTTAATGATTGGAAAGTCAATAGGACTTAATTGGGGAAACTTTGTTCATATGGGACCTATATATAATAAACAAAAAAAAGCTCCTACTAATTTTTATTTGGTCTATTTTGTCATATTATAAAACATTTTTTCCAATATTTCCAATTAGAAAAAGATACTTATATAACTTGTGCAAAATATTTAGTAAAAATTTATTACATGTGGTAAATATGTAATATACTGATATTTACTACATGTAAAAAAACATGGAATAGTTCATGTGGAGGACTTATCCGACCATACCGGAATAATAGCGGGCCATTTACAACACCATATGTCCAGTATAGTGATATAAACAACATGTAACAAAGTTTGGTCCATTTACAACGCCATATGTGCAAGGGTACAACTTTACATATACGGTAGATAAATGCGTCGTACAAATACTTTTCCCATCTTAATAGATCCCCAAATCTCAATTATTTATTCAAAGATTTATTCGCACCACTTATACACCATTAATAAAGTCCATACAAAAGACAATGTAAAATAATAGTTTGTAGACAAAATATACTTATGATGAGTTTCTTATCCCGCTTAAACCTCTTCCCCGACTCCGTCCGGAGATCGGATATCTACTATGTGAAATCCCACGTTCCTTTAAACCCAACCCTTATGGCGGCAATTTGTATGTAAATGCATCATTATGCCTTTGCCCAGAGACGCTCAATCACCGTTATAATGACATAATTGTTCGAGCTAACATACTTGACCCCTCTTTTATCGAACAAAGGTTTATCCATAAAAAAACTCGTGTTGCCGAGATGTCTTATAATCCTTTTAATGTATTTGGTCTAACCTCCAGTCCATCCCAACACCTCTTATGTCTTGAAATACTTTTCGTCCATTAGGGGACAAACATTACAAAAGTATGTTTACATAAACATCGTTATAGGCACCACACTGATTTCTTGCCTAAAGCACAAAAGTAGCACCACATTTAGAATTGAAATGTTATGTTAGGGATGGATCATAAGTAACACAGACATAATCGCATTTTTTTATACTTAGTCCCCAAGACTAAAATTGTGGCTTTCTGCGAACAATGTACTAACTATCACCCAACAATATGCCCCTATAATGTATTTCCCTCGAGATGACCAATATCCCCATTATCCCTTGTTGTCCACCCCAAGATACACAATATTTCTATCCATGGCTTCATGAATTCACCCATAAGATATCACGATATATCCAATCCACTTTCACTCTCGGACTACGTAGGATTTGATCTTGTGGACAAACTAGTACGTAGTCACAATATTGAGCCCAACTCGTGAGCACAAACCATGTGATGTGTCTCATGAGACATCACCTGTAATACATACCTGACGATGTTTATTCCTAAAAATATTTATCAATCTCTCCAAAATCGCATAACACCCAACCCGATATGTCGCATACGACATAACATTCCATAAATATCAATATCTTTAGTCCCCTTCCAACAAGGACCACAACCCCTAACATGTCACCTATAACATATCATCCCTTTGATATACCCACATCTCAAACTACCACATTATGCACATGAGCACATTTGGTATATGTACAACTCTAACTATGTAGTCTTTCATCTCGTTGACGAATGGATACCTAGATGCAAGACAGAGTTCTTGTTCTATTACACTTATGACATCAAGGCCCGCACACAAAAGCAACACCCAGATGTCCACCCTCTCAAATAGCACCAAGTTGTCCACCCCTGACGACCCCCATCTTAGTTTCTCAAGTCCACTCATTATGTCTTTGATGTCAAAATTCTAACGTTTCTTAACAAGTAGCTATCATATATTTATGCAATATATAACAAAACACCGTCCCCACTCATAACCCAATCCCCGAACCCACATTACGAATCTCTAAAAACGCAGGTCGATAAAGTCTTAAGATTATCCCATAAGGACTCACACGATCTCTTCTGTTTATTTTTATATAAAAACATGCCGACGAATCTTATCAACTTCCCACGCTCGTTTATACTTGTTCGCATGGTAATCAAAGATCAAAAGACCTGACAGATATTATGCAACAATCCGCTCTACCGAGCACTACAATATCAATCCACAATACAAGACATTGCTTTAACCAAAATTATCGTTACCCTAACAATATGACTTACTTTTATGTATTATTCTTTTTCATTCCTCGTAATAAAAATATATGTCACTTAAAGTGTGTTTATAATTTATCTTATTTTTTGTTGTCGGTTTCATGTAAATTGTTAGCGATATAACCCTCCTAAAAATAAATTCGTACCAATTCCTAATGTATGGAAATTAATGGTTATTAAAAGGGAGGGGGTGTAAACTCTATTTTTTTTTACTAATTTGAACGTCGAACTCAAAGAAATCACGATTTAATTTCCTTTTAATGTTATGATTATTTTCAGTTTAAAATAAACGTAATTTAATTTAATATTTTAAACTTAATATAAATATGATGTATTAATAAATTTTATTATATTGATACATACTATTAGTAAACAAATTAAAATAAAACTTCATTTGTAGACAAATGGAATTTCATACATAATATCAAAAAAATTATTAAAAAATAATTGCATATGCAAAATTTATGTACAATTTACAATTTATTACAAATATTTGATTGAAATAGCTTAAACCCATAGGGAGGTAAGACTATATTAGGAACACTTTTTATTTTTAAGTAATATTGTATTATAATGTTATTTAAAGGTTAAAACTTTGACCCTGTATATCATTCAAAATGAGTACCAACTCTATATTATAAAAAAAAAGGGTAAAATACACTTTTAGCCCTTAAACTATCTCTCCAATTTTTAAATGGTCCCTAGTCTTTTATTTGACCCAAGTAAGTTGTAATACCCGCATTTTTGAGTATTTAAAATGAAATTAATTGGGTCAATTTTAAATTACACGCGTGACGCAATTTAATAAAATTAAATATTATGTGTTGATTAAAATATTAATCGGAGAGAAAATGATTAATGTTTACTAAATATAATTACTAAGTGAATAGTAAATAATTATTTTTACGTCATGGCGAGTGACAGTTACGTGGCAACATTATATCTCAACCAGGAATAACGTGTAGACTAATTGAGGTCGGGATATGACTTTATTATAGAGTGACTGAGATGGCAATTTTGAGGTCACGAGAGATTCTGAATGGATCGAGATAGTCAAAATAGTGTACCCGGGAGTTGTAATTGGGTTTTAGGGTCTTATTAGTCATAACCGAGCCCACGCGAGAGTGTTCGGGTCACTTGGGCTTGGCTCGTTAGCCTAATTTCGAGAATTAGGATTTAAAACCTAAGGTTAGTTATTTGGGGCAGCATCATAACATATCTCAAACCCTAAGAATCAAAGGAGAAGATAGGAGATGCGATGGATGTGCAACATCTTAATTCATCCACAATTGTTACCAGAATCGTGATCGGAAGCAAGGGAGAAACCTTCATCACACAACACAAAACAAATTCAGACTTGTTTGATAAGACAAGTATTTATCTTGCATGATTTTATGAGTTATAATATCCATGTAGTGTAGGATTTTTGATTTATTGAAAGTTAATAATGTTCTTAGGAGTTTGATGAATATAACTCATAATTTTGGGTAGAATTGCATGTATAATGAATCCATTTGTGTATATAAAATGAAATCAGAAGTTATGGAAATAAGAACATGAAAGAAATTTGGATTTTTGACGAACTTACGTGAAGAACATAAATTCTTGGGTTTTAATGATTAATGGAGTTTTAATCTGGTCTTAGATGAAATTTGTATGGATTTAATATACGATTTACGTTAGAAATCATCTCCACACATATATAGGATGTTTAGTTATGTTGGTTGGGAGTTTGGGGCTGTTGTGTAGAGATTTGGATAAATAAAAATGGTGAAAAACGTAACAGTTCAACGAAGAAAATGAACTGCCAGGAGCGAATCGATTTGGCTCCATGAGCAAATCAATTCGGCAAGTAAATCGATTCGGGTTCTTGGCTGAATCAATTTGGTTGCCCAGATTTGGCCAATTTTTTTTATTTATTCCCTGAATTTGCGAATAAATAATCGAAGGACTTTTGAGTTGTATTTAAACTATAAAGAGGGATATAGTGAATACCAGTAGGCTTATGATGGGGTTGAGGTTTACCCAAATTAAGAAGAATTAAGGCTAGGGATTTTTGGTCATACTTTCATAGTTAATGAATTTGCAAGATTTAAAACGGGTCACGTAAAGACGAGTGAACATATGATTCCGACCAGCAATGTACGAGTGTATTAGATACTGAAATAAATAAAGGGGTAACTAGGACCCTTCGTGTAGTGAAGTGATACTTGGGAATATATAAAAAGAGTCTGTAATGAGTACGTTGAGTAGGCAAGGGATACATACTACGTACGGGGCGCAGGTTTCATATATATATATAGGGATGATGTGACTATATGTATATATATATATGTATATATATATACTAGAGAATGAATGATTCTAATGTGTGAAATTAGAAAATGTATAAATATGGATAAGTAAAGTAATTCCAGAGGATAAAAGACTTCCTATCAAAATAGTGAATATAAAATGGGTAACCGACATGAAAGAATATTATTAGCTTATTATATGGGCGATACGAGTTACTCCCTAGAGATATATTTAAGAGTTTTATACGACACAAATATTGCATATTTTTCGCCCTATTTCTTTATGCATTCTAGCACTTTTATGGTTCTAAATGCCCATATTTATGCTCATTAACCATACAACATTGGATTTCGATATATACATGCTTCGCAGGGGTTAATTGTGCTTTTGTAGGCATTGAAATGCTAGAAGTGAGGATCCGTTGTATTTCAGAGAAGTTTAGTCATCGGACACTACTTCAAGGGAATTTTAGTCAATTCACATTTCATTTTAGGCTCATGGAAATTCCACAGATGCGTAGTTCGTCGAGTTAGCATCATGTGGCCGCAAACGACGCGTCGTTTGGAGTACGGACGATGAAGTTATGGCCATTTTCGTAATGGACCTTTCCTCCCCTTTTTATGGACCAAAGAAGGCCAAGAAACAGAGTACCGATTGACCGCGATTTGGATTTTTTCCATGAAAAGGAGACATTGGGATTTTACTTAAAGGCGCGGTCGACCGTGCACCTGCGACCGGTCGATCGCAAATTTCCAATTGAGTCCATATATAGTTTTGGCTCAATTCCGGACAAAAATATTTATTCATAGGATAGTATTTATTGTAATATTCACAAGCCTATGAAGTGTATGTTGAAGACGTAGCGGCAAAGAATTTAAAGCTTCATCAAAATGCCGATTTGCGTGCCTCGTTTCTACGTCATCATCTAAGGTTCCATGCTCCCAAGGTATGAATGTAATTATATTGATATAGGAGCTTGGAACAATGTTTAGTTGGGTGTTAGGTTTAATAAAAGCCATGTTTATTTCAGAAATAATTTAAAAAGAACCTTATATTAATATATATAAATGTTTCTGGGCCAAAATAGAATTTAACAAAAATTTCTGAAACTCATTCGAAATTTCGTTCGAACGAGATTTTTCGTTCGAACCAAACTTCGTTCGAACGAGACTGCTTTCCAACCAAACTGGTCAGTCGTTAGATAAGTCGTTCGAACGACTTTCTCGTTCTAACGAGGTATCTATCGAGGTTCTAACGAGCCCAGGCTGGTCGCTCGTTAGAAACCTCGTTCGAACGACAGTCAAAGTCGTTCGAACGAGAATGCCAGGCGGGAACAGTTTTGAGCAGTTTTTTGGTAGTTTTTCCCCACTTCTCCACTTGGTTTTCAACCAATTTTTTTCAGACTTATTTATGAACGGGAATCTCTTTTTCTAACTTATCTTTTTCATACCAAACAAACTCCTAGAGAGTGTTTTGAGAGAAAATTTATTTAAGGAAAAAGATCAAGTTTAGAGTGTCATTTTTGAAGAAAAATTCTACACACTCTAATTTACACCCAATAGTTGTTTTATCCAAGTTCTCTATATTCATATCTTTACTTGGAGTTTTTGGCACCGGTGTTTCTCTACCGAAATTAAAAAGGAGACGTTTCGGGTTTGCTTCTATTTCCCATCACAAAGAAGAAGACATTTGTTGCGGTTTTACTCACTTGGAGAAAGGCTCCAAGCTTGGATGACGGTGTGCCTAATTGCCCGATCGGAGGGAGTCCGAGACCGCGGTGGAGCTCCGTTGGTTATCCGCTAATTGGAGGTCGATACAAGAATAAGCATCACGGCTTGAGAGGGTTCGAGTTTAGGAAGTAAGTCTTTTGTCTTGTATTTTGTAATACCATTTTTTGTGGATTTGAGGCTAGGGCCGTCCCGAGGTTTTTTCCCGTTAGTGGGTTTTTCCTCGTACATCGCGGTGTAGTGTGACTGTTTATTTTATCTTGCTCTATATCACTTAGAACGCATGCTAGATTAATTCAAGATAAAATCGGTTTAATTATCACACTATATTTAATTTGGGACTTAAATTAAATATTGGGTAAAGTGGTTTATTCATGTCACGAACTAAAATTGGTTTCGCCTAACTTTGGATATAATTGTTAATCATGACTTAGGCAAATTTCTAGGACTTGAATAATTATTGTTTTAATTTGTTAATAAGATATTAAAACCCGGCCTTATTATTTTTGTTGAAACCATCTCAACGCTTCCGCATTCATTTGTTTAAAAAAAAAAGGAAATTAAATTATTTTTAATTGTGATAATTATTAAATCACCGGGGATCCAACACTCTTGCGTTTTCAAATTGGTATCAGAGCCAAAAACGATAAATTATTTCGTTAAAGATCCTTTAATTTTGGCTAAAATGGATTTTTCCCCATTTTCAAAATTTCCTATTTTTGATGGTTCAAACTACGCGTATTGGAAAGCGCGAATGAGATCGGCACTAAAATCTATCGACGAGAGAGTTTGGATGTCTGTTGTTAACGGGTACTCCCCACCAACTCATCTTATTGAAAATGAACGTGTTCCCAAACCCGTCGATAGATGGACTGAAAATGAGTTTAAGCTAGCAAATTTTAATTCCCGTGGTTTAAATGCCTTATTTAGCGCTGTCGCACCGGATGAATTCCGACGAATTATGACGTGTGAAACCGCTAAAGAAGCTTGGGATATTTTACAATTAACTCATGAAGGAACTAGTGTCGTTAAAGCTTCAAAACTCCAAAACCTCACCACTCAATTTGAAACTATCAAAATGGATGAAAAAGAAACTTTTGATAAATTTTATGCTAGACTTTCTGATATTGTTAATTCATCCTTTAACTTGGGAGAGAAAATACCTGACGACCGTGTTGTAAAGAAAATTTTGAGGTCCCTACCCGATAGATTTATTCTTAAGGTGACCGTTTTAAATTCTTTACCCACTTTAGCCTCTACAAAATTAGAAGAGCTTGTAGGTGATTTACAAACCTATGAACTGGATATGTTTCCCTCTAAAAATGAAAAGACAATTGAAAAGGGCGTTGCTTTAAAAGCCCGAAAAGAGGTCAAACAAGTAGTAGAGAGCGATAGTGATAGTGACTCGGAAGATATGGCTTTGTTTGCTCGTAAATTTAGAAAATTTCTTAAATTTAACAAAGATAAAGTTAAAAATGATTTTAAGAAATTTGAGTCTTCTAAACATGATAAAAACGAGAAGATTTCTAAAGCCGATAAGATCCCTAAACCTAGTAATGAAAATATTGATAGGGACGAGTCTAATAAATGTTTTGGTTGTGAAGGCTATGGCCATAGGGCTTTTGAGTGCCCCACTAAACTAAGGAAAGAGGGTAAACGACCCATTTCATATAATGCGACCCTTAGTGATAGTGATAAGGAAGAAAAGCCCGATTCCCCCACAAAGAAAAATTTGTGGCTTTTATGGCTAGACATGTGAGTGATAATGAGAACTCATCGAATGATGAAATTATAGCACATGCCACTTCCAAGGTCATTGTACATGATTCTCTTATTTTTTATGATAGTGAGAGTGAAGAAGAAAGAGAGAGTGAAAATGAAGAAGAGGTTGATGAGAGTGAACTTCAAAATGCTTTTCATGAATTATATAAAGAATCTATCAATTTGAAAAAGGCTAATTTGAAGTTAGAAGCTTGCTTAAGAAAGAGTGTCAAGGTCGTTGATGATAGTGCCTTAATAGAAGACCTTAGGACACATGTGAGGACTCTTCAAGAGAAGCTTTATTATGTAGAAGGCGAAAGAGATAGCCTTAA
Organism: Sambucus nigra; assembly: GCA_949130495.1. NCBI lineage: Eukaryota > Viridiplantae > Streptophyta > Magnoliopsida > Dipsacales > Adoxaceae > Sambucus > Sambucus nigra. Next base: position 314,512,438 of record OX422213.1, read on the forward strand.
GGGTTTAATGGAATCCTTGAAAAAGGAACTTCTTGCTTTTGAAGAGCGAAATGTTTCACTAGAATCTAACATTGTTGAATTGGAAAATAAATTAAAAGATTCTAGTTTTGTCAAATTTGATTTGGAGTGTCGTTCGGAAAAACTAGATAAAATGTTAGGAACGGTCCAAATTAAAAATGACACTTGTGGTTTAGGCTTCAATCCTTGTAATGAATTTACTCATAATGCCCAAACAAATGTTTTAGGAGAATCAACTAGGAATACCTTTAAAGATCACTCCTTAAGTAAATCTTTTCGACATGTTATCACTTGTACACATTGTGGTCGACAAGGTCATCTTAGAAAATTTTGTTTTGATCTTAAACGAATTCCTAGAAAATCCCATAGTAAAGTAACCACGATAGCTAACGTTCCTACACCCCAAGATAGTAATTCTTCATTAATTTGGGTTAGGAAATCCGACTTGGTTGCCTTACAAAATAGGGATTTTGATTCTCATTTACTTACACATGCTTCCTCCCTTGCTAAATCTAATGGATGAATGTGTTAGTGTTTGCATACTTTAGCTTTTGTACTTCATGCCATATTCATATGCTAAATGTATGCTTGTTTAGTCATTTTCTAGTCATTGCCTTAATTCATATCACATGCTAGAAATTATGACTTGTTTATCTTTTTGTATTATATTTTGTGTTTGAATCGATTGCATAATATAAAAAGATTTTTGTTTATCATTTGTGTTTTATTTATTTCATTTATGCTTAATGAAAAATACAAATGATTTTTGTTTGTCCTTTTGAGTAAATATTTATTTTTGATTAAAAATGTTAAAAACTCAAAAAGATTTTGTTTAGTGTGTATTTTTGTTTGACACACTTTATGTGGCATATATTTGTGTTTGAATCCCATCATTTACGCTCCCATATGGCTAGAACTTTTGGTTTAGATTTTCAATCCTTAAAATGTTCTTTACCATGTTTTATATGGAGTAGTTGGATTTTGTATTATTTAAATGGATTCTATTTCTATATGCCTCTATTCACACATGCACGAGCTCTTTTGAAATTTTAATGTCACATGTTATATTTGAGCTTTTTGAGGTGTTCTCCTATCAATCTAGTCATCTACATATCTATGACCTAGGAGGACTAGTGCATGTCAAAATCCGTTGCATGTGAGATTTGTGCGAAAAATGACAACATGATAAATTAATATATATGCACGGGGAAGGGCTCCGAAAGGATGAATTAAATCCTTTGCGATAGTAAGCCACCGTTGATTGGATCTAAAAGAAATACGTGATCCAAAGGCCTAAAAACAGAATATTTGGCATGTAAAAGAAAGCAATTGCCAAGGCCTATGTGTGTTTGATATATTCATTCAAAAACAAAAGAATATATATGCTCATTGAGGGAGAATTGGATGGTATATCAACGGTTTGCACAATGTCCGTTTATCCTAGTTGTCTTTAAATGTCATGACTCTATTTGGTTTGTAGAATCATCATCATGCTAGGCTTGTATGCATTGTGTATGTTTGTTCATTGAGTTCAATCTTTATATTGTCACATGAGGTTATATTTAACTGTGATGAAGTTTGCAATCAAATGAGAACTCCGTGAACGTTTCTTAAGTGTTTGGGTCTAAATTTAATTGTTACTAGTACACACCCCTACACTTCCGTTTCCATATGACACATTTTTGCCATACGAGTGTGCAAACTTATTGTATTTTGTGTTATGTGTGTGTTTATATCTATATATATATGCAAGTGCTTCATTGATATATTTCTAGTATATATATATATGATATGTGTTTGTATTTGCCTTGTTTTTTATTGCCCATATGCTTTCATGTCGTTTCACTTTAAGCTTCCACATGTTGTTTATTAGTTCTTTATTCTTTGACTATTCCCGAACAAAAAGGGGGAGAATGATGATAGGGGGAGAAATGGTATCTAATCCTATTATTATCGTATCTTCGTTTGGGGAGATTTATCTTAGGGGGAGACGTCTTTCTAAGTAGGTCATGTGTTTAAAGGGAGAATTAATTTAGGGGGAGTAATTAATTGCATTTAATATTTTGATATTCCCTATGCATTTGATGAGTTTGCTTAAGTGTGCAGGAATTATTCTAAAGTGGCATCTTTCTATGGCAAAGCGTTTGATCCTTGGGTTGAGTCAAGATTGGGCGGGGTATGTTTTGAGTCTAGTAGAGCTTGACGGCCCTTTAGGATTTTTGTTTGGTTTTTGTCCCGGAATAGCCAAAGGGGGAGATTTGTAAGGACACAAATTTCCAATTGAGTCCATATATAGTTTTGGCTCAATTCCGGACAAAAACATTTATTCATAGGATAGTATTTATTGTAATATTCACAAGCCTATGAAGTGTATGTTGAAGACGTAGCGGCAAAGAATTTAAAGCTTCATCAAAATGCCGATTTGCGTGCCTCGTTTCTACGTCATCATCTAAGGTTCCATGCTCCCAAGGTATGAATGTAATTATATTGATATAGGAGCTTGGAACAATGTTTAGTTGGGTGTTAGGTTTAATAAAAGCCATGTTTATTTCAGAAATAATTTAAAAAGAACCTTATATTAATATATATAAATGTTTCTGGGCCAAAATAGAATTTAACAAAAATTTCTGAAACTCGTTCGAAATTTCGTTCGAACGAGATTTTTCGTTCGAACCAAACTTCGTTCGAACGAGACTGCTTTCCAACCAAACTGGTCAGTCGTTAGATAAGTCGTTCGAACGACTTTCTCTTTCTAACGAGGTATCTATCGAGGTTCTAACGAGCCCAGGCTGGTCGCTCGTTAGAAACCTCGTTCGAACGACAGTCAAAGTCGTTCGAACGAGAATGTCAGGCGGGAACAGTTTTGAGCAGTTTTTTGGCAGTTTTTCCCCACTTCTCCACTTGGTTTTCAACCAATTTTTTTCAGACTTATTTATGAACGGGAATCTCTTTTTCTAACTTATCTTTTTCATACCAAACAAACTCCTAGAGAGTGTTTTGAGAGAAAATTTATTTAAGGAAAAAGATCAAGTTTAGAGTGTCATTTTTGAAGAAAAATTCTACACACTCTAATTTACACCCAATAGTTGTTTTATCCAAGTTCTCTATATTCATATCTTTACTTGGAGTTTTTGGCACCGGTGTTTCTCTACCGAAATTAAAAAGGAGACGTTTCGGGTTTGCTTCTATTTCCCATCACAAAGAAGAAGACATTTGTTACGGTTTTACTCACTTGGAGAAAGGCTCCAAGCTTGGATGACGGTGTGCCTAATTGCCCGATCGGAGGGAGTCCGAGACCGCGGTGGAGCTCCGTTGGTTATCCGCTAATTGGAGGTCGATACAAGAATAAGCATCACGGCTTGAGAGGGTTCGAGTTTAGGAAGTAAGTCTTTTGTCTTGTATTTTGTAATACCATTTTTAGTGGATTTAAGGCTAGGGCCGTCCCGAGATTTTTTCCCGTTAGTGGGTTTTTCCTCGTACATCGCGGTGTAGTGTGACTGTTTATTTTATCTTGCTCTATATCACTTAGAACGCATGCTAGATTAATTCAAGATAAAATTGGTTTAATTATCACACTATATTTAATTTGGGACTTAAATTAAATATTGGGTAAAGTGGTTTATTCATGTCACGAACTAAAATTGGTTTCGCCTAACTTTGGATATAATTGTTAATCATGACTTAGGCAAATTTCTAGGACTTGAATAATTATTGTTTTAATTTGTTAATAAGATATTAAAACCCGGCCTTGTTATTTTTGTTGAAACCATCTCAACGCTTCCGCATTCATTTGTTTAAAAAAAAAGGAAATTAAATTATTTTTAATTGTGATAATTATTAAATCACCGGGGATCCAACACTCTTGCGTTTTCAATCGCATATACCAAATATTTTGCATTTTCTCCTTTTCTTTTCTTTTCTTTTCCAACTTACTATATAAACCAATTTTTGGTTTATATTTTGGTTATCTTACATTTTACATTAGGTTTAGGGTCTGTAAGGAGATTTTGCAATTCTCCATTTCCTTTGGGTGTTTTACCCACTTTGATGTATGTAAGATTAGTTTTTTGTCTCATTCATTTGTTTATTACTTTGTTTACTTGCTTCCATTAATTTTTATGCCTAGTTAATATTTATTTCTTGCTATTTATTGCTTTCATAATTAGGTTTACTTTCTTTCATTTAATTAATGCCTTTTAATATGCTTTCTAGCTAAATTAGTCTAGGTTGTGTCGGATTGAACTCATTTCGGGTTGACACGTTGCTTCGCTTTGGTGATGGAGTTTTACGGGTCTATTTTGAGTGCATTGTCCTAATTATTATGCTTAGGAGTTTTGACGGTGTATATCATGTATGCTCCGTGCTTACGAACTTGCGTGCGTAATTTCCAGGGTGTTTGTTGACGCCAAAATCATATTAGACTTTTATGCGAATTTAGGGGTGTGACCTCTCTTGATTTAATTAACTGTCGAAACGAGATACAGTCTTAATAACTCGTCGATCCATGTAACCATTTTATACTAATTAACTCGGGTGAGGGATATTCGACGCAACCTAAAGTTTTTACCGCTTTGTTAATCTAGTTTAAATACACTCGCCTAGATTAATCTTTCCCTTTTGTGTATATTTTCCTTTTTGTGTATAATCATCTTTTACACTTTTATTTTAGGAGTATTAAATCTTACAAATTCTAGCAACTCGTCTTTGTGGATTTTCGATACCCGGACTTGGCCGCTATACTCACCTGTTGAGTGTAGTCATAAGTTTAGGTTTTTGTATTGAGGCGGTGAACAAAAAACAACGATCGACATTTTGACACGTGCCACTTTTCACCCTTGATCAAAATGGCGCCATTGCCGGGGATGAGTTTGTTTTAGAATTTATTTGATTTAATATTTTGTAGTATTTTCTTTCTATTTGTATTTTTTGCCTAACATTTTTTGTAGGACTTCTACATTTGAGCATCAAGAAACGGTTGAATTTCTCTCGCGCGCATCTACTTTGTGGAATTCGCAACTTCCAGCCATTTTTGGGGCAAGCACGTCTTATTCCAAATCTTTCGGTAATCATTATTACAATTCTCAAAATACCCATAATCCTATGACTTTCGATCAATACTTAGAGTCCCAAAAAATTACAAATTCAAAAATGACTTTGGGCGAGTATAACGAAAGTCAAAACTTGGGTTATTGGAATTTTGAGGATGATGATAACGATTTTGGGCCTCTTATTCCTTATAATAGGAATTTTGAAATGAATTGCAATAGTTTTCAAAATTCTTACAATAACGAGTTTAAGTTTAAGTCCGATGGTAATTTTCAAAGTTCGCATTTTCAAGTATCTGCGACTCGACCTATGACTTTCGGTGAGGGCTTACGTATGCTTGAATATGAGAAGATTGAAAATCGTTATCGGGAAGAAAATTGTTTGTGGGAGCATGAATTGGATTGATTATTTTAATCCGACGATGATTTTTCTTCTGAGACTTTTGAAGTCGAGGAATGTTTTAAACCAAATGAGGACTTTGTGCCTACTTTGGAACAAACCATTATTGACTTTTCCCATCGCATAATAGATATTGAAAGTGAGGATGAAATGGAAGTAATATCCATTTGCAATGAAATGATTTTTCTTTGGCCCCCAAAGAAGAACATTTCATTGAAAATGATCTTATTTCATTCGAAACTCAATCTTCAAGCGATGATGACTCATCTCTTGAGTTTTAATTTCTTTCCTCCCCATTTTCATTGTCTGTTATCACACCGTCAGAAGTACCCGATGAATCGATTTCAAACTTTAATGTGTTAAACCTTTTTGCCGATGAGGAGTACTTGCTCGAGTCGCCTTCCATTAACGCATCTTTGCCTTCATGTGCCCCCCTCCAATTCCAATTTTAAAATCCTTGGGAGGATATTCTGCTTTTCTCGGTCCCCACACGTTTTTGTCACCCGTTCAATCCAAATCCCCCATCGTCCCTCCAAAACTTTTAATTGACGATGGTTCCTTTCTTAGGCCTTACACATGCCTTTCGTTGTTCAAACGGAATTGATATTTTTCGGAAGGCATGCTTGAGAGTGAGGGTACACCGGTTATCCTCCAAAGTCAAATCGTTTTCATGGTGGACCCTCAGCTATTTAGACTTCTAGTGTACAGTTAGTGTGAAGCCTATATAATAGGTTGTATATAGTTAGCTTTTTATCATTTTTCTTTCTTTAGTTTTTTCTTTCTTTTAATTTAGTCTCTTTTAATTAGTTAACTTTTTGTTATTTGTTTTTGTTATGCTCGGTACTAACTTGCGTTGTAGATTCTTTGGACTTGTTCTTATGGGGATCGCTCAAATTTTGGGTAATATCGCGTTTTTCTCTCTTTAACTTGGTACTTAATTCACATTGAGGACAATGTTAGGTTTTAAGTTAGGGGTGTGGGATATTCTATCAATTTATTTATTTAGTTTATGTTTTTTCTCACGTGTTAGTGACTTAGTATGCTTTTCTTAGGAAAAAAAATCAAAAAGATTTTCATTCTTTTTTCTCCTTTATTGGGCATTTTGCCTTTGTTTTCAATAATAAATTTTAATAATTGCTCGATCCAATAGACAACTCAATGATGCATGTTCTCGATTTTATAAGTTATTAGACTTTTGTAATACCCCGTATTTTTATGACTTTTAAATTTGGGAATTTATTAAATTTAATTTGAGATATTAATTTAATACTAATCCAGCAATTATTTTAAATATTTACTAGCGTGCTAAGAGTTAGTAATTATTGGGATTTTGTTGAATATTACTTAATGAATAAAGCAATATGTATAATCGAATTTATTAAAATTATCACAAGTATATAATATGATAATTGTGGAAATTAAATCGGGATGCGCATGTGTCGTGTCGGGATTAAATTAGTATTATTAAAGGTGAATAAATTATAAATCGCCCATATGATCATTTCGAGTGCTCCAATGGGTCCGAAAGGGTCGAGATAGTCAAAATAATATACCCGGAGGTTTAGTTTGGGTCTCGGGGTGTTTTTAGGCCTAATTAACATCCCGAAAGGGCGTTTTGGACATTTCGTATTTTTGGGAAATTAAACCTACGAATTTCTCAAGGTTATATCACCTTCTAGGAGTTGTCATCTAGGGTTAACAAAAGCAAAACCAAAGAACGGCCATTGGAGAAGAAGTGGGAAAGCTTTCCAAGGAGTTCAAAGCCAAAAACTTCACCGTTTGCACCGCCACCACCGCCAAATCGTAGATCGCGCGACGGGGAACACAACCACACCACTTTCTTCCACAAATCAGAAACTAAATTTTCAGGTAAGTATCTATCTTGCTTTATTTTTAGTTAATGTCTCAATTATGTTAGTCTAAGGTTGTTTAGAACTTATTTCATGAAAGAAAGTATAGTTTGGAAACTATAATTCATATGTTGTAGAAGAGGTAATCATATTTTGGACATCTAATTCGTATGTAGAGGATACACCACGAAATTTCATGGATTTAGAAGTAGAAAATCTGGAAAAGAATTGGAAGAATTGAAATTTAAAGAAAAGATTATGGTTCTTGAAGTCTATGTAGATTTTACCCCTTTAAATTGTTTTACTGGATGAAAACTCATATATTTTACGTAGAAAATCATATAGTTGGGCATATAGTGCTTGTAGTATCATTTGTTGGGAGTTTGGGAATCATATATGGAGATTTGGTTGAGGTTGGAGATGGATTTCCGTAACTAGGTTAATGCAGTTTTCGCCATAACTGCTTGATTGATTGATCGACCCAAGAACATCGATCGATCGACCCCTTTTGGAAAACGGCATATTCCTCTTATTATGGTTTATTCCGATTAAAATGCGCAGTAACCCTTGAGTATTATTATTAGAACATTTTGGGATATAATTAGGACCAGTAGGGTTTTAGTAAGCCCCAATAAGTGAGAATTGACTGTAAGATGAAATTAAGGGTTAACGGGGAGTGGCTTACATATATGTAATTATGCGAACATTTAAATAAAAGATTTGGACTCGTTAGGAAGTTAGACTAGAAAGTAAGTGAGAGTACCTACTGAAATTATACTTAGGTAGATAAAATACTTCGAGAGATATGAAGTAAGTATGGAATGACCTATAAATGAAAATAAAAGAGACAAATCCGTTATACGGGATAAACGAGTAGAATATATTCAGAACGAATAATTATAATTATGGGTCGTGGGTGCACCTAATTGAGAAATGTGAATAATGATGTATATATATGCACAATCATACAGTCATATATATATATATATATATATATATATGTGTGTGTGTGTGTGTGTGTGTGTGTGTGAAAATTGTACCCGAGCTACTCGCTATCACGGGGGGTTTCTGCGCCGGGACAGTCTTATCTCGATTGGGCCTTTACGGGGGATAACGACTTGTACCCTAGAACATAGGATTCCTTGGTAGAGGCTATCTGATTGATATTCAGATGGTCCTAAGAGACGTGAGGGTATGTGCTGACCTCTTAGTGACTTGGAACTATGCTTCGCCTCCATTTGTTTATATTTTGTGTTAATACAGTTCGAGAGTGATTCCGAATTAGTATTTCCCTTACTACGAGTGATACGGGGACTTGATAGCAGAGTATGCCAGCACCATAAAGCTTATGTGGGGTGCCGATAGTATATATATATATATTATATGAATGGCTAATATAGATATGTATACTTAAGTATGAGAACGTTCTACTGTGCATAAAGGTAATTCAGTAATGAATAAATACTCCGATTTTATTATTAAGTGTTTGAGAATTTTTTGACAACACTGGAATATTTTAAAATGAAATGAGATAGATGTGAGAACTTTAATTTCAAAAATTAATTATCCTAGCCATGTGACACCCCGCCTAATTAAATCCTGGGCGATCAATCCTTTATTAAATTAAAATCAAGGTGAACAGTTGGTTCATTCTTAGCATCATTGTCGCAAAATAAAATTTTCCAATTTAAACACCATAAGTAATTAAGCTAAGTGTCAAAACAATTTAGAACTTTATTTCCATCTTTATTAAATTCCAAATTGAAAACCTTCTAAATAACCAACAGTTTAAGAATCACATAAGTGCTACGGCTAGCAATCAACACAAAAGAATTAATCCATCTAGATTAACCAAACCAAATTTAAACTACAAATGAAATCATCCTGATAAGAGTTAATACCCATAGAGTACCGAATACTGAAAATAAATGAACATACATCTCTGACAAATCCACACTGAATGGGAAATGGGTGACACGTGCCCTAACTATGAAGAAATATAACAAGAACCGAATCAATGAAGAGGTCGTCTAAAACAAAGGCCTGCAACTCCCACATAAGCTACAGCGCGTCCAATCCAAAGAACCTATGCATGACGCCCCTGTGGCTGGGCACCTGTAATATATACATATATATACAAGAGAGAAGAGATAACGGAAAACGGGTCAGAACCCGATTATAACACAGTTTTAAAAATAGTTTAGCAAGTATTTAAAATGCTTACCTGCTAATGCAACAACCATGTTAGTATGCGACACTCTCTTGAGAATTCTTACCTCTCATCTAGTGTGCACGCCTATCGTACTAATGAATCTCATAAGTCTCTCTCTAACTTATTATCCATAAAGTTTTATCACTTGAGAATAAGGTTATGATATTCACTTTAGAAAAATCAATATCTTCAAGATTTATTACGTTATTTAGAATAACTCTGTACCGTTATAAAGTTTCTGAATACTTATAGTGAAGTTGAAGAATTTATTCATTACTTAACTTCTATTACGCACAGTAGAAAGTTCTCATATAGATATACGTATATATATTAGTTACACGTATAATATATATACTAACGACACCCCATATAAAATCTATGGTGCAAGGTTTCCATATATAAGTATATATATACCAATCACTCATATAATATATATATACTATCTGCACCCCACATACAATCTATGGTGCTGGCATACTCTGCTATCAAGTCCCCGTATCGCTCATAGTAAGGGAAATACTAGTTCGGAATCACTCTCGAACTGTATTAACACAAAACACATACAAATGGAGGCGAAGCATAGTTCTTGATCCTAAGAGGTCAGCACATACCCTCACGTCTCTTAGGACCATCTGACTATCACTCAGATAACCTGTAATCAAGGAATCCTATGTTCTAGGGTACAAGTCAATATCCCCCATAAAGGCCCAATCGAGATAAGACCGTCCCGACGCGGAAACCTCCGTGATAGCAATTAGCCCGAGTATGATTTTTATACAGATATAATATATGTACAATCACACAATCATATATATATATATATACACATCCACATTGCTAAATTAGGTGCGCTCACGACCCATAATTATAATTATCCGTTATTACACATTTTACTCGATTATTTCGTATAACGGAATCGTTATTTTTATTCTCATTTATTATTCACTTCATACTCACTTCTCCTCTCTCGAAGTATTTTAAGTATAATTTCAGTAGGCATTCACTCACTTACGTTCCGGTCTAACTCCCTTACAAGTCCCGATCTTTTTATTAAATATACGCATGATTTCTTATACACATGAATCATTCCTCGTTAACCCAAAATCTCATCTTACACTAAAATGTTACTCAACGGGGTCTACCTAGGCCCTACTGGTCATCTCTATATCCCATTATACTCCAACAACAACAATCAAGGGTTCCCATACATCTTAATCGGATTAAAGTAATGAATGAGAAATACGCAGTTTTCCAGGTGGGGTCGATCGATCGATCAGTCGATCGATCGATGCTCTTGGCTCGATCGATCGATCAAGTAGTTCTTGCCCATAAACTGTAAAATTAAACATACGGGTTTCATCTCCCAATTTCTCCAAAAATGTCATTAACAACTCTAGAATTCTCAAATAACAGTACTACAAGTTCTATATACATATATACAAGATTTCCTACGTGAAACATGTATAAATTCATCAACGATATCAGATTAATGGGGTAAAATTGACATAATCTTTAAGAACCTTAATTTTGAAAGAAATATACATTCCTCTAATTATTTCCGAGATTTCTTATTTCTAAACTCATAGTAATTCGTGGGTAATCCTTTACATGTGATGGGTATATCCAGAATATATTGAATCTCTCTAAACATGCGATTTAAAGTCTCCAAATTAACAATTTCTTTCATAAAGCATGATCTTGGCAATCCTAAACTAACATGGGTGAGACATTAACCAAAAATAAGCAAGATAGATACTTGCCTGAAATTAAAGGTTATGATTTCGTGGATGAAATGATATGGTTGTGTTCCTCGTCTACGTTTTGGTGGTGGTGGCGGTGCAAACGGGTGAGTTCTTGGCCTTGGTTTGCTTGGAAAACTCTCCAACTCCTTCTCTAATGGCCGTTCTTTGATTTTGTGTTTGCTAACCCTAAGAGATAACTCCAAATGGCTGATATAACCTAATTAAATTCGTGGGTTTAATTACCCAAAAATGCAAGATGTCTATAATACCCTCCCGGGATGTCCAATAGGCCTAAAAACTCCCCGATACCCAAACTAAACCCCCGGGTACACTTTTCTGACTATCTCGATCATTTCGGACACATTAGCGCACTCAAAATGATCATACAGTCAACTTATAATTTATTCACTTTATATAATAATAATTTAGTCCTGACACGACACAGGCGCATCCCGACTTAAATTTTCATAATTGTCATTTTATTCACTCGTGACAATTTTTAACAAAAATCAATTCTACATACTACTTTACTTAGTAAGTAATATCTAACGAATCAACAAACTTTAAATAATTACTAACTCTCGTCACGCTAGTAAATATTTAAAATAACTTTAAGGATTAAAATTAAATTAATTTATCTCAATTAAATTTAATAAATCCCTAAATTTAAAAAACCATAAAAATACGGGGTATTACATACTTCCTCCCTAATAACGGAATTTCATCCCGAAATTCGAACAATAAGGCCTGCCTGGTAGAACACATTTTGGATACCTTAACAATACGTAATCTATCCACATAGTAAGGCGCTCAATCACTATAGCCCCCGCCTCACAGCAAGCATGTTTAACACTCTTCATTAAAGATACTTCACATTGTGCTCCTATCCGCCAACATTCGCATAAGACGCGCATATACACTATAAATTTCCATTATTTCAATATCATTGGGAGGCCGCACCTCACTACATGACAACTACTCGAATTTATCTAAACACAAAACTCCCATTCTGAGAGAAACCATACGAACATCTGACCACTCTTGTTCGCCTAAAACAGTCGTGGAATTTCACCATAGTTATCGGATTATCCTCGACCGATCCAAAATTTTGATTATCCGCTCACCTCTAAACATACGCAGAGGGAGAATAGTTAAGGTTTTTCCACACCAAAACTTCTATAAGCACCTCGTTCACGATAAACAGGTACGAGTGCTTCCACAGAACTCTACCATTAAGTAATATCCTCCCCCAATTACCGTATTGTTCCACTTGTTAGCTATAACCGTTGTGGAAACGAACTGATCACTAAGATTCTAAAATCACCTTCACGCGGCTCCACTACTCGTTAATCACTGTTTGCGTGCTCCTCGGCTCTGGGTGATACCTCCTACTCAAAACGAAACGTTATCTCCGCTGTTTCCTGAAATCCCATATTGAAGGTGGAATTCACAAATCTCATCCCGATTTAGAAAATAATCCCGTATAGGATCACGTACCGGCGCGATCCATTCCTTTCAAAGGAAGGCTGGGGCACACTAGTTAATATTGTAAATCACCTCAAAGGAATGTCAAACACTCCCTTCTTATGCGACTTACTCCACATGTTCGGATGAACCCTTGATCTTACCTTGAAGATGGCAACCCATCCAAGGACTTTACCGACTTTACCGTCCCCTTTCGTTACAGGAATTGTTGATAACCACAAAATTCTCTAGTTGATCCCCTTATTCCAACTGATCTCTATCTATGAGTGGTGCATGCAAAGACTACTCACTATGTCCCGCTCAACATCGACTTTACGTGAAATGTCACACATTAAGTGACACTTAATACTCCCCTTCCTTCCTTGGTGTTTATCGAAAGTTCCGACCCGTGCACTTTTCTCCACGATGCGCACTTCTGGTTCTTTTATACCATACTAACATTATCACTCTTTGTATGCACAACTCGCTCTCAATATTTGACTAATTACAACTCCGTCCCGAGTGTTCTCCATATAGTTAAATTCTACCCTTCTCAAGGAATACCCTTTTGTAAACGGCTTCCCATAGCCTTCTAACCAGATTTGGTGTGCTACTCTGATTGCACACGTATATATGGATTTATCATCTTTCACACGGTGCTTAATCCACTCTACCACTTTTACTTCGTTATGTTAGTCCCACAAACATATATTCCACACGTCTATTCCCACGTCCCTCCAACTCGGATGATTTTTAACATCAACTAACCTGGATGTCTACACACCCTATAAACCGTGCATACTAGCGTAAGCATCACATACGTTTCACACCTAATAACCAATTCTTTATTTTCCTAGTGCTCACAACGTGATTGCAACACTTGGGTACTCTCACTCACCCTATAAATCGAAATTATAAATCCTCCTTATCATCCTTCCACCCCTCAACGTGTGGTGGTAAAACAAAACTTTCAATGCTTTCTTACCACGCAACCGACTCCACTGGCCTTAAATCATAATTCAACTACCAATTTACAGATATAATTATCTGCTCCTATTACGACTGAGGTACTGAACTCATGGACTAATGACCAAACATCTCCTTATTTCCAACCTTACGCTAAGTTTCATGCGTGGAATGTCTCGCAAAGAGAAATCCAAACAAGGAACCCCCCGATACACTACTACATAGCATTGTCGGTTATCGAAATCCGTTAGGCCCTCCGTCCATAGCATGTACCCCTATTCTTTTTTTCGTTTCCCGGCAGAAAATTACATCTCCTCCCGAAATTACACTTAACAAAGAACATTTCGCCAATTGCACTATCGTACAGTATTGGTGGTGATTGCATTCCATAAACCTCTAATACATACAATCGGGATTCTCGAAATCCCTTTCCCCAATCAGAGGGGTAAAAATCTTAACTTCCACGTCTCTAAAGGATAGATATAACAATGCACTATTTCTATCACCAGGTCCTGAGCGCTAAACATAATACTGAGTTAAATCTTTTCGCTCAACCGTAAACTCGATACATACTGAATCATAACAACAAAGTCCCTACACACCGGTATCGAATATCTCGAGCCCACTATCCCCTCCGAAGTCTCTAGGATAGATAATATATAAGTGCGAGTCCAACCCTCTTGCAGGTGAGGCCTCTCCAAAACAAAACATGCTGCACTAATGCAATCACTCCGATAGCCTTGCAATAACTGACTACTATCGTATTGACCATTTCTATAAAGTTGTAATCAATACCATATTATACTCGTATATCACATCACTAAAACGAGTAACCTCAATAAAGTATATAACACTATTAATATACTCATTCATCCTCCGCGGATAGCACTAAGGAAAATCCTGCTACACTAGGGAAAAATATTCACATAATAATATCGTTTGTAGTTATACGCATTAAACTCGTCTCACATGCTAATCTAGCAATGAACAAAATATAATGACTCACTCGTGTCACATAAAACACGCCTCATCCTCTGATGATAAAACTTATAATTCTACCTTGCCAATCGTCTTGATTGCACAAATGGTCTCCGGATGAAACACGCCTGTCCAACCAACACAAAACTACTTTAATCGTTCTCCTTTACTAGGCACCATACTCTTGTACCCTATAATCGCTTCAGGAAAAATTTAGCGCGTGTGATTTCACTCTCCACAAAATACCTCTATACATAATCCACTTATCACTTGTCATACTAACCATATTAGGATTGTCCTTCTCTCGAACTTTGGGAGGCTCAATTCATGTTGGTTATCCCCCGTGGTTCTCTTAGCCTTGTTGGCCTTAAAGAACATGTTACTGGCTACAATAGTCCTTACTGAATTCGCCATTGCTTTGGTAAGAATTCAACTATTCGAATCATTTAAATTGGTCCCCTGACGTGTATCCCCACCCCCTTGTGGTGCTACACTACCATTGTTGCATCCAGTCTTATTCTTGACTAACTTCTTCGATTCTTTTAGCTTCCCACACAAAGAAGCATTAACATCTCTATTGTCAAAGCACAAAATTGATAACTTCTGAATCGACCGTCGAGCAGAATTTTCCTTTTTGGTGTTATTAACTATTTTTACGAGTCGATCTCCCACTTGGTGTCCTCTCCTCCATTTGTATCTACATCCTCCGATACGAGATTCACTAATGGATTAGATTCATATTTACAAATGGACCTTTGTCAGGTCCTCCTGTGATGAGTTCAGAACAACGTTCACTTCTTATCCCGAACATCTGATGAAGGAACATGCAGTCAAACTGTACCTAAGATTCTTCTATAGGCATAGCATTTAACTTCTAAAAATGGTGGCTGACTCCCACCATTATAACTTCGTTCCGACAAGCTAAGAAAAAATTTCTCCAAATTTTCACTTTCAGTTAGCCACACTCCGTCCTATGTCTACACCTTTGGATACTTTACCTCCTTTGGCTAACACACACAATTCTCGTATTTCTAGAATTCCCACTGACAGTTCTTTACAATGTTTCGCCTGACTTTTCCCAGTCGTGCCACGTTGGGTAAGTCTACTCTTGCACCTCTTTCGACTATAGAAGCACTTGAAAATCATAGGTTGCGCCCTAGCCGTCTTTACAGTCCTGGCTTCCCGTGTCATAATAGAGGTGACCTTAACTACGGTCATCATCCTCGAATATGCTCTACAACCTCAACTAAGCCTTGCCTCCTGTTATCCGCCCAATGGCCCTTGCCTTCCATATTTAATTATTCGAACACGTCCGAACGCAATGAAGATTCACTAAGGTATATACGTTATAACAGGAGAACGAAATCTCGCCATAGAAGACAACAATCCTAAACATAGGGCTTTATATCAAACAAAGTAACGCTATGAGAATAATAAGCCGCACAGATCCTAAGGACACTAGAACCTGATGATCTGATACCACATGTGACATCCCGCCTAATTAAATACTGGGTGATCAATCCTTTATTAAATTAAAATCAAGGAGAACAGTTGGTTCATTCTTAGCATCACTGTCACAAAATAAAATTTTCCAATTTAAACACCCTAAGTAATTAAGCTAAGTGTCAAAACAATTTAGAACTTTATTTCCATCTTTATTAAATTCCAAATTGAAAACCTTTTAAATAACCAACAGTTTAAGAATCACATAAGTGCTACGGCTAGCAATCAACACAAAAGAATTAATCCATCTAGATTAACCAAACCAAATTTAAACTACAAATGAAATCATCCTGACAAGAGGTAATACCCTTAGAGTACCGAATACTGAAAATAAATGAACATACATCTCTGAAAAATCCACACTGAATGGGAAATGGGCGACACATGCCCTAACTATGAAGAACTGTAACAAGAACCGAATCAATGAAGAGGTCGTCTAAAACAAACGCCTGCAACTCCCACGTAAGCTACAGGGCGTCCAATCCAAAGAACCTATACATGACGCCCCTGTGGCTGGGCATTGTTTTATCACTTGAGAATAAGGTTACGATATTCACTTTAGAAAAATCAATCTCTTCAAGATTTATTACGTTATTTAGAATAACTCCGTACCGTTATAAAGTTTCTGAATACTTATAGTGAAGTTGAAGAATTTATTCATTACTTAACTTCTATTACGCACAATAGAAAGTTCTCATATAGATATACGTATATATATTAGTTACACGTATAATATATATACTAACGGCACCCCACAAAAAATCCATGGTGCAAGGTTTCCATATATAAGTATATATATACCAATCACTCATATAATATATATATACTATCTGCACCTCACATACAATCTATGGTGCTGGCATACTCTGCTATCAAGTCCCCGTATCGCTCATAGTAAGGGAAATACTAGTTCGGAATCACTCTCGAACTGTATTAACACAAAACACATACAAATGGAGGCGAAGCATAGTTCCCTATCCTAAGAGGTCAGCACATACCCTCACGTCTCTTAGGACCATCTGACTATCACTCAGATAGCCTGTAATTAAGGAATCCTATGTTCTAGGGTACAAGTCAATATCCCCCATAAAGGCCCAATCGGGATAAGACCGTCCCAACGCGGAAACCTCCGTGATAGCAAGTAGCCCGAGTATGATTTTTATACAGATATAATATATGCACAATCACACGGTCATATATATATATACACACACACACACATCCACATTGCTAAATTAGGTGCGCTCACGACCCATAATTATAATTATCTGTTATTACACATTTTACTCGATTATTTCGTATAACGGAATCGTTATTTGTATTCTCATTTATTATTCACTTCATACTCACTTATCCTCTCTCGAAGTATTTTAAGCATAATTTCAGTAGGCATTCACTCACTTACGTTCCGGTCTAACTCCCTTACAAGTCCCGATCTTTTTATTAAATATACGCATTATTTCTTATACACATGAATCATTCCTCATTAACCCAAAATCTCATCCTACACTAAAATGTTACTCAACGGGGTCTACCTAGGCCCTACTGGTCATCTCTATATCCCATTATACTCCAATTACAACAATCAAGGTTTCTCATACATCTTAATCGGATTAAACTAATGAATGAGAAATACGCAGTTTTCCAGGAGGGATCGATCGATCGAAGAAAAGGGTTCGATCGATCGATCAGTCGATTGATCGATCGATGCTCTTGGCTCGATCGATCGATCAAGTAGTTCTTGCCCAGAAAACTGCAAATTAAACCTACGGGTTTCATCTCCCAATTTCTCCAAAAATGTCATTAACAGCTCTAGAATTCTCAAATAACAGTACTACAAGTTCTATATACATATATACAAGATTTCCTACGTGAAACATGTATAAATTCATCAACGATATCGGATTAATGGGGTAAAATTGACATAATCTTTAAGAACCCTAATTTTGAAAAAATATACATTCCTCTAATTATTTCCCAGATTTCTTGTTTCTAAACTCATAGTAATTCGTGGGTAATCCTTTACATGTGATGGGTATATCCAGAATATATTGAATCTCTCTAAACATGCGATTTAAAGTCTCCAAATTAACAATTTCTTTCATAAAGCATGATCTTGGCAATCCCAAACTAACATGGGTGAGGCATTAACCAAAAATAAAGCAAGGTAGATACTTGCCTAAAATTTAAGGTTCTGATTTCATGGATGAAATGGTATGGTTGCGTTCCTCGTCGCGTGATCTACGTTTTGGTGGTGGTGGCGGTGCAAACGGGTGAGTTTTTGGCCTTGGATTGCTTGGAAAGCTCTCCAACTCCTTCTCTAATGGTCGTTCTTTGATTTTATGTTTGCTAGCCCTAAGAGACAACTCCAAATGGCTGATATAACCTAATTAAATTCGTGGGTTTAATTACCCAAAAAAGCAAGATGTCTATAATACCCTCCCGGGATGTCAAAGAGGCCTAAAAACTCCCCAAGACCCAAACTAAACCCTGGGTACACTTTTCTGACTATCTCGACCCTTTCAGACACATTGGCGCACTCAAAATGATCATACGGGCAACTTATAATTTATTAAATCTATATAATAATAATTTTGTCCTGACATGACACATGCGCGTCCCGACTTAAATTTCCATAATTGCCATTTTATTCACTCGTGACAATTTTTAACAAAAATCAATTCTACGTATTACTTTACTTAATAAGTAATATCTAACGAATCAACAAACTTTCAATAATTACTAACTCTCGTCACTCTAGTAAATATTTAAAACAACTTTCAGTATTAAAATTAAATTAATTTATCTCAATTAAATTTAATAAATCCTTAAATTTAAAAAGCCATAAAAATACGGGGTATTACAAGACATAGTAATTGTCGGCATGAAACCTTATGGGAAAGTTAAATTAAAATAAACTTTTGGGGTTAATAGTGCGGTAGGTGTGCACACTAGATGAGAGGTGAGAATTTCTCAAGAGAGTGTCGCATACTAACATAGTTGTTACATTAGCCGGTAAGCATTTTAAATACTTGCTAAACTGTTTTACAATCGGCTCTGACCCGTTTCCTATTATCTCTTCTCTCTTGTATATATATGTATATATCACAGGTGCCCTTCCACAGGGGCGTCATGCTTAGATTCTTTGGACTGGACGTGTTGTAGCTTATGTGGGAGTTGCATGCCATTTGCTTAGATGACATCGTTATTGATTCCACTTTTATTTCAGTTCTAATTAGTTGGGCATGTGTCGCCCGTTTTCTTATTCCGTTGGAATTGTCAGAGATTATGTTCATTTATCTTTAATATTTTTACTCTTTGGGATTTGATTACTGTCAGGATGGTTTTCCTTTGTAGTTTTAAAGTTGGTATTGGTTTATCTGAATGGTTAAATTCATGGAGGTTTATTTCCAGTCTTAATAATTGTGTGATTCTTAAACTGTTACTTATTAAAGATTTTCATAATTGGATTTAATAAAATGGAAATAATGTTTTAAATGGTTTTGACACTTAGCTTAATTATTTAGGGTGTTAAAATTGGAAAGTTTATTTTGCCACAGTAATGCTAAGAATGAACCAACCGTTCACCTTGATTATAATTTAATAAATGACTGATCACCCGATATTTAATTAGGTGGGGTGTTACAACTTTAGTTATAATTATCGATATTATGAATAACTTCATGAATTAAACTTTGATCCCATGAGCACATGCACTTTTATTGCTTTATTGATTTGGTTTAAGATTTTTATAACTCGGTAATCTTTTGTTGCATTGCTTATACTTACACCAAGTAAGCTTAGTACATTTCGTCGTTTGTGAGTGTTATACACTTTTCTTTCCTCTTTGAAAGCGTTAACTTCATCGGTAATCTCACTATTATTTCATTGATCGTTCATTAATTGAGTTTATATATGAAATGTATTACTTGAGCATGATTTTCATATATTGTTTTGACTCGAGAATTGCGTAAACTTTATGAAATGATCATAGGCCATCTTTGCTATATCACTGTTGATACCAAATTTAGTCTATCGACGTGAACTAATCACTTGAAGACATGTGTTAACCTACGTGGCAAATACAAATACTTTCAACAAATAACATACCGTCACCGAGCTATTCAGAATGCTCCGAGCAACTTAAGCATACCGAGCAACTTAAGCGATCCGAGCAACTTAGCGTACAGAGCATCCAAATCAGGAGAATCAAAAGGCGATTATGCATTAAATGCGTATTATTATCATACAGATGTATATGTCTACTAGATAACAGCGCATTATATTTTCACATGTACAACCTCAAGGCTATAAATACATTGTAACCTCCTCATAAGGAGGGGACTTTGGATCTCTTGGTAAACCTATTATTGAGATTCAAAGCAAACAGGCGGCAATACAAAACAGTGGACGTAGGCCATTTTCATAAGGCTGAACCACTTTAAAAATCCTTTGCTTGTTTATTCATTATTATCTGTGATTGATTAATCAGATATAATCTAGTTTTTTACATCAACGGATCGGCGCCGTCTGTGGGAAATGATTGTATTTAGCGTTTTTCACCAAAATAACTCATCATCTATGGCTGAAAATCCGGAATCCAGTAATCGAAACACTGGGGTCCCTCCAAACCCTTCTACTCCCCCGAATATTCAAGATCTGGCTGGCATAATGGCTAATTTAGCCCAAGGCCAAATGACCATACAAGAAACTATGCTTCAACTTATACAAACTGTTCAACGTGGAGTGCCGACCCAATCAGGACAACGAAGTGTTCAGAGAAATACCCACTTGCCATCTTAAAGAACTAGACGAATGCTATTCCCGGAGATCTCTCAATCTAGACATACTGACTCACACCGTACTGAGAGGACTAATGATCCTTCGTATCAACCAGGCCGGACTTCATCAGTACGAGACACAGATTCCCAACGGAATGTCACTCTCACTCCAGAAAGGACTAGTGCTCTAGAAAGGTTGAGTAGAGTCTCTCATTTTGATCGTTTGGGCCCTAGGAGGAATAGAAGTCCTCCTAGGATTGCGTCGAGGAATTCTCAACGACCATCCGACTTAAGGGAAGGCTCTGCCCAATCACGCCCAGCAGCCCGTAATGAAAGGTCCCAAGAGGAAAACTCAATGCAATCAGTCGCTCGAACAAATAGGCCCGAGGTGGGAAATGATGCATGGAAAGGCTCTATTCAAAGGTTGGAAGACAGGTTAGGGGAAATGGCTATGTCCAAGAATCCCTTACAAAGAACTTTTTTACAAGGGACACCATTCGTACAGACAATCGTGGATTTTCCCACGCCATCAAAATTCAAAGCTCCTATGGTGACACCTAAATATGATGGAAAAACTGATCATGTCCTCCATATAGAATAATACCAAGCTGCTGTCGATATCTATGCGGTTCCAGACGAGATGAGATGCAAGGCATTTTCGGGAACTCTCACCGGGTCAGCCTAGATATGGTATAATAACCTTCCTCGGGGGAAGATTGCGACTTTCCTTCAACTGACAGAGCTTTTCATAGGGAATTTCTATTTTGGAGTAAAACCAGTTAAACGAGTAGCACACTTACTGAGCGTTAGACAGAAGCCAAAAGAAAGTACCATGGACTATATTACTCGTTTTAATAACGAGAAACTTGAGGTAATTGATTACGAGGAGAAAACAATAATTACTGCTCTGATGAGTGGACTATTACCAGATTAGTTGTATTATACTTTGGCCAAAGATTCGCCTAGGATTATGGCAGAACTGATGGCAAAGGCAGCCAAGATTATGAACGCTGAGGAAGCCATGGCTGCGAAAAAGAATACAGACACTAAGGAGACTAAGGTTGAGGCTGGTAAAACCGAGAAGAAGGATAAGAAGAATAATGGTGACAACAAGCAGTCGAAAAGTAAGCAAATGCTGGAGCAGATGAGGAAATATGGAAATTATACTCCCTTGAAGGTAGATATAAATCACATTCTGGAGGAGATCAAGAACAACGAGGAGTTAGCTTGGCCAGGGAAAATAAAGGCAGATCCTGACAAAAGGGACAAGTTCAAATATTGCGAATTCCATAAAGACCATGGTCACACGACCAAACGTTGCATAGCTCTCCAAAATGAAATTAAAGCACTCATCAGGCGAGGAAAATCGGCTAAGTATGTTGATCGCCAAAATAGTGGAAAGACCAGCGACTGAGGAAGGCAAAGATCTAAGTCTCCTCACCGAGCAAAAGAAGACAAGAAGAGAGATCATGAAGATGATCCAGAAGATGACCCCGATATCCCCAAAAGACCAAGACAGCCAGAACGCGAGGTATTTTCAATTCATTTTGGGTTATTTGAATGTAATGTCATTACAGGTGGAGATGCAGGAGGTGGAGATCTAACTGCGGAGAGAAAAGCTTACCTCAATGAAGCCCAAGCTTGCTCGTACATACAACGAATAAACTTGGCTGAAGATGATCGCCCGAGGAAGGTGAATAGGGACAAACTGGTCATCGGTTTCTCTAAGAACGACCTGACAGGTGTACTATATCCTCATAATGACCCATTGGTAATCAAGATGAGAATGAAGGAAGTGGTGATTTCACGGGTACTGATGGACAATGGTAGCTCTGTAGACATCATGTTCTAACCATACTTTGACAGTTTGAATATGAAGTTAGCCCAGTTGGAGCCCTATCATAGGCCCCTCCTCGGTTTTACTGGCGAAAAGGTTTTTCCACTTGAGACGATTAAGTTGGATATGCTTATTGGTACATGGCCTGCTTATCGAACAGAAAGAGTACGCTTTTTTGTACTGGATAAAAATGTCCAATCAACTTACAACATCATCATGGGAAGGGTAGGTCTGAAGAAGTTTGAAGTAGTACTATCTACTGTACATCAATGTTTAAAATTCCCAACCAAATTTGGAGTGGGAGTGGTGAAAGGCGACCAGTAAGTAGCTCGGGAATGCTACTATTCATCTGCCGAACAGGAAGAACGAGAATAATCCATGAAAAAGACTACTACCTATCAAGTGGATGAAATAGAAGATGAAGATATTGAAACATTAGATCCTAGAGATGAGTCTCAGCTCGTGAAAGGCCAAGTCATGGAAGCTACCGAAAATATCATTCTGGAAGACGAACATCCAGAATGAACAACCCAAATTAGCGCGTCGTTGGATGTATCATTAAAATAGGAACTGGTAGCATTTCTAAGGCGTAGAGAACAGACTTTTGCACGGAGTCCTGAAGATATGCCAGGAATAGACCCGAGTTTCCCGTGTCACGAGCTCAACGTAAACAAGAAAATCAAGCCAGTAAAGCAGCGAAGAAGAGTGTTCAGTCTTGAAAAGAACCAAGCTATACAGGAAGAGGTAGAGAAACTATAGAAAGCCTTTTTTATTGAGGACGTTAAATAACCAGATTGGCTAGCAAATGTGGTGATGGTAAAGAAGAAAAACAACACGTGGAGGATGTGTGTGGACTTCACTGATCTTAATAAAGCTTTCCCGAAGGATCATTTTCCTTTGCCTCGAATCGATCAGCTGGTGGATGCTACCTCGGGGCATAAATTATTGAGTTTCATGGATGCTTACTCTGGTTACAACCAGGTCAAAATGAAACCTGAGGACAGGGAAAGTGCCTCTTTTATCACCCCAAGGGAAACTTATTGCTATAATGTTATGCCTTTCGGACTAAAAATGCAGGTGCAACATATCAGCGACTGATGAATAAGGTGTTTGCAGAGCAAATCAGTCATAATATGGAGGTTTATATTAACGATATGCTGACGAAGAGCAAGAAAACTACTGATCATTTAGTTGACCTAGGTCAGACTTTTGATCAATTAGAGAAATATCAAATGAAGTTGAATCCCACCAAATGCATATTCGGAGTACGAGAAGGCATGTTTTTCGAATATATTATTAACTAACGAGGTATCGAGGCGAACCCTGAAAAGATCAAGGCCCTATTGGAGCTATGATCTCCAACTACGAAGAAGGAAGTGCAAAGTCTCACAGGGCGAGTCGCAGCACTTAACAAATTTGTGTTACGAGCAACAGACTGATGCCTCCCATTCTTCAAAGCACTTCGAAAAACTTTTGAGTGGAATGATGAATGTGAGGAGGCCTTTCACGAGTTAAAGAAATATCTGGGAACACATCCATTGTTATATAGACCAGTGATGGGAGAAAGACTATACTTGTATCTGGCAGTTTTAGAGAATGCAGTTAGCTCGACGTTGATAAGAATGAAGGACGGAGTACAAAAATCGATCTACTACACCAGTAAGGCCTTCCGAGGAGCAGAGATCAGATATCCAAGACTGGAAAAGTTAGCAATGGCACTAATCGAAGCGAGCAGAAGGATGAGGCCATACTTCCAAGCCCATACTATAGTGGTGTATACTGATATGCCATTAAGACAAGATCTATATAAATCGGAGAAATCAGGAAGATTGATGTACTGGGCAGTGGAACTTGGTGAATATGACATAGTTTATGGGCCTAGATCGTCACTAAAGGGGCAAGCAGTAGCGAACTTTATCGCAGAGTTTACTCACTCTGATACCTTTGAAGAGCAAGAGTTTAATACAGACCAACCCGTAGATATTACGGGATCATCGAATTTAACACCCGACCAACTTTCATCCGTGGACGATCAAGAGAAGATAATCAACGAGCAGCGAGAAGTGCCGGGAAAGGACAAAAGGAAGCATCAAATATACCACCAAGGAACTCTGTCTGATCAAGAATTTGATAATGAAGTACCTGTATGGAATCTGTATGTGGATGGCTTTTCGTGTGTGGAGTAGGAATTATTTTACACAGTCCTGATAAGATTGATATGGAATATGCTCTACGTTTTCAGTTTAAAGCCTCCAATAACGAAGCTGAATATGAGGTTATGATCGTGGGTCTAAATTTAGCCAAAACCATAAAGGCAGAGCAGGTCGTGGTGATCAGTGATTCACAGTTAATCATAAATCACATTCTCGGAGTGTATGCATTGAAGGGAAAACTAATGATCAAGTATCATGCAAAGACTATGGAGGTTGTCTCGACTTTTACCGCAGTTCAGTGGATCAGAATACCGAGATTGGAGAATGCAAGAGCTGACGCCCTAGCTCGGCTAGCATCAGCAATGCGCACTGAGCTACGAAGGACAATCCCAATAGAAAGATTCAAATACCTCGTGGTTGTTGTGGATTATTTTACTAAATGGGTGGAAGGTGAACCTCTCATTGATATGACATATGACAAGATCTATCAGTTTATTTAGAAGAGTATTATTTGCAGATATGGTCTCCCACACGCATTCATCACTGATCATGGAACCCAGTTTGACAATGAGGAATTCGCTGCATATTGTCGTCAATCCAATGTACTAAAAATACAATCCGGGCCAGTCCATCCCCAGAGCAATGGGCAAACTCAAGTGACAAACAGAACCCTACTGAATGGTTTGAAAAAATGGTTGGATGATGCAAAGGGAAATTGGATCAATGAGATACACTCTGTGTTATGGGATTATCGCACTACACCACGAATAACAACTGGGGAGTGTCCATACATGTTGACATTTAGGAGTGAGGCTGTCATTCCTACTGAATTGGGTTTACCTACACATAGGGTGCTTAATTTCAATTATCCTATAAGCAACTTAATGAGGCGTTTAGATCTGGATATGCTCGAAGAAGCAGCAATTAGGAATGCTGCATACCAACAACGAACAACCTTATTCTACAAAAAAGGGTGAAGCAGTGCGATTTGAAAGAAGGGGATTATGTGCTGAAAAAAGTAATACAAAAGCACAACAAACTGGAGGCCAACTGGCATGGACCTTACAGAGTAACTGAAGTTGTTCGTCCTGGGACATACATAATTGAAACCTTGGAGGGAGAAGAATTCAAGAACGCATGGAATGCAGAGCATCTACGTAAGTACTATCAGTAATTAAAGTCCATATGTAACACAGTTCTTTCAATATGAATAAAGTGATGTTTCGCCCATATTTCCTCCTTTGTTGATTTTTTTTTGGAATATTAGTGCTACACACTACACACAAATGCAAATTCAGAGCAGTAACCACCAACTCCGGTTGGTCGGTAATTCATTAACCACTAACTCCGGTTGGTGGGTAATTTATTAACCACCAACTCCGATTGGTCGATAATTCATTAACAACCAACTCCGATTGGTCGGTAATTCATTAACCACCAACTCCGGTTGGTCGGTAATTCATTAACCACCAACTCAGGTTGGTCGATAGTTCATTAACCACCAATTTCGGTTGGTCAGTATTTCATTAACCACCAACTTCAGTTGGTCGGTAGTTCATTAACCACCAACTCCGATTGGTCGGTATTTCATTAACCACCAACTCCGGTTGGTCGACAATTCAATAACCACCAACTCCAGTTGGTCGGCAATTCAATAACCACCAACTCCGGTTGGTTGGTACCAAACTAGGCAAGAAGATGGATGATCTCCCGGGGCATCCACTGTCTAGGCAACAAAGTAATTCAGATGAGATTACTACAACTAAGCAGGAACATGGGATGAAAACCATTCCATTGCTTAGGCCCGCCCAAAGAGTGACAAGTCACTATAATCAAACAACAAATGGGACAAGTTCCATTATCTAAAAACAAAACAGGATATATATATATATTCACCAATGAATAAACGAGGACACTCTACGAATTATTTCAAAGAAAATGAAATGGAAAAAGACTAAATCTTTCTTTATTAAAGCAAAGTAGATTACATAATATATGAAATTTGATCCATTACAAATATCTTATTCTATGGGTTTCTTTCCCTCTGCTTTTGAAACAGGTTCTACCCCAACTGGAGGATCATCTAATGCATAAAGGGAGTTTATAAAGTTTATATCTTGCAGCATTCTGACATTCATTGTGGATGGTCGATCAAGCAAGTGCTTTGGACGAGATATCTCAAAGTTTGAATGAAGGCTATAATCCCCGAGATACTTGGAGATCAAAATTCGAGGAATGGCACGGGTTGGAATCCAACTAAGGTCAAGTTTGAAGGGAGGCACAGGTAAATCAAGCACTCCAGGTTAATAATAATCCCATAAGAAATGACCTTGCTCCAGTTTCAAAACACATAAGGCATTCAACCATCCCTGCTTATATACTTTGTTGTTCGACTGCTGCAAACGAGCATCAAGATGATACAAAGCTTCGTTATACCCAGCCATCCAAAATTCCCTAGGCTGCTTATGAAATTGATAAGTCAATCTCTCAAGTTGCTTGTGGAGCTTTCTCACCAGAATTTCTTTACTTTCCAAAGCAGAACTCTGATTAGAGAGATGGTCGGTGAAACTTTGAATCTTCTTAGAAATTTTTTCCAAGGCTTGGTTCTTCGCCATCAATTGAATGGATTGATTCTCTAAGGCCAATTGAGTTCTTATTTCATAAATAGCAACCCGACCAGTCCTTGCTCGTCCACGAGAAGAAGATCTTGCTCTGCCACGAGTAGGTGTGAAAGGTCTAGTTTGTTTCAAAGTCTCCAACTCATCCCGTAAGTTAGCATTTTCTATTTTTAAAAATGAAAAACCATCATCATTAATGGGGACCAAGGCTCCCGAAGAAGAAGAAGCAGTAGATTTTAGCTGTTTTATTTCCTCCTGCAACGCGATATTTTCTTGCTCCAGCAACTTGGCATTATGTCTATGCTCTTCAATCTCAAGTTTCAACACACTTTCCTTTTTTTAATGAGCTAAAATGTATTTGTCATATCCTTTGTCAGCACTCAATTGCTGGTACTTTTTCTCATAACATTGATGCAAAAGTGTAGTGGATTCCTTGTACTGCTGTTGAATTTCCTCGATCGTTCTTTGAAGATCTTCATTCATTTCATAATAAGCCACGTTATTGGCTATAGCACGATCAAGTAGGCACTTCAAGTACTGGTAAGCATCAACTGCTCATTCAGAACCACCTGAACCGAGGATGTCAATTATCTGGGCCTCAATAAGGTCTGCATGACCAGCTTTGAAATAGTCATTGCACTTCTTTATCAACTCTGTATCATTAGCTGATAAGAGTTCCATCCTGGCCATAAACTAGAAAAGAGGAAAATGAAAAAACAAAATCAAGAATGATGCGAGCAGAGCAAGTAAGAGAGAAATTCCAATTTCTCCAGGCGAACAACAAAAAATAATTTTTATTCATTACGATAAAGGAAAACACAGTTCAGGGTTACATCCAAGAAAATAAAGAAATAAAAAGACTCGAACAACTCTACACCTTCTCCTTATTTCCTACGACTTCTTCGGACGATTTGGATGAAGGGCAGTTGCTCGGCAGATGTACTAGCTTATTGGACTTGCTCGGAGGGTTGGACAATAGCAACAACATGGACCTTCTCTCCTGTCATCATAGAAGACTCATCTGATGCAGCTTCATCTTCTCCAGGAGAGGGAGGAGGGTTATGAGTATTCTCCTGGAACAACTCAGAATTTTCAGCAACCTTCAATTTCTTCAAGGCTGCTACCCATCCATCCCTAAAATATTTAACACCGACATACTCCATTTGAGAAGGCATAATAGCCAGGCACTTATTCCAACCCTTGTCCCAACCAGGACTGAAAGATTTTTTAACAGCAACTTTCCTTTTTGCTCTCTCCGAGGAAGTCCTTTCCCTAAGGAGCTCTTCGGCAGACTTCAGTTTTTCTTCCACCTCTGTCTTATGTCTCTCAACATCTTAAAGCTTAGCAACATTTTCCTCAGTAGATTTAAGCTTGATCTCAAGCTCCTCTTTACGTTGTTCAGCATCCTTTAATTTCCTCTCCAACTCTTTGGAGGCAGTCACGACTTGTTCTCTATTTAGTTCAACAGACTTGAATTGCTTCTCCCAAGCATCTTTGTCTTCCTCGTACTTCTGAGGAGTTTCCTTCAAAGACTGAATTAATCCAGCAAAATCTTCTTCTACCCCACCCGAGGAGGTGTAAGCCCTGATGGCTTCATCTTTTTTCAAAATAGTATTAAAATACGTCACGAGCTGAAAAAATGAAGAATTTTGAGTCAATATATAAATATAGTACTAGAAAATAAAGGACTTGGGCTAACGATACTTACTGACGTAATGTGTTGAGCAGCCAAAGTAGTAATTCTCTCACGAGAAAAGGTATCTTAAATGCCTTAAAATTCTGGAACAGTCCAAGATTTGATCAAGCCCATAATAGAGCTCGGAGGAATAAGAGCTAGAGCATCACCTTCAACATTTGAAGGTTGAGAGATAGGTTCAACAGGTCTCTCAGTAGAACTTCTTTTCAATCTCCTCAAAGGAGCAGGAGCACTTTCAATTAAAGGTACTGTCTTAATTTGTGAAATGACAACAGTTTCACTCGAAGGTGCTATCTCTTTTGGAGGAACAGGGGGCTTCTTGCCAGCTTCCTTAGTAGTAGTAGAGGGGGTTACATCTATATTCTTTGTCCCTTCATCTGGGGCATATTGTTTATTCTTCTTTGCCTCTTCAGTGGCAAAGGCAGACTTGTCAAAAAATGCAGGAGCTTTCCTCTTCTTCATTAGATCAGTAATAGGAATGCTTAAGTCAGAAGAAGAACCTTTCACACTGGTTTCGGAGCTCGATGTCTGATCAAGATCAATAACCACAGGACGAGCAATGAAAGATAAAGTGGAGCTTCTATATCTCAACAAATATGAAGAAGACCTCACATGCTCTCCGACAACTGATTCATGCAAACCCCAGATAAGTTTTAAATGTTTTATGTTAACGTTAGTCTCTTTTGGAGGCTTTCTTTTACTGTCAAATATAACAAACAAAATTAATGTCAGTGATGCATTTCATCAAATACAAAGAAAATAAGATTTCAAAAATGAAAACAACCTATCCCATTACCATAAAGCGGACACCTGGGACCTTGGTACACATCATTTACATTTAATGGAGGGTGTTGCCAATTTTTCATCACAACCCCATGGTCAAAATTGTCCCTATTGGCATCGGGAAGATTGACAACTAATGCTCTATTCGAAAACCTAGTTTTTAATAGAAAGTATTGTCACTGGTAACCCATCTATATCAATACATAATTTTTGGAATTCCCAAACGAGTTCCATGAAGTTGATTCAACCTATGTACGCCATTAACTACCCTCCATATATTTGGAGCTACTCTTGTAGGTACAATATTGAAATATTGGCAAAACTCCAAACACAGAGGATTTGGCGGGAAAGAAAAGCCACACTCAGCTACAAAAAGACTTGGGAACCAGTGTCCCTCAGCCAAATAAAATAAATCAGAAGGATAAGAAAGTTCTTCCAAAATAACCCACGAAGGGATTAAAAAGTCATACCGAAACTTAACCAACGATTCAACAAGATAAACCATGGTGAAAAAATTAAATAAAGAAGAAGGAAGAAAATCTTATAGAAGAAAAGGAGATCGGTTGACACAAATGGATGGAAAGAACGAAGGCATAAGATAGAGAGAAAATGGTAAGTTCAGAGATACAAATTCGAAAAGTAGAAGACGATGGGATTTCTGTCGTACTTAAATACTTTACCTCGGGAATAGAGAAAAGCAATAATTACAAGGGAAGACGTTTGCGTTTTCGGCGGCTAAAAGAAAAAAAAGGCACAAATATCGAAATGATCGTGAAAATTCAAAATATTTATGAAGCTTGATATTATGCGCTCAAAAAAGAATTATATTCAATGAAGATCTTCCTAAAATCCATGAAGACCAGTAATCTAAGCAGTTTTCGAGCAAAATGTTCAACACTCTTCTTCAACCACAACTGTGAAACATTGGGGGCTTCTATTGATACCAAATTTAGTCTGCTGACGTGGACTAATCACTTGAAGACACGTGTTAACCTACGTGGCAAATACAAATACTTTTAACGAACAACATATTATCACCGAGCTATTCAGAATGCTCCGAGCAACTTAAGAATACCGAGCAACTTAAG
Source organism: Sambucus nigra (assembly GCA_949130495.1). Taxonomy (NCBI): domain Eukaryota; kingdom Viridiplantae; phylum Streptophyta; class Magnoliopsida; order Dipsacales; family Adoxaceae; genus Sambucus; species Sambucus nigra. The sequence goes on from OX422213.1 coordinate 314,543,572, forward strand.
CGGTCCGAGCAACTTAGCGTACAGAGCATCCAAATCAGGAGAATCAAAAGGCGACTATGCATTAAATGCACATTATTATCGTACAAATGTATACGTCTACTAGATAACAACGCATTATCTTTTCACATGTACAGCCTCAAGGCTTTAAATACATTGTAACCTCCTCATAAGGAGGGGACTTTGGATCTCTTGGTAAACCTATTATCGAGATTCAAAGTAAACAGTCAGCAATATGAGACAGTGAACGTAGGCCATTTTCATAAGGCTGACCCACTTTAAAAATCATTTGCTTGTTTATTCATTTTTATCTGTGATTGATTAATTAGATATAATCTAGTTTTTTACATCAACAATCACCCATATTGACCTTGACCTCACCGTATATGTTTACCCTCATCAATCCCTTTAAGCCTTAATATTTAGCCTTTCATTTCATACCCCCAAATCCCATAACCAACTATAAATTGGAGTTTTAGACCATACATATTACCGTCCACACCTTTGTTTGGAATGTCACTTGGGATTGAATGATGTTTTTGTCTTGCGATTGCAATTTAAGCATGTGAGAGTGAGAAAAGTAAAGAAAAGAGATGTGAAAAAAAGAGATGAAAAAGATAAGTGAAAAGCAAAAGAAAACAAAAGAAAAAGTGAGAAAAGTAAAGAAAAGAAAAGAAAGAGAAATTTGTATATGTTGTGTATAATGTTCAATAAGCTTTGATTACTCTCCCCATTTGTATATCTAATACCTTTTATGGAAGTTGTTTGTCTAATTTTTGATATTGCCCGCTATTTCCCATTATCCAGAGTTCTCATCCCGAACACTTTGAACTCGTACATACATATCCTTTGTTTCGTACCCTAGCCTAGCCTACATTATAACCCTATACATGTCCTATGTGATCTTAGGGTGCATTTAATTTAAAAGTCAAAATAGTTTTGATAATCTGTGAAAATGCATTTCCCCTATTTTATATGAGCGGTATCTTTCATTGAGATTACATTTTTCATTTCATATATAGCGTTCTTCATTTGTGATATGTGTGCGGCCTAGTTTCCCTTTGCATTTACTCATTATGCCCGCATGTTTCGTGTGTTACCTCCCTGTTTCGAATGAATTCACTTGATGAGTGTAATGCCCGTGAGGATTGAATATATGCTTGCTTTAATTTTTATTCGGTTTATATAAGTTTTTACCAAATCACACTTTGCATATGCTCGCCCCTCCCACATTTTAAGGTTTCAATTCTACGAAGTTCATTCTATAATGTTAATAATACGGACTTTTGTGTGAATTCATTAACTGTGCTAATAATGTGTATGAAATCTTGTTCGCTATGGTTGGGCTTGTCGCATGTTGGTTTGGGCGTATTTGAGGAAACCATATGATGGGGTTTCATTCCAAAAAATTCTCACGAGATGACACTCGTCCACTAGGGTAACCTAGAGGTTTAACGGCTTATTGCATATGCTAAATGCAATCGTGTTCCCTACCAAAGTGGCATTTATATTTTAATGCATATATACGTCTTATACCGCCTTCTGTGGACTGGTTTTGTTTGTTTCATCACTAGGGACTAACAATGTCTAAGTTAGGGGGTACGATACGATACAAATATTGCATATTTTCGCCCTATATCTTTATGCATTCTAGCACTTTTATGGTCCAAAATGTATGTATTTATGCTAATTATCTAGAAACACTTGGATTTGGATGTATACATGCTTTGCAGGGGTTAATTGTGCTTTTGTAGGTATTGGAACGCTAAAAGTGAGGATCCGTTGTATTTCGGAGAAGTTTCGTCGTCGGATGCAACTTCAAGTGGATTTTAGTCAATTCAAATTTCATCCCTGGCTCATGGAAATTCCACGGATGTGTAGTTATTTGAGCTAACGTCGCGTGGCCGTAAACGACGCGTCGTTTGGAGTCCGGACGATGAAGTTATGGCCATTTTCGTAATGGACCTTGTAACACCCCGCCTAATTAAATACCGGGTGGCCAGTCCCATACCAAATTAAAACAGAATATACAGTTAGCTCATTCTTAGCATCACTGTCGAAAACATTTACAACTCACCCAATACCCAATTAAGCTGGTGTTAAAAACCTTCCAAATTTAAATTTCAACAAAACCATTTTTAGTTTAAGAATAACACAACACATTTTATTCTACAACAGAGATAACACAATAAATAACTCAAAAGAATTTAAATGCAACTGGAATAAACATTCCCATATAATATAAATCCTTTACAATAATTCCAACAATGATAAATGTATTAAAAAGTCCCGAATACAATAGAATTTGACCTCGATAGAAAAGATAACTGAATCCTTTGGGCGACATGCCCTAACTAAGAATACTGTGAATCAAAAAGATGACAAGCGTCTAAGCAAAACTTCCATAGCTCCATAGCTCGTCACAATCAACTATGGTTGGCGTCCCTGCTGCTGGACACCTGATATAGAGATACAATAGAAGAGAAAATATGCAAGGAAACGGGTTAGAGCCCGAATGTGTAGATTATTTTTAAAACAACAAGTATTTAACAAGTGCATAAAGCATTTATTATGTACATGTTAGATCCAACTCTCACTTGCTATTCTCACCTCTCAACTAGAGTGCACACTTAACGTTTCCTATAAACCTATTAGTTAATGGTTCCTCTTTTCTAGTCTCCATATTAAAAATTCCATTCCCATATCATAATCGCCGTATGTCCCATACCATACGTCGCATTATCATTTATTTACATTTCTCCTTTATATGATTAGTTTCTCATTAACATGAATCATTACTCATTAATATGAATCTTTTCTCATTAACATGAGTTAAGCTTTTCAATTTTATAAGCATAAACATTCATTAACTTAATTCCATTATCTTTCTCCATTCACCATTATCTACAATTATCATCGTAGATAGATTTAACCACAATATATATCCATTTAATCATTTAATCCATTATATATATATTCATATATAATACAGCACCCCGAGTCACAGCTGTGGTGCAATGCATTACTCTGTTATCATGTCCCATCATCACAGGTCGCCGAATAGGGGACTACATGTTCGGTAAGATTCCACAAACCACAATCAACAAACAAATTGGAGGCGAACATAGTTCTCGTATCCATGGGTCACACACATACCTACGTACCCACAGTTAGCGGACTTATCAACTCCCCGATAAGTCTTTCATATACCTATGTTCTCGAGCGACAAATCAAAGATCCCATGGATTCATCAGGATATGACTGCCCTCACGCGCAAACCTCCCACCGATAGCAAGTAAACTAGGTATGTCATACACATAAATCATCAATCAATCAAATGTGTATTATCATACCTATAATATAATATCAATAAGGTAATTAGCACTACCCTAAGATATTTCCCATACGTAGCATTATATCTCTTTTACATCCCACGTATAAACATATCATATCTTTACTTCATAATTTAATTAACCTCGCATCCTATAACATCTCTCCACTCCCGACGTCGTTAAGGTTCATGCGCGGAGCGTCTCGCAAAGCGAAATCCAAACAAGGAACCCCTCCAATACACTACTACTTAACTTTGTCGGTCGAGGAGGTTCGAAAACTTAAACTATGTGATCGGGATAACCTCATACCTCTTTCAACCAAAAGTGTTCTAAACTCCCATCTCTATCCAGGAGTCATACCACTACGTTCTTGTACTACACTCAGTCCTTGCGTAATCAATAATGAGTTTAAACTCAGTCCTTGATGTTCAAATTGTAACCCTAAGGCTACCCTCACTCAATACACAAGATTCAAATAGGTTTTTCCTCAACATATATTCAGTAAGAATTCACTAATATCCTACTGGTCCATAACATCATTTCTCCCGAATTAATACGAGTTTAATTCTCCTCATTTAGGTTAAAATCGATAGTTTCAAATCTCTTATAAACGCATGTTCTTTCACTTTGGATTAAACCCTCTTGTAAACTTAAGGATACCCAGGTGTTATAATAAATCACCCCTACTGGTCCTATCTTAAATCCTCATACATCCCCATTTATAATTTAACAAATGAATCTAGCAACCGAAATTCCATTCGATATAATTTTCATCATTTTAATCACTTGAATCCAAATCAAATTAATTCAAATCTTATCAAGGGTTTACTGATATTTTCTAAGCCCCATAATATCCAAATAATAATCTCCAAAGATCCACAAAAATTTTGGGATAAGAATCAACATTTAAAAAGAAACAACTTTACATATTCTGGGGAGGTCGATCGATCGAAGGTAGGGGTCGATCGATCGATCACTCAGGTCCAAGCCTGTTTTTTCTGCATTTCAGCAACTACGGATTTCACCATTTTTACTCATTCAAACCTTCATATTAACCTCCAAAATGAGTTATAATTATTACTACATGATATGCCAACATATATGAACGATTTCCAGTACACTAAACATCCTAGAATCATCAAGGGATTGGATTAAAAAGCATGTTTATCTCCTTATTTCCAGAAATTATCAATATATCATCTTCAAGAACACATCAATGGTTTTCATAATTTCTTCAACAGATTCATGACTATTTCGTGGATTAATATCATCCTAAAATATGAGTTAAATTCCTATATCATTTCATTTTTCCAGATATCCATTTAATGCTCCATTATTTCTTCCAAACAAGAATAATCTTCTCTTTTCATACTATTCTAACATGGACAATATACGAACTTAAATTGCCATTATCAAACACTTTCCTTTACTGTAGGTCTGATCCTTTGGTGTAGTATATTTCAGTTGGTTGTCCCTTCTCCTGTCAAACTCCGGTGGTGGTTGGTGGTGGTGAACCTTGGTTCTTGTTCTTCTCCTTGGTTCTTGTTCTTCTCCTTCCCAAGTGGCTTTTCCCTTCCCAAGCACTCTTACACTCTCTCTAGGAAGATGGATACTCTTACTTGTGAAGAGGGGATGAATAACTCCCATACACTTAATCTACCAATACTTATAATAGTTCCAAATCCGAAATCACTATTCATCCCCCTAGAAAAATGACCAAAATGCCCTTTCGGGTTGTCTATTCATTTCCAAATGACCCGAGACTCAAAATTAACATCCAAATAGACTTTTCTAACTATTTCGAACCTTCCGGACGCAACGGCACAGTCGAAATGACTATAAGGTTGATAGAAAATAAATTTCCTTTTTAATTTAATAAACTAGTCCCGACATGTCCCATACCGCGTCTAACTAAAAATATAAATTACCGAATTTATATCATACAGTCATATCAATGACATCACATTCATATATTACCTAAATACCTTTAAATAATATTCAGAATCATCCATTTTAATATCCACAGTTCGAATAAAACCCGAATGAATTAATTAATCATAAAATCTAATTAATCCATTAATTTAAAATATAATCCATTTTAAAAGTCATTTAAAATTACGGGGTACTACAGACCTTTCCTCCCCTTTTTATGGACCAAATAAGGCCAATAAACAGAGTACCGGTCGACCGCGATTTGGAGTTTTGCCGTGGAAAGGAGATAGTGGGCTTTTACTTGAAGGCGCGGTCGATCGCGTATACCAAATATTTTGCATTTTCTCCTTTTCTTTTCTTTTCTTTTCTTTTCTTTTCTTTTCTTTTCCAACTTACTATATAAACCAATTTTGGTTTATATTTTGGTTATCTTACATTTTACATTAGGTTTAGGGTCTGTAAGGAGATTTTGTAATTCTCCATTTCCTTTGGGTGTTTTACCCACTTTGATGTATGTAAGATTAGTTTTTTGTCTCATTCATTTGTTTATTACTTTGTTTACTTGCTTCCATTAATTTTTATGCCTAGTTAATATTTATTTCTTGCTATTTATTGCTTTCATAATTAGGTTTACTTTCTTTTATTTAATTAATGCCTTTTAATATGTTTTCTAGCTAAATTAGTCTATGTTGTGTCGGATTGAACTCATTTCGGGTTGACACGTTGCTTCGCTTTGGTGATGGAGTTTTACGGGTCTATTTCGAGTGCATTGTCCTAATTATTATGCTTAGGAGTTTTGACGGGGTATATCATGTATGCTCCGTGCTTACGAACTTGTGTGCGTAATTTTCAGGGTGTTTGTTGACGCCAAAATCATATTAGACTTTTATGCGAATTTAGGGGTGTGACCGCTCTTGATTTAATTAACTGTCGAAACGAGATGCAGTCTTAATAACTCGTCGACCCATGTAACCATTTTATACTAATTAACTCGGGTGAGGGATATTCGACGCAACCTATAGTTTTTACCGCCTTGTTAATGTAGTTTAAATACACTCGCCTAGATTAATCTTTCCCTTTTGTGCATATTTTCCTTTTTGTGTATAATCATCTTTTACACTTTTATTTTAGGAGTATTAAATCTTATAAATTCTAGCAACTCGTCTTTGTGGATTTTCGATACTCGGACTTGGCCGCTATACTCACCTGTTGAGTGTAGTCATAAGTTTAAGTTTTTGTATTGAGGCGGTGAACAGAAAACAACGATCGGCGTTTTGACACGCGCCACTTTTCATCCTTGACCAGAGTTCATGTCAATAACCTAGTTGGGAATATTAGAGATGACTACGTTGGGGTAGACGTAAGCTAGGTGTGCACATTAGTGGATGTAACAATTCGCGTAATTTTGGGCTATTTTAATTAATTTTTGGAAAATGAAGGAAAATAAAGTTTTTGATAAAATTATTTTTATTGCTCAAATATGTTGGTTATTATTTTTAAAGGCGAGAATTTCAAATGGTTTCGAAAACGGAGTCAAAACGGATTTTAAAATTATTTTTAAATATTTTTAACTCTTGGAGTTGTTTTGACTTCCAACTTTTCATTTCTTTGCCTTATTTAATGGAGTCTTTTGGATTCCAACTCTTCATTTCTTTGCATTATAAAGGAAAGTCGTGGGCAAACCTTTTAACCTACTTTTGGCACAAATTTTGGCAGCAAATATATTTTATATTCCTCTTTTTTTTATATACACATTGGCCCTTGAGATTTGTGAGTTCGAACCTTAGATTAGAGGTGTTCTTGGGGCTATTTTTGAGGATGTTCTTGGAGGAGATTTTGTAGATCTTTTGTGTTGATCTTGATAATGTGATCATTGGTTTCTCATCATGGTTTGAGGTATGGAGTTTTACACAATATGCTCCGTAAATCTCGCGAGGGTCATTCTCTTTGAATTCTTGTTAATTGAACTCTTATTTGAATTGATAAATTCATTGAAATCTGGAAAATAATTGTTGAAATTATTTTGATTTATGTGGTATCATTATATTGTTGATGAGCACGTTGTCATGAGATTTTAATATGGCACGGATGTTGGGCACCCGCCAAAATACCTATTCCCGGGCTATGGCTTGATAAAGCATATGCGAATAGGGTGAGGCCTCGTGACCCATTGATGTGTTGTTGAAAAAATTATAATGATGAAATGCTATTGAGATTTGCATTTTGATTTGAATATTCGTACTCGTGTTGTTACGTTTTATTCATCGCAAACATATATTTGTTGAGCATCTTTCTTGTCGTATTGTGTACTTCCCCATATTTTCTTTTAGTTGGCAGGTTAGCGTGGATTGGGACGCTATGGACCAATTGGGATTATTTTAGCGTGGATTATTTTGGGAAGAGTATTTTTGGAAGATTGTATTATTTTGATGTATAGAGCATTGGAGATTTGTATTTTATTCGAGTTAGATAGTTGTAGTTTTAATTCGAGAGACTTGTTGTAATTGAAGAGATTGAGATTAGTGGATTTATATTATTGTGGGTTTACTTAGATGCTCTATACCTTGTCACTTGTGGATTTGAATTTATTTTATCGCATTAGTGCTCCGTTCGCTCTCCCCGGGCGGGCGGGGTGTTACAGTGGAGCGGTGAGAATCTCAAGTGATAGTTCTGAACTAATACATACATAATAATTGCATATTTGCAGTTTTAAATACTTGCTAAAATAAATATTTTTACAAATCGGGCTCTGACCCGTTTCCTGTATTTCTCTTCTCTTTTGCTATATATATATATATTATACAAGGTGTCCAGCCACAGGATCACTTCCAGACTTAGACACGTGGATCATTCGACGAGCTGCAGCTATTGTGGAAGCTGTAGGTCATTAATATTAGACGCTTCTATCTCTTTATTATATTCTTAGTTCAGATCTTTCATTTAGGGCATGTGTCGCCCACTTCTTGATTAACCATTTCAGGGATTTTATTTTTATTAATATTTCGTTATTGTTGGATTGAGTATTATGATACTTTGGTTTTAGACTTTGAACTGTAATGCTTTATCCAGTCTAATTTATTTTAGTATTTGATTCATGTTCAGTATTTATTCTTGTGGAATGGATTTGGCTTATATATTAAATCATGGGATTTATTAATGGATTAATTGGGAATAATTAATTTGGGAAAATATTTTGACACTTAGCTTAGTTAATTATTAAGTGATTAATAATGAAAATTATTTTCGACAGTGATGCTAAGAATGAACCAACCAGACACTTTGATTTTAATTTAATAAATGACTGATCACCAGGTATTTAATTAGGCAGGGTGTCACAATGTTGTTAAAAAGTGTAAGTGGGTTCCAACTTATAGGAAAGTTGTTGTGTATATGAAAATCCCACAAGATGAATTGTGTTTTGATCCTAATGATTTGGGGTGTTATTTTGATGAAATAAAAATAGAAGAAGATAAGAGCAATGATGAAACTACTATGTATGAATGTGAAGATGAAAGATGAGAGACTATAAATGAGGTAATTGAAAAGAAAATAGAAGATAAAAGGAAGGAAAAACAAAAGATGGATATGAATAAGGAGGCAGAAGTTAATGAAAAAGAAGTCAACCTAGGATTTGTGTCTGATATGGATGACGATGATGAGCTTATTAGCTAACGTTCTTCTGAAGATGAGGGATATAATGCATATAAACCCAGAGTTAGATGTTTCGAGTTTTATATAAAACATGATATATTAAATCCTCACTTTGAACTTGGGAAGGAGTTTGCAAGTACATAGGTGTTTAGACAAGCATTTGGGGAGTATGCAATTCAAAACAAACGGATATCAAGTTTGTAAAGAATGACACAAGGAGGATTTAGCTAAATGTGATGCACCTTGTTAATGAAGGATCCATGCTTCAAAAATAATAAGTGAAGAAATATTTCAAGTAAAAACTCTGCAAAATGTATACCAGAATTGTGAGCCAACCTATTTCAATGGGTTTATAACATCAAAATGGTTATCAAATAGGTACCCGAACACATTTAAATCAAACCCAAGTATTCCTTTAAGGAGACAGTTAAAAGGCACCTTTTGTTGGTGTGTCAAGAAGCTAAGTATATAGGGTAAAGAAAAAAGATCAAATATTGATTCATGGAAGCTCTAAAGACTAATATGCAAGTATGTAGAGGTATTGTGTAGAAGCCAAAAGAGTTATGTCTGATTCCACCATTAAAATTCATGTAAAAGTGGCTAGCATTGACGATGAGAATTTCAAATTTCAGAAAATGTGTTGTGCATTTAGGCCTCTAAAAAGGATTTCTTTATGCATGTAAACCTATTATTAAATTGGATGGTTGCTTTCTATAAGGTCCCTACCCTAGTCAGGTTCTATCAGATGTTGTTATAAATGCAAACAATGGAAGTTGGCTATGGATAACTAAGCTAAATTTACTTTCATGGGTAACCAAGCTAAAATTACTTTCACGTGTGATCAACAAAAAGTAATATTTCCATTTTCATTTATATTTATATTCAAAATTACTTTCACATGTGATCAATACTCGTACTCACTATGTATGCAGGGTTTGGTACCAGCTTTTCTACATGTTGTGCCCCAATGTGGGCATTGATTTTGTGTTAGGCACCATAAAAATTATTTAAAGAAGAAGTTTAGGGGAAATAATTGAAAGATTTATTTTAGAGATATGCCAAAGTAAGGACCCCAAAATATTTTTGCAGATGTATGGAAGAAGTGAAGAAAGTTTCATATGTGAATGGAATGAGGGCTCTCAGCTATAAGTTAGTGGTCCACTTGTTCAGTTTGTTGTTGATTTGAGGGATATAAGTTATTATTAAAGGATTTAGCAGTTGAATGGAATGCCTTGTGTTCATGGGCTAGGTGCAATACTATACACAGGAAAAAGTCTGAAAGCTATGTGGATGAGTTCTACAATAAAGAGAAATATCTCCAAGCATATGAAAACATCTTCATGCCATTTAATGGCAAAGAATTGTGGCCTGCCTTTGTAAAGACATCATTATCACCATCTGATGTTGAGGCTTAGTTAGGTAAAAAGAATGAGGAACGTCGAACAAGGTGACGTCCATAATAGTGGAACAATGATGGGTAGACACGCGATTAAGTTAAAATATAGTAGGTGTGGTTATTTTGGCCATAATATAAGGAGTGAGACCAGTGTAGCTGGTATAGGTGGAAGGAGTGTCATCAAAAGGGATAGGAAGAGTGGCACGATAAAAACTTTAAGTGTAAGTGGAAGTGCAACTACAACTCGAAGTGGAAAAGTCTTAAAAAGATGAAGACAATTATTTAATGGAGCCACTGTGGCAAGGAAGAAAATCAAAGTAAGTCTCATATCTTAAATTCAATTAGCATTCATTTTTGCATTTGTAGTCTCATATTTGGAGTGTTAAAAGTATAGGCAGAAAAATAAAAAATGTAGTGCCACTCTTTAGAGCTAATAACCCTGGATGCCAAATTGGAAGTGAAGATTAGATGTTTTTTTTACTGACTATAGTTGACTGTTTTTTGGATGTTTAGTTCCAGTATATGGATGTTGATTATTTTTTAGATGTAATGACTACAGTTGGAACTATTAGTTTAGGCTGTTATGACTGATAGTTTTTTGCATGTAATGACTATAATTGGAATTTCTTGTAATGACTATGGATGATTATGTATGTTGTGTAATGACTATGGTTGATTTTGGATGCCATTTAATGTGTTTCACAATTGCTAAATTTGTAGATTTTCATTCGTTGATAAAACAAATCACAGGCAAACAAATTCAACATTTCATTCATTGATTCATTCATGACATATTTCATTTAGTGACAAAATAGACCATAGAAAAATAAATTATGCATTTCATTAATTGATTCATACATAACATACGTTGATTCATTACTTCACTTCACACTTAAATTCACCAACCTTAGTCCCAGACAACAAAACCCAAATTAAAATAATACACAACACCAAAACAACCCATAACAACTTCCCTCTCCTCCGAACTCTTCCAACTTTAAGAACCCAGTTAAGTATGTCCTCCGTGATGAAAAATCATAGCCACTATGTTCAGCACGATTATAACATGATAGAAAGCTTCAACCAGGATTTTGTTGGGTCTATGAGGTACATCTTTCTGCCAAACTGTCACGATAGTAAAAAAAAACCACCATTCATTTCTCTTCCCGATGCTTGTTTTTCAAGAGAATAGAGTGTGAGAAAGGTTGTGTTGATGAGTTTGACGCCAAAATGAAGCGAAATGGGAGGAAAAAAATGTTGGTCGATTAATAACGATGCTAAATGAGGATAAACTTGGAATTTGACATATCTATGTCAAATTCTAATGGGTTGATTAATGGAGTCCTTTTTTTTGTAATAACTAATATAGTTTATAGGTCATTGAAAATTGAAAGGATAATTTAGGAACTAAAAATTTATTTTACTCTATATAAAAATAATTACTAATAAACAAATAGTAGTACGAGATGACAACCTCTGTTTTCTGTTCTTTTACTACCATTTTAAAACTCAAAGCATGCCGTTGGTGGCAACTTGTTGTTATCCGCGAAATTTCCCCCAAAGCAAAGAGCACTCATCAATCCGAAATATCTTTTATAACATATGGTTGATACACATGTATATACATTCTTTTGTAATTCTCGGTTTAACAAAATCGTTGGACTGTAGTTTCATCAATGTTGCTGCTTGGTCTCCGATTTTGTCTGAGATAAGAGCATAATTATAATGGCAGGAATAGCTATAATCTTAGATTTACTGAGGAAAAACCCAAGCTCCACTGCCCAGAATTTTCACTCTTACTCTCTATTTTCTGCCACACTCGCAGCTTCCACTGCCGCCACCTGTATCCCTTTTGCTTCTAGGCCTTTGTTCGGGTACATCTTCCACTTTGAGAATTTCTTATGCATATGCATGTGTAGGTGTCTGTATATATTTTATAATTTGGGTGACAAATCTAATCTCATTAAAATTATACATTATGCTCATTATTAGATTTTGACGCCACCTATGCTATTCTATTATAAGAGATGCTGTTGTAGTTGGATAGTTTGTGAATTTATACCAGCTCTACTTTATTCTGAGTTAGTAGCTTCTTGGTTTGTAGGTTATATACGCAGATTTTGCCACTATATGTTTGTTCTTTCTGTATTTTCATGTTTTGTAATATGCTTTGCTTATTGTACATTTCCATAAAACATATCCCCCACACAATGTTGTATTTAGACATAATCTCCCATTTTTCCAATAATTAGACTTACCCCGTATGCATATGATACAAGAGGGTTGATGCATAAGGTACAAGTGAGATGATGCACATGCATTTAATAAGTATAATTATTTGAAAAACGGGAAGTTACGTTTAATTAGGACATAATTTCACGCGAAATGTTAAAACACCCATTTTTTTTCCATTTGTGTGCGTGGGTACGTAGGGCAGGATCTTTTTCATTTAACAGTGAGGAAAAGATGGAGTATATTTCACATTTAACACTACATGTCACATTTAAGACTAATGTTCCAATATAAAGTATTTGTAATTAAGCACCACAAAAGTGAAAAATGAGTGTGCGAAACACACCCTTAAAATTTCTTCAATGTATCTCTGTCTTCCATTAAGAGTAATTTCCTTAATCCAGTATTTTCATGATACAGTTTCAGCGAGAAACAAGTTGCTCATTGTGATGCTGGCACATCACTAACCGAAGATTACTTTTCTAGTATACGCGATGCATCTGGACAAATCTTTCACCCTGATTCTCTGGCATACAGTACCAAAGAGTACAAAATCGAGCTAAAACCTTTATTCTCAGCTTTCCAGTGGAAATCTTTTGTGGTGACATCACTGAGGTCTTTTCTAATATTTTATTTACCTCTTTTGGAGCCTCGATCAAACATCGATGATGATTTCTTACAAGACACTCCAGAAGATAACCATGTAGATTTGGTTGTTCCCTTCAAGAAATCAGTGAAGCAAATCATTCGTGAAGTAAGTTTAAGGAATCATTTTCCTCTCTGAATCAATTGAAATTTACTATCTTGGATTTCTGGCAGGCATGCTGAGCCATTTATTTTAGGACATATACCAAATAGTCCCTCGGACATTTTTTAATACCCATTTAGTCCAAACTTTTTTATTTTGCCTCAAAAAGTCCTTTGCCATATATTTTGGAGAGGGAGTGCCGCTGGCGCGGACCTCTAAAAATAAGAGGATATTGAGTGCTTGAGGGACTAAATGGGTTAAATTAAAAATATGTGTCCTTTTTAAAAAATATATATTTATAGTAGGGACTATTTAATAATTGACCCTTTATTTTATTAGTAATTAGAAAAGCTAGTATAAAGTAGCATAAACTTGACATTAAATTCAATGCTGAGAGTATGAACCCTGTGGAAACGAGGCTCACTATGGGTAAGGCCTTGGTTAATGTGAAATCTGACTTGTATCTTAAATAACCCTATATATAAGATCACCCTTCTCATTACATGAAGTGAGTTGGGGTATAGGAAGTCACTTGCCAATTTTCTTCTGCAACAGCAATATATAGCTTGTAACTGATAACTGAACATTTTTGTCATGCAGATACTAACCCATTCTTAATATCTCTGGGTCTTTTAAGAAGAGTGTAATCTATATTATTCGATATCATGATATTGTAAATTGTGTCTACATTCAAACACTGATAATATCATTTGACCACCTCTATTTTGATACTCTATTCAATGTTCATAACTGCTGAGGAAGCTTGTCATAGAACTAGGCAGGGGGGGTAAATCAAGACTACTAAGATTAACTGTTATATTTTTAAATGTCCATTTAATTGATTAAAATAAACGGAATAATCGTTTCAAGCCTATTTTTACTTCACTTTCACCTACTATATTATAAATTTAGTATTTATTTGAATTATCGTGCTCTATGAAGCTTTGATATTTACATGTTACATGGCTATGACGCATCAAAGGCATGCTAACATTAAAATTCAGAAAGTAATGCATCGATATGGTCAGTCAACATTATGAACTATGTTTTTATATTTTAAAAATGAAACCTAATATATTTAATCTAACAATAAGTGTGTACGACTAGGGGCGAGTGTGATACTGTGTGCCAGGTTTGTACACATCTGCTGTAACGATTTGGGGAGGTGGGACTGGTGGAGCAAGAGAGAGAGGCGAGGGGGAGTTTTCCCCAAGTCTAAAAAAATATGATTCTCTATACAACCTATAGTGAGAGTTTGCAGTGGTAGTAGTAGGGAAGAAAAAGTATTTTGTTTTATATGTGGGGAGAATACATCTAGACCTAGACATAGAGGTGTAACCGTATGTTTGATATTCCGAATTTGATCTAAAACAATGGTTATGGATAGCTTTATTATTTTCAAACTGTTGTAAGCGCATCGAAATTTACACACATACATGTAAAATAACAAGGTTATTCTCATATATTCTTAGTAATTGTGTCCTAATGAGAGAATACAAAAGGTAGTTATAGGCTACCACGACTTGGTGGGCAAGTTAAGCTATATATTATGATGGAATAGGTGTTGTCATGAGCGTATTGACCTAAGCCATGACATCACTAAACCTAACTAACCTATTCTAAAATATTCCAACGGAATATTTGTTTATTCTAATAACAACAAATAAAAGTGGAAAGAGAGAAATACAATTAATTCCCCTTCCCGCGTATACTTCGCAAAGGGATACAAATATTGATGCATTCGACATAGTTATCTTTTATGCCGTAGTTTAAACTTTATTTGTGGGTAAATTATGTTAAGCCGCATAAATTATTTCGGGTTTCTGGTTCTCCCCTTATGCGTTTTACCCGAAAAGAGCCCTTGGTGGTTAAGGTTAATCACGATAGCTGTTAGCGAGCATGGTACAAGACCAATAGAGCCTCACCTGAGTCAAAACAAATTACTTATTATATTCTGATTGTGGATAAACCTAATCGTAAATACTATGATTAGGTCGACTACCACGTTTACAAATCCCCTAGTCGTGTTGATGTAACACGACAATCGACTCGCAAGAGCAGACACAAGGTAGACACAAGGTAGATGAACTTTCTCTCTTTTACTCTATGATATCTTTAAATGGGGTGATTACAATACTATATGAGGGAATCATGTGTTAATACTCAAGTAAACATCTACAACAAACCTAAAAGGGGGGTGGGGGTGGGGGTGGGGGGTGAATAGGTTTGAATGCATCCAAAGGTTAATTTTTCGAATTTCACAAAATTGCTTCCAATTTTAAATTCTCAACACTTGATTTGACAAGGACCTTTTCAAATGACTTAATTAACTCACACGAAAATAAAATTAAGTGAATCTAGTGGTGAAACCTATATCAAACACACTTAATCCAATTTGAGGCAAATTCACAAGATGCAAACAATATCTATGTAATGTGTGTGGTCAATTGTGCACAAGTTAATACAAAACATGCACAAGCAAGCATAAGACAAGTTATCAGGAAAGACCCCACCTAGGGATAAAAAAATCTCGGCGCACTCCAATTCTCATTTCTACTTGAAAAGCAATTTTACAAAAGATAAGAAGGTACCTCTCACACAATCTCTATCGTGTAGTTACCTATGAACCTTTCAACTTTCTCCCATTGTTAATGAGAATCCACCGCAAGCTCCATGTCGTGAACGAATAAGTCTATTCTTTTCTTTGGGAGTCGCACCATACTCCAAATTTGTTTAGTAGTTTGGAATGCCTCCAATTTTAGATCATGGAGTAGAAGTTCAAAGCAATTCAGTAGATGTAGAATGAATTGACAAAGGCTCGTGTGAAGATCTGATGAAATCCACTCTCAATCCTCTAAAACACACTTTAGATCGAACATAGATCAAGTTTCAAAAATTTTTGAAGAACAAGTGAGATTTGATTTTGAAGAGAGGTAAAATACTTCTCAAGTTTCGAAAATCGCTCAAAGAGATATTTCAATTGTGTAAATTTCAGATCTAAAAAAAAGTGATGAAAATAGGCCTTTATATAGAGATTTTTCAAAATCTGGGGTTGCCGTGCGCACGGGTCAAGGTTGCCTTGCGCATGATTACTAGCAATATGGAATCATGGTCAAGGCAGTGCGCATGGACTCAGTTTGCAGCTGTGTGCACGGGCTCAATATAGACCCGTGCGAACGGTTAAGGCAAAAAACACTTTTCAAAATGCCTTAACATGTTCAAAGCATAAAGCCAACTCCCCAAACCTTTTCAAAATATTTAAAAGTTCTCTGAGACTGTTTTAAATAACTTGTTCAAATATTTTCAAAAATCCTCACAGATTTTAGAAAACGAATGCACATGTGTGTTTAGCCATGTACAATTCACAATTTACATAAAAAGGATATAAACTTCATTCCAATGTGAATGTACGGTAACAAAAATCTTTCATGAGCAGCGTGCAAGATATTCAAGTCTTCAAAGGTTCATCTAAGTTTAATTAAGACAAATGACCGCGCCTACTCATAATGAATCAAGCCTATCTAACTTGAAAGACTCGACAACTCAAACGTTTTTTCACAAGAATCTATCCAACTAATATTAATACATGAAACCCCCAATTTTGAAATTCTTCTTACTTCAAAAAGATAATTTCCTTTTTAGATGCGGAAGCGTGAGATGATGGTTCAATTAAAAATAAATTAACAAATTTTAATTTTTCTCAAAATAAAATTAAACGACGTGAAATTAAGTCAAACACACACTTATGTTAATTTCACATAAACCATTTTAATTAACCCAAGTCCTAAAAATTTGCCTAAGTCATATTTTTCATTTAATCAAGTTAGGCCAAACCAAATTTAACACATTAAATTAATGACTTGAATTAACTACTCATTACCCAAATATTAATTTTGCACCAAATTAAATATGTAGTGATTAAACCGAATTTTATCTTTTTACCTAAGCATGCGTTCTAGGTGATATAGCAAGATAAAATAAACAATGGATCACTACGCCGCGATGTACGAGGAAAAACCCACAATGGGAAAAAACCTCGGACGACCCTAGCCTTAAGTCCATTAAGTATGGATTTGGAAATTACAGGACAGATGACTTACTTCGTCGACTCGACCCCTTTCAAGCCTTGACGCGTCTTCTTGTAAACACCTTCGCCTAGTAGACAACTCCGGAGCTCCACCGCAATCTCGGAATCCACCGATGAGACAATAGGTACACCCTCAACCACACATGGTGCCTTTCACCATGTGAGAATGCCGCAGCAAAACAAACTTCTTTTTCTTTGTGGGATTTAGAAGGAAACCCAAACTTCTCTTTAAACGGATGTAGAGATAAACCGGTGCCAAACACTCTAAGCAAAGTATATATATGGAAGCTTGGAATTAATAAACAATGGGTGAAAACAAAAGTGTTTTTGGAAGATTTTCTTGAAAAATTAACACTTTAAACAATGAACTTTTTCTTGGAAAGTTGAACTCTCAAAACTCTCTCTAGGAGTTGGAATATTATGAAAAAGTTAAGTTAGAAAACATGGTTCCCGCACTTACATATTCAGGTAAAAAGTTAGTGGGAAAAGAAGTGGGAAAGTGGGAAAAAACTGTTCAAAATTGACAAAAAACTGTTCCCGCCAAAACTCGTTCGAACGAGATTTTCGTTCGAACGAAGTCTCGTTCGAACGAGCCTTCTAACGAAGTTCCAGTGTGAACTCGCTAGAAATCTCGTTGGAAATCTCGTTCGAACAGCATTGTTCATTCGAACGATATTTCAAACGACATTCCAGTGGCCTTTGGGGAACTCGTTGGCAGTCTTCGTTCGAACGACAATTCGAACGAACTTCCAGAAAGTTGAAAATTTCGATTTTTAGCCCAGAAACTTTATAAACTTTATTTTAAAGTTTTAATAAAATCTTTCGGAAAATGAACAACAGTTTTAAATAAGCTACACCCAATATAAAATGTTCCAAGCTCCTATATATATATTCAATTGCATTCATACCTTAGGAGCAATGGAACATTGTTGATGACGTAGAAACAAGGCACAATAAACTCGGCATTTTGATGAAGCTTTAAACTTGGCCGCTACGTCTTCAACTTTAGTATGTCATAGGCTTGAAGGATGGTCAATAACTCTATCCTATGACTCAAACGTTTTTGTCCGGAATTGAGCCAAAACAACAAAGGACTCAATTGAAAATTTGTGCCCTTACAATACAAAATTATATTTTCACTATATATTGCTTAGGGATATGTACATCAGAGTAATATATAAAATGAGGAAAAGACATAAAAGGACAAATGAACAGTCTAAACACTAGCCTTGTGTAAATAGGACCTACATCATGACATTAAGAAAATTAGATGTAAATAAGGTAAAAAATGTAACATTAATATTATAGTAAGTGGACCATAAGAACAAAAATAACCTCAAATGGGTATAGGATAAAATAACCCTCAGAGAGATACCTATTATGTCACTATACCCTTTTTAAAAAGAGCTCTTCGAGGAGATCAAAAGGAAAGTCCATCCTTGTCGAATAGGATCATGATAGTGCGAGTTGGCCCAAAGCACACGATCTTCAACCTCCAATGGTGCCGTGGGGTCACAACAGAGGGCCTCCGACACTGCTCATCACGCATCGGACGCTCCTTCATCTCATGGCCCTACTCACAACATAATAAACAACTACTATGATCCATTGGAAAAAGATGCATCTTTAGGGCTCAAATCCTCAAATGGTGAGCGCTCGATCTTCCATTCTTCTCCTCTCACTGTAGTCACTCAAATTCCTTGTGTGCTGACCGTCGAGTTAAGTATACTGGTTGGAATAGGGTTAATCTCATCGTTGTATTCCGTACTAGCATAGTCACCGAACACGACCTTTTGAGGTGGAGGTTGCTGCACCCACTCCTTAATCCTCTCCCCACGGTCCTTCTCATAATAGCTTGGGTTGGATGGGCAAAAATCGTATATCCTGAATGAGGTTCCTTAGCAACTGGACTAGTAATTTTCTCTCAACCATAATGACGTCCACACTTGTGTGGGATGGTGAATGTCATTGCCGGTGGTGGTTTGGGCCTTAGGAGGTTCACGGTGGTGGCCCTTTGGTTTTGCAAGGGTATGGTTCAACGGCGATGGGGGAGAAATTGGACTTGCTTTGGGTTGGGGTGGTTGTGACGGGCCTCCTTTGGGGTGGGCGACCATCGCCAAGGGTCTTTCCCTTATCGTCGTTGGTCGGATTCACCTCCAAAGGTTTTTTTACCTTAACCTTGCCTTCGACCCTCGGTTAGGTGCGACAGGGGTAGAGAGAGGGAGAGACCCTCAATCGAGGGCCTAAGTGGTTGGAGACGACGTCAGGGTGTGTTGTTAATGCACGAGCCTGCGAATGTCGGAGAGCTCTGATAGGGTTTCCTCTAGGGCGGTCATGTGTTGTTCCAATCCTACATGATTTGATTTCTTAAGGTACATTAGAAGTTGTCACGATTTTACAACAATAATGCGCTTATGGTTCTAATATCAGTTTGACATAATACGACAATTGGCACACATGAGCAAACACAAGATACTTTCTCTCTTGTTATATAATATCCGACAGTATTTCATTACTATATATAACCTAAGGATGTCATCCGTAGAATAATACACTAATAGAGAAAAAGACATAAAAGGACAATAAAACAATCTAGACACTGACCCTTTGTAATATATGGCTTACATCATAACAATAACTAAAGGTAAAGGTAAATCTAATGTAAACATGGTAATAATAAGAAGATGCTACTATTAAAGTAAGGGCACCATAAAGACAATACCCCCAACACGTCACATGTGGGGCAATCTTTATAGAAACATCCTCCCAGTCTCTCTGGTCTTAATAACAGAGTATACAACACGACGTGCAAATGCACCTGTTGCCATCCGATAAGTTTAAAAACCTGCGGATGATTGCATTAGTCTCTTGACGCACAAAAAAACCTCTCACAATGAAGACAACATAGTACGGTTCAGCGTCATGCAGTTGGCGAACCTCGTGAAAGCTAAAAATTGTACCTCGTGTAACCACTAAAACAGTTCCCTTTCAGATCAAGTACACATGCCCTAAGCATATCATCTAAGGTTTGAATGATTCTCTCAGATTGTTCATCCGTTTGAGGGTGAAGAGCAGTGTTGAAATTCAATTTTGTTCCCATGGCTGCTTGTAGGCTTTTCCAGAAGCGAGACACGAATCTAGGGTCACGATCAGAAACAATTGAAACTGGGGTTCCATGATATTTAATAATTTATCGTACGTACAACTTAGCAAACTTTTCTAATGAATGGGTAATCTTGATGGCAAGAAAATGAGCAGATTTAGTTAACCTATCAATAATTACCCAAATAGAATCATTACCATTCGAACTCCTTGGTAGACCTGTCACAAAATCCATGGTAATATGTTCTCATTTCCACTCAGGGATAAGTAGAGGTTGTAGTAATCCTGATGGTTTCTGATGTTCAACTTTTACTTGTTGACAAACCAAACACTGAGATATAAATTCCGCTATCTTCCTCTTCATGTTATTCCACCAAAATACTTCTTGAAGATCCCTATACATCTTTGTACATCCGGGATGAAATGTGAATCTTGAGTAATGACTTTCCTCCAAAATTTGCCTCTTTAGTTGGGCATTATGTGGAACACACTCTATTTCCAAACCTCAATATATCATCTCGTATCGCAAATTCGATTCTCTTCCCGTCAATAACTTCTTCTCTAATCTTCTTCAGTTGTGGGTCATTTACTTGTGCAATTTTGATCCTTTCCATTAACATGGGTTGTACTTGTAAGTTTGCGATTATTCCTCCTTTTCTATAAATACGTACATCTATTTTCATACTTCTCAAATTCCTTAACATAGGTTCCTGATTTGTAATGGGTGTAGACTTTCTGCTTAAAACATCAGCTACTATATTAGCTTTCCCCGGGTGATAATGAATATTTAAATCATAATCCTTCATAAATTCTAACCACCTCATTTGTCTCATGTTCAACTCTTTCTGAGTAAAGATATATTTCAAACTCTTATGATCGGTGTAAATCTCACATGTCTCACCATACAAATAATGTCTCCAAATCTTAAGAGCAAAAATTACAGCTGCTAATTCTAGGTCATGTGTTGGATAATTCTGCTTATGGGTTTTTCATTGTCTTGAGGCATAAGCTACTACTTTTCCATTTAGCACTAGAACACATCCCAAATCATTTTTAGAAGCACCACTATAAATCACAAATCCCATTGTCCCGAAAGGAAGAGTTAAAATTGCGGCAGTTACTAATCGATTCTTTAGTTCTTGAAAACTACTCTCAACTTCCTCAGACCATTCATATTTCACATTCTTTTGTGTTAACCTAGATAGAGGTTTGGAAATACTAGACCTTCAACAAATCTTCGATAATAACCTGCTAATTCAAGAAAACTACGAATCTCCACCACATTAGTTGGTCTAGGCCAATCTAGTATAGCCTTGATCTTTTGAGGGTCAACCGACACTCCCTCCTTAGAAATGACATGTCCTAAAAAAGAGACGCTAGGCAACCAAAACTCACACTTCTTTAATTTCGCATATAATTTCTCCTTCCTATGGATTTGTAACACCGTCTCTAAATGCTTTTCGTGTTCTTCAATACTTTTGGAATATATAAGGATGTTATCAATGAAAACAACCGCACACTGATCTAAATATTTTCTAAGCACTCTATTCATCATTCCGTAAAAGCAGCAGGTGCATTAGTTAGTCCAAATGGCATCACAAGAAATTCATAGTGACCATATCTAGTACGAAAAATAGATTTCGAAATACCATCTTCCTTAATCTTCAATTAGTGATAGCCTGACCTAAGGTCAATCTTTGAAAATACTTGCGCACCTTGAAGTTGGTTAAACAAATCATCTATACGAGGTAGGGGGTATTTATTCTTAATGGTCACCTTATTTAGTTCACGATAATCTATACATAGCCTCATCGTCCCATCCTTCTTTTTAACAAATAACACAGGAGCACCCCAAGGGGATACACTTGGTCTAATAAAACCGTTGTCTAACAGATCTTGTAATTGAGCTTTTACTTCCCTTAATTCTAAAGGTGCCATGCGATAAGGTGGTTTTGAGATTGGTATAGTTCTAGGAATAAGTCGATGGTAAATTCTATTTCTCTACTAAGAGGAAGACTGGGTAAATCATCTGGAAAAACATTTGGAAATTGTTTAACTATAGGAATATCTTCTAAACTAGGCTCTTTTGTTTGCAAACCAATAACATTTGCAAGGAATCCTTGATATCCCTTCTTAAGAAAGCTACAAGCTTGCATTGCAGAGATAATGTGTGTGGGTACCTCGTCCATTTTTATAGGCCTAAAGAAGTAGCCGGACTGAGCCCTAATGACAATAGGAAGAGTTCGGCCCAAACTCCAGAGCCTCAAAAACAGTTAGTTAGCAACAACCCATCCTGTTCCTAAAATCTCTCATGAGATATTCTAGGGATAGTAGGCTAACGTGGGAGTGCCCAACCCCCCCACTCTCCGAACTTTTACTGTATATATTTATATCCCTGGCCCGGGGCAAACGGTATGTAATCAGAAACACTCCCCTGTAGAAAAGAGAAATACAAAATGAGAGCACCACCGTGGACATAGGCAATTTGCCGAACCATGTATATCTTGTATCGTGTGTGATTGTGACTATTCTAATTCGTATTCTTTATTTTTCTGGTGATTGCATTTACTTATAATTTGTGTTGAGATTTATTGTCACCACAATTGGCGCCGTCTGTGGGAAGCGATTGTTCTTCCTTTAAGAAAGCCTTCTCCAACAAGAACCTAAAATGTCTGGTCACAGCAGCAATGCCCCTCAAGCGGGGGATATTCAAGAGCAACCTATCCCAAGTTCGACGCTCAAACCCAAGGCCTCGCTCAGAACGGCTGGCCTCATAAGAAAGCCAGGGACCAGTTAGGTCCACGTAGGTCTCCAGGCTGATCGACGCCTATGAGGCCAGGCTCCAATAGCAGGAGGAAGCCACTCGCAAGCAGGACGCCGAGAATGCTCGCCTGAAAAGGAGACTGGTGAAAATGGAGAGAGAACTCCATCGCAATACAAGGCAACATAATTATCGGACTCCTAGCCCTTAGGCGAGCAGGGCTCGCAGCCGAGGAAGGAGCCCAAGACGTGGATCTCAAAAAATTGAGGGACACATGTCAGATAACGATTGATCCGAGCAACAATAATCAACTCGCCGTTACAGGAGCCCAGGTCGAAGGAATGACGATATACGAAATTTGGTCCGGAGAGAGATGGACCAACATCCAGCACATCGGGGTGCCAGATCGACAAGAGAGCTAGCCAGGCGAGCTCTCAAGACGCAGATGAAGTACCCTTTTTCAAGGGAAATAGAGGAAGAGGAAGCCCCCAAGAAGTTCGCCATTTAGGTTCAAGATCTACGATGGAAAAACTGATCCCATCGACCGTGACAGTACAGACAGGCCATGACCCTTTGGAGCCACAAGGACGCACTAATGTGCCGAATTTTCCCGTCGAGCTTGCACGACGTGGCTCAAACATGGTTCGAGAAACCCCCCCACAGATCCGTTAGGAACTTCGAGTCCTTGGCAGAGCTCTTTACAACTCGCTTCATTACCAGCAGTTACCATCCGAAGAGGATGGATTCTTTGTTGACGATGAAGAAAAAACCCCACGAAAACCTCAGAGACTGCGCGAAGAGGTATTGGGATCTATTCAACGAGGTCGATGACTGCTCGGAGAAGGTCGCCGTTGTAAGATTGGCTTACCCAACTCCTGCCTCTTGCACCAGTCCCTCACTAAGAAGGAGGCCACAACCATCGACGACTTGATGGCTCGTATTGAAAAATATGCCAAAGTCGAAGATGTGACCCATCTCACTACAGGAGAAAATGGTCGCGCCAAGGTCGCCGGCAAGGGGAGCGACAAGAATGAGGGTCAAAAGAAAGGGAGTAAGAATGGGGGCAAGAATGGCCCTAAGAATGGGAGCAAGAGTGATGCCTCGAAGGCATTTCAAGCAGTAAATACAGTTTTCAGAGAACCGATCTACAAGATTCTGGCAAAGATCAAGGATGAACCGTTCATTAAATGTCCCAAGAAAATGGGTGGAGACCCTTCCAAGCGGAATAACGCACTGAGATGCGCTTTCCACAAGGAGGGCGAGCACAAAACCGAGCACTGCAAGGACCTCAAGTCTCACCTTAAAGAGCTAGCTCAAGCTGGACACTGGAGCGAATTCGTGGAGAAAAAGACAGAGAAGGTAGCTGCCAATGGAGATCAAAGGCCCGATAACGTGCTCGAGGAAGATATCGGCTATGAGTTCGCAGTAATTCATGGGGCGTCCGACCTCAAACATATTCAGAGAAATACGTCTCGGATGGAAGTGAAAAAGCTCACGGCAGTAATGCAAGCTTTTCAGATCGATCCAGCCAAAACGCAAGGTGGGAAGCGTCGGCGAGGAGAAGATGTCGACTACAACAAGCATATTGTGTTCACAGATGAGGACCTAGTGGGAGTAAGAACCCCACATCATGATGCGCTGATCATTACACTCAGGATAGCTAACTATGACGTCGACAGGTTGCTCGTCGTCCAAGGTAGCTCATCCGAAGTAATGTATCTCGACCTGTTCAGGAAGTTGAAATAAGTGTCACCAACCTAAAGGAAGCCACCGTTCCTCTAGTTGGCTTCCTTGGAAAAATAACCGTCCCCTTAGGAAAGATCGTCCTGCCGAAGAGGGCAGGAAACATCTCGAAAATGATCGAATTTCTCGTGGTCGATATTGATTCACCCTACTAAGCAATCCTCGGCAGAGGATGGTTGCACGCGATGAAGGCCGTCCCATCTACCTATCATCAGAAGCTCAAATGTGTGACCGAGCGAGGAGTAGTGGAGATCCATGGAGATCAGGCGATGGCGAGAAAGTGCTTTATAGCGGTCATCCGTCCTAAATCAGAAAAAAGCTTGAAGAAGTTAGAAGCAAGAATGAAGAACAGGAGAGGGTAATGCCCTCCAAATAGCAACTAAGATATGGGAGACCAGGAGTGGAGGAGACCAGGCTCCTTCCCTCTGAAAGAGTCGTCAAGGACCTGGAGGAAGTCACAGCCAATAGCAGTTCGAATGAAAGAAAGTTCTTGATTGGAACCTCACTTACCGACCGACCGCGAAAAGAGGGAGTTGGTCACCCTACTTTGGAGTAACTTAGATGTCTTTGCATGGGAGCCTTATGAGGTGCCCGAGATTGATCCTAACATCACCTGTCATCGACTGGCCGTCGACCCATCTTTTAAACCAATAGCGCAGAAAGCTCGACGAACTGCTCTGGAGAAAGCTAAGGCAGTGGAGAATGAAGTTGAAAAACTGCTGGACGCAGGATCCATACAAGAAGTCCAATTTCCCAAGTGGCTATCCAACCCAGTGGTTGTCCCCAAGAGCAACGGAAAGTGGAGAGTCTGCATCGACTTCACCGATCTCAACAAAGCATGCCCTAAAGACAACTTCTCCCTCCTAAAGATCGATTAGCTGGTTGATGCCACGGCAGCACACGTTTTCTGGTTGAAAAGTTTGTAAAAAGTGATTTGAAAAGCCAAGCCACGAATTTGTTGATATATAAAGGATTAAGAGTTTGATTAAGAAAAGAGTTCTAATTAGATACAAACACTAAAAGATTTATTCTGGACGATCGGGCCGTTGGAATTGGATGACATTTGATGGAGAATTAGCTAAAGACGAGAGGAAGTTGTCTAAAAAATTTCAGCTCGATCGGACCGTTCAATATTTTAAATATTTTTTTTGCTAGAGAGTTTTATATTTTGAGGACTCTGAGAAAGTTTTATGTTTTGAGGACTCTTCTATATAATAAAAATTCAATTAAAACTCTATTTTAATTCCGATTCCAATTCCGTTTGTAAATTTATTTTTCAAATATAAAAACCAACATTTTAAATTATAAAATTTATAAAATCCAAAATTTCATTTTTCTCCGATTTCCAAAATTAATTTTAAAATTCCCATTTAAAAAATCCGGGTTGTTACAGAGGTCCACCTTGATCGACCAAGGCCAAAATGATGCAGCATTGCTTGCTGAACTTGACTTAGCTGAGGAACGAAGGGAGTTGGCTCTAGTGAAACTAGCAGCCTACTAGCTACAGCTAGCAAATCACTATAACAAAAAGGTCAATCCAAGAGCATTGCAGGTTGGGGACTACGTCCTGAGGAAAGTTCTTGGCAGTGCTGTAAAACCATCGGATGGCAAGCTAGGACCAAACTGGGAAGGGCCATTCAAGGTGATAAAAGACGACCTATAAGGAGCTTATCACTTAGAAACGCTGGAGGGCCGGGAGATACCAAGAGCTTGGAATGCAGCCAATTTGAAGAAATTCTACTTCTAGTTTTCTTTTTTCTTTTTGAACTCAATGTTGAATTTTCAATTCTTCTCTGAATAATAAGATTTGTTTGGTAGTGGCATTTTATGAAGTGTTGGTTTTTCTCAACTACATTATAATGTATGCACCCTTTCCAAGTTACAGGCTCCCCTCTTAACATATAAGACTAAGATTACGAGAAACTTAGTAAAGCAAGGTCGGCGTGTAATGACCCTCCTCAGGCATTCGTCAATTAACACGAATGACCTCCTAGCTTGCCCCTGACAATATATAAATCCGTACAGGGGACCCTTAGGAAACATGTTCAATCCAGGTTGGTCGCCAACATTGTCTGGCTCAGAAATCCTGCTCGGATTGAATATCCGATACCAGGTGTATCCTCACCATTGCCTCACTTAGGCTTAAGGAAGTGTGATGACATAACCTAAAAGGTAAAGTAAGGCAGAATGGTACACTAAAAGCAT
This sequence comes from Sambucus nigra, assembly GCA_949130495.1. Classification (NCBI taxonomy): domain Eukaryota; kingdom Viridiplantae; phylum Streptophyta; class Magnoliopsida; order Dipsacales; family Adoxaceae; genus Sambucus; species Sambucus nigra. The sequence goes on from OX422213.1 coordinate 314,570,758, forward strand.
ACTGGACTGGGGGATACTCACTCGACAACTAACTCTACCTAAGTCATATTTAGTCGTCTGGAAGAGCCTAAGATAACTGAACGAGAAATTAATAGAGTAAGAAATAACGCAACACATGTTTAGTCAGCAAATCGTATTATTACATCATTACATGTACAAAGAGTTACATATGCTAAGTAATTCAAACCCTAATGAGGACCAGGTCGCTGAGCGAGGTAGTCAGCTACTCGCGCTCTTCGACCATCATCTAGGTGAGGAGCGAATTCCTCCTCGACTTCGTCTGAACTCGGTTCCAGGAGTTGTCTTAGGATTGCATCTATAGTATCCCATCGATTATCCCTTTTGAATGGGTTCGACATCAAAGTTGATGGAGAGATTTCATGCTATACCAGAGAACAGAGTTCCTAGTAACTTATAACTCCCTGAGGGCACTTAACCCCCCTCTTATGAAAGCTAACTCCTCAACCTCCTTCAACTTCGTGGGAGCATCAGTCCAACCTTGGTCGTAGCCATCCACCCACACCTGCCGAGGATCATTTTTGAACAACTATCTCAATCTGGTAACATCTCGCTGAAGCCCGGTTGCAATCACATAGGCTCGAACGACATTCCCTTTCAGCTCGACAATCTCCCTCTGAGAACTGTTGGGAAGGTTTCCAGCTCGTTGTATCATTGATGATGAAGAACCTTAGGTAAGCAACGGAGCTGTGCTCGGCGCATTCTCCCTCAACCGGGCGAGCTCGCACTTCAGTGTATCATTTTCTTGTTGGAGTATCTCGCCAACCAAGTTAATTTCAGATGCTTCTAGGAGCTTCGTTTTGAGAGCATTGACCTCTTCTTGAACAAAGACGCCAATCTCACTCATCTCTTCGAGTCTATATTTTAACTTAGCAACCAGCTCGGATTGGTTCTTGTATTCCCGGTTCCTTGCTTGGAGAGACTTGCAAATTCTTATAAAGGCACGAAGGACTTGGTCGCTCACATTAGTACCAAGGATTTGGCCTAAACAAGAAGTAGTCGGGATATATTCCTCAATATCGATAAGCTACAAATCATACAAGCGTCGAGAATAAATAAATCAGTATATGAGAAGAAACAGAATTTCATTTCATTAAAACATAAATAGTTCAAATACATCAGCGAGAAAAAAAAGAGAACAACAGAAATATAAGAAATACAAAGGACCCCTAAGAAGACTAGATGGTAAACTTAGTTTGCTCTGAGGATGCTAGTTACTTCCCCTTATCCTCAGCAGTCTCATGTACACCTCCCTCGGATGGAACAACCACCATTCCCTAATCAAGGGGAGCATCAGCAGCAGTGGTTGGAACAGTTGGAGCATCTTCACTGGTAGCAGGAGGAGGTACGCCCTCTACAATAGGTTTCGGGCCAGGGCCGTGATCGTTAAAGATAGGAGAATCAACATCCACCTCAGTAGTGAGCAAAGCCCTGTCCCAACCTTTCGTGAAGTTGAAACGGCTGATGTAGTTGATCTGAGCCTCGGCGTCCTCGTATGTTGCGAGCCACCCAGCATTGTAAGAGCTCTCCTTAATGGTGGCCGCCTCAGATTCCAACTTTTTCGTCTTCTCGGCGAGCTCTTTATTCTCCTCAACCACCGCCAACTTGCTTGTGCAGACTAAGTCATAGGACTGCCTCAGCTCCTCCAGCTCCTTAGACGCTGCCTCTTTTGCTTTGTTAGCTTCAGCCAAGGCAAGGTCAGAAGACTTCTGAGCAGCACTGGCAACCTTTAGGCTTGCCTCTAGCTCAGCATTTCTCCTCGCCAGCTCGTCGCGGCTGCGGTAGAGGACTGTGAAATCAGACACAAACTGTAGAGAGAGAAACATTATTAGCGAAAAAGGAATGGGAAAGAAAATTGCAAGAGTAGAGAAGTGAAAATGAACTTACCAAGGCCAGCCCTTGACTTGCCTTCAGGGCTAGCTGGTCGGTTCCTAAGCTTGGCGACCTCTGGCGGTCTGTTGGAAAGACTGCTCTCTCGATCACTGCTGGAGCCAGCTGAGGAGAGAGGGCGATGGAAGCCCCCTCAGCTAAGGCACACACGGGCACCAAAGACTGCTCTTTATTTGTCCTCGCCTTTTCTCTCCTCCTTTCTTTTTCTCTCCCCTTCTTCTCCATCTCGATCCTCTTCCTCTTTCTTCCTCTCTTCCTCCTTTCTCTCTCTCTCTCCTTCACCAATGCCCCCTCTTTCTTCTTCTTCTTCTTCTTCTTCTTCTTCTTCTTCTCCCTTTCATGAGCCACAGTTTGGGAGCCAGTGGCTGTGTCCCCACTCCCAGACTTTTGCTTCTTCAGCTTGCGAGCCAGAGCATCATCATCTTAGATTAAATTCTTCCTAGGGGGAGCCATAGTCTCCTCGTTGGAACTATCCGAATTCTCCAAACTCTCTGGACCCTCCTCTGAACCGGAAGATCCCTCACCACTCGAACTCTCCTCGCTAGAATCACCCTCAGCTCCACCTCTGTCAGCCCCCACACTCTCTTCACCAGAGCTACCCTCCTCCTTATCTAATTGCATTGGCTTAGTAGCGATCTCTTCAATGATATCGAGGTGAGGAATGCTATCAACAGGTCGGGCGATGAAGTTGGTCCCGGTGTTCTTGTACTCTAAAAGGAACGCAACTGATCTCGGATGCTCGCCGTCAGCCAAATATTCCCTTTATCTTCCAAGCTTTTATCAGCTCAGCAGCTCGGATTTCGTGGAGTGCAGGTTCTGAGTTCTTTGTTTTCGCTGAAAAAGGAAAAAGGGAGGACATAAGAAATAAAGTACACTAACAGAGAATCAATGAGCAGAACAAGAAATATATCTACCTATGTACTCCTCCCCGTAAAAGGGAATCGTAGGTCCCCTGTACCTCGCCTCCCCAATCTGGGGAGGGAACTTCCAGTTCCTGGCAATGAACCCTTCATGCCAATAATCCTTGTGGGAATCAGGTAGATTGACTACCAACACCCTGTCAGGACTCCTAGCTTTCAGATAGAGGAAACCAAAACTCGTTCGAGAAAAGGTATAGCAATAACAGATTTCAGCAAGACCTAAATTGGTGCCATAAAGTTGATTGATCCTATGAACGCCGTTGACAATTTTCCAAACATTTGGAGAACATTGGGCAGGAACTATGTAAAAATAACTAAAGAAGTGTAAAAACAAGCGATTTGGGGGAAATGTTAGACCCCCCCCGAGACAACAGGAGAACATGAATATAATGCCCGTCCTCAATATCTCGAACATTGCGAGGGACAGGGGCACATTCAATGTCCACCCAGTTGGGGATATTATAGAACTCCCTAAACTCATCTATTGATCTATTGCCTATTCTTGCTATAAAAAAAAACCTAGCAATAATAGAAAATAAATTTCAACAGAAAAGGAGAAGAAGTTTGGAAGACTTACGAAATGAAAATCAGCTTGAGACGACGCGAGGCCACAAGCAAAGAAGATGGAAAGACAAGAAAAAGCTCGAAGATGAAGGGAGAGACCCGGAAGTGAGAAGACGCGGTAAGAAGCAAAAGATATCTTGAGAGCGCGAAACTTGTGAAGCGACGTCAGAAATGAAAAACAGTTAGTTAGCAACAACCCATCCTGTTCCTAAAATCTGCCGTGAGATATTCTAGGGATAGTGGGCTAACGTGGGAGTGACCCCCCCCCCCCCCCACTCTCCGAACTTTTACTGTATATATTATATCCCTGCCCCGGGGCAATCAGAAACACTCCCCTGGAGAAAAGAGAAATACAAATTGAGAGCACCACCGTGGATGTAGGCAATTTGTCGAACCACGTATATATTGTGTCGTGTGTGATTGTGACTATTCTAATTCGTATTATTTATTTTTCTGGTGATTGCATTTACTTATAATTTGTGTTGAGATTTATTGTTACCACAATATGCATAGGAGATAGGATGCCAGTTCCTTCAAAACTGAATTCTGGTTGGTTAGGAATTTGGAAAGTAACTCTCTTCTCAAAACAATATACTTTAGCATGTTACGATGCTAACCAATCCATCCCCCAAATAACTTCAAAATATTTTATGCCTAAAACTATCGAATCGACAAAAAGTCTATGACTACTCATATCTATAGGGCAAGACTTAAATACTAATGTTCCCGTCAATAACTCACCCGAAGGAGTAGAAATGTGTATGCTATGATTCAAGGGTTCAGGAATATTAGGAAAGCGATTAACAAAATGTACAGACACACATGAATGGGTAGAACAGTATCTATTAAAACTTGAAAAGGTTATGCACATATAGAAAGTGTACCTGACACTACTGCATTAGAAGCCTTTGCATCGGAAAGATTGAAGACTTTACCTTGTCTACCATGATCTTTATTTTCATTAAAAGTCTTTGTTGGGGCCTTCCCTTTGTTTGGACAATCTCTCATTTTATGCCCCTTTTGGCCACACCCAAATCAACTTCCTGTCTCTAGGTAGCATGGTTGCCCTCTATGAATATTACCACATCGTTGGCATCTATCAACGTTAAAGTTTTTTTTACAAAAGGTTGCTCTGTATTGGGGTATAGTCCTAAAGGGTTTGTTATTGAGGTTCCTTCCTCTTTGTTCTCCAAACTTCCTCTTTCCCTCTTTAACTTGATTATATTCTTCACTATCCTTCTCAGCTATCGTTGCCCTAGTCACCACGTCATCATATGATGTCAACTTCATGATGGAAATTCGACTACGAATATTCAACCTCAACCCACGTTCAAACTTCTTGGCTTATAAAACATCGGTTATCACAACATGAGGTGCAAAATGGGACAACTCAGTAAACTTTGCCTCGTATTGACTAACTGTCATATTTCCTTGAACCAGACTCATGAAGTCAGCTGCTTTTTGGTCTTGCACCGTTTCAGAAAAGTATTTCTCGTAGAAGATCACTAAGAAGTCATTCCAACCTATGGGATTATTCCTTTCCTTCTAACATAATCGTTCCAAATGAAACCCTCTGTTCATCTATACACTTAAGAACATTGAACATCTTTTCCATTTGCATCACCCAACTTTCTGCTTCAGTGGGGGCACTCCATTATTCACCCAATGCTCCACAATCTTTGCTAGACTTTCAATCGTCTTGTATGCACCTTTCAATCCTTCCATACTTGAACCACTAGTTCCCGCAGTTGATCTTGTCTTGGTTATTTTCTACAGTTATGGCCAAACGTAAGATGTATTATACTATCTCAAAATTGCAAATTAGAAGAACAATTATATATACACAGTTATATAAGATGTAAAACATATGGAGTGTTATCACATAAGTCTTATATTTAATCCTATATCCTATGTATGGAAACTTAAAATCTATATCCTTCGAAAACTTATGTTCAATAGTCTACGGATTCATAACCTATGCTTTGATACCACCTCTGTCACGGCGCCGACCCAAAATTAGTAGGGAACGAGTGTCTTGACATGCCACCAAGGCAACGAATATTCTGACTTAAATTGTTTCCTTAAATAAATGCAGCGGAAATACATGCACATGGTCATGAATCGTAAACTACTGAAAATGAATGAATTACGTTATCAGAGCTTTTGAAAAGGAATCTTTATATAAGTAACAACGAGTTAACAACTTAAGACAAAATTTAAAACCTATTACATGCTCTATCCGATAAACCAAACATTTTACATAAATGTGACACCTCGCCCAATTAAATACCGGGTGATTATTCCTTTATAAATTTAATACATAATGTTCGGTTGGTTCATTCTTAGCATCACTGTCGAAAACATTTAACCTTATTAATCACCTAATAAATAATTAAGCTAGTGTCAAAACATTTACCATATTAAGTTATCCCCAAATAATCCATTAATAAAATCCAATTATTAAGACACAAACCATTTACCATACACATGAATAAAATAAAAACTGGATATGAATCAACTGCTGAAATAAAAAGACTGGATAAAACATTCCAGTTCAAAGTCTCAAACCATAAACGAATATACTGAATCCAACTAAATACTAAATACGGACATGAAGGAAGTATAATCTCTCTAATAAAATAACTGAAGATGGGCGACACATGCCCTAAATAAAATGTCTAGAGAGAACTGAATGAAATGAAAGTGAAGGTGTCTAAGCATGAGGACTTGCAGCTACCACAATTGCTACAACACGTCAAATAGTTGGAACGTTTATGCGTGGCGTCCCTGTGGCTGGACACCTGATATAAATAGTACAAGAGAAGAAAAAAATATGCAAGAGACGAGTCAGATCCCGAGTTGTAAAAGTATTTTAAGAAGTATTTAAAATTTGCATTAAAGCAAGTATTATGTGCATGTTAGCTTTTCGTACTCTCATATGAGATTTTCACCTCTCAGCTATTGTGCACACCTAACGTACATCTAGTCCAATCTAGCTATCCTAATCTCATGTAACTAGATTCTAGACTTACACCACTAGCTATATCTCGAAGTAGTATCCCACATTCCCAAATACTTGTATTAACTCTTTCAACATTTATTAATTCGTTTAAGGGTTATCACCCTAAAGTTAAGTATTCACATCTTAAGGTACTTAGGATTTCATCGTCTTAATCATCTACAAATATCACATGGTAGATAACATCACTAGTATATATATATATATATATATATATATATCTTCATTCTATAATATATATATACTAATACGGCACCCCTAGACTCAGCTGCGGTGCATGCATACTCTGCTATCGAGTCGTGGTACATCTCGTACTCAAATAAGGACAGTCGGTTCGTAAATCTCCCACGAACCATAATATTAAACACACATATTGGAGGCGAACATAGTCCTAGGCCTTTGGGGCTACGCACATACCTACGCACCCCAAATGACCGTTCAATATCATCGTTCTCACAAATGGCAATCCAACCGACGTACTATGGTCTGAGGTGCCAAATCTAAAATCCCCCCGAAGGCTCATCAGGATAAGGCTGTCCTCTATCATTTTCCAAACCTCCCGCGATAGCAAGCAACTAGGTATGTCATATACATAATAAATTACATGTAGCACAACCTATCACTTTATTTCACATGTTTCATACGTAGTCTATTTTTATCCCGAATGATCTACGTAATAATAATTCATAGCTTAATTCAATAACGAACGCTCCCGAGTATTCCTCATCACTCGAAGGGTATCCTTACGTTTATACAACATAACAGTGGTAAGGTCCCTATACCCTACTGGGCTAAGTCATCATTTCTCTCGAATCTCCGAATCTCGAATTATTCTCTAAAGTAGGTATTTTCTCTCGATTAATACCGATCTAAGTCTAACCCATTGTTTTCCCCCTCTTAGATCCAATCCTAACTCAACCTTGGTCTACGGTTTTATTAAGCTAATTCTCATTATGCTTCACCATAAACTCATACTTGAAGATTTGAAAGGTTCATGAGTATTCTAGATGAGAACTGGAAACTGCAGTAGAAAACTGCAACAGACCGGACCGGTACAACTGAAAAAGAAAACGAACTGATCCGACTGAAAAACGAACCGGTCTGGCTGAAAAACGAATCGATCCGGATCTCTGTGAAAACTGCTCTTCCCCAAATGCATTTTCCCACCATTTACAACCCTAAAACCTCTACTGTTCAATCCCAAACACCAAATCAACAAACCTAATTGATATCCTAATATGTTTAGATGATTTCTAGCAACCTATAATCATTAAATCTTTATAATACATCAATAATTCACGAAATCCCCAATTTCTCATCAACAAACCCAAAATCATCATTTTAAGAGTTAATCACATAATAAATCTAGATTCGTTTCTCAAGCACAACATATAATTCCGGGATTCCTATTCTATATGAATAGGGACTCAATTCTTCACCAAAATAAGTTTTAATCTACGATTTAAATTCTCGAACTTCACCCAATTCAATTCTAAATCATGTACTTGATTCCTATGCTAACATGAGCACAATTATTGCTAACAGGATGCAAGTAATAAACACTTGCCTTGATTATGATGATTTGATCCGCTGATGTAGGTGGTATGGGTGTGTTCCTCGTTCTCCGATCTACACGGTGGTGGTCCTGGTGTTGTAAGGTAGTGCTTTTAGTCCTTAGTTCCTTAGGTTTGTTCCTCCCTCACCCTCTGTGGCTCTCCCTTAAAACTTGTGAATAAAAACCCTAATTGGACTCACTTAGCAGATATATTCTATCTCTAATTTTGTGCATATTAATTGCCCAAAAATTGAAATTACCAAAACCCCCTCTCGGGATGTCGGTTTGGCCTAAGACTGTCCCGGGACCCAAACTAAACCCACGGGTAGACTTTTTTGACTATCTCGACCCTTCCGAGCACGTTGACGTACCCGAAATGACTATCCAGAATACTTATAATTAATTTACTTCTTAATTCCTTTAAATTAGTCTTGACACGACTCACACACGCGTCCCGACTTAATTTTCCGTAACTATCGTATTTTTCTACTCGCGACAATTTTTCTAATTTCATAATTATATATTACTTTATTCGCTCAGTAATATTCAACAAAATGCACATCAATAAATACTAAGCCTTAACTTGCTAATTAATATTTATTTTAATCCGGATTAATTCTTAGTTAATTCTCACATTAAATTTAATTAATCCTATATTTAAAAATCATAAAAATACGGGTGTTACAATAAATTAATAGAAAGATCTCTAAAAGATAAATCTTCAACATAGTCCTGTTACGTTCCATCTGTGAGCCTAGTTATTTCTTGAAAAATTATTACGACGTCAGCTAAAAGCCGAATGAGATTTAATCTCCAGACGTTCCAAATTTTTTCATAAAATAGATACCTATTCAAGCAAGAACAGAAGGTATCGATATATATGGACAGGAATTTGCAGTAATATATTTATATGTGAATGACAGTATGTAGAAATGAATAGTTCAGAATAGAAAGGATGCGATAATTCAAAGGCAATATAATTTTCTTTCAATCATATCATTTTAATGGCCAAGTGCACTCTAATACTGTATTCTTCTGCCGTATTATTCCCCGGTAGTTGAAGGTCAATAGAACTTGTTCATCACAACGCCTTATTTAGGGCACACCAGCGATAACCCCGCTGGGAAGGTCAGTCAGTAAAATAGGTCTTTTAGGCCAAATCTTATTTCCAATATTCAATATAATCTCATTTTCAATACTCGTTTTAATCAGCATGTCTATATGGACAAATATAAACATATCACATTGAATCAATCATTGGTATCAGATGAATTTTGAGGATAAAAGCAGTTCACAAAATATATATAATTTGCATAATATCTTATAATTTAAATGCACAAGGAATGCCAGAGTACTCACCTAAAACTGAAGTTCAAAGTTATCGATATGAAGTCTTGGATCATTTCGTTAAGATGCAACTTCTTCTTAAACTTACAGAACTCCTTCTCAAGATATCACTCTTTCTTACTATAATTATCGAAGAAATGGTATGAGTTTAAATGACCATGAAGGCCGTATTTATTGTTTTCCAAGGATTTCACGGTGTTGACACGTGTCTAGCTGACTAAGCCTTTACAAAGGCGAGTCAGCGTTGACGTGTCGCGTAACGGAGGAGTCTTGCAGTCTTATTTCGCCGAACTGCGACACGTGTTTTAGCTTTAGCTATATCGACGACACGTGTAAGCACGAGGTGTCGATCAAGGGTACAAGGGTCATTTTACACATGAAGGGCATTTTGGTAATTTCACACTATTTATTTTTAATATTTCTTAGAGGTCCTTAAAAATATTTTATTTACAAAAAGGTTCTTTTTATTTTTCATTTTGGGCCCCGAAATTTTCTTAATCAAAACCAAGTCCGTAAAGTTTCATAAATTTATATTTTCTAGCCCGAAATTTATCATTTTGCTTAGGGCATGCTATAAAACTTCAATATGATCCATTTTACAGTTGATTCTTCAAATTTAAAAATGGGTTTTGTCATATTAAGAATCCAGAATATCACATTTGAAATAATATAACATTTATAAGATAATAAGTGAGACGAAATTGTAAAAATAAGTTATATATGAGCATATAAAAGTGGGATCATTACAGAGTCACTCTTTGTCCACCATTATTGTTGCTCCTAGCGACTGCTTTCTCTCCTCTACAATGATGCCGATTGCCATTTAGGGTGTATTGATGGCTACCGAGGATGTCGCTTCGCATTTTTATCCCATCTTTGGTAAGCACTACGCCGAGTTTAGTATTGGCGATTTCTATCCTGTTTTTGCCAAATAGTGTTGGGTGACTCACACTTGTTTTCCAAAGGTGGAGTCTTGGTAACTGCTTCACCCTTTTTGCGAATGAAGATGTTTATACTAAGGGTGATCTTGAGGGTGGCACATTGACGAGTATTTGCTTATATCTCAAGTATGTGGACTTGTTTTGGGAGGCATTTGAGTTCCGTTTGGAGATAAGGATGCAACGCTTCACTTTGAAGGTGCACATGTTAAGTGTCACGACTCTCATCCGACATCATCGCCCCCCTCCAATGACGTTGTGTGTTGGTTCTCTTCGTGGACGGTTTTGAGGTCGAGTTCGGATTCTCCAACATTAGTTTGGGTCTTTAGAAATATTTTCGTGGGTCTTTATTAGACGCTATGTTGAGCGATTTTGTGGACGACTTCCCTTTCAAGTAGGGGAGTCCGTTGGTATTTTTCGCAACTTCATGGATGGTCCCTCTTCCCGCTCGAGGTTAGCTTTTCAAGTTGAGGATAATGGTGTATAGGGCCCGAGAGAATCAAATGTACCTTTTTATTGCTTTAATAGAGGAAAAATAAATGAAAATTTACTTTGGAATATTCTAGAATAGGCTAGGTAGGTCTAGTGATGTCATGAGAGATGCCCTTACACATGACATCACCCATGACATCATAATTTTCTAGAATCCGCCCCACTATTCTCTTGTACCCTATGTATAGTGTTTCCCTCATTTGTGAGGACACCAACTCTTATAGATGTTTGAGTGTTATGTTTGGTTGTTCCTAAATTTGTGTTTTTGTGTAATTTCTGTTACATATACATCACGTGTTTCCGGGTGGAACAGTTCAAAACTTATGAGGTAGTGGAAGGGCTGAGAAGTGTAGGAATATGGATTTTGGGGTTTTCTAGTGGGCTTCAACGTCTTAACCCTCAACCTTCTTGGGCTAGTAGGATTTAGTCTTGGCTGAGGGACGTCGAAGACCATTGGCGATGAAGGTACTGGTTCGGGGAGCTGTGGTGCAGGCCCTGGGTGAGGCGAGCCGATGCGTCCATCCCAAGCTCCAATCAAATCATAACTCATCATCCATATCATGCCATTTTGACGTAAACTAACGGAAGCAGTTAAAGTTAAATCACACGAAAATTCATTATTATATATCACAAAACTAGGTTAACAAATTGGGGCGCCAACAATCTCATCGGATTCTCTCTTTAGCAATACTATCATGTCAAAAGGTACCAATACTATTAAGGGTTGCACAAGTACAAAAATACCCTCCAACTAATAATAAGAAATGACACTAAACAAAAATAATATAAAGAGAATAAACAAGGCCGCATGTCGGCATGGCTACGCTCCTGCATCATATTTGCAGCTTAAATTGTTTTCTTTGTGCCTTAGCCAATGATAAATTGTCGTCACTTATGCCAATGAAAGGAATGAGTGTAGATGAGCTAATCTCCTGGACAATTTACATTCATGAAGTCATATTCCATCATCGAATATACCTTATGCAATCAATTTGGTTTGTTTGATTAGTGGGCTTATTCTCTTCTGTTTGGTGAATCAATCACTTATCTTATGTTGGCCAATCTGCCATGCACGTGACAGACAACCCTGGGATGAATTATTTAACCTAATGTAAGCTCTAATTCAGGAGGGGGAAAAAGTTGAGCCGGTTAACATAGTGTCCAAATCTGCTAATTATTATTTTTTGCATTGGGCTAGTGGCTAACACTTGATTGACTGATTGTTGAACATCGACTAATCTTCTGGTGCATGTATTCTAGCTTCACAAAAGGGATGTTATGAAATTCCTTTATAATTTGTTTTTTTTTTAATTTGTTTAGAAGTGTTCTTCTATATTCTGAGAGCAGAAACAACTCTGTTTTGCTTCACATCTCAGACTACTGTTGTAACTACTAGACGAATTCTGGAGCAACTCGCTGTCCATTATGTTTCACAGCGAATGGCATGGAAACTTCTTAAAGGTACTCTCTCTCTCTCTCTCTCTCTCTCTCTCTCTCTCATGCCATGCTCATTGCCTTAGTCGCATTCAGCGAACTGATAATTTGACCAATTCATGCAGATGTTCCGAAATCGGCCATGCGCAAGGCTGAAAGGGGAATGCCAACTTTAGCTTACTTCTTCAGTGTTAGCAGGACAAGTTTCAGAGGTCAATTAATCTAAATCCACTTCACTTTTCTGATGTGGTCGATTACTTGAACTTCACTCGCTGTTTGGTTTCCCAACTTGTGATGTCTAAGCAGGGCATTTTCTAGGAGTAGCAGCATCATGGCTCGTCCAAGTTGGCATTGATATTTATGGGTTCCTTTCATGTATTTTAAATTCTAAAGAAGAGAATGATGAGATTAATAAAGCAGAACAGGTTCAGCTCCTTAGGAAGAAGGTTTACGGGACCACGTTCAGGTGTGGTGCGTCACTGGTTTTTGCTTCTATAGGAGCCGGGTTAGGTGCATCACTTGTTCGCCCCTCAGCTGGTCAATGGATTGGTATGCAGGATTTAATGCATTCAACATTATGGGATAATATTTAATCTCTATGCAATGTGCGATTGAAATTTGATTTGCTTTTCTTGTAGGCTGTGCAATTGGGGATTTGACGGGGCCTGTTATTGTATCATTTTGCTTTGGGAGCGTTCTTCATGTGGACCTAGAGTAGCTCGGTCAAATTGTTACATACTTGGATTAAGAATGACGGCTAATCCTGGTTCTCCTTCCAAGGAACCTATATTATCGAAGTAAGATTTTATGCCGCCTTGGTATATGGGATTGATAAACTCCACTTCAAATGGATTTCAATTAAAAAAATCTTAATCGCTTTAGTACATCCCAATTCTTCTATCGGCATTCTGTGGAGTTGGTAGTTAACGGTGTACATGTTGGGGGTGAAAGTGGAGAAATAGAATGAACTTTGAGAGTTACTAAATTGCCAGTTTGTGTAGAAAATAAAGGCATGACGTGTTATATGATCGACAGGGTCATAATCGTATCAGTTTGCCACCCAGAGTTGTTCATCTAGTGCCCATTTGCAACTTAATATCATGTTGAATAATTATAATATCAGTTGTAAAATGAAAGTAGAATATAATTTAGTCCCTATATTGTTAATATATAGGATCAAGTTTATATACATGCCATAAAGAGTGAACTAATTAATATTAATTACTTGAAAGATGAAAAAAATTAATAAAATGAGCGAAAGCCCAAGAATCACTAAGTTAAAAAATAAATATCATCTCAAAATCAATATCACCTATATTTAATTAACACAGAAATCTATATTTTCTTAACATTTGATAATTCTTCATGATCCTCAATTAAACAACAAATTTGTACCACGTTGAGAACCGTTTTAATATATCAATGATTTGGACTTTACATAACAATTTGTTATCATTATATGAATTTGGCGCTTCTTTTCCTTTAGACTTTAGTAACGATTTTGACTTTTAGTGATGCAAAAGAAAAAAGAAAAGCACCACCAAAAGTGAAAATGGGGATTAAAATAAAAACAAAATGACTGAAATGACCATATTTTTATGTTTGGATTTAGATGATATTTAATTCATGACCTAAATGTAAAATTTTCCAATTAGTTTATATAACACGTGTCTTTAACTTCGTTGGAAAATGTGGATGAAGAATATAGCTCACCCAAAAGGTTCGTAAAATCTAAATTTATTTATTTTACAATAATAAAATATTAATGGTTCATATTGAAAATTCTTTACATTCCAATGAACGCGAGAGCTCATTTTGAGTAGCTTATGTAATTAATAACATAGTGAATCATATAATGTATGAATCGATAAAAAAATTATTTGGATTCGGCCTCATATTAGTTACTATCATTTGGGGATTGACATCTCAAATAAAATTAACCATTAACCCCCAATTTTTGATAAATTTGTTAGTTGAAAAAACACATTAGTCAAAACTTTTTTCATGTGAAAATCAAAAAATACCTTTACGTCCCCCCCCCCTCTCTCTCTCTCAAAGCTTAAAAACTTTTGCAGCAGCACAAATGTTTTCTAATATTGGAAATTTTAAAATAGAGAAAATTCATGAAAACAAAAAATACATAAAACTAAAAAATATGCAGTTCAGAAAAAATAAAGCAAAAACACTAAAAAAAAATAGAAAATCATAAACGAGATTGTAAAATGCAAAAAAGTGAAAAAATGAAAAAAATCTTAAAAGCAAATAATCAACACTAATCGGAAAAGGCGAAAAAATATATTATGAATCTTTTAGGTACTATTGCAAAAATAAAATTAATTGATTTTTCATTTTTGCATAAGATATTTAAAACATCACGAGCCCTACGGCGGTACCACACTGCCCATAAAGGGTCCTTAACCCTGGCTTTCTAGCTCTAAAATCAAAATTGGAAAAGAAACCAAGTGGATGAAAAGATAGAAATTCGAAGTTCGAGAAGTGAATTGGATCAAAGGAAAAATCAAGAGAGAGAGAGACATGTGTGTGTTGGGTGGGAGTTTAATCGTGAGAGCGAGGGTGAGGGTTTTTGTTTTTTATTTTAAAATTTAATTTGTATAAGGGTAGTTTTGTAACATTATAAAAAACAAGGGTCAAAATTGTTCAACTGACAAAATCTATTTAAATTAGGAGTCAATGGTATGATAGTTTATTTTTGGGTGCTAAATCCCAAATTACAATTAATTATTGGGGGGCAGGTTTAGATAACCCTTATTAAAAAGATAAAACGGATTTGTGTAACAACCCAAATTTTTTTAATGGGAATTTCTAAATTAATTTTGGAAATCGGAGAAAAGTGAAATTTTGGATTTTATAAATTTTA
This sequence comes from Sambucus nigra, assembly GCA_949130495.1. Lineage (NCBI taxonomy): Eukaryota > Viridiplantae > Streptophyta > Magnoliopsida > Dipsacales > Adoxaceae > Sambucus > Sambucus nigra. Next base: position 314,585,813 of record OX422213.1, read on the forward strand.
TAATTTAAAATGTTGGTTTTTATATTTGAAAAATAAATTTTCAAACAGAATTGGAATCGGAATTAAAATGGAGTTTTAATTGAATTTTTATTACATAAAAGAGTCCTCAAAACATAAAACTCTCTAGTAAAAATAATATTTTTAGAAATTCGACCGTCCGATCGAGCTGAATTTTTCACAGCAGTTCTGTCTCGCCGTTCGCTACAACATACTAATATTTCAAGCGATTCTGACGGTCCGATCGTCCGTAATGATTTTTTGAGTATTTTAGTTGAGTTTAAGTTATCCATTCCTTCGCATTTTTATTGAGTCTCGGTTTATGGTTTTGGTGGGCCATTCGGTTCTACAGTTGTACGGTTTACTCAGATATTATTAATGGAATTTTATTCAGTTATATTATTGGAGATTGAATTTATTCGAGTTTTAGTATGAGATGGATCTTTTATCGCTTAGTTGGATGGTTTATCTTTTGGAATTGATTGTCATTTACCTTGTGGATTAATTTTATATGTCTCATATCTGTCTCATGCTAAGAATGATGTTTTATTTTCTCACGTCCGACTTAGTTTTGGTGGCGGCCGACGCCAGAATTGAACGGGATGTGATAGATGGTATTAGAGCATGGTCTTAGGTCTCGTAGGTTGTGAGTCCGTTTAGCTTCCGCGTTACCGATCTTTGATTCCCTTTGTTGATTCGTACTCCGTAAGGTAGAGGGTCTAGCATACGTGTTAGATGTGTTTCTTGGAGATGTGAAGCTTTGTGCTAAGGACATCGTATGCATTGAGTTTAGAATTAGTAGGCTTAATGTGAAAATCCTTAAAATGGGTTTCGGAGACGATAATTATTTTAGAGATTTTAGTGCAGATGTTAGGTATTGTATGTATCGAGTTTTGATGTTGAGATTTAATTTGAGGATGTTAGAGATTTTGATGACTTTCGGATCAAGGATCGAGTGGGGATTTGTGGGAGTGTGTGGTACGCCGTTATTTTCATAGTTATGCGTATGTATATAGGCAATATATATTTTGTTGCTCGTGGGGAAGGTGCGCGTAGAATTGGGTGTATGGGCGCCCAATTATGGCATTCTACGGGTAGGCATATGTGAGCCATATTTTCTTTTGCGAGATTTACGCGACTTGTATGTTTCGTCTAATTTTGAGGACGAAATTCTTTGCTAGTGGGGAAGTATGTAACAACCCGAATTTTTTTAATGGGAATTTTAAATTAATTTTGGAAATTGGAGAAAAATAAAATTTTGGATTTTATAAATTTTATAATTTAAAATGTTGGTTTTTATATTTGAAAAATAATTTTTCAAACTGAATTGGAATCGGAATTAAAATGAAGTTTTAATTGAATTTTTATTATATAGAAGACTCCTCAAAATATAAAACTCTATAAGAGTCCTCAAAACATAAAATTCTCTAGTAAAAATAATATTTTTAGAAATTCGACCGTCCGATCGAGCTGAATTTTTCACAACAGTCCTGTCTCGCCGTTTTCTACAACATACTAAAATTTCAAGTGATTCTGACGGTCCGATCGTCCGTAATGATTTCTTGAGTATTTTAGTTGAGTTTAGTAGTATAAATAAGTTTTCCATTCCTTCACATTTGTATTGAGACTCGGTTTATGGTTTTGGTGGGCCATTCGGTTCCACAGTTGTATGATTTTACTCAGATATTTATAATGGGATTTTATTCAGTTATATTATTGGAGATTGAATTTATTCGAGTTTTAGTATGAGATGGATCTTTTATCGCTTAGTTGGATGGTTTATCTTTTGGAATTGATTGTCACTTACCTTGTAGATTAATTTTATATATCACATATCTGTCTCATGCTAAGAATGGTATTTTATTTACTCACACCTGACTTAGTTTTGGTGGCGGCCAACGCCAGAATTGAGCGGGGTGTGACAACTTGATAATGTAATTATTATTATATTATAAAAGTATTATGGTTTTTCAATGTTACACATTAATATTTATATAATATTGATTGAGCTTAAATAACCAATTCATCATTTGCCTATTATCAAATTCATTTATTTTGTTACTACATGAAATGACATTTTACTTTAGTTTTTTTCTTGCTTAAGTTATATTTTTATTCTATGAGAAAATGAGTTTATTTTGTTAATGATTTTTTTTTGTTTAACTAATTTCATTCAAAACTAAAATTTGAGTCTACCGTATATTATATTACTAACTTTTTAAATATACCAACCGTCTTTGCCATGAGTTAACACGACATAAATATTTCTTCACGAGTGAAATGTGTATCACTTCTCATATTCATTTTTCATTTTAGTACTTATTGTACTAACATGTTATTTTATTAAAATTTAATCTTATTACATGATGTGGGCCTTTAATTTATGGGTGTTGTTAAATGATCACCCTCATTTTTTCCCCTCAACCCACACTATTATTGTTTAAATAGTTACACAATCATTTTTAAACTTTATGTGGTGTTAGAGAGAAAAAATATTGCCCTTAATAACAATCTTACATAAATAGGATTGAAACATATGATATCTATTTAGTGTCCTTAATAACACTCTTACATAAATGAGAGAAAAAATATTGCCCTTAATGACTCTTACATAAATATTTCCCTTAATAACACTCTTACATAAATAGGACGACATGGGATGAAATGTCCATGTTATGTAGAAATAGTCATACAAAAGTCGATGTATATGCATCAAGGAATTCGAAAACATAATATATGTTATGTTATTCTAAGAATCTTTAGCGTGAAAATAAATAACATTAGGTGTTGCTTGGATCATATCATTGCCTTCAAATTAAAATATCACTAAGATTGAAAAATAAAAATACTAAAAAAACATCATTTAAGAATATGCATATAAAAAAAGAAGGAAATTAAATGATAATACAATTTTAACATAAAATAATTAATGTAAGATCAATGAAGACATAAATTAAGATGACTAACACTCTAGACAAAGTGTAAAGAACCTTGTAGATTATTATGTTTATTTATAATTTTTCTTCTAGTATTTCTTAATGTTCTTGTATGTTATTTGTGTCGAGAATACTCATGGTGTAACTTCAAAATTATAGAGCACTTTAGAAATATTGATATCTTTCAAACTATCCATCATATGAATACTTTAAATATTAAAGAACATATTAGCGTTGGCCTCAAAATAATTTAATTACCTTTTAACATATATTTCATTTCTTTTTAACAACTTCCAAATTAATAATATTAATAAAATCAAATAATTTAAAAACCACATTTTTAAATGGATTAATGGAGGTTAAAGAAATAAACGAAAGCAAGTAATATAATACCATAGATTTTCACGTTGAGAAAATGTCAATAAATGCGTAAAATTTAAAGTAAAGCTGCTATTTTTTTTAATAGAGGTTAAAAGCTCATATAGTATATAGAAAGGGATTGTTGTAAGTGTCTTTACACATTATCCATAGCTAAATAGGACACGTTAGAAAAAATAGGTTAAAAGGGGTAAACCAGTCAAAAAATAATAATTATGTGACACCCCGCATAATTAATTACCGGGTGATCAGTCCTTAATTAATTAATTTCAGAATATCAAGTTGGTTCAGATAATGCATCACTGTCGAAATCTCAAATTTTAATTTAATAAAGCTAACCACCTCGTATTTAAAAGGGTTGATGTGAAAAATTTATCTTGTTGTTAACCAATAAAAAAGAATACTAACGATTGCCATGCATCACAATAGTATAAGTAAAGTCTGACTGAAGTAAAATAAATGGTTGATGTAAACATCTCCAAATACAATCCCATACAATAAATCAAATGGAAGAAACCAAATCCAAAAGAAAGTTTAAAACGACTAAATCTATGAAAGTAAGCATGAGTGAGGACGACATGTCCAAACAAGATGAATAACTGAAAAAGGAAGGATAGACTGAATCGTCTACTGACACTAATCCCGCAGCTTCCACAGTAGCTACAACACGAAAACTGAATAGAGTCTCCTAAGGTTGGTGTCCCTGTGGCTGGGCACCTAAAATAATGGAACAGTAGAAAGATAGACAGAAAAACGGGTCAGAGCCCGAGTTGAAAACAGTTTAAAATAGCAAGTGCTTAAATTGATTCAATTAGCACAATTATTAATCAAGTTAACTTAGCGTACTCACTTGAGATACTCACCCCTCAATCTAGTGTGCACGTCTAACGAGCCTAACTACCCATACTAGTCATGATACCCTGACTGACTACTAAGTGTATAATATGAAGTTTGAAAGTCTCTCTAAATAACGTAAAAACTGACGTAGTTATGATTTCAATATAGAATTAGGATTTCTTTAGGTTATTCTCATATTCTTCTAAATGCCCAACTGACAATACCATAAGTGTGCAAATAACAATATTGACAACAACAAAAGGCAACAAACATGATTTCCGGTTTACACATCTTATACGCCTTGTGTATACATATTAAATTATATAAGTATAGCAATATTACACCCTTGGTTAAGAACCCATTAGTACTACGCATACTCGGCTATATAGTCCATTTGCAAAGCTCACGCATAGAGGACAACATGTTCAATCTCTCAAGAACCAATGGAAACATAAACACATATTGGAGGCGAACATAGTCCCAAGCCAATGGGCTACGCACATACCTACGCACCCATACGACCATCATCACTATCATTCTCACGGATAGTCCGTACCTAGGTTCCATGCTCTAGTGGTACAACTCTAAATCCCCCGAAGGCACACAAGATTCGATTGTCTAGAACGCGTTAACCTCCGTTCGATAGCTAGTAGCTAGGTATGTTATACACATAATATTTTGAACAATAAGCATGCACACCACTTATATGAATTAATTATCTTTCCCACAGTCTAGTGTTTGCAGTACGTATTTTAACTCTTATTGTAACCCGTACTTTATTCGTGTATACCCTACCTTGCATTTTCGCACCTCCTCAATTTTATGAATTTTATACCTTCCGAGGGTCGACGTATTTTCCTCTCACTATTAATTATCAATATAAGTCACTCGACGATCATTCTAGTTTATCACTCATTAAAAGAAGCCTACGGGAAGTTCGAAATCGACTTAAAAAGGACCATTTTGGAATCTCATTAGAAGTCCCAGAAATCTCGTTCGAACGAAGGGCTTCGAACGAACCACCAAACTCATTAGAAGGGCTACTGGAATTTCGTTAAAAGTCTCGTTCGAACGACCTGGGCTGGACTTCTAACGAAATTTCCGAAGTTGCCCAGTTCGTCTCTCAACTTCGTTTTTCCTAACTTTTACCACTCAAAACTCAACCTAAATTCATTCCAACCCAAATATAATGTTTCCCACTATCCTAAGTCATCTTAGAATATATAATAACATAATTTTGGAGGTCAAATCCTTCTAATCATCATGTAATTTCAATAAATTCCCAAATTTTACCACAAACCCTATTAACATGAACCTAGAATTTTTTTGTTCATAAAAACAGCATTTTAATTCGTGATTTACATCTAGTTCATCAACTTTCACAATTCCACTAAGGGAAAAATCCTCTACATGCAAACCCCCATCAGATTTTCTAAATATTCTACACGATTTCATCATAGGAAAACCCAAATTGGTATTTGTTGTTCTAAAACCTCAATATATGTTAACAAGAGTAATAATTGCTAAGAGAAGAGCAATATAATCACTTGCCTTCAAAATGAACTTCTGATTCGCGGGTTGAAGTTGGTATAGGAATGAGCCTCCTGACACGATCTGCACGCTGGTATACTTTTTGTTGCGAAAGGTTGAGTTCTTGGCTAAGGCTCTAATGGAGTCTCCTTCTTCTTCCTTGGTTCTCTCTCTCTTTTCCTCTCTTTCCACGTAGGTTGAAACTGACTGCCACTAACCCTAAATGTCTTTTAATTAAACTCAATTTTCGTCCATTTAATTACCCTAAAATTCCTAAAGACCAAAATACCCCTCCGGGGTATCGTTTTGGGTTAAAATGCCCCGAACTCCAAATAAAATACCCGAATAGTATTTTCTGACTATCTCGACCTTTTCGGACACTCTGACGCACTCAAAATAGTTGTCCGAGTTATACAAAAATAAATTATCTTTTGACCCTCCAAATATATACAAATGATGCGACTCATACGCGTCCCAATTATTTATAGCATAACTGTTGTGTATCTCATTTCCGGTCATACTATTATTTCAATAATTACTGACTCTCGTCCCGCTAGTGATTATTATCATAAAATCAGATTAATTTCAATTAAAAATTTTCTCCCTTTAATTTAATTAATCCCCATTTTTCATAAAAATAATTATGCGTAAAAATACGAGGTATTACAAATTAACATTAAACTAAGTTTATAGAAGTTTGAATTGGGATTTAGATAATAAATATTCATTTAAGAATTAATTTTTAATGGCGGAATTTAGTTTTTTTTATATGTGTGTGTATTAAAGATGTTTGTAATTCCTTAGTCTTCAAGCGATAAAAATATCCATATAAAAACAATTGGTTTAAGCCACTTTTATTAGGTCAAGATTAAAATGGGTAAATAAGTCAAAAAATAATAATTAAAACTAAACCAATTTTATCAAAAGTTTGGATTTGGATTTAGATAGTAAAGATTCATTTAAGAATTAATTTTAACGACGAAATTTGGGGCTTTTATATGTAGGTGTATTAGAAGGTGTTTGTAATTCCTTACTGTTCAAGGGGTAAAAGCGTGCAAATGGGAACAATTTGTTTAAGAGACTTTTATAAATACTAGGTGTGCCCACGTGCGTTGCACGTGCGACCGTATCCGAATAGTCAATCTAAGCATTATAAATAGACATACCCTTTACCACCTAAGAAATCCATATCAATTGCATGTCTTGTTGGTAAATAAATACATATAAAATATTGTAATTAAAATAAATTCATGTGCCACCGAATAGAAATACAATTTGAGCATGAATTTAATTCCAAAACTTAAGCAGGAAGAAAGTCATAAAAACTTAGAATGTAGAAGATCAACAAAATGCAGAATTTCAAAGCGACCCAAATTTTAGTTGATTGAAGAACTCATTTTTTTTTGCATTTAGAAAGAGATTTGGCAAGGTTCTTGCAAAAACGCTCTATGAATATCACTAAATGTATACAAAAAATAGACCAAGGCTTCAAATTCTATTATAGAAAGCTTTGTTACCAATGTGCTTTATCACCCATTTATTGATGTCTCCACCTGATGCTTATCTTAAATAAGTTGAACTCAAATGTTTATGTTCGTATTTTCAAACAAATAAAAAAAACTCATTGTTAACTCGTTTCGAAGTTTTACAATTGATTTTTAATCTTACACTATAAATGAATACAAAACTAGCAATTGAAGAAAAATCCAAATATTAAATTACTTACCATGTTTATCATTCCTACAAACACATTTAGATCTGAATCTCCTCAATAAATGGGATTATTTGGTTGAATGTTGATCATTGGCTAATCAATACAAATATATGATTGCTTATGTTTATAACATATGTTGGGAGCAATATAGGAATTCACGTACATTTTTTCTGAGATAAAACAACTTCACATTTACTATGTCGACAAAATAAAAATGGGATGAAATAATAAGAAAATAAAAGACCAAATTTCCATAACTTATAAGAAATAATGTCTGGTTTCTATGACAACAATAAATACCACAACAAAATAAATACACAACCATAATCTCTACAAAGAAACAGTATCCATCATACTGTGGAGAGTGGGAAGGCTTATATGTTTGCCCAAGCAAGATTGATTTTTGGAGCATTATGATCTTGACTCAACATTTTCTTCTACACTAATGTGCAATATTTGCATCGAAGATGTCCTTGACAGGTGACAACAATGGATTGTGGCCGCATTCTTCATTGGATCATATGAAATGCTTCAACGCTACTCTAAAATAATCCTTATATGTATTAATACTATGGATTATAACATGGTGGTCTTTTTTATTGCAACCAAACTCATAACTAGTTAAGTTAGAAGGTTCCCCTAACGACCCCATCATTTTAATATTATACATTACAGAAGAAGCTCAATATTTTTCATATTTTCATACATCTATAATCAAACAAATAAATAAGCAAATTTGGATTGGAAAATAAAATTAACTTAATTTTTTGGGTTATTTGTATTTTGGAGTACATTTGTTCTTATTTATTTTTGATTGGGTGCCATAGTTTTCAGTATTAATGGATGGTTGCCATTTCTAACATATTATGTTAAGTTTGAATTGGATGTTAGTTTTTCTCTCTCTGTCATACACACACACATACACACACACACGGACATTATATATATAACTTTAGAATGACGTAATGGTTTTATTATTATTGTTTTACAAAATATATTTTTTTAACCTTATTTTTGACAAAGTGTTGTAAATAAATTTTTTTTTGCAAAAATTTAAAAAAAATATATCCATCAATTTAAAAAAATGAAAAATAATATCCATTATATAATAAACCACTGTTTCAGAAAATTATATTCATCAGTTTCAAACAAAAAAAAACTTAATATTTTGAATATAAAAAAAACTTATTTTAAAGTTATAAACCACTGTTTTGCAAAAACAAGTATATAATAATGTTTTGTTAAAAAAATAAAAAATTGTTATGTATATAAAAAATTGTTTTGTAAAAAAGTTCAAAAAAATCTATTTCAAAAAATAGTTTTAAAGTATTTCGTTAATAACTTTTTTTTAATATACAAAATATTACGTTCTTTTTTCCATGATATGGGATCCAAGGATTATTCCCAAAGTTTCTATTTTTATGTGGCGTTTACTTCACAATGCTCTTCCATTAGACATGAATTTCAGAAATCTTTTGATTCCGATGTTTTCAAGGTGTAGATGTTCAGCTCTTACTAAAGAAGAAGATGCTGATTATCTATTCCTTTTTAGTGAGATTGCTCGGGAAGTGTGGAGTCATTTTGAAAAGTTGATGGGTTTCTCTTATCAGAATTCCTCGTTGAGATCTAAAATCTTGTCTTGGTGGTTTAATTGTCATGGTATAAATATAAGATCTTCTCTTTGCAAGGTTCTCCCTTCATATATTAGCTGGCGGATTTTATATTCCAAAAATCAGGCCACTTTTGACAATACTTTTATGAAGTCTAAAACTATTATCCAGGTTATTCACTATGATATTTTTTTGGCTTTCAAAGTTAGACCTTTTAAAGGCTCTTGTTCAAGATTTTATCGTTCTTACTTTGATAATTTTCAGATTTCCCTTCTTCACTGTAAGCTACCGGAGAAAGGCTCTTTTTCTCCTAGATTTTAATAATATTGGGGTCTAATCCTCTTCTCCAAAAAAAATAAATAATAAATAAATTCCAAAACAGTGGTGTATTATATAATGGATGTTCTTATATAATGTATGTTATTAGTATTCGTAATATTATGTTTTAGAAACATTTTTGCACAACAAAATTTATTTTATAATGTTTTTTAAACTTAATATTTTAAAAATAAATGTAATAGCTAGATGTAAGAAACATTTTTATGACATTTTTTAAACGTAATAGTTTGTAATGGATGTTATTTACAACACTTTGTTATAAATAAAGGTAAAAAAACTTTTTTGTAAAACAATAATAATGAAACCATTGCGTAATTTTAAAGTTGTTTTATAAAAATAAATAAAATAAAGGTGTTTTTATAAAAAAGTAGAAAATAGAATATTGCATTTTTACTTTATTTTGGAATACTACTTTTTCCTACTTTTCAGAATATATATATATTTTTTTTATTTTTCCAGAATTTACTATTTTTAAAAATTTTCAAAATTTTGTATAGTATTTTAAAATTAAAAACAACGTTGAAAACAATATATTGTTCTATAAAAATAGTAAAAACAGAATATTATGTTTTTTTTATTTACCAGAATATCACTTTTTTATTTTCCAAAATATTATTTTTTAATTTTCGAGTATATTAGATATTTTTCCAGTATTTTTTTTATATAATAAATACATTTTTAATTAATCGATAGTGTCGGTAAATCGATTTTTAAAATGTTAAAACCAAAATCAAAACCAACCATAAAAATTTCGCTAATTTCGATTTCGGTAGTTTTGGTTTCAGTAAGTAAAAAATGTAAACCATTATCACTAATTTTCGGTACAAAACGGTATGGTATGGGTTTTTACCATACCGCGAACACACATTATATATATATATATATATATATATATATTAAAACCAAAACCAACCACAAAAAATTCGCTAATTTTGATTTCGGTAGTTTCGATTTCAGTAAGTAAAAAATGTAAACCATTACCACTAATTTTTGGTACAAAACGGTACGGTACGGATTTTTACTGTACCGCGAGCACACATTATATATATACCAAAAATTAGTGATAATGGTTTACATTTTTTACTTACCGAAACTGAAAATACCGAAATCGAAAGTAGCGAATTTTTTGTGGTTGGTTTTGATTTTAACATTTTAAAAATCAATTTACCGACAGTACTGCTTAATTAAAAATGTATTTATATATATTCATATAATTTTCATCATCCCGCCCAAAGAAACCTCAGTAAACTCACCACCCTCTCTCCTTTATTCAACTATCTCTTATCTGAAACTAAAACCCTCTCTCTCACTCACTTCTCTCAAATAACGCCGTTTCTCTCCAATGTTCCCACAAAATCAGGTATACCACTTGCCTCGATCTCTGTCAGGCCCGATAGCATCAAATGTTACGAAGGAATCTTGCATTACCTAATCAACCATGGGCCTCTCAGAATCAACTATTCGCAAGATTTTAACTTACGAAACCCTATATTCTTGATAGCAGCAGTAGTAACTGAGAAACTCTATTGGAACGATCAAGGTTAGATCTCTCTCTCTGCCCCCTATCGATTTTCTCTAGCTACGATTTCCTTCGTTCGGCAGCAACGTTTGTGTTATTTTGGTGTTTTATTTGTATTTGTTTTATTCGATGATTAGTTTAGAAGAGCTATGTTTTTTGTTTTTTTCTTAGAACACAAACGTGGTTACAATTTTCGTGGTTACAATTTTTGGGAGTAAGACTTCATTCAAGTTGCACTATCTCAAGTGATTTTACTTAACTGTTGTCTCACCTTCCTGAAGGACTTTGAGCATCAAATTCAAATGAAAATAAGAACCTTAAATTCATTACAGATAATCATTTAACTGTTGTCTCACCTTTGCTCAGTTTATGTAAATTTTTTTATTTAAAGGCTATTAGGGTTGCAGGATGCACTCATAACTATGTTGTTTAAAGTAAAAGTCACATTATAACTATGTTTAATCAATTGTTATTTAGTTTTTTTTTTACATTTGTGGGGTATTGTTCTATTGACACTGCTGTTTTAGAACCCAAATCAAGTGAGTATTTCGTCTTTTCAGTATGTTTTTACAATTTTATTTAGTTTTTTTTCATATACCATAAAGAAAAATTCACCAAAAGTTTTTTTAACCATTATGTACTGAGTAGTACCAAATTTTCTGTAAAAAGAAATTTATCGAAATCTAAAAAAATCGATTTTACCGATGTACTGCACGGTTTGATTTTGGTTTATGCGCTGGTGTATCGGCTGGTAAAACTGGTAATTTTGGTAAGATGATTTCAAAGTTGGTATGGTATTGGTATGCTCCATTTACCGACCAAACCGACCTAAAATCAACCCTATGTGTGTGTGTGTGTGTGAGAGACAGAGAGACACAAAAAGAGAGTAACTAACGTCCAATTCCAAATCTAACAAAATGAGATGGCACCAATCCATTAATGCTGAAAACTATGGCACTCAATGTAATACCCCGTATTTCTGCGTATTTAGAATTTAATTAATTGGGTAATTAAATAAAAAATATGTTTTAATTTAAATTACGCGAGTAGAGTAATTTAATATGATTTAATGATAATTATGATTATTAAATATTAATCGAGAGATAGACACTGATTAATAAATAGTAAATGTTGATAGTTAATTTGTACGACACAATGAGAGATAATTATACCTCAATCGAGTGTCGTGTGTAGATCAAATTGAGGATGAGATAGGAAAAATATTTTTTGTGGGCTCAAATGATGATTTAGAGGTCACAAATGATTCCGAATGGGTCATATTAGTTAGAATAGTATACCCGGGGGTACTAGTTGGGTACCGGGGTATTTTTGGGCTAAACCGGGACCGTACGGGGGCGTTTTAGTCTTTTAGCATATGGGGGTGAGGTGACCTACGAATTTTGCAGTGTTTTATCAGCTGATTAAAAGTGGGGTTAGGGTTAGAAACCTCATAACACAAAGGAGAACCATTAGAGAGAGAAGAGAGATCATTCACAAAGCCTAAGGAAGAATTGGTGAAGGATTCAAAGAGTTCTTGCACCACAAACTAGTTGGGAAGGAAGATTAGAGGAGAAAGACAATCAATCACCAAATGGGATAGTAAACGGACGGATACGGATCAGATACCATGTTTTCCATATTCGTATTCGCTATGTGGATGCACTATTCATATCCGTATCCGTATCCGCCCGAATAGTTAAAATAACTATCCGTATCCACTCGGATACCTCGAATTCGGATAATATCCGTATCCGTTTACATTTTTTAGTCATCACAAAAAATAATTATTAAAAAAGCTACAGTATAAACTCTATAGAAAATTAGGAATAAATGAATATTAACCTTTAATATGCATACTCATAAATCATTTGTGTGTCCACATTGTTTCCTTAAACCAGCATGACAATTAAGTTCCAAAAAAACCTGTTGATTGGTAGAATACGAAGTGCATACAATAATAAAATTAACTAATAATGAAAATATTATAACAAGTAAATGTTTTGAATAAAGTGCAAATAGTTTTGCAATATAGCAAAAAGTGGTGCCACGATACATAGTCAAGTTTGCAACGTACATAAAGAAAAAGTGGTGTCATGATACATACTAAGAATTGAAATAACAATAAAGAATAACATTACTTTTTTAAATAGTAATATGCATAAAATAATAATAGTAATAACAGTAATATGCATAAAAGTAATAACAGTAATAATAGTAAACAAAAATAACAGTAATATGCATAAAAGAATAACATTTACTTTTTTAAACAAAAATTCCATGTACAAAAGATCTTTTATAGTAATAATATTTTGCAGTAATAACAGTATAACAATAGTAATCTTTTATTTTTTTAAACAAAAAATAAATTGGGTGGAAAAGGGAACCACCGGAACAGATCGGAGCAGCTTGGATGGAAGAGGGAACAAAAAATAATAAGCTAATAACTTCATACCTGTTGGACCTGAGCAATATGGATGGAAGAGGGAACGATCGGTGGAAGTCCAGGGGAAGCAACTGGCGGCAGGGGAAGGGGGGAGGCAGCGACCAAGTTGTATGAGAGAAATGGTTTCGTTGGAGATGTTTTTGGCAAATGAAATGGGTGAAAGAAAATGGCCCTGTGTTGTGTTTATTAGGAAGGAAATTAGGTTAGACTTTTAAAGTTTTCATAATTAAACTTATGCCCAACTTTTATTTTAAGATTTAGTTTACATCTAAAATATTATATAACTAATATTTTAAACGTGTGTTAGACGGATACGGATATCCGGTAAAATGGATACTCCGCATCAAATACGGATTATCCATGTCGGATACTAGTACTATCCATATCCGTATACGTATCCGTTTTCTCGGATATTTTTATAGAGTATCCATATTCGTATCCGTTTCCATTTTTTCGGATAAATATCCGCAAATTCGGATTCGAATATCGGACGGATGCGAATTTTCGAATATCCGTTTACAACCCTAATCACCAACAACAATCACAAAATCAGATCATCTCTGAACAAGGCAAGTGGTTATTTGCTATTTTGAGTTATAATATCCATGCATAGTATTTTTAAATAATTGATTTTGATGAATATTCTTGGAGAAAAGGAATTGATTAATTGCATGTTTGGGTAGAAATCACATGTAGTTAAATTTATATCTGTAGATGATTGAAAATCAGAGAAATCATGATGGTTAAAACGAATTAAAATCTGGGTTGATGATTAAAAACATGGGAAGAACACGTTACATTAGGGTTCTTGAATAATTAGAAGAATTGAATTATTCTGGACTAAATTGGAAGGATTTATAATGTTTAATTCGTTAGAAATCATCCTAGCTCATATAGGAATGGCTAGGTATAGTTAGTTACAAGTTTGGTGAATTATCATGGGGATTAGATAATTTAATATGGTGGAAAACGCATGAAAATGAAGAAGAACTACGTCTGGCATTGCTCGATCGATCGATGATCTTGGTCGATCGATTGACCATGGCTGATTTCGAGTTCTTTTATTGGTTGAGTTATATTCGATGGCCGACGCTTGAGGGGAACCTTAGTGATGACTTTATACCTATGTAGGTAATTATAGAGTACCAGTAGGTGTATAGTGGGGGTCCGTTATAATCATTGAGTGCAGGATTTGAAATGATGGACCGACGAGGATAAACCAATCGAGTAGAGTATCGGGAGTTTGGGGTTTGAGTTTCGGTGATAGTAAACGTCATCCCAAGAAGTATACCAGTAGGTTAGATATAACTTAACTACTGAAATGAATAAAGGGGTAACTAAGGACCTTGGAGTTTCGTGAATATTAAATTAAAATACAATAGTGAGATAAATCGTAAATAAATAAGTACGGTGAATATCAAAAGAAAATATTACGTACGAACACTATTATTAGGTTGTGTGTATACCTACTGAATTATATAGATACTCAGGTGGAGAGAATACCTAATGTATAATTGCCTATATTAGGGTCGAGGTAGGATTCCAAACTAATATATGGAAATAGTAAGTTGGGGTCGTGACGAAAGAGTTCCGAACCAATCTATGTATAAAATTTCATTAGTGGGGTCGATGTGATTTTTCGAACCACTACATAAAATGCATTTAGGGTCGAGGTGGCATTCCGAACCAAAATCTTACTTGGTGTTGATGGACCATTCCGAACCAAGAGTCCTTAATGTGTGTTAAGAGGACATATTAGTAATGAATGAATTTATAAGTATATGTCGTGTGTGAAATGTATACTATATTAATACTATACTTATGCGAGTTAGTAGATAATGAGATGCCGTGAATACATCTAAAAGCAAATTAATTAGGAAGACTTAATTATAAAACGATGAAAGGCAACAAGGCGTGAACAGTTATCTAAGTATATAAATCACGAGATATGGTTAATATTACTTACTAAGTGGGCAGAATGGGAACTTAGTCGCATATAGGAGTTCATTTAATTACTATAGTTCAGTTAGCTTGAGTAGTATAGCTATGCGGGCTAGGTACCACTACACCAAAATGGGCAAATTGTCACCTTTCAGCCGGCCAGCCTTGTCAAGGTCATTGACCGTGACAAAAAAACACGCGTTTTATGTCACGGTCATTGACCTTGACACGATCGTGACAACGAATTGTCACGGTCAATGACCGTGACAAGCCCGTGACAATTCAATTTGTCACGGTCTTGTCACGGTCATTGACCGTGACAATTATTTAAATTCTTGTCACGGTCAAAGACCTTGACACGACCGTGACAATATTCGCAGCAAAAACCCTATCCCCCTTCTTTTTTCCCTCCCGCGTCGTTCCCTCCATATCTCTCTCTCTCTCTCTCGACGCTGTTCTCTCTCTCTCTCTCTCTACTTTCAGGTCCATTTTCTCTCTCTCTCTCTCTCTCTCTCTCTCTCTCTCTCTCTTTCATTTATATATATATTTGTGTGTATGTGTATATATATATGTGTGTATGTGTGTGCGTGGAGGGGGGCAGGGGGTGGGGGGTGGGGCGGGGTGGGGCAGGGTGGGGGAGGGGGTGGTGGAGGGGTGGGGCAGGGGGTGGTTAGGGGTGGGGTGTGTGTGTGTGTGTGGTGGTGTGTGGTGGGGGAGGGGGTGGGGTGGGGTGGGGTGTGTGTGTGTGTGTGTGGTGGTGTGTGGTGGTGGAGGGGGGCAGGGGTGGGGTGGGGTGGCAATTTTTGACACGACACGATACCCGACACGAACTCGACACGAACTCGGATGATAAATTATTTATGTGTTGCAAGAATTTGAAATTAATTAAATTAAGTTATTGTAGGCGTATGAGTGCTATGATTGGTTAAGAGAGAAGAAAAAAATTATTTTATATTTTACTTAATGGGTTATGCGGGTCAACCCGAACACGACACGATAATAAATAGGTCGGGTTAGTGTTTGCTCATCTGACACGATTAGTTAAATGGGTCGGGTTAGGGTTGACTAATACTTAACACGAACCCGACATGACACGACCCGAACACGACACGACGCACACGAATTGCCACCCCTAGTGGGAATTGATATCCAAGACATGTATTTGAATTGATATCTATTTATTTGAATTGATAGAATTGTTTCTAGGATAATAATCCTACTATAAGATAATTGCTCAAAATAAATATTAAATAATAATTACTAAGATATCAATTCAAATAAAGTCTTAATAACCTAACCAAAAGAAATAAAATAAAATATGTGTGTGTGCGTGTGTGTGTGTGTGTGTGCGTGTGTGTGTGTGCGTGTGGCGGGGGTGGGGTGGGGTGGGTAGGGGTGGTGTGTGTGTGTGTGTGTGTGTGCGTGTGGCGGGGGTGGTATTGACGGAACATACACATACGTTATAATATAGACGAAACATTTTTTTATCTGTACTAATAACATTTTTTTTATCTGTACTAATAACATTTTTTTTACAGCAAAAATGTCTCCTTCAGATGTTAGGGCGAAGATGATGATGTCGTCGTCTGGGTTCGGTGGTAGCGGAGGCTACGAGGGCTCCTCCGCCCCTAGGCTCCCCAAATATGGAAAATTTGGGATTACCGTCGAAAACAAGTCAGAGCTTTTAGCGAGATCCCTCGAGCTGCTAAAGACGGTCATCGGCCCGGGGTTTATGAGTTGGAAGGAGGTGCCGTATGAGCTCAAGTTAGCTGTTTGGGCGGCACTACAGGTAATATTTATATGAATATTTCAATTTCAATTTCAATTTATATTTATATTTATATTTATATTTATATTTATATTTCTTCGCAACTAACATTGTATTTGTTGGACAGGAACAATTCAACTTGGATCCAAAGCTACGCGATTCCGTCTTGGAGCAGTTGAGGGAGCAACACAAGACGTGAAAAAAAAATATGCGGACATGGTACTTTGGAAAAACACGAGAGACCATTTTACAATGGCGCGGATCCGTCCCGCCCAAGGAGCTGATCTCATTGGCACAATGGCAAAAGTTCATTGACAATGAGCTCGAGGATCGACAATTGGCATCTCGCCAATCGGGGAGGGAAAATCGGGCTAAAAAGACGGACGTGCACTACTCCGGCCGGACCTCTTACGCTGAGGTGGAGCATAGGATGAAGGTAATATTTAATTTATCTATAACTACAGAAATATATTATTGGATATTATTTTACTTTGCGGGGCCGATACTAATTTTACTTTACTTTATTTTATTTCAGGGGGTAGGGAGTGGGCCAGGGGGTAAGCCACATAGGCTCGATACTTATGTGGCTCTTCGGACGAAGAAGGGGAAGGACAAGGAGGTGTCCCCGAGCGTCGCGGCCACGATTGTAAGTAATCCGACAGTTTAATTATTGTTAATTACGTTATAATTTTTTAGTTTACTTATTTTACTAATCATGTGCTTTTTGTCGTTTCAGGCAAAGCTTAAGGAAGTGCATGAGTCGCAGTCTGATGCCGACAAGGCATCTTTGTCCACAGACGCACTCAACCAAGTGCTTGGCTCTGATCGCAAGGGGAGGACAAGGGGAGTGAGCTCGCGGGTGGCCAAATCTAGGATCATCGGATTGGAGACGAGCGACACCGGGTTGGCTCGAACGGTGGATTCACACGACGCGAAGCTGTCCCGTTTGGAGGCGACGGTCCAAGATATGTACGCATTCATGAAGCGTACGTTGGGTGGAGACCGTAAAGAGAAAGGTAAAGGGAAAGGGAAGGAGAAGGCGGTGGAGGAGGAGGTGCGGGAGGACGAGGCGCAGGATGACGAGGATGTGGACCTCGCTGCTTCATCACCGACACGTTCGTACTTCGACAATCCACTTCCCTATTTGACGCCCTCCAACAGACCATTATCGACGATTGGTTGGCCGAGCGTGTTCATATTGGACATATTTGATGGCCAGCGGATAGGGCGGGGGTTGAGGGACCCGGATATCATCGAGGGTGGAATAGTCCATGGACGTGTGCTTCAAGGGATGGAGTCCAGGGTGCTCGTCACGCATGTCATACCCGGGAAGGAGAACTCCCTACTGTGGTTGCGTGAACAATGCGGCACGACATATATTAGTGGGTGCGTCAATTCGTATGTCGTGTGGCCTACTCACCTCCTCAGTTTTATACAAGACATGTAGTAACATTATTTTCAAGTTTGTCCATTTTAATTATATTTGGATTATATCGTCATGTATATTATTTTTACTTTGAAAATTTGGATTATACTGTCATGAATATATATTTGCATTATCTTTAGTTTGTGTTGGATATATGATGTTTGGAACAGGTACAACGTTGTTATAACAGGTACAAATATACTGCTGGGCAGTGGCGGTGGCCATACTGCCCAGCAGATTTTTTTTAAATTCTGCCCAGAATTGTCACGGTCATTGACCGTGACAAGTCCTTGACAACATTTGTCACGGGCTTGTCACGGGCAATGATCGTGACAATTTTTTTAAAAAGGATCGCGGCTTAGTCACGGTTTTAAACCGTGACAAACGTGTCAAGGTCAATGACCGTGACACAAAACGCGAGTTGTGTGTCAAGGTCAATGACCGTGACACGACCGTGACAAAAAAAGTTGTCTCGCCTCGAAATGTCACGGTCATTGACCTTGACAAGGTGAATTTGTCAAGGTCAATGACCTTGACAAATGGGCAGATTTGGTGTAGTGTACGGGACATTAGGCATGCACGATAGATGAGGGGTGAGGTAACTCAAGAGAGTATACGCGAAATTTTAACATGTGTAATCAATAACTCATTTTATTATGATAATCACTTGTTAAATATTTTCAAAACATTTTGAGTACTAACTCTTGCTATTAAAATATTTTCAAAACCTTTTAGGTGTCTAGCCATAAGGACTCCAGACTTGAGGATTCTGTCCAGGGACTCATAGCTGCAGCTTTGTGGAGGCTGGGAGGACTTTGCATAGACGCTTTATTTATTCAGATATAGTGTAGGATCTCAATTTAGTACTCTCTATTGGGACATATTGTCCAAAGTCATTATTTCAGATTTTCAGTTGTAAATTATGTTGGTTTTATTTAGCAATTTTAGATTTTAGCCGAATGTCGACTTGATAAGATTTTATTCTTTATATTGCTACATTGTTTGATTCATAGTTTATTGTGAATGTTTATCTATTACTTCTGCATGAGTAATTTGTCTTGGGTTAATGAAAGATAAAATTTATCCCCGGTCTAATTTCACTTAGGTTATTAGTAATTAAAAAGTTTTCGATAGTGATGCTAAGAATGGATCAATTGAGAAATCTGTTTTAATTTAATTTAGGAATGATCACCCGAGATTTAATTAGGTAGGGTGTCATAGATGGTAACAGAGCATCAGGTTCTTGTGTCCATAGAATCTGAGTGGCTTACTACGATTTCAACGTTTTACTCTTTTGATGTAGAGCCCTATTTTAGGACTGTCGCTTTTGTCCTCGCATGCTTAAGATATCGTACTTCTGCTATTAGATTTTTGTATAAACTGTGTACTTATACAATTCAATCTATTTTCATATGCCACCGAGGAGACAACGAGCAGAGAGGGTCGAGGCCAGAGATGAGGTGAGGGAGGCTCATCAGGAGCCACATGCACAACCACCACCAAACCACTACCCGAGCTGATCTCTACTACTCAGGTGTCAGTGATAGTGGCTCAGGCAATTGGAACAGTTATGAGGGCTATGGCAGCCCATTTTCCTTAGCCCCAGGCACAACCTCCAATGTCACCAGCGGTTCAGGCCCCGACAGGGCCACCTTCTTGGTAGCGACTTTGGGTGACATTTTAGAATGGCCATCCGCCCGAGTTTCAGGGTAATACTGATGTGGTGGAGGCTTACAATTGGAAGAAGAACATTCAATGCCATCTGCGCATGCTTGAGTGTACCGGGATGCAGAAGCAAATGCTTGCTACTTTCTGTCTGTCGGGAGCAGCTTTATAGTGGTAGAAGTCAATTACCACCGCAACGGAGAGGGACTTGATGACGATTTCTGAGTTTTGGGTTCGGTTTGATCACAAGTACTTTTCGCCTGCAGTAGAGTCGGAGATGAGGAAGAAATTCACTGAGGTGGTTTAGGGTGATCGATCAGTGGCTGACTACGAGGAGGAGTTCAATCGCCTGGCTAATTTTGTGCCAGACGAGGTGAGCAACGAGGAGTGAAAAAAGTCCAAATTTATGGATGGTTTGACCTGAAAGATCAGGAAACATTTGATCGGTAACCCAAAACTCTTCATTTATACAGACATCGTCAACGCCACACTAGTGCATTATCAGGATCATCGCTTTCATATGAAGGGAAGCAAGAGGGGTGAGCCTAGCCAGTCGGACAGGGCAAATGGGGGTAGTGACAGCAGCACACCTCAGCAGAAGACCGCAGGTCAGCAGGGGCAGGATCCCCGACAGGAGAACTCGGCCAAGAGATTTAGGCATGGTAGATATCGATCTGACAGGCAGTGATAATAGGGTTCCCAGCAATAGATTCCTCAGGGCCGTCAGGGTCAGGGGAACTAAGGGGGAGGCCAGTAGGGCCAAGGCCATCAGGGCCAACGTCAGGTCCAACAGGGCCAAGGACAGAGACAGTTCGAGGGGCAGTGTTTAACATGTGGTCAGTAGGGTCACAAGAGTAGGACTTGTCCACAGGGAGACAAGACACATCAGTAGGGTGCCAAACAGGGACAACAGGCTCCGTTAGCCCCATCACCAGCATAGGACCCATAGTAGAAGCTGGATCAGATGCACTACGGGCGTGTGTACAACGTTCGGGACGTGCCTTTTCAGCAGCACCTCCGGCATCGCCGGTAGTTGTGGGTACTGGCGCGACCAAAAATGTGTTCTAGTGTGCGTGCTATCTAGGCTCAAGTGCAAGCCTGTCGCTCAAGTAATAATCCTGGTAAGTCGAGGTCAAATCCTTAGGTAAATAGGACAAGAGAATTGTAACGACGTATGGAAAGACAGAGAACCCTAACTTGATCCTAAAAGAAACGAAAAGATGATTTGAAAGGGAGATTTACTACAACTAAATGCGCAATTTAATTAACAACTAACTAAACTGAAAACTAATGAAATTAACTACGCTAATTTAGTTAAAAAAAATAGATGACTAGTGTTTAAAAGATTTAACTGCAAATGAGAACAAAAGGGTAGGTTGCAATCCCCCACACCCTAGTAATTCACCTTGTAGGATACTAGATTTCGGAATTAGAATTTTAACGGAACACGATCTTTATTAATCCTAAGCATTCCGTATATGAAGGATCGTAGCCCGCATCATACGAAATCAAAGGTAAGAATAAAGCAGTGTTTATGTCAAAAAAATACTTTATCGTATTGTGTCGGCTCAGAACACAATCCAAAAGTGTGAATCTTCAGCCATTTTAAAACATAAATTGAATAGGAGATTAAAAATTTGTGATAGATCTATTTCTAAATATAGAAGTATAACGAAATCATAATATTAAATCATTAAACTAATGATATGAAATGTCATATAATGATTTGTCTATAGAATTCAACAATTTTTCTTAACAAAACAGTATTATCGAATTTAATTAACCTCTCTTTTTTACATCATGAACTTTTTTTATGTAACAAAAATCTACAATTTTAAAAGCATTGTTTGGATTTTTTGCTCCCAATCAATATAAGAAGACTGAGTGATGATATCACACAACGATCCCTCCCCCGTCATAGGCTTGCTATTGGACTAGACCAACAGATTCTCGATGGAAGACAAACAATCAATAATAATAAAAATCATATAATAGATGAAATTGATTAAGAATATGGGTACCCAAATAAATCCCTAGATGAGTTTTAAAATCAGTACAAATTCAGTTACATAGAAGTACATTAACTAAACCTCCATTATAGCATCTAGGGGAAGTTAATCATAAAGTACATAATTGCTTACCGAATTAAAATCGCCGAGCAATTATTTTATTCCTACCACAATCAAGGAAATCAATAAAAATAACCAAGCAGAATGACTGTAACACTTAAGCAATTGCCAAATTAGATATAACCTGGTCATACCTTTATTAATGTTTCAAATAACAAATCATTTCTTATAACAAGTAGGGAAAAGCAGTCATGATATGTGTCTGGCGAAAGAAGATAAATACTTCTCCAACACAATTGAAAGATCTAAACCATTTACAACAACTGGATTATATACTCATTCATTATAAATAAATGCTCCATCCATATAACAATTGTTCCAAAAACAAATTGTAGGAAAAAATGCCAACATCAAGCCTCCATAAAAATGTGGTTATGTAGTACAAAAAAAAGAGGGGGTGATGGGATGGGGGACTAAATGATACTCATCTCCTGTGTTGATTCTCTTGTGTCTCTCAATCGAATGCCTTCTCCCAATCATCCACAACATCGGAGCTTTTCCCGATCTCCCCTCCATGTTCTCCAGTTATAAATTAACCGCTGGCTTTTGTTCCATCCCCGACCCAACATAGAGAGAGAAAAAAAAATATAAAGAGTGATGGGAGCTTGCAAAATGATATATAAAAAGAAAGAAGATGGAAGGGTCTCAAATATATTGATGGTGGTGGGATTAGTACAAGTGTCTAATTGAAATAGAAAAATAGGTAATGGTATTAACCGCGAGAGCGTATAAATGGAATTAAAGAAAATGCGAGGATAATTTGGACTTTAAACTCTCACAAAAGTTTTAGCCTCTTTTTAAGTAGTGGAGATTATAGATTTCTCTCGACACTTTACTCAGCAAAATTACGAATAGCGATCTAAAGGTTGTGTATTGTTATTGAGTAGGGATCTTAACTCTCT
The DNA here is from genome assembly GCA_949130495.1 of Sambucus nigra. Classification (NCBI taxonomy): domain Eukaryota; kingdom Viridiplantae; phylum Streptophyta; class Magnoliopsida; order Dipsacales; family Adoxaceae; genus Sambucus; species Sambucus nigra. Next base: position 314,608,947 of record OX422213.1, read on the forward strand.
TTGGATACACTTATTTCATACTCCTTTTTCGAGATTAAGGGTGTGTTTGGAACCCCAATTCCATTGTTTGGAGTTGGAATTGAAATTTTGTTAGGGTGCGTTTGATTGCAAATATGAAAAATGCGTGAAAAATAGTTCATTGAAATGAGAAGTTGAAAAATGAGTGAAAAAATATATGATTTTTTGGTCTTACTTATTCCATTTTCTATGGAAACCAATTCTTTGGTTTGGTGGATAGATAAGAAATATTTTTCACTAAAAATGAGGTTTGAGATGGAGTACTTGTTATGTGAAGGCGTGTTTTTCTTATATAAAGTATTCGCAATCAAGATAATGCAAAGGCAAAATATGAGTCAAAACATCTATTTTTCATAAAAAAAATTTCCATGTCAATCAAACACACCCTTAGTTTAAATTTTTTGAAATTTGAGTTGGCAATTTTTCAATTCCAATTCCATAGCATGGAATTGGAGTTCCCAAACACACCCTAAGAGTCTTGTGTATCTTTTTTGGACCCTTAAACTATTTCGTATACCGATAATTCTAGGGAGACTCATAAATCCGACTCATTTTTTGTGATTCACTGACGTGTATTGATTCATTTTGTGGATCCTATGGTGTAGGTCCTGTCAGACCCTAAAAAATTAATCAATACAAATGCGACACGTCAGTACGTCGGACAAAATGAATCAAATTTGTGCGTCATATAGAAGGACTCTTTCGTATACATGTATTTTATGTGTGATTTTATATTAACCAAGTGTCACCTAAAATCTAAATTTGGAAAAGAACATTTCGTTGAAGTTTGTAACATTTAAATAAGGAGACTCTAACAACTTCTGACTATTTCTTGACTAAACAACTATAATGCCCTTCGTAACTATAGGTCTAATTACAATTGTACCCTTTTTCGTTATTCTGGTTAGATGATAATACTCCCTCCACCAGAACCAACTCGTCCTTAAGGTTGAAAATGTGAAAATGTGGCCTTGATAAAAGAAGCATCCTCCCAAGTAGAATTCTCCAGGGCGACACTAACCAATTAAATAAACCACCGAACTACAAGAGCATTGTTTTAGGAACTATCCTTCTTTGTAAAATAGTTGACGGTGCTATCAAGATTTTCTCTTCCTCATATATCCAAATAAGCTAAGTCTGGATAGAAACTTGAGTTCAAAACTTCTTCTTTAAAAGGGATACATAAAATACGAGATGAATTTTGGAGTTTGTAAGTAGTTAAATCTTGTAAGACACATAGCCAATCTTTTGCAAAATTTTATAAGGTCCAAAGAAATTGGAAACCGATTTCATGTTGTTCCTAATAGTCAATGAAGTTTGCCTATAAGGTTGAAGATTCAAATAGGCCAAGTCACCCACATTAAACATTTTAGCCTAAACTTGATATAGATTATCTCTAAGAAAAGCCAACAATTTATTCCTCTCTTGTAAGAGCTCCTATATTGCTGGCACTGTCGATTCAATGCCAGGTGGTATTAAAAAGAGGGGTGGGGCATAACCATATACCACTTGAAATGATGTTATCTTTATACTGTGATAGAAATTAGTATTATACCACCTTTCTATCAATGCCATCCACTGTGATCACTTCTTGGGTTTGTGACATACCATACACCTCAAGTAGGTTTCCACACAACTATTTACCTTCTCAGTTTGACCATCTGACTGGCTGAGCTCATATGCTTCCCAGTTGCTTAAACAACTCCTGCCAAAAGTGTCTTATAATTTTTTTTATCTTTATCAGAGACAATTGAGATCGGGGTACTATGTAACTAGTAGATGGTTTCTAAGAAGAGTTTATCCAACCCTTCAACAGTAAATGGGTGACTCAATGATATTAAATGAGAATATTTACTGAAAATATCTACCACCACCATAATAAAATCTTTAGGTTAAGATTTTGGAAGACCCTCTATGAAATCCATGGAAATATGTTGCCAAGGTTGCTATGGTACTGGAAGTGGTTATAGAAGTCATATGGTATGGATGTGTTCCACCTTGTTCTATTGACCCACATCACATGTCTTGATAAATTCTTGCACTTCTTGTTTCATTTGAGGCCAAAATAATTTCTTTTTAGCTCTTTGATAGGAACCTTGCATCCCAGAATGTCCCCACACTACAAAGTTGTGTATAACTTGAACACATTTGTCCTAATTGTACTATGTGAGACCAAATATAACTTATTTTTGTATCTCAAAATTCCATCGTGGTAAGAGTACTTTGGAGGAACTTGCTTGGTAAGGATAAAACCTGTGCTAATTTCCTACATCTTATCATCATCTTGATAGCTATCCATGACTTCTTGTAACTAGGTAGGAATCACAGTGGTTGGTGCATGGCACTCACTAGTAGAGCTTAGAAACCTTATTAACAAATTCAACCACATTCTCAAATCCTTTCCTATACTGGATCTCATAATTATAACCCAATAATTTGGTGATCCACATTTGTTGCAATAAGGTAGTCACCCTTTTCTCCAAGAAGAATTTTAGGTTTTGATGATCTGTTTTAATGATGAAATGATATCCTTAAAGATAAGGTCTACATTTGGTAACTATAGTTACTAATGCCAGAAATTCTTTCCCATATATGCTTAATCCAAGACTCTTTGGGACCAATGCTTTACTCATAAACGCAATTGGACTTCTTTCTTGCATCAAAGTTGCTCCAATGCCACTGGAACAAGCATCAGTTTTGAGAGAAAATGTCTTGGTGAAGTTACGTAATGCCAATACTAGATCTTGGACCATTCCTTATTTAAGCTTATTGAAAGAATCTTGAGCTTCTTTTGACCACTGGAACTAATCCGTCTTGAGAAAATTGGTTAATGGCCTACTAATGTTGCCAGAGTCTCGTATAAACTTCCTATAATACCATGTGAGGCCTAGGAATCCTCTTAATCCTTTGAAAATGTAGGTACATGCCAATTCACTATGGCTTTAACCTTAGTTTGATCTGTAGATACCTCATGCCTTGAAATGATATGACCTAAGTAATCTATTTATTCCAAAATAAGAGAACATTTATATATCTTAACATACAACTGTTTGGCTTTGAGAATTTAAAAATTAGTTTACAAATGGCCAATGTGGGAAGCCATATCTTTTTATTGTATACTAGGATGTTATCAAAAAAACAAAAATAAAGTGCTTAAGATGATCATAAAAATGTTGTTCATGAGGGATTGAAAGGAGGCATGGGCATTTGTAAGTCCAAAAGACATGACATTGAACGCAAAGTCCCCATGATGTGTTCTTAAGGATATTTTAGTGATGTCCTCCTCTTTGACCCTAATCTGGTGATACCCAAACCTGAGATCTAATTTAGTAAATATGGCTGCCCCGTGAAGTTTATCTAACAACTTTTCTATAACCGAAATTGAGAATTTATCTTTAACTGTAATGTTATTCAATTTTCAGTAGTCAATGAAAAATTTCGAGATATCATTCTTTATTTTTTACTAATAAAATTGGGACCGAAAATGGGCTATGTTATGTTTGAGTAATTCATGAAGTAAGCATCTATTTTATGTATCTCTCAATCTCACTATTTTGCATAAATGGATACCTATAAGGCATTTTACTACTAGGTAAATTATTTGGTCTGAGTGCAATGACATGATCACAACTTCTTTGTGAAGGTAGTGTTTTAGCTCATTAAACACCTCATAATAGTCATCGAACAACTTAAAACTAGAGTAATCAAGCTTTACCTTCTCAGAGTTCTTCCCATAGACTTGAATCACGTGTCTAATAATGCCACTAGTTGACTTTAACAGAAATTTATACATAGATCTTCCACTTAGTATTTTTAATTCAACCTCTTTAGTGATGCCTTAGAGTACTACCTTTTTACCCTTATTTTTGAATGCCAACTTTTTCTTGTCATAATCAAACAAGATTAGGTTATATCGCCTCATGCAATCTAATCCTAATACTATATCATAAACACCCAAGGCTAACACCCTCATATCATTGAATTCAAATGGTTCTACTTGCATGGTCCACTTAAGTGTAGGGTGTCTTCTTTGACTCACTAACTTGTTGCTATTAGCCACATCTATCTTAGTTATAGAGGACTTGTATATCCTTCAATCACTCATTTGTGTATCTTCTGGATAGATAAAGCTATGGGTGCTACCTTTATCCACTAAAATCATTAATGGTATCTTCTTGATCATGCCTTTCAGTTTGATGGAATTATGAGTTATACTCTCAATAAGAGCATGCAAAGAAATCTCAACCCCCTTATCTTCTTCATAAGCTATTTCTTCCAACTCATCCTCTAATATTACCATGTCCCCTTATTGTTTACAATCTTAAAAAACTATCATGCATAGTTTTTTCCTTTTATACTTGTGGTTGGGAAGAAACTTCTCATCCCAGAAATAACATAGATCTTAATTCCTTCTTTTTTCCATATCTTCATCACAAATATATAGGATTAGGCATAAATTCCTCCAAATTTTCCCTTTAATTTAGAGGCTTTTATTACCTCGGACAACGTAAAATGAGTTGATTTATCTCATATCGTTGCTAATGGCCTCATCTAACAAGTATCCCGAGTTTTGTGCATTTCTTATTGATTTTTGCAGGTATTTAATATAGAAAAGAAAGAAAGATATCGGAACAAACAAGAGAGAAGAAAGAAGAAAAGTCAAAAGGGCAAAAATGTAATTTCCACCAGGAATCCGATCAAGGACCCAAAATAAAAGTCGAAAATGTCGAGTCCACGAGCACGTAGGAAGAAACGACGATCCAATCCGAGTTCCGGATTAGAAGTTATGAAGATCCAAAGATGTGAGATGATCATTAGAAATTGAGAAGGAAATCCGGATCGATCCGGGCCTCATAAAAAAGGGATCGATCCGGGTACTGGAAGTCACTGTAAAAGGAAGCATTTACCGGATCGATCCGATCCTCATAAAAAAAGGATCGATCTGTCCCCCCAAGTTCACTGCATAAGGCATATCTTACGGATCGATCCGAGTGAAATAAAAAAGGGATCGATTCGGTCATCAGGCGGATCGATCCGAAATGTCCTGACTGGATCCAACCGGGGTTCGAGATTTGGGATTATCTTCTTCAAGCTAGAGTCTTGCATGACTCCAACTCTTGTATTTTTCGTAGTATATATATTTCAAACTCCTCCCAGACAATAGGGAGCTTCAAATTTGTTTTAGAGAAGCCTTGTACTTAGTTTTGAGGAAAGAACAACAAAAACTCTAGTTTTCCTTTATATTTGATTCAAGTTCTGCAATTCAAGTAAATTCATTCCATTTTTGCTTTCATAATTGCTGTAGCTAATTGTAGAAGGGTGTCTACCTACAAAAAAAAATATAAAAATAAAAACATTTTTTTGGAAATATGGAGAAGGAACCCACCAAGGGTCCCGGCAGATCATATTGAGAAGAAACCCACCCAGGGTCCCGGCATAAACTTATATTGGGCAGGAACCCACCCAGGGTCCCGACAGAAACTCATATCGAGCAGGAATCACCCCAGGGTCCCAATAAAAACTAATATTCAGTAGGAACCCCCGGCGCCACTCCAAGTGTCAGCGCCGCAGCAAGTGTCAGCGCCGTTGCGCCGCTGCAAGTGTTAGCGCCGCTGCAAAGGTCAGCGCTGCTGCAAGTGTTAGCGCCGCTGCAAAGGTCAGCGCCGCTGCAAGTGTCGGCGCCGCTGCAAGGGTCAGCGCCGCTGCAAGTGTCCCCGCCGTTACAAGTGTCCGCGCCGCTGCGCCGCTGCAAGGGTCAGCGCCGCTTCAAGGGTCAGCGCCGCTTCAAGTGCCAGCGCCGCTGCAAGAGTCAGCATCACTAGGGTCAGCGCCGCTGCAAGTGTCTGCGCCGCCGCAAGGGTCCGCATCGCTGCAAGGGTTGACGCCGCTTCAAGTGTCAGCGCCGCTGCAAGGGTCGGCGCCGCTTCAAGTGCCAGTGCCGCTGCAAGTGTCTGCACCGCTGCAAGGGTCGGCGCCGCTGCAAGTGTCCGCGCCGCTGCAAGGGTCGGCGCCGCTTCAAGTGTCAGCGCTGCTGTAAGTGTCAGCACCACTGCAAGTGTCCGCGCCGCTGCAAGGGTCGGCGCCGCTGCAAGTGTCCGCGCCGTTGCAAGGGTCGGCGCCGCTTTAAGTGTCAGCGCCGCTGCAAGGGTCAGCGCCGCTGCAAGTGTCCACGACGCTACGAGGGTCGGTGCCGCTGCAAGTGTCCGCGCCGCTGCAAGGTTCGGCGCCGCTTCAAGCATCATCGCCACTGCAAGGGTTGGCGCCGCTGCAAGTGTCAACGCCGCTGTAAGGGTCAGCGCCGCTGCAAGGGTCGATGCCGCTTCAAGTGCCAGCGCCGCTGCAAGGGTTGGCACCGCTGCAAGGGTCGGCGTCGCTGTAAGGGTCGGCGCCGCTTCAAGTGTCCGCATCGCTGCAAGGGTCAGCGCCGCTGCAAGGGTCGGCGCCGCTGCAAGTGCCAGCGCCGCTGCAAGTGTCCGCGCCACTGCAAGGGTCGGCGCCGCTGCAAGTGTCGGCGCCGCTTCAAGTGTCAGCGCCGCTGCAAGGGTCAGCGCCACTACAGCAAGGGTCACTACAGCAATAACATTCGAGAGGTGCCCGTGAGGTTCACCACATAAATCCAAAATTAAGAAGTACCACTGCAAGGGTCACTGCAGAAATATTATTCGAGAAGTGCCGCTACAAGGGTTTCGACAGAAACTCATATCGAGGGAGTAGCTATCACGAGCAACTCCTCATCATGAAACATTAGTCTCTAAATGAACAACAATACTAACACTTTACTTTCTTGTACAGGTTACCTAGTCGAGCAAGCAGGGCTCGAACAGGCGCGTTGGGACCTCCTGGGAGTTTTGGCTTGGAGGCTGAGGAACAAGGTATGTTGAGCAAGCTCAACCACTTAGCACTATAGGATTGAGAGAATACTAGTAGGAGACCCTAGGGTCACCCAGTTCTCACACACCTCACACTTAGTCACAAGTGAAGTGAGCAGCCAAAGGGCTGGCTGCTAACAAGAAAAGAACTGTTTATAAAATGATTTTAGAGGAGAGGGTCCTCTAAACCCCTCTCAAGAAAAATGATTTTAGAAGGGGGTCCTCGAGACCCCCCTCAAGCTTGCAAATATTTTAGAGAAAGTGGTCCTCGAGACCCCCCCTCAAGTTTACAAAGTTTGTATCAAAGTTACCGTTTCAAAAGATATTTAGCAAATCAGATATTTTGTCTCCATTAGAAGATATATTTGCTTTTGAACTTTGGTCGGCGCCAGGGGGCATCTGCCAGAGGGGACAGGCAGACCTGCCTGCAGGTAGGGACAAATAGTACACTGCATACTTTGTCCCTCACCAACCCTCTAAGTTTTGGCGCCAAAAGTGCCAACCCAGCCTTAGTGCCCAAGTATAAATAGGACCCCTGGGCAAGGTCATAAAAAACAGATACACAATAGAAATTGCACTGTTACTCTGCCAAAATATCACCAGACCTACCTAAGTATTCTCTCCCTGCTCATTCTCATAGTTCTGAGTGCCTTGTTCCTTCACTCCCCACTGACAGCCATCACTCTCAGGTGTTTCCCTTGAGAAAATTACTATTTTTGCTGTGAAAGTTCATCTTCTTGCAGGGAGTGAGTTGAAGTTTGAGTTCCTTTGTTACTAGAAGGAGAAGTTTTCTTCAGAAGTTACACCAGGAGACCTTGAAGACCTTGTAGGCAGCGTCCATTGGAGTGGATCACGCCTCACCCTTTCCAGTTATTCATAGACCCCAGTCTCACTACCCTCCTACATTTGGCGACTCTGCTGGGGAGGTATCCTCACTTCCATGGACAAAGAAGGTTTTAATGTTTCTAAGCATCTAGTGTTTGAAGACTTTCCATCTGGAAATGGAGCTCAAAGAGACAAGGCCACTCAGGTGGATGTGGTGGTGATCGGAGCAAAAGTACCTGCTCCTCCGGGAGGGCACACCAGCTCACCGACAGCAGCTCCGGTGGTAGAGGCTTATGAGTATGTTTTTTGAGACTTGAAAAGCTTGGGTTAAGATTGTGTAACACCAGCAGCAACCCCCTCTAGAGGGGCAGCCGTTCCCGCAGTGATTCCGGCAGAAGTAGCTCAGCCACAAAGGACGGCGCTGGAGCAAGTTGTGACAATCGTCAAGTTCACTGGCAGAACCCCCGGAACCCTAAGTGTTTGGCGAGGAATTTGGTATGGTCGAGGAACTCCTCTCGCTCAATGATAGCGATGAGGAAACCTTAAGAAAAGAACCCACGGCAACAGCAATTAACGATGAGGGACCCTCGGCAGTGGGTCTCATAGTGGAAATCCCAAAAATAGAAAACCTCTAACTGGCAAGGGGGTCGCGAGGAACCCTTGGCCAGCAGCACACCCCCGTAGTACCAACAGTCGGCGACACACACCCCACCGCCAAGAAGGAAGTGGAAGTGGCGACCCCTGTAGAAACAACAAATCACTAAGAACCCAGGGGCTAGGAGCCCTGGGTACCTCTCGTCGTCAATAAAGTGTCCATGGCAGCAGCAACATACTCTCCATGACCCCACTGCCCAAAGCAACTAGGTCTTTCGAAGAATCCAAGGTAACTGGCAAGGGATCCTCGGACGTAGGGTTGCCTCGCAGCAAACCATGGGTCGAGACCCCCCTTCTTCAGAAAAAATCATGGGCGTCGAGACACCCTTCTTCAGCAAAAATCATGGGCGTCGAGATACCCTTCTTCAGTATAAATCATGGGCGTCGAGACACCCTTCTTCAGCAAAAATCATGGGCATCGAGAGACCCTTCTTCAGTATAAATCATGGGCGTCAAGACACCCTTCTTCAACAAAAATCATGGGCGTCGAGACACCCTTCTTCAGCAAAAATCATGGGCGTCGAGACACCCTTATTCAGAAAAAATCATGGGGTCGAGATACCCTTCTTCATTATAATTCATGGGCGTCGAGACACCCTTCTTCAGCAAAAATCATGGGCGCCGAGACACTCTTCTTCAGCAAAAATCATGGGCGTCGAGACACACTTCTTCAGCAAAAATCATGGGCGTCGAGACACCCTTTTTTAGCAAAAATCATGGGCGTCGAGATACCCTTCTTCAGTATAAATCATGGGCATCGAGACACCCTTCTTCAACAAAAATCATGGGCGTCGAGACACTCTTCTTTAGCAAAAATAAAAAAATCATGGGCGTCGAGACACCCGAGGTCGAGATGACCCCGTCAGCGCCGGCACATGTAGAGACACCCCCTTGCAGTGACGAGGGGCCCTTAGACGCGAGGCCAGGTCGCGAGACCCGCGACCGCTGACGAGAGGCCACCATACTGCCATAGGCCGAAACCCCTATTTCTGAAAATTCAAAGGCGTCGAGACACACCCTCCCAAAGAAACTAGGGGTTTTGACGACTCCAAGGCAGCTGGAGAGGGATCCTCGGATGTAGGGTCGCCTCGCAGAAAACCACGGGTCGAGATCCCCCTTCTTCAGAAAAAATCACGGGCGTTGAGACCCCCCTCTCTCCAACACTGGTTCCAACAGACAAGGAACCCTCCGCGTCTAGACACTCATCACAGGTCGAGACACCCGGATAGGAAGTCGAGGAGCGAGGAACTCATGGGCGAGGAACCCTGGGTATTCCTCATCGCCAACAAAAAAAGTCATGGCAGCAGTCTCGATGAAGCGTTAGGTCGAGAGACCCTTGGAGGTGAAGTCGACGCGCGAGGGACCCTCGACGTGGCACAAGGTCGAGGAACCCTTGAAGAAATTCAATGTCGAGATACCCTCGGATATTGGGTCCGACGAGGAACCCTCTCCCACCTCAAGCAATGGTAAAAAAACCAACCAGGTTCAAACCACAACGCGAGGAACCCAAGACTAATGGGATTTCTAATGAGGAACTGTCGGCGACAGTAGACTGTGACGAGGAGCCTATGTGCGAGGACCCCTCCCCCATCTCAAGAAGCAGTGAAGAACTCCTCACGCTAAAGTTCTTGGGTAGGAACCCCTTATGGGAAGTAATGCCATCGAGGAACCCGACGTGGTGAAAGGGGAAATTTTCATCGCAAATGATTTGGACGGGGAACCCACCTTGATTGAGGGTGATCGCGAGGAACCCGCGGTGTGAGAAACCTATCATAACCTCGATAGAAGGCGATGGACCCTTTGAAGTTAAAATAGAAAACAAGATACCCCTTGTGGTTAAAACTTCGCACGAGGACCCTTGATGAAAAATTATTTTCGGCGAGGAACCCATAAGTTCCAAGCCCTAGACAGAAAAATGCGCCTCTCAACTCGAGTTGTAAGCGAGGAACCCTCAGTGCGCGAAGAGGCAAGCGAGGAGCCCGTCGTCGGCGGTGCTATAAGCGAGGAACCCGGGGTGACCAGAATCCCAGACAAAGAACTTTCCATGACTGATACCTTGCACAAGGAACCCCCCGATGCATTTAAACAAAAAAAAATAGAAGCGACCGGAATGTAGACACAAGGGCGTAGAATTTCTCAACAAAAGGTACACCAGACTAATGCTTTCTCTTTCTTAATAGTATAGTAGAACCTCTCAGTAGATTAGAAGAGGGCCTATGATATAAGTAACTTTCCCCATTATACTTGGGGATATATCCAATCCAAAAGTAAAAGTATAGTGAGTAAAGCCCGTGCAGACACGACAGGACCAGCAAGAGGTTATCCTCCTAGTAATAATAATAATAATAATAATAATAATAATAATAATAATAATAAAAAAAATTCACTACATTTTTTTATTATTATTCCAATCAGATTTATAGCCTAGAGAACAAGTCTTAACCTCTGTTCTCCAAAAAATTGTAATTGACCAGTTTTCAAAAAATAGGGAGAAGTGGGTCTACCCCCCTCTAAACTTGTTATTTTTATAAGACAAAAAAGGTTCCTAAGAAAAGTTTGGAACAAAGACCCTTCAGACCAAGGGAAATTTTTAGTATAAAGAAATAATTATTTCTTTACTTATAATATATGTGAAATTTTATGCAAAGTTTGTGGGAAGGAGAAGTGCTAACCCCATCTCTTAGTTACTTCCCAAGAAATGAATATGCATAACAAAATACCCCAAAGTCACACGGGGTTGCACTAAAAAGTACCGCACAGTCACACGGGGTTGCGCTAAAAAAAAATATAACTTGCTCAACTATATGCAAGTACCCCGCAGTTAGAGGGGTAGCGTCCAAATTTTAACTTGCTCAGCTATATGCCAGTACCCCACTGTTAAAGGGGAAACTTCAAAATTTGCAGATGGTACCCCGCAGGTAGAGGGGCAGTTTCAAAATGTTTTAACTTGATCATCTCATATGCAAATACCCCACAGTTAGAAATGGGAAGTTCAATCTTGAGGTTCTCACATAAAAAAGAGCAACTCAAAGTATTGAGCAAATGCAATTATACACATAAGGTACAACAGTTTAGTACCTAAGGATCCAAAGGCATAGGAGTGCTCACAGTCTTGAGAAACTGCCAAGTATAAATGTAAGGTGCGACAGTTTAGCACCTAAGGATCCAAGGGCACCGGAGCGCTCACAGTCTTGAGCAACTTCCAAGTGTAAATATAAGGTGCGACAGTTTAGCACCTAAGGCTCCAAGGGCACCGGAGCGCTCACAGTCTTGAGCAAGTGCCAAGTATAAATATAAGGTGCGACAATTTAGCACCTAAGGCTCCAAGGGCACCGGAGAGCTCACAGTCTTGAGCAACTGCCAAGTATAAATATAAGGTACGAAAGTTTAGTATCTAAGGCTCCAAGGGCACCGGAGCGCTCACAGTCTTGAGCAAGGGCCAAATATAAACATAAGGTGCTCCAGATGAGCACCTTAGGCTCCAAGGGCACCGGAGCGCTCACAATCTTGAGCAAGTGCCAAATATAAGTATAAACATAAGGTGCAAAAATTTAGCACCTAAGGCTCTAAGGGCACCGGAGCGTTCACAGTCTTGAGCAACTGCCAAGTATAAGTATATGTGCGACAGTTTAACACCTAAGGCTCCAAGGACACCGGAGCACTCGCAGTCTTGAGCAAGTGTCAAGTATAAATACAAGGTGCGACAGTTTAGCACCTGAGGCTCCAAGGGCACCGGAGCGCTCATAGTCTTGAGCAAGTGCTAAGTATAAACATAAGGTGCTCCAGATGAGCACCTAAGGCTCCAAGGGCATTGGAGCGCTCACTGTTTTGAGCAACTGCCAAGTGTAAATATAAGGTGTGACAGTTTAGCACCTAAGGCTCCAAGGGCACCGGAGCACTCACAATTTTGAGTAACTGCCAAGTATAAATATAAGGTACAACTATTTAGTACCTAAGGCTCCAAGGGCACCGGAGCGCTCACAGTCTTGGGCAAGTGACAAATATAAATGTAAGGTGCTCCAGATGAGCACGTAAGGATCCTAGTGCACTGGAGCGCTCACAGTCTTGAGTAGATGCCAAGTATAAATATAAGGTGCGCTGGTTGAGCACCTAAAGTTCCAAGGGCACTAGAGCGCTCACAGTCTTGAGAAAGTGTCAAATATAAATATAAGGTGCGCCAGTTGAGCACCTGTGGCTCCAAGGGCATCGGAGCACTCAAGATTTTGATCAAGTGCCAAGAATAAACGTAAGGTGCTCCAAATGAGCACCTAAGGCTCCTAGGGCACCAGAGCGCTCACAGTCTTGAGCAAGTGCCAAGTATAAATATAATGTGCGCCAGTTGAGCACCTAAGGCTCCAAGGGCACCGGAGCGCTCGCAGCCTTGATCAAGTGTCAAGGATAAATATAAGGTGCGACAGTTTAGCACCCAAGGCTCCAAGGGCACCAGAGCGCTAACAATTTTGAGCAACTGCCAAGTATAAATAAAAGGTACGACAATTTCGTGCACAAGTCTCTCGACATTGCAAGACACTTCTGCACGAGGGGGCTAATATCGAGAAGTCCTCAAGCAAGTGAACAAATAATAAAATAACTTGGAGTGTGGGGATCCACTTAGAGTGGCTCCACTTTCCCAAGATTGTAAGTTTAACAAAAAAAAGCCTAGGGCAAGGGGATCCACCTTGAGTGACCCCTTTTCCCATACATGATGCTAATAAAAAGAACTCAGGGCGAGGGGCTCACCGCGAGCAACCCCTCCGCCCAAGATAGAAGGCCACAAAAGAAGGCAAAGGGTGAGGGGCTCACCGCGAGTAACCCCTCCGCCCAAGATAGAAGGCCACAGAAGAAGGCCAAGGGCGAGGGGCCCACTGCGAGTAACCCCTTCGCCCAAGATAGAAGGCCACAGAAGAAGGCTAAGGTCTCACTGCGAGTAACCCCTTCGCCCAAGATGAAAGGCCACAGAAGAAGGCCAAGGGCGAGGGGCTCACCGTGAGTAACCCCTCCGCCCAAGATAAAAGGCCACAGAAGAAGGCCAAGGGCGAGGGGTTCATCGAGAGTAACCCTTCCGCACAAGATAGAAGGCTACATCAGAAGGCCAAGGGCGAGGGGCCCACCGCAAGTAACCCCTCTGCCCAAGATAGAAGGCCACAGAAGAAGGCTAAGGGCGAGGGGCTCACCGCGAGTAACCCCTCCGCCCAATATGAAAGGCCACAGAAGAAGGCCAAGGGCGAGGGGCTCACTGTGTGAGTAACCCCTCCGCCCAAGATAGAAGGCCACAGAAGAAGGCTAAGGGCGAGGGGCTCACCGCGAGTAACCCCTCCGCCCAAGATGAAAGGCCACAGAAGAAGGCCAAGGGCGAGGGGCCATCGCGAGTAACCCCTCCACCCAAAACAGAAGGCCACAGAAGAAGGCCAAGGGCGAGGGACTCACCGTGAGTAACCCCTCCGCCTAAGAGGAAAGGCCAACAGAAGAAGGCCAAGGGCGAGGGGCTCACCATGAGTAACCCCTCCGCCCTAGATGAAAGGCCACAGAAGGAGGCCAAGGGATAGGGGCTCACCGCGAATAACCCTCCGCCCAAGATAGAAGGCCATAGAAAAAAGGCCAAGGGCGAGGGGTTCACCATGAGCAACACCTTTAAACAAAGTAGAAGGCCATAGAAGAAGGCTAAAAAAATGTGGGGCTCACCACGAGTAACCCCTCCGACCAAGTTTATACCCTGATAAGAAGGTCCACTATAAGTGGCCTCATTTACAAAACTTGGGATGAAGTGACATAACATTTAATGACCCTAAGAGGAATGAGGAAGAAACCCTAGGGTCCCTGGAAAAAAAAAACTGAATTTATGGCGTACAAAGCCTTTTGGTCTACCCAACACAAAAGACTTTGCACGAGGGGCTAATGTAGAAGGGTGTCTACCTACAAAAAAAAATATAAAAATAAAAACATTTTTTTGGAAATATGGAGAAGGAACCCACCAAGGGTCCCGACAGATCATATTGAGAAGGAACCCACCCAGGGTCCCGGCATAAACTTATATTGGGCAGGAACCCAACCAGGGTCCTGACAGAAACTCATATTGAGCAGGAACCACCCCAGGGTCCCGACAGAAACTCATATTCAGTAGGAACCCCAGCGCCAATCCAAGTGTCAGCGCCGCAGCAAGTGTCAGCGCCGTTGCGCCGCTGCAAGTGTTAGCGCCGCTGCAAAGGTCAGCGGCGCTACAAGTGTCGGCGCCGTTATCGGCGCCGCTGCAAGGGTCGACGCCGCTGCAAGTGTCCGCGCCGTTGCAAGTGTCCGCGCTGCTGCAAGTGTCAGCGCCGCTGCCAGTGTCAGCGCCGCTGCGAGGGTCAGCGCCGCTACGAGCGTCAGCGTCGCTTTAAGGGTCAGCGCCGCTTCAAGTGTCTGCGCCGCCGCAAGGGTCCGCGTCGCTGCAAGGGTCAGTGCCGCTTCAAGTGTCAGCGCCACTGCAAGGGTCGGCGCCGCTTCAAGTGCCAGCGTCGCTGCAATGGTCGGCGCCGCTGCAAGGGTCGGCTCCGCTTCAAGTGTCAGCGCCGCTGCAAGTGTTCGCGCCGTTGCAAGGGTCGGCGCCGCTTCAAGTGTCAGCGCCGCTGCAAGGGTCAGCGCCGCTGCAAGTGTCCGCACCGCTGCAAGTGTCCGCGTCGCTACGAGGGTCGGCGCCTCTGCAAGTGTCCGCGCCGCTGCAAGGGTCGGCGCCGCTTCAAGCGTCAGCTCCGCTGCAAGGGTCCGCGCCGCTGCAAGTGTCAGCGCCGCTGCAAGGGTCGACGCCGCTTTAAGTGCCAGCGCCGCTGCAAGGGTCAGCGTCGCTGCAAGTGTCCGCGCCGCTGCAAGGGTTGGTACCGCTGCAAGGGTCGGCGTCGCTGCAAGGGTCGGCGCCGCTTCAAGTGTCCGCGTCGTTGCAAGGGTCAGCGCCGCTGCAAGTGTCCGAGCCGCTGCAAGGGTCGGCGCCGCTTCAAGTGCCAGCGCCGCTGCAAGTGTCCGCGCCGCTGCAAGTGCCGGAGCCGCTGCAAGTGTCCGCGCCGCTGCAAGGGTCAGCGCCACTACAGCAAGGGTCACTAAAGCAAGGGTTACTACAGCAATAACATTCGCGAGACCCCCCTCAAGCTTGCAAATATTTTAGAGAAGGTGGTCCTCGAGACCCCCCCTCAAGTTTACAAAGTTTGTATCAAAGTTACCGTTTCAAAAGATATTTAGCAAATCAGATATTTTGTCTCCATTAGAAGACATATTTGCTTTTGAACTTTGGTCGGCGCCAGGGGGCATCTGCCAGAGGGGACAGGCAGACCTGCCTGCAGGTAGGGACAAATAGTACACTGCAGACTTTGTCCCTCACCAACCCTCTAAGTTTTGGTGCCAAAAGTGCCAACCTAGCCTTAGTGCCCAAGTATAAATAGGACCCCTGGGCAAGGTCATAAAAAAGAGATACACAATAGAAATTGCACTGTTACTCTGCCAAAATATCACCAGACCTACCTAAGTATTCTCTCCCTGCTCATTCTCATAGTGCTGAGTGCCTTGTTCCTTCACTCCCCACTGATAGCCATCACTCTCAGGTGTTTCCCTTGAGAAAATTACTATTTTTGCTATGAAACTTCATCTTCTTGCAGGGAGTGATTTGAAGTTTGAGTTCCATTGTTACCAGAAGGAGAAGTTTTCTTCAGAAGTTGCACCAGGAGACCTTGAAGACCTTGCAGGCAGCGTCCATTGGAGTGGGTCACGCCTCACCCTTTCCAGTTATTCATAGACCCTAGTCTCACTACCCTCTTACACTAATTAATTAATTAATAATTTCATTCTTCATAATTCTAAGTTGCTAGTTAAAATGTTTTCTTTCATTAAAATCATGTTTTCTTCTTATTTTACTATGTCTGGCTAAATTTCTACGGGTTGGGGTGCATGAACCCCACCCGATGTAATTCACGATAATGAAAATAGACTTTTGAATTAAAATCTTAGATGAATCGTGTTGCATAACTGGTGCAACCGTCATAGGACTTTTGATCCCTTTTGCCTAGGTAACCGGGATGCTTAAGAATACGATGCGCGTGGTAGCTAATACGACACCGCTCTACTCGTCCTTTGCTTATATACTGCGCAGGCTACGATCCCTCATATGTGTAATACTTGGGAGTACTAAAGACCGAGTTCATTTAAAATTCTAATTCCGAATCTAGTATCCTACGAAGTGAATTACTAGGGTGTGGGGGATTGTAACCCAAACTATTGTTTTCATTTCATATATAACTCGTAAAATCAATTGTCATCCACTTTTCGTTTAATTAGCGTAGTTGCATTTTATTCAATCTAGTTTCATTAGTTAAATTATTCTCAAATTTGCATTTAGTTGTAGTTGTCTCGTATTCTAAATTACCTTTTCCTTCTTTTTAGAGTCAAAGCTAGGTTACCCTTATCTTTCCAACGTCGTCACGAATTCGTTCGTCCTGTTTCCCTGAGGATCGATACTCGACTTATCGGATTATTACTTGAGCGACAGGCTTGCACTTGAGCCTAAATAGCACGCACACTAGACACATTTGTGTTCGCGTCAAGTTTTTGGCGCCTGTTGATACCAAATTTAGTCTGCTGACATGGCCCAATTGAGTGAAGACACGTGGCAATCTACGTGGTAACAACAAACACTTCTGAGAAACTCAGACGCTCCGAGGAACCATACTATAACGAGGAACACTGCTTCCCCGAGGAACTCAGACGCTCCGACCAACAAGAACTCTACGAGGAACTTCTGAGTACCGATCAACTTTTGAGTACCGAGCAACTTAGGTGGTACGAGCAGCTTAGGTGGTCCGAGCTGCACCTCGAACAAAGCATTAATAGCAGGATAACTAACAGTTTGACTGTTCATTAAATGCTTATCATTCAGATGTATACACTTAAGGGGCATTGAATGTATTACCCTTTCACATGTACAGTATTGAATGTATTACCCTTTCACATTACAGCCTTAGGGCTATAAATACATTGTATTCCCCTCATTGTAAGGGGACCGGAATTTCTTGATTAAATTTGTAATCGAGAATTCCCAAACAGTCATCAATAACAGAAACAGTGGACGTAGGTCATTTTTATAAGGCTGAACCACTTTAAAACTTCTTTGTCTCATTTATTTTATTTGTGATTAAATAATTAGATATAATCTAATTTTTTACATCAATAGATTGGTGCCGTCTGTGGAAAGCGACTGGTAATATCGTTTTTCATCGAAAACAATTCATCACAAATGGCTGATATTCCAGAACCCAGCAATCGAAATGCTGGAAGCCCTCCAAATCCATCTGCTTCGCCAAATATTCCAGATCTGGCTGGAATAATAACAAATCTGGCTCAGGGCCAGACAGTCATGCAAGAAATTATGCGATAACTCATACAAACCCTCCATGGCGGTGCACCAACCAATTCAGGACTGCGAAGTATTCAAAGAAATACCCGTTTACCTTCTTCAAGTACTAGGCGTACCGGTTCATATCGTACTGAGGAATCTAAAGATTTTTCTTATCAACCTGGACGAACTTCGTCGGTACGAGCCACAGATACTGAACAATGTATCACTCTCCACCCAGAAAGGACCAGTGCACTAGAAAGATTAAGCAGAGTGTTGATACCAAATTTAATCTGCTGACATGGACCAATCATATGAAGACACGTGGCTATCTACATGGCAACAACAAACACTTTCGAGGAATCCACGCGCTCCGAGGAACAAGACTACAACGAGGAAGACTAGTTCCCCGAGGAACACTGCTTCCCCGAGGAACTCACACGCTCCGAAGAACAATGCCTCTCCGAGGAACTCTTTAGCACCGAGAAGATCAAGCGGTCCGAGAAACTCAGGCGGTCCGAGCTGCACCTCGAAGCAGGATACCAACAGTTTAACTGCTCATTAAATGCTTATCATTCAGACGCACACGCAAAAAGGGCATTAAATGTATTATCCTTTCATATGTATATCATTTAATGTATTACCCTTTCACATTACAACCTAGGGGCTATAAATACATTGTATAATCCTCATTGTAAAGAGGAATCAAAACCCTGGAATCAAGAGAGGAATTTCTTTATAGAACTTGTAATCGAGAATTCCCAAACACTCAGCAATAAAACAACTGTGGACGTAGGCCATTCTTATAAGGCTGAACCACTTTAAAAATCTTTTGTCTCATTTATTTATCTGTGATTGAATTATTAGAGTGATCTAATTTTTTACATCAACACAGAGTATCTCCTTTTGATCGATTAGGTCCTAGGAGGAGCAAAAGTCCTCCTAGATCCGCATCGAGGAGTTTTCGACGACCATCAGATTTAAGGGAAGGATCGCCCAGTCGCGACCAGCTGCTCGTCAAGATAGATACCAGGAAGCCACATCAACGCGATCAGTTGCTCGAAACAATAGGCCCGAGGAAGGAAACGATGCGTGGAAAGGCTCTATTCAGAGGCTGGAGGATAGATTAAGGGAAATGGCTAAAGCCAAGAACCCTCTATAATGAACTTTTGTTCGAGGAACACCTTTTGTCCAGGACATTGTAGATTTTTCAACACCATCAAAGTTTAAAGCACCTGTTGTGACCCCCAAATATGATGGAAAGACCGACCCTGTCCTTCATATAGAACAATACCAAGCTGCAACCGACATCTATGCTGTTCCAGATGAGATGAGATGCAGAGCATTCTCGGGAACTCTTACTGGATCTGCTCAAATGTGGTATAATAATCTTCCTCGGGGTAAGATCTCAACTTTTCTTCAACTGGACGAGTTATTCATTGGGAATTTCTATTTTGGGGCAAAGCCTGCTAAACGAGTAGCGCATTTGTTAAGTGTTAGACAAAAAGCTGGTGAAAGTACTAGAGATTATATAACTCGTTTTAATAGCGAGAAATTCGAAGTCATTGATTATGAGGAAAAGACAACGATTACCGCCTTGATGAGTGGACTACTGCCCAACAAGTTGTACTACACTTTGGCCAAAGATCTACCTAGAACCATGTCAGACCTGATGGGAAAAGCGGCCAAGATTATGAATGCCGAGGAGGCTATGGCTGCGAAGAAGAATATGGATGCCAAAGAAACCAAGGTGGAAGGTGATAAAGCTAAGAAGAAAGAGCATAAGAACAATGGTAATGACAAACACTCAAAAACAAGGTCGTCTTGGGAAGTATTGAGGAAATTTGATAATTATACTCCTTTGAAGAAAGACATCAACCACGTTCTAGAAGAAATCAAGAACAACGAGGAATTAAGATGGCCAGAGAAAATGAAGGCAGACCCTGACAGGAGGAATAAGGAAAAATATTGCGAGTTTCACAAAGATCATGGCCATATGACCAAAAATTGCATAGCTCTTCAGAATGAGATTGAAACACTCATCAGACGAGGAAAACTGGCAAAGTATGTTGATCGGAGGAATGATAAAAGAAACAACGACCGAACAAGAGAGAGATCTAGATCTCTTCGTCGAGCAGAGGAGAACAAGAAAAGAGACCATGAAGTTGATCCAGAAGACGATCTCGATCTTCCCAAGAGACCAAGGCAGCCAGAACGTGAGGTATTTTTAATTCGCTTTAGGTCATTTGACTGTAATGTTATTACAGGTGGAGATGCAGGAGGAGGAGACCTTACTGCAGAAAGAAAAGCTTATCTCTGTGAGGCTCAAACTTGCTCATACATTCAACGAATAAATTTAGCTGAAGAGGATCGCCCGAGAAAGGTAAACAAAGAGAAATTGGTCATTGGCTTCTCAAAGAACGACCTCGCAGGTGTTCTATATCCTCATGATGACCCATTGGTGATCAAAATGAGGATGAAGGAGGTAATGATTTCAAGAGTACTGGTCGACAATGGTAGCTTGGCAGTCATCATGTTCTACTCATGCTTCGACAGTTTAAATCTAAGGCTATCTCAACTGGAGCCTTATCATAGACCCCTCCTCGGTTTTGCTGGCGAGAAAGTATTTCCACTTGGGACGATCAAGTTGGATATATTCATTGGTACGTGTCCTGCTTGTCGGACAGAAAGAATACGCTTCTTTGTGATGGATAAGAATGTTCAATCATCATACAATATCATCATGGGAAGAGTAGGATTGAAGAAGTTCGAGGCTGTACTATCTACGGTACATCAATGCCTGAAATTTCCATTAAATTTTAGAGTAGGAGTTGTGAAAGGTGATCAGAAAGTAGCTCGGGAATGCTATTATTCATCCGCCGAGCAAGAGGAACTGAAGGAATCAAGGAAAAAGACTACTACCTATCAAGTGGATGAAGGTGCAGAAATTGAAACATTGGATCCTAGAGATGAGTCGCAACTTGTGAAAGGTCAAGTGGTGGAAGCTACTGAAAACATCATTCTGGACGACGAGCACCCTGAACGAACTACTCAAGTAGGTTCATCGTTGGAAGCCTCACTAAAACAGGAATTGATAACTTTCCTAAGAAGCAGAAAGCAAACTTTTGTGTGGAGTCATGAGGATATGCCTGGGATAGACCCAAATTTCTTATGTCACGAACTCAATGTGAATAAGGAGATCAAGCCTGTGAAGCAGAAAAGAAGAGTATTCAGTCCCGAGAAGAATCAAGCTATACAGGAGGAAGTCGAGAAGCTCCAGAAAGCCTGCTTTATTAAAGATGTTAAATATCCATACTGGTTAGCAAATGTGGTGATGGTGAAAAAGAAGAACAACAAATGGAGGATGTGTGTAGACTTCACCAACCTCAACAAAGCATGCCCAAAGGATCACTTTCCACTGCCCCGAATTGATCAACTGGTGGATGCTACCTCGGGACACGAGCTGCTGAGCTTCATGGATGCTTATTCTGGTTACAACCAGATTAAAATGAAACCTGAAGATAGGGAGAGTACTTCTTTCATTACCCCTAGGGGAACTTATTGTTATAATGTTATGCCTTTTGGTTTGAAAAATGCAGGTGCGACATATCAGCGGCTGATGAACAAAGTCTTTGCTGAACAAATCAGTTGCAATATGGAAGTCTATGTTGACGATATGCTGACAAAGAGCAAAAAAGCTGCCGATCATCTAGTTGACTTAGGCCAGACCTTTGATCAACTGGATAAATATCAAATGAAGTTGAACCCGACGAAGTGCACATTTGGAGTAC
Organism: Sambucus nigra; assembly: GCA_949130495.1. NCBI lineage: Eukaryota > Viridiplantae > Streptophyta > Magnoliopsida > Dipsacales > Adoxaceae > Sambucus > Sambucus nigra. Next base: position 314,630,456 of record OX422213.1, read on the forward strand.
GAGAAGGTATGTTTCTCGGGTACATTGTCAATTAGCGAGGCATTAAAGCTAACCCTAAAAAGATCAAAGCTCTATTAGGGTTACGATCCCCAACGACGAAGAAAGAGGTGAAAAGTCTTACAGGACGAGTAGCAGCACTCAACAGATTTGTATCGCGAGCAACTGATCGATGTCTCCCATTCTTCAAGACGCTCCGAAAGACTTTTGAGTGGAATGATGAATGTGAGAAGGCTGTCCAAGACTTGAAGAAATATTTGGGAGCGCCTCCACTGTTATCCAGGCCAGTGATGGGAGAAAAATTATACTTGTATCTGGCAGTGTCCGAGAATGCAGTCAGTTCGGCATTGATAAGAGTGGAGAATGGAGTACAAAAACCAATCTACTATACAAGTGAGGCCTTCCGAGGAGCAGAGATCAGATATCTAAGGCTGGAAAAATTAGCACTAGCATTGATCGAGGCAAGTAGAAGAATGAAGCCATACTTTCAAGCTCATACCATAGTAGTATATACTGATATGCCATTGAGGCAAGCCCTTCATAAACCAAAAAAGTCAGGAAGATTGATGTGCTGGGCAATAGAACTCGGTGAATATGATAAAGTCTATGAACCCAGATCATCGCTAAAAGGGTAAGCGGTAGCAGATTTTATAGCAGAGTTCACCTATCCTGATACCCCCGAGGAACAAAGGTTGCTCGGTGATCAACCTGTGGATGTTATAGGATCATCAAATGCAAGCCCAGACCAACTTAGCTTGGTAAAAGGGCAAGTAGATGTTATAGGATCATCAAATTCAAGCCCAGACCAGCTCAGGTTGGTAAAAGGGCAAGAAAAGATGATCGACGAACAACAAGAAAAATCAGAAGATGGTGAAAGGAAGCAACAAATTTCCCACCGAGGAACTCTGTCAGATCATAAATTTGAAGACGAGTTATCTATATGGAATATGTATGTGGATAGTTCATCTTGCACTACAGGATGTGGCGCAGGGATAGTTTTGAGCAGTCCGGACGAGGTCGACATGGAATACGCCCTACGTTTTCAATTTAAAGCTTCTAATAATGAGGCCGAATATGAAGCCATGATTGCAGGTCTTAGTTTGGCAAAAACCATGGGGGCGGAACAAGTTATTGTCTTCAGTGATTCGCAACTGGTCATAAATCAAATGATGGGAGTATATGCATCCAAAGGAGAGCTAATGATCAGATATCATGCAAAGGCAAAGGAACTGGTGTCGAAATTTACTGATATTCAGCTGGTCAGAATACCAAGAATGGAGAATGCGAGAGCAGATGCCCTAGCTCGATTAACATCAGCTACTCGAACCGAGCTACGAAGAACAATCCCAATTGAAGTTTTAGCTGGTCGGAGTATAGATGAAGATATGACGATAAACTTTATTACCCTCGATTTAGGATCATCATGGATGGATCCCATCAGGGCATATATTGAGAAAGGGGAATTACCAACTGACAAACTTGTAACCAAGAAACTGAAGTTTAAGGCTGCTCGTTATGTACTGACCAACGGTATTCTATACAGACGAGGAGTTATAGCAGGTTTGCAGAGATGTGTGCATCCCACTGAGGTGAAAGATTTAATTGAAGAGGTCCATGAAGGGTCCTGTGGAGCCCATGTAGCAGGTCGGACTCTTTTGCAAAGGGTGATGATGCAAGGATACTACTAGCCAACGATGAGGGCTGATTGTATAGCCTATGCTAAGAAATGTGACAAGTGTCAGCGCTTCTCCTCCATCCGAAGAACTCCCCAAGCATTATTGACACCCATTACTTCCCCTTGGCCATTTGCCATATGGGGAATAGATTTGGTTGGGCCACTGCCGACGACCAGGGGAAGGTTTAAGTATCTCGTGGTCGCTGTGGATTATTTTACTAAATGGGTAGAAGCTGAGCCTCTCATTGATATGACGTACGACAAAGTGTACCAATTTATTTGGAAGAACATCATTTGTCGATATGGTCTTCCTCATGCCTTTATCACAGACCATGGAACATAATTTGACAACGAGGAGTTCGCTGCCTATTGTCATCAGTCAAATATTTTGAAGATCCACTCAGCACCAGGCCATCCTCAAAGCAATGGACAAACTGAAGTGACAAACAAAACACTGCTGAATGGCTTGAAGAAAAGACTGGATGATGCGAAAGCAAATTGGATCAACGAGCTACAATCAGTACTATGGGCTTACCGAACTACTCCCCGAGTAGCAACAGGGGAATCTCCATATATGCTAGCATTTGGAAGTGAAGCTGTTATACCCGCCGAGTTGGGTCTCCCAGCACACAGAGTACTGAATTTCAATTCCCCTGTCAGTGACTTAATGAGAAGGTTAGATTTGGACATGCTCGAGGAGGTTAGAGAAGAAGCGATCATTAGAAATGCTGCTTACCAGCAGCGAACAACTTTGTTCTACAACAAGAGAGTGAAGAAGTGTGACTTGAAAGAAGGAGACTATGTGCTAAAGAAGGTGATTCAAAAGCATAAAAAACTGGAAGCAAACTGGCATGGACCATACCGAGTTAAAAAAGTTGTTCGACCAGGGACATACAGAATAGAAACTTTAGAGGGGGAGGAGTTTAAGAATGCATGGAATGCTGAACACTTGCACAAATATTATCAGTAATGTAAATTCTCATGTAATGCAGTTTCATCAGTATGAATAAAGCGACAATGTTCTGCCCAGTTCTTTCCTTATATTGGAAATTTTTTGCGGAATACTAGTGCTACACACTACTCAGCAAAACTCGGGCTACTCAAATGTATTCCTACGGGGAGTAAAACTATTCCTAAAAATGCCAACTTAGGTTGGTTTGGAAATGTATTCCTAAAAATGCCAACTTATGTTGGTTAGGAAGTAAATGTATTCCTACGGGAAGTAAAACTATTCCTAAAAATGCCAACTTATGTTGGTTAGGAAGTAAATGTATTCCTCGAGAAGTAAAAGTATTCCTAAAAATGCCAACTTATGTTGTTTAGGAAATGTATTCCTAAAAATGCCAACTTATGTTGGTTAGGAAGTAAATGTATTCCTCGGGAAGTAAAAGTATTCCTAAAAATGCCAACTTATGTTGGTTAGGAAATGTATTCCTAAAAATGCCAACTTATGTTGGTTAGGAAGTAAATGTATTCCTCGGGAAGTAAAAGTATTCCTAAAAATGCCAACTTATGTTGGTTAGGAAATATATTCATAAAAATGCCAACTTATGTTGGTTAGGAAGTAAATGTATTCCTACGGGAAGTAAAACTATTCCTAAAAATGCCAACTTATGTTGGTTACGAAGTAAATGTATTCTCGAAAATGCCAACTTAAGTTGGTCGAAAGATAAAACTATTCCAAAAAGTGCCAAAGTTGCTTGCTAAGAAAAAATCCACTAACTATGGCTGGTCGGGGATAAAAACCCACTAACTGTAGTTGGTCGAAAAGGAAAATTACCGACCTTGGTTGGTCAAAAACATTTTATGAATACGAGAAAGTGATCGAGCAGAATTTTTGATACTCGTAACTTTTTAAAATTATTACTAAGTTGGTCAAGAAACAAAACATCATTTTTGCCAAATGACTACCACAAATTCAAAGTACTCGACAATAAGTTGATCGACAAATAACACAATATTGTTATCTTTTTAACAGATACACATGTACAGATGTAAAGTGTTACAAGACAATAGCAGTCAAGATTTGCAAATAAAATTATTTCATTAAATGTAGAATAAAATACATCAGGAATGAAATACAAATTTATTACATCAATATTCTTATTCTATTGGTTTTTTCCCATCTGCTTTTGAAACAGGTTCCTCGCCAGCAAGTGGATCATTTAAAGCGAGAGGAGAATTTATGAAGTTAAGGTCTTTTAGCATCCTGATATTCATCACGGATGGTCGATCTAGGAGGTGCTCTGGATGAGATATCTCGACATTTGAATGGAGATTGTAATCGCCAAGGTATTTGGAAATCAGACATCGAGGGATGGCCCGAGCAGGGATCCAACTCATATCAAGCTTGAATGGTGGCACTGGTAGGTCGAGAAGCCTAGGATTATGGTAATCCCACAGGTAATGACCCTATTCCAGTTGCAGCACACCTAAAGCATTCAACCATCCCTGTTTGTAGCCCTCATTATTTTCATTTTGGATGCGATCGTCCAAGTGGTAGAGAGATTCGTTGTAGCCAGCCATCCAGAACTCCCTGGGCTGCTTATGGAATTGATATGTCAATCTTTCCAATTGCTCGTGGAGATTTTTTATGAAGAGTTCTTTATTCTCCAAGATAGATTTCTGCGCAGAAAGCTGCTCTTACAGACCCCTAATCTTTTATACATCTCAGCCAATGCCTGGTTCTTCGCCATCAGCTGGAAGGCCTGGTTCTCTAAAGAAGATTGAGTCCTCTGTTCCTCGACATGAATCCGACCATCTCTTGCTCGTCCTCGAGGAGCTCTTGCTCGTCCACGAGAAGAAGTAGAAGGGCCAGTTCTCTTCAAGGTCTCCAATTTATCCCTCAGGTTGGCGTTTTCAACCTTCAAGAAAGAGAATCCTTCATCATTCACAGGAACCAAAGCATTTGAGGTGGAGGCAACAGATTTTAACTGAGATACTTCTCTTTACAAGTTGTTATTTTCTTGCTCCAATAACTCGGCTATTTGCTTGTGCTCCTCGACCTCGGCTATCAAAGTTCTTTCCCTCACATCGTAAGCAACAAATCGTTTATTATATCCCTTGTCGGCAATGATTTGCTAATACTTCTTCTCGTACCCCTCGTGCAAAAGGGCACTGGATTCCTTATATTGTTGCTGAAGTTCTTCAAGAGTGCCTTGGAGATCCTCAATCATATCAAAATAAGCTACATTATTGGCCACTGCACGATCAAGCTGACACTTCAAATATTGGTAGGCTTTAATTGCCTGTTCCGAAGCATCTTGGCCGAGGATGTCGACGATTTGTGCTGCACTCAGATCTGTGTGACCAGCCTTAAAATATTCATTGCAGTGCCGTAACAACTTTGTATCATGGGCAGATAATAATTCCATCCTGACCAGAAACTAGTAGAGGAAGAAAAAGCAATAATCAATAAGAGTACCAACAGAGCATGAAGAGGAGAAACAACAGTATGCATAAACAAAAGTTCAAATTTTATTATATCACAAAGTTCAGAGTTACATGTTCAGGGTTACATTTGACAAAAAATAAAAATAAAATAGAGAGAAACCCGAACAACTCTACACCTTTTCCTTGTCTCCCAAAACTTTCTCGGGAGGCTGGGACGAGGAGGTAGATTGCTCGGAGGGAACATAAAGTTTCTCAGGGAGCGCTGGCAGTTGCTCGGATGAAGTAGCGAGTTGCTGAAGTTCCTCGTTAGTAGACTGGATGGCTGGGGGATGAGAAAATTGATCTCCCATCACCATGGAAGACTCCTCAGAGGCAGATTCGTCCTCTTCTTCATCTTCAGGAGTTGGAGGGGGACCAGGGATGTGCCGCTGAAATAGTTCAGAAGTTTCATCAACTTTCATATCTTGTAGAGCAGCGACCCACCCATCTTTAAAGTATTTGAGGCTGCCATATTCTACTTGCGACATCATGGCAGCCAAGCCTTTGTTCCACCCTTTATCCCAGCCAGCGCTGAAAGATTTCTTCACAGCCAATTTCCTCTTTAACTTCTCCGAGGAAAGATTCTCGGACAGAAGATTTTCAGCAGCCTTCAGTTTATTTCTCAACTTCCTCCTTCTGCCGACTTACTTCCCGGAGTTGACCCAACTCCTCCTCAGCAACCTTGAGCTTATTTTCAAGCTCCCCAGCATTTTTGAGCTTCCCTTCGAGCTCTTTATTCTTCTTCTCCAAATCATTTATTTTTTTCTCCAACCCCTTGGAGACTTCAACAACTTGAGCTTTCTCCTGCTCGGTTGAGTTAAGTTTCTTCTCCCAAGTATCCTTGTCAGCATCATGCTTCTGACGAGAATCTTCCAAAGACCGCGTCAGACCCATCAGAGCTTCCTCCACACCAGATGAGGAGCTTGAAGCTTTAATATCTTCATCTTTCTTTAAAATTGTATTAAAGAAGCTCACCAACTGTGAAAAGAAAATGAAAGCAAGTCAGAGACAGATATAACAAGGGAAAAATGAAAAGTTCAAAACAATAAGACTTACAAAAGCAATATGGCGAGCAACCATTGAGGTAACCATGTCTCGAGAAAGGTTTTCTTCAATACCTTGGATCTCGGGAATGATCCAAGTCTTCACCGAGCTCATGGCAGAGCTCGGGGGAACAAAAGTAGGAACACCAGTTCCAGTAGTTGGGGGCTGAGAGATGGTTTCAGCCAAATTGACCGAGGAGCTTTTCTTCAGCTTCCTCGGGGGAACATGAATAGTTTCGACCAAGAAGGAACTCTTGGTCGGTGATATGACAATCACTTCTTTTGGAGCATCAGTCTTGCTCGGGGCCACTGGGGGCTTCTCGGTAACCTTCACAGGAGCAACCGGAGGGGGTGCATCAATTTTCTTTGTCCCCTCTCCTGGGACATCAATCTTACTTATTTTTGCCTCTCCAATACCGGAGGAAGGTTTCTCAAAAAGGGTGGGAGGTCTTCTTTTCTTCATCCTTTCACTCAAAGGAATATGTGATTCAGGCGAAGAACTTGTAGAGGCAGGTATTGGTTCTGCGTCGCTTATCACCGGACGAGTAGTAAAAGAGGATGTGTAACTCTTGTATTGAAGTAGTTATGAAGCTGACCTAATATGCTCGTCAGTAACAGTCTGTTGCAAACTCCAGATAAGTTTCAAGTGCCTTATATTAACGTCTGCCTCTTTTGGACACTTTCTTTTACTGTCAACTGCAAATAAATAAACATTAAAATATCAGTGACACATTTTATCAAACATAAAGGAAGCATAATCTCAAAATAAATAAAATGAAATAAAAATAACCTATCCCATTGCCATAGGGAGGGCATCTGGGGCCCTGATACACTTCATCTCCAGATAAAGGAGCATGTTGCCAATTTTTTTATAACAACCCCGTGCTCAAAATAGTCCCTATTGGCATTCGGGAGATTGACCACTAAAGCCCTATTTAAAAATCTAGTTTTTAAATAAAAAGTATTATCACCAACAACCCATCTATAACAAAACATGATTTCTGGAATTCCTATGCGAGTTCCATGAATTTGATTTAGTCTATGAACCCCATTAACCATTCTCCATGTATTGGGGGCTATTCTTGCAGGAACAACCTCAAAATATTGACAGAATTCCAGACATAAAGTATTTGGCGGAAAAAAAAAGCCACATTCAGCAATAAAGAGACTGGGGAACCAATGTCCCTCAGCCAAACGGAAATAATCGGAAGGTTCAGAAAGTTCCTCCAGAACAACCCATGAAGGAAAAGAAAAATCAGAACGAAATTTATCAAGAGATTCAACAAGGTAAACCATGATGAATAAAGGAAATGAAGAAGAAGGAAGAAGATCTTACAGAAAAAGAATGGATCTGTTGACAACGAACGATGAAAAGGATGAACGCACAAGAGACTAAGACAATGGAAAACTCAAAGATACCAATTTAAAAAAGTAGAAGACGATGGGATTGTCTGTGACGCTTAAATACCTTGTCTTGGGAAATGGTAAAGTTAATGATTACAAAAAGAAACGATTACGCTACATGCGGCTAGAAGGACGAAAAGTACGCGGAGATCGAGGCGGTTATAAAAATTCAAAAAAGCCTGATTCTACCAATTTGGAAGGAAAAATAAATACAAAGGAAACACTCCTAAAAATCAGGAGGACCATTTAAAACTACCATATTCCAAGAAAGAATGTTCCACACTCCTCAAATTTCGAACTATGAAACATTGGGGGCTTCTGTTGATACCAAATTTAGTCTGCTGACATGGCCCAATTGAGTGAAGACACGTGGCAATCTACGTGGCAACAACAAACACTTTTGAGAAACTCAGACGCTCCGAGGAACCATACTATAACGAGGAACACTGCTTCCCCGAGGAACTCAGACGCTCTGACCAACAAGAACTCTACGAGGAACTTCTGAGTATCGATCAACTTTTGAGTACCGAGCAGCTTAGGTGGTACGAGCAGCTTAGGCAGTCCGAGCTGCACCTCGAACAAAACATTAATAGCAGGATAACCAACAGTTTGACTGTTCATTAAATGCTTATCATTCAGATGTATACACTTAAGGGTCATTTAATGTATTACCCTTTCACATGTACAGTATTGAATGTATTACCCTTTCACATTACAGCCTTAGGGCTATAAATACATTGTATTACCCTCATTGTAAGCGGACCAAAATTTCTTGATTAAATTTGTAATCGAGAATTCCCAAACAGTCATCAATAATAGAAACAGTGGACGTAGTCCATTCTTATAAGGCTGAACCACTTTAAAACTTCTTTGTCTCATTTATTTTATCTGTGATTAAATAATTAGAAATAATCTAATTTTTTACATCAACAGCGCCGTTGCCAGGTATCTTGGTAGACTTAGGTTAGATGGGGTCAATTTAGAACTTTGACCAAAAATCTAAGAAATAATTTTTTTTTGAAAAAATATCATCTCTCAAAAAAGCCTTTAATGCAAAATCCTGAACATACTCAAACTCCTCAAAATACTCCAACCAGAATCCATGAAAATTCGATTGTTGAGTATAACTCTGAAAGCCCCCACACACCTCGCGTTCCACAATTTTGGGTTCCACTTCCTACCCCTGAGCACTCTATCGATAGTTACACCCTGATTCAACCTTCGAGTTACACATCTAGGACACCGAGTGAGTACTCTGAGTCATTTAAAGAGAGCGCAAGCATGATGTCTGACGCAACGAGTTTCAACAATGGAGAGGGAAATCTACCCTATCGTCCCACGAAAGACTTACTATTTCTTGAGCGGACTCTCACCCCTGGTTGCATTTTACTTTCGTATTATGCCGGTCTGTTCCACTTTCACAATGGGATGATCCAGATTCTCCCTACGTTTCACGGCATGGATTCGGAGAAACCATACTTGCATATCCGCGAGTTCAAAGAGGCGTGTGACACATTTAGTGACCAAGGTTGCACGCAAGATGTCATTCTCCTAAAGCTTTTTCCTTTTTCCTTAAAGGATAAAGCCAAGACCTAGCTATGGCCTCTACCCCTGAACTTCGTAATTTCCTGGAGAGATATGCAATCCAAGTTTATCTCAAAATTCTATCCACAGCACAAGACCAACTCTGCCAAAACTCAAATCCAAGGTTTTCGACAACACGATAATGAGCCTTTTGACAGATGTTGGGAACGTTTCCAAGAGTTGGTAAGCACATGCCCCCATCATGGTTTTGACAAAAACCATGTGATCTATTTCTTCCATAATGGGTTGACAGTGGCTTCCAAACAACTTGTGCAAACAATGTGTGAATGCCCTTTTTGGGATTTAAATTCTTGCGATGCCGAGGACCATCTTAAGTATGTCGCAGTGACTACTCAAGCATGGAACACATCTGATCCTAATACCCAAGTCTAGCCTAGACAAGCATCTATCGCTCCGATTGCATTCTATACCATTTGGATTGTAATACCTTAATAAACAGTCGATTCGATCAGTTTCAGAGAGATATGAGATATTTGCTTGATAGAAGATTGAGAGATATCTTCGGATCTAGTCGTGTTTCGAAAGAAAAAATGTGTGCTATCTGTGAGGCGGGACATTCCACAAAGACATTCTCGACGATTTCTACCTACAAGGCCATGCACACCGAGCAGGTGAATGATATAGGAGGATTCAAGAGAAATTTTAACGCCCCGAATGGGAACTCATACAACCCTTCGTGGAGAAACCATCCTGGTTTTAACTATGGACAACCACAAGTTGCGATGAACCCACATTCACAGGTTGTACCACCTCCACCACCTCCTCAATACCAACAAGCACCACCACCACCTCCAGCTCCATATGTAGATCCACCTCGGAGAAATCTCGAGGATACCATAAATCAATTTATAAATTTTCAAACTGCAATAATTGCTAAATACGATTGCATGTTCGCCAACATGAATGCAAACATCTTCAAGTTGCAATCCTTGTTGAGTATCCAAGAGAAGGGAAAGTTTCCTTCCGAGGGCCAAAGACCTCCCCAAGGTCAAACTAGTGTAGCTCCACATTTACTGAACATCAGGAGTAGTGTCAAGCGGTAACCACTCTTCATAGTGGGCGAGTTGTTGATTTATCACCTTCCCCACACGACACATCAAAAGACAAGGAGAATTCGCCCGACACGAAAGAGGTCGAAGATATCCCCTTGAACGAGAGTGAAAAGGAAGACACTACTGAGCCCGAGGTAGTTGTAAATCCACCCTCTGCTGCGCCATTTCCTCAAAGATTGGTTCCTTCCCATAAAGTGACCATAAGTGATGAAGTGCTATAGGTGCTTAAACCGTGAAATTGAACTTACCTTTCTTTGATGCAATAAAGAAATTCCAGCTTATGCAAAAGTCATTAAAGATTTATTGACTGTCAAGCGAAGGATAAAGGTAAAGAAAAACTTATTTCTAGCACAGAACGTGAGCTCCGTTCTTCTCAACAATCTCCCACCTAAATATAAAGATCCCGATGCACCCACCATTTCCTACACCATTGAAGAGAATAAAATTAAAAGAGCCTTACTCGACTTGGGGGCGAGTGTTAATATCCTCCCCTATTCAATTTATAGGCAACTTGATCCGGGTGATCTTAAGCCCACTAGGATCACTCTCCAATTAGCGGATCGAATCGTGAAGATACCGAGGGGTATAGTAAAGGATGTGATAGTTCAAGTGGACACTTTCTACTTCCATGTAGATTTTGTCATTTGGGACACGGAGTTCTTCTTCACCTCGAAAAATCATGTTCCCATCATTCTTGGGCGCCCATTCTTAGCTACGACTAACAGTCTAATCAATACTCGAAATTGGCAGATGCAACTCACTTTTGGGAATATGACTTTAGAAACAAACATCTTTAATATAGCCCAACAAGTCGGGGAAGAAGATGATCTTCACACGATGATCTTAATTGACGAGATCGTAGAAGAGCACATTGAGGAAAATTACTATGGAGACGCCTTAGAAGCTTGCCTAGTGTCTAATCGTGAGAGATGTTAGTTGGGTTTCTCGATTCAAAGAGTTACCGCCAAAGGAGGCACGCATGGTTCCCTCTAGCGACACATTCCCGACTCTCGAGTTGAAGAAACTACCCTCCAATGTTAAATATGCTTTCCTAGGAGAGGGTGTGACATTTCCTATTATTATCTCCTCTAGCTTAGATGAAGAGCAGGAGGGTAAGCTTTTAAAGATTTTGAGGAAGTACCAAAGTGCTTTTGGTTGGTATATAGCTGATTTAAAGGGGATAAGCCCTCTATTTTTCACTCATAAAATTCACCTCGAGGAGGATGTTAAGCCCTCGAGAGAAATGCAAAGAAGGATAAACCCCACAATGAAAGATGTGGTGAGGACTGAAATCATAAAGTTGTTGGATGCCGGGATTATCTACCCAATCTCGGATAACAAGTGTGTGAGCCCCATTTAATTCATCCCGAACATTTCGGGCATTACTGTGATTGAAAATGCCAAGGGAGAGCTAGTTACCCAACGTACCACCACTAGGTGGCGCGTTTGCATTGATTACCAGAAACTCATTGCGGGAACTAGGAAATACCATTTCCCCTTGCCATTTTTCGATCAAATGCTTGAAAGAGTAGAAGGACACCCTTACTATTGCTTTCTAGATGGTAATTCTGTATACAACCAGATTGAGGTAGATGTACATGATTAAGAGAAGACAACCTTCACTTGCCCCTTTGGAACGTTTGCCTACAAACGTATGCCATTCGATTTGTGTAATGCACCCGCGAACTTTCAAAGGTGCATGTTGAGCTTATTCAGTGACATGGTTGAGATAAGGCTAGAGGTGTTAATGGACGACTTTAGAGTTTTTGGCACCTCTTTCGGCCTATGTCGATCCAATCCTGAGAAAGTACTAGCCCGATGTGTGGAAAAGAACTTAGCGATGAATTAGGAGAAATGCCATTTCATGGTAACAGAGGGCATAGTTCTTGGCCACATCGTGTCATCCAAAGGGATCGAAGTTGATCGAGCAAAAATAGATGTCATAGCTGACCTACCCCCATCAAAATTGCTTCAGGATGTGCGCTTTTTCTTGGGCCACGCGGGGTTTTATAGAAGTTTCATTATGGACTTCAGCGCCATCGCTAGACCCTTAAGCAACCTTCTTATGAAGGACACCCCATTCGAGTGGACTGAAGCATGCCAAAGTGCTTTTAAAAAATTGAAAATCATGCTCATGTCCACTCCCATCATGCAAGCTTCGGATTGGTCCTTACCATTCGAGCTTATGTGTGAAGCGAGCGATTATACGATAGGAGCTGTTTTGGGCCAAAGGAAAGATAAAAAAGCTCACATCATCTACTATGCTAGCCGGACTCTTACCGAACCACAACTTAACTACTCTACCACGGAGAAGGAATTGCTAGCAGTAGTCTTTTATCTTGACAAGTTTAGGTCCTATCTTATCGGTTCCCCCATCACCTGTTTCACCGACCACACAACTTTAAAATATCTCCTTGCAAAGAAAGACGCTAAGCCGCGCCTTATAAGTTGGATCCTACACCTACAAGAGTTTAATCTCTCCATCAAAGACAAAAAAGGAGTAGAAAACATCGTCGCCAATCACTTATCACGGCTTTTGTCCGACGTACCTAGTGATCCTACACCCATAGATGAGTATTTTTAGGATGAGCAACTCTTTGACACCTCTTCTTTGCCCTGGTTTGCGGATATAGTGAACTATCTTGTCACGGGAGCCGTCCCTCCCGATTGGACACCGCAAGATAAGAAAAGGTTCATCACTTGGTCGCGCATATTTTTCTATGATAATCCATTCCTGTTTAAATATTCCACCGACCAAATCATCCGACGATGCGTACCGAATGACGAAATTCCTAAAGTCATCCAATTTGGTCATTCGAAAGCATTTGGAGGCCACTTTTTCATGAAAAAGACAGCCGCTAAAATTATCCAAAGCGATTTTTACTGGACCACAATGTTTCGGGATGTAAACAATTGTTGCAAATCTTGCGACAAGACGAGACATGATGCCATTAACCCCGATTCTCATCATTGAGGTTTTCGATTGCTGGGGTATTGACTTCATGGGTCGTTTCCCCCGTCCTTTGGATACCTATACATCCTAGTCGTGGTAGACTATGTTTCTAAGTGGGTGGAAGCTATAGTTACCAAGACTAATGATAATAAAGTGGTCATAAAGTTCCTGCAGGAACACAAACTTTCTCGCTTCGGTGCACCTAAAGCGATAATCAGTGATAACAGCACACACTTTTACAACAAGCCGTTTGAGAAGATTATGAGAAAGTATGGTGTCTTTAATAAGGTTGGAATGACCTATCACTCACAAACGAATGATGAGGCCGAGTTGGCTAATCGTGAGATCAAACATATACTAGAGAAGACTGTCATTCCTGATCGAAAAGACTGGTCCTTTCGATTGAACGATTCGCTATGGGCCTACCGTACCGTATACAAGAACCCAATCGGAATGTCCCAATTCCTCTTTGTGTATGTCAAGCCTTGCCATCTTCCCTTTGAGTTGGAGCACAAAGCGTATTGGGCAATTAAGAGGGTAAATTACGATATGGACAAAGCTAATGAAGCTCGCAAGCTTCAACTAAACGAGTTAAAGGAGATACGCAATGATGCATTTGAGAGTGCCAAGATTTAAAAATCCCGAATGAAACTCGCACAAGATAAGATTATTGATAGAAATATTTTCAATTGGGACAAAAGGTACTCCTCTATAACTCCCGACTTCATCTGTTTCCGGGTAAATTGCGGTCTCGGTGGACTGGTCCATTTGTTGTGAAAAGCATATTCCCCCACGGAGCAGTGGAATTGGAAGATCCAAAAGGGGGTACACGTTCAAAGTCAATGAACAACGCCTAAAGACATACGTTGAGGCATGCGTAGAAGATATCGACACCATTTAGTTGTCGAACCCCGTTTACGTGGTAGAGTGAGATAAAACTGAGAGGTTGTTGCACTCTCGACGTGTATGGGGTGAATTCTTGTGTATAGTAGCTGCACATAGGTTAGGGTAGTAGAGTACATAGAGTCACATCATGAAAGGAGAGGAATTCGAGCACCAACATGCTTCATGAGGCGAGCATTTAGAGCCACAATATCGAGGTGAGAGGTTATCGATGTCAAATATGTGTAGGATCATCAATAGGAGAGTAACCGAAAGTAAGGATAGAGGAGTATATCATAAAAAAGGTGAGCTAGAGCCGATCTGGGCACCGGATCGATCTGGTCTTGGGAACTCGGATCGGTCTGGTTTAGGAAAAATCGAAATAAAAAAAAGGGTTCGGATCGATCCGGTCGTGGGAACCCAGATCGATCTGATTTCTGTAACTCTTTAAATTCCCATAGTTCACCCTCTTTTTAACCAATCCATTTCCTTCCCTCCCATTTCGTCCCCCTCCCTTCCCAACAACCTTTTCCCTCCCAAATACCTCCCCATTTTCCCTCCAAAATATACCTTTCCCTCTTCCCTCACCACATATAAAACCACACCTTCTCCATCACATTTTCGCCAACACTACTCACTCTCTTTCTGTCCAGAAATTTTTCTACCTCCTAATACCATGGATAACCAACCACCTCCCTAAAAATACGAGTCCAACCACATTCGTAGCGACAGAGCCGCGGGCTACCGCTCCCTTCAAGAACAAAGGTGGTGTGAGCGTTTCTTCGGCCAAACTCGAAAGCTCTAAGTGGAGCCTCAAGTCATTTGGAATGACATGCCCAATTCCGTCACTGCGCTTTTTATAGCCCGGGGTTGGTGTCGTTTCCTCAATGATCCTCATAACGCGATATGGACAAATGAAGTGCGAGCATTCTATGGATCACTTTTCCACACCAGGCACAATGTGGCTGAAGCATACATAGGCGGCATCCGCGTCCCTTTCTCTTTGGAACTTCTTCTCCAGAAGTTAACTGCCAAAGATGTCCCAAGCCCGCATCCATTCACATACCCCAACCCTCTTCCCCCACTTGACAAAGAAGTGTGCATGTCCTGCATTGACTCCAATGCTAACTAGATCACCGAGACATTCCCGGTGGGCCAGCTAAGCGAGAAAGCGAGCCTTACTTTCAAAATTATATGCGCGAACATTCTACTAATAGGCAATAACTCGGCAATGTGCCCTCGTTAAGCCACCCTCGTATATCACCTCTTAGACCACACCACCCCATAAACCTGGATTCTTGCATTTATAAGGACATTTTCTTCGTCGTCACAGATAAAAAGGGCAAAACTCCTCTCCCCTATGCCCGGCTCATAACGTCCATGATAGCGGACGCCGAAATTGCCCCCCACAGGATTTTCCTCGCCTCCCAGCTCCCTTTGGGGCAACTACCTGGACTCGATGGGAGAGCTAACGGGAAAACATCCAAGCCCGACTAGCACAAAAGAGTAGTGATGAAGAGAACTCCACGAGTGATGATGACGAGGAGGCCGAACTCGCGAGTGGTGATGAGGAAAGCAGCGAGGAAGAAGAAAAGGATATCGTGATGGGCGAGGGTGATGCGAATTATGATTTTTCGCCAGCAAATGCAGAAATTAATCGGCGCCTTTCGGCGGTGGAATCAAAACTTGATGATTTCATAAACCAATACAACACTGATCGGGTATCCGACCTAATGGCTTACTAGCGCGATACCAGCATGATGCACCGTCTCCAAGTGGATATGTATCAGTTGACTATGGGTACACCACCACCGTCCTATTCTATGACCCATATGACCCGAACGCGCTCGATGGATCCCATGCCCCATACCAGTGACGCTATTTCTGAAATTTGGTTGTGTAGTTGTTGGTTGTTATCATTGTTGGTTATTTGTCTTCCTTTCCATTGTAATTCATATTGGTCAGTTTATATAAAATTCTGCATTTTCCATATTTGTTTGTTTTATTTCTTCACACTTTTAATTCGCTTTGAGTTAGATTTTAGTCCTTTTTGCTCGAGGACAATGCAAAAATCTAAGTTAGGGGGGGTCACAAGTGCGTCTTTCTAAAACTTCACAAATTTTCAAAAATGCCCAGAAATTTAAAAAAAATCAACTTTTTTTTGAAAAATCCAAAAATATTTTTCTTCAAAATAAATAAAGATTGGAATTTAAAAGCTTCAAAAATGTCACATTTTTTCTGTCTCAAATTGTAAAATTCAAATGCACAAAGCCAAAATTAACCGAAGATGGAAATTGAAAGAAAATTGACGATTTAACGAATAAGTGTGGAGATTATTAACCCGGTGAGATTTCGACCCTATTTTTTTTGAGAGTATTTTAAATCAATCCGAGTTAATGGTTAACTCAAAGTCCAATTCAGTGTTTAAAAAAATCGTTGATGATCTCAATCCTTTGTTTTGATCGGTTATGGGAAACGTGTGAGGTGTTGTCTCGATAAGCGCGCTAACATATCTCTAAAATTAATTAATCTTGAGACGCATACGGTAAAACAAATCGCATTTGGACAATGAAGTAGGCCCTCGTTTGTTTACCCAAAAATATTGGCCAGAAAAAGTTGTGAAAAAGTATCCCTTTTGTAACCCAAATTTGAGGCAAATAATTTGTCCTTTCATTTGACAACCCGAAAAAACCCACATTGACCCGGAATTGTGAAAGTTGAAAATCCCAGAAATAAAGTTCGAAAAGTGCATAAAAAGGGGCAAGAAAAAAATAGAAAATTGCTCAACAAAAATAGCAAGAAAAGAAAAGTGTGAAAAGTTGAAAAAGAAGGAAAAATGAGCAAAAGCCCGGAAAAGCGCTAACGGACATCATAAGAAAAATTTTCAATTCCAGATTTTCCCACCATTTCCATGTTACCCAATACACCTTAAGCCCAAGAAAGTCCTAACCGAGTCTGAATAGCGAAGTTGATTACCGCGTGGAGAGCTAAGATACAAAAAGATAATACAAGAGATTAAAAAGTGTGAACAAAAGATGATATTTACCGTTTCCCAATAATTATATTCCGTTGAAGAGATATTTTCGCCCATAAATTTTCGTCTTTCATGGTTGTGTGCGTGAACTTATGTTCCATTACATTTACTCTTTATATCACGCACACCGAGAGAAGATCCATATTTCTGAGTGATTCGTTTGTGAGTGTATTCAGTGAGATTTTGAAATCAAAGCGAATTTTCGGAAAGTAACGTAATGATCAATCGGTGGAAATTAGCAGTTCAATTTTTGGCTTCGCACACAAAATCTGGCTTGAAACTCGTGAATATGATTTTATAGTGACCAATTTTTAGGGAGTTTAAATTGTACAATTTTTAAGTATTTTGATTTTTCTTTGAGTCAATAACGAATTTTGTGGGTAAATTCAATGCAAACCCTCACGAGACACAACTCGTCCTACTAGGGTCACCTAGGGTTTAAAGGCTTGTTGCATACGCTAAATACAATCTCTTGCCCACGAAAGAGGTATTCTATCTCATTTTAGAGTTGGATCATGTTTTGATTCTTTTACATTGCTCGGGACGATCAAAGTTCTAAGTTAGAGGGGTTTGATTAGGCATAAATTCTTTCGAATTTTCCCTTTAATTTAGACGCTTTTATTACCTTGGACAACGTAAAATGAGTTGATTTATCTCATATCATTGCTAATGGCTTCGTCTAATAAGTATCCTGAGTTTTGCGCATTTCTTATTGATTTTTGCAGGTATTTAATACATAAAAGAAAGAAAGAAACAAGAGAGAAGAAAGAAGAAAAGTCAAAAGGGCAAAAGCATAATTTCCACCAGGAATCCGGTCAAGGACCCGAAATAAAAGTAAAAAATCTCGAGTCTATGAGCACGTAGGAAGAAACGGCGTTTCAATCCGAGTTCTATTGTAGAAGTTATGAAGATCCAAAGATGTGAGATGATCATGAGAAATTGAAGAGATAATGAAGAGAAATTGAGAAGGAAATTCGGATCGATCTGGGCCTCATAAAAAAGGGATCGATCCGGGTACTGGAAGTCACTATAAAAGGAAGCATTTATCGGATCGATCCGGTCCTCATACAAAAAGGATCGATCTGTCTCCCCAAGTTCACTGCATAAGACATATCTTCCGGATAGATCCAGGTGAAATAAAAAAGGGATCGATCCGGTCATCAGCGGATCGATCCGAAATGTCCTGACCGAATCGATCCAGGGTTCGATATTTGGGATTATCTTCTTCAAGATAGAGTCTTACATGACTCCAACTCTTGTATTTTTCGTACTGTATATATTTTAAACTCCTCCCAGACAATAGGGAGCTTCAAATTCGTTTTAGAGAAGCCTTGTACTTAGTTTTAAAGAAAGAACAACAAAAACCCTAGTTTTCCTTTAGATTCGATTCACGTTCTACAATTCAAGTAAATTCATTCCATTTTTTCTTTCATAATTGCAGTAGCTAATTAATTAGTTAATAATTTCATTCTTCATAATTCTAAGCTGCTAGTTAAAATGTTTTCTTTCATTAAAATCATGTTTTCTTCTTATTTTACTATGTTTGGCTAAATTTCTACGGGTTGGGGTGCATGATCCCCACCCGATGTAATTCACGATAATGGAAATATACTTTTGAATTAAAATCTTAAATGAATTGTGTTGCATAACTGGTGCAACCTTCGTAGGACTTTTGATCCCGTTTTCCCTAGGTAACCGAGATGCTTAATAATGCGACGCGCGTGGTAGCTAATGCGACACCGCTTTAGTCATCTTTTGCTTACATACTGTACGGGCTACGATCCCTCATATGTGTAATACTTGGGATTACTAAAGACCGGGTTCATTTAAAATTCTAATTCCAAATATAGTATCCTACAAAGTGAATTACTAGGTGTGGGGTATTGTAACCCAACCTATTGTTTTCATTTCATATTTAACTCGTAAAACCAATTGTCATCCGCTTTTCGTTTAATTAGTGTAGTTGCATTTTATTCATTCTAGTTTCATTAGTTAAATTATTCTCAAATTTGCATTTAGTTATAGTTGTCTCGTATTCCAAATTACCCTTTCCTTCTTTTTAGAGTCAAAGATAAGTTACCCTTATCTTTCCAACGTCGTCACGACTTCGTTCGTCCTGTTTCCTTGAGGATCGATACCCGACTTATCGGATTATTACTTGAGCGACATGCTTTTACTTGAGCGTAAATAGCACACACACTAGACACATTTGTGGTCGCGTCAAGTTTTTGGCTCCGTTGCCGGGGGTCTAGGTAGACTTAGGTTAGATCGAGTCAATTTAGAACTTTGACTAAAAATCTAAAAAATAAAAAAAATGAAAAAAATGAAAAAAATATCATCTCTAAAAAAAGCCTTTAATGCAAAATCCTGAACATACTCAAACTCCTCAAAATACTCCAACCATAATCCACGAAAATTCGATTGTTGAGTATAACTTTGAAAGCCCCCCCACACCTCGCGTTCCACAATTTTGGGTTCCAATTCCTACCCTTGTGCACTCTATCGGTAGTTACACCCTGAGTCAACCCTCGAGTCACACATCTAGGACACCGAGTGAGTACTCTGAGTCATTTGAAGAGAACGCGAGCACGAGCACGATGTCTGACGCAGCGAGTTTTGGCACTGAATAGGGAAATCTAACCTATCGTCCCATAAAAGACTTACTCTTTCCTGAGCGGACTGTCACCTCTGGTTGCATTTTACTTCCGTATGATGCCGGTCAGTTCCACTTTCACAATGGGATGATCCAGATTCTCCCTACGTTTCACGGCATGGATTCAGAGAAACCATACGTGCATATCCGCGAGTTAAAAGAGGCGTGCGACACATTCAGTGACCAAGCTTGCACGCAGGATGTCATTCGCCTAAAGCTTTTTCCTTTTTACTTTTTCCTTAAAGGATAAATAAATTTAGGCCAATGTTCAGGGTCAACATGCAGCATAATATATTATTTTTTCCCGATAAAATGTAATATATTAGGAAAAAAGGCCAAGGCCTAAAGAAACTACATGAACAACACCTCAGGTCGGAACAAACCGGTTGGACAACAAGAGCCCATACAAAGAGCCAACCAACCATCTCAAAGGTCCAAGGATCAAACAAAAACAAAACCAGCCCAAAAAACAACGTACAACACCAAAAGTCTCTAGACAAAAACAAGAGGATAAGCAACCGAAACCTCTCTAACACGTGTGGCTTTAGAAGAAAACAGCCAGATAAATACCGTAATAGATTCGCCATCATGAAAATCTTGATTTCTACAGTAATCATTTGCACCAAGTTTTTAAATTTTATTGCTTAATGTGATTTTCTGTCTAAATCCAACATGAATTCCATAGTTGTGCTCAACAAAAAATTTAACAATATGAGAAAAACGGAAGTCAAGTGCGAGTGGGATAAGGTCATCAAGCCAGCGAGGAGAATACTCATGGAAAATATCATAAGTTTTTTTTTGTGATGGATCCATTCACATAATTTTTACAAGCTAAATCCGCAGTAGACAATAGCCAATTCCAATTTCTCAACTTTTCACCCCTTAACACCTAAGCAAATTCCCAAGACTTTGATTAACGAACTTAGTCTGACCATTATTTTGGGGTGAAAAGTAGAGGAAAACTTCAGATTAGTATTGAATAAATTCTGAA
The DNA here is from genome assembly GCA_949130495.1 of Sambucus nigra. Classification (NCBI taxonomy): domain Eukaryota; kingdom Viridiplantae; phylum Streptophyta; class Magnoliopsida; order Dipsacales; family Adoxaceae; genus Sambucus; species Sambucus nigra. The sequence continues at coordinate 314,651,177 of OX422213.1, forward strand.
AGGTTTTTAAAAAATAACGAACAAATTTAAAATCTTGATCAGACACGATAGAAATAGGTAATCCATGGAGTCGCAATACCTCACAAAAGAATAATTTATCCACAAAAGAGACATCAATGGAATTTTAGCAAGGTACGAAGTGCATCATTTTGAGAAATAATTAACTACAACCAAAATGGAGAATTATGACCTCGAATAGTCTAAGGCAGCCCAAAGTCTATGTAAGGCCTTGCCAGTAGACCTGTCAAAATACACGATAACCCGTTAACACGACACGACCCGACACGAAATTATAAGTTAATGGGTTTACCCTTATTGGGTTTGGGTCATTAACGGGTTGACACGGTAGACCCGTTAACACTAACGGTTCGGGTTTGGAAATTTACCTGTACCCGTTTTAACCCGTTTCTACCCGTTAACACCCGTTAACACTAACGGGTACTATAGGGTCACCCAACCCGTACCCAATAACAATAACCATTAAAACCCATTATTTCTAAATCTTTAAAGACTAACGGGTGCTATAGGGTCACCCAATCTATACCCAATAAAAATTACAATTAAAATCCATTATTTTTAAAGTATTGAAGACTAGCGGGTATTATAGGGTCACCCAACCCGTTACCCATTTCGACCCAAAATGATTCATTAATATTAATGGGTGTTAACGGTTTGGGTCGTGTACCCGTTAATATTAACGGGTCGTGTTTGGGTATTGTTATTAGACCCGTTAGGCTTAACGGGTCGTGTACGGGTTAAGGGTGTTTTCACCCGTTAACCCGTTAACCCGACCCGTACACGACCCAAACCGACCCGTTGACAGGTCTACTTGCCAGGGAGAGTGTGGCTTAGCTAGGTGAGTGTACAAGCCCGTGTTCCTCTTTTTAGGTTTGGTTGTCAGACACGCATGACATTCTGATACAACTCTTGCAACGTATTATTTTAAGGATGATCAATATAAACAATCCTTAACTAACTCGATCGTCTTATCCCTATAAAAGAAAAAAAAGAAAGAGATTTTTTGGGGAAGATCCAATCTAACTGAAAGTGTATAAAATATGACACATCATATGATTTTATAAATTTAGTCTCTGTGCTAAAAAGACATTTGACAACTCATACAAAAAAAAAATCCATCAAATTTTTAAAAGTTCATAATTTCAAATCTACTAATCTAAAATTCACAAAATTTATATATTTGAAATTTAATCCCCGAGATCTATCCAATAACACCCATATTTGATATTTTTTGACAAAAAAATCAAAACCGATAAATTTATTATTTCACTAAAACCTCCATTTTTTCCGGCAAAAAAACTTCTTCTCCAGCGTTGGTAATGGTGTCGCTGGCGCGGACAAAAAAAAAGAAGAAATAGATGAAAGGAGAGAGAACGAGGAGAGATAAACAATCCGACAAGAATTCCGACGAGGATTTTGGCGTTCCGATGAGGATTCCGGTGTGTGGGGTGGGGTGGAGTTATGTGTTTATTTTTAGAATGATTTTTAAATGAGTATGAGTAAGGGTATAAATATAAATACATCTTTAACCAAAAACATAAAATTACCTATTTTGTGTACTCCTCGCTCTAAAGGGACCACACAAATAAATGTTATTGTACCACAATGACTAGATTTATAAACCAGAAAACCACTGTCCTATAAATCCAAATATAGAAAGGAACATGACCTTGACCTTAATTTTCTATAAAAAAACTAGAAATGTCTTCCACATGTAATTCTCAAATAAGGAATTCCAAAAGAGGCAATAGGCGGAGTACATTACCGTATTCCCCAAAATAAGTATCCATCTCATAAAATTAACATGATCACTATGAGGACCTTAAGAACCTTACTAAATATGACACTACACCAAAATGATCAAATTGGCACCCTTTAAGCTGCTAGCCTTGTCATGGTCATTGACCGTGACAAGTTCATGACAAGTACAGTTGTCATGAACTTGTCACAGTCAACGACCGTGATAATCCTATAAAGTTGTCACGGTCAATGACCGTGACATGTCCATGACAATTCTGTAAGTAAAAAACCCTCCCTCTTCTTTTTTCCCACCGATTCTATTCCCTAAATTTCTCTCTCTCTCTCTCTCTCTCTCTCTCTCTCTAGTGACTGCTCACTCTCTCGCTACAACTTTGGTATGTTTTATCTCTCTATTTCTCCTCTATTTATGTATATGTGTATGTATTTGTGCGTGTATGTATATATGTTTGTGTAAATGTGTGTGTGTGTGGGGGGGGGGGGGGGAGGGGAGGGGGTGTATGTGCGTGTATGTATATATTTGTGTGTGTATATGTGCGTGTGTATATATGTGTCTGTGTGTGTGTGGTGGGCAGCGGCAATGGGGGGTAGGGGGTAGGGCAGGGGTGTGGGTGTGGGCGGGGGTGTGGGGGTGTGGGCCTGTGTGTGTATATGTGCGTGTGTGTGTTCTTTAAATTAAATTTTTATTGGTTTATTAGATATTGCCCCTCATATTGTAGTGCCCTTGTAAAAGAATTGATTGATTTAATATTGATTGGTTGTTAATTTTTTTTGTAAATTAATAATTAGTGCTTAAATTAGTAAATTAATAATTGTATACTTTAATTGTTAGTTTAATTGATGAAAAGAATTAATTGAGTAGATGAATTAGAAGGAGTACGGGATACACATTTGTTGTTGTCATTGGGGTTGGATGACAGTGGATCGATGTTAGGTTGGTTAATTTTAAAAGTGGTATGACCACTGGATTATTGTCCATATGGGGTTGGGATTTTTCAACTTTTTTTGAAAATTACTTTTTATAATGAACAATATATATATATATATAGTATGATAATTAAATGAAACATACTTGAAATTACATATAGTGCGCATAGATACTAGCCTTCTACTTCTTATGCGTACACATTCAATATCTCTTAGACCCGTTCGAGAGTCATTACCCCTGTAATGAGATCTCTCGAATTGTCCCATTTGGACAGTTTGGGACTTCATAATTTCTGTATAATAATATTCTTAGTGGCTTAAATTTGTTACTTTTGGAGGAAGTTCTGCAGTCGTATCCTTATGTTCTCTGGGTACATACTAGATTGACAAGTGTGACTATTATTTCAATTAATCAATTGAAATAACACTCACACTTGCCAATCTACGTCGTGTACTTGGAGAACTACGGGGATATGCTGCCGAATTTTTCTCAAATCGTAACAATGTGCATGAGCTGTTAAGTATATTACAGAAAAATGCGGTCTTGAATGGGATAGGACCTCTCACCCTTTAGAGGAGATGGAGGACATAGAAATTTCTATTATAAATTGAATTTGAATTTGAAATTTAAAAATCGAATATAAATAAGACATAATTAAATGAAACATACTATAAATCTAAGTTTTTTTTATACTAATCCATGAATATACGCTTCTTACCTTTAATAGGTGATTAGTTGTGGTAGATGTGATGGGATATCCGAAATACAAAGAGTGGATGAGTGAGACAAATAGAATGGGGGATGTGTTTCGCAGAGGTGCTAATGAATTTGTGAAATACGCAAAGAGATGTCATAATGATGAAGAGTTTCTGTGTCCGTGTGCTAGGTGTAAGAATGGTAAGGTGTTTGAGTGGAAAACAGTTGAACTACATTTGTTAAGATCGGGTATGCAAGATAGTTATTGATTTTGGAGTTTTCATGGTTAATTGAAAGTTCCTTTTATCCCCGAATAACCTTCACAACAACCTTCAACAAGTAGGATAGATGTAGAAGGGGACGACGTAGATCATAATATGTTAGAGAATTTAGTTGATGATGCGTACAGAGTTTATGAAGCAGAGGAGAATGAGGTTACTGATGATGTACAAGGTTCAAGTGCTCGTGAAGATATCACGATAAACCTTGACGATGACTACCAAAGTTTAAAATTTAAGGCGACCCAACCGTTATACTCTGGCTGTGAGAAAGATCAAACAACTTTACATGCCATTGTTGGTTTGCACAGTTTGAAGATACAGTATGGTTTTGTCTGGCAATAACATGACAGTAATTCTATGTGTTGGAGAAGTACTTTCCCCCAGCATTCTTTGACATAAGTGTTCCCTTGTTGGTACACCTATGCGACGAGGCACTTCTTTGTGGTCCAGTTCGATATCGGTGGATATATCCGTTTGAAAGATTAATGAAAGTTTTTACAGATTACGTCAAGAATACGCGATACATTGCAGAATCAATTGCAGAGGAATACATCACCGTGGAGTCATCAATATATACTCAAAAATATATGCTTTGACTCGACCAGCGTTGATGACACTGATGAGCTCGCCGATGATGGTGCTCATGTGATGGGAGAACAAGTGAAATTAACAAGCTTGCAACATGAACATATTATGAGCTAGATGATGTTATTTTGGAATTCAGAATTGATGTGTTAAACAGTAACAATTCATTTGGATATGTAGTAATTGTACATATTTTCATGTCTTCTTCTAATTCATTTTGATTTGTACTAATAACAATATTTTTTTACAGCAAATGTCTCCTTCAGGTATTTAGGCGAGGATGATGATGCTGATTATGATGATGTTGTCTGGGCTCGGTGGTAGCGGAGGTGATGAGGACTCCTCGGCCCCTAGGCTCCCCAAATATGGCAAATTGGGGATGGCCATCGAGAACAAGACGAGGCTATTAGCGAGATCCCTCGATCTGGTAAAGACGATCATCGGCTCGGGGTACACTAGTTGGAGGGAGGTGCCAATGAGATCAAGTTAGCTATTTGGGCGGCACTACATGTAATGCATTTATATTTATATGAATATTTTAATTTTAATTTCAATTTCGATTTCGATTTTGATTTCAATTTCATTTTATATTTATATTTATATTTATTCGTAACTAACATTGTATTTGTTGGACATGAACAATTCAGCCTGGATCCAAAGCTACGCGATTCCGTCTTGGAGCAATTGAGGGAGCAACACAAGGCGTGGAAGAAAAATATGCGGACCCGGTACTTTGGGAAGACCCGAGAATTCGTTATCCAAATGCGTGAATCCGTCCCGCCGGAGGAGCCGATCTCATTGGCACAATGGCAAAAGTTCATTGACAATGAAATTGGGGAGCGACAATTGGCATCTCGCCAATCGGGGAGGGAAAATCTAGCACAAAAGATGGATGTGCACTACTCCGTCTGGACGTGTTACGCTGAGGTGGAGCATAGGATAATGGTAAGATTTAATTTTTCTATAACTATAGAAATATATTATTCTCCATTATTTTACTTTGCGGGGCCGATACTAATTTTACTTTATTTTATTTCAGGGGACAGGGAGTGGCCCTGGGGGTAGGCCACATAGGCTCGATACTTATGTGGCTATTTGGACAAAGAAGGGGAAGGATAAGGAGGTGTCCCCGGCCATCGTGGCTACGATTGTAAGTAATTCGACAGTTTACTTTTTGTTAATTACATTATAATTTTTTATTTACTTATTTTACTAATCATGTGCTTTTTGTCGTTTCAGGCAAAGCTTAAGGAAGTGCATGAGTCGCAATCTGATGCCGACAATGCATCTTTGTCCACAGACGCGCTCGGCCAAGTGTTTGGCACTGATTGCAAGGAGAGGACAAGGGGAGTGAGCTCGCGGGTGGCCAAATCTAGGATCATCGGATTGGAGACGAGCGACACCGGGTTGGCTCGAACGGTGGACTCGCATGATGCGAAGCTGTCCTGTTTGGAGGCGAAGGTACAAGATATGTTCTCATTCATGAAGAGTTCATTGGGCGGAAACCGTAAGGGGAAAGGGAAGGAGAATGTGGTGGAGGAGGAGGAGCAGGATGACGAGGATGTGGACCTCGCTGCTTCATCGTCGACACGTGCGGACTTTGATGATCCAGTCCCCTATTTGGCTCCCTTCGATCGATCGATGTCGACACTTGATTGGCTGAGCGTGTTTATACTGGACATATTTGATGGCCAGCGGATAGGGCGGGGGTTAAGGGACCCGAATACCGTCCAGGGTATGCTAGTTTATGGATGTTCGCTTCAAGACATCGAGTCCAAGGTGCTCATCATGCATGTGATACCCGAGAAGTAGAACTCTCCATTGTGGTTGTGCGAACAATGCGGCACGATGTATATTGGTGGATGTGTCAATTTGTATATCGTGTGGCCTACTCACCTCCTCAGAGCTAACCTTACCCCAGACATTTAGTGACATTATTTGAATTGGATTGTTTTAAGTTGTTACATTTGAATTACATTTGGATTATATCGTGATGCATATATATTGTCTCTATTTTGAATGTATATTTGCATTATCTCTATTTTATTTGGATATATGATGTTTGAACAGGTACAACGTTGTTATAACATGTACAAATATACTACTGGGCAGTGGCAGTGGCCATACTGCCCAGTAATTGTTTTTTCAATTCTGTCCAGAATTATCACGGTCATTGACCATGACAATTTTTTAAACATAGTCACGAGCTTATCATGGTCCTTAACCTTGACGAAACTTGTCAAGGTCAAGGACCGTGACATGACCGTGACAAGTCTAATGAACTTGTCATGGTCAATGACCGTGATATTTGGACAGATTTGGTGTAGTGTGATTCCCAAATTGGGACAAGTGAAGTACTCGCCATTCACCGCTCAAAATTGACCGCATGAACAAATGGACTACAAAGTGTCACACACGTGGATAAGGGAATCAACAAATTTGTTTTCAACTCTCGATCGATGTTTAAGAACAAAGACATACTCCTGGAGAAACTCTACCCACTTGTCATGTCGATCACTAAGGTTTCTCAATTCGTGGGGGTAAGGAAGGGCCTTATGATTCAAGTACAAAATAACTTTTGAAGTAATAAGATATGCTTCTAGTCATGTGTAACACCCTGTATTTGTAATGACCTTTCTAATGGGATTACTTAGAATTAATTATGGGATAATTGAAAATTAATCCAGATTTAAATAGTAACATGTAATTTATGTTGAATATTACTTAGTGATTAAAAGTAATATATGATTATGAGTTTACATAATGATTACGACTTTATACAAATGTCGAGAGTTATAAATACGACAATTACGGTAAATAAGTTAAGACGCGCGTGTGGGTCGTGTCGGTACTATATTTAAATGGAATGAAAAGTAATTTATATTTTTGTCATGCGAATGGTCGTTTTGAATGCGTCAAAGTGTCCAGAAGGCTTTAGATAGTCAGAAAAGTCTACCCTAGGGATTGATTTGGGTTTCGGGTCAATTTGGGACCACACCGACACCCTGGAGGAGTATTTTGGTCATTTGCCAAATTAGGTGAATAGTACCTACGAATTTGTAGTGATCTTATATAAGTGTAGAGTTTGTAGAATTGAGGTTCATTCACCAAAATCAAAGGAAAAGGCTTAGAGGAGAGTTAAATACTTTTCTAGGAGACCAAGAGCAAAAAGTCACCTTACACCACCACCACCACCACCACCACCACCACCACCACCACTGGAGGTTGATCGAGAAAAGGAGGAACATCCCTAGTATCATCTTCCCTAAATGGTTCAGACCTTGGAATTCGAGGCAAGAGGTTAATTTTTGCAAATTATAGCATGTATATTGTCCATTTTAGGCTAGTAATGAAATTCAGAAAAGTTACATGAATCAAAGATGAATTTTGATGATCTTAATTGAATCTTTCAAATGGAAATTAACTAGGATTGATCTCTTTTTGAATATAGAATCGACTCTACGAAATTTGGAAATAATTGGTGAAGAAATTTTGGATTTATGATAGTTCTTGAATAAGGATGATGAATTAAGAGAGTTTTGAATTTTCATTGAATTAACCTCTTTTAATTGAAACTCCTTGATAATTTTGTACTGTTTAAATGTTAGAAATCATTCATATACCATGTTATATCATTTGGGATGATTTATGGGGAGTTTGGGATCATTTGGTGATAGTTTTGAGGAAGAAAAGATTGAAACCAGTAGCCATTAAAATGCAGAATTTAGTAGACTTGTAGGTGCGAATCGATTTGGACCAAGCCGAATCGATTCGATGGCAGGGGAGAATCGATTTGGACTAGGCGGAATCAATTGGGCTTCCCAGATTTGGCCAACCGTTTCCTTTTGATTATTATTTTGTGGGATCGTTTGGGATTTGAATATGGGACTAAAATTCTTAAAATAATGGAAGTATAGGGGTATACCAGTAGGCCATGTTAATGTGTGGGCTTAGTCCTATGAGATGGAATAAAGGTTAAATTTAATTAGAGATTTTCGAGGAATAAACCTAATTTGAAGATAAATTTAATTCACAGAAATTCGGGGATTATAATGGTATGGACCAGTAGGGTGTAGATACTTACCTACTGAATTTACATAACGAATAAATGATACCCTTCGAGTGATGTGAAAAGCTCGGGAATATACTTTAAGAAGTAAAGTCATAATCTATAAATACGTAGGATATTCGAGATATAAATATACTACGTTTGGGACTTATCATATGGATTGTGCGTATGCCCTATTGTTATCACATATATAGGTGGGGTGAGTGCCTATATTATGATTTATTTTGTGTATGACATACCTACGCTGCTTGCTATCGGGGTGAAGGTTTCGTGCTGTGGACGATCTTATCCTGATGAGCCCATTAGGGGGGATTTAAGATTCGTACCTTGAGCATAGGATCTTGGACACGTGCTATCGATGAGGATGATAGTGATGACGGTTGGATTGGAACGTAGGTATGTGCGTGACCCATTTGGCTGGGGAGTATGCTCGCCTCCAATATATGTGTTATGAGATTTATAGTTCACGACAGACGCTGAACCAACAATCCTTTATACAACGAGAGATGTACTAGGACATGATAACAGAGTATGCATGCACCGCAACTGTGTCTGGGAGGTGCCATATTAATATATATCATAATATGATGAATATATATATATATATATATATATATATTGTGATTTAATCTATTGTGTGAAATTATTAGATGAAAAAGAATAATGAAATCTCCATTGAATTAGGTAAGTGAATACTTAATCTTAAAGCTTTGAAAAGTATAGTTCATATTAAAGATAAATGAACATGTATAATTATCATACGTATTGCATGGGAAATACGGGAAAACAATATGAGTTAGAATCGTAATGACTCTTATTTCAAACAAGTAATTGGGAACTTTAACTAGGAGGATTATGAGATGCGTTAGGAGTGCACTATAGATGAGAGGTGAGATTCTCGAGCGAGATCCCAAGAAGCTAACTTGTACATAATAACTGCTTAATTGCACTTGTTAAGCACTTTCTATTTTTTAAAATATTTTACAATCGGGCTCTCACCCATTTTCTTACATATTCTCTTTTCTCTTGTATCTTTTATATTAGGTGTCCAGCCACAGGGATGCCCAACGTAGAGTGTTAGATATTAGACGTGCTATGGATGCTATGGAGTTGCAGATTTTGTATTAGATGATTCTATTTTATTGACTCAGACATCTGTAGTATCCATTTCATTTCGAGTATGTCGCCCAGGATTCTAGTTATTCCATTTCTACATCAGACATTGTATTTACTTATGTTGGTACTATTATAATTGGTTTTATTTGGATGATGGTATTGAGACATTTAAACTGGAGAGTTTATTCCAGTTACATTTAGTTCAGTTGTGATGTCACTTCATTATTATTCATTATTGTGGAATGGATTACATGATCAATGGTTTACATTATTAAAATTGATTTTATTAAATTAAAATTGAAAGTTTGACACTAGCTTAATTAACTATTAGGTGATGCTAAGAATTAACCAACTGGATATTCTAGTTTAATTTAATAAAAGACTGATAAACCAGTATTTAATTGAGTGGGGTGTCACTTGATGAAGATCTTATATAACCGATAAAACTCTTTATCATAAGTAGAATACTTTTGGCGAGCTTCATTGAGTTTTTTGTTAAATTATTCAACACGATGACCCTTTTGACTTAGGATTCCCCTATTCCAATCCTAGACGCATCATAGGTAACTTTAAAGACTTTAGAAAATTTCTAGACGCATCATAGGGAACTTTAAAGACTTTAGAAGATTCTAGGTGCCTTAACATGAGCACCCCAATCATTTAATGCTTAATCTCAAGGAAGGACTTACGTGAAACCATGGTCCATTAAAACTCCGCAATCTTCACGTATTTTGTAATGGGAGATTCGATGTTATTAAAATCCTTAATGAATCGCTTATAGAATTTTTTAGGCCGTGGAAGCTACGGTGTGTGACCCTTGCCCAAGAAAACTTATACTTGTCAGTTTATATAAGCATGTTATTTAGGTTTTATCCGATAATGTAGAAGCTTTGGAAATTGAGATCCTTGTACTAAATCTATAATTAGGTCCATGTCCCTCACATGCCGATCATATGGAAACTTTTCAAGAGTAACATCTTGAAATTCATATAATAGGTGGGTGACCTCTTGTGGAAAGTCATTAGGAGTGAGAGGAGATATACACAAACATAATCCGAGTTAAAATATGTAGTTTTTTCATGTGGGGAATGTTGTGAGGAAGAAAACTTAGGTGTAATGTATTTTCCCCTAATATTTGTGGGTTTTAATAAGATCTTCCTACCATACTGGAAGATAAAAACATTTTGCGGCCATAGTTTTATGGCGCCTTTATCATAAAGCCAAGACGACCTAAAATCACATAAGCTAATGCATGGGTAAGACATTATATAAGATTGTGTTTGACTAGTCACCCATGAGAATATGATATTATTTTAGCGATGAAATTATTCATCGCAAAAGATTTTATGAAACGATATTTTTTGTTCTTATCAAAATATCGATAATGAGGAGTCAACTGCAACAAAATTATTTTATTGCTAAATTTTTTTACCAACTAGATCATATTTTTCACAGAATTGTTTTCCTTGTTGACGACCAATTTTGTTTTAGTTCGCGTCCTATGCCCCACATTTGTTCGAATGTAATTATTTTCCAATACTCATGTTTTTGTCTTTTTTATATTATATATATTTAAAATGATTGTTTTGCCATATTACACCATGTGTCCCATAAATATTAGATTAATATTTAATGTCTAATTTTTCATATATACTCAAAAGAGTGTTATTTAACTTCTCAACGAAGATGAATACTATGTTATATTATTAATTAAATTACACTAAAACCCCTTGATCTATTTTGGGTTTACGGGTCCTTATCATCTAAAAAAAATCAACAAACCACCCCTAAATTATTGACCCATGAAAACTAACCTGATAATTTGGACTTTTAAATTTCTTAGGGTATAAAATGATTAAATATCCCTAGTATATTTTTAAAACTTTTAAGGGACCAAATTACCATAACAAAGCTCAAAAATGAAAACCATTTGAAAATAAAAAAACCCTCAAACATTTCACTTGTGGTACTAGCGTCAACCCAACTTAGACCATCTCCAAGGCAATCAACATATTTGTAAAATACTATTTTTGCTCCCCATTTTGTGATTTTGACTCTCTAGAGCAATCGACAAAAATGAAAAAGTTTCCAAAAGTTGTAAAATATTCAACCAATTTTACATATTTTGAAGGTAGCAAGGTTATCTCAAGCATTTTTTTGTCCTCTAGCATCTTTTCATAATTTTTTATTTATTTTTACAGTCTTCGTGAGCCAGATGAATTATAGTATCAATATATTTTTCTTGTGTCACTTATTGTTTAGGAATTGGGTGCAATTTTTTAGGAATAAAAAATGGAATTGAAATATTTTGGAGGAGCATTTTTGCAAATTTTTTCAGTATTAAAAAAACAAAAATAACATCAATCCATCTTTTAAAAAAATCACCAACTAATAAAAACCACCAATTAATACAAACCCTCAACTCCACACACAAATGTAAAAATAAAATCTTGGGCTCTCAAAAGAAATGGATCAAAGCCAAATATGGGCCCTAGCTAATCGCAGTTAACATCAAAAGTAAACACCCAAATCACACACCAAAAGCTCCAATTGCAGCGGAATCACTACAAAGCCCACCAGATCACACTAATTGCACACCAAACACCCTGTACCATGTGCCTTTATTCCTTTATCTTCGATCGTTTAAATCAATAGTTTTTTTTCAAAGGCCATGTTCAATAGAGACATGAACTGGTTTGTTAATGGTTAATGTGAAATCAATAAATTCATAAATTGATTGATCAGGTATAATACAAAAATCACGGGAATAAATAACATTTGGTAATATTCTCAGCATAAATGAAAAACTAAAACTGAACAAGTAATATAAAGAAGTAAAGCACTATTGCATAAAATAATACCAACTATGATACCATAATTGCCAATAAAATCAACTCACGTCTACAGCAACAACAAGAACCTAAGATCTATAAAAATAGATATACCAACAACGTAAACAACGAGTCTAAGCGTAATAATATTATAATTTAATTTTGAATACAATATTACTATGCATCTTCCTCTCATCTTTTGGTAGCTTTTAAATTATCTAAAATCACCAATCCTAGATATCACATGCGTTTAATCCCATACCCAAGTGAACCTCGTGATTACATATTATTCATCTTAATTGAATAACCATAAATAATAGTTCTATAAATCTCAAGTATATAGATCTACTCGTCCCTATACCCCATGATTACATACTAGCTATCAATTTATCTCATAATTTATCTCCGTACTCGGCCTTATACTTAAGATCCTCAACAACTATACATGAATCCCATCTATTCTATGATGAATACTCTAACGTCTCATATATTAACCCTAAGATGAATCCCAATAAAAATCCTTACCGACCGAACACAACACAGAGTCCAAACCCAAAATCACCACCCTAGAATTTCAACCTTTCTTATTGTTGGTAAAATAATCATAATAAATTCAATAAAATTAAAAAAAGATGAAACCAGTGCCCATGTGTTCGTAATTCAAAAATATACAATTCCATTTCTGTCAACCGTAGGAATGAACTACATCCTAGTTGTGCACACGGATTCCGTTCTCACGATAATAGTGGGTCGTGCGAATGGACTCCGCAACCCAGATTTTTTAACTTAGGTTTTCTTCAACCTCCGACCCCAAAATATGAACCTACTAGTCCTAATCTGCCATGGATGCTTACTATAAGCTTATAAAACTTCAAGAACACCATATTATGATATCAAACCCTTTATGATAAAAACCAATCAACTTATCAACCTAAATTAACGATCTTTTCTTCAAATTTTACTCAAATGTGAAATAACTTAAAATTTTCCATAAATAACCTAATCTAATCCAAATTTACCCTAATATAATCAATTTATATAGATTCAAGTTATAATTTAAGGTTTTTTTCATTATTCTAATCAAGTGTAGACATATGATTAAGGTTAAATTCTCATTTAAACCCAATTACAAAAATTATGGATTCAATGAATATAAATAAAATTTTAATTAGATCATGTTTAGTATCCAATGAATATAAATATTCTAATACAAAAAAATTAAAATCAAATTCTAAATAAACTTGTCTTAGGTAAAATGTATGAATTTAAGCCTCAAATCCCCAAATCACACCTTCCCCATTGAGTGACTCTTCTTTCCTTAGTCTCTTAGGGTTTTTATCATACTCCAAATGTGTCCTAGGTTTAGTCTTCAAACATTATAAACCTACTTCCTACGAAATTGGCCTTGGGCCCAACCTAATCTCCAACCAAGTGAGATTAAATAACCTTCTAAATGATCTAAAACTAAACCCAGGTTATGTACCAACCCAATGGGCTTAAACACCAACATATTAAGTCAAAACGAACATTCCACAAATCCCAAAAGCCAATCCCTAAATATGACACTACACAAACTATTTTTTTTCGATATGAGTCCAAATATTTATTACTGAATTATGGTATGTTAAATACGATTTTAAATATGAATCATATAACACATATAATTATAAATAGTGACATTACATTTTACAAAAAACACACATACTTAATTTCTATAATTCACATCTCACAGCAATCGCATATTTAATTTTTATAATTAAATTATGCACTAAAAATATGGGATATTACAGTCTTCCCCCCTTAAAAAATGAATTTTGTCCTCAAAATTAAAATTTACTATACTTCTACTTATAAGTCTAAGAATATCTCACTCGTAGCGTCCTCAACTATACACGTAATCAATTCGCTCATTGATCTAATACACACTAAGGCCTCTCTTCGCAGGCCACGTTTGGTTAATAATACCACCATTAATCATTGGAACCTCAACTTATCCCCTTAGACTCCCTCCGTCATATACCCATAGGAACATCGTATACGCACTGGCGGTGATGAAATGAGGTCAAATGGCACTGACCTCTCCCCATCCAAGTTCCTGAAAAGGACCTATGCATCAGGATGTCAACTTCCTCTGGAAATTCGCATTTCATAATTCCCATCCTTAAGGAGATCTCAAAAGCACCTGACGTACTTCATAGGGCCCCAAACCATGCTTCCATTCGACTCAAAAGCTCTTTTGCCTTCTCCGGCAACACTCACATGCTCTATAGTGAACACTACTTTTTCTAAAGTGTCTCTAACCCCTCGTAACATGAATAACTGACTAACTAAATCCTAGCTCTAATAAACTTAGTCAATCTAACTCAACTGACACCAAGTAACTCCATATCCTATTTAGAACCTCTAATCCTAATTAAAATAAATAGGTATACTCTCCCACTTTCGTAGTAGGATTTCGAACACTGCAACTCTTCGAATGTCTTCGATGTCCTACCTCCTTCACTGGCATGAGCAACCTCTAGACATAAACTGTGCTAAAACTGCTTCATCATACCAACCATTAGAACCCCCTTATTTAATATTATTTTAAATAAAAAACCTTCTTTATATTTAATAGAAAGTTATTATTAAAAAAATCCGATATAAAAACAAACGACTAATTTTAACATTGTAGAAAAACACTTATATTTTAGGGAAAAGAAAGTTGGTGAATTAAGGGTGGCAACATTTTCCTTGTTTTTCTACCAAAAGATGGAAAATCATGGGTGCATTTTCCATGGTAAATTGGGCCCATTAAATGCACACAAAAGTGAAAAAAACCCTTAAGGCGCCATAATTTTTTTGCAATTGTCATGTCAAATCGTGCCTACCAAATAGGCCATAAGTGTTGGTCATCATGATAGATTTAGAGAAATATCGAGAGAGAATGTAAATGTGTCATATTGGTGTTAAAGAGAGGAATTTTTAGTTTGTGTTTTGCAAATGGGTGTGTGTTTTGATTTTGAGAGGTGGGTGTGAAAGTATTATGTGCGTGTTTTGATTTTTTTTGAGTTGTTATTTTAAAAGAAATTTTGGTCATTTACAAGTTTCAAAAAGAGAACATGTTTATTTTAGCCATTTCATATCTCTAAATTTATAGTTTAGTTGTCACAAGTTAATAATTTATGAAAAATTTATAATTTTTCAAATTAAGGTTGACCCGTAAGCCCATCATATATCAAGGGGTCTAGTATGATTTACCCTATGTTAAATTATAGAGTAATTTTATATTGACATAGGATTCAAAAACATTTTTATATACATATTAACGTGTCTTATCTGCATTGGTTGGTGTTTAGTATCCATTCGTTATCATTTAAACCACTTACCAATGCAGACACGACACATCAACCTTCTAAAATGTGTCTAAATTCTTATCGATTTAGAATTACTCTTGTGGGGACCAAACCAGAGTCTCAATTTTTGGCAGCCCGATAAGGCCTAACATGCCTCCCTAGTCAGTTTCACTGTCGCATATATAATTACAAGGACTTATCATGTGGATAATTATGGACTCAACTCGTTACATATATTCTCGGATGAGATAAACAAGGATCACCAACGAGCCAATAAGGAGATAGGGGAGTTACTTGTAAGACTTAACTACTTTTTATTGTTATAAATACAACCCTCACCCCGAGAAAAGGGAGAATGTTATTTCAAACTTTTAAGAAATTAATAAAGAACTAAGAACCCCCTCTGTGGACGTATGCAATGTCCTAACCATGTAAAATATTATGTTGTGGTCCTTTTCTTTACTCTTTTAATACCTATGCTTTCTAAAATTATTTAGTTATAATTTCTTGTACTCACAATTGGCACCGTTTGGGGGAATTGACTTTGTTTTTTATGAAAGTAACACAAAATAAAAGAGTAAACACAATGTCTCATCCCCCAAACAATTCACCTATAGCTATAGATGTGTGAGCTAACCTAGCCCCAATTAGGATCGGATATAAGATGAGAATTCTAGATTTTTCCCTGAAGAGCAGCTCTCCGAGCAAAACAATGAGCAACTTAGATCAACACAAATCTCATGGAAGCTTATGAAGAGAGACTCCAATAACAAGGGGAGGCAACTCGCCTCCAAATGAAGGATAATGCATGCCTCCAGCGATGATTGGAGAGGATAGAGAGAGAAATTCGTCAGGAGAATCGAAAATGTCATGGTCGAACTCTTAGCCCTTTGGCAAGTAAAACTTGCAGCCAAGGAAGGAATACTGGATACTACCAGGACCATTTGGAGCATAAGAGTCACTAGGTGAAACAAAACCGAGATGAAGAACACCACATGCATAATATAGGGAGAAATGGATCGACACCCAACACATCATGGAGCCAGATCCACAAAAGAGTTGGCAACAAGGGACCTTATCACGCAAATGAAGTCCCATTTCTGAAGGGAAATTGAGGAAGAGGAAACCTCAAAGAAATTCACAGCCCCAAGAATCAAGATATACGATGGGAAGATAGACCCCATAGATCACTTTCACCAGTATAGGACTGAGATGACTATGTGGAGTCATAAATACTCTTATTTGCCGCTTATTCCCATCCAGCCTAGGAGATGTCACCCAGAAGTGGTTTGAGAGGCTGCCCCACAAGTTGGTTAAGAACTTCACATCCCTCGCTGAGGTCTTCACATCTCTCTTTGTAACCAGCAACTCGCATTCGAAGATGATGGATTCTTTACTAATCATGAGGAAAAAACCACAAGAGACTTTACGGGAGTATGTTAAGCGCTATTGGGAAAATTTTTATGAAGTGAAAGATTGCTCGGAGCAGGTAGCCATAGAATCATTCAAGATCGTCTTGCCCCTACCTATATACTGCACCAGTCCCTCACTAATAAGGAAAAGGACACCATTAACGACCTCATATCACGTATTGAAAAGTATGCTAAGGTGGAAGACGTGGTTAGTACTGTTCAAGCAAAACTGGTCACGTTAAGGCGAACAAAGGTAACAAAAAATAGAACACCCCTAAAAGGGGAACAAGAAACAAAATGGAGGAACCAAGAATGGGGACAGAGCAAATTCATGCAAATCGTTCCAAGCCATTAATACAATTTTAAAGGAGCAAATCTACAAAATCCTGGAAAAGATCAAAGACCAACAGTTTTTCAAATGACCGAAGAAGATGGGAGGATATTCGATCAAAACCTCATTCATCACCCTATGGGCGTGTATTATTATAAGGTCATGCCTTTTGAACTAAAAAATACAGGAGCCACATACCATGAATTGGTCACCTAGATTTTAAAGAAATAAATGGGGGAAACTATGTAAGTATACATTGATGACATGATCATAAAAAATAAGCGTAAGACTGACCACCTTAAAGACTTGGTATAAACCTTTAGAATCCTTAGGCATCACTGAATGAAGATCAATGAGATTAAATGATCATTTGGGTTCCAGTCAGGGAAGTTCCTCGGCTATTTGGTCAGCAAGAGAGGGATCGAAGCAAACCCTGAGCATATAGTAGCGATCAATAATGTTCAGCCACAAAAGATGTTACGAGAAATTCAAAAGTTAATAGCGATGCTCATAGCTGTAAACCGTTTCATCTTCAAGTCATTTTAATATTATAGACCATTTTTCCAGCTGCTCAAAAAGGAAAAGGGCCTTACCTGGAATGATGAATGCTCAAAAGCACTAAAAAAAATCAAGTTTTATCGGAGGAAACCTTTACTATTAGCCATTCCTAATCTAGGGGATCCTCTTTTCCTCTACCTAGTAGTCTCAAGCCATGCAGTTAGTTCAACCTTGGTATGCGAGAAATAAGGCATACAATTTCCCATTTACTATATTAGCAAGATGCTCCTGGATGCCGAGTGACACTACCTTCCATTGGAAAAGTTAGATTCCTCGCTGGTCATCGGGTCTCAAAATTTAAAGCATTTATTTGAGGCCCATTCTATCACAGTCATCACATCATTACCTCTTAAAGTTATCCTTTGCATGGCCGACCTATCTAGATGAATGTCCAAATGGTCAATCGAACTCGAAAGATTCTATATACACTATCATCTAAGAAGAATAATCAAGGGCCATGTGTTGACTGATTTCAAAGATGAACTTATCGAAGAAGAGGTCCTTACTGATCAACAGGTCACCGAACAATTGAAAAATAACAGGCTTGATCAATCCAAGAAGTGGATATTGTACATGGATGGTGCCTCCAACTCTATAGGGTCAGGAGTAGAGATTGTTCTCATAACACTAAAGAATGCCATGATCGAATAAGGAATCATAATGGGCTTTGAAGCCTCTAACAATAAAGCTGAGTAAGAAGCTCTTATAACTGAACTGTGTAAGGCTCACTTGTTAGGGGAAAACCACCTTGAAGTGTATTATGATTCAATGCCGGTGTTCAATTAAGTCAGTGGATACTTTAATAACAAAGAAGAAAGAATATCAACATATCTATAAGTGGTTCGTGATTTGATATCCAAATTTGAGAAAGTCCACGTTCAATAGTTCCCCTAGGGGCATAATAGTCATGTTGATGCTTTAGAAACTATAAGTTTAGCAATGTATTATAACATGAGGAGAATGATTGAAGTGTAGTTCCTCAATAAGACTAACATTATGAAGATGGTGTCATCCTAGCACGTTATCTCCATTAAAAGGGTCCTAAAACGATACCTTATCGACTAATAAAAAAACAAGCTCATCAAGTCAGGGTAAAAGTTGCACGGTTCTACCTTGTACTTGGGGAAAAACTCTATATAAGATCTTTCACAGGAACCTACCTTTAATTCATGCATCCAAAAGATGTCAAGAAAGTTCTCTATGAGCTACACGATGGTATTTGTGGAAGTTGTACAGGAGGAAGGTCTCTAGCTTTTCGAGCAATCAAAGAAGGCTAATGGTGGTCATATATTCAGAAAAATGCAAATGCTTATGCTCGAAAGTGTGAAAAGTGCCAATAGTTCTCCCCCATGCTTCATCAACCGGCCAATGACCTAAAATCTCTAACTAGTCCATGGCCATTTGCACAACGGGGACTGGATATTGTAGGGCCACTTCCGATTGCGCCAGGAAATCAAAAGTAATTATTGGTCAACACAGACTATTTTACAAAATGGTTTGATGTAAAGCCACTAGTTGACAACAGAGACACTGATATGATCAGATTCATTTGAAGGAACATCATAAATAAAATTAGGGTACCTTGGTTAATCATAACGAACAATAACACATAGTTTGAAAGTGGGTTTTCCAGGGTTTCTGTGACGACTATGGAATCAAACACCATTTTAATTCGGTGGCCTACCCCAAAGCAATGGCCAAGCAGATGCTTCCAATAAAATGATGCTCCACTAGTTAAAAAGGAGGTTGGAAAGAGGAAAAAGAACTTGGGTGGATGAGCTTCCTCATGTTCTCTAGGCATATCGTACTAGGTCGAGGAGACGTACTGGGGAAACACCATTCGCTCTCACTTATGGAATGGAAGCTATAATTCTCTTGGAAGATGATCTGATGACTATGAGGACTATCATAATTGAGCAAGGCATAAACGACGAAGTTATATGTGCTGAACTTGACTTAGAAAAAGAACGGAGGGAATAGTCCATTATAAAACTGGCCTCCTACCAACAACCATTAGACAAGTAGTAGAACAAGGTATTCAATCCGAGGAAATTCCATTTCGGTGATTATGTCCTTAAAAAAGTCCTTGACAGTGCCAAAAAACCTTCAGATGACAAGTTAGGACCTAACTGGAAGGGACCATTCAAAGTAATCAGAGATGATCTGCAAGGAGCCTATCACTTGGAAATAATGGAGTGTAGGGAGATATTCATAGCTTGGAATGCGGCTAATCTTAATTTTTTTTACTTTTGATCTTATTTCCAGCATACTTAGTTTTTGTAAATTTTTATTTTAAGACCATTGACGCCCACATTTTGATTTGAAGTCATTAAATAATAGTAGTTCGATAAATTACTTTGCCTTGTTCCAAAATGATAGGCTCACATTTTGCACTAACGATCGAATGCCGATCAAAGTTACCTTAGCTTAATTATAATTACAAATTTGTTAATTATAATTAGACCTGAGGTTTTCAGGTCTTCGTTATAAAAAACATAAAGACCTCATGAATCGCTTAGGTAAGAAAAAGCCGTACGGGGAATCCCTAGGCACTGTATGAACCCGACTTGGTCGGATAAAATCATAAACGGGTGGATTGCCCTTAAATTAGGTGCATTTTTACCATAGTCTATTCTGGGCCTAAGATAGTGTGACGACACAAACCAAAAAGTAAGATGAAATAATAAAACACATGCTCAACTTGTTACAACATGAGTTACAAGTTACGAAAATATAATCTACAATAAGTAAAAAACAAAAAAAATGAACTTACTATGGCTGGTAGGAAATAAATCGGTAATTGCTCTTCGTTGGCTATCATTAAGATCTAGTCAAAACTCGTCGTCACTATCATGAGAGGTCAAATGGCTTTCGACCAGCTGACGAGAAATAACATCCAGATGGACCCACCTCTTTTCACTGCCAAAAGAAGGATGCCTGTAAGCTGGACAATCATCTTGGTACATACACCAAAGTTGAGAATCCTTGAAATTTATTAAAATCCCCAATGCATGTAACTAACAATGCTTGTAAGATACACTCTTTTCCTCCTCTAATATGATAGGAGCATTCGCCAAACCTTCATTATAGCTCACCTTCCATGCGACTAGGGGACCCATTATGAACAAATAATAAAGCTTAAAATATCACAATCGAGTCTCATAACCGTGACACGAGCTCTTTGGATACCGTCCTCTACGTCAGTAAGCTTTTTTTTGAGCTCATAATTCTCGTATTAAAGAAGGACACCAACATCTCTGATGTCTTTTTTCCAAGACAACTGGGACTTCAAGTTGTTCACCTCCTCCTATATAAGGGTGCCTATATCCCCCAGATCCTTCACATTGTCTTGTAGCTTGTCCACCAAGGATGACTAGTCCTTATAGGCACCAGTTAGCTTCTTAAGGGCCTTGCGAACATAGACAAATGCTCGATGAGCCTGAGCACTGACATCTCGATCAAAAAGGAAATCTTAGTTTCCAGCAAAAGAAGGAACATCCTCGGCAACAGACTACATAAAGTAAAAAGAAAATAAAGACAATCAACAAAGTATCTAAGCAATATTGCAATTAACAAAAAGGAAGATTTTTTATTTATTAATAACTCCAAAATGGGCAAAGCCCTTACAAACAGAGATAAAGAAAGAGATACAAGAACATGTAATCATTCCTATGCTAAGTTCCTTTGTTCTTCACCTACTCCTCACCCTTTGTGCCTTGCCCTTGGATGAAACATCCCCACTTTGACCGATTAGGGCACTAGTGGTGGATTCTCCCTCAAATCTTGTTGGAGAGACTAGATTATGCTCTGTAAAGAGTTTTAATTTAGTTAGGATGTTTACCCTCATCAAGGAAGCATCCCATCCTTTCCTGAAGTTAGAATTTTGAATGAAGTTCAAGTGGCGTTTGACATCCTTAAAGGCCTCAGTGTAGCTCTTGTAAAATATTTCCTCCTTGCCCGAGTATAGGACTTCAACTTTTTTTTCAAACGGTCCTGCTCAACCTTTAGGTGGTCATTATCAACCTTCAACTGATCGTTCTCGATCTTCAGTGCTCTCATGGCATCACTGGTGGACTTCTTCTTATGCTTGTAATCCCTCTTTGAAATTTCTAAGTCTTCCTTTGACTTTTGAAGAGCCTCCGTAAACTCATCATTATATTTGAACTAGTCAAATTAACTCTCCAAAATAGAGACAAAATCTTCCACAAGCTACGAATAAAGAAACAAGGGAGATGATAGTAGCATAAAAGAAAATCATCCAACTACTTCAGATAAAAAAAATAAAGGAACTCTTAGCTTACCGAGATAATGAATGAGTAGCATGGGAGGTCTGCTACTTTGCTACTCATAAGACAATTGCTTGACCTGCTAGCGATTAGGAACGAGCATTGCTCCCTTCAGCAAGCTGTAGGCCAATGAGGGATTCTTGGCCCCTGATATCGCTTATGAAGACCTTATAAAATAAGGGGTATCACCCTTCTTATAGGGTTGTACAAGCATAGGATCCTTGTCTTTCTTGTTCTGCTCTCAGACAACTAATTCTGAGTCAGTGTCCTTAGGGCCTTCTTATTCAATCCTCTTCAAGGACTTGGTCTTGGGAGATATGGCACCAACCTCAACATTATCATCATCGATTAGCAAAATCCCCCTCCTAGGAGACATTAAGTCCTCTTCTTCAATAAGGATGGACCCAATTTATAGGGATTCAAGAGAGGAGGAGATAGAAGCTTCCTTTCCTGTAAGATCAAGGATGCCATCTACTGGACGAGTTGTGAAGATGCTAGTAGAATTCTTATACTCAAGCAGAAAAGAGGCAGATCAAGGATGATCATTGCTTGGAACTTGGGGTTCTCTCAACTTCCAAACCTTCAATAACTCTGCTTCGTTGATGTGGGAAAGTGAGATCTTTTTTTTTTTGATTGAGTTGTTCAAACAAATAAAAGACAAATCAACAGTCAACACAATTCAGAAGGAAACTAATAAAATTACATAAATGAAAAAGTATTAACCTATGTCACTCCTCCATTATAGGCACAAAAACTTGGTGTACTATTCACCTATACTATTCACTTGACCTGTCAATGGGTCACGTCGAGTCGTGTTCGTGTAATTTTTTATCGTGTTCGGGTCTTATTGGTTTGTGTCTAAATGAGTGACTATTATATCGTGTGAGAAAATCATAACCAAACCCGACTCATTATGTTAACGTGTCATTTCATGTTCACTCGTTAATACCCATTAAGATACTGAATTATTTTGTATTACATACAAGTTGACATATTATCTCATTTTTGAACCAAAGTAGACCCATTAATTCATTAACATTACTAAATCTCTTATTTAGTAAAATTCATTATGATTAAGTTAACATTATGCTACATAAATTATTTATAAGTTCCAAGAGTATATCTTATTTACTTAAATTAATGGGTCATAACGGAATGTGTCTTATCGAGTATTAACGGGTGAAGGGGGTCAGCACTAACCCGACCCGTTAACTATCGTGTCTTATCGGGTTGGCACTGATATGACTAAACCCATTAAGGGTCCACCCATCAACTTATAACTTCGTGTCGGTTCGTGTCGTGTTATCACGTCGTGCCTCATTTTTCCAGGTATACTATTCGCCCTCTGGGAGAGAAGGATGTTATAGATTCCAAGTAATAAATCCCTGATCCTAATATCCCTTATTGGAATCAGAAAGGTTTACTCCAAGAACCCTATCATACCTCCTTGCCTTCAGGTGTAAAACACCATCTGTGGTATGGGAACAAGAATAATAATATTTGATTTCTTGTATGCCTAGGTTGGTCCCATACAACTCGTTGATCCTATGAACCCCATTGACAATGCACCATGTATTGGGGGCACATTTGGCTGGGACGAACTCAAAGTATCCACAAAATTCTAAGAAAAGTTGGTTTGGAGGAAAAGTTAATCCCCCCTAAACCATAACAAGTGTGTGGATCCAGTGGCCACCATCAACCGCAATAGGATTTCTGGGCATGGGGTTACACTCAATGATGACCCAAGAGGGGATAAATTAAGTATCCCGAAGTCCTCCAAGTTCTTTTCATGAAGAATGTGAACTATTTTTATAGAATAGAGGAATAACAAAATAATATACAACAGAAAAGAACTATGAAGATAAAGAAGCAAGAAGAAGCAAAGAGATCAAAACCTTCAGAGATCTTCTGAGCAAAAATGGAGGACAAAATAACCATACAGAGTTTAAAACAAAGTGATGCTCAAATTCCAAAAAATCATTGATAAGGAACAACGCTCAGGGTAGTTTTTGGCAGTTTAATTTTGAAATAACTAGCGTACCATTGTCGGTTTCAAGCAATCACAAACATATCCGAGAATAAACCTCAAAACTATTGGGTATAATTTGGACCTACAAAGGATTTTAAATTATCTGGCATAACTATGGCAAATAAGTTTAGAGGCAATTATGGGGACCAAACCATAGAGGCCTAATTTCTGGTTGCCCGAGGAGGCCCAACACGCTGCCCTAGTCAGTTTCACTACTACATGGATAATTATAAGGACTTATCACCTGGAAAACTACGGACTCAACTAGTTACATATATTCTCGGAAGAGATAAACAAGGATCACCAACGAGCCAATAAGAAGCTTGGGGATTTCCTTGTATGACTAAACTACCTTTTATTATTATATATTCAACCCTCACCCCGAGGCAAGGGGCATGTAATTTCAAACTTTTGAGAAATTAATAAAGAACTGAGAACCCCCTCCGCGGACGTAGGCAGTTGTAGAACCACGTAAAATCTTGTGTTGTGGTCCTTTTCTTATTCTTTTAATGCATAATATTTCTTGAATTATTTAATTGTAATTTCTTATACTCACAACTCTATATTATATATACATTTTTACTCATTATAAAATATCTAAAAAAACATACCTCTCCTTTTACGGGTATAATTTGGTGATATTCTCCTTATTATGAAAATCATCTCCACCAAAGTTTAAGAATATTAAACAATTTAGTTAATGAGACGATGATCAATAGTTTCAAAGGAAAAACATGCAATTATATATTCAAATTTCATATTACCAACTAAATGTTTGATTTTTTTGATAAATTTAGTGGAGATGATTTCTAAGATTAAGGAACTATTTTTGCCAAATTTTACCCACAAGTTCATTTATTTACTCCACAAAACTAGATGTATATGTTTTAAGTATTTAAATTAAGTTATGTTGGAGAGTTAAATTATATATATGCGTGTGTGTACACACACACACACACACACACACACACACACACACACACACACACATATATATATATATATATATATATATATATATATATATATATAGAGAGAGAGAGAGAGAGAGAGAGAGAGAGAGGTGTTCAAAAGTGAACCTAAAAGAGGAACAATTTAATGAACCTTAACAAAAAATACCTAATAACTCATTAATTTTAAAAAACACGCGTGTGTCACACGCGTGTCCGTTGCACCTAGCGCGGACCAAATATAACATAGGAATTAAAATTAATGAGTTGTTAAGTTTTTTTTGTTGAGTTTCATTAAAATATTCGTCTTTTAGATTCACTTTTGAACCTCTCTCTCTCTCTCTCTCTCTCTCCCTCACTCTCTCTCTATATATATATGTAATTTTCTATTGTCACTTTATTCACCAATCAAGCAATAATATTTCATATTTCAATATACATAAACTCCAATTATTTGCGTCTCATCAAATTTTGATAATTTTTTTTCAACGATTTGTAATGAAATATGTAATACCTTTTATTTTTTGTGCATCATTTAAATTGTGAAATTTATTTTATTTACCTTCTGGACATGTGATGTCACTATTTATATTTTATATGTGTTATATAATTCATAAATGAAATTGGACTTAATACACGATAATGCATTAATTAAATATTTAGAAGGGATTGCGCATTATGGGCGACTATGGAATGGTCAATGACTAAGTTCGAAAATTTTCTTATTTGGATTATTCCCTCAGTGATTGCTTTCACCGACCGTGAAGTAGTTTCATATAATGTCATGTCACGCTAAAATAATAAATAATTAAGTAATTGATATTTGGACTCGTGTGAGACAATATATTCTTTTATTGAGATAATTAATTAGTTGGTTCATGTCATATTTTTGTTGGCATTTGGGACACATAGAATGTCCATTTTTGACTTAAAATAGTGAGTTTTAAGTTATTGGGTTAATATATGGCTTAGGTAGAGTTTTGGGCCACTCAGAGTGTTATTTGGGCTCATTGGGTTGTAACTCGCATGGGACCTAAGGCTAATTTCATGGGAAGTAAATTTAAGGGATCAATAATATAATTTTAAGACACATTAGCAATATTTGATAGAAACCCCAAGGCTTAGAGAAAAGTTGCGCTCAAGAGAGAAAGGAATTTGGAGGTTTGAAGCTTGGATCATCCTAATTGACTAAGACAAGTTTACTTACTGTAGGAATTTGATTATGTTATATTATTCATTTGAACATGAATTAAATCTGTTAGTAATATGATTTTATAACCAAACCCATAATTTCATAATTAATTTCATGGTTAAACTAAGATTAAGGTTCATATTATAGATATAAGGTATTTTAGTGATAAATCCCATTAATCTGACTTTGTAGATGGTTATAATTTCTAGAAACAAGATTATATTATTGAATCAAGTAAAAACCCCTTGTTTATTTCAGGAATTGATGCTAATCTGAGATAAAATGGTTAGAATTATGAAACTAGGGTTCTTAAATTGATAATTTGAAATTAACCTTTATAATTCATGTTATATTTGTGTAAAACACTCAGCTATAGGTTAATAATGATGTTATATATTTTATATCTGAAGTAAATGGGTTGTTGATGATTTTAGAGGCTTTTATATTTGGGTCGAATTGGTTTTGGTCGCCATTAACACGTTGTTGGAAGAAGTTGACTTGCACCAGGGGGCGTACCGATTCGTATTAGGGGAGAATCGATTAGAGTTAGGACCAAATTTATTAGGGTTAGACAAAAACTAAAAAGGGGGCACTTTAGGGTTGTTCTTTGTACATAGTTTTAATTATTTCAATTAAGGGACTAATTGGATACTTAAAGTTTATAGAAGTTAGTAAGAAAAACTATTTTATGAACTTCAATAAATAAGCTTGTGGGTTAGGGTTAACCTTATGGAATTTGGTTATGGTTGGAATTTAAATTAATTGAATGAGAGCTTTTTTTAACGAACTCCTAGAGTAAGGTTTAGTTTTGATTAGTTTCATTGTGGACCATACCATGTGTGAGTGATTGTGGGGGACAATTAGGAGGGATTTCCTTATGGTGGCATGTACAATGTCAACCGCATTAGTACCCAAATAATAGCGACGTTCTTAACTTGGTCATTTTTATCCAGGTCCTATGCTAATGCACTCGTATACCGAGAGGGAATACATAAGGGTTTTCTTCGTATAGTCTTGGGTATGGAGGTCTATACAAGTGACGGGAAGGCATAATAACACATCCCTTGCTAATGATTATAGTTTATAGGTATGGGACGATCTATAAATATACCTAGCATGTATGAGTGATCCCTAAAGGCTATATGAATATGCCTTTATATTTATGTGCAGGTTCGTGTATAGCCCATTTGATTGTATGTGTCGAGAACCATACAATTGTGGATATTAGACTTGTGACTGTCTTTCTTATATTCGTATTGTATTAGATATATTTTAACCACTACTTGATATGGAACCATTTGATTATATTCAGTTGAGAATAATAATTAATCATGGGGTTTATTGTAATACCCCGCATTTTTTACGAGTATCAAATTGAAGTTATATTGATTTAATTGAAATTGTGGGAATTATTATTTGGATGAAATAATTGTATTTATCTTTAATTTGGCATAATAATTAAACGAGTATGTTTAATTATATTAGAGTATTTAATTTAAATATAATATTTTGTAAATGTGATACAAGTGTTATGATTTTTATCATATGACGGTATATTGCGAATAATGAAGATAGTTGCGAATAAATTGATGACTCGTTGATTTAATTAAGTCGTATTAAGGATATATGTATATGATAATGATGGAACATATAAATAAATGTATACAGTATTTATAGACTTTTAAATATGATTAGGTGACCTAAATACGCATTTTAAGTGTTTAAAAATGAACCTATGGGTTGGGTAGGACCTTGGGTAGAGTTCCAAGCCAAATCGGTTATGGATAGGAACCTTTTTAGGGGATTTAATTCTGGACCTATAAAGACCTCAAAATTTAGGTTAAATTAAAATACTATTTAAAAGATTAAAATCCACCTTAGGGTTTCATAACCGCCCCATATCCACTCCACACACATTTGGAGGCTACACACTTCGAGAGAGAAGGGATAAGCCACCCAGGAGGAAGAAATATGAGTTTTCTCTACATCTTCAGGCAATGATTCTCTTTCCCAACTTATTCATTTTGTTCTAAATTCATTTTTATGTTGAATCCATGTTTATATTTGAGGTTAAATCTAATTTATTGTAACCATGTTAGGGTTCTTGAATAATCTTGAGTTTTTGGTGATATTCATATTTTAGGGTTCTAGATTTGTGAATCCCCATGATAGATGATGAAAATAGGTTTTTTGATTTAGATAAATAATTTCTAAGTTTGTTTTAGAATAAATTTTAAAAATCCTGATTTGATTGTTGAAGATTTATGATGAAAAGTTGAGGCATTTTTGTGTAGAAAAATCTGGGAAAGCCCTTGCGAATATTGATGTTTCTTGGTGGATTTAGAGGTTAATCCATGTGTATAATGAACCTAATTAGTTTTATAACTCATGTTGATAACCTAAGTTTAGTGTTTGAATCATTAGAAAGAGTTTTGATGCATTTAGAATTGACTGGAAAAATCCCGACTTAGAAAAAATAGCCAAAATCTGGGCAGCGTCAATCTCGTTAGAAGCTCATTCGAACGAGGTATCTTTATCATTCAAATGAGTTTAGTCTCTTTTGATTGACCTGCGATTCAGGTCATGAAATTGTAGATCTTTTTGTTACGATCGCATGGGCGCCGACCTCATATTTTTCTGATTTTTTTGAACTAGATATGATTTTTCTACGAAAGGGTGTGTTAGACCGTTTTCGTTCAAGTGAAGGATAGAGACTTATTCCAAGATATTAATGACATTTTTATGAACTTAAATTCTCATTCTACCCGATATGGGCACGTGAATAGCCTTCCATGTGTAGTATCCTAGAGTATAAGTTAACTATTTAATTAAAATAATTCGTTGTAGGTTCCCGAATTAAAGTAAAGACTATGGCGCGTTATAAGACTAGGAGCATACCTAAGTGAGTAGATACATTTCTGTAGGGGAAACGGTGATAAAACCCAATTAGATATGATAATATTTATATGATTAAGACAGTTTAAGCTTAAATAGAATAAGTACTTATTAGAGATAAGTTTATTACTTGAGAGTATGATTGATGGTTAACTCCCTAAATTTATTATCATATAAAAGCACTAAGAAAAAAGGTATCCTCAACCTAGTGGGCAAAGTCATGAAGGTTGGTGTTGGGTGCGATTGTAGTTAGGGTGTAACTATCTATACATATTAGTTGACTCCTTATATACGTACATATAAACCTTATTGTAAAGTAAACAAGAAGTGAATAATTATTAATAATCTAGAAGGATTAAATTCTAAGCTAAGAGGGCAACGTGCTGAAATCATTAATTGTATTGGTAAGGGTGGTTTGGGATAACTACACATATATATTTATGGAGAAATAAATGATTAAATAAATTTGATTTTTAAGCCTAGGAGGCAATATATGGGACTTAATATTTAATTAGAGAGTAGTCGTAGGATAATGACTTAATATGGGTTATGTAATAACTGACTAGATTGTTATGGCTAAGCCGAGGGGGTTATATTTATATGGATGGAGATTCCTTGGGTAGAAGTAGTTATGGAGTAACTGCTTGTGCATATTGGATTATAGTATGTATTATTTTAGGTACTAAGTGGAAGCACCACTTATGATAGGGAGGTGTATATGCTGTAATCATTTGTCACCGTTGGGTATGGGCCGTGAACTGGGGTACTGCGTAGGTACCGCTCCACTTGCTTGTATTTTGTTATTACCCATTTTGGGATGAGGGACTCCTCTGGGTATTACTGATAGAGCATAAACTAGACGCCAAAGATAAATGTCTTTGTGTGTCGTATATATATATATATATATATATATATATATATATATATATATATATATACGAACATATGTGTGTATCTACATACACATTGTGATGTGCCATGTATGAGAATGCGTTGTCATAGTTTATAGGTGTAAACGATACTTGATGATAACAAAGTCAGATTAACATAGCAATGTGGATAATTAGTAACGAAAATAAGTTCTAATGGTCTAATGCGGTAGACAATATGAGAACAATAATTCGGCAGTCTAAGAATGTAGACGGTAATTAAAGAGAATGAAACTTATAGTCTAATGGTGTAGACGATAATTAGTGTGAATTAAAGTCAAATAGTATGATGAGGTAGACCAAGGTTAAGGAACATTATATGGCTTAAAAATATGCACTAAATGTATGTGGAACTTAGTGAACAACATTATGACGTTAATCCGGGGGGTGGGATATTGGGTGTAAACACTCACTTTAGTTGATGCATAGCTAGATAGCTTTATTGTTACATGTCAGATTAAATAATGGAGTTCATAATTGGTATTTATTTGAGGATGCGAGTAGGATTGCTTCTAGATGAGAGGTGAGATACTAGATACGTGTGAGCATTAATGGAGAGACATGAGGTATGAGTTATTTAAATTTTGCATATTTATTATCAAACAATCCTTGTAAACTTTAGGGCTCTGACACAAAATTTCAAATGTTCCCCCCCCAGTTTTGTTTAAAAGGGACAACAGGACTAACGATGGATCAGAATTGCAGTTGCATTGGACGTAGCATATTCTGTTCCATTGATTATAGTATAGGTTTTACGTATTAATTCGGTCATTTTATTTCATATCGAGATTGTATGGGCATAAATCCAAGAGTTTATTAATATTAGTTTGTACTTATCTTTACATTATTGGTATTGTATGATGATTCAATCTTTATTCATGTATTAAATCAGTTTTGTTTAGATGTTTTTTTTATTAATTGTGAATTTTGGTGAAGAATAAAAGCTATTTCTACTTTTCAGTACAGAGAATGGTATAAATTGTTGATAAGACCCATCTTCGATGTATCGTGTCTGTCCAACCTTTACGTGAAAAAATAAGGGCTGTTACATTTAGTTGGGCTTGGTATTATATGCATGCTATATTTAGGGTTGTTTGGGTTGGGATAACTTAAAAATAACTAAAATATGAGAGGAATACGCATAGTCATTATCGTAGACCAAATTCAGTTAAATTATTAATCTTTATAGACTTATTGTTTACGTTACCGTTGAATATATTTTGAGGACCTAAGCCGTCGTTTCATCCTCAGTCCCAATCCATTCACTTGTACCCTCTTCACTTGCATATTTTATAGGATGTAAGTGTTGAGCCAACATGCTCATCCTTTTACCTCTATTTACATTCCGGTCATGTTGGATATTGTAGTTGTTACTATTTCAGATGGAGTTCGTTTACTATTTGAGAGATTTGTATGTCCTACAATGGATTTTATTACTCTTAGTTATTATGACATCAGAGGTTTATGTTGGATCATTTATATTGTTCTATTCAATTATTTTATTAAACTCATATTAGTTTATTTATTTCATGATTAAAATGGTATTCAATTGTTTAGACTTCTGTATTATTTATTTTTAGACTTGGTCAAGCTAGTTATAGATTTTACGGGGTATCACAATATATATGAAGAATAGTAACGAAATATTAATCATTTTTGTCATATATTTCTTATAAAGTTATCCATATTTTAAGTTAGTTTTAAAATTACCAATGATCAAAATAGGTCTTAGTTGAATTATTTCTCGATAATAAAAAATAAAGTATTTTGTCTCATGCAATTGTGAAAACTTTCATTATTAACCATACGATAAAAAATATGTCCTTAATCCACGATTTGTGGAAGTACATGTTCATTTATATCACAACTTAGTTAACTTAGATAAGATTCATTTGATCATAGTTAATTAATTTTTTACTCAAACTAAATTTATTCATTATAAACCGTAGCAGGACTAAAACTGAGATTTAAAAGGCCATATGCGAATTAAAATACAAGGCCCTTTTTATTTATAAACTTCAAAATTTTAAAATTATTATCAGCATAATTATCATATATTATGAAAAATATATAATTTACATCTCAATACAAGACATTAAATAATTATATGACAAAAATTAATAAATTACCTTTTCAAATCCATGAAATCTTCAAAAAAAGAACACGCATCTTCAAAGTCAACATATATCTTTTTTCACATCACTTGGTGGAAGCTTGTTTGAAAAAAAAACTATTTGAAAATTGTTCTTCTGGCATTTCTACTAGCAAAATCATTAATTAAATGTTTAAAATCTAGTTTATCTAGAATATCATGTTCTATAGACAATAAAGCAAGTCCATTTAATCTTTCTTGTAACATAGTTGATCGTAAGTAATTTTTTAATATTTTTAGTTTTGAAAAGCTTCTTTCTGTAGATGTGATTGTAATAAGTATAGTCAATAATATTCTATAAGCAATAAATGCATTTGGAAAGCAATCTATTTTTTTTAAGAAATTAATTATATCGATCACTATGTTTGTATCTTTTGGAAATATATTTTGCAAAATTTTTAGTTCTTCGAATAATTCATTCCCACCAATATCTGTAAAAGTGTTATGTTATAAAATAGTTTCAAGGCATTCACAACATATTTTCATCTTTTTATCGTCCATTGAATTTAACTTTTCTGAACAAAATGAAAATTCAAAATTTTTCTCATATTCGTTGAATTGAGTAAATCTTCTCTCTAGTGAACCAATAGCCTCATTAATATTTCGAAGAAAATAATATATTTTAAAAGAGTCTTCTGGTGATTGTGTATTTTCTTCAATGGGATTCTCATCGAAATGTTTTTTCTATGAATTGGACGTGTTACATTAAACACATGATCAACTTCCATATTAATATCAATGTCTTTAACGCTATTCATGGTTTTTGTGAAGCCAATTTCTATTTAATTTTTTAAATAGACAATCAATCCTTTCACTTGTTTAATTCCAATAGCAATAAGCATGTCTTTAGATTATAAATTTTTGCTAACTAAATTAACAGCATGCAATACTTCATACCAAATAATCATGGATAATAAAAATTCAAAATTTCCTACCGAAATATTGGTTAATGATTTAGCTTCGCTCACTATTCTATACTCTTTATCACTATCCGTTACTTGAAGTAAGGCTTCTCTTAGTCTCGGAGCTTGAAATCTTATCACTTTAACAACATCAATGCGACTTTCCCGATGTGTAGTTGATAGTAACTTAAAGCTAAATTTTACTTTATCTTTCAATTTTTCTATCGTTTTGTAGAATTTGAAAATATTGTATAAATATATTGTACCATTCCAAAGAAATCGTTTACTTTAACCCAAGAGTTTCCCATATCAAAAAGCGTTAAATTAAGACCGCGACACCCACATGACGTGTAAAATGATCTAGAATTTATATCTAATAATTTTTTTAGACTCCTTGGTGTTTACCTTTCATGTTTGATCCATTGTTATACCATTGTCCTCTAACATCATTAGAATCATGAAAGATTTTTATCTCATTTTTTAATTCATCAAAAAGGCCTTTCCCTATCGTATCATCCACATTTTAAAATTCTACAAAGTACTGGTGTATTGTCACTAGAAAATTAAAAACATCAACATAACGTAATATCAAAGACTTTTGTTGAGGAGTACAATCAAGTATCACTGAATAATATTTTTATTCTTTAATTTTTGCAATGATTGTGTTTTTTTACTTCCGAAGATAACATATTTATCAACTCATTCTGAATTTTATGTCTAAGATAACGATAATGAATCTCGTCTAACATGTTGTTTTATTAACGGAACCAACTTAGAAATCGCTTTAATTAGGCCTAAAAATTTTCTGTTACTATCTTCATAAAGTCTCTCATTTGTTCCATGAAATACCAATTTATGTTTAGCTAAATATTGTACAAGGGAAATTATTCTTGATGGAGCGAATGCCCCCAAATTTTAAAATTCCAAAATTCCAAAATTATGAGATGGGTCAAATATATTCCAAATTAAAATTTCTTTTCAAATTGTAACAATTATAAAATTCAAATTTTAATTTCTTCAAAATTAAAATGAACTCAACAAATATTTAAAACCTAAACAAAGTTAATTCCAATTTTTCTTTTAAATCAAATTAGTTTAACTCAAGTCCAAAATAGCCTAACAATAATTAATTCATGATAAGATATAGGCTAAACAAACTTATCATAAATTTTACCAAATTATATATGATGACTTGAATTAAATTAAATTAAACTTACCCAAACTTAATTTAGCACCAAATTAAACAAGTGTGTGATTTAAACTAATTTTTATCTTGATTATCCTAGCATGCATGTAAGGTCATTTTTTCAAGATTAAAATAAACATAATCACACTCCACGGCAATGTACGAGGAAAACCCAAATGGGAAAAACCTCGTACGACTCTGCCTACAAGTCCACTAAGTATGGTATGTTTACAAATACAAGACAAAAGACTTACAACACATGACTTGACTACGTCCAAGCCTCGACGCTTCTTCTTGTATCAACCTGTGCCTAGTCGACAACTGTGGACTCCACCGCAGTCTTGGAATCCATCGATGGGGCCTGGTCACCGTCTACCCACACACGGTGCCTTTCAACGTATGGGAACTCCACAACAAATGCAAACACTCCTTTTTGGGGTATAGAAGGAACCCAAACACTCTCTAGTGTGTAGAGATGAAAATCTGGTGCCAAAACTCTCCAAGCAAGTATATATATATATAAGAACTTGGATTTAAACTAACATAGGTGTAAAAATATGCGTTTTGGTGAAAGATTGTTCTTGAATTATGAACACATAATTGGACCTTCTGTCGGAAGTATTTTTCTCTCCAAACTCTCTAAGAAAAGTGAAAAGGTCTGTTAGAAAAAGTTGTTTCTGCTCATATTTTATCAGGAAAAAGAGTGGGAAAAAGTAGTGGGGCAATGGGAATTTATTTAAAAAAATGTCAAAACTTCCACGAGGTCATTCAAATGACTTTACTAACGAGATTTCAGAACAAAAATTTCAGATCTTGTTAGAAGTTCGTTCAAACAAGTTCGTTCAAACGACACTTCTAACAAAACTTCTAATGAGAATTCAGAAGATTTTGCGCAGAAGTTCGTTAGCAAACTCATTTGAAGTTCATTCGAATGATCTCGTTTGAACAAGAAAATGTCGTTTGAACGACATTTCAGGAAATCCAAAAAATTTCTTTTTAAGCCCAAAAACTTATATAAAGGTCTAAAATTGATTTTCTGAGAAAAATAAAGTCGTTAAAAATATTTTATAAATTACACCCAAAATAAAATTTCTAAGGTCCTAAATATATATAAATGCATTCCTACCTTTGGAGACCTTAGAATGATATAATGTTGATGACGCAAAACATGGCACTTGAAACTGAAAAAGATGCAACTTTAATATTTGGGCCGCTGCGTCTTCAACTCTTCAAACGTCATATGTTTGAAAGGATACAACATGAACATCTATCCTATGAATCAAAATTGTTTTGTCCGGAATTAAGCTAATACTACAAATTGACTCGATTGGAAATTTTCCCTTACAAATCTCCACCTTTGGATATTCCGGGAAAAAACTAAACATAAATATCCTAAGGGCCATCAAGCACATTTAGACACATCATCCCACCAAAAAAAATAAAAATACGGACGCTTGACTCGACTCTTAGATGCTTTGCCTCCTTAAGATTATGTCGCTAAAGATAAATTCCTGCACACTTAAGCAAACTATCAAACACATAGGGAATATTAAAATATTAAAGGCGGAAACTAAATTCTCCCCCCTTTATCTAATATGATCTACCTAAGAAGATAGCGCTCTCCCCCAAGATAAATCTTCCCAAACTAAAGGTTTAGATACCATTTTCTCCCCCTTTTTGTTCAGGAATAGAAAAAGGTTAAGAATCATAAAACACTTACTATATCCCCTAATTAAAGCATAAACTCCCCCTGAACTAAACAAGGGATATAAACTATGGGAAAATAAGTTAAACATGCGATGATATATTGAGTGACAAGCATACTGAAGCATATGATCAACAATGAAATTCAACTAATCCATACAAATATTAAACGATATCAACTATTATGCAAGAAAAGATACCACTAATAATGATCTACACTACGCAATGGATATCAAATAAAAGATGCAACAAGATAGATACCAATTTTGAATTCAAAGGAAAACATGGTCTAGCTAGCAAGGCAATACTAAAAAAATATCATATATGAGATAACAATTATGCACACGCAAACATATATAGATATAAACATCACAAATGACACAAAAGAAAGTAAAAAAACTTTCCACAATCTTATGGCATAAGTGCATCATATGGAAATGGTAGTGAAGGGGTGTGAACTAGTAACCAAAGAATTAAGACCCAATCACTTAAACATGTTCACGGAGTACTTATTTGATTGCAAAACTTTATCAACTAAGATTTAGCCTTATGTGACAGGATAGAGTGAACTCGATGAATAAAACGAGCACAATGTATACAAGCCTAACATATTGATGATTCTACAAACCGATAGAGTCATGACACGATAGCGCAACTAGGATACAAAGTCATTGTGCAAAGCCGTTGATATTCCATCCATACTCCCTTAAAAATAATATTATTCTTTTATTTTCTTTTGAAAGAAAATATCAATCTAAACAAATTAGGCCTTGACAATATTTTTCTTTTAATGCCATATTTTTCTTTTAGGCCTTTGGACCACATATTTATTTTAGGTCCATTGCAAATGGTGGCTTAATCGCAAAGGATGATTATTCCTTTCGTAGCCCTTCACCGTGCTCTGTCATATATCAATTTTTTTAAACACATAATAATCTAACGTGCAACGGTTTTAACATGCACAAATCCTCCTAAGTCACAAAATATGTAGATGACTAGATTGGTAGGAGAACATCTCATAAATCTCAAATATACATGTGAAATTAAAGGTTCAAAAGAGCTCGTGCATGTGTGCAAGAAGGCATATAAAAAGTGAATCCATTAAGCAAGTCAAATCCAAACTACTCCATGTAACCATGACAAAGAACACTTTAAGGATTGAAATTCCTAACCAAAAGTTCTAGTAACATGGTAGAGGAATGATAGGATTCAAACACAACTATATGCCATAAAAGGTGCGTAAAACTCAAATATATACACAAAAAAAATCTTTTTGAGTTTTTCACAAATTTTAGTCAACACAAAAAAATTAACTCAAAAGACAAACAAAAATCTTTTTGTATTCTTCATTAAACTCAAATAACTTACAA
This sequence comes from Sambucus nigra, assembly GCA_949130495.1. Classification (NCBI taxonomy): domain Eukaryota; kingdom Viridiplantae; phylum Streptophyta; class Magnoliopsida; order Dipsacales; family Adoxaceae; genus Sambucus; species Sambucus nigra. The sequence goes on from OX422213.1 coordinate 314,688,690, forward strand.
AAGTAAAATATAAATGATAAACAAAATCTTTTTGAAATTTTCATTTGATACCAATAAAAATGAAAAGAATAAAATACAAAAGATAAACAAGTCATAAATCTATCATAACATATATGATGAAGCATGGACTAGAATATGACAAACATGTGACAACCCGCTCCAAATAATAACGGGTGGCCAACCCTATACTACATAAATCAGGTATCTCAGATGGTACAGTCTCAACATCAACAACTAAGCACTATAATATAAGGCTAACTACCCGAAATCATATAGTGCGAATTGCCAAAAATTTAAAACTTTTATTTTTAACAACAACAACAAAACCCATAATGCACACAACCAACAATATACATCTAACTATGATGTGAAATGTGCATGCTCCAATAATATGAAAGAGTACAATACATTGTACAACAAAATCTCAACAATGAAATACCCGAATATGCTGTCGGGCAACAGACAATACAATAATCTGATAAATAAAATATGAAAGTGTTAATCTACAACACTTGAATACTAACTCAATACAACTGAATCCTAATCTAGATGTACAATAGATAGGAATCGACTAAAGCAAAGTGTCGCAACAGTCCGCTACTGCCACAACTCCACAAATCCTGAATGGAGGAATATCAAAGGCGTCCTTGCGGAGGAACACCTTAAGTAATACAATATATACATGGAGGAGGAAAATATAAACGGGTCAGAACCCGAGTTTGAAAAACAGTTTATAGCAAGTGTATTAAAATGCATAATAATTATAAATGCATTATTACATGATTTAGTTGGAATCGAACACTCCATCAAAATTCAACTCACCTCTCATCTAAAGCGCGCACTAAGCGTATGCACGTGTCTCCAAAAGGATGTGCGATTCTAATTAGGTAAGAGGATTCTAACTTAAAACCCAAAAGAAGTATTTAAGTGACACTGTCTAACCTATGTCCCAATCTACATTTACCTCAATTTTCTTTAAGTTAAACGCTTTAACTTTAATGTAATAGTTACAGTTATCTTTATAATGTTCATGTGTTGAACATATAAAGTTACATGATCCAATCATGTCCACATCATCACAATACATCAACAATCTCATTTACTAGAATTTTATATTCTAGTGATGCCCTTATAAGGCATGAAACCATATATATAATTATTATAGATGAGTTATTAGCATCAAGAGTTAAGAACTAAACTCCTCCCGATTCTCAACACGGTACTGCATTTCATGCATGGAACGTCTCGCCGAAGCGAAATCCAAACAAGGAACCCCCCCGTTACACTACTCCTGACCGTATCAATCCTCGGGGCTCATTATGCCCTCAATTCAAGATGCATGTAACCCAAATGATTATTATCCAATTTTAATTAATTAATTAATATTCCCAATTCTCAACAGTACACGTCGTTTCATGCGTGGGACGTCTCGCCGAAGCGAAATCCAAACAAGGAACCCCCCGTTACACTACTCCTGGCACTGTCGATTTTCGGGATAGGTGATATATATATATATATATATATAATGATGAGCATTAAGGACTAAACTTATCCCCAAGTTCCAACATTACACTGTGGTTCGTGCGTGGGACGTCTCACCGAGGCGAAATCCAAACAAGGAACCCCCCCGATACACTAATCCTGGCAATGTAGGTCGTTGAGGTCCATTATGCCCTTGACACTCAAATACAAGCACAAGTAATAATAACCATCCAACCGAGCTATAACTCGAAGGACGTAGGCTCACATGCTATCATCTTCCAGCAGCCCATATACGTAGCAAACTGGGGCCACCTGGTGGGGTTTAACGACACCCACCTCGTGATCAACTCACGCACACAACGTCCGTGAAGCGGTCATAGCTCCTAACCGGCAGGTGAGAGAGACACATACCCACGACCTCTCACCCCCAAAATAATAAATATATATATATATATATATATATATATGTCATATGATGACCACCATGGACGACTATGACCTGGGGAATATCCACATCCTACTTTTCGAGTCAAGATGCTCACCCACTACGCACGAAACTTCCCAATGATAGCAAGGAGAGGGTATGCCTAACATGTATATACACCATCATATAAGGTATACATACATCCCACATAATAAAGATATACCATTATATAAGGTATACCTGCAACAATATATTCATTTTCATTATACGCTCTTAGGCGCAATTGAATTTGTGTCATTGTTTAGTTTTAGTATATCTCTCTCCTGATACACTAATCGCCAAAACTCACACATCTTCCCCACTTAGTATGCACCATAATTTCTAATCGGTATTCCTCAAATTTAGTCTATATGACTCCAATAATTTCTTAGAAGGGAAACTCGCTAAAAGTCTCGAAAACATACTTCAAATGTCTCCTATAGAGACCCCATTCGATAACCTAAAAAAAAACGGGATGTATTCTCCTTAGAAAAACAATCCCACAAAAGCCCTGTTTCCGAATCGATTCGGGCCAATTCCGAATCGATTCGGCCCAGCGAATCGATTCGGCCAGGAAGGCGAATCGATTCGGGTCATCAGACCTGGGACTCTGTCTCAGGCCGAATCGATTCGGCTGGAGTCCGAATCGATTCGGTCACTCAGACCTGGGCACCTGCATAATTCCGAATCGATTCGGCTGGGGGCCGAATCGATTCGGCCCTGCTGAACCTCGAAAATGGCTACTTTTGAAGTAAGCCAAAAATCCCAAAATTCATTTAAATTATAACTCGGATTTTATTTCTACGAACCCAAAGTTTTCCCATATCCTCGAGTTCTTTAGATGTGCTAACACCCTATTTGGGAATCCACTAATATTTATCTCCAAATAATTTTAACCTTAATTTCTGACTAACGATTTCGATCTTGGACATCTTTTCGTAGAAAAATCATTAAAAATCCAAAAAAATACCCAGTTGGTGCTCACGCGACCGTATCGAAAAGATATACAATTTTCATTTTTTTACCAAGAGCCGAATCGATTCGCATCATGGCCGAATCGATTCGGAAGTGACACTGTGTCACTATTCATCATCTTCTCCAAAATTCTAAAATTCATTTTAATCATTTTCCAACCATTTTGATCCATCCCAATCACAAATATATCATTAATATTCATCCTAGAATACATATAAACTAATTTCTATCTTCAAATCTAAGATCTACATATCAAATCTAAGATTTTTCCCAAAAGTTAGGTTTTAACAATTTAAACCTAAAACCCAAAATTCAATCCACAAATCATGCAATAAATGGTACACAACAATTATTTAGCAAGTTTAATCACTTGCCTCGGGTTCGTAGGGTCTGAATCCGCCTCTAGATCGCGAAATGGCCGGAGAATCCTCTTTCTCTCTCCTTTTTCCTTCTTTCTCTTCTTCTTTCTTTCTTCTCTCTTTCTTTCTTTCTTTTTATCTTTCTCTCTTTTGGAGAAATGAATCTCCCGTAGGCTTTTTAAGCCTAATCTCCCAAGGTACACATCTTTAAATGATAATACACACGTTAAATGACTCGGTGACTTTAATTCGAGTCAAACGGTCCTAATTTATTTCAGAACCTAAATAGACCCCAAGTACAGTCATTTCGACTTTCTCGACCCTTCCGGACACAATGGTACCCTCAGAATTTCCATTCGAGACACTTTCTAACAACTCTAAATTTTTGACCTCAATTGCCAATTTTAATTATTCTCTAATAAAATATTATTTATTTCTCCCAAAATAAAATAATTATTGTTCCGAAAGTCTTGGGTTGTTACAAAACAAACATACAACTAGCATGAATATATAACATGTAGCACATAAGATAGTATATGCAAACAAAGCTAACTCATGTAACCTTTAGATTTAGTATGGGAGGTATCATGTGATAGAAAATGAGAATCATAAATCCTATCTTGTAAAGTTATCAAGTTGGATCTCCTAACCCAAATAAGTGAAGAATGACAATCTCGGGATTGGGTGACCTTGGCTACCTTAGTGACCTTACACTTGGATTTCCTAGTAACTCTTTTAATATCAAAACAAAATTTCCTAAGATGATCTTTTCAACTACAATGTGAACAAGTGGAAAATCGTCGAAAAGTAGTACCTAAGGATTGACCCTTAAAATTGTTCCTAGAAGATTGTCCCAAACTTATGGTTTTGGTTTTACTAGTTGAAGCATTTTGGGAATCGAAGCCAATACCACACATGTCATTTTTAATTTGGACGGTTCCTAGCATTTTGTCTAATTGTTTGGACCGATACTCCAAATCAAATTTGACATGACTTGAGTCTCTCAATTTTTCTTCCAACTCTAAAATTTTGACTCAAGCAAACACTTTCTCTCTTCAAAACAAAAAACTCTTTCTTCATAGCCTCCATTAAACCTCTAAGTCTATCTCCCTCATTTTCAACAAACTCAAGCTTCTCACGAAGAACTCTCTCACGTGTCCTAAGGTCTTCAACTAAAGCACTCTCATTATTAACCTTGGCACGTTATCTCAAAATCACTTCTAACTTCAAGTTAGCCCTTTTTATTTGTATAGATTCCTCATATAGTTCTCGAAACACAACTTGAAGCTCACTGACATCAACCTCTATTTCATCTCCACTCTCTATTTCATCTCCACTCTCACAACCATAAAAAACATGGGATTCACAAACTTTGGCCTCGAAAGTGTCATGTATTATAATGTCATCATTGGATGAGTTCTCACATTCAATTACATGACTTTCGATGAACGCAGTAAAATTGAGCTCAATGGGGGAATCGGGTCCCTCTTCCTTATCATTATCACTAAGGGTGGCATTGTATGAAATTGGTTTCCTACTTTACCTCTTTAGTTTAGTTGGACACTCTCTTGCCCTATGGCCATAACCCTCACAACCATAACACCTATTCGACTCATCCCTCTTAAGATCATGATTTTGAATTTTAGGGATTTTCTCGGCTTTGTAATGCTTAGACTTGTCAAATTTCTTAAAATCATTTTTATGCTTATCTTTGTTAAACTTAAGAAATTTTCATAACTTCCTAGAAAACATAGCCATCTCATCGAAATCGATGTCACTCTTATCATTCGAAACTTATTTTTCCTCCTTTCGATCTTTTAAGGTGATGCCTTTATCTTTCTTTTTCTCATCCTTGGAGGTAAATATGTCAAGTTCATAGGTTTGTAAGTCACCTACGATCTCTTTAAGTTTCGTAGAGGCTCAAGTGGGTAAAGAACTTAACACGGTCACTTTTGGAATAAACCTATCGGGTAAGGACCTCAAAATTTTCTTTACTACACGCTTGTCGGGTATCTTTTCTCCCAAATTAAAAGATGAATTAAAATTATCAGAAAGTTTAGCATAGAATTCATCAAAAGTTTCACTCTCAAGCATTTTAATGGTTTCTAATTAAGTGGTGAGGTTTGGAGTTTCGAAGCGTTAATGACAATAGTTCCCTCATGGGCGAGTTGCAAAATATCCCAAGCCTCTTTAGCAGTTTCACACGTCATGATACGTCGAAATTCATCCGATGTGATCGCACTAAAAAGAGAATTCAAATCACGGGAATTAAAATTTGCGAATTTTAGTTGATTCTCACTCCATCTCTCTACGGGTTTAGGTACACTCGCATTTTCAACTAGAAATGTAGGTGGAGACCCCCCATTAACTATAGAATGCCAAACCCTCTAATCTAAGGACTTAAGTGCAGATTTCATTCGCGCTTTTCAATACGCGTAATTTGAACCATTAAAAATAAGAAATTTGAAAACAATGAAATTTCCATTTTTAAACCAAACAAAATGAGGATCTTAGCGTAATTGATTAGCGCTCCCGCTCTGATACCACTTGATGGAGTGAATGCCCCCAAATTTTAAAATTCAAAAATTATGAGATGGTTCAAATATATTCCAAATTAAAATTTCTTTTCAAATTTTAACACTTATAAAATTCAAATTTTAATTTCTTCAAAATTAAAATTAATTCAACAAATATTTCAACTTAACCTAAATAAAGTTAATTCCAATTTTTATTTTAAATCAAATTAATTCAACTCAAGTCCAAAATAGCCTAACAATAATTAATTCTTGATAAGATATAGGCCAAACAAACTTATCACAAATGTTACCAAATTACATATGATGACTTGAATTAAAATAAATTAAACTTACCCAAACTTAATTTAGCACCAAATTAAAAAAGTGTGTGATTTAAACCAATTTTTATCTTGATTATCCTAGCATGCATCTAAGGTGATTTTTGTAAGAAAAAAAAAAACACAATCACACTACAAGGCGATGTACGAGGAAAACCCAAATGGACAAAATCTCGTACGACCCTGCCTACAAGTCCACTAAGTATGATATGTTTAGAAATACAAGACAAAAGACTTACAACACACGACTTGACTCCATCCAAGCCTCGACGCTTCTTTTTGTATTAACCTTCACCTAGTCGACAACTACGGACTCCATCGCAGCCTCGAAATCCACCGATGGGGCCTGATCACCGTCTACCAACACATGGTGCCTTTCACCGTATAAGAACACTGCAACAAATATAAACACTCCTTTTTGGGGTATAGAAGGAAACCAAACACTCTCTAATGTGTAGAGATGAAAACCTGGTGCCAAAAATCTCCAAGCAAGTATATATATATATATATATATAATAAAGGAGGAGGTTTTTTTTTATCTAGGCCAACTGATGGCTGAGATTAAATTTGGTTGATTTGGTCTTTATCAACTGATGGCTGAGATTTAATCCAAGAGTTTGTATGTAAAGGTTTAAGATGGTGCCATGTGGACACTGCTTCGATCCACTGAAACGCCCTCAAAGCCCACGCCTATCTTCAAACCGATTCCATGTACTGATTGAGAAAAAACATAACATGGCCTAACAGTAAACACGTATGAGTAGCGCGGCTACTAAATGTACGAAGGTTCAGAACCTATCCCATAAACCTATACATCTAACCCCCTCACACACAGTACACTCCCCAATCAATATATTAGAAACCCTTTCTCTCTCTCTCTTCACTCACTAAAGGGAACAAAACCTACGACATCACCGATCACTGCCTCACCGACCACTCCCAGTTCGTCCAAGATTTTTCCCTCTCCTCCGATGGCCAATTCACCCACTCCATCTCCGGAACCTCGCCATGGGCGCCACTACCCATCGCCTTCTCCCTACGAGTATCTGCTTTTTTTTGTTTTTTTTTAGTAAGAAAAACTATTGCTGTTATGTCCATCAGGTCTTGATACGGGTTAGTTTTTATACAGGTCTCTCAAATAACCCATAAAACATGATTGTTTTGAGCTTATTTTAAGGGTTAGTTTTTTTACTCATAGATATGGGTTTAGTTTTTGACTCAGAGATATGGGTTTAGTTTTTGACTCAGAGTTATGGGCTATCAGCAGATCTGAACGAGCATTTCATTGTTTTGACAATATTTGAGATTTGGGTTGTGGTTTTTCAAGTCTTGATACGAGTTCCAATCAGGTCTTTATACGAGTTCCAATCAGGTCTTTGATACGGGTTCCAATCAAGTATGGAATCTTTGATCCGATTCCCTCTTTGATATGGGGTCTTGATTTCTACTATTTTCTTTTGACAGGATTCTTTGATACGAGGTCTTGACTTATGTTATTTGTTTCATGGTTTTTTCAGATCCATTTTTTTCAGATCCATTTTTTTCTTCAGATCTGTGTTTGGATGTATATTTCTTGGTAGCTGAGTGTGTTGGTTGGAGTTGTTTGTTTGACCGGCTACCATGGTAGCAGGTGGGTGGGTGGGGTTTTCTTTCCAGCGGATAAGGTGGTGGCGTGACGTGGGTCAAATAATTAGATAAATAAGGATTCGGGTACTAGTGTAGTGGTTTACGGCTTGATGTTTGGTTGCTTAAGGTGGTTTGGAGCTTGGGATCTTTAATGGAGGAATGGAGAGAATAGTTTGGCTGTATGGAAGTGATGAGAGAGAGACACATCATCTTTGTATTGTGTTAACAAGTATAGATGAGCGTAAAAGCAAGCAACGAAAAAAATGCTTTGAAAAGAACTATAATTAAAAAGACAATGAAGCATCTGTTCTCTCTATAACGCAGTTGCACCTATGAAAAAATAACCTGCAACTAACGCAGTTGAAGTGATATGACCATACCAAACAGAACATCATCATTTCAAACTTTTGTTTCAAATTGGTGCAAACTAATTTAGGAAGTGTGTACGAAGAAAAATAAAAATGATATTTTTTTTTCTCTGTTATGCCCTACGCTCGAACCGCTATAATCATGTGAGTACTCGATGAGTAAAATATTATTTGGAAAGTCATTACAAAAAACAAATTAATACGAAAGGAGGCTTAAAAAGTATCATAATAAACAAATTCGTATAAGTTTTTAATGAGTAAAAATATTTTGCTCAGTCCATTCACTATTAATTTTGTAAATAATTTTTAGTTCAACATGGTATTTTTTTTATTAATGCAATTTTTTTTACTCGGTATTTAACTAATTTAAAATAATTTACCATTTTGACATGCATATAGTTTCGTTAGTCCATGGAAAATAGTGTATTAATACAAATTTATTAAATAATTTTATAAGAATATTTTTATGTGTGGATGGCATCACGTCCCGTGCTCAATACAAATGAGTACATGAAATGTATGAGATACATGTAACACATATTTTCTACTATACATATAAGAATCTTTAATGTGTACACGATTTATGTCCTTATATATGTTGCTCACGGATAAATGGTGCCCTCTACACTATTCTACTTTCACCATGACATTTTTTCTACTCACACAATGATGTATTCCCCATTCAAACTATATTCGTTATGATTATGTCATTCCAAGGTTTTATTAAAAAATGCTATCAAGTACAATTTTATTAAAAATTATTTGTTAAAAAATTTACATCCAACTCTACGACGGAGTTGGTTTTAAATATTTGAATTTAAGTTCACTTAATTCTACAATTAGAACATTATTCCAATACAAATAAGTTATACACTATAATGTGAGTTTTTTTTAAAGTAAATTAAGTAAAAGAGTAAAAAAGAGGCATTATAGTGAGTTTTTTTAGTAGCACACTTGAAATATCTATGAGACAAACCGATGTTGTGAGACAAACTGAAGTTGTGGGAAAATATCTATATTTAGGAAAATTGACTTATGTTACATTTATTTTGACATTTCAAATCACTTATATTTGAATGAATTTCAAAGGTATTACAATTTTCAATGTGCTATCAACACGGGCACACGTGACATGTAGTATTAAGTAACATGTAGCTAGAAAATATAGAAACAAAGCCTCTTCATCCAGTGGTATAAAGTTGTCACTGGGACAAATTTGGGGGTGGATTAGGTTTGGTCACCAGTTCGATTCTTGTCACTGTCAAAATAATGCTAGGTCAGAGGAAGTCACGAACTGTGAATGTGGATTAGTCGAGGTGTGTGTATGCTGCCCCGGACACTCCTGATTGTCACAAAAAATAGAAAATATAGTGTTACAAGGTGTGTGTCACATCGTTTTTAAATAAGATGGAATTTTGTCAGTATTTTTAAGTCATTCTTAAAGTGAATAATACTAAAAATGGGAATGCGAGTGTTCTATAATCACAAACACATGTGAACAAAATTATCACCGTGCCATCGGCACGGTTACACCCTAGTGTGTGTATATATATATATATATATATATATATATATATAAAGGAACTTGGATCTAAACTAACATGGGTGTAAAAACATGTGTTTTGGTGAAAGATTGTTCTTGAATTATGAACAAAATGGAAGTATTTTTCTCTCCAAAATCTCTAAGAAAAGTGAAAAGGTGTGTTAAAAAAAGTTGTTCCCGCTCATATTTTATCAGGAAAAAGAGTGGAAAAAAGTAGTGGGGCAATGGGAAGTTATTTAAAAAACTGTCAAAACTACCGCCAGGTCGTTCGAATGACTTTACTAACGAGATTTCAAAATAGAAATGCTAGATCTCGTTAGAAGTTCATTCGAACAGGTTCATTTGAACGACACTTTTAACGAAACTTCTAACAAGAATTCAGAAGATTTTGTGCATAATTTCGTTAGAAAACTCGTTTGAAGTTCATTCGAACAATCTCGTTTGAACGAGAAAGTGTCGTTCGAACGACATTTCAGAAAATCCAAAAAAATTCTTTTTAAGCCCCAAAACTTATATAAAGGTCTAAAATTGATTTTCTAAGAAAAATAAAGTCATTAAAAATATTTTATAAATGACACCCAAAATAAAATTTCCAAGGTCTTAAATATATATAAATGCATTCATACCTTTGGAGACCTTAGAGTGATATAATGTTGATGACGTGAAACATGGAACTTGAAATCGGTAAAGATGTAACTTTATTATCTGGGTTGCTGCGTCTTCAACTCTTCAAACGTCATAGGCTTGAAAGGATACAACATGAACATATATCTTATGACTCAAAATTGTTTTGTACGGAATGAAGCCAATACTACAAATTGACTCGATTGGAAATTTTCCCTTACACAAATGCTTCATTTTTCTCTAAAAAACATATTTCAGAGTTTTTTGTGTGGGAGTTATACATTTCAGAGTATCCCTAAAAAACATATTTTAAAAAAATGCCTTTTTTGCTTTTTAAAAGAAAATGGGTCAATATTTGACAGTTTTTGTAATTGTTAAAAAATTGTCGAACATTGATCCAATTTTTAAAAGTAAAAAGGGTACTTTTCAAATGCTTAAAATTCATACAAAAAAATCTAACCTAATTCTTTTTGGTATTTGAAAAAAATATTTGCATAGTGTGGACCTATTCTTAAGTGTCTGTGTGTATGTGTGTGTGTGTGTGTGTGTGTGTGTGTGTGTATACACACACAATATTGTTCTTGTGCAGACTGTCCCGCATTTTAATAGTGCGGACCAAACATGTGTCACCTGGCGGTGCCCAGAAAAGGGCGAGAACACCTAGAAAATTTAACGGATAATTTCTGGGGCCTACCCTGCATTATTTATTTTGTGGACTGAACATGTGTCTTCGTTAGCGATAAAAATGGTTCACATAAATAGTTTTTCTCTCTCCATATATTATCTCCGCCATCTCTTGCATTATCTCTTCTCTCCAACCCTATTGTAACACCCCATATTTTGTTTTATGATTTTTAAATGTGGGATTAATTGATTTAAATATGGAAAATTAAATGATAATTAATTCGGTTTAAAATAAATATTAACTGGTGAGATAAGGGTTAGTATTTATTGATGAGAATTATATTGAATATTACTGAGCGAATAAAGTAATATGTGATTGTGAATTTATGAAAATTGTCGCGAGTGAGAAATACGACAGTTACGGTAATTAAGTCGAGACACGCGTGTCAGTCGCGTCGGGACTAATTTAATGGAATAAAAAGTAAATATATTTTTAGTCACCCATATTATCATTTTGAGTGCTCCAATGTGTCCTAAGGGCCGAGATAGTCAGAAAAGATTACCTAGGGGTTTAGTTTGGGTCCCGGGACAGTTTTAAGCCAAACCGGCATCCCGGGAGGGCATTTTGGTAATTTATATTTTTGGAGAATTATTAACTAAGAAATATAGGGGGATAAAATAGCTTGTACGTGGGAGGAGTTAGGGGTATCAGTTGTTACACATAGAGAGGCCAAAGGAGGAAGGAGGAGGAGAGGTTTCAAGGGCTAGAACCTCCCTTGCTACATCTTTTACAACACAAACAGAACCACTGCATAAATCGGAGAGAGGGGATCACATCTATACAATATTATTCAACGGATCATACTTTCATTCTGGAGGCAAGTGTTTAAATTTGCGCACTTTTAGCAATAATTATGTCCATCTTAGTATAGGTGAAAAACACACATGATTTGCATATGAATTAGGTGAAATTGGATGATTTAATTCATAACTTAGGACTAAATTTATATGAGTTTAATTCTTTCATCTATGTAAAATAGAACCCCATGAAATTTTGCCTAATCTTGATGAATGAATCTGGGTTAATTATGTTCTTGAATTGAAAATCGATGAACTAGGGTTTATTATGATTAAATTTGGGGATCTCGAACTTAATTAATGATTCTTGATGATTTAATGATTCCGAAGTATTAGAAATCATCCTTACAAGTTAGAATAGTGATTGGATTTTTTTTTGGGGGGGAGTTTGGGAATAATCTATCAAGGTTTTGGTGAGGGAAAATGATGGAAAACTCAGATTTTATAGGTAAGAGACGAATGGGGAAAATATCTTTCAATGACATAGATATTCGCTCGAGCGAAATAGGATTTTGCGTAATATTTGGTTCGAACGAGATGGGATGTCGCTCGAATTTTGGTTCGAGTGACCCAACTTTCTTGTTCAAACTAGATGCAGGCTTCAGTCGAGCGACGTGTCAGAATTTAGGGAATTTTCTGATTTTGTCCCAATTTATCTATGATAATGATAGTGATGATGGTCATATGGGTACGTAAGTATGTGTGTAGGCCATAGGCTTGGAACTATATTCACCTACAATATTATGATTTTTATTTATATGGTTCGAGAGTGATTTCGAACCAATTGTCCTTATTCAAAACGAGATGTACTAGGACTTGATAGCAGAGTATGCATGCACCTCATCTGACTCTAGTGGTGCCGTATTAGTATATATATAATATAGTGATGAATATGTATATATACTTCTGATATCATCTACTGCATGAAATTTGTAGATAAGGAAGATAATGAATTCTTAAATAACTTAAGTATGTGAACACCTAACCTTATTGTGAAATCTCTTACTCGGGATAGTAAATGCTAGAATACTAAATAACATATATATTATATGGAAAATACGGGATATTACTACTGGTGATGGTTTAGAAGGTCGATGACTACGATCTAGTTAGGTGTGCTTACGATAATTAGAAGGGTTTAGAGGTACGTTAGGCGTGCACAATAGTTGAGAGGTGAGAATATCAGGTGTGTGCTCGAAAAGCTAAAATGTATATAGTATTTTCTTTACCACATTTTAAATACTTCCTAAACTATTTTTAAACTATTTTACACTCGGTCTCTGAGCCATCTTTTGCAATTCTATTTTCTCTTGTACAACTATTTTAGGTGTCCATCCACAGGGATGTCAGGCATATATTTTCAGATGATTTGACATGCTGCAGCTATTTTAGGAGTTGCAGGTCCTCATGATTAGGCGCCTCCACTCTTTTTCACTCAGTTCCTATTTTAGCTATTTCAGTTAGGGCATGTTTCCCCTTTCCAGTTATCATTTATTTAAGAGAGATGTTGTACTCTTTCATTTCAGTTTTAGGATTTAGTAGTATTATGGTTTGTTGGATTTGAGATATTAAACTGGGATGTTGGTTCCAGTTTCTTTTAATTCAGTTAGATTGTTTATTATTCCTTATTATTTATTCATGAAAATGGTGAATGTTTTATCGGTTTATATTTTCGGATATTAATTAATGGATTAAATGTTTTTAACACTAGCTTAATTAATTATTAGGTGATTAATAAAGTAAATGTTTTTCGACAGTGAAGCTAAGAATGAACCAACCAGATATTCTGTTTTAAATTTTATAAAGGACTAATAACCTAGTATTTAATTAGGCGGGGTGACACATGTGGTATTAGAGTATCAGGTTCTTGAGTCTTTTAGTATGTGTGCGGCTTATTATTCTTTTATCTTAGCGTTCTTTGATATAGAGCCCTATTATTAGGATTGTTGCACTCATGATTATCTATTTACGTCTTCAGCTATTTTGAGATTTATTGAATTGAATATTTATGAACATTCTTTCTCGTTTCACATCCATCCTAGGGTGCACCACGGTCCTCCAAGAATGCCCAGCCCGAGCCTCAACCAACTCCAGCCCAGGGTACTATGAATGCCATAAAAGTTGTCTTTATCGCTGCACAGGCTTTTAATGAATCATTAGCGGTGGGATAGTAGGCCCCACCCCAGGCGTAGGCAGTGGCACTTGACCAGGCACATATGTTCCCTTCTACTTGGGAGCGAGTCAGGAATGTCTTACATAAGGAACATCCTCCGAAGTTCTAGGGGAGTTCGGATGTGGCAGCTGCGAGCTAATGAAAAAAGGATATCTAGAGGCACCTGAGGATGCATGAGTGAATGGAGGTACAGAGACATATACTAGCTACATTTAGGCTAGTAGGGACGACATTATAGTGGTGGGAGTCCACTACCACAGTTGATGAGAGAGACAATATGATGATTCAAGATTTCTGGGTGCGATTTGATCGCAAATATTTCGCTTTCGCTGTTCAGACTGAAATAAAGCATAAATTACTGGAACCCACGTAGGAGGGGAAAACCGTTGTTGAATATAAGGAGGATTTTACCAGACTGATGAACCTCGTACCAACAGAGGTACCTACTGAAGAAAAGAGAAACGAGTTGTTTATGGATGGCCCGACCTGAAAGATTCGACACATCTTTTGGGTAATCTTTCCTTGCAGTCCAATACAGATCTACTCAATGCTACTTTACTACACTATCAGGACCACCACTTCTATTATGGGGAGCAAGTGAGTTAGAGAGTCCAGCCAGTAGGGCAAGACCGGGGGAGGTAGTGCCAGCGGAGCAACAGTAGCTCAGAGTCAGAAGAGACAGGGAGCGCAGGGTTCCAGTAGGGCAATGCTACTAAGAGATTGATATCAGGGATTTTTTATCATGGACAGGGAGGTTTCAGGCATGGCCACCAGGGTCAGCATGGCCATTAGGGCCTGCAAAGCCACCAGGGCTAGCAGAAGTTCCAGCAGGGCCATCAAGGCCTAGGAAGAGGTGGTAATGACCAGTAGGGACTAGGACAACATGGTTAGAGGGGAGGAAACTTTATGGGTAGGTGTTTTGTTCGCAACAATACTTATCACAAATGTCAAGACTGCCCGTAGAAGGATAGGGCCCCGCAATAGCAATATGGCGCTCTTCAGGAGCCCCACCGATCGTTGTTTCCCGCCGCCCTCCCAGCACCATCACTAGTCCCAACTTTTCCTTCCATTTTAGTAGCCCCGATTCAGTAAGGAAGTTACAGTATGGGCGTGTTTACAACGTCCACCAGGCAGAGGTCCTTCAGGCACCGCCCACAGTTGAGGGTATATTTTCTATCCATTGGTCTATGGAACATAATTTATTTGACAGGGGTCCTCACACTTTTTCATGGCCACTAGGTTTGCACGGGCCGCAGGGTTGTTAGACACGACCAACAGTACAGTGACTTATGTAGACTCGTCGTTAGGTAATGGGGCGTTAATTTTATTTATATGATGAGGTGTGAGTATAGATATTAGGAGTGTTATTTTACCTTCCGATATGCTTGTGTTAGACATGTCAGAGTACGACGCCATTATAGGAATGGGTTGTCTAGTCGCGTATAGGTCCATGATTGACTGCTTCAGTAGGAGTGTTATTTTTGCCATTCCTGGTCAGGAGATGTTCGTAGTGGCGATGCCTCACCCCGAGGGATGATCGTCCACCCATTTATATAGTATAGAGGAGGAGACCTCTACGGAAGTGGTGATTTCCCTTGATTCGATTACGATAGTATGTGAGTTCGCCGATGTGTTCCAGGAGATATCCGAAATACCGTCGAGTAAGGAGATAGAGTTTATGATTGATTTAGTGCCGAGCACTCGTCTGATAGCTCGTGCACCTTACCTTATGGATCCTGTGGAGATGAGGGAGATGATTGAGAAGTTGTTGGGACAGGGATTCATCCGTAGGAGTACCTCACCTTGGGGTGCCCAAGTTCTATTTGTAAAGAAGAGGGATGGATCCTTACGGCTATGCGTGGATTATTGGGAGTTGAATAAAGTCACGATACAAAATAAATATCCGTTACCACGCATCGACGACTTATTCGACCAGTTGAGAGGAGCAACCTCCTTCTCAAAAATTGACGTGAGATCTGGGTACACCAGTTACGTATCAAAGAGAATGATGTGTCTAAGACTAAATGCTTGATGAGATATGGGTCCTATGAGTTTTGGGTTATACCATTTGGGCTAACCAATGCACCGTCCGTATTTTTGGACTTAATGAACAGGGTGTTCAGAGACTTCTTAGATCAATTTGTTATCGTCTTCATTGATGACATTCTGATTTATTTTAGGACTGAGGAGGAGCGTGCCGAGCATTTACATCGGGTACTATAGACATTACGTGAGCATCAGCAGTATGCAAAGTTGGAAAAGTGCGGGTTCTGGTTACGTGAGGTGTAGTTTTTAGGGCATATTATTTTTGGAAAGGGGTATATCGATGGACCCGAGTAAAGTGTCAACGGTGAGGGAGTGGGGACATCCCCTGATACCGATGGAGGTATGCAGTTTCTTGGGATTGGCAAGATATTACAAGTGGTTTATGTAAGGGTTTTTGAAGATTGCGGGTCCCTTAACTAATTGACTCACAAAGGTGTGTTATATGTTTGGGATGATGTGTGTCCGTTAGCATTTGATGTGCTGAAGGATAAGATGACTTCAACACCAGTTCTCTCTCTACCCAGGCTAGGAGTGGAGTAACTGGTTTATAATGATGCATCCCTACAGGGACTTAGGGAGTACTTCAGCAGGAGGATCAGGCTATAGCTTTTGCCTCCCGTAAGCTTAAGCCTCATGAGAGGAATTAACCCACCCATGACTTGGTTCTAGCATCAGTCGTGTTTGCCCTTCGGATTTGGGGAAATTACTTATTTGCGGAGAAATTTTACCTATTCATAGATCACAAGTCACTACAGTATTTATTCACTCAGAGGGAGTTGAATATGCGTTAGTGTAAGTGGCTTGAATTTGTGAAAGACTATCAGTTTGAGATCCAGTATCACCCGGGGAAGGATAACATGGTAGATGATGCGTTGAGCCATAGGCCAATGGGTGAGGTGGCCGAGGTGTGGAAAGAAAAATGGAAGGATCTATGATATCAGTATGCAGATGCCCGGTCATTTATGTCAGTTATGACCATTACACCCTAGATTGTGATGAGGGTGGTACAGGCTTAGGCAGTGGACCCGTTCTGTCATGATTGGATTAGACAACTTTTACCCAACGGAGAAAAGTCCTATTCAGTGAGTTCTAAGGGAGGCTTGCGCTTTGACGGTAGACTTATTGTTCCCAAGGGGGAGGATTTGCGACATGAAGTGATGACAGAGTCGCATGGGTCTCGATTTTTGGTACATCTCGATGGGGATAAGATGTACCAGGATATGAGGCGATAGTATTAGTGGAGTGGTATGAAGAGGGGCATTTCTGAGTTCATATCGAAGTGTGCCACCTGTCAGCTAGTAAAGGTGGACCATCAGAAGCTAACAGGGCTTCTTCATTCACTAGAGATTCCTATGTGGAAATGGGAGAGTATTTAATTGGATTTCATCACTGGGTTACCTACTTCTCAGAGGGGTCACTATTCCATATGGGTGATAGTGGATCGATTGACTAAGGTATCCCACTTTCTTCTAGTGGGAACGGATTATTCTATGGCACAGTATGCTCAGATTTTCATTACCGAGATAGTACTACACGGGGTGCCCCTAGATATTGTGTATGACAGGGACAAAATTTTTATGTCTCATTTTCGAGAAAGCTTCCAGGAGGCCATGGGCACCGAGTTGCATTGGAGTATGGCCTATCACCCACCGACGCATGGGAAGACTGAGCGAACTAATCAGATACTGGAGGATATATTGCGTATGTGTGTTCTTAATTTTCGGGGAGGTTGGGACCAGTATCTTCCACTGGTGGAGTTCACTTACAATAAATCCTATCAGTTCACTATCGGCATGGATCCATTTGAGGCATTGTATGGTAGACCTTGTCGTTCTCATGCTTATTGGCTAGATGTGGGGGATAATAAGCTACTTGGACCGGAGGTATTTCAGGATATGTCGGCCAGGATTGAGATGATTCGGAGTCACATACGGATAGCCCAGGACAGACAGAAAAGCTACGCCGATGCTAAGAGGTTCTTCTGGGAGTTTAGTGTGGGGGACTAGGTGTTACAACGAGTATCTCCCATGAAAGGGATTATGAGATTCGAGAAGGAAGGGAAATTGGCACCAAGAGACATGGGGCCATTTTCTATCATTGAGAGGATTGCATCAATAGCGTATATAATGGGGTTACTAGAGAACTTGCACCGTATTCATGATGTGTTCCACATTTATTCACTGATACGATATTTTTGACACTACACCAAAATGCTAATTTTGTGACTTTTTTGTGACTGTTAATGGGGGTGACAAACTTATCACTCCCGGGAGCAGTTACAAAATTATTTGTAACTCCCATTAGGGGTGATAAAATCAATGGGTAATAAAAAATTTGAGTCAATTAGTTTGTCACCGCTAATGAGAGTCACAAATGTTATCATATAATTAATTTGTGACTCTTATAAGCAGTCATGAATTTATAACTGTCACAAGTCATCATAAATTTATGAGTAGGCATAAGTTATGACTCTTATGAGCAGTCACAAAATTATAACTGCTATGAGGGGTCCCAAATTTTATACTAATACTATATTTGTGTCTGCCATCGATAGTCATAAATTTGTAACTGCTTGTTGTAGTCATAAATTTTTACCCAAGACTTAATTTGTAACTACTACTGACGGTTATAAATTTATAACTGCTCCGAGCAATCACAAATTTTGGCCTAAGACTTGATTTGTGATCGCTATTAGGGGTCACAAAATTTTTGCCCTACTTTAATTTCCCTCTTTTCTTTCATATCTCTCTTCTCACTACTCCCACCCATCTCTCTTTCTTTATGATGATGTGAAGAACTGAATAACTCCCTCCCCTTACTCTTTCATTTTGCTGTTGTGAGTTTTCATTTATGTTTATGTAAATGCCATTTTCGATTTCGTTTATGTTTATGTAAATTTTTTTATTTCATTTTCGATTTCGTTTATGTTTATGTGACTTTTACGCTGCTGTGAGTTTTATGTAAATGTCGTTTTGGTCTATGTAAATGCTGAACATTTCATTTAAGATGTTGTGAGTTATAACAATATTTATGCGAAGAGCTATTTTGAAATATCTTTATGTATATGTCGTTTTTATTTATGTAAATGTTGAACATTTTATTTTCAATTTTGATTTAGGTTTATAGTGATTTTGATTTCGATTTAGGTTTATAATGTTTAATTTAAATTTGTTCGATTTCTGTTTGGACCCAAAAATTTTATGACATTATTTATGTGAAGACCTGTCTTAAAATATCCTTCGTAGTCTCGGAATATCAATTGTCTCAGAATAAATTTGTTTGATTTCGCTATTTATGCTTTCATAAATGTTTAGGTTCGTTTGATTTCATTATTTCGCTGTTGTGAAGAAGTATAATTTTGTTTTTTCCTTTATTTTTCGCTGCTGTGAACATTTAGGTTTGTTTGATTTCATAAACATTTAGGTTTATTTTTCGCTGCTGTGAACAACAGTTGTCGTTATTTATTATAATAGTCTCCTTGTTTAGATATTCTGTAATTTTCATACTTTTTGGTTATGATTCTGCCGAATAGTGATCATATTGTTCTTTAGGGTTCTTGAATTTTTGTTGGCTGGTGAATTTCAACATTTAGGTGGCCATTAAGTTGGTTGGCCCTAGTCATTTGTAGCATTTAGGGTTTTTCTGGGTTTATTTACCCAATTGCTTCAATTCCATAAAAAAGTATCTTGTATTTCCTTTAATTGATTCATTCGTAAATGCTACTGATTGAATGTTCTAGTGTTTTCTTTATTTGGGTATGGATTCATGTTTTACAATTTAATGACCCAATTTTATGATTAGTAATTATTAGCGTTTGAATATGAATTCATTTTATTTGATTTGGTATGAATTTGATTATTTGTATTTTGATAACTGATTATCATATTAGTAAGTGGGTTGGATATGAATTATAATAATTCAATCTTATACCATAACTCCAACCCCGTCCACACAATTTTACATGTTTAAAGTAGTGATTATATACGGATTAGTAAGTGGGTTGGATATGAAAATTATTTTATGCTCTTCTTCTTGTGTGTGTGTGTGTTGCGTCTACTACAACATTATTTCGACTTTGTTTCTTGTTTCAAACGTAGGAGGGAAAGTAATGAAGAATACTTCATTCTAAAAATATTGTTCTTGGATGGAAAATAAGATTGCATATAATTTTTCTGTTGAATATGAAATGAAAGTAAGATGTCTTTTCTACTATATTTAATGTAGAAGATTGTTGATGTTGAATCGAAAAAAATGTGGAAGATCTCATTTGTATAAGTAACTTTAATCATCTATGAGGTGTTTTTGCCTCTTTCATTAATGTTTCATTGTTGTTTTACATTTTCATCCACCAAAGCCCAATTTTCAATATTTAACATTTGAAAATTTCAAACTTTGATCAAATTTTCAACTAATTAGTCGCATGACTACACAAGTTGTTTCCATAAGTTACTTTAGTCCCATCTGAAGTGTTTGTGCTTCTTTTCGGATCGTTTTGTTCTTATCTTAAGTTTTCACGATCAAACCCCCAATTCTAAAGATTTATAAATATAAGTTTGAAATTTTGAACGATGTATGAATCCATAAGTCCCATAGCTACCCGACTTGTTTGTATAACTTACTTTGATCGTGTATGACATGTTTGCTCCTCTTTTCGGTATGTTTATTTGTTGTTTTATGTTTTTGTCCACCAATGCCCAATTTTCAAATGCGTGTATGTTCGACTTAATCAAATTAGAACACTTATTAATTTCAGATAATTTTGACAGAGTTTGCTTTGTTTATCTGTGAAATCCAACCTGTTTTAAAATTAAAATAAAATCAACAACAACAAAATATCCCTTCCACGAATTTAACATATATAGGCTAAAAAATAAGTCCATCAACATAGCGGTTTGTTTGATTTTTAGTCTCACATGGCGTATCAATATTCTTACTTTAGTCCCATGTGAGGTGTATCCTTCATTTCGGGCCGTTATGTTCTTATCTCACATTTTCACGGTCCATTCCCCCATTTTGAAGTTTTATACTTAGAAATTTGAAATTCAGAACAACATTTGAAACCATGAGTCTCATGACTACATGAGTCATTTTTATAAGTTACTTTGATCATCTATAAGGTGTTTTTGCCTCTTTCCGTAATGTTTCATTGTTGTTTTATGTTTTCATCCACCAAAGCCCAATTTTCAAGCTTTATCACTTGAAATTTCCAAGTTTTGATCAATGGTTCAACCAGTGAGTCGCATGACTGCACGGGTTGTTTACACAAATTACTTTGATTGTGTATGAGGTGTTTATGCCTCGTTTCGATACGCTTATTAGTTGTTTTATATTTTCATCCACCGGTACGCTAATGTTTATGTCCTGGTGACATGTTGAACAGTGGAAATTTTAGTTCACTAGCTAAAAGATCTCGAAGAAGAGGTTTGAAGTTGGCCTGTATACATATAAACATGGAATGCATAAAGAAATTTAGAGTGAAGCCACCGGCAGAAAACGAACACAAAGAAGTAAATGAGATTACAAATAAGATCATTGGAAAACATACCTAAGTAAGTTATTTGCGGTCTGATTTCTTAAGAATTTTAAATATTTGTGTGGTAATATCCACAATCAAAATGTTGCTATCGACCCAATATTTGATAAATGTGTCCCTAAAAATACAAGGAAACTCAACACAAACCTTCAACAGTACATTTCTAGGATTCCGTAACATAGACTATTATGTCCTCTAAATGATCAACTAAAATACCTGCCTCCTCGACAAAATTCAAATAACGTAATTATGGAATGGACAGTATATTTCTTAAGCATCGATTTTGTACACGTGTTTATCACATAGAGAGAGAGAACTAAATTCACATTTTCTAAAGTCATATAAGTTTTACACAAAAGAATTTAACATTTCAATTATCAATTGACCACTCAGAAGTTAATTGTAAGTTAAAGAAAAGTAAACTCTGAATATATGTGGTGTGAAGGTACTTATGGGTCCATATTTACTAAGGATCTGCGCGTGACAATGTAAGGATGATATTGTTTTCAAATTTCTTAGGATGTTATTAGAGAGATATCAAATGATCTCTGTTATTTAGAATTATCTTATTAGTTGCCCCTTATATTTTTTCCCCTAGTGTATTTTTTTTATTCCAGTGTGTCTATACCACAAAGAGGTTTCACAACGTGTTCTCTCTTCGTGAGTTCTATGTCAACTCTAGGTCCAGTGAGCATTTCGATTTCATGTGTATATTCCTGATTATATAAATGAGGAGTCATAGGGCTAGAAGGTTGAGGAGGAGTTTGACCTCTGGATGAATGGACATTTTTTTTTATAAAGAAACACTTCAGGTATAAATATAATGGATTTCTCTCTCGTTATGAAGATTATCTACAACGGTTAATCAAGTGTAATAAGGAGATCAATAACTCGAGAATGATATACCAATAACTATTGGAAGTGATTCACAATTGTTGGAGTTAGGGTCCTAATAGGCATAATAAAGGACTATTTTCCCCTTAGAGATAAGGGCGAGAGACAACTAGTGCCATTTTTTTAAGGCTGGATGTCCTACATATATCGACGACTACTTTTTAATGATAAAAGAAGAGTCGATTATGTCCCAAGTGGTGAACAACTTAGATATGAATTCATTGAGAAGTAGGGGTTCTACCTCTTGTTAGCATTACAAGGAACTATAAAGGTCTGACTATTTAGAAATAAAGTATTCAAGGCACAAATTTCTCAGTTGGGAGGGGAATGATGTTGACGAGAGTGTATATTGTTTTAATATGATTTTTATTAGGGTATTATTATATACATGCTTCCCTAAGCAAATAAAAGGATCCTTGACTTTTTTTCTTAATTTGGATTACTTTTGAGACTGGAGAGATAATTAAACTCTAGTTCTTATTGATTTGTCTTTTACAGCAAAATTGATACCAGATGATCCATGCATTTGCAAACACCATTTCTTGGCTTGTGCAGATTAAATATTGTGAGTATATCACTATTACCATTTGGAATCCTATCTTAACAGTGTGTTTATATGACTTTGGGTATAGAATGGTACAAAAAATATAGTGTTTAAGTGCCTCACAATCTTCTGATGTTGCCATGTTGTTTTTTTAGCACAATCAGTTGCATGCCTCCCTTTTTCTAGCTCACTATACCACAACATTGAAAACCTCATTTTAAATAATATCCCAATACAGATGATAGAAAATCCCCCCAAACCATCTATGCATGGATTATCCATAGCAATCAGTTGTGTGCCTCCTCATTTTCAGTTATATCTCAACACTTATGATAGAAAATCCCCCCCAAAACCATCTGAACATGGAGTAGCTATAGCAATCAATAATATCCCAATACTTATGATACATCATTGTTACCATTTAGCAGTGTACATGGTCTATATACACCACTGCTTGTCTTGTGATTATGTAACCTAGATCATATTGATACTACTGGTTATTCTCATTGTGTAACCTGCATCACATTTGGAGCTCAACTGGTGGTCGGTGATTTTTGAGGCCGTACGCAATTTCTTTTGACATCTAGCTAGTTCATGTATTCAAAATAATGTTTGTATCAGCATGAATTGAATTCTTGATTTGGAAAATCATGAATTGAATTGTATGATCATGAATTGAATTCCACGTGCTATCCACATCAATAATGAATTTTGAGTATCATCATGTTTGTTATCCATGAATTGAATTATATCAGCTAGAATGTTGAACTGTATCAACATGAATTTTGAATTGTATTAGCACAATTGAAAAGTTCACATATCATTACAAAATAAAATGAATTTTCCATCCATATTTCAAAAATTGTGCACTGATCAATATTTCAAATGCAGTTTAGTTCAATTTTTTGTATATGAGTATATGTGTATATGCTATGTGTATATTTAGTTCAATTTTTAACAGTTCTACATTGAGTGGCATTTGATTTGGCTCTTAATAATGACCGTAGTCTATGGATGTCTGTAGGATGAGTATATTTCTGCCTATATTTCCTCACATGTGACAGTCATAAAATTTACATTGACCGTCACATGTGATTTTACTTGAAAACACCTAACACAGTGTAGTAATTAGGCAATTATTTGTAGTTAATAATCACAGTTGTAGTTACGGCTCCAAAATAGTAGCTTGTAACTTAATGTTGCGTTTTTTTTAGTGACTATTAATAAAAGTTTTGAGGGTTTTATTGAAAGAATCAAAGTTTTAGTTACTACTTGTAAGGACATTATTCGTCACAATTAATTTTGTCTTATACCGATACAAGTCGTCGAAGAATTGAGGAAGCTAACATCTACAAAAGACGATCCAAATTTTAAGAAGACTTCAAGATTCATTCCCAACAAGATAAATTTTGGTAAAATTATGTTTAAGTTCCATTTAGATTTCATATTAAAAGTGTTGGGATATTTTTTATGAAAGTTAAAATATTTTTCTAATTATGAAAAATGGCTTTTGAAATTTTTATAAATGGTTTTTAAAGCTAGTATTTTCAAAAACATTTTCTCATAAAAGTTTCTAGATAAAACATTTTCTGATCGTGTATCTAGTTTTAATTTTTGAGGTTTCCAACTTTTTTAAAAGTCTGAAGTTTTTTTAGGATCTGTGCCACTGTCGTTCAAACGACGACGCATCTCATTCGAATGAGATGCTATCTCGCTCAAACGACATCGTATGTCATTCGAACGACAGGAGTTTTAGGGTGACTCGTCACCGCCTCAATTTTGTAATATATTGGGTGTCAAACTACTTGTTTTTGGCATGGAGAAATACTGTTTTTAAGAGAATAAATTTTTGAGTGTTTGTTTTCTTCTCTAATAATTTAAAGGGTTCAAAGCTTTTTTTTTACAATTCACAAATCCCAATCACTTCGTGTGAGTTGTTTTGTGAAACCCAAGACATATTTTGCCGAGAGTTTATGCTGCTACACTAGGTGCCTTGGAAGTTACTGGGCTGGCAATATGTACCACTTGTGGGAGGTACTGGGCTGATCGACTGCGTGTCATAGGGAGTATTGCGGTGTTCCTGGGCCGACGATGATAAACCAACACCTGCGAGTATTTCGTATGCCAATTGTATTTTCATTATAATCCGTGTAAACTGAATTTTACAAATTATAGTGGAAATAATTTTTTTTTTTACCCGAAAGGTTTTTTTTCCTGAAATTTGTATTTGCCATCTTAATCATCTCTTGGTTTAATTTATTGATTTTATTTGACACGTAGATTCATGTTTTGGGGCTGAATAAAATTGTTGTTTGGTTTGAGCATTTAGACATCCAATTAAATAAGTTTGATCTGGAAATTTGCGAATCCATTTGAATCAGTGTCGCACACGACATTTGACACGACTCTATAACAATAACATGTAATTTACTTTTTCGTGCTTGCTCCTTAAAACCTCTCAGTAAGACATTGTGTGCGTCAACAAACTATAGACATAACCATGGTGAATAATTGTGCGTGTGTACTTGCTACTTAAATCTTATTTTAATTGTATTTAATTTTTATATGATTTATTTGTTTTAATCCTTTTGATATTAATACACATCGCACACATATTGGGTGTGAACTAATAGATATTGCATACATGTATCCGTAGATAATGCAAGTTTCTTGTTTTATTAAATTAGTTTCCCTTCGTGCACGCTCCCTATGATCTTTTAAGTGGAAAGGATTCACGAGGTAATAATTAATGCAATTAAATTATGACATACTCAAATAATCTAAAATTTACTGAATTAATTAATTAATAAATGCCACCCCAAAAAATGAGGTGTTACAGAATCTTCATACATGGATTGAAACCGTGTTTATTTTGAATTACACCTTTGTCTTAAAATATGTTGATTCCTACAATTCTGAATCCAATTATATTTTATTTTTGTAGGCATACGCGTGGCATACCCAGCATACGTAGTATTCAAGGTGTTTACACTTCGTGGCAAGCGACACAAGCACAAGTTAATGGATATTGAGGCGCAATATTAAAAAAAATTGAGTCCATTGAACTTGTTCAGCAAGCGTACTCCAAGTACACGAGGGAGTATGTCACTGCATCAATACCCCCCACGGTTGATATACCTAGACTTCACGAAGCATATTTACCACGTGATCGAAGTGTTGTGTCGTTATTATTTTTAGTTTAGTTTTTATTCTATGTTCATTTTGTACTTTGCGCCCAAGAAGGGTTTGTTTGATGTTAAAATAAGTTTAAACAAGTTTTATGTGTACTGGATATTTGGAATCTCAGAATTACAACTGAAATGTTATTGACACATTTAGACTTGTTACATGTTCATGATATTTATTCTACTCTCATCATTTTATCATTTTGTGAAAATATAAAGATTTTTGTAATAGCTCTTACCACATTTAACAAATTCAACTTTTGTAACTGCTAATATCACTCACAAATATTAGATTCGTAACTGCTAATAGCAGTAATGAATATTAAACTTATCACTACTACTAGTTTTGTAATTGCTGATAGCGGTATATTCGTAACTGCTGACAACACTTACAAATTGGGGTCATCAGTCATAACCCCCATAGGGGTTATAAAAAATTGTTACTACTGTTAGGAGTGATAATTATTATTTTGTGACCCCTTAAATCGTGACCGCAAAAAGCAGTTATAAAGGTCATTTGTAACTACTATTAGCAGTTACAAATCTATTTTTTTAGTGTAGTGCAAGATGAGTAGGCTCACACTCACATTGTGTTGGAGGAGATTGACTTGCAGCCTGATAGTTCTTATGAGGAAAGACCGGTGGCTATATTATACCATAGCAAGAGGAGATTGAGGTCGAATGTAGTTCCACATGTGCGTGTTCAGTGGGAGCACCATAATGTCGGGGAATCTATTTGGGAGCGCGAGGATGAGTTGCGCGAGAAATATCTAGAGTTGTTCAGGTATACTTTTATTTTCTGAATTTTGGGATGAAATTTTGTTATTATGGGGGAAGTATGTAACACCCCATATTTTTTTTTATGATTTTTAAATGTGGGATTAATTGAATTAAATATGGAAAATTAATTGATAATTGATCCGGTTTAAAATAAATATTAACTAGCGAGATAAGGGTTAGTATTTATTGATTAGAATTATATTGAATATTACTGAGCGATTAAAGTAATATGTGATTGTGAATTTATAAAAATTGTTGCGAGTGAAAAATACGACAGTTATGGTAATTAAGTCAGGACGCGCGTGTTAGTCGTGTTGGGACTAATTTAATAGAATAAAAAGTAAATATATTTTTAGTCACCTATATGATCATTTCAAGTGCGCCAATGTGTCCCGAAGGGTCGAGATAGTTAGAAAAGACTACCCAGGGGTTTAATTTGGGTATCGAGGCAGTTTTAGACCAAACCGACATCCCAGGAGGGCATTTTGGTAATTTGTATTTTTGGAGAATTATTAACTTCGAAAATTAGAGGGATAAAATATCTTGTACGTGGGAGGAGTTAGGGTTATCAGTTGTTACACACATAGAGGCCAAAGGAGGAAGAAGGAGGAGAGGTTTCAAGTGCTAGAAGCTCCCTTGCTACACTTTTTACAACACAAGCACAAGCACAACCACCGCATAGATCGGAGAGAGGGGATCACATCTATACCGTCTTCTTCAATAGACCAGACCTTCATTCTAGAGGCAAGTGTTTAAACTTTCTCACTTTTAGCAATAATTATGTCCATGTTAGTGTAGGTGAAAAACACACATGATTTGCATATGAATTGGGTGAAATTGGAAGATTTAACTCATAGCTTAGGAATGAATTTATATGAGTTTAATTCCTTCATGTATGTAGACTATAACCCATGAAATTTTGCCTAATCTTGATGAACGAATATGGGTTAATTATGTTCTTGAATTGAAAAATGATGAACTAGGGTTTATATGATCAAATTTGGGGATCTCGGACTTAATTAATGATTCTTGATGATTTAATGATTCCGGAGTATTAGAAATCATCCTTACATGTTAGAATAATGATTGGAATTATTTTTTGGGAGTTTTGGAATAATCTATGAAGGTTTTGGTGAGTAAAAATGGTGGAAAACGCAAATTTTAGAGGTAGGAGACCAACTGGGAAAATATCGTTCAAAAGACATGGGGTCTCGCTCGAGCAAAATAGGATGTCACGAGAAGTTTCGTTCGAATGAGATAGGATGTCACGCGAAGTTTGGTTTGAGAAACCTGACTTTCTCGTTCAAACGAGATGAAGGCTTCGTTCGAGCGACGTGTCCGAATTTGGGGAATTTTCTGATTTTGTCCCAATTTATGTGACGTAGTTAATTCGAGAGAAATATAATAACCTACGATGAATTTGGTATAATACAATGGAATTGGGAATAAATGGGTGTAATACTTTAAAGGATTTTCGAGCGGGGAATTATCTTTAAAAATTACGAGAGACAGAATATTCGTAATTTACTAAATATATCGTAAGTAGTAACGAGAATAATACTATGTATGAGTTATAATATTTCGGTTGTGTGTGTACCAAATGATCTTGATAGGTTAGGTGAATACGTATTGTTGTATTTATTATGTTTATAACATATCTACGCTGCTTGCTATCACGGGGGGTCTTTTTTTAAAGGGGACAGTCTTATCTAGATGATTCCATTACGGGGATTTTAGATTTGGTACCAGAGAACATGGAACCTAGGTAAGCGCTATCGGTGATAATGATAGTGATAACGGTTATATGGGTGGGTAGGTATGCGCATAGCCCATACGCTTGGAACTATGTTCGCCCACAATATTGTGATTTGAATTTATATGGTTTGAGAGTGATTCCGAATCAATTGTCCTTATTCAGTACGAGATGTACCAGGACTTGATAGCAGAGTATGCATGCACCACAACTGAGTCTAGGGGTGACATATTAGTATATATATATATAATATAGTGATGAATATGTATGTATACTTGTGATAGTATCTACTACGTGAAATTTATAGATAAGGAAGATAATGAATTCTTAAATAACTTAAGTATGTGAACACTTAACCTTATTGTGAAAACTCTTACTCGGGATAGTAAATGCTGAAATATTTAATAACATATATATTATGTAAAAAATACGGGATATTACTACTGGTTATGGTTTAGAAGGTTTAGGACTACGATCTGGTTAGGCGTGTTAACGATAATTAGAACGGTTTAGACGTACGTTAGGCATGCGCACAATAGTTGAGGGGTGAGAATCTCAAGTGAGTGCTCGAAAAGCTAGTATGTATATAGTATTTGCTTTACCATAGTTTAAATACTTGCTAAACTGTTTTTAAACTATTTTACACCCGAGCTCTGACCCGTCTCTTGCAAATCTATTTTCTCTTGTACAACTATTTTAGGTGTTCAGCCACAGGACGCCAAGCGTAGATTTTCAGAAGATTTGACGTGCTGCATCTATTGTGGGAGTTGCACGTCCTCATGATTAGGCACCTCCACTCTTTTTCACTCAGTTCCTGCTTTAGCTATTTCGGTTAGGGCATGTTACTCCTTTCCAGTTATCATTTATTTCAGAGAGATGTTGTACTCTTTCATTTCAGTTTTGGGATTTAGTAGTATTATGGTTTGTTGGTTTTGAGATATTTAACTGGGATGTTTATTCCAGTTTCTTTTAATTTAGTTAGTTGGTTTATTATTCCTTATTATTTATTCATGAAAATGGTGAATGTTTTATCGGTTTATATTGTTGAATATTAATTAATGGATTAAATGTTTTTGACACTAGCTTAATTAATTATTAGGTGATTAATAAAGTAAATGTGTTTCAACAATGATGCTACCAGATATTTTGTTTTAAATTTTATAAAGGAATTATCACCAGGTATTTAATTGGGTTGGGTGTTATGGGTGGTATCAGAGCATCAGGTTCTAGAGTCTTTTAGGATCTCTGCGGCTTATTATGCTTTCGGCATAGAATTCTTTGATATAGAGCCCTATTATTAGGATTGTTGCACTCATGATTATGTGTTTACGTCTTCAGTTATTTTTCGATTTATTGAATTGAAGAATTATGAAAATTCTTTCTTATTTTAGATGCCTCCCAGATGTACACCACGGGCTGCTGGGAATGCCCAGCCCGAACCTCAGCCAGTTCCAGCCCAGGGTAATATGAATGTAGCATAAGTTGCTGCCATCATTGCACAAATGGTTAATGCAACATTAACGGTGGTACAACATGCCCCACCCCAATCGCAGGCAGTGGAACCTTCCCAGACACATGTATTCCCTTCTGCTTGAGAGCGAGTCAGGGATGACTTTCAGAAGGCACATCCTTCGGAGTTTCAGGGGATTTCGGATGTGTTAGCTGCAAGCTAATGGAAGAAGGATATCCAGAGGCACATGAGGATGTATGAGTGCACGGAGGTACAGAGAGAAATACTAGATACATTTAAGCTAGTAGGGGAGGCAATACAGTGGTGGGAGTCCATAACCACAGCTGATGAGAGAGACAACATGACAATTCAAAATTTTTGGGTACGGTTTGACAAAAAATATTTCCCTTTTTCCGTTCAGACTAAGATGAGGAAAAAATTAATGGACCTCACCTAGGAGGGGAAGTCCGTAGCTTAATATGAGGAGGAGTTTACCATACTGACGAACCTAGTACCAACAGAGGTACTTACTAAAGAAAAGAGAATCCAGTTGTTTGTGGATGGCCTGACCTAGAGGATTCGACAACATATTCTGGGTAACCTTTCCTTACAGTCCTATACAGATGTACTCAATGCATCTTTACTACACTATTAGGATCATATCTTCCATGTTAGGGGGAACAAGCGAGTTGGAGAGTCTAGCCAACAGCGCAGGATCGGGGGAGATAGTTGCAGCGGGGCTCCAATAGTTTAGTATTAACAGAGACAGGGAGAGAAGGGTTCCCAGCAGGGGGATGCTGCTAAGAGATTCAGATCAGGGAGTTTTCATCACGGATCGTGTGGTTTTAGGCATGGCCACCAGGGTCAGTATGTCCAGCAGGGACAACAGAGCCACCAGGGCCAGCAACAGTTCTAATAGGGCCATCAGGGCCAAGGGAGAGGTGGTAACGGCCAACAGGCCGTGGTTAGCAAGGTCAGAGGGGAGGAAACTTTACTGGTAGGTTTTTTATTTGAGACAATAATAGTCACAAATGTTAGGACTACCTGCAGAAGGATAGGGCCGCGCAATAATAGCAGGGCGCTCATCAGGAGCCCTAGAGACCGATGTTTCCCGCGACCCTCCCAGCACCAACACCAGTCCTAGCTTATCCTGCCATTCTAGCATCCCAATTCAGCAGGGGAAGTTACAGTGTTGGTGTGTTTCAATGTCCACCAGGTAGCAGTCCCTCAGGCACTGCTCGCAGTTGAGGGTATGTATTCTATCCATGGGTCTATGGGACGTATTGTTTTTACATGAGGGCCTCAAACTCTTTCATAGCCACTAGATTTTCACAGGCCGTAGGGTTGTTAGACACGACCGATAGTATAGTGACTTGTGTAGACTCGCCGTTAGGTAATGGGACATTAATTTTCTTTATATGTCGGGGTGTGAGTATAGAGATTGGGAGTGTTATTTTACTTACTGATATGCTTGTGTTAGACATGTCACCATTATAGACATGGATTGGCAAGTCGCGTATAGGGCCATGATTGACTGCTTTAGTAGGAGTATTATTTTTTCCATTCCTGGTAGGGAGATGTTCGTAGTGGCGATGCCTCACCCCGAGGGAGGATCATCCACCCATTTATACAGTATAGAGGAGGAGACCTCTACGGAAGTGGTGATTTCCCTTGATTCCATTTCGATAGTATGTGAGTTCGCCGATGTGTTCAGGGAGATACCGGGACTACCGTCAAGTAGGGAGATAGAGTTTGTGATTGATTTAGCATCGGGTACTCGTCCGATAGGTCGTGCACCTTACTATATAGCTCATTTGAAAATGAGGGAGATGAGGGATCAGATTGAGTAGCTATTAGGACATGGTTTCATCCGTAAGAGTACCTCACCTTGGGGTGCCCCAACTCTATTTGTGAATAAGATGGATGGATAGTTACGGCTGTGCGTGGATTATTGGGAGTTGAATATAGTCACGATATGGAATAAATATCCGTTACCTCGCATCAACGACTTATTCGACCAGTTGAGAGGATCAAACTACTTCTCGAAGATAAACTTGAGA
Source organism: Sambucus nigra (assembly GCA_949130495.1). Taxonomy (NCBI): domain Eukaryota; kingdom Viridiplantae; phylum Streptophyta; class Magnoliopsida; order Dipsacales; family Adoxaceae; genus Sambucus; species Sambucus nigra. Next base: position 314,720,884 of record OX422213.1, read on the forward strand.
TTTGGGTATCACCAGTTACGTATCAGGGAGAAAGATGTGTCTAAGACTACGTTCTTGACGAGATATGGGCCCTACGAGTTCAGGGTTATGCCATTTGGGCTAACCAATGCACCGATCGTATTTATGGACTTGACGAACAGGGTGTTTAGAGAGTCCTTAGATTAGTTTGTTGTCATCTTCCTTGATGACATTCTAATTTATTCTAGGACTGAGGAGGAGCATGCCGAGCATTTACATTGGGTACTATAGACATTATGTGAGCATCAGCTGTATGCGAAGTTGGAAAAGTGTGGGTTCTGGTTATGTGAGGTGCAGTTTTTGGGGCATTATTTTTCGGAGAGGGGTATATCGGTGGACCCGAGTAAAGTACCAGCGGTGAGGGAGTGGGGACGGCCCATGACATCGACGGAGGTACGCATTTTCTTGGGATCGGTAGGATATTATATGCGATTTATCCCAGGGTTTTTGAAGATTGCTGGTCCCTTAACTAATTTGACTCGCAAAGTTGTGCCGTATGTTTGGGATGATGCGTTTTAGTTGGCATTTGATGAGCTAAAAGATAACCTGGATTCAGCAGGAGGATCAGGTTATTGGTTTTTGTAAGGACACAAATTTCCAATTGAGTCCATATATAGTTTTGGCTCAATTCCAGACAAAAACATTTATACATAGGATTTTATTTAATTGTAATATTCTCAAGCCTATGAAAAGTTTGTTTGAAGACGTAGCGGCAAAGAGTATAAAGCTTCATAATAATGCCGGTTTCATGCCTCGTTTATACGTCATCAACCATAGTTCCATGCTCCCAAGGTATGAATGCAATCATATATATATATATAGGAGCTTGGAGCTTGTTTATTGGGTGTTAGGTTTAATTAAAACTGTGTTTTATTTTCAAAAAGAATTAATTAAAACTTTAAAATAAGTTTATAAATTTTTCTGGGCTAAAATCGAATTTTCCAAACTTTCTGGAAGTTCATTCGATATGTCATTCGAACGAGATTGTCGTTCGAACCAAATGTCGTTCGAACGACATTGCCAACGACTTCCCATTAAGGCATACTGGAACTACGTTCGAAATGTCATTCGAACGAGATTGTCTTTCTAACGAGATTTCCAACGAGTTTCTAACGAGTTCATACTGGAACTTCATTAGAAGACTCGTTCGAACGAGAATGTCGTTCGAACGAAATGTCGTTCGAACGAGATGCCAGGCGGGAACAGTTTGTGACAATTTTAAGCAGTTTTTCTCCCACTTCCCCACTTGTTTCTTAACTATCTTTTCACAGCATAACTATGTGCGGGAATCACTTTTGATAATGAATCTTTTTCATATATTACTAATTCCTAGAGAGTGTTTTGAGAGAAAAATCAAAGAGGGAAAAATATCATGTTTTGAGTGATTTTTTATCAAAGAGAAAAATATACACCGCTCTAGTTTACACCCAAATTAGTTTCTTCCAAGTTCCCATATTCATATATCTTACTTGGAGTTTGGCACCGGGTTCCTCTCTTCCGTTCAAAGAGAAGTTTCGGGTTTTTCTTATACATCCCATAAAGAAAGAAGAAGAGTTTTTTTTCGGCATTACCCACTTGGAGAAAGGCTCCTTGCTCGGGTGACAGTGACAATATAAAGTCCGATCGATGGATTCCGAGACCGCGGTGGAGCTCCGAGGTTATCCGATAGGAAGAGGTATCTACAAGAAGAAGCGTCAGGGCTTGAGAGGGATCGAGTCGTGTGTTGTAAGCCTTTATGTGTTGTATTTTTAAATTCCGTACTTAGTGGATTTGTGGCTAGGGCCGTCCGAGGTTGTTTTTCGTTGTGGGTTTTTCCTCGTACATCTCGGCCTAGTGAGATTGATTTATTTTTATCTTGCATAATGAATTAGAACTCATGCTTAGGGTAATTCAAGATAAAAATGGTTTTAATTGTCACACTTAATTTAATTGGGTGCTAATTAAATTTGGATAATTGTTTATTTAATTCAAGTCATTTGCCAAATTAGTTTGGCCTAACTTTGGAATATTGATAATTATGACTTAGGCAAATTCTAGGACTTGAATTAATTGGTTTAAGTGAAATTTAAATATTTGCATGTTTAAGTTTAATTTAAAATTGAAATTAAAATTTTGTTTTAAACTGAACCATCACCTTTTACGCTTCCGCATCTGTTTCATAAAAAGGGAATATAACATTGAAAAGAGTTTAAAATCTGGGGATTCACAACGTTTTCACTTTTTCCTCCCGCAAGATTAAGCCTCCCGAGAGGAATTACCCCACCCATGACTTAGAGCTAGCAGCAGTCGTGTTTGCCCTTCAGATTTGGAGACATTACTGGTTGGGGGAGAAATTCTGCCTATTCACAGATCACAAGTCCCAACAGTATTTGTTCACTCAGAGGGAGCTGAATATACGTCAGCGCAGGTGGCTTGGATTTGTGAAAGACTATCAGTTTGAGATTCAGTATTACCCGGGAAAGGCTAACGTGGTAGCTGATGCATTGAGCCGTAGTCCAGTGGGGGAGGTGGCCGAGGTGTGGAAAGTAAAATGGAAGGATCTAGGACATTAGGATGCAGTTTCCTGGTCATTTATGTCAGTTATGATCGTTACACCCTAGATTGTGACTAGGGTAGTACAGGCTCAGGCAGTGGATCCGTTCTGTCAGGAGAGGATTAGACATATTTTAACCGAGGGAGCAGAGTCATATTCATTGAGTTTTGAGGGAGGATTGCATTGCGAAGGTAGATTGATTGTTCCCGAGGGGGAGGATTTGTGACACGCGATGATGACAGAGTCGCATAGGTCTCTATTTTCAGTACTTCCCGGTGGGGATAAGATGTACTAGGATATGAGGCAGCAATATTGATGGAGTGGGATGAAGAGGGACATTGCTGAGTTCGTCTCGAAGTGTGCCACCCGTCAGCTAGTAAAGGTGGACCACCAGAAGCCAACAGGGCTTCTTAAGCCACTAGAGATTCCTATGTGGAAATGGGAGAGTATTTTCATGGATTTCATCACAGGGTTACCTACTTCTCAGAGGGGTCACTATTCCATATGGGTGATAGTGGATTGGTTGACTAAGGTAGCCCACTTTCTTCCAGTCCAGACGAATTATTCTACGGCACAGTTTTCTTAGATTATTATTGCCGAGATAGTGAGACTACACAGGGCGCCCCTAGATATTGTGTCCGACAGGGACAAGATTTTTGTGTCTCATTTTTGGGAAAGCTTCCAGGAGGCCATGCGTACCGATTTGCATTTGAGTATGGCCTATCACCCACAGATGGATGGACAGACTGAGCGGACTAATCAGATGCTAGAGGATATGTTGTGTATGTGTGTTCTTGATTTTCGGGGAGGTTGGGAGTATTATTTTCCACTGGTGGAGTTCTTATTAGTTCACTATTAGCATGGCTCCATTTGAGGCGTTGTATGGTAGACCTTATCATTCTCCTGCTTGTTGGATAGAGGTTGGGGATAACAAGCTACTCGGGTTGGAGGTGATTAAGGATACGTCAGCTAGGATTAATATGATTCAGAGTCTCATACGAGTAGCCCAGGACAAACAGAAAAGTTATGCCGATGCTAAGCGATTCTTCTAGGAGTTTAGTGACCAGTTGTTATTATGAGTATCTCCCATGAAGGGAATTATGAGGTTTTGGAAGAAAGGAAAATTGGCACCAAGATACGTGGGGCATTTCCTATCATCGAGAGGATTGGATAAGTAGCATATAGACTGGAGTTGCCAGAGCACTTGCACTGTATTCATGACGTGTTCCACATGTCTTCACTGAAACGATATCTCCGAGATGAGTTGTATCACACTCACATTTCGTTGGAGGATATTGACTTGTCACCTGAGAGTTCTTATGAGGAGAGATCGATGGCTATCTTATACCATGGCGAGAGGAGATTGAGGTCGAAAGTAGTTCCACTTGTGCATGTTCAATGGCAGCACCGTAATATCTTGGAGTCTACTTGGGAGCGCGAGGATGAGATGCACAAGAAATATCTCGAGTTTTTCTTACCAGGTATACTTTTATTTTTCGAATTTCAGGACGAAATTCCGTTATTAGGGGGGAAGTATGTAACACCCCACATTTTTTAAATGATTTTTAAATGTGGGACTAATTGAATTAAATATGGAAAATTAATTGATATATAATCTGGTTTAAAATAAATATTAACTAGAGAGATAAGGGTTAGTATTTATTGATGAGAATTATATTTAATATTACTGAGGGAATATATCTGATTGTGAATTGATGAAAATTATCGCAAGTGAGAAATACAACAGTTATGGTAATTAAGTCGGGACGCGCGCGTTAGTTGTGTCCAGACTAATTTAATGGAATAAAAAGTAAATATATTTTTAGTCACCCATATGTTCATTTCGAGTGTGTCAATGTGTCCGGAAGGGTCGAGATAGTCATAAAAGCCCACCCAGGGGTTTAGTTTGGGTCCCAGGACAGTTTTAGGCCAAATCGGCATGCCAGGAGGGCGTTTTGGTAATTGGTATTTTTGGAGAATTATTAACTACGAAAATTAGAGGGATAAAATAGCATGTACATGGGAGGAGTTAGGGTTATCAGTTGTTATACACAGAGAGGCCAAAGGAGGAAGGATGAGAGGTTTCAAGGGCTAGAACCTCCCTTGCTACACCTTTTACAACATAAACACCACCACCGCATAGATCGGATATAGGGAATCACATCTATACCATATTCTTCAACGGATTAGACCTTCATTCTAGATGCAAGTGTTTAAACTTGCGCACTTTTAGCAATAATTATGTTCATGTTAGTGTAGGTGAAAAACACACATGATTTACATATGGATGGGGTGAAATTGGATGATTTAATTCATAACTTAGGATTGAATTTATATGAGTTTAATTCCTTTATGTATGTAAAATAGAACCCATGAAATTTTGCCTAATCTTGATGAACGAATCTGGATAATTATGTTCTCGAATTGAAAATTAATGAACTACGGTTTATATGATTAAATTTTAGGATCTCGGACTTCATTAATGATTCTCGATGATTTAATGATTCCGGAGTATTAGAAATCATCCTTACATGTTAGAATAGTGATTGGAATTGTTTATCGGGAGTTTGGGAATAATCTAGAAGGTTTTGGTGAGTGAAAATGGTGGAAAACTCAGATTTTAGAGGTAGGAGACGAACAGGGAAAATATCGTTCAAATGACATGGGGCTTCCCTAGAGAAAAATAGGATGTCGTGCGAAGTTTGGTTTGAACGAGATGGGATGTCGCGCGAAGGTTGGTTCGAGTGACCTATCTTTCTCGTTGAAACGAGATGCAGGTATCGTTCAAGCGACGTGTCAGAATTTGGGGAATTTTCTAATTTTGTCCCGATTTATCTGTGATAATGATAGTGATGACGGTCATATGGGTGCGTAGGTATGTGCATAGCCCATAGGCTTGGAACTATGTTCGCCTACAATATTGTGATTTGTATTTATATGTTCGCCTGAAATATTGTGATTAGTATAATCTGTGAAGGTTTTTGTTTGAGTGACCTAACTTTCTCGTTCAAATGAGATGCAGGCTTCGTTCAATTGACGCGTCAGAATTTGGAGAATTTTTTGATTTTGTCCCTATTTATGCGACATAGTTAATTTGAGACAAATACAATAACCTACAATGAATTCGGTACAATATAGTAGATTTGGGAATAAATGGGTGTAATACTTTAAAGGATTTTCGAGCGGGGAATTATCCTTGAAAATTACGAGAGAGAGAATATTCGTAATTTAACAAATATATCGTAAGTAGTAACGAGAATAATACTACGTATGAATTATAATATTTGGGTTGCGTGTATACCTAATGATCTTGATAGGTTGTGTGAATACCTATAGTAGTACTTGATATGTGTATGACATACCTACGCTGCTTGCTATCATGAGAGGTATTTTTTTTAAAGGGGGCAGTCTTATCCTGATGAGCCCATTGGGGGGATTTTAGATTTGGTGCCTTAGAACATGGAACCTAGGTAAGGGCTATCTATGATAATGATAGTGATGATGGTCATATGGATGCGTAGGTATGAGCGTAGCCCATAGGCTTGAAACTATGCTCGCCTCCAATATTGTGATTTTTATTTATATGATTCGAAAGTGATTTTGAACCAGTTGTTCTTATTCAGTAAGAGATGTACCAGGACTTGATAGAAGAGTATGCATGCACCATAACTGTATCTAGGGGTTCCATATTAGTATACTAGGATGTACCTGTGCCGATGGCATGGTGATAAATTTGTTCCCGTGATATTTTATATTTTAAACGTGTCGCCAATAGTGCAAATATAAATATTGTCGATCATTTCATGAAACCCGTATTAATGGCATGGTATACATGGTTACAATTTTAATATGGGTGTACCCGTGCCGATGACATGGTGAAAATTTTTCTCCCAAGTATTTGTGGTTATAAAACACGCACACTACCGCAAGTCAATTTTCTTTCAACATATTATATTTAAAATTGATTACAATGTAATGAAACGTGACAGGTTAACATGTCTTCAAAAATGATGAAAAAAATCATAATTCTAAACCATGGTAATGAGACTCGTGTTAGTCGTATTACGACTCGTGTTATTTGTATCAATGGGCTCGTGTTATTCGTATTAATTAGAAAGAAAACAAAAGTATTAAACATTGTATTATGACTCATGTTAGTCGTATCAATGGGCTCATGTCAATGTAATTAGTTGAAAAAATTCATAGTAAAAATTATAATTCTAAACCATGGTAAAAAGACTTTGTATCGTGGAGACTTTTCTTTTACCAAATACGAACATGATCCAATTAAATGCGACACGTCATGAATATTTTTTTTTGATTTAACACTAATAATGTGACACAACATGAAATTATACAAAATCTTTTCTTATTATCAAATACAGGCATGATTCAATTAAAATGCAACCCGAGTAAATGCTACACGACACAAAAAAAGTTTTGGTGTGTTCTCTTCCTGTGATAAATATATTTTTTTGTTCCTTTTTATGTCCTAGTTTTTATTATTAAAAAATGTTTTGTGTTCTCTTAACAGTATCTCATCTTTAAAATATATGTAGAGAATTAAGGTAAAGATCATGTTCCTTCCTATATGTGTGGCCCTTTCGAGTTAGAAGTTCATTTTTTTGGTCCGCGTCAGGGGTACCATTTTTCATGGTGTTTTTAGTACACGAACTAAATTTATAAAATTATGTGGAGTGTCCTACCCACGAATATATAACAGTATATTCATAAAAAAGGTGAATAGTATACATGAACTGTTCACTCAAACATTCCACACAACATATAGGTCAATAACAAATTGAGCTTGTTCTTCTAATTTGAAAATGGTAAACAATAATTTACAAATTGGTATAAAAAATCCAACAAAGCATGTAACGAAAATTTTAGTATAAAAAAAATCAAGCTCACAATAAGGAGTGTTAAACTAGAAAGATGAATTTTTTCTAAATAGAAAAGGTGGATTGGAAAGAACCTCCATTTGCTCAAAATATATATTGACTATAAATATATTGACTTGTAGAGAAATTTGAGCTCATAATTCCTGATGATGCTAGGATCAGCACCACCAGATAAGGTGTTTTCAAGCTCAATACAAGAATAACAATGGCAGCACAGTTATATAAAGAGATAAGAGAATGAGATGAGGATAAGAGGAGAGGGCACATGTATATAAGTGGTTCAGCCAATTTGGCTTACGTCCACTGTGAGTGTGTGTGAGTAATATCACTGAATGAAGGCACTAATGGCCATGGATACAATCTCTCAAGCTTTCTCTCTCTACTGTGTATCTAGACAGAGTTTCAGCTAGGGTTGAATATCTAGGATCCCTTTGCAAGGTAGAGGATGACCTCTATATATAGTACCTAGGGGGTGTAATGTACCCCCCATGCATGCAATGAGCATGTGTGTGGTTACCTCACCAATGTGGGAGTGCCATCTTTCACTGTCACATGTAAGGAATGATGATGAAATATTCTCCCCATGTGTGGAGAATAATCTTGTTACAACTGATTTGTGCCCATGTGTCCTTATCCAAATGTCAATAGATGATTGGCCGCCATATTGGTGCATGACCTCGGTCTGGGAGTGGCCGAGCTGTAAAGGCTTGATATTCGTTCAATCCGATATATGCCATAGGGAGTCTCGGCCTGATCTCAGCCGAGACATTATGCTGGGGTCGGCCCCAGCCGAGGTTGGACTGATTCCATGTTGAAGATTACCAAGGCTTCTTGTCACCTCGGCCCCAGTCGAGGTTGGACTGATTCCATGTTGAAGATTACCAAGGCTTCTTGTCACCTCGGCCTACACTCGGCCGAGGTTGCCATACCCAGGCATATGAGAATGCTGTTGATGCCTGTGATGCGCGTAGTGTCTATTGGAAATGTAGGTGGTAGTGTCGGCCTGAGCCGACCTTACTAAGGCCGAGGGCTGATATCGTGGGCCCATGGCTTATCCAGGGTCGATCAATATCTCGTCCATCACCTCGACCGAGGTTGGTGTCTCTAGGCCGAGGTCACACTTGGGGCATATCAATCACCCCCCAGTCCCTAGTTATATATGAGGGAAGGTGACTAGGGGATTAGTACGCATCCGAGGCCTGTTTTCTTACGAACCAGTACTTGTTTGACACTTGTCCAATGTTGGAGCATGCTCACTTGGTAGGCGTGTGCTGTCAGCCGCCCTTTGGGGCTCCCAAGTCAATGATGGGCCTTGGGAAACGCGCCCATGTATTTAAGGGTTTCAAAACCCTTTTTCCCTCCTTCTTCTTTCTTTCTTCTCTCCTGTGCACGATTTCTTCCTGCAATTTCTCTCTCTAAAGCACTTCTAATCAAGGCTCTACTACAGAGGCACTGTTAGTTTTTTCACGAATTTTCTTCATTTGCCCTCATCGTTTCATTTCCAGGTACTTTCTTCCTTCCATTTCCTTTGTTTCTCATTTTTGGTTTGCATTTTCCAACGAGTTTCATCATTTTTCGGCGAGCACCATAGTTTTCGGCGAACAATATTCGATTTAAACTTCTAAGTTTGATCTTTAGATTTCTTTACTTTACAAGCCAATCCTGTTTGTAGTTTTACGAGTTTTTCCCAAGTTTAGGGTCGTCCTCTGATGCTCAGACCTTTATACCATCTTTTTGAGGATTTCCCCTCTCTTAGAGAGAAGACCCTAGAAAAGATTAGGCAAATAGAAAGGGCCCAAGAGGAGGCTCGTAGGTTGCAAGAATTTCCTATTAGACCTATCTTTCCCCCACCTCTCAAGGTGGTATATCCTGATCCCCCTGAGTTCTTCTATCAGACAGAGGTCCCTGCCGACCCAATACCGATGTCTGAGTCTGAGTCTTCCACCTCAGACCCTATGTCTGTGGACTCTTTTCAGGAAGCCATGGATTTCACACCTCGGTCTGGTCAGGCCCCTGATCAGGCCGAGGTCTCCAGCCGAGCTTCATCCCATAATGGCTCAAGCACCTTAGCCTCTTCTTCAGAGGTTGAAATTGTTGATCCGAGTGTGGCTGTGCCACCCATTCTTGATTCCATCCCCCTGTCGTCCGTCACAGGGGCAGAGTTCGCTCAGAGATTTGCTAGTAACCCATCTACATCTGCTCCGGCCGACGTTGAGCTTGATGATGATGAAGATGCTGAAAGCGATGTCGACGTCTCTAAGGCGGCCGAGATCGAGAGCATGGTAACTCAGTGGATCTTCTGTGCTTCAGATATTTATACTCCATTAGTCCCTCCATAAAATTAAGGAGACCTCTGAGGGAAGAGAGGGCATATCACGACCGAGATGGAGAAATCTGCCTGTACGACCAGATGTTTAAGTTAGGGTTTCGCCTACCCATTCATCCCATCATCAAGTCCATTCTCTCTTATATCAACTTGGCCCCCTCACAGCTATCCCCCAATGCCTGGAGAGTCATCATAGGGTCCATTATCCTGTAGAGGGCAGTCCACCACTCTGACCTCCCAGTTCAGGTCTTCGTTGGTTGTTATGTCCCAACCTCGGCCAAAAACCATCCGAGATACTATCATTTTATGGCTCGGAGGCCTGAGAAGAAAATGCTCCAGGTGACTCAGACCTCAAACCATAATTGGAATCCCCGCTATTTTTTTGCCTTTGGACCATGGGAATTTGGCCCATGCGTTCCCTCTTCCACACTTGAGCCGAGGATACCCCTCAAATGGTGTAAGGTCACCATGTCTGCCAGGGCCGACCCTGGTCTAAGTCTTCAGAATATCCAGAAGGTGAAAGCCCTGCAAGACCAAGGGGCACATGGTCTTTTTGTTAAGTTCGAACATTTGCTGACCCCCCGTACCTCTCGGGGACGGGCCTAGGTGGAAGTCCCCTTATTGACTTTGGTAAGGATTTTTATTTTTAAGTTTAACCTCTGAACTTATTTATATCTGATCTCTAACCCATATCTTTTAACTTTTGCAGAGCGACCACAAGACATCCCAGACGAACTGTGGGAGATGGCTGCACCGAGCTTAGCGAGACTTGCCAAAAAATCCGGTCTGAACGCTCCTCCCCCAGCTCCCTCTACATCCAAATCTCAGGCCTCAAAGAAGAGGGCCACAGAAGCCCATGCCTCTGAGGATCAGAGGCCGACCTTGAGACAGAAGAAGGCCTCTGATGCTGCAATTCTAATCTCCTCGGTCGACGCCCTGTCGGCCCGCCTGGACCAGTTAAAGTTATCTGACAGCATTGTCGGCCATAGTCTGCAGGCCCTTGACGCCATCGCCTCTTCAATGACCGAGGCTGACAAGCGCTTTTTCAGGTCTCTGGATACACCATTGCTGGTTGAGTTCGGCCTTCACATAGCCGTTCAGATACGTCTTGATATCTCGTCAAAATTTTATAAGTGCAACATCTGACTTTTCTCCAACTTAACCTCTTCCTTAAATGTGCAGGGAGTGGCTGCTATGCACCACCTATCGAACTGGACTCTGAGGAAATTACCCCTCATCCAGAAGGGGTAAGAGGCCGAGAAGGTTCAGAGCGCCCTAAATGCTGAGGTCGACCGTCTGAAATTAGAGTTGCAGAACTCTAAAAATAAGGTTAAGGGGTTGGAGAAAGACATTTCTCTGCTCGTCAAAGATCATGCCAAAGCCCTGAAGGCCAAAGATGACGTTCTGCAGCAGAAGGTCAGCTCCGCTGTCAAGGCTGCCCTTGAAGATGCCTCGGCCAAAATAATTTCTGACTACAAAGCCTCGGACGAGTTCATGGGTTTTAGTTTTGAATATCTCGAAAGAGGTATCAAGGCTACTACCAAATGGGCTGAAGTCCGAGAGAGGGAGGTCGGTACTCTAAAGGCCTATGACTTTGTGGGTCTCGGCTTTGCTGACCCTCAGTTTGCTCAGGCGCTTCAAGAGGTGGAGGACGAGGCTGCTGCTCCTGCTGAGACTGCAACTCTGGGAGGGACCGAGGTCGGAGGGGCAGACCATACTGATGACGTGGCCGAGGTGACTAATGCTGATCAAGCCAATCAGGCCGAGGCTGTTAATGTTCCCCCTAAACCTTTAGGATTTGTAACTTTTAACTTGTAACTCGTAACTTGTAATACTATGGTACTTTTTATTCAAGGAACATTTGTTACTTCTTTGTATTTCAACCTCTGAATGCTATATGATCTCTTCCCTTTATTGAATGCCATGTGATCTCTTCTATTATTTTGTTGTAGTGATGTCTTATTTATACTCAGTCAATAATTCTGACCTCAGACCTCTTCACCACTGAATTGTTATTAGGCTCTGAGGCCATTACCTAAGATGCTATTCTCATAACCAACTTCACCAAATTAATGATGTTAAGGGTCTGAGGTCATCTACTAAGGTGTCTGACCTCAGACCTCGTCACCACCGAGTGATGTTATGAAGGTCTGAGGTCGTCACCTAAGACGTTATCCTCATAATTAATTTCACCAAATTAATGATGTTAAGAGTCCGAGGTCATCTAATTAAGGTGTCTGAGCTCAGACCTCGTCACCACCGAGTGATGTTATGAAGGTCTGAGATCGTCACCTAAGACGTTATCCTCATAATCAATTTCACCAAATTAATGATGTTAAGGGTCTGAGGTCATCTCATTATGGTGTCTGAGCTCAGACCCCGTCACCACAATGGTGTTATGTGGGTCTGAGGTCATCACCTAAGATGTTATCCTCATAATTAATCTCACCAAATTAATGATGTTAAGGGTCTGAGGTCATCTATTATGGTGTCTGAGCTCAGACCTCATCACCACTGAATGGTGTTATGAAGGTCTGAGGTGCACCTAAGATGTTATCCTCAGAATTAATCTCACCAAATTAATGATGTTAAGGGTCCGAGGTCATCTCATTATGGTGTCTGAGCTCAGACCTCGTCACCACCGAGTGATGTTATGAAGGTCTGAGATCGTCACCTAAGACGTTATCCTCATAATCAATTTCACCAAATTAATGATGTTAAGGGTCTGAGGTCATCTCATTATGGTGTCTGAGCTCAGACCCCGTCACCACAATGGTGTTATGTGGGTCTGAGGTCATCACCTAAGATGTTATCCTCATAATTAATCTCACCAAATTAATGATGTTAAGGGTCTGAGGTCATCTATTATGGTGTCTGAGCTCAGACCTCATCACCACTGAATGGTGTTATGAAGGTCTGAGGTGCACCTAAGATGTTATCCTCAGAATTAATCTCACCAAATTAATGATGTTAAGGGTCCGAGGTCATCTCATTATGGTGTCTGAGCTCAGACCTCGTCACCACAATGGTGTTATGAGGGTCTGAGGTCATCACCTAAGATGTTATCCTCATAATTAATCTCACCAAATTAATGATGTTAAGGGTCTGAGGTCATCTATTATGGCGTCTGAGCTCAGACCTCGTCACCACAATGGTGTTATGAGGGTCTGAGGTCATCACCTAAGATGTTATCCTCATAATTAATCTCACCAAATTAATGATGTTAAGAGTCTGAGGTCATCTAACTAAGGTGTCTGAGCTCAGACCTCGTCACCATCGAGTGATGTTATGAAGGTCTGAGGTCGTCACCTATGACGTTATCCTCATAATTAATTTCACCAAATTAATGATGTTAAGGGTCTGAGTTCATCTACTAAGGTGTCTGAGCTCAGATCTCGTCACCACCGAGTGATGTTATGAAGGTCTGAGGTCGTCACCTAAGATGTTACCTCATAATTTTTGATGTAAAAATGGAATAAGAGCTGTCATAGGAACTGATCTTTATTAATAACATCTTCTCAATAAGATGGTACATTTACATAAAATTCTACGCAACATCATATGTAATATCTCTTTAAGTGGTCAGCATTCCATGGGTTAGTGAAAGGTTCTCCTTCTAGGTTTTCTAGCCTATAAGTGCCAGGCACCACCTCTTCTGTTACTTTGTAGGGGCCATGCCAGTTTGGGTGTAGCTTATTTGCCTTTTGTAGGGTCTTCTTTAGCACTAGGTCTCCCACTGCAATGGGTCTTGACTTCACCCTTTGGTTGTAGAATTTCGCTGCCCGCTGCTGGTAGGCTGCTTTTCTGACCTCTGCGTCTTCTCTTCTTTCTTCGATAAGATCCAGGTCTAGCCTCCTCTCTTCCCCATTACTGTCTGGGTCGTAGATCTGAATCCGATGAGTTGGTAGTCCTACTTCCGTTAGTATGACGGCCTCTGAGCCATGTGCCAGCATGAATGGGGTTTCTCCTGTTGGTGTCCTAGCCGTGGTTCTGTAGGCCCATAACACAGTGTAAACCTCTTCTGTCCATCTCCCCTTCGCATTTTCTAACCTCTTCTTGATTCCGTCCAAGATGGTTCTATTTGTGACCTTGGTCTGGCCATTTGCCTGAGGTCGACCAGGAGATGAGAAGAACTGTTTAATCCCCACTCTTAGGCAATACTTTTCTAAGGAGGAGTTCTTGAACTGGGTCCTATTATCCGAGATGAGAGTGTTTGGGAGGCCATATCTACATATGATGTTCCTCCAAATGAACTGGAAGGTCTTCTGCTCTATAATTGTTATCATCGGTTCTGCCTCCACCCACTTTGAAAAGTAGTCAATGGCAACTATCAAGAATCTATAGTTGTTGACAGCTCTTGGCAAAGGTCCTACCAAGTCAATTCCCCATACCGCAAATGGCCATGGAGAAGAGATTGACGTCATAGGCTGATGGGGTTAATGAGGGATAGTGGCGAACCTTTGACATTTGTCGCACCTCTTCACATAGTCTGCAACGTCCTTAGACAAGGTAGACCACCAGTATCCCTGAGTGATGATCCTCTTGGATAAAGGCCTTCCCCGTATGTGTCTAGAGCAAGAACCCTCATGAACCTCCTGTAAGACCCGGGGTACTTCCATGGGATGCACACATCTGAGGAGAGGCAATAGAAACCCCTTTTTGTATAAGACGTCTCCTATCATTGAGAACTTGGCAGCCCTGTATCTCAACTTTCTCCTTTCTAGCTTGGACTCAGGCAGCTCTCCCTCTCTTAGGTATCTGACGAGCGGGTCGATCCATGAGTCTCCTAGGTTCACATTGTGACAAGGGCTACTTACCTCATCCTCCTCGATGGTTGCCTTTCCTAAGACCTCGATCGGAATGGTCCTTCCTATATCTGTCTTCATTGCCGAGGCCAGCCTTGCCAATGCATCAACATGGTTGTTACTTAGTCGAGGCACTCTCTTTAGTTTTGCTTCTTCAAAATATTCTAATAACCTTCTTACCTTCTTTAAGTACTTATTAATCCTTTCATTTTTGGCCTCGTATATCCCCAATACTTGATTGACAACCAACCTTGAGTTGCTATGGAGTAGGAGTCGCTTTACTCGAAGATTTGTTGCCAATAAGAGACCTGCTATCATGGCCTCATACTCGAACTCGTTGTTTGAGGCCTGGAAGTTGAATCTCAAGGCGTATTCAATGTTGTCTCCATCTGGAGCCGAGAGTATTAGTCCCTCCCCTTTTCCACTATCACAGGAAGAGCCATCAACGAAGAGGCTCCAGACGTCTGTATCTGATGAGAAGACCCCTTCTCTCAAAACTCCCTTCTTGAAGAGGTATCGATCCTCTTCGTTCTCTTCTATTCCGCTCCGGATTTTGCCTGAGATGACCTCTTCCCGATCTCGGAAGACACTATGGTTCGTCTCTTCGTCGTCATCTAAGCCTTTCTCTGTCTCGGCCTCTTCCAAACTTCTACCGGCCTCTCCCCAGGTGAATTCTGCAATAAAGTCTGCAAGGGCCTGCCCCATGATGGCTGTCCTAGGCTGGTAGGTAAGATCATATTCTCCTAGTTCGATGGCCCAGGTCATCAATCTTCTGGACTTCTCAGGTTTGTGAAGAACCTGCCTTAGTGGGGAGTCAGTGAGGACTACCATGGAGTGAGCTTGGAAGTAAGGCTTTATTTTCCTTGAGGCATGTATTAGGGCATAAGACAACTTCTCCATTCGAGGATAATTTTGTTCAGACCCTTGAAGGGCCTTACTGTTGAAGTACACAGGCCTCTGGACCCCATCCCCTTCCCGTATGATGGCCGCGCTGATGGCTGATTCAGAGACTGCCAGATACACAAACAACCTTTCCCCCGTGATGGGTCGAGACAGCAACAAGGGAGACCCTAAGTAGGACTTGAGTTGGTTGAAGGATTTTTCACACTCTTCGTCCCACTGGAAGGCCTTTCTTAGAACTTTAAAGAATGGAAGACACTTGTACGTTGCCCTAGAAATAAACCTGTTAAGGGCAGCCACTCTTCCCGTGAGTCTCTGAACATCCTTGATACTCCTAGGAGTCTTCATGTCGAGTAATGCCTTGATTTTCTCAGGGTTTGCTTCAATCCCCCTCTGATTAACGATGAATCCTAGGAACTTCCTAGCTCCTACTCCGAAGACACACTTTGCTGGGTTGAGTTTCATTCTGTACGAGTCCATGACATCGAAGGTCTTCTCAAGGTCCGCTACGTGAGTACATGCTTTTAGGCTCTTCGTTAGCATATCGTCTACATATACCTCCATGGTCTTACCTATTTCTCTTCGAAAATCTTATTGACAAGACGTTGATACGTTGCCCCCGCATTTTTCAGACCGAAGGGCATCACATTATAGCAGTACATCCCTTTGTCAGTAATGAAGGCTGTCTTCTCAGAGTCTTCAACATCCATGAAGATTTGGTTATAGCCTGAATAAGCGTCCATAAAGCTCATGAGCTTATGCCCTGCCGTTGCGTCCACCATTTGGTCTATCCTAGGTAAGGGATAGCTGTCTTTCGGGTAAGACCTGTTCAGGTCAGTGAAATCTACACACATTCGCCACTTCCCATTGGCCTTAGGCACGATGAATGTATTATAGAGCCACTCCGGATAGGTAATCTCTCTTATGAACTCGGCCTTTTCCAACTTTTTTACCTCTTCCCAGATGATGTCGTACTTCTCCCTGGAGTAGACTCTTCGTCTCTGCCTGATTGGCTTGGCATCTCTGTCCACGTTGAGCTTGTGGCTCATGACCTCAGGGTCGATGCCAGGCATGTCTGCGTGACTCCATGCGAAGACACTCTATCTCCTCCTGAGGAAGTTTATCAACTCTTCCTTGATTCCTTGCTCTAGGACCTTACCGACCTGGACGGTTTTTTTCGGCTCGTCCTCATTGAGGACGATGGATTCTACCTCTTCCGCGGCCTCACCCTTCTTCAATTTTGTTTCGTCTCTTGGGTCAAGAGTGTCAATGCTGTAAGTGGTGGTTGCTCTCTTATGGGCTTCTCTCTCTTCGACCGAGTTGAAGTAACACTCTCGCGCCGTGGTCTGGTCCCCTTGCACTTCCCCTACTCCATAAGGATTCGGGAATTTTAGCATCTGATGGACCGTCGACGGCACAACTTCAAACTCTTTAAGGGTCACCCTTCCTATGATGAGGTTGTAGGACGAGAAGACGTTTTCATCCATAACGAAAAAGTTTATCTTCTTGGTCAGCCTCCTAGGCCACTCATCCCCCATCCGTACATCCATCTCATACATGCCCAATGGTTGGACCTTTTCGCCACTGAAGCCTATCAATGGGTGATGATAGGGCACCAGCCTTGCCTTGCTAAGACCCAGGCTCTTGAAGAAAGGCTAGAACATCACGTCTGCTGAGCTTCCCTTGTCTATGAGGATCCTCCGTACCTCGCACCCATGCACCCTTGTTGTTATGACCAAAGGGTCATTATGGGGGGCTAAGATACCCTTGAAGTCGAGTCTGGAGAACCCCACTACGAGGGTATCCATGTCTACCTTCTTCCTCTTCTGCACTGCATCAGAAGACATTAGATTCACAACTTCGAGCTTGGCTAATGACCTAGCCTCTGCTACATGAGCCTTCCTGTCAGCTACCTCAGAGCCACCTCCTGCAAATCCCCCACATATGGTGCTAACACCAAAAGAGATCATACCTACCCTCTTCACCGGGGTGTTATCATCCTTTGGCGAAAGATCCGGGTCGTCTTCATTATCTCCTTCTGAATCATCGTCCCTTCTGGCCGGGATATTGGCACAACATCTGTCATTTCTTCTTTTCTTAGGGTCATCTCTTCCACCCTTTGGAGCCTTACCATCCACATACCTCCTCAGCTTTCCAGATTTCAGCATCTTCTCAATCTCATCCTTTAAAGTGAAGCATCTATCTGTGACATGGCCATGATCCTGATGGAACTCACACCATAGGTTTTTGTTCCTCTTATGTGGAGGGGCCTTCAGTTTCTCTGGCCACCTCAGAGTCCGGTCAGTCTTAATCTCATTGAGGATGTGCTCACAGCTCACAGTCAGAGGAGTGTAATGAGCTAACTTGTCATCTCCTGACCTCTTCTTCCCCTCTTTCTTACCTTGGGACTTTCCCGTGCCACCGCGGTTCTCCTCCTCATACTTGGCGGCCATTGCCTCTTCCGCATTCATCACTTTCCCTGCGATTGCCAGCAGCTCCGCCATAGACCTAGGGGGGGTCTTCCGCCAGTTTCCATAATAGCTTCCCCTTCTGGAGGCCTCCTATAAGGGCGGTCATGGCTATGCTCTCTTCATAATCTTCCACCTCCAATTTCTCTTTGTTGAATCTTGCTATGTAGTCTCTTAGGCTCTCACCCTTGGCCTGTTTGACATACAGTAGGTGGGTAGTCTTCTTTTGAGGTCTTACCCCAAATCATAATTTGTGGATGAACTGCTCAGCCAAGCCTTTGAAGTTGTCAATTGAGTTCTTCGGAAGGGAGGTGAACCAACTGTGCGCTGCCCCTATCAAGGTCCCTGAGAAGGCCCTACACTTCATCTAATCGGGTATCGAGTAAATGTCTGCTGCCGACTGGTACATCTCGATATGGTGTACAGGGTTAGTGCTGCTATCATACTTGGGAGTCACTGTAGGAGGCTTGAACTTGGCTGGGGTTGGGAACCCCACTATCCTAGCCACAAATGGGGAGCCCTCTGATTAACCCCTTTGTAATGGGTCCTTGCTTTTAATGAGATCTCCTATCTTCTCCTCAAGGCGTTGGATAGAATCATCCCAGGGTCTTTTGTCATCAACTTGGCCGAGGTTATCCCCTGCCACTTCCCTGCGATGGGCAGAGGGTTCCCCAGCCACGACATGTTGGCTGTTGACCTCTTCCTGTTCCCTGCCTCTTCTTTCATAGGGTCGGCCTTAGTCTGGCCGACCCTGCCTATTCCCTCTCTGAGAGCCTGCTGTGCTCCTTGACCTCGACAACCTCTGTCTTAGGTCATTCACCGGGACCAGTCTCTCGAAGGCCGACCCTCTGTTCAACCTATCAAAGGTCGACCCTCTTTATTGGGCCTCTTCACCTCTTTGGTCGACACATCCTTGACTCTGCCTAAGAGGTCGTATAGTGTTATTTGACACCTCATACGGCTCCCAGCAGTCTTCTGGGGCTTCTTCAGCTTCTAGGTCATCATACCTGTCCTCTGGGCAAGGGTTTCCCTGCCTCCCCAGGCGCAAGCGCCTAGGGTCAGCAACGTCCCTTCTCCACTGGGGTGCAGGCTGGTCCTTCATTGGCGCCTGGGGTGGTCCCCTGGCATCAGGATGAGGCTGAACTGCCGCCGGAGTGATCATGTCCGGTGAGACTCCAGGTGGCCTCATCATAGTTTGACTGAGCTGAGCAAATTTCTCCTTCATGGCTTGTTGTGTTGCAGCTAAAGATTTCAAGGCCGCTGCTACCTCCACAATTTCGGACTGAGGCGGTGCCTGGCTAGAACTAGGCCTGCCTCCACCAGGTGGCGGAAGAGGCGGTGGTAACTCTGGTGCCATGTGTTAACAATAAAGAGCTTGATTAGCAAGTGAGCTTAATACCATAAAGGACCTCTTTCAATGGTGAAACAGCTCCACGCAAGGGGTGGTTCCTGGTTCACCACCAGAGTCTCCGGTGAGGTTAAGCTGAAGAAGAGGAAGAGATAGCTTCTCGTTCCCACAGACGGCGCCAAAATGATGATGCCAGGATCAACACCACCAGATAAGGTGTTTTCAAGCTCAATACAAGAATAACAATGGCAGCACAGTTATATAAAGAGATAAGAGAATGAGATGAGGATAAGAGGAGAGGGCACAGGTATATAAGTGGTTCAGCCAATTTGGCCTATGTCCACTGTGAGTGTGTGTGAGTAATATCACTGAATGAAGGCACTAATGGCCATGGATACAATCTATCAAGCTTTCTCTCTCTACTGTGTATCTAGACAGAGTTTCAGCTAGGGTTGAATATCTGGGATCCCTTTGCAAGGTAGAGGATGACCTTTATATATAGTACCTAGGGGGTGTAATGTACCCCCCATGCATGCAATGAGCATGTGTGTGGTTACCTCACCAATGTGGGAGTGCCATCTGTCACATGTAAGGAATGGTGATGAAATATTCTCCCCACGTGTGGAGAATAATCTTGTTACAACTGATTTATGCCCATGTGTCCTTATCCAAATGTCAACAGATGCTCGACCGCCATATTGGTGCATGACCTCGGCCTGGGAGAGGCCGAGTTGTAAAGGCTTGATATTCGTTCAATCCGATATGTGCCTTAGGGAGTCTCGGCCTGATCTCAGTCGAGACATTATGCTGGGGTCGGCCCTGGCCGAGGTTGGACTGATTCCATGTTGAAGATTACCAAGGCTTCTTGTCACCTCGGCCCAGCAGAGGTTGGACTGATTCCATGTTGAAGATTACCAAGGCCTCTTGTCACCTCGGCTTACACTCGGCCGAGGTTGCCATACCCAGGCATATGAGAATGCTGTTGATGCCTGTGATGCGCTTAGTGTCCATTGGAAATGTAGGTGGTAGTGTCGGCGTGGGCCGACCTTACTAAGGTCGAGGGCTGATATCGTGGGCCCATGGCTTATCCAGGTTCGGTCAATATCTCGTCCATCACCTCGGCCGAGGTTGGTGTCTCTAGGCCGAGGTCACACTTGGGGCATATCACTTCCTCACCTCCATTTGCACCTTTTTCTGCCGCCCTCAAAGCTGCCATATAAAGGCCAACTATCTATAGAAACCTGTAAATGCCAAATTCACTTCCAAGTGAGCAGAACCAGATACCCTCATGGACCATTTATCATGAATAACTCCTCTGTTTCCATCGAAAATGGTTACCAATGTCACTTAGGTAAAAATAAACAAATATCCGTAGAAACATGACAATAAATCTGGAGAATGCACACAACAAAATAATAGATACAAAAAAATAGTAAATGCCTAATTTTATAGTGGAGAAAGAAGAAAAACACTGAAATGTAACAAAACTTAACAATATCAAAAGCTACAAAATCGGCTTGTGATGTAGTTAACAAAACCTCAAAGCTTAAAATCTAACAATACCCATCCCTCTCTCCAAATCTGTTCATCATAAATGTGGTGATAAAACTTTTGCCCAAGCCAACTAACATGGAGCTTGGCTGAGACACCGGGTACAAACGCCACTATCACTGCTATTTTGGCTGAAGATATCAATATGGCGTATATTCTAACCAAATTTGTGGCGCAATATTCCTCCAAACTCACTGGCACTGGCGACCAACTGTGATCAGTGATGCAATATTACCAAATCTGAAAAAACCATATAAAAAACCTCACTTGAATTACAACAATAAGCATGAATGGAGAGCAGATAATGGTTTCAAAAACCTTGTCTAGAAAAACCAAAGACCAAAAAAGAAAATTAATTATCAAGAAAATCACGAAGTATTTTTTGAAATGATAGGGTCCCGAGATTACCGCTGAAACCCAGTATGAAATAACATTATATTGCCGAAACCTAGCTTGAAATCACATAAAACCCCAAATATGGTTAACACCATAAAAAACTCGAAGGATCTGAACTTGCATGCCTGCGATCGCTACTAGAACGATATGGAAGATAGGATGTGGGAGATTGGAGAGATGGAACAAATGTGATTTGGAAGATTAGACTGTGGGCTATGGGTTTCAAATTAAAGTGAAAACACTTTCCAATGCTCCTTGAGCCACGCGTTCTGCATATAGGATAATGTGAGATTTGGCCATATATTAAAATTAAAGCAACTGTTTGGGAGCCAAACTCGGAGGCAGACAACTCACATGTGTTCGTCACAAAAAGAATGCGTGTCACCACTTAAAACTATTATATACAAAGTCCAAAGATATAGATACAAAATTATATAGGGTTTGTGTATAAACTTATATGATGTGGCAAAAGTCCCTCCTTCTTTATTATATAGATATATAATATAGTGATGGATATGTATACATACTTGTGATATTATCTATATTATCTACTGCGTGAAATTTGTAGATCAGGAAGATAATGAATTCTTAAATAACTTTAGTATGTGAACACTTAACCTTATTGTGAAAACTCTTACTCGGGATAGTAAATGCTGGAATATTTAATAACATATATATTATGTGGAAAATACGCAATATTACTACTGGTGATGGTTTATAAGGTTTATGACTACGATCTAGTTAGGTGTGTTAACGATAATTAAAACAGTTTAGAGGTACATTAGGCGTGCACAATAGTTTAGAGGTGAGAATCTCAAGTGAGTGCTCGAAAAGTTAACATGTATATAGTATTTGTTTTACTGCATTTTAAATACTTGTTAAACCGTTTTTAAACCATTTTACACTCGGGCTCTGACCCATCTCTTGCAAATCTATTTTCTCTTGTACAACTATTTTACGTGTCCAGTCACAGGGATGCCGGGCGTAGATTTTCATACGTTTTGACGTGCTGCAGCTGTTGTGGTTTATTATTCATTACTATTTATTCATGAAAATGGTGAATGTGTTATCGGTGTTTATATTGTCAGATATTAATTAATGGATACAATATTTTTGACACTATCTTAATTAATTATTAGGTGATTAATTAAGTAAATATTTTTCCACAGTGATACTAAGAATGAATCAACCGGATATTCTGTTTTAAATTTTATGAAGGACGGATTGCCCGGTATTCAATTGGGTGGGGTGTCACATCTATTACCCACAAAAGTATTTGTGCAATAATTACCAACCAAAAAAGTACATGCGCAACAATTAGTAACCCAAAAAGTACATATGCAATCTGCTTTTTTTTTTGTGAAAACATATACAATATGTCTTATGGTTGAAACCATCTCCCACAAACTCACTGAGTTGTTCAAAGGGATTCAGTATCGCGAAATGGACTTCGAGAACATCAGGATTGACTGCTATGAGCAAATGAGGGTGGTGGGAGCCGACTTCACCTATGCTCACCCTAGTAGGAGGATTCATGGCACTGATTGGTTGGCACGTGAAGTTAATATGCACGATGAGGCGTTCATGAAAATAGAATAAGTCCCTAATACTATGAGATGGATATTTGAGAACCCTATGATGTAGCCTAATTATGCCTTTGGTGCTGTTGATCTTGATTTCCTGCATTGTCTTTTGCTTTGGCTCGATGGCCTATGTATCTGTATGATGTAAAATCCCAGTAACCTTTTCCTTGTCAATGTTTACTAAAAAAAATAAAAAATATATAGTATTTCTTAGACACCTAATAAGTAAGTCATCTTTATTAACAAATAATTTAATACTTCGTATACCTCATCTTTCACCTCAAAGTGAACCTTTTTTTATTTATGGGGTAAACTTTTTTTTTTTGTTGGTAAAAGTTCAAGAAAAAAACAAAGCCTACAGGTGATCTTCAATTATCTTCTTCAACTAAGTAACTTCAAATTAATGTGGAGACAAATCCTCTCAAACTCTGAAGATCTCAACACCATTAATGGACAAGTTTCAATTCAACGAGTATCGACTTATCTAAAGAGGAACATGATCATCTATTTGGAAGAAACAAAAGGAAAAAGAACTCATGTGATTATAACTCTGAAACACCTATGGATATGGAAATCACCTCAGAAAATGTTGATGAAGAACCTCAATCGAAGAAGTCGTGATGAATAATATCCTCCATCAAATCCAAACAACTGATAGTAATATGCAAGAGAAACCATTGACAAAACAACAAAGCATACTTTCTTACAAGGACACTGTCACTAAAAAGACAAACTCAGACATTGATTTTGACGAAGATGTCAATATCTGGTCTGATAAAGAAGATGAAACCACTCATACCTAGCATGGATCACATAACCCCTAAAAGAGAAGAACCTTTATGACCAGTGGTTAAAATCCCACCAAAACATATTGAGAAACTAAGGCACAGATGGAAGACCGACATTGTTATTACATTACTAAGATAACATCTTGGGTTCAAAGCATTTTATAATAGATTCCCAACCTCGTGGAACTTACAATGGGACTTTGAAGTGGTTGATCTTGAGGAGGGCCACTACCACTTTAAATTTAATATGAAGAATTCTCATCATCACGTTTTGATAGGAGGTCCATGGGGGAAATTGGAACCAAACTTTAACCCATGAATCAAAGGAAACCGTCATTGATCTATGGATATGCTTTCTCATTCTTCTCATAGAAAAAAGCTCCCTTCCAAATAGTCACCGAAGTTGGCAATCCAATCAAAATGAATTTTAATTCAGCTTCTTCAACTAAAGGAAAATAGGCAAGAATATGCATTAAAGTTGACTTGGTCAAACCATTATCCCATCCTACAAACTTGAGGATAGAAAATACCATTATGAGTATGAGATTTTCCCTCTCCTTTGCTTCCATTGTGGGATAGTTAGCCATCGGATTGAAACTTGTACATTCAAAAAATAGCCCCCCGCCGGAAAATTCAACAAGCCAGGTGAATAACACCTCTGAGAGCATCAGTAGTGGTGGGGAAAGAAGCCAAATAAATTTTGCAAATATGAAAAATGGTAAACCTCCAATAGTGTAAACAAGGGAAAACATTTTGTAGTTGGATTTATAGTCGTTCTTCAAATTTGAAAAATAACTACAAATTCTCTATAGAGTTACTAAAAACTTCATTTGTTCGTAGCAATTCTTACGAATAAATGAAGTTCGTCACAAATATAAATAATAGTTATATTATATATTTGGGTAGTTCATAACAATTCGTACGAACAAATATTATTCATAAGAAATATTTTTTTTATTTCCTACGAATAACATTTGTTCGTATAAACTATTTTACGAATTTGTAAAACCTCCACCATTATATGCTTCACCATTGGGGGGAAAACGGCTCAACTTTGATTCTTTAAATTTATGAATTGTGAGCATCTACATACCATAATGGTAAAATGCAAATCTTTGACCCCATAAAAGGTCCTACAAGTTCAACCGAATGGCCCTCCAGCTAGTAGCCACAAGGATACCCAAAAAGATACTTTTAGTCCATGTGTGTTAGTAAAAATAAAAGGAAGAAACAATATGCAATGTCGAAATTATGCAAGAGGCGAAATAGGAAAATCAAGGCAAACCTAGTACTAATAGGCTTCGGCTCCTAAAAGAGACTCATGTCTTGTCGGGTACAGATAAAGGGAAAAGAAAAATTATTACAAATACCAAAGAATGGGATTGTATAATCATTGAAAACCATCCAAACACAATCTCTACAGGGGAAGGCACATCCAAAAACAATGCCAGAAATTTTAGAGCCAATAAGGGTGGGAAAAGGGAAAACGCACAAAAACCCAATAACAACCTATGGTTCTATGTGGAAAAAGTTGTACAAACCCAATTGAAACAAAAACCAATCCTGGTTGAAGAAAATAAAACCAATGAACTCACGAAAATGCATCATGCTATATTTATGGGCCCCACATGGAGATTGCAATAACTAACGTTAACAACACGTAACCAATGGACGCGGAAATAATAAATGAATAAGAGAGTACATCTTTTTCATCAACTTATAGCCACCCGATCGCCAACATAAAAACCCATATTAATGTAACCACTTAAACCTCCAAAACCACCACAACTTCACCTTTAACTACTCCCAAACACTACCCAATATTCCCACCGTCATATACTCCCTATAAAACTCTTACTAACCCTAATACTGCTCAAAATAACACATACTTAACCACATCACAAACAAGACAACCCCTCACAATGGACCTCATGGAAGCACCCCATCACCACGAGCTTCTAAATAGCTGGAGGGAGAGCATACTTTATAGTGGGAAGGGATGACTGAACTCCTATAATAATGGATGCCAAATAGGAGGTATGTCATTTCAGAATTAGGGACGACTCTGAGCATGTGCCAAGTGGACGATCGTACATGGGTCCCGCTGGTGAATTTGTAATTATTTATATGTTGCGGGCCTATTTGTTTATATAAATACATTAAAAATTGGCCTATTTTATAATTTTTGCAGGGGACCTTGTCAATTTTTATCAACCTCAGGATCGGCCGCCCTACTCAGAATGGTGATTCAAATAAACCCAGAACTAGCGAATGGTGTAGTAGGTCACACCGTGAAGATGTAACAATGACTCAGATTGTAGAAGCTCAGATGAGAATCAAAATGAAACTCCTTGGAATGGGGTTGAACCTTTACCTATTAAAGATTAAAAAATTCCTCCGTGATTATTGTCATGTGGAATTGTTGAGGAGAATTCAAAGACCTATTTTTCACTACCTTCTATTACCTCACAAGACTTTAAAAACTAGACCTAGTGGCTGTTACGGAAACACATATTCCCATGAGAAAAACTGGTGACTTCTTCTTCAACCTTGGATTATCAGAAACTAGGTTTGTGGACCCGGTAGGTAAAGTGGGTAGTATTTGGGTCATGTGAAGCACAAAAAACAGTAGCATCCGATATATCAACATCAACAACTAAGTGATACATCTGTTCGTTACAAATAAGGACTAAGGAGAATCATTTTTCTGCGATTTATGCAATCCCCAACCCAAATCTTCGGGTCAAACTTTGGGAGAATCTGAAAGCTATAATTAGAGACCCCTCCATCCCTTGGATGCTAGTTGGTTATTTCAATGATCACGTCGACCATATGGATAAAAAGATCTTCAATCCTAATAAGAGACAAACTAGTTGCTCTATATTCATGAGAGACAACAATGAGTGCAGCTTGATCAATTTGGTTTGTTTCAGTCTGCTCCTTACTTGGACAAATAGCCAAGATGGTTTTGCCAACCCCATGGTCTGCCTTGATAGAGCCTTGGTGACCCTGAAATGGAGGATCATATTTCTAGATCCTGTCGTGACCAATCTCCCATGCACCACCTCTGATCACTGTCCCCTAATTATCAATTCAGATGGTAAATAAGCCATTTTGTCTTATGAATTTTTGTTTTATACACCCTTCCTTTGATGATGTCCTTAATACTAGCTGGAATTTAAATAAGGACTTTAAAAAATAATATTTTTGATTACAATGAACATAATAAAAATTGTAACATAGAGGTTTTAGGTAATATTTTTCGTAATAAGAAAAGATGTCTTTCAAATAGAGCAGGAAAAGAAAATCTCCCATAGCCTTGATTCCTTGGAAAAGTAACTTAAGTCATATTATATTAACATCCTCACCCAATAGGAATGGTATTGGTGTAAAAATCTAGAATTCAATGTATTTCGGATGGGGACAAAATACTAGATTTTTTCACGTGACCACTCTTATATGTGGATGAAGAAATAAATTAAAAAAATTGAATATTGAGGGAAGTTGGCAAAGAACGAGTTGATCATCACCTATTATGTTCTTAACTAATTCAAAATCATCTTCAATAGTGGTGCAAGTGAAATTCATGATAACACCCCCGTAATCAACCTGATTTTTTACTTGGCTAACTGATAGGGACAGTGACATGCTTAACTTCCCTAGTTCTATTAATGAGATAAAAAAGTTATTTTTAGTATAAAATCTTTGAAAGCCCTAGGACCGGATGGTATCCAACAATTTTTTCTATCCGTCACTAGGATAAAGTGAGCCCCACCCTCATTAGTTTGGTCAACACTTGTTTCAGTTCTTATAGCTTCCTCTTTTATTACAGTGAAAGACATCGTTGATGTAAAAAAACGGATTAACTTCAAATTTATAATCATAGATAAAAATAAGATAAGTAACTTAAACCATACACACAAGAGAAAAGGTTTTTAGAGTGGTTCAATAATAAAATAGCCTACGTCCACTATTGATTTTTATTAAGTAGGATTTATAATTGAGCTCAGTATGGTGTGCATATGAGTGATTCGAATTGTACCTTGAGCTAAGGGAGTAGGTTGCATTTATAGGGGTGGAAACCCTAGAGATGGAGCGCCTTTATATTGACAGGTGTTTATATTTGTGTACAATAAATGAAACTCTTGGAATTCAGTGTTGGTTGGCATCCCATCCGAGTAACTATTGATATTTCTGTTGGTCGGCCTTATAAAGTTGGTCGGCCTTCTAGACGACTAAGTGTCTCTGAAGCCGATCAAGTAGGCTGGTCAACCATGTAGGAGGACAGGTGTACATTCTTCATTAGTCCATGTAGGAGGGTAATTTTTACATACAACAAAAGCCCCCAATGCCCCATGCTTGAGTGAAAGTATGGAGTATTTAGCTGAGGAAGTTGCTCGGCGTACTATTTTGAGTGTTTGGTCGGCAACCGATCTCCCATACTTGTAAAATTTTCCACTAGCACTGTTTGATGACGAAATTTTTGTAAATAATTCAAATTTTTTTGAACCACCAAAGGATACAATCGTCTGTTGATGCTTTGAGAAGCGTGCGATTGACAATAGCTGTGCGGTTCATTCACTTAATCATTTTATTCATTTCCTTCAAAGTTTTTTTCTTGTGTGATCGTTTGCTGCCATTTCTTCTTCAATTTTTGCCTATCATATCTGATCCCCTGTAAGCCTTCTTTTTCCTTTTCTCTGTTTTATGAACTTATTCTTTTTTTCCACCATGGTTCACATCTTTAGGCATTCCATGTGAGAGTTTATCTTCCCTCCATCCCTTAATAATATCCATATTAAAGGGGTATGGAGTGTCCCTTACCCAACTTACTCTGAATGCTTATACGTTTATAGTAGGATCCATTATCTACCGAAAAAAATAGGGTTTTAAATTAATGGGGACATATTTTTCTTTGTCTATGGTTTAAAAGATAACCATAAACCCCCTAGGTATTACTGGTTTTCTCCTTGAAAGTCCAATACCAAATAGTCCACGTCACCCAAAGTAGCAATCACAATTGAAACCCAAATATTTCTACTACTCTAGTGAATGGGAGTTCTTTCCCAATGACCCATAAAGGGCGATTAGCATTCCCAGGGATCGATGCTCCCCAGATTTGATTGCCAAGAAATACCCATCATTGGATAAGAGGTTGGTGAAGCTGATTAAGCGAGTTTTCCCCAAGAAGTTTCGGATCATTACGAACTATCTGATCATCATTACCATTGATATTGACACTTATAGGTGTAACACCCTCCACTTTTACGGATTTTAAATTACATTAGTGGGCATAATTTGGAGATTAAGGGAAATCCTGTGAATAGAAATTTTGGGATTTATGAACATTTGAT
This sequence comes from Sambucus nigra, assembly GCA_949130495.1. Lineage (NCBI taxonomy): Eukaryota > Viridiplantae > Streptophyta > Magnoliopsida > Dipsacales > Adoxaceae > Sambucus > Sambucus nigra. Next base: position 314,749,855 of record OX422213.1, read on the forward strand.
TATTACTGGTGTGTGTTTCTTTTACTTTTAAGACTAAGTACATGAGTTGGATTATTTTAATTACATATCGCAGTTGGATAAAGCGACAAAGGATACTATTTTAATTGGAAAACCCGCATTGAGATGTATTGAGTTTAATCAGTGGATTGTGGTTAAGTACCTCAGATGGAGATTTTGGGTGCGCGGTTGGTCTCGGAATGGCCAAGATAGTCATAATAGAGTATCCGGGGGTTGTAATTGAGTTTCAAAAATTTTTGGATTGAAAGGAACTCGTAATTGAGTAAATGAGTCATTTTTGGGTTTAAAAGGGATAAACCCTTATTTCTCCCTATATAAGGCACGGGAGAGGTAAACAAAGGAAAGAAAAGAGAGAGAAGAAAGAGGAGAGGAAAGGAGAAGAGAAAAGAGGAAGAAAAAGGAGATTTCGGCCAAACTCTGCGGGATTCGACTCGAGGTCATCGGATTTTATCCACGAGGCATGTGTTTACTTGCTTATTTCTTTCAATGCATAAATCTCATATTATAGTTGGTAGTGATAAACCACAAAGATTTTCAGGATGGGTTTTCGTGAATCAAAATGGGTTTTTGGAAGTTTAACGGATAAACCCCGGATAATATACAATTTGAGAAACTTAGGAATTTATTGAAATTAGTAGTTGATTCTTGGTTCTAAGATGTTTAGAACCCTTCTTATGTGTGTATGTATTGTTGGTTGAGGTTAGGATGATTTTTGGAGGGGTTTTAATGAAGAAAATTGGGGGCAAAGCCGAGACATCCATGGCTGTCTCGTGCTGAATTTTACACAAGACCGGATTGGTTCGCCCACCTAGGACCGGATTGGTCCACCCACCGGATTGGTCGGCCCTCCTAGGACCGTATTGGTCTAGTTTTTTCTGATTTCCATAAAATGAAAGTGGTAGATATTTTCGATACGATTGCGTGGGCGCCGACCACGTATTTTTCTGATTTTTTTTTGAATTGATATGATTTTATTACTTGAGGGTATTTGAGACCGAAATAAATTGAGGAATTAGATATGTGGGGTTCCTAAATGTAGTGTAAGGACCTCTAAATTATTATTGGAGTGATGTGTAAACCTTGGGTTAGAAAAAGCTAAAATCCAAGGGATTACTAGCTTAAAGGTGTTCGGGACGAGTAACATTCGAGGGATTATTTCGGCGGGTGAATATATATAGATAATTGTGCGCGTAGATAATGTATTTCTATGCCGACTATATTTGAGTAAATCCTATGAGCCGACTAGGAAGGAATTTGGGATATAGGCTAAAGATAAGTTGAGGATATACTTATTAAATGGTTATGAATTGGGATATTCGGAGAGTATATAAATCCCTAAAAGTGATCCAGGTGCGAGGTATATTTATGTAAGAGAATACTTATGGGATAATATTTTAGGGAGGAGAATACCTAAATAGTATTATGAGATTGGAAGTTATAGCCATAAATACATTTGAGGAGTGATAAAGATATATATACGATGAGATTACAATATATATAATATATATATATATATATATATATATATGTGTGTGTGTGTGTGTGTGTGTGTGTGATTGGTATATGTGTATCTTAGAGGCTGATTTCCACGGTCTTTCCTTTGGCGTAGGGTTGGACCAGGCAAATTATATATTTTCTCTAGTGCGATCCAGGGAGGTTGTGTGATGTGGATCAGGGAGAGTATATCCCCAGCTCATCTCGTCCCGCGTTCGAGTGCGATGTGTGTACTCCACTTACAGAGGGAACATGACCGCCTCCACCATTGAGTATATTTTACCATGACCATTGAGTAAGTCTGGCTTGGTACCGTGGTACAGTGAGTAAACCTGGATTTGGGATCGGCATTATGAAACTGCATCCTCGAGTTATAGCTCGGTGGTATGGTTATTATGCATGGGATATGTATAATTATATACTAGTTGCGTATAGTATATTGTTTATATATGAAGGTGAATAATCATATATAGTAAATCGTATCATAATGGAAAGAATGATAAGAGTTATTCCTTTTCGGTAAATGTATCTATATTCGGATTTATATGAAGCATAGGTTCTATTGAGAACTCAATGTTTATATATTCACATATATATGAATTATATATATACGTTGTGTGCTGAGGGCTTAATGGATCTCGACGAACAACATTGCCAAGTAGTAGTGTATCGGGGGGTTCCTTGTTTGGATTTCGCTTCGCGAGACACCCCACACACGAATTTAGCGCAGTGTTGGGAATGGGGAGAAGTTTAGCCCTTAGTACTCGAGTTAATTAGGATTTTTCAACTTTGGGTAAGGGGTATCTAGACGGATTAGATATGTAGGGTAACTGATTAGGTTACTTAATAGGTACACGTTAGTTGTGCACTATTAGAAGATAGGTGAGGGGTATCTCATGGGAGTGCGTTACCAATTTAAATGTGAGGTAAAGCATATTTTTCAAAATATATAGCATTTATGCACTTGCAAAATATTTTCACAACTCGGGCTCTGACCCATTTTCTCTATTTTCCTCTCTTGTTATATATACATATATATTTTAGGTGTCCAGACACCGGGACGCCTGGATGATGATTCCTTCGAGTCAAACGTTTGTTGCAGTAGCTGTGGATGCATGCAGGTTTCTCGTAGACGCTTCCATCCTTGAGATCTAAATAGGAGGTACTATAGAAACATCTGGGCTGATAGCCTAATTATATTTATTTATTTATTTATTCTTTTTCCGCCTTTTTGGGCAGCCTTGATTTGATTGTATTATATTAAACCGAGTGTTCGGTTATTTTATTTATATTCAGTTTCATTTATATAAATTTTGTGATGGTTTTACTTTGTTGGTTTGATTAAAAAGATTAATTAAATAAAAATTTTGACACCATCCTAATAGGTTATTGGTTTTTGACAGTGATGCTAAGAATGAACCATATGACACTCCTATTTTAATTTGGTACAGGATTGATCGCTAGGTATTTTATTAGGCGGGGTGTCACAATAGGCCACCAAGGCTAGCTAATGATGATGGGGAGAGTCTGAGGAAGAGGAGGAAAGTGAGGTGGAAGTTGGTGCAGTTGAAGGGAATTATGAAAAGGTCGACCAGGAGGTCAAAGAAGGAGAGAAATGTTTACAAGTCTTAGGTTATCCTACTTTTTTATGTGCTTCTATACTTCATATCAAACTGATTATCAACTGGTTTCGTCCATTTTTTTTGTGCTATTTCAATTCCAGATTCTAGTTCCTTTCTTATGGCTCCATTTAATGTTTCTCGAGAAAAAATGAAGGAAATTTGAGCCAAACAACTTGAAGAGATTTCCCAATGAGCATTTGATAAATAGGGAAAGGATGAAGCTCGTACTAAGAAGAGTAATGATGACAGAACTCAACTTACAAATGTTGAGGCAATGAAATTAGCCGCCGAAAAGGCCAAAAGGAAGAAAGTTGCTGACAAAGGAAAAACCAAAGCATCCGAGGATTGGCAAAGCCACAGGAAGAGGTCATTGGATGATCCGTCTATTAAGGATCCTAAATTGCCCAAGTTTAATCCCAAAGAAAATATTGCCATTGATGGTCGGCCTGGTCAGAGTCTGTGCAAGGGGGACTCTTCAAATCCCGATCACTATAAGAAAAAAATAGCTTTTACAGTGAATATTTTGTCAAGGAAGTATATTTCGTTGCTAAATGTATGCTATTAGCAAGGAACATTAAAAATCATCTCTAAAAGCAAGATAGTATCAAAAACATTTTGCAAGGAATTAATTCATTGCAAAATATCACTTTTAGAGAGGAATTATTAAGACTCTTGCTAAATATATGAGCATCAAATTTTTTCGCTACATTTAATTTTTTAATATATCTATTGTAAAGAAAAAATAATTCATTGCAAAAGAATATAACTTTGTATTTTAATTATGTCGTTTAAGTTAAAAAAAGATATACTTCATTTTATAAACACACACAACCTAAAACAAAACCCATTTGTCTCACTACTCTTCCAACCAAAATCGAAAATGAAACCTCTCTCTCTCTCATCGTCATCTCCTTACCAGCAATGGCTAGTGACGCCTCCGACGCCGTCCATCTTCTTACTGGCGGAGGTGGAGCACTTATATCTCAGGTTATCAATCAATTTATCTCCTTCTACTGTAAATATACATCAAAATTAGTTCAACTACTTCAAATTAGATGTGAATATGTTGTTTTCGAATTAGTTTTAGGGTCATTTTGGGTTTGATTTCTTCAAATTAGTTCAAATATTAATGATTTTTTTAGGGCAATTTACAATTAGATCCCTCACAAATAATTTTTAAACACTTAAAGGACAATTTACTATTAGGTCCATTTGTTTTTCCACTAGCGTGGACTTTTACAACAAGAGAATTAGTGAACCTAAGTATTTAATACTTGTCAAAATTTCTTTAGTGTTTAAAATTTGTTTGCGAGGGACCTAAGAGTACTTTCCCCAATTTTTTTATTAGGGGCCATTTATAGTGGGTCCATTAAGGTCCAAATAGGTTTAGGTGGGTTAAATAAGGGTTAAATGTGATTTGCCCATGGAGTTTTAATGTTTTTAGTTGGGATTTTGAATAGAGATTCAAGCTAATACATTATCTCGGGTAAATAATTTAACTCATTGTTCTTTTTTTTTTACATATTTATTTCTTCTACCACTACTCATTTTGATGTTTTGTGTCGAACTGATAATTTAGTTGAATTTAAGTGAATGAATAATTTATGTATGGCAGTTTATGATTGAGGGTTTTAGACTAGATGGATTATTGCGTTTCTGATTTAGATTTTTAAACTACGTGAACTTTGAGTACATGACTTGAGTTGTTATTCTTAGCATATTCAATTGTGATTACGTTATAGGTGTCGTTTATGCAGTCCCTTTTAAAATCCCCAACAGTGGCAGTAATACAAACATGTGGATTGCATTGCTTCTCATGATTGGAATCAGTAGTTTGGACTTCCTTCCTTCCCTTTTCTAGTAGACACTCATGGACTGCTTTTGCCTCAGTTGTTTTGTTTTCTTTGCTCCCCTGTGTTAGAATTATTTTATAAAATTCTCCATTATGTGCTCCATAATTATATTAAATCTAAGAGTCACTTTAGTTAATGAAAGTTTACTCCAAATACCAAGAGTCAAAAGGATTCTTGGGCATCTACCTTGATGGACGATTGATATTAAATTACCGTTGGAGATTTAGGTCCAGTCCCTGCCTATAAATAAGTGACCGATTTCCATCATTTAGACACTCTAGAAAGACAACATTATGAAATTATAGGAAAGGGAGAGAAATCTAAATTCTTAATAAGAGTAAATTTTGAAATAGTGTTTTTCCATACTGGGAGATCTAACCGTTGACATGCGTCGAAATTGGAGTATGTTTTTGCTATATAAAAGATGAAGCGGGGTTCCAAAATTCAGCCCGATTAGACTTCGTCAAGGTTAATTGCTCTGTCAATATTTCTAATTGTGACAATAATGGAGGTATGTTATTTTAACACCATTTATGTTCTGCATAACGTTTAAATGTGATAATCATGAAGATCCAAGATCCTTTTATTAAGAACATTTGTATGTGAAAAATTTAATCAAATTAATGTTTTCTTGATTAATATTATGGTGTTGTTAAAAATGATTTTATATGTCGCATCAGAGGCAAAGTTTAAGATATCATGATTTTCCTTTATTGGTATTTTCCTATAATAGCGTCTACATTAAATCAATTTTTGTGTGTGCCTGAGAATTTTTTTTTGTGAAAATTTTCTTCTATCACCTATACTCACTAGTCGAAATTTGAAAGGTCAAAACTTGATCGGAATTGTCTGAAACTACCATGGTCAGCTAGAAACGTCAAAATAAACAAAACCCATTGAAAATAATGGGCCCCATCCCAGTTTTGGGTTTTGACGTCGTTTAGACCCTAAAAATGCGATTTTGCCATTTTTGGTAATACGATCAATGCTAATAACTCTTGGTTAAAAATTGGTTTTGCGATTCCGCGAATTGAAGAGTGATCCTGGAGTAATTCTCAACATCCATGTGGTACTAACTCAAATTTTCTATTTTTGGCAAAAATTATGATTTTTCCAAATATTATGAATTTTTCCATCACGGGGGTTGTTTTCTTTGTTCATGATTTTTCTAATATTCATGTTATGTATTATTTGTATTAACCAAGAGGTTTAATATAAAATTTTGAATATTAGATGTATGATTATGTGTTTGTCAATAACATTTTGGTAGATTAGATTATTATGTATAATCTATATTTGGTAGCTCAAATGTCCGAATTGATGTTTTGATACTAATATTTATATGATGTTAAGTGGAAAAGACATTAAAGTGTCTTAATCTATAATTGTAAATATTTGATTATTGTGTATGCATCTATACTTGGACACTTAATTATATATTAAGTTTTGAGTATAATATTTTGTTCGGGGGGGGGGGGGGGGGGGGGGCATTAATTTTACATAAATAATGTTTATGACTTCCAGAAAAATTATTTTTGAATTCCGTCAAATGTTTTGAGATTCTGGAGTAATTTTCTATAGTTCCATGATGTTAACTCATTTTTTGTTTTTTTAAACAAAAAAATGTTTTTCCATATTTCATGTATGTTTTTATCTAGAACTGTTATAAAACCTTATTCTAATGATCCTATTTTAGTTGACTATTCGTGCCAAACATAGGCCAACATATTTCATATGGTAGGATATTAGACTTGTGTTATTGTTAATATTCATATTTTTTACGAGTCTCGTGAAAAACACGGGCCAACGATTCATATTATTGAATATTATGTTTTTATTAATATTCATATTTTTGACGAGTCTCGTGTCAAACACATGCTAATGATTCATATTATTGAATATTATGTTATTATTAATATTTATATTTTTGACGAGTCTTGTGCCAAACACAGGCCAACGATTCATATTATTGAATATTATGTTATTATTAATATTCAGATTTTGATGAGTCTCGTGAAAAACACATGCATATTGTGAAAAACACATGCATTTTATTGAATATTGTGTTATTATTAATATTCGTATTTTAACGAGTCTCATGCCAATGATTCACATTGTTGAATATTATAATATTCGTATTTTAATGAGTCTCATGCCAAACACAGTCCACCGATTTATATAGTTGAATATCATAATTATTGTTTATTCTAATGCTAGTACTCCCATTAAGTTGAATTAAATGTCAAACACAGGCTACAATTCATATGTGTGGATACCAGATTTATGATTTCGGTGCATGTATGCATATTTGAATGCATAACTTGCGATTTTGAGACTCACAAGTACCTATTCATTCAGTTTAATCAAAGGCCAAATAAAAACCGAGATTTCATGTGAAGATATTATACTTATAGTTATTTCAGATTATCCTAATGTTTGCTATAAAGTTAAATTGCAGCGCAACACATGCTGAAATTTGAGTCAAATAAACATTAAATTTTTTGTAAATATTAAATAATTGACATCAATATTATATAGTCATATTTACAGGTGACACTAGTTTGGTAGTTGTGATTATAACCATATTGTGCATTAGTATGACCATGAATGATTTGAGTTAATATTTTTGATTCGTTACTCATACATAAGTGATAAAACGAAAGTAAATGATTAATGTTTTTTATTTACTATTATTTGTGTAAAATCTCATGTGAACTTCTTGTCTATTTGATTTTCACATTATGTATAATTTTTTTGTGAATTTCAAATTATGAAATAGACAATTATATAATTTATTCACGTGTTATGAGTATTTTACACATGCCCAATTCATGGTAGAAGATTTGTTAAAAGTAGGAAATTATATTATGAATTTCTCAATTGATAAAAACATAGTTGCGCAGGGCCCAATTTTGGCAGGGCCGAAGTCCTAAACAAGAAATTAATATCTTGGGCTAAAAAATATACCAAAAGCTCAACTCAAACAAAATTACCAAAAAAAGTTTCTTACATTTGGGCCACAATTATTTTATTTATCAGAAAAATAGTTACACAAGAAAAATTAATAAACAATACACAATATCAGATATTAGTAACGTGGGTAGTCGAGCAGTGTTTAACTTGCAAGTCATGAATCTACAACATCCTATAGCCAATTAAATCACCAACGCATTATTTTGCGTATTTACATCACTGTTTTGTCTATAGTAATTTTATATCTCAAAATAAAAAATTGAGTTGCTATGATTACTAAGTTAGTTATATATATATATACATATACAATATTGCTCTTGTGCATACCAATCAGCATTTTAAGAGTGCGGACCGGACATGTGCCACCTGATGGTGAGCCTAGAAATTATAGGCTAAATTATAGACACACTCTCTCTCTTTTCTAGGCTCACCGCCAGGTGACACATGTGTGACACCCCGCCTAATTAATACCTGGTGATCAGTCCTAAATTAAGTTAGAACAGGTTTCTCAGTTGGATCATTCTTAGCATCAATGCCGCCTTTTTAATTACTGACCACCTAAGTGAGAAAATTAGTTTGGTGCCAAGTTTTATCCTTCATTAACTCAAATGAAATTCATGCGGAAATAAAACAACATAATAATCTTAATTAACTGAAACAACCATTCACAATTAAATGACTGACCGAATAAACCACCGACCCAACTTCAACAAATATAAAATAAAGACAAGTAATCAATCCCAACAAATCTGACAAAACTAAATGGACTGTGAGCGACATGCTCGAAATAACTGATATAAGTCTCTATACTAGAATTAAAGAGTGAGGCGTCTATCAAAACTCCCGCAACATCCATATATGCTGCAGCAACGGATTCCTGAAATAGAGCCAAGCCTGGCATCCCTGTGGTTGGACACCTAAAAGGTTTTTAAAAATTTATAGCAAGGGTTAGTACCCAAAAACATTTAGCAAATGATTAACTTGAAGTAATAAATAAATATGCATGCTCTCCATATTTTAGTTAGTGCCGCACTCCCTTGAGGATATCCTCACCCCTCCTCTAATGTGCACTACTAACGCCTTAATTAAATTTAGCTAGAGCTTTATCTTATGACTAGATAAATTATACGACCCCTTGCAACCACCCTACTCTAACCGAGTATGCCTTAATTATGATTTTTAAGTTATTATCATCATCAACTTAATTAAATCATTTCCCTTTTAAATTTCACATAACTTCCACATCTGTTATACATATAATACAACTCATGCTTTGCATACTTAACCCGTATATAATTATTTACCTAATTATATACTCAATCACATTATAGTATTCACAATCATACTAATATAACATTTAATAATAGTACTTTCCCGAGTAAATTCTCACTGGGCATAAATTCCCTATAGTGCTATCCCACTAGGTATGTTCACATAACCTAGTTACCCCAAGTTAGATTCGCTCACTAACTTGGTTAATACGTACATGTTGGAGGCGGTCATATTCCTTCACTAAAAGTGAGATGCCCCTCACCCATATAACGGACGCTATAACCTGGGATTATACTCGCCCTACTCCTCAAGCTAGGGGATTTATCCACTACGCGCAACCTCCCCCTATAACACTAGAGTATATAATTATAATATCTATTCACTGATATTAATTGTACACATCATATATATATACAATCACACACCGTATATATATAAATATAAATTATCCCAGCTACACCGTGCACTAAGTCCATGACACAAGCCTATTCCATTGTATTTTGAGTTTATTGCCCAACTCTTATTATAAATTAATTTGCACATTAATTTCTTTTGGTATCACCCCAACCAATATATTTGGACTTACTCTCGTGGCCCGGAATAACATCACCCGAGTCTAAATCCTCGACTCTAAATTATTTAGCCTTTACCTAAATAAATTTACATTTCGGTATCGCACAACCATTATTCCCAGACTTGTCTACCACATCTGTATTTAATCATTTTGAAACAATGTATCCAAAATTTAACCTTAGTGTGTCACACCTAATTTCTCCAAATCCCAATTAATTTTAATTATGATGTCACACTAAGCCGCCCTCAAATCCTAATTAACCTTGATACACAAATAATTAGATTTAAGCCCATGTATTAATTACTCAACAATTAAGGCATGGAAGGATTTTTAATTATTTTCCCTATACATTAAAAACTGGGCGAACTATCAAAATTTTGGGACCATCGATCGATCGATGGTCCTCCTTCGATCGATCGATCGAGCAGGTCCTCGTCTTCCCCGAGTTGGCTATTTCATCCATGGACGCCCACCTCCATACCCTAGTTTCTTCTACACTAAAAACAAAGCTTTCCCGTCGACAATAGACATCAAAAACCTTACGGGGAACCTCTATAAAGTTCAACAACATCAGTAAATTTACTTTCTCTACTGTTTTTACAAATTGGGGTAAAATTCCATTTAATCTTTAACCCATTTAAGCATCAATTTCTTGACAACAAATTCGTCTCCAATTCATCTGGGTTTACACATCTTATCAGAAACGAATTTACAATTCAAATTATATATGATTTTCTAATCAATTTAGCAATCAGATTCATGGTTTACAAAACCCTATGTTCATACCCCTTTAAATCCCAAAACGAATTTCTTTAATTGCACACATCACATGACTATGAATTGAAATACACTTTACATGCTACAGCAAGTTAACCACTTGCCTTAGGGTTCGTAGAGTCTGAATTTGGAATCGTGAGTGCTCAAGGTTGAAGATGACTCTTTTTGGCTCTCTTGTGATCCCCAAATTTGACTTTGGCTGCTGTTAGGGTTTCCTAACCCTCTAAATCTTCTCTAAAATCCATTCAGCCGTTCCCTTGTTTCTTTTATTTATTTAATTAACTTAAATCTCGTTTTTTTGTCTAATGGGCCATGCCCAAGTGACCCAAATGCCCCCGTGTGGGCCCGACTATGTCTAAAAACGTCCCGTGATCTGTTTACTACCCCCGAGTACACTTTTCCGACTATCTCGGCCCATCCGGACTCAATCGTACCCTCAGAATTGGCATCCAAATTAATTTATAAAAATCCTTATTTCACACCCAATTTAGTTTATACCGACTCCCGGCTGAAATAAGTACATATCCCGTCATTAATACCCGAGATGACGTAAATACATTATTACTATTCACTTAGTAAATAAGTTTCCCTAAATATTAACTATTCACTCCCCGATTGATATTTAAATATAAATTACCATAATTAATTCAATTAAAATTACGACACACAAGTAATTTTGAATTCCCGAATTAATTAAATATTTAATGCATGAAAATACGGGGTGTTACATACTCCCCCCTTATAAAGGAATTTCGTCCCCGAAATTTGGTCGTACCTGTGGTGAAAATCTCTGGATATTGTTCCCGCATATCCTCCTCCCGCTCCCAGGTAGACTCGTCAACGTTGTGATGACCCCACTATACTCTAACTAGTGGAACAACCTTGGATCGTAACTTTTGCTCACTACGGTCCAGAATAGCCACCGGTCTCTCCTCATATGAGATGTCTAGATGTAAATCAATTTCCTCGAGTGGAATGTGCCCGAAAGCCCTCTCGCTCCTGCGATATTTCTTCAGCGATGCCACATGGAATATGTCGTGTATCCGCTGAAGGTGCTCCGACAATCCCAGCCTGTAAGCTACTGGCCCCACCCTCTCGATAATAGGGAAAGGTCCCACGTACCTCGGTGCTAACTTACCCTTCTTGTCGAACCTCATCACCCTTTTCATAGGGGACACCCGGACCAATACCTGATTCTCAACCCCTAACTCCACATGTCTCCGGGAAGCATCAACGTAACTCTTCTGCCTATCCTGAGCTATCCGAATCCTCCATCGGATTAGATCTATCTTGGCAGACGTCTCCTGAACAATCTACGGCCCCAATAGTTTGTTATCTCCCACCTCTAACCAACAAGTGGGTGAACGACAAGGTCTCCCATATAGTGCCTCGAATGGTGCCGTACCAATCGTGAATTAGTAGGAGTTGTTATACGCGAACTCTACCAAAGGAAGATATTTCTTCCAACCTACCCCAAAGTCTAATATGCACATTCTGAGCATATCTTCCAGCATCTGATTGACTCTCTCAGTCTGCCCATCAGTCTGTGGGTGATAGGCTGTACTCAAACGTAACTCCGTGCCCATGGCCTCCTGAAGGCCAGGCTCTGCCAAAAGTGGACCACAAAGATCTTGTCTCTATCAGACATAATATTAACCGGTACCCCGTGCAGCTTAACAATCTCAGCTATAAATAGCTACGCATATCGCATCGTCTCAAAGTCTGTGCGAACTGGCAGAAAGTGGGCCACTTTGGTCAACCGATCCACAATGACCCATATGAAATTGTGACCCCTTTGCGATGCAGGTAACCCTATAATGAAGTCCATGGATATGCTCTCCCACTTCCACACCGGAATCTCCAGCGGCTGTAGCATCCCTGATGGTCTCTGGTGATCAACTTTCACAAGCTGACACGTGACACATTTCGAAACAAACTCTGATATGTCTCGTTTCATTCCTGCCCACCAATACTGTCTCCTCATATCCTGGTACATCTTATCTCCATCGGGATGTATCGGGAATCTTGAGCCATGGGACTCTGTCATAACAGCGTGCCTCAACTCCTCATCCTCTAGCACAATTAACCTCCCATTAAGGCGTAAGCCTCCTTCTGAGCTGACCGAGTAACCCTCTGCTCCCTCAGCTAGCAACTGGCTCACCCTATCCCGACAGATCTGATCCTCTTCCTGAGCCCTCACAACCCGCATAATGATCTCAGGTGTGATGGATAATGCTGACATGCAAGCCCTACCTACATCATCCTCATGTCGAAGCTCTCTCCACTTCGCTTTCCAGACTTCTGATATTTCCCCAATCGGTCTTCGGCTCAATGCATCTGCTACAACATTAGCCTTACCGGGATGATACTGAATATCAAACTAGTAGTCCTTCACGAATTATAGCCATCGCCTCTGCCTCATATTCAAATCCTTCGGCGTGAATAGATACTGAAGTGATTTGTGATTCGTGAATAACGTGAACTATTCTCCCAGAAGATAATGTCTCCATATCCTTAAAGGAAAAATGACTGCTGCTAGCTCCAGGTCGTGAGTGGGGTAATTACTCTTGTGGGGATTTAGCTTTCTAGACGCATAAGCTATAGCCCTTTCCTCTTGCTGAAGCACACCCCCAAGTCCCTGTAAGGATGCGTCAGTGTAAACTCGATACTCTAATCCTCCCTTCGGCAATGCAAGTACTGGTGCAGATGTCAACTTTTCCTTTATCTCATCAAAAGCTAACTGACAATGATCATTCCAAGTGAAAGGTACCCCCTTCCGGGTCAGATTCGTCAAAGGGCCCGCAATCTTTGAGAATCCCTTAATAAACTGCCTGTAATAACCGGCCAGTCCCAGAAAACTGCGCACCTCAATCGGTGTCGTGGGCTTCCCCCACTCCCTCACCACCGATACCTTACTTAGATCCACAGCAATACCCCGGTCTAACAACATGTGGCCAAGAAACTGAACCTCCCGTAGCCAGAATCCACACTTCTCGAATTTGGCATAGAGCTGGTGATCCCGTAATGTCTGTAAAACACACGCAAATGCTCTGCCTGCTCCTCCTTAGTGCGCGAGTAGATCAGGATGTCATTAATGAACACGATGACAAACTGATCGAGAAACTCCCTGAAAACCCTGTTCATGAGGTCCATGAATACTGCCCGTGCATTGGTGAGCCCGAATGGCATCACCCTGAACTCATAAGATCCATACCGTGATAGGAAAGTGGTCTTAGGAACATCCTCCTCTCGGATACGTAGTTTATGATATCCTGACCTCAAGTCAACCTTAGAGAAGTAAGACGCCCCTCTCCATTGGTCAAATAGATCATCAATATTAGGAAACGAATACTTATTCCGTATTGTCGCCTTGTTCAACTCTCTATAGTCCACACATAATCGTAGTGAGCCATCCCACTTCTTTACAAATAACACCGGTGCACCCCATGGTGATGTACTCTGCCGAATGAAACCTTGACCCAGAAGCTGCTGAATCTGCTCTCTCAACTCACGCATCTCTAACGGGGCCATACGGTATGGGGCCCGAGAAATTGGCCTCGTTCCCGGTGCTAAATCGATCATAAATTCAATTTCTCTGCTAGGTGGCAACCTTGGTATCTCCTGGAACACATCCTCAAAGTCCTTCACTACTGGGATTGAATCCAATGGAATCGCCACCTCCTGTTAGGTCTCTTCCTTGAGGTAATACATGTGCGTGCGTGACCCACCCTCAGGTAACTACATCGCTATAAAAAACATCTCCAGTCCTGGAATGGAGAACACGATCGTCCTTTCGTAGCAATCCACCATTGCCCGATAACCTGCTAACCAATCCATACCCAAGATAACATCGTACCCCTCCATATCTAACACCAAGAGGTCCACTGCTAAACTAAGCCTCCCAATCAAAATGTCCAACCCCCGACAAATCTAGTGAATCGAAGCCCCTCTGCCTACTGGTGACTCAACACACATCCGAAGACTACCCGCGGTCTCTAGTAACCCGACCCGTTTAGCAAAATTATATTTAATGAATGAATGCGATGCTCCCATATAAAAAATAATACCACCCTCATAACCATAAATGAGAAACATACCCTCGATTGCTGGCGGTGCTAGCTGCGCTGGAGGATTGGGAACGTCCCGGACATTATACACACGCCCGTAGTGCATCTTCCCCTACTGCAGTGGGGCGGGTGGGGCTGGTGCTGTTGGTGGTATCTGTCCCCTTTGCCCTGTAACAACCCGCGTAATTTTTGGGGTATTTTCGAAATTAAGAGGAAAAATAAATTTTGAGATAAAATTATTTTTATTGCCCAAATATGTTGGTTATTATTTTTAAAGGTGAGAATTTCAAACGATTTCGAAATCGGAATTAAAATGGAGTTTTAATTGCATTTTTATTATTTAGAAGAGTCATCAAAACATAAAACTCTCTAAGAGTCCTCGAAACATAAAAATTTCTTGTAAAAATAATATTTTTAGAAATTCGACTGTCCGATCAAGCTGAATTTTTGTCAGAGTCCTGTCTCGCCGTTCGCTACAACATACTAAAATTTCAAGTGATTCCAACGGTCCGATCGTCCGGAATAAAATTTTTAGTGTTTGTATCTGATTAGAACTCTTTTCTTAATCAAACACTTAATCATTTATATATCAACAAATTCGTGGATGGACTTTTCAAATCACTTTTTCTCAAACTTTTCAACCAGAAGACCTCTCCAAAATTACTCCCTTTCATATACAAACCATAGCCCCAAACTTATTCAAGACTTCAACCTTAGATTAGAAGGCTTATTTGGTGTTTTCTCGAGTTTGGGCTAGAAAGAGATTCGATTATTTTCGCGAGAGGAATGTGATGGTGTGATTAGATTTTGAGGCTGAATTATGTGATGATTTTGAGGTATGGGGTTTTACACAATATGCTCCTGAAATCTCGCGAGTGTTTATTCCGTTGAATTCTTGTTAATTGAACTCATATTTTGAATTGTTAAATTCTTGAAAATCTGGAAAAATAATTGTTGGAATTATTTTCATTCATGAGGTATTATTCATGTTGTTTTGAGCACGCTGTCATGAGATTTTAATATGGCACTGATGTTGGGCACCCGCCAAGACTCCTTTTCCGGCTACTTGATAAAGTATGGCGCGGCATGGTGAGGCCTGGTGACTCCGGTTAATGTGTTGTTGAGAAATTTATTGATAAAATGCTATTGAGATTTGCATTATTTGATTTGAGTATTCGTAGTCGTATTGTTGCGCTTTGTTCAGCGCTAACTTCTTTGTTGAGCATATTCCTGTCGTATTGTGTACTTCCCCATCTTTTTCTTAGTTGGTAGGTGAGCACGGATTTGAGTGCTATGGACCAATTGGGATGATTTTAGCGAGGATTATTTGGGAAGAATTTTTAATACAAGAGATGAGAAGACTTGTATTTATTTCGATGTATAGAGCATTTGGAGATTTATTTTATTTTCGAGATAGTTGGATTGTTGTAATTACTTCGAGAGATTTGTTGTATTAATTTGAAGATGAGAATAGTGGTTTCTTGTTTTATTGTGGGATTTAGATGCTCTATACCTTGTTATTTGTGGATTAGTTTAGTTATATCGATAGTAGCGCTCCGTTCGCTCTCCCCGGGCGGGCGGGGTGTTACATGCCCCTATTGGGCCTCCTGCTGTTGACCTCTGCCCCTCTGTGGGCACTCCCTCTTGAAGTTTCCTGGCTGGCCACAGACAAAACAACATTCTGACCATCCCCCTGTCGTTGGCCCTGACGTGGCTGGCCCTGTTATCCTCCCCCATTGTTCCCTTGGCCCTGATGGCCCTGCTGCTGCTAATTCGAGCCCGGCTGCCCCTGCCTGAACCCCTGTCCTCCCGATCAGAATCCACCAGGCTTAAACTTCTTAGCCTGATTCCCTTACTGACTGCCAGTCTGCTGTTGAGTACCACTCGTGTCACCACTAGTAACTGCCTTGCCCTGTTGGCTCGGCTCCCCTGTTCTCTTGCTCCCCTTTGCATGGAAGCGATAATCTTGGCAATGTACAAGTGCGGCATTGACGACATCTGTATAAGTCACCAATGCCGGATTCCCAATCAAATGTTGCATGATCCCCCAGGCTAAACCATCCATAAATCTCGATTTCTTTCGCTCCTCATCACTCACCTCATTTGGCACAAAGTTTGCCAAACGGGTGAACTCTTCCTCATAGTCTGCCACTGATCGATCCCCCTGTACTAAATCACTGAATTTCTTTCTCATCTCAGTCTCTACTGCTGGTGGAAAGTATTTGCAATCAAACCGCACCCAGAACTCTGCTATCGGCATCAAATCCCACTCCTCGGCAGTGGTAACTAACTCCCACCACTGTAAGGCTGTCCCCGATAGACGAAAGGTAGCAAGCATCTGTTTCTGTACCTCGGTACACTCCAGAATGCGCAGATGGCGATGAATGTTCTTCTTCCAGTCACAAGCCTCTACTACATCTGTGCTACCTTGAAACTCAGGTGGGTGACCCTTCTGAAAGGTCTCCCTAACTCTCTGCCAAGATGGTGGCCCCACTGGAGCCTGAACTGTCGGTTCCACTGGAGGCGGTGCCTGGGGTTGTGGAATGTGAGATGCCATAGCTCGCATCGCTATCTCGACCGCCTGGGCCACTATCACTGCCACCTGAGTAGTGGAAATCAACTCGGGTGGGGGTGGTAGTGGCGGTACCTATGGCTCCTGATGAGCCTCCCTCACCTCATCCCTAGCCTCAGCCCTCTCTTCTCTCAATCTTCTCGGTGGCATCTGAAATAGATTGAATCGTATAAGTACACAATATACACACACAAAAAAAATATTCACAGCAGAAATACGATATCTCACGAGCGAAAAATGAATCAACTGTCCTAATAATAGGGCTCTATAACAACTGAGTGCTACGCTGAAACATAGAAAGCCGCACAGATCCTAAGGACACTAGAACTTGATGCTATGATACCATCTTTGATACCCCGCCTAATTAACCCCGGGTGATCAGTCCTAAATTAAGTTAGAACAGGTTTCTCAGTTGGATCATTCTTAGCATCACTGCCGCCTTTTTAATTACTAACCACCTAAGTGAGAAAATTAGTCTGGTGCCAAGTTTTATCCTTCATTAACTCAAATGAAATTCATGCGGAAATAAAACAACATAATAATCTTAATTAACTGAAACAACCATTCACAATTAAATGACTGACCGAATAAACCATCGGCCCAACTTCAACAAATATAAAATAAAGACAAGTAATCAATCCCAACGAATCTGACAAAACTAAATGGACTGTGAGCGACATGCTCGAAATAACAGATATAAGTCTCTATAATAGAATGAAAGAGTCAGGCATCAAACTCCCGTAACTTCCACATATGCTGCAGCAACGAATTCCTGAAATAGATTCAAGCCTGGCTTCCCTGTGGTTGGACACCTAAAAGGTTTTTAAAAATTTATAGCAAGGGTTAGTACCCAAAAACATTTGAAAAACATTTAGCAAATGATTAACTTGCAGTAATAAATAAATATTCATGCTCTCCATATTTTAGTTAGTGCCGCACTCCCTTGAGGATATCCTCACCCCTCCTCTAATGTGCACTACTAACGCCTTAATTAAATTTAGCTAGAGCTTTATCTTATGACTAGATAAATTATACGACCCCCTGCAACCACCCTAATCTAACCGAGTATGCCTTAATTATGATTTTTAAGTTATTATCATCATCAACTTAATTAAATCATTTCCCTTTTAAATTTCATATAACTTCCACATCTGTTATACATATAATACAACTCATGTTTTGTATTACTTAACCCGTATATAATTATTTACCTAATTATATACTCAATCACATTATAGTATTCACAAGCATACTAATATAACATTTAATAATAGTACTTTCCCGAGTAAATTCTCACTGGGCATAAATTCCCTATAGTGCTATCCCACTAGGTATGTTCACATAACCTAGTTACCCTAAGTTAGATTCGCTCTCTAACTTGTTAATACGTACATGTTGGAGGCGGTCATATTCCTTCCCTGAAAGTGAGATGCCTCTCACCCATATAACGGACGCTATGACCTGGGATTATACTCGCCCTACTCCTCAAGCTAGGGGATTTATCCACTACGCGCAACCTCCCCCTACAGCACTAGAGTATATAATTATAATATCTATTCACTAATATTAATTGTACACATCATATATATATACTATCACACACCGTATATATATAAATATAAATTATCCCGGCTACACCGTGCACTAAGTCCATGACACAAGCCAATTCCATTTTATTTTGAGTTTATTGCCCAACTCTTATTATAAATTAATTTGCACATTAAGTTCTTTTGGTATCATCCCAACCAATATATTCGGACTTACTCTCGTGGCCCGGAATAACATCACCCGAGTCTATATCCTTGACTCTAAATTATTTAGCCTTTACCTAAATAAATTTACATTTCAGTATTGCACAACCATTATTCCCGGACTTGTCTACCAAATCCGTATTTAATCATTTTGAAACAAACTATCCAAAATTTAACCTTAGTGTGTCACACCTAATTTCTCCAAATGCCAATTAATTTTAATTATGATGTCACACTAAGCCGCCCTCAAATCCTAATTAACCTTGATTCACAATTAATTAGATTTAAACCCATGTATTAATTACTCAACAATTAAGGCATGGAAGGATTTTTAATTATTTTCCTTATACATTAAAAACTGGGCGAACTGTCAAAATTTTCGGACCATCGATCAATCGATGGTCCTCCTTCGATCGATCGATCGAGCAGGTACTCGTTTTCCCCGAGTTGGCTGTTTCAGCCATGGACGCCCACCTCCAAACCCTAGTTTCTTCTACACTGAAAACTAAGCTTTCCCCTCGACAATAGACATCAAAAACCTTATGGGGAACCTCTACAAAGTTCAACAACATCAGTAAATTTACTTTCTCTACTGTTTTTACAAATTGGGGTAAAATTCCATTTAATCTTTAACCCATTTAAGCATCAATTTCTTGACAACAAATTCGTCTCCAATTCATCTGGGTTTACACATCTTATCAGATACGAATATACAATTCAAATTATATATGATTTTCTAATCAATTTAGCAATCAGATTCATGGTTTACAAAACCCTATGTTCATACCCCTTTAAATCCCAAAACGAATTTCTTTAATTGCACACATCACATGACTATAAATTGAAATTCACTTTACATGCTACAGCAAGTTAACCACTTGCCTTAGGGTTCGTAGAGTCTGAATTTGGAATCGTGAGTGCTCAAGGCTGAAGATGACTCTTTTTGGCTCTCCTGTGATCCCCAAATTTGACTTTGGTTGCTGTTAGGGTTTCCTAACCCTCTAAGTCTTCTCTAAAATTCATTCAGCCGTTTACTTATTTCTTTTATTTATTTAATTATCTTAAATCCCCTTTTTTGTCTAATGGGCCAAGCCCAAGTGACCCAAATGCCCCCGTGTGGGCCCGACTATGTCAAAAAACATCCCGTGACCCGTTTACTACCCCCGGGTACACTTTTTCGACTATCTCGGCCCATTCGGACTCAACCGTACCCTCAGAATTGGCATTCGAATTAATTTTTAAAAATTCTTATTTCACACCTAATTTAGTCCAAATCGACTTCCGGCTGAAATAAGTACATATCCCGTCATTAATACCCGAGATGACGTCAATACATTATTACTATTCACTTAGTAAATAAGTTTCCCTAAATATTAACCATTCACTCCCCGATTAATATTTAAATATAAATTACCATAATTAATTCAATTAAAATTACGACACACAAGTAATTTTGAATTCCCGAATTAATTAAATATTTAATGCATGAAAATACGGGGTGTTACAACATGTCCGGTCCACACTCTTAAAATACGGACCGGTATGCACAAGAGCAGTACTGTACATATGTATATATATATATATATATTATTTATTTGTTGGTAATACATGTACTTTTGTAACTTTTATTTTTATATGATAATTGGATGGTAGCAAACATGAAAGTTTGTTGAAGGGTCAAATTGAAATATTTCATGATACACATTGGACTAAGGAAAACAGGCGGATTTAAAAGATTTAATAATATATATCATACAAAACATAAAATTTGTCAAGTATGTTCATTGCAGTGGGACAAAGTCTTTTGTCCAATACTTCCATGAAGACGGGGTAATATTTTTTAGAACATAAATTTTGTTATATTTTAATTTATGTGGGTACATGTACTTATGTATTTTATTTTCGTATGTTAATAGGAAGGTAAAGAATATGAGATGCCAAAGGGGTAAATTAAAGTATTTTATGATACTCATTGGATGAAGAAAAGTGGGTGGATTAGTGAATAAGCGGAGTCTGACTATGTAAGTATATAAAATAAAATAGTTTTGCATGCTTAAACATAAAGCACTACTCCTAAGCCGTGTGGGCTGGATTGATTTGTGTTGAAATCGATGGAAGGGAGTCGTTTGATTATTGATTTGTGTCACAACAGGTTGGATTTCATGAATAAATAAAGGAAATTCTCTCAATTTGTTTTTTAAAAAAAGTGGAATTGGTGGAAGGGACGAATTGATGATTTACTTGTAGCTAGGCCTGTAAATTGAGTCGGGCAAGCCCGAAGCCCACCCGTTCGGCCAGTTATTTTCTGGCTGAGCTTTATTTGAGTTTGAATCTAGACGAGCCTGAGTGAAAAATTTCAAGCCCGAATGAATTTCGGGCTGAGTTTGTGCCGAACTTTACCAAGCCCGAATTGCGCCCGAGGCGTGAACTTTGAATATATAAATAAATAAATAAATCATTTTATAAATTATAACATATTTATGTTAACTAATTTTATATGTATGAAATATAATTAGTCTTTGTAGGTTTTCATTCTTACATCTCTTGTTTTAGTTTAATACATTTCATAATTATATACTTTATTTTATGAAATATCAATTAGATTTTGATGTATACATTTTCTCCATGATGGAAACACAAGAAAAAAATAATAATTCAAACTTTTTTTAACAAAAAAATGAATTCGGGCCCGAAGCCCAAAATATATATGAGCCGACTTCGGGCTTAAGTAGAAAAGTTTAGTTCGGGCCGAGCTCGAGCTTGAGCCTGGGTAAGGCAATTCCGACCGAGCCTAAGAAACCTCAAGCCCGGCTCACCCAACCCTATTTATAGTCCTACTTGTAGATATAATTGTTAGATTAGTGATTTGTGTTTCACAACATGTTTGATTTCATTAATAAACAGGGGAAACTCTGTCGAGTTTTTTTGAAAGTGTAAAAAATAGTCAAAGCGATAGTTTAGCATATTCTTTTATTTTTCTTTGTAGAAAGCACTTTTCTAAAAAACCCGCCTAGGCTTAAGGCTTGGGAGAAACGTCTCGCCTTAAGTTTTTACGCCTTATTCTTAGTAAAACCTATAAGGCGCACTTTTTTCTAAAAACAACAATGCCTTAGTGGAACGATATCTCCTTTTAAATAATTTTTTTACTAACCGGACCATTATCTCATCCAAAATAATCAAATAGTATTTTAATTTGCATATATTCAGACATATTTTATGATATGTACAATTTTAGTATTTTAATAGCCTTGTTATGGTTAAAAAATATTAAAATATATTAAGAAGGCCTAAACGCCTTTTCACGCCTTTTTACACCTAAGGACAACCTAGGCTTCTAATGCTTAAGGCTTAAGGCTTGGCCTCCATGCCTTGATCACGCCGCACGTTTTTTAGATCCTTGGTAGAAAGATATGATTGAATTGAAAAAATGCTCGGAGGATTCTGATGAAGCATCGATCTATAAAAAATTCTTTGGAAAGAGGTCGGGCTACGTGAAAGGTCTTGGTACCTGACTTTTGAAATCACTACGCAGGCAAAATTTTGAATTGGAGAACAAAAAGTTACATGCAAAGATCGTAGATTTGAAAATCCAAATTAAAGACCATGCGTCAAAGATGGCTGCAATGAAGGCCATTTTATTGTTAGAGTGATCGGGTGAGAACTGTGTGCTCGTGTAACGACACTGTCGTTGTTTTCGATTCGTCGCCTCAATACAAAAAACCTAAATTATGACTACACTCGACAAGGGAGTCTAGTGTCCAGTCCGGGTATCGATAATCCACAGGTAATGTTTGACAGATTGTAACGGATTTATTACTTCTAAAATAAAAGTGTAAAAGGTGATATGGTGAGATAAGAGAAAGGGAGAAATAAGAGAAGTTAATTCCAAATTAAGACTAAATAAGAATGAAAAACGAGAATAGGATCACATCCCCGCCATGGGCTAAATAATGCATAATTAGGATTTTGGTTCGAAAAAATTTAATTGATCATAATCAATTAATTATAAACATCACACATGAAGGAATTTAATACAAAAATGCGAGATAAAACATTTAATCAACTAATCGTGCACACCTATCGTACCCGTACCCGTTCTAGATATTCTACTATCAAACTAGTCCAATTCAATATTTATGACTTTCACTATACTAATCATGGTTTAATTCCTGGCGCCTTACTATAAACTGAGAGTTTTACCTTCGTTCCTCGAAATTAGTTTCAATAATTACTAAGTGTTTTCACTTTTTTTAACTCTACAAAGATATTACATTAATTCACACTTGTACTTATATAAATAGTTCATTTCAATAATTAAGTGTATCAATCTCATCATAATATTCAATAATAGTACCCCTAGACTAAGCTACGGTGTACACATACTCTGCTATCAAATCCCGGTACATCACGTACATAAGGATCACGCATTCTGAATCTCTCAGGAATCGTTTCGACAAATAACAAGCACATATAATGGAGGCGAACATAGTTCACATCACATGGGTCACGCACATACCTATTCTCCCATGATCAGCAGACTTATTAACTTCTCAATAAGCCCTTCTCTGACCTATGTCCTCGAGGTACCAATCTAAATCCCCTCAGTAGGCACACAAAGATTAGATGGCCCTGATCGAACGCCGATCTCCCGTGATAGCAAGTATGGTAGGTATGTTGTAAAAAAATAACTACATATACCAAGAATTCACACATCTTAGGTATCCCATAATATTAATAGAGGTATATTTCTCATCCCTATACATTTAATGATACACGTTTACAAGTCCCCGATTTATATACATTAAAGTTATCAACTCTTCTCACGCCGTAATTTTAGTTACTTATACCCTAGCCCATAGATGTCATCCGATTTACTACTTAATTCTAAGTTTTAATCCTCAACGTACTCAACTCTCACAACTATACCCACTGGTCAACAAGGGAAGGTTATCACTCAATTAAATAAGTCTAATGGGAGTTTGAAACAAAATCAGGCCTAAAAAGGCCATTTTATCAACTCGTTAGAAATATCATTCGAACGAGGTTGTTCGAATGAGGGTACGAAGTCTTCGAACGAACTCGTTAGAAGGGATACTGTCATCTCGTTAGAAGCTCGTTCGAACGAGGTCGTTCGAACGACCTAGGCAGGTCTTCTAACGAGATGGCAGAACACGCCCAAAAATTTCCCAACTCGTTTTTCTTCAATTCCTCTTTTCAAGAATCCATACTAAGATCATTCCAATTAAGTTTTATTGTTAGTAAACTAATCTAAGTCCACCTAGGTCACTTCTTAACATATTATTGGGGTCAAATCTTCCTAATCAACATGCAATTAACATAAATTCCCAATTTTCCACCGCAAACCCTATGAATATGAACCCAGAATTTAAATGTATTTAAAGATTCCTTATTACTCCGTTTTTAGATCATCAAAAGTTATGTTTTGTGTATTGAATTCATCCATAAGCGTTCTACATATAATTCCTATCTCCAAATCATAAGTTTCACCATAATCCCATTTGTTTTCTTCAAGACTTTCTAGGCAATTAAAGTTTTTACACTAAACATGGAGGAAATATTCAATGAAATTATTAACATTAAATCACTTGCCTTAGATTTGTTCTTCAGATTTGTTGCCGGTGTTTCAAGGTTGATTCTTCCCTCTTTTTGGTCACAATCTCTTCCAAAATGATGGTGGGGAGATGGTTTTGTTTGGAAACCCTTTTCCCTCTTTCTAACTTCTCTCAAAAACTTCCGTAGCCCAATCTCTCACTTTTTTTGGATGATAATGGCCTTAGTGGATCTTTTAATAATATCTAATTTAACACTAAAATTCGTGGGTTTTAATCCCTTAATTTTTAAAATTACCAAAATACCCTTCTAGGTTGCCGGTTTGGCCTAAAAATGCCCTGGGACCCAAACTAAACCCCCAGCTAGTGTTTTCTGACTATTTCGACCCTTCCGGACGCGTTGGCACACTCAAAATGATCATTCGGTTGATAAAAATAAAATTTACTTTTTAATTTAAATAAATTTATTCCTGACGCGACTGACACGCGCGTCCCAACTGAATTTCCCAAATTGTCGTATTTCAGCCCCGTGACAATTTAAATATTTTCAATACTCATATATTACCATATATACTCAGAAATATTCAATTTTAACATCATAATCAAATACTAACTCACATCTCGCTAGTATTTATATCCGGATTAATTCCCAATTAATTCTCATTTAATTCAATTAATCCCTTAAATAAAAATTAATAAAAGTACGGGGTATTACAAATGGTCACACGTGGATTAAATTCATAATATCCCTATAAACACTGACATTGCATGATAAAGAAAGTTAAACGCTTAACATTCCAAATTTAATACATGCAGTTTCAATTAAACGTAATTTTTCACAAAACCTAACTTTCAGAGCTCGATGCCCATTAATGGTGGAAACATGATCCAACCCCTTAAACTAGTTACTACACATGATTAGAACAATAAATAAAACTAATTAACTAATGAAAACAAGAAATAAACTAACTAAAAAGTAAGTATAATAAGTAATCAAAGCTTAAACATCAAAAAATGAACTTAGATTAAATGGAAGAGACAATGAATAGAACTTACAAGACCCAAATGGGTGCAAACCCTAGGACATGGAAGTTCCACCCCAAATCACCCCTCTCAAACTTAAAAACTAACCTAAAACGATTTAAAATTACTTTTTATACTTGAAATAATGTTTTTATACAAATACCCCACCAAAAATCAACTTAAAAATAAAGATTTGTGGACTTTTATTGTAGTCGAATCGATTCGGCAAAATTCCAAATCAATTTGTCCTCACAGTGCTGATTCTGCTTCGATCCAATTCTGGGCATGTCGCACGGAATCAACTATAACTTCTTCATACGGAATTGGAATGATGCATAGTTGAAACCTACGTGAAGATAATTCAATTATCTACAAGATTCTATTTTGAAACCCTCCAAATTATGCAGTATGAAATTATCAAAATGCCCTTGAAGTTTCTTTTTGTGACAAAAAATCTCGAAACGCAACCAAACTTTACGGTGAGAAATTTAATACCTACAAAAGATCAATTATACCTCGCAAAGTATATAAACATATATAAAAGAGATTGTCTGGTTAATGAGCATAAATATAGTAATTAAGGTACCAGAAGTGGCTAAAATGCATAAGTAAAATGGGTAAATAAATGAAATATTTGAGACGAATCACACCCCTTAACTTACGCATTACTAGTCCCTAGCAATGAAATGCAAAGAAATAAGACTACAAGTAAACCACAAGAGAGGAGATATGTACAAAGGGGATAAATGCCACTTTCACAGGCGAACGATTGCATTTAGCATATGCAATAAGTCGTTAAACCCCTAGGTTACCCTAGTGGACGAGTGTCATCTTGTGAGGGTTTTCAGGGATGAAAATCACAAACATCATAGTTTGTCCAATCACCAACATAAGACAAGCTCAACAATAATGAAAAATATTTCAAACACGTAATTATCATAATGAACGAATTAACCCAAAAGTTCGTAGTTATTAACATTATAGAACGAACTTCATAAAATTGAAACCTTAAAAGTGGGAGGGGAGCGAGCACATGCAAAGTATGATTTGGCAAATACTTATATTAATTGGATAATAAACATTACCACGTGCATATATGTTGATCCTCACCTAACATTACACTCAACAAATGAAATCACTAAGAATAGGAAGTAATACACGGGACATGGGAGCATAAAGAGTAAATGCGAATGGAAACAAGGCCGCACACATGTCATAAATGAAGAGTGCTATGTATAAAATGCAAAATATATAATCTCAATGAAAGATACCGCTCATTAAAGGAGGAGAAATATTTTTTCTTAGATTATCAAAACTATTATGACTTTTGAATTGAATGCACCCTAGGATCACATTGGACTTTATAAGGTTGTAATGTAGGTTTGGGGTCAAGGTTACTGTAACAACCCAGGTTTTTGAGCGGCTATTTTATATTATTTTTCCCGATGGGCTAGTTTTATAAAATAGGGGAAGTTGGGGTAAATATTATTTCCCGTGAGATTTAGGGATAATATTTACTATGATTTATCTATTTACCGTTATGAGAAGGTAAATAGCATTATATATTGACATATTGCGTCGTTATATGTAAAATGACGGTTATGACCTATACTTTAAGTTGGGTAAAAATAATGAAATTAAATAAAATTAGAACATAAAATTTGTTCACATTTTCCCGAATGCCAAAATAGGGGGTGCGGTTGTTTTTAGAATGGTCGAGATAGTCGGAATGAGTGCCAAGTTGTATTTTTTAGATTTGGGCACTTTTTGTGGGTTATTACTCAATTAAGTGGTTACGAGTCATTTTATTGGTGTATTAGCAATTAATAGAGGGAATTTGTGTTTTAAGACCCGTTTAAGTTCCCCCACCCCTTTTTATTTCTTCATTTGTGAGAAAAGCCAAAGGAGAGAGAGAGAGAAGAGAGAGTTGGGAGAAATGGAGAGAAAAGAGAGAAAATGGAAGATTGAGGCCGGATTTCGTTGCTAACGGGAGAGAATCCGAGACTACAACCTCGAGGCAAGTTTCTTACTTGCTAGATATTGATTTAATGTGATAAATTGCATGTTTAGTTAAGTTTTGGGAGATTTAAACCATAAATGGATTTTTGTTGATTTTGATGATTAAACCCTTAATCTTGTGTTTTTATTCGATTTGAGGTAAAAATATTAGTTAGTAATTGTGTAGAAATGATTTGGGAACAATTGTTGTTGTTGATGTTGGGAGAAACAAGGATTTGGGGTATTTGGAATTTTAGGGTTCATACAACTCGTAAACCAAATTGGGCATTTTTGCAGGACTAAATCGATTCGGCCCAAGGGGCGAATCGATTTGGATAAGGGGAAACTTACAGGTTTGGGCAAACCGAATCGATTCGGGTTGGGGCCGAATCAATTCGGCTGTTGCATAAAATCAGTTTTTACCCATCGAACAGATTTGGCTTTTTGGCAAATTGATTCGGCCCAAGGGGCGAATCGATTCGGTTCCCCTGTTTTTGTGGGATTTTTCCTAGTTTGATTTTTAGCCCTTTTTCTTTTAGGTCCAAGGTTTAGGGGCCTTTCTTTGGGAAGTAATGGGGAGTCCTAGAGGGATGTTTTGGGTAGACTAATGTCCTAGGATAAAACAGGATATTTGGGCTTACCCCGAGGGCTAATTCGTGTAGGTTAGTATCCGAAAGATATAGGAAGTTAACGTAAAGATAAATTGGAGATAAAATGTTAATGATGAGACTTTTGGGAGTTACTCCTTGAGGGAGACTCACTTCGAGGGTTTATGAAATTTTATGAACTCTTGGAGACTAGTTGAGATTTATGGCACGTCGGGTCTTAGGTCATTAATAAAATATAACACTAAGCATAAGAAAGACATATGATAATATGTAGTACTAATAGAAATAAGTACAAATGAATGATTTTCAGAACGTAAAAGTGAATGTTTTCAAAAGGAAAAAGAAATGTTTTTCATAAATGTTAATTTATGATTACACACCTCCCTAAATCGCTATCATAAGGGAAGTTGCGCTCGCGTGGTGAAGCCACCTGGCTAATGAATGCAGGGTGGATATAGTCCCTAGGCCATATGAGCGTTTATTATACTGCGCTGGTTGGGAGATTCTGGGTGTGGTCTTGACTTTCCCACAGGCATATGGCCGCTTCCCGACGTTTGTTAGGTTCCCAGGTTGTCTTGTTTGATGGGCCTTGGAAGATGATAGCCATTTAGGGGCGCGTCTAGTGGGTAAACTCGGAGGGATGGTCTTAGATTTTATTAAAGCAACCCATGATAATTAATTGGATTTAATTACATTTCCCGGATGGAAGAAGGGAGATGGAAGCATATGGTATACAAAAGTGTTTATATGATAATAAAAATGACTTTTGGTTACACTTCCTAGATGGAAGAAGGGAAGTGGGATTTTATGAAAAAGGATAAAGCATTTTTATGATAATAAAACTTGCTTTAAAAATGTATTTTCCTGGATGGAAGAAAGGAAATAAAATTGGTAAAGAAATTGTTGAAATGAGATTAATTGGTAAACATTTGATAAAATGTTGTAGACTTTATATATATTCCTAATGAAAGAAATAGGAATTATGATTTTAGATGGTGAATAGATTTAGTTATGTTTCTTTGAGTAGCTATAGATGGTTTCCAATTTATTTATATATTAATTATGTGCTGAGAGTCTAATGGATCTCGATGATCGACCTTGCCTAAGTAGTAGTGTATCGGGGGGGTTACTTGTTTGGATTTCGCTTTGCGAGACAACCCACGCAAGAATAAGGGCATAGTGTTGAGACTGGAGAGAAGTTAACCTTATGTTCTTTGTTTAACTAGAGCATTCATTGATATTGCGCTAGGTTGCTTTTAGATTTTAGAGGTGAGAAATATATTATTAATTGCGAGAGATTTACGCACTTAACTGTCATGCATTTTAGTCACATGGGAATCATATCAAACCTGTCCCTGACCCGTATCTATATTTATTTGCTTTGCATATGCTCCTTGCCGTACAGGTGCTCTTCCGCATGGACACCCGTATTTACATTTCCATTCCGGTTGTTATGGAGCTACGACATATCGCGAATGCCGTAGGGCATTGTTTATACGCTTATTTCTATTGTACTCTAGTTATGTTCATTTTATTTATTCGGGCGTGTTTGCCCAAGCGTTGCACTCATTTATTATATTGTAAATATTGAAAATGAAATACTCGGTGAAACTATTTGTATTGGTCTGTTCACCGACAGCTTATTCAGTGATTATTTATGATATTGTCGTTCTTTATTTATCGATTTTTGATATCCACCGTTTTCACAAATGGGATTGTCTAAGTGTTTTGTTTTATTTACAAATTTTCTTTTTTATTGGCAGTCCATTTTCTAAAATGATTGGTGATTATCTCGTACTATTATTTTAATCGACAGTGATACTGAGAATGAACCATGTATGATTCCTGTAATTATTAGAGTATTGGGCTGGCCACCTATTATTTTAGTAGGCGGGTTGTCACAGATGGTATCAGAGCATCAGGTTCTAGAGTTCTTAGGAATCTGTGCGGATGTTTTACGCTTTCAGCGTTACTTCTGATTTGATATAGATCCCTAAGATTAAGATCATTGATCTCTCTTGTGAGATTTCGTTCTCCTGCTATAATAAGAGAACCTCGAAAATCTTTTACACGATCGTGTGCGACTAGTAAGTCGTCAGATGATGGGAATTAAGGGAGGTTGTCGTGAAGGCGTCGCGAGACGGGATTTCTAAGAGCTGTAAGTAGTAGTCATGGATGTGGGCCGCTTTAAAGGTCGATCCCTTTTGTAGCATTTTCTCATATTGCTACTGTGACTACTAAGTACAGTAGAGATGATTTTCCATGTGCCGCTGTCAGTAGAGAGTGGTACTAAGCTTGGGATTCCATGTAAGGTTGAAGTGGCGGAAATGGTAGTCGCCATAGTAGGGTGGTGCAAGAAGTTTTGCCCAAAGAAAGAGAGACCTTCGATAGAAGGATCTACTCACGAGTAAGTGTTGTTAACACTTCAGGAGAAGTAGTATTCACGAGGCCCCATCGGTGGACATCCACTTGGGGAAGGCTCATCGAACTAAGGCGGAGGAGGCTAGTAGAATGTTCTCTTTGCTGAAGAAGTTAAGGGAACCACGCGAGTAATCGCTAGAATAGATATAAGATGGAGTAGTTTTGTATTAACCCTAGATTCAGGTGTTTATGTCGAGTTTGTGGTAGTATCGATATTCTTATAGTGAATATATATATGACTCCCGTGGTAGGGAGGTTCTATATTTTTTTTTCATTCACTCGTTATGGGCCGAGTGATGGTATGTGGTACATGTATTATATGTAATATACGAGTAGAGATATTCTCGGTTGGGTTGGTGTGATAGCAAGCGAATAAATCGCGAGGCTATCCTATTTCTAGTTCTAGAGAAGAACTAGTTGTTCTATAATATCTCTCCTAGATATAGGACTGGGACTTTATAGGGGTGATTTACAGTATGTAGGTATTTTTCATTTTTATTTGTCTTGCTTCAATTATTTTGCTTGATTGTTTGCTTGCTTTGTTTGCTTTGCTTGTGTATGATATTTCCTTCTCTCCACGACCAACAAGTTAAGGGGATTGTGTCGGAGGGGTTCCTTGTTTGGATTTCGCTTTGGGGGACACTTCGCGCATGAACCTTAACGACGTTGGAAGTGGAGAGATGTTGCATTTTTCTTTCTTCCTTTCTTTTCTTTCTTTCTATTGGTTGAGATGATGGGTTGGAAAGGTTTAGTCAAGAATCACGTAAATGAGTGATGAGAGGGCTAAGTTGATGTGCGATATATGAGCACTGTGATAGTTTTTCCTCTGATCGATGTGGGGAAGACTAAGATATGAAAGTCGAATAGAGACTTATGATTATGCCTTAATGAGAAGGCCATTTATAAAGATGTGTATATGTGTATATTGGGATAAAGTGTTTGTGGCATCTTACAGAAAGTAAATGCCTCAGTTGATTAATATGGTAAAACTTAAAAGTAGAAGTGCATTAGTAGAGTTACGAGTTAGGACTTTAGAGGTCCCGATCATGTGTCTTCTACCGTTACTTCTCGACGACCGACGATGCGAGGTAGTAGTGTAATTGGAGGGTTCCTTGTTTGGATTTTGCCTCGGCGAGATGTCCCACGCATGGAACCAAGCTAATGTTGGAAGTCGGGAAAGGTCTTGGACACTAGGGACATAGTTAGTATAATACTTATACTACTAGATTAGGGTGTAAATCGACTTTAGGATTTTTAGGATGAAAGGCCCTTAGGGCATGCGATATTTATTTTAGGAAGGTGGTAGGGAGTTGACCACAATAGGTTTGTGGGTTAACTCTAAGCGGGATTAGGTCCTTAGAATGAAGAAGTATAGGATCTCGAGTGATTCGGAACGTCAGGCCGTAGATGGTGAGGCCTCTCATAGATAGAGCGTTACGTGGGCAACCTATCTTTCAGAGAGTTAAAAGGAGGAGTTGAATTTTACTCCTGCACTCGTGTTGTTAAGATCGAGAGTGGATTTAACGAATGAGTCTTTGCCAGGAATGGGAGGTATTAATACAGGAGCATGGACCCATTATTTATGTGTCTCACAGACTTAACTTTCGTGAGAAGTGTTATCCCCCGCTTGATTTTGAGTTCATAGCGGTAGTATTTTTCTTAAAGAATGAAGGCACTACTTCTTGGGCAGGAATTTGGTCTTTTCATGAGCAAGAAGTTGGAATTTGTGAAGGACTATCAATTGGATATTCCCTTCGCTAAGGGGATGCAGATGGGAGTAGTGGCTTTTATGGATAGAACTTCCCTACAATAGTTCGAATTATTTTCTATAAGTATGGGGCCCTGGGTGTGGCCTAGCGTAGTTGGCTGTGTGCCTTACCTATTCGTTGGGATGGAACCTGCGGATAGTATATTTCTTGGACTTGGAGTGGTTCGGTAACATTTCCTTAATGATTAGGCTCATTGAGCCATATACTTTTAAGGTCTCCGCCACTGCGAATAGGAGTAAGCAGTGTTGGGGTGAGCGATTATAAGTCAGCGTAGTCATCCCCTAGTAAGGGTGTAATGTATTTCGGGAAGTAAGGCAATTTGTGCCGAGATATGTAGGTATCCCCTTCCGTAGTAGAACGGTAGGATCGATAGTTCGTAAGGAACGATTCAGTACTGTGTTAGAGCACGATGTTGTGGACTAAGATCGAATAGTAATAACCTTAGTCTGAGTCCTAGAGGGACGACGCGTGCCGAGGGGTTTGTGAGAATGATAGCACGATAGTTTGGTACAGTATACCCTTGCTATGACTACGGGGTACGCCTGAATTTAGAGGGCAAAATTCCCCTTTAAGGAGGGGAGTATGCAACAACCCAGGTTTTTGAGCGGCTATTTTATATTATTTTGCCCGATGGGCTAATTTTATAAAATAGGGGAAGTTGGGGTAAATATTATTTCCTGTGAGATTTAGGGATAATGATTACTATGATTTATCTATTTACCGTTATGAGAAGGTAAATAACATTATATATTGATATATTGAGTCGTTATACGTAAAATGACGGTTATGACCTATACTTTAAGTTGGGTAAAAATAATGAAATAAAATAAAATTGGAATATAAAATTTGTTCACATTTTCCCGAATGCCAAAATAGGGGGTGCAGTTGTTTTTAGAATGGTCGAGATAGTCGGAATAAGTGCCAAGTTGTATTTTTGAGATTTGGGAACTTTTTGTGGGTTATGACTTAATTAAGTGGTTATGAGTCATTTTAATGGTGTATTAGCAATTAAAAGAGGGCATTTGTGTTTTAAGACCCGTTTAAGTTCCCCCACCCCTTTTTCTTTCTTCATTTGTGAGAAAAGCCAAAGGAGAGAGAGAGAGAAGAGAGAGTTGGGATAAATGGAGAGAAAAGAGAGAAAATGGAAGATTGAGGCCGGATTTCGTTGCTACCGGGAGAGAATCCGAGACTACAACCTCGAGGCAAGTTTCTTACTTGCTAGATATTGATTCAATGTGATAAATTGCATGTTTAGTTAAGTTTTGGGAGATTTAAACCATAAATGGGTTTTTGTTGATTTTGATGATTAAACCCTTAATCTTGTGTTTTTATTTGATTTGAGGTAAAAATATTAGTTAGTAATTGTGTAGAAATGATTTGGGAACAATTGTTGTTGTTGATGTTGGGAGAAACAAGGATTTGGGGTATTTGGAATTTTAGGGTTCATACAACCTGTAAACCAAATTGGGAATTTTTGTAGGACTGAATCGATTTGGCCCAAGGGGCGTATCGATTCGGATAAGGGTAAACTTACAGGTCTGGGCAAACTAAATCGATTCGGGTTGGGGCCGAATCGATTCGGCTGTTGCAGAAAATCAGTTTTTACCCACCGAATCGATTCGGCTTTTTGGCAAATCGATTCGGCCCAAGGGGCGAATCGATTCCGTTCCCCTGTTTTTGTGGGATTTTTCCTAGTTTGATTTTTAGCCCTTTTTCTTTTAGGTCCAAGGTTTAGGGGCCTTTCTTTGGGAAGTAATGGGGAGTCCTAGAGGGATGTTTTGGGTCGACTAATGTTCTAGGATAAAACGGGGTATTTGGGCTTACCCCGAGGGCTAATTAGTGTAGGTTAATATCCGAAAGATACAGGAAGTTAACCTAAAGATAAATTGGAGATAAAATGTTAATGATGAGACTTTTGGGAGTTACTCCTTGAGGGAGACTCACTTCGAGGGTTTATGAAATTTTATGAACTCTTGGAGACTAGTTGAGATTTATGGCACGTCGGGTCTTAGGTCATTAATAAAATATGACACTAAGCATAAGAAAGACATATGATAATATGTAGTACTAATAGAAATAAGTACAAATGAATGATTTTCAGAACGTAAAAGTGAATGTTTTCAAAAGGAAAAAGAAATGTTTTTCATAAATGTTAATTTATGATTACACACCTCCCTAAATCGCTATCATAAGGGAAGTTGCGCTCGCGTGGTGAAGCCACCTGGCTAATGAATGCAGGGTGGATATAGTCCCTAGGCCATATGAGCGTTTATTATACTGCGCTGGCTGGGAGATTCTGGGTGTGGTCTTGACTTTCCCGCAGGCATATGGCCGCTTCCTGACGTTTGTTAGGTTCCCAGGTTGTCTTGTTTGATGGGCCTTGGAAGATGATAGCCATTTAGGGGCGCGTCCAGTGGGTAAACTCGGAGGGACGGTCTTAGATTTTGTTAAAGCAACCCATGATAATTAATTGGCTTTAATTACATTTCCCGGATGGAAGAAGGGAGATGGAAGCATATGGTATACAAAAGTGTTTATATGATAATAAAAATGACTTTTGGTTACACTTCCTGGATGGAAGAAGGGAAGTGGGATTTTATGAAAAAGGATAAAGCATTTTTATGATAATAAAACTTGCTTTAAAAATGTATTTTCCTGAATGGAAGAAAGGAAATAAAATTGGTAAAGAAATTGTTGAAATGAGATTAATTGGTAAACATTTGATAAAATGTTGTACCCTTTATATATATTCCTAATGAAAGAAATAAGAATTATGGTTTTAGATGGTGAATGGATTTAGTTATGTTTCTTTGAGTAGCAGTAGATAGTTTCCCATTTATGTATATATTAATTCTGTGCTGAGGGTCTAATGGATTTCGATGATCGACCTTGCCTAAGTAGTAGTGTATCGAGGGGGTTCCTTATTTGGATTTCGCTTTGCGAGACACCCCACGCACGAATAGGTCATAGTGTTTAGACTGGGGAGAAGTTTATCCCTTAACACTATGTTAAAGGAAATTAAATTTGATGACTATATATGTCAATATTGTACTTAGGGTCTAATGGATCTCGATGATCGACCTTGCCTAAGTAGTAGTGTATCGGGGTGGTTCCTTGTTTGGATTTCGCTTTGCGAGACACCCCACGTAAGAATAAGGGCATAGTGTTGAGACTGGAGAGAAGTTAGCCTTCTGTTCTTTGTTTAACTAGAGCATTCCTTGATATTGCACTAGGTTGCTTTTAGATTAGAGAGGTGAGAAATATATTGTTAATTGCGAGAGATTTACGCACTTAACTGTCATGCATTTTAGTCACATGGGAATCATATCAAACCGGGCCCTGTACCGTATCTATATTTCTTTGCTTTGCATATGCTCTTTGCCGTACAAGTTCTCTACCGCATGGACACTCGTATTTACATTTCCATTCCGGTTGTTAAGGAGCTACGACATATCGCGGATGTCGTAGGGCATTGTTTAGACGCGTCTTTCTATTGTACTCTAGTTATGTTCAGTTTATTTATTCGGGCGTGTTTGCCCAAGCGTTGCACTCATTTATTATATTGTAAATATTGAAAATGAAATACTCGATGTAACTATTTGTACTGGTCTATTCACCGACAGCTTATTCGGTGATTATTTATGTTATTGTCGTTCTTTATTTATCGATTTTTGATATCCACCATTTTCACAAATGGGATTGTCTAAGTGTTTTCTTTTATTTACAAATTTTCTTTTTTATTGCCAGTCCGTTTTCTAAAATTATTGGTGGTTATCTTGTACTATTATTTTAATCGACAGTGATGCTGAGAATGGACCATCTATGATTCCTGTAATTATTAGAGTATTGGGTTGGCCACCTATTATTTTAGTAGGCGGGTTGTCACAGTTACGAAAGGAAGGAAATATGTACGGATTCAAAGTGTTCGGGGATAAAAAACTTGGGATAATGGTTATTGCGAGGAATTTCAAAATTGAAAAAATAACTTCCATAACAAGCAGCAAATATGAAATAAGAGAGCATTAAGGATTATTGAACACTATATACATCATATACAATTTTCTCTTTCTTTTGTTTTCTTTTTCTTTTTCATGTTTTCTTTTGTTTTTCTTTGCTTTTTCACTTTTTTTTTCTTTTTCACTTCTTTCTTTTCTTCACTTTTTCACTCTCACATGCTTAATTGCAACCAAGTAACACAAACATCATTCAATCCCAAGTATCATTCCAAACAAAGGTAAGGAAGGTAATATGTATGGATTATAAACTCCAATTTGGAGGTGGTTATGGAAATTTGGGTTTTGAAACGAAAGGCTATATTAAGGCTCAGAAGGGTTGACTAGGGAAATATATAAGGTGAGGTCAAGGTCAATATGGGTGATATAACAAAGAAGGCCTATGTTCCTTTCCTAAAGTTTACGCAATTGTCGAGTCAAAACAACTTTGAAAATCATGCTCAAGTAACACATTTCAGAAATGAACTCAATTAATGAACAATCAAATGAAAGAATTGTGAGATTACCGACGAATTTAACATTTTCAAGGAGGAAAGAGTACTGCATAACACTCACAAATGAAGGTATGTCTCGAATATCACTTATATAAGTATATATAATGCATGAAATCAATAAAACAAGAAAAGTGCATGTGCTCACGGGTTAAAGTTTAATTCATGAAATTATGAATAATATCAATGATTTGAGAACTAAAGTCTAATAACTTCTAAAATCGAGAACATGAATTATTGAATTGTCTA
Source organism: Sambucus nigra (assembly GCA_949130495.1). Taxonomy (NCBI): domain Eukaryota; kingdom Viridiplantae; phylum Streptophyta; class Magnoliopsida; order Dipsacales; family Adoxaceae; genus Sambucus; species Sambucus nigra. The sequence goes on from OX422213.1 coordinate 314,786,970, forward strand.
TTGGATTGGACATTTATTAAAATTTATCATCGAAAACAAACGCAAAAATCCCAACAAAAGAGAAAAAATAAAGAAAATATTGTTGATTTTTATTTTTATTTTTTACAACAAAGCATGATTTGTAACTAACATATGATCAAATTAATGGATTAAACAAGTAATGGGAAGAAAAACCTACACCCCTAACTTAAATTTTGCATTGTCCTCAATGCTTATAAAAAACACAACATAAATAGAGGAAAATAAATATATTACCCAAAATTGGAGTGATCCCTGATAAGTACAAGTCCATTGAATCTACAAAACATGTTATAACCAAGCATAACAAAAAGTTTAACTAATTACACTAGACTACAATTAAAATGATAGAAAAAGAAAGAAAGAAAGAAAAAATAAAAAAAACCCAACTATTTACAACCTATAATTTTAACTTATATCTAACTATATACTAGAAGTCAAATTTTTTGAGGATCCACCCAAAATACGGTTTGGCTTTGAAGGATCAACAGTGGACCCTCCCTTTCATGCATGCCTCCCGAAAGATAAGAATTTCGTTTGAACAACATAAGGTATGTGTAAGATGTAAGAAATGAACCATCGTCAAGATGTTTAAGTAATCTTCTTACATTCATCTTTGCAATTAACAAAAAGATTTCATTAATGATAATACCTTTTTAGGTGCTCAGAGTTTCAAGGGTTCTTGAACTCTCTTTGCAAGGTTTTAATACGATAAGTACCAAGTCGTATGACTTCAACCATGTGGTAGGGACCATGCCAATTATCTTATAACTTATTGGATTTCTGCATGACCTTCATGAAAATGTACTCACTTTCCTTAAGGGTACTTGGCTTGACTTGCTTCTTATAAAATAATATGTTCAGATGATAGGCCGCTACCTTAAGCACTCCTGTCTCTAACTTCTTCTATGTGGTCTAGATGCAACCTTCTCGCAAAATCACTCTTGGGGGAATTAAAATTGAGGACGCTATGACTTGTGAGGCCGACCTCAACTAGGACCATGGCTTCACTGCCAAAGGCCAATATATAGGGCGTTTCTCCTATTAGTGTTCGCGATGTTACCTTATAGGCCCATAACACACTTTGCAGTTCATTTATCCAATTCCTTTGGCTAAATCCAATATTTTCTTTATTCTTTTAAAAAACGTTTATTTCATGACCTTTTTTTGCCCATTCCACCGTGGACGAGCTAGTGATGAGTGAAGCTTTTTGATTTTGGCTTTATCATAATAATTTTTTTATCATTGTTAAACTAGGTGCAGTGGTCGACACTGAAGTTGTGGGGGATCCCAAATCTTTATATCATGTTTTTTCATTTAAAATGGAATACCTTTGCATAGGTCATCTCTATGGGTGGTTCGACCAATACCCATTTTGTAAAGTAATCCACTACTACCACCAGATACTTGAACCTTCCTTTGGTATTCAATATTAGGATGGATAGATCCTTTTCCCAAATGGGAAAAGGCTAATGAGATATGATCGGCACCATCTCAACTCTCGGTCTTTTATGTACCACTCTGAATATTTGAAATTTTTTTCACTTCTACGTGTATTCTTCATAGACTTTCCTCATTATTGGCTAAGAATATCCTTTAATTGCTAGTATTTTTATAAGTGTTCGACCCGTTGCATGGGCACCACATGATCCCTCGTGTATTTCCTTTGATAGGTTTGGCACTTCCATGGGGTAAACACATCTCATCATTGATATAGTAAAACATTTTTTGTATAGCACTCCCTTTTTCATAACAAACTTGGCCACTTTGTAACAAAGTCTTCTTTCTTTCTTTTGATCAGCTGGCAGAATATCTTCCTCCAAGTATCTTCTAATTAGGTCCATCTACGATGGTTAGTTCTAGAAACTTGACTTCTTTTACATCAATGCTCCTTTGACACAGTATCTCTATGGGGGAAAAATTCTCCTCAGATCGTCCCTGGTGGCTGAAGGAAGACGAGGTAATGCATATGCTCTAGTATTTTCAATTTTAGAGTTCTGATCATCTGGATCGAGACTACACCAAAACAACTGACTTGTCACTATTAAAGACCGTGACAAGTCCAAGTTGTCAAGGTCTTTGACCGTAACAAGTCTGGGGGTGACAACTTCTTTGTCACAGTCCTATCACAGTTTTTGACATTGACAAGTTTTTGTCATGATCAAAGACTGTGGCAAGTCCGTGACAAAGAAAAAAAATTATTACAGTAAAAAAACCGTGACAAGTTTCTTTGTCACGGACTTGTCATAATTTTTTATCATGAAAAATCTGGGCAAAATTAGAAAAAAACTGTTGGGTAGTATGGCCACTGCCACTACCCCTGCCCAACAATATATTTGTACCTGTTATAACAAAATTGTACCTATCTAAACATCATATATCCAAATAAAATAGAAATAATATACCAAATCATGGAATATATAATCCATATCCAAATAAAATATAAATTCGAATATCCATATCTAAACCAACATGTACCAAAATCTAAAAGATACAAATATAATCCAATATCCAAATATCCAAATAAAAAGATAGAAATAATGTAATGAAGAAGGAGCAGGTCGGAGGAGGAAGGAAGGCCACACGACATATGAATTGTAACACTCCACAATAATCTGAACGTCACATTGTTCACGCAACCATAAATGTGAGTTCTCCTTTCTCTCCACCACATGCGTGACGCGCACTCTTGCCTCAATGTTTTGGAGGGAACATGTGACAACCCGAATATAATTATGATTAATTATGTGTGAATCATGTTTAAATTATGTGAGATGGGTAATGTGTTACAAATATATATTATATTAAGTTATTATGTTTAGTCTAATCCTACCTTCATAAAACATGAAATATTTAATTAGTTACAAACACTAGATTTTTAAGTTTTCGATAGAAATGTTCATGTTGAAGACTAGTTTTGACCATTATAATGTAACAATTAACTTGAGATATAAATTAGATAGTTGTAGATATATGATTTAGGTTTGTAACACAACAAACGGTGTATCAAACAGACATCCGAGTGAGAAGATATCACCTGTTTACGAATAGGGGGTAAAGTAGTCATTTAGCCTTAAATGATATTTTGTCTTATATGGCGCCACATGTTATATTTTGATTGGACCAGAGGGGTGCCCTTATGCCGACTTAGAACCCTTGAAATAAGCTCTTCCTTCAGCATATTTCATCCATGTAAGAGTTTTAGCCTAAGGAAAGAGAATTGGGAAGTCTCGGAAGGAAAAAGTGAGGAGAAAAATTGAAAAAAAAATCCGTAGAAATTACATAAAAGTCCCAAAGGTAATCCTACCCGTAAATCTTGTTACTTTTCTTATATTACTGGTTGAAATGATAGAAATAATCAAGTATTTATTAAAATTTCATTTCAAGATGTATATGTATGGGTAGATACAAGTTTAAAGAAGTTTGAAGGTGTAAACCCTTTATATTGCTTCGATTGTAAACCTCGTGTGTTCAAACTTCTATTTCTTTTTGTATACTTATTGAAATTGATTAATTCTAGTTGGATATTAACGTAGACTCATATATGTATATTATATCCAAAAACTATATAAAAATACCAAGAAATGAATCTTCGGTGATAGTTTGAAGTTCAAATATAAAATCTGCCCCAAAAGTGTGAGTATGCACACCATATGTTCGAAGTTTTTCTTGACATAGCAAATGAACCATAAAAATTATGAAACATTAATTTTTTGTTATTAAATATGTTTATTGATATTAGATGGAATATTATAGGAAGTTATGATGTAGAAAATTATGAAAATTCCTGGAAGTTGACTGAATGATAGAAAATTCTTGGAACACTTTTGGAGTGCCTAATCGGTAAATAATTTACTCTTTCATGAATTTAGCCACTACCCCCGCTGTGGCCTTTTTGAGTGGTATGAATTCTGTCCACTTGGTGAAACATTCGGTGGCAACCAGTACCCAAATATTTCCTCTTGAAGGAGGGTTTATTGCCCCTGCAAAATCAAACGCCCATGTGTGAAATAAAAAAGGCCTCGAGAGAGAATGCAAATCCATCGAAGGAGTGTGGATCATATTTCCATGCAGTTGGAAAGATTTGCATTTGCGAACAAACTCTGCTGGGTCTTTCTCCATTATAGGCTAATAGTATCCCAAAGTCATGAGTTAATCATAGAATTTTGCTCCCCTGATGTGTCCTGGCACGTGGGCTTGCTTCAGAACTTCTTCAGCTTCTTTCCCCTGATGCACCTTAAAGGCCTGTCATGATAGACTCGTCGATATAATTTCCATTCTTAGACAAAATACCTAGGTGCTCATCTTTTAACCTTCTTAAAATCCTGTTTGTCCGTCGACATTACTCCATCTACCAGAAGGTCCATGTATGGATGTCTCCAGTCTTGGGGTTGATCTATGAAGTTGAATTCTGCTGCCTAATATAACAAGTGGCATTTCTCATAATCTCTTTATATTATCGTAGAGTCATGCCTCATTGAAGGCCAGAAATACCCTGCCCGTTAGATTCTTCTATATAAGGGGATCTCAGTAGTTTCAAATCTTCTCATGTTGCCTCGGTAGGATCCTTCTCACCTTCAAATATTCTCTTGTTGACTAGTCCCTTTCTTCCTCGACCACCACCACTTTCCCCTACCTCCGTCTTTCACATAATTTACCCTCGAGGGTACTCCCCTCCTCGAGGCAGCTGATGGCCTTAGAATCAAACTTCACAAGGCAAGTGGGGGCAATGCGGGCTTAACCACCAAGGTGATATTCCTCATTGCTTTCAAAAATGCTGTGAATATACCCTCTCGAGTTTCATTGATCAAGTGACAGATGTATTCGGGCAACGCCCCCTGCACAAACTTGTAGAAATTTATCCTCTGGAATCTCCTCTCTCACATCTAGAGAGCCCTCACAGAACCTCCTAATATAAGTCACAACACCTTCTCCTGGCTTCTGCTTCTCATGTACTAGCTGAGTGAGTGTAAACTCATCCTAATCCATAAAGAATTTTTGTCCAAACAAAACGTGCATCTCTTCTCAACTGAACACACTATCGGGGGTCAAGTCAGAATACTACGTGTAGGATTTCTCTGTCAGGTACTTTAAAAATTCCCTCATCCTTAGTCTCTTGTTGTTTCAATGGGCACCAAGGCTTTCAATAAACCTTTTCACGTGCTCTTTAGGGTTTGCACCTTTCCCCGTGTACTTCTCAAAGATTGGTGGAATATACCCTACTGGGTATGGTTCATTATTATACTGCTCCAGATATGGAGTACGAAAGCCATCATACACCGAAGAACTCCTCACGCTTTGGACATTGCTATGAAATTCATCATCTCCTTCTTTATTTCCTCCAAGCTGGACAATGAAGAGTTGATTGGATGCATTTTTGCCATCGCTGGCATCGCTAAAACAAGTAATGTGCCTTTTCCTGCGCCACCAATCATGACTTGGGATAATGAAGTTATCCCCCATTCTTATGCCACTAGCCCCGTCATCACAGGAGGGATAGTAGTGGGAGGAACATTGCCCATGGTTGGCAAAGCAGTGGGAAGAAAACTGTTGAAAGTATGTATAGTAACTCCTCATGTAATAGTACGAACAGATATTCCTGCTTGTGGCATAATGAAAGAGCTCACTCCCCCAAGGACTCCCATCATCGCATGGCTGTCGGAGTCTTGATGAACTCTAAAAATGGCCCCATGAGCCCCATAATTTGCACTGGGCCCATTCCTACCTGTATGCCAATTTTTTCCATCACTCTGGTATCGGACGCGCTAGGCTCCGTTCATGCTATTCTCACTCCTTCAGACAACATAGAGATATCTTCCTCCTCCTTACGCTGTATGGCGTCAAAATAAATAGGCCTGGCGGTGTTATACTCTAGAAACTTTTCAAAAGAGAATACCTCCCCAGTGGAGTCCCCAGATGTAAGATGTGGGATCTTAAAATACGATTAATATCAACTGAGTCGTAACCCCTTGTCAAGATTGAGATTAATGTGCACGATAGTATTTAATAATGACAATGAATATAGGTTAAAGGGATAATAAGATTCAATATTTTAGACTTGTATTGAATGATACTTCTACCCTGTGAGCACATTACAAGTATAATAAATAGGTAGCACCAGCAGGTAACTTGGTCGGATGGAGAAAGAGCAAGCACTCTAGGCACAATAAAGGCAAGACATGAACTTCAGGTCCAGTTAATGCTCAATGATACAGGTATTAAATGGGAAGAATGTCCTCAAAGGGGCTCTTGTGTATGAAAGCAATCAAGCAGCAATTCTAGGTTCAGAATGCCGTTTTGTGTAAACTATTTAATATGTGTATTTATATGGAGGCAAGGTTACTAGAGTAACTTTGTTGGTATTCAATGTGATTAACGACATTAGATGCACAAGTACCCCTTTCATTAATGTGGGAGATATTGCATTAAATGCATGGGATTTTATTATTTTGGCGAGAAACTTCTTAACCAGTTAGAAGCATGGTGGGCATTAATGAGGGACGTAACGTGGAATCTTAGAGGCTTATCTTATAACGACTAGGCCTTCCATCCTAAGGATAAACCCATTTGAGTGATGTAATTTCGAGTCCCTAAATGCTAGACGTTATGATGTCAGAAAATGGGCGAACAGTGACCCCACTAGGCACGTGGTCACATCAGCCAGACGAATGGTGTTTGGCTTGAGATTACTTGGCTGAAAAGTAGCTCGAGTGTTTAGTCTTCTGTTTGTTCGATAAAACTGTCATTAGGCTAAGGCTGTAAGGTTGAGGTGCCTCGAGGAGGTTCCCTCGAGTAAGTAGAAGTAATGGTAGGTCGACTGCAGATAGTTCGAGCAACCACATATACTAGATGGAGTTTTTCCCAAGTGTGCCAAGAGGGTTACTTATTGTATTCCCAACGATGCCTTGATCCCAATCCTCCAAAAAATGTCCCTGTGAGGTTCCTAGGAGGAGGTTGTTTGATAGAGCATGTTAGATCTCCCATGTCCTTCCAGACATGGTCCCTCGTGGATACCGAACAACCTCGCTCAGGATATAACGTAAGATAAAGTACATGATAAAAATATATTTTGTTTCATGTTACAAACTATAGTCATTCAAGTGACTTTAGTCTTCGAGATAGATTCTTCGAGTCACGTCTGTGGAGGATCTTCCAGGGAATTCCCTTGGGTTATTTTTATCTTCCTTCTGACTATTAGGCATCGAATTAACTAAGTTAATCATTTTTGGTAGGGACTCCCCCTACAAAGAGTTCGACGCGTGTGTCAGCTATACCGACATTACTTTATTTCTACTCATGATTATATATGATGCGGGCTTGTACTCTCATATATGTAATGCTTGAAATTAGTAAAGTCTGGCTTTGATTAATTATCTAATTCATGATTGCTTTTATATTCAACAAACATACTAGGGTTCGGGGGATTGTATTCCAACCTATCTTTCTCATTCATATTTAGTTAATCACAGTTTAACTTTGCATGCATAGTTTAATTGAGTAGTTTAACTTAAATTGCACTTAGTTAGTAGATAAAATTCAAATCCCATCATCTTTTCATTCTTTTTCGGAGTCATCTTAAGATTATTCAGCTTATATATCGTCGTCATGAGAGATTGTCCTATTTCCCTCAGAATTCAACCTCGTCTTACCGAGTTTATTATTTACGCGACCGATTTGAACTTGAACTGAAATTAGCATGCACTAGAGATACATTTTGAGTCGCGTTAAGTTTTTGACGTCGTTGCCGGAGATGTAGGTAGACTGTTAGTGTTAACGCAAAAATTGTCCATCTACGAGGACCAATCAGAAAAGTACACATGTCATCCTACGTGGCAATATTCGACACCCGAGGAGAGTTGGTCAGCATCCGAGGAGAGTTGGTCGGCACCCGAGGAGTGTTAGTCGGCACCCGAGGAGAGTTAGTCAGTACCCGAGGAGAATTAGTCGGCACCCAAGGAGAGTTGGTCGGCCCCCGAGGAGAGTTAGTCGGTACCCGAGGAGAGTTGATCGACATACCAACCAGGAAGATCAAAGGATAACTATGCATTTAATGAGCATTAATGTACATTTATACTGTATATGACAACACATAGCATACCAAGCAATTCAACAATTAGATTCGTTGAATGTAGACATAATGTATAAATGTCTACATACAATGAATCTCTTTATCTCCCATCACTATAAATACATGTATCCCCTTAACCAAAGGGAGAGATCCGAGAAGGATGAGAGACACCATACACAAGATCCACACCTTTTTCTCTCTCTACACCACATTGTGCTATTGTAAACCCCTGGGAATAAAATAACAGTGGACGTAGGCTTTTCCTTAAAGCCGAACCACTTTAAAAATCTTTGTCTCTCATGTGCTTGATTGGATTGCTTTTATCTATTTATCTGTGATCATAAAAATGGGATTCGGTCCAATTTTTTGCATCAACAGATTGGCGTCGTCTGTGGGAAGTGACTGGTAATATCGTTTTCTCACCAATAACAATCCAATACCAATGGCTGATATACCTGAATCCAGTAATCGAAACACTGGAACCCCTCCAAATCCATCTGCTCCACCAATTATTCCAGATTTGACTGGAATGATGGCAAATCTGGCTCAGGGCCAGACCGTCATGCAAGAAACGATGCGATAACTCATCCAAACCTTCCATGGTGGTGCGCCAGCCCATTCCGGATCACGAAGCATTCAAAGAAATATCCGTGCGCTTTCTGTGCGTACTAGGCGTAATAATTCATATCGTAATGAGGAATCTGAAGATTTTTCTTATCCACCTGGATGAACTTCGTCAGTGCGAGCCACAGATACTGAACAACGTGTCACCCTCTGGCCAGAAAGGGCCAGTGCATTGGAAAGATTAAGTAGGGCCTCTCCTTTTGATTGATTAGGCCCTAGGAGGAACAAAAGTCCTCTTAATGCAGCGTCGAGGAGCTTTCGATGACCATCAAATTTAAGGGAAGGATCTGCCCAGTCGCGACCAGTTGCTCGTCAAGATGGATCTGCTGATCGACCAGCTGCTCGTCAAGATAAATCCCAGGAAGCCACTTCAACGCGATTAGTCGCTCAAACCAATAGGCCCGAGGAAGGTAATCATGCATAGAAAGGATCTATTCAAAGGCTGGAGGATAGATTAGGGGAAATGGCTAAGGCTAAGAACCCTCTACAACGAACCTTTATTCGAGGAACACCTTTTGTCCAGGACATTATTGATTTTCTGACACCATCAAAGTTCAAAGCACCTATTGTGACTCCCAAGTATGATGGGAAGACTGACCCTGTCCTTCATATAGAACAATATCAAGCTGCTGCCGACATCTATGCTGTCCCAGACGAGATGAGATGCAGGGCATTCTCGGGAACTCTTACCGGATCTGCTCAGATATGGTATAATAATCTTCCTCAGGGTAAGATTTCAACTTTTCTTCAACTGGCCGAGTTATTCATTGGGAATTTCTGCTTCGGAGCAAAGCCAGTTAAACGAGTAGCACATCTGTTAAGTGTTAGACAAAAAGCTAGTGAGAGTATTAGAGATTATATAACTCGTTTTAATAACGAGAAGCTCGAAGTCATTGATTATGAGGAAAAGACAGCGATTACTGCTTTGATGAGTGGACTGCTGCCAAACAAGTTGTACTACACTTTGGCCAAAGATCCACCTCGAACCATGTCGGACCTGATGGGAAAAGCGTCCAAGATTATGAATGCCGAGGAGGCTATGTCTGCGAAGAAGAATATGGACTCCAAAGAAACCAATGGAGAAGGTAATAAATCTAAGAAGAAAGAGCATAAGAACAATGGTGGTGACAAACATTCCAAAAGTAGGTCGTCATGGGAGGTCTTGAAGAAATTTGATAACTACACGCCTTTGAAGGCAAATATCAACCACGTCCTGGAAGAAATTAAGAATAGCGAGGAGTTAAACTGGCCAAAGAAAATGAAGTCAGACCCTGACACGAGGAATAGGGAGAAATATTGCGAGTTCCATAAGGATCATGGCCATATGACCAAAAATTGCATAGCTCTTTAGAACGAGATTGAAACACTCATTCGACGAGGAAAGCTAGCAAAGTATGTTGATCGGGGAGGCGAAAGAAGAAACAATGATCGAACTAGAGAGAGGTCTAGATCTCCTCGTCGGGCAGAGGAGAAAAATAAGAGAAACCATGAAGATGATCCAGATGATGACCCCGATCTTCCCAAGAAACCAAGGCAGCCAGAACGAGAGGTATTTTCAATACGCTTTGGGTCATTTGATTGTAATGTCATTACAGGAGGAGATGCAGGAGGAGGAGACCTTACTGCAGAAATAAAAGCTTACCTCGGAGATGCTCAAGCTTGCTCGTACATTCAGCGAATAAATTTAGCTGAGGAAGATCGCCCGAGAAAGGTGAATAAAGAAAAATTGGTCATTGGGTTTTCGAAGAATGATCTTACGGGAGTTTTATATCCTCATGATGACCTACTAGTGATCAAAATGAGAATGAAGGAGGTAATGATTTCAAGAGTACTGGTCGATAATGGTAGCTCGGCAGACATCGTGTTCTACTCGTGTTTCGATAGTTTAAATTTAAAGCTATCTCAACAGGAGCCTTACCACAGACCCCTCATCGGTTTTGCTGGCGAGAAAGTGTTTCCACTTGGGACGATCAAGTTGGATATATTCATTGGTACGTGGCCTGCTTTTCGGACAGAAAGAATACGCTTTTTCGTGATGGATAAGAATGTCCAGTCATCGTACAATATCATCATGGGAAGAGTAGGATTGAAGAAGTTCGAGGCTGTACCATCTACAATGCATCAATGCCTAAAATTTCCAACAAACTTTGGAGTAGGAGTTATGAAAGGTGATTAGAAAGTAGCTCGGGAGTGCTATTATTCATCCGTCGAGCAAGATGAATTAGAAGAATCAAAGAAAAAGACTACTACTTATCAAGTGGATGAAGGTGCAGAAATTGAAAGCTTGGTTCCTCGGGATGAGTCGTAACTCGTGAAAGGTCAAGTGGTGGAAGCTACTAAAAATATCATTCTGAACGACGAACACTCTGAACGAACTACTCAAATAGGTTCATCATTGGAAGCCTCACTAAAACAAGAATTGATAACTTTCCTTAGAAGCAGAAAATAAACTTTTCCCTGGAGTCATGAAGATATGCCTGGGATTGACCCAAACTTCTTATGTCACGAGCTCAATGTGAATAAGGAGATCAAGCTTGTGAAGCAGAGAAGAAGAGTATTCAGTCCCGAGAAGAATCAAGCTATACAGGAGGAAGTCAAGAAGCTCCAGAAAGCTTATTTCATTAAAGATGTAAAATATCCAGATTGGTTAGCCAATGTGGTGATGGTAAAGAAGAAAAACAACAAGTGGAGGATGTGTGCAGACTTCACCGACCTCAACAAAGCATTCCCAAAAGATCACTTTCCACTGCCCCGAATTGATCAACTGGTGGATGCTACCTCGGGACACGAGTTGCTAAGCTTCATGGATGCTTATTCTGGTTATAATCAGATCAAAATGAAACCTGAAGACAGGGAGAGTACTTCTTTCATTACCCCTAGGGGAATTTATTGTTATAATGTTATGCCTTTTGGTTTAAAAAATGCCGGTGCGACATATCAGAGGCTTATGAACAATGTCTTTGCTGAACAAATCAGTGACAATATGGAAGTCTATGTTGACGACATGCTGACAAAAAGAAAGAAAGCTACAGACCATCTAGTTGACTTAAGTCAAACTTTTGATCAACTAGATAAATATCAAATGAAGCTGAACCCGACGAAGTGCGTATTTGGAGTACGAGAAGGCATGTTCCTCGGATACATTATCAATCAACGAGGCATTGAAGTAAATCCTGAAAAGATCAAAGATCTATTAGGGCTGCGATCTCCAACAACGAAGAAGGAAGTACAGAGTCTCACAGGACGAGTAGCAGCACTCAATAGATTTATGTCACGAGCAACTGATAGATGTCTCCCATTCTTCAAGACACTCAGAAAAACTTTTGAGTGGAATGATGAATGTGAGAAGGCTTTTCAAGACTTGAAGAAATACTTGGGAGCACCTCCACTGCTGTCCAGGCCGGTGATGGGAGAAAAATTGTATTTGTACCTTGCAGTATCCGAGAATGCAGTTAGCTCGGCGTTGATCAGAATGGAGAATGGAATACAAAAGCTAATTTATTACACAAGTAAGGCCTTCTGAGGAGCAGAGATCAGATATCCGAGACTGGAGAAATTGGCACTGGCGCTGATTGAGGCGAGTAAGAGAATAAGGCCGTATTTTCAGGCTTATACTATAGTAGTATACACCGATGTGCCATTGAGGCAAGCCCTTCATAAGCTAAAGAAATCAGGGAGATTGATGTACTGGGCAATAAAGCTTGGAGAATATGATATAATTTATGAACCCAGATCATCACTAAAAGGGCAGGCTGTAGCAGATTTCATAGAGGAGTTCACCTATCCTGATACCCCCGAGGAGCAAAAGTTGCTCGCTGATCAATCTGTGGATGTTACAGGATCAACAAACACAATCCCAGACCAATTCCGATTGGTAAAAGGACATGTGGATGTTACAGGATGTGATCCAGAGATAGTTGGGAGGACTCCGGACGATAAACAAGAGTTGTTCGCTGATCAACCTGTGGATATTACAGGATCGACAGACACTGGCTCAGACCAACTCCGGTTGGTAAGAGGGCAAGTGGATGTTACAAGGTCATTAAATTCGAGCTCAGACCAACCTCAGTTGGTAAAAGGGCAAGAAAAGATGATCGATGTGGAGCGAGAAAAATTCGGGGAGGATGAAAGGAAGCAACAAATATTTCACCAAGGAATTCTGACTGATCAAAAATTTGAAGACGAGTAACCTATATGGAGGCTATATGTATATGGCTCATCTTGCACTGCAGGATGTGGCGCGGGGATAGTTCTAAGCACTCCAGACGAGGTCGACATGGAATACGCCTTGCGTTTCCAATTCAAAGCTTCCAACAATGAAGCTGAATATGAGGCCATGATTGCAGGGCTTAATTTGGCAAAAATTATGGAGGCACAACAGGTTGTGATTTTCAGTGACTCTCAATTGATTGTAAACCAAATGATGGGAGTATATGCTATTAGAGGTGAATTAATGATTAGATATCATGCAAAGGCAAAGGAGCTGCTGTCAGAATTTACCGCTATTCAGCTGGTCAGAATACCAAGAATGGAGAATGCGAGAGCAGACTCCCTAGCTCAACTAGCATCAGCTACTCGCACCGAGCTACGACGAACAATCCCAATTGAAGTGTTAGCTGGTCCGAGTATAGATGAAGATCTGAAGATGAATTTTATCACCCTTGATTTAGGACCATCTTGGATGGATCCCATCAGGGTATATATAGAGGAAGGAGAATTGCCAACTGACAAGCTTGCAGCTAAGAAATTGAAGTTCAAAGCTGCTCGGTATATACTAACTAATGGTGTTTTATATAGACGAGGAATTATGGCAGGTTTGCAAAGATGTGTACATCCCACTGAGGTGAGAGATTTGATTGAAGAGATTCATGAAGGGTCTTGCGAAGCACATGTAGCAGGTCGGACACTTTTACAAAGGGTGATGACGCAGGGATACTACTGGCCGACGATGAGGGCAGATTGTATAGCCTATGCCAAGAAATGTGACAAGTGCCAACGCTTTTCCTCCATCCGAAGAACTCCACAAGCATTGTTGACACCCATAACTTCCCCTTGGCCATTTGCCATATGGGGAATTGATTCGGTTGGACCACTGCCAATGACCCGAGGAAGGTTAAAGTACCTCGTCGTCGCAGTGGATTATTTTACTAAGTGGGTAGAAGCTGAACCACTCATTGATATGACGTACGAGAAGGTGTACCAATTTGTTTGGAAGAACATCATTTGCCGATATGGTCTTCCTCATGCTTTCATCACAGACCATGGAACACAATTTGATAACGAGGAGTTCGCTGCCTATTGTCATCAATCAAACATTTTGAAGGTTAATTCAGCACCAGGACATTCTCAAAGCAATGGACAAACTGAAGTGACAAACAGAACGCTGCTGAACGGTTTGAAGAAAAGATTGGATAATGCTAAAGCGAATTGGATCAATGAGTTACAATCAGTACTCTGGGCTTACTGAACTACTCCACGAGTAGCAACTGGAGAATCACCATACATGCTGGCATTTGGAAGTGAAGCTGTCATACCTACCGAGTTGGGTCTCCCAACACACAGGGTACTGAATTTCAATTCCCCTGTCAGCGATTTAATGAGAAGACTGGATTTAGACATGCTCGAGGAGGTCATATAGGAGGCAACCATTAGAAATGCTGCTTACCAGCAGTGGACAACTTTGTTTTACAATAAGAGGGTGAAGAAGTGCGACCTGAAAGAAGGAGACTATGTGCTGAAGAAAGTAATTCAAAAGCATAACAAACTGGAGGCAAACTGGCATGGACCATACCGAGTTACAGAAGTTGTTCGACCAGGAACTTATCGAATAACAACTTTAGAAGGCGAAAAGTTTAAGAATGCATGGAACGCAGAGCATCTGCGCAAGTATTATTAGTGATATATATGTAACACAGTTTCCATCGGTATGAATAAAATAAAAATATTCTGCAAGTCTCTCTGTTTATTGAAATTTTTTCGGGGAATACTAGTGCTATGCACTACTCAGCAAAGCTCGGTAAACTCGGTAGACTACTCAACAAAATATTCCTAAAAATCCCAACCTGTTTGGCTAGGAAAAGAAAATATTCCAAATTGTACCAACATAGTTGGTCGATGAAGAGAAAATATTCCAAAATGAACCAAGTATGGTTGGTCGGGGATAAAAACCCATTAACTATAGTTGGTCAACAAAGAGAATTTATCGACTTTGGTTAGTCGAATACATTTTATGAAAAAGACAAAAATTTACCAAGTATGATTAGTCGGGGATAAATCTCACTAACCGTAGTTGGTCGACAAGCATAATTTAACGACCTTGGTTGGTTGGAAAAAATTTCAACATTTTTACACTCGTGACTTTATTATTAAGTGATCGAGCAATATTATTGAAACTTGAAATTTTTTAACTATTACATAGTTGGGCGACGAACAACACAATATTGTTATTCTTTTTAACAGATACATATGCACAGATGTAAAGTATTTTACAAGACAATAGCAATTAAGATTGCGAACAAAAATGAGAGTCTTTCATTAAAATCAAAAACAAAATACATCAGGAATGAAATACAAATTTATTACATCAATATTCCCATTCTATTGGTTTCTTCCCCTCTACTTTTGAAACAGGTTCCTCGCCAGCAGGTGGATCATTTAAATCAAGATGAGAATTTATGAAGTTAAGATCTTTGAGCATCCTGATATTCATCACGGATGGTCGATCTAGGAGGTGCTCGATAAAGTATTTGTTCATTTGGGGGCTTCTATTACAGATATATTTATTCATTTGGCGGCACATTCTTATAACATCATGCAGTCGAGCACCAAATTCAACTTCACAAACTCACACGGAGGCGTATTCAGAAGTTCAGGAGGTGCATTCAGAAGTTCAGGAGGCATATTCAGGAGTTATTATGCACATACTATTGAAGTTCAGAAGTCAAATTTAGCATCTACAGCACTGAGATCTTTACTACTACTGTCCCGACTAACATTGAAGAAGAAGTTGTATGAAAATGTTTCGAAGTCCACCACTAGCTTGGTACTAATCAGATTGAAGAGTTGGGTTCAAAAGATAGTATGTTACTCGACAAAGTATTCAGAGGATCATAAATCAGAAGAATCAAGCATGTGAAGTTAGCACTCAGTGGCTCGGCACATGCGACAGTTGGTCGGCTAGCGAACCAATCAACATACTTGAAGATTATGACAAGCTACAAGCTGCATACTATGGCATGGATGCATCCAAATTCCCAGGGGTGATACATAGCACACGGAGTTCCTCAAAAGAAAGATTAGCAACCGTCGATCAACCTGCATCATATGTCGTCCAGGAGATAATGCACTTTATGTTGAGCAAATCAAGAAGGTAGATCAAGAATTTCACGAGCACCGAGCAACACTGCAGAATAAATACTCCATCCTTTCAAGTAAACCATCTAGCATGGAGCATTGGGGGATTCTGTTAATGCAAAAATTATCCATCTACGAGGGCTAATTAGAAAAGTACACATATCATCCTACGTGGTAATATTCGACACCCGAGGAGAGTTGGTCGGCACCCGAGGAGTGTTAGTCGGCACCCGAGGAGAGTTAGTCAGTACCCGAGGAGAATTATTCGGCACCCGAGGAGAGTTGGTCGGCCCCCGAGGAGAGTTATTCGTCACCTGAGGAGAGTTGATCGGCATACCAACCAGGAAGATCAAAGGATAACTATGCATTTAATGAGCATTAATGTACATTTATACTGTAGATGACAACACATAGCATACCAAGCAATTCAACAATTAGATTCGTTGAATGTAGACATAATGTATAAATGTCTACATACAATGAATCTCTTTATCTCCCATCACTATAAATACATGTATCCCCTTAGCCAAAGGGAGAGATCCGAGAAGGATGAGAGACACCATACACAAGATCCACACCTTTTTCTCTCTCTACACCACATTGTGCTATTGTAAACCCCTGGGAATAAAATAACAGTGGACGTAGTCTTTTCCTTAATGCCGAACCACTTTAAAAATCTTTGTCTCTCATGTGCTTGATTGGATTTCTTTTATCTATTTATCTGTGATCATAAAAATGGGATTCGGTCCAATTTTTTGCACTAGTGCTATGCATTACTCAGCAAAGCTCGGTAGACTACTCAACAAAATATTCCTAAAAATGCCAACCTGTTTGGCTAGGAAAAGAAAATATTCCAAACTGTACCAACATAGTTGGTCGACGAGGAGAAAATATTCCAAACTGTACCAACATAGTTGGCCGACGAGGAGAAAATATTCCAAACTGTACCAACATAGTTGGTCGACGAGGAGAAAATATTCCAAACTGTACCAACATAGTTGGTCAACGAGGAGAAAATATTCCAAACTATACCAACATAGTTGGTCGACGAGGAGAAAATATTCCAAACTGTACCAAAATAGTTGGTCGACGAGGAGAAAATATTCCAAATTGTACCAACATAGTTGGTTGACGAGGAGAAAATATTCCAAAATGAACCAAGTATGGTTGGTCGGGGATAAAAAGCCATTAACTATGGTTGGTCAACAAAGAGAATTTATCGACTTTGGTTAGTCGAATACATTTTATGAAAAAGACAAAAATTTACCAAGTATGGTTAGTCGGGGATAAATCTCACTAACCGTAGTTGGTCGACAAGCATAGTTTAACGAACTTGGTTGGTTGGAAAAAATTTCAACATTTTTACACTCGTGACTTTATTATTAAGTGATCGAGCAATATTATTGAAACTTGAAATTTTTTAACTATTACATAGTTGGGCGACGAACAACACAATATTGTTATTCTTTTTAACAGATACATATGCACAGATGTAAAGTATTTTACAAGACAATAGCAATTAAGATTGCGAACAAAAATGAGAGTCTTTCATTAAAATCAAAAACAAAATACATCAGGAATGAAATACAAATTTATTACATCAATATTCCCATTCTATTGGTTTCTTCCCCTCTGCTTTTGAAACAGGTTCCTCGCCAGCAGGTGGATCATTTAAAGCAAGAGGAGAATTTATGAAGTTAAGATCTTTGAGCATCCTGATATTCATCACGGATGGTCGATCTAGGAGGTGCTCGATAAAGTATTTGTTCATTTGGGGGCTTCTATTACAAATATATTTATTCATTTGGCGGCACATTCTTATAACATCATGCAGTCGAGCACCAAATTCAACTTCACAAACTCACACGGAGGCGTATTCAGAAGTTCAGGAGGTGCATTCAGAAGTTCAGGAGGCATATTCAGGAGTTATTATGCACATACTATTGAAGTTCAGAAGTCAAATTTAGCATCTACAGCACTGAGATCTTTACTACTACTGTCCCGACTAACATTGAAGAAGAAGTTGTATGAAAATGTTTCGAAGTCCACCACTAGCTTGGTACTAATCAGATTGAAGAGTTGGGTTCAAAAGATAGTATGTTACTCGACAAAGTATTCAGAGGATCATAAATCAGAAGAATCAAGCATATGAAGTTAGCACTCAGTGGCTCGGCACATGCGACAGTTGGTCGGCTAGCGAACCAATCAACATACTTGAAGATTATGACAAGCTACAAGCTGCATACTATGGCATGGATGCATCCAAATTCCCAGGGGTGATACATAGCACACGGAGTTCCTCAAAAGAAAGATTAGCAACCGTCGATCAGCCTGCATCATATGTCGTCTAGGAGATAATGCACTTTATGTTGAACAAATCAAGAAGGTAGATCAAGAATTTCACGAGCACCGAGCAACACTGCAGAATAAATACTCCATCCTTTCAAGTAAACCATCAAGCATGGAGCACTGGGGGCTTCTGTTAACGCAAAAATTATCCATCTACGAGGGCCAATTAGAAAAGTACACATGTCATCCTACGTGGTAATATTCGACACCCGAGGAGAATTGGTCGGCATCTGAGGAGAGTTGGTCGGCACCCGAGGAGTGTTAGTCGGCACCCGAGGAGAGTTAGTCAGTACCCGAGGAGAATTAGTCGGCACCCGAGGAGAGTTGGTCGGCCCCCGAGGAGAGTTATTCGTCACTTGAGGAGAGTTGATCGGCATACCAACCAGGAAGATCAAAGGATAACTATGCATTTAATGAGCATTAATGTACATTTATACTGTAGATGACAACACATAGCATACCAAGCAATTCAACAATTAGATTCGTTGAATGTAGACATAATGTATAAATATCTACATACAATGAATCTCTTTATCTCCCATCACTATAAATACATGTATCCCCTTAGCCAAAGGGAGAGATCCGAGAAGGATGAGAGACACCATACATAAGATCCACACCTTTTTCTCTCTCTACACCACATTGTGCTATTGTAAACCCCTGGGAATAAAATAACAGTGGACGTAGGCTTTTCCTTAAAGCCGAACCACTTTAAAAATCTATGTCTCTCATGTGCTTGATTGGATTGCTTTTATCTATTTATCTGTGATCATAAAAATGGGATTCGGTCCAATTTTTTGCATCAACAGTTAGGTTAGGTCGATTTAATATGAAATTTGACTCCAAATCTCAAAAAGCCAAAAAAAATCATAAAATCAAAAATCCAAAAAGCAAAATTCAGAAAATTAAAAGAAAAAAAAATAACAGCTCTCATAGACCTTTAATGCAAAATTCGAAACAAACCCCTCAATCTACTCCCACACGCATTCATGAGAATCCAATAGCTTAGTACAACCCCGATAGCCCGCACACTCCTAACACATCTCAGTTCGGGGTTCCACCTCTAAATTCCATTACAAGTCACACTTCTAGAACACTGAATGAGGATACTGAGTCAATTGAAGAGAGATATCCATGTCTGAGCAATCTAGTTTTAGTACGGATGGGGGTGAGATGCCATATCATACCATGAGAGAACCCCAGGATGCATTCTACTTCCGTACAATGCGGGAAAGTCCTATTTTCGTAATGGGATGATACAAATTCTTCCCACATTTCACAGGTTGGATTCGAAAAAGTCTTATCTCCAAATTCGTGAGTTCAAAGAGGCATGCGATACATTTAGCGAACAAGCTTGCACACAAGATGTTATTCGCCTAAAGCTTTTCCCCTTCCTTAAAGGATAAAGCTAAGACCTAACTTTGGTCTTTATCATCGAACTCAATTGGATCATGGAGGGAGATGACCTCCAAATTTCTCTTGAAGTACGTTCCTCAAATTCCATCCAGACTCAAATTCAGACATTTCGATAATAAGAAAGTGAGTCATTTGATCGATGTTACGAATGTTTCAAAGAGCTAGTTAGTACATGCCCTCATCATGGTTTTGAGAAGTACCGTCTCATATCCTCCATTCACCACGGGCTAAGTATAACGTTTAAACAACTCGTTGAGACAATGTGTGAGAGACCATTTTGTGAAATAGATGAACACGATACAGATGCCCACCTTAAGTTTATCATCGAGATAACTCAATCATGGGACACATCCGATCCTAATACCCAAAATAGTGTTCGACAAACTTCCACCGATCCTTCAGTGCCAGGGCTTTATCATGTGGGAGATGTAGTCGAATCAAGGCTAAGATAATCCACCCGACCCATGAAAGAGAAGGTGTGTGCTATTTGTGAGGCGGTCCATTCAACGAAGGAATGCCCGACGATACCCGCCTATAAAGTAATGCTACATGAGCAAGTGGATGCAATAGGAGGATTTAAGGGTAATTTAAATGCTCCGTATGAGAATTATTACAACCCTTCGTGGAGGAACCATCCTGGTTTTAGCTACGGGCAACAACATGCTGCGTTAAATCCTAATTCACACACTGTCCCACCTCCACATCCACATTTCCAACAACCTCCATATATTCAAGCACCACCTCTAGCACCTTATATCACCCCACCACATATAAATCTCTAAGATACTATAAACCAATACATTCAATCCAAAAATTCAACCAATGTTAAGTATGACCGCATGTTTATCGAAATAAATGCGAATATCTCTAGGTTGCAATTATCTTTAAGTATCCAAGAGAAGGGTAAGTTTCCAGCCCAAGGTCAAAGACCTCCCCAAGGTCAAGCTAGTGTTAGCCCTACTTCCATTGAACATCAAGAGAAATGCCAAGCCATTACCACTCTATGTAGTGGGTGAGTTATTGATTTATCACCCCCCACACGACACACCTAAAGACACGGAGGTTTCACCCGACACAGAATATGCCCCCTTGAAGGAGAGTGACAATGACGACATTAGTGAGCTTGAAGTCATAGCGAAACCACCCACCGCCACGCTGTTCCCTCAACAGTTGGTTCCTCCCCAAAAAGGAATCCCCCGTAATTATATGCTAGCTATCTTTAAACAAGTCGATCTGAATTTACCTTTTCTCGATGCTATACATCAAATTCCCGCATATGCTAAAGTCCTTAAGGACTTATTGACGGTGAAAATAAGGCTAAAGGTGAAAAAGAATGTCTTCCTAGCATAAAAAGTGAGCTCCGTTCTACTTAATGACCTCCCATAAAAATTTAAAGATCCGAGTGCACCTACCATTTCGTGCATCATTGGTGAGAATCGAATAGAAAAGGCCTTACTTGATTTAGGGGCGAGTGTTAACATTCTTCCCTACTCCATATATAGGCAACTTGATTTAGGGGACCTCAAGCCCACAAAAATCACTCTCCAATTCGTGGATCGTACCGTGAAGATACCACGAGGCATTGTTGAATATGTGATAGTTCAAGTTGACACCTTCTAGTTCTCGGTAGATTATATCATTTGGGACACGAAACCCTCCATCACCCCAAGTAATCATATTCCTATTATTCTTGGCCGCCCATTCTTGGCTACGACTAACGCTCCGATTAACACTCGAAATGGGCAATTGCAACTCACTTTCGGGAACATGAACTTAGAAATAAATATCTTCAATATCACGAGTCAAGTGGGTGATGAGGATGATTTTTACTTAGTGGATCTTATAGAGGGGATAATAGAGGAGCACGTCGAGGGAAATTTCTGTGGGGATGCCTTAGGAGCATGCCTTATTTCGAGTAGTGAGAGCAACGGAACGTACACTGATTTTGAGAGAGGCGTAGAAGAGTGGAGAGAGGCGTTAGACGAGGGAGCGTCAGATGAGAACGTGAGAGATACGAGTTGGGTTTCTAGATTCAAGGAATTACCAACGAAGGAGTCACACACGGTTCCCTTCGATGAAAAATTTCCCAACCTTGAATTAAAGAAACTACCCTCCAATGTTAAATGAGCTTATTTGGGAGAGGATGAGACATTTCATGTTGTTGTCTCCTCTAGCCTAGATAAAGATCAAGAGGGTAAACTTTTAGCAATTTTGAGGAAGCACATAAGTGCTTTTGGTTGGTTCATAGCGGAATTAAAAGGTATAAGTCCCTTGATTTGTGCCCATAAAATCCACCTTGAGGAGGACATGAAGCCCTCAAGGGAAATGCAAAGGCGATTGGACCCCACCATGAATAAGGATGGCAATAGGTCGAGTTTGGGTCGGGTTTGTAATAACTCGAACCCACCCCGCAACCCACAACGGATTTTTTTAACCCGCCCCCACCCCATTTAGATTAAGTGGGTAAAAAACCCACTCGAGGTGGGTTAAAACCCGCATACCGTATGTATAACTTATATATATAAATTTTTAGTGTAAATAATATATTAAATATGAGTATTTTAGTAATTATAAGAAATATATGGGGCGGGGCGGGGCGGGTATTGCTTATATATAGTAAACCCAAACCCGCCCCATTTAATAAATGGTTTTAAAAAAAAACCATACCCGCCCCATTAGAGGCAGTGCGGGGTGGGAACCCGATAGGGTGGGTTAAATTTCCATACCTTAGCATGAAAGAGGTAGTACGAGCAGAAATCATTAGGTTATTTAACGTCGGGATCATTTACCCAATATCGGATAGCAAATGGGTGAGTCCTATCCAAGTCGTCCCGAAGAAGTCGAGAATGATTGTGGTCAAGAATGCCAAGGGTGAGTTAATTACCCAACGAATCACCACCGGGTGACCCATTTGCATTGATTACAGAAAACTCAATGTGGGCTGAAGGAAAGATCATTTCCCCTTACCATTCATCGACCAAATGCTAGAGAGAGTAGCAGGGCACCTATATTATTGCTACCTTAACGGTTATTCCGAATACAACCAAATAGAGGTAGAGGTTCTTGATCAAGAGAAGACGACTTTCACATGTCCCTTTAGCACGTTTGCCTACAAACGTATGCCATTTGGATTGTGTAATGCGTCCGCGACCTTTCAAAGGTGCATGCTTAGTCTCTTTAGAGACATGGTTGAAAGAGGCCTTGAGGTATTTATGGATGACTTTAGCATTTTTGGCCCCTCTTTTGACCTTTGTCTTGCGAATCTTGAAAAATTACTTGCTTAGTGTGTGGAAAAGAACTTGGTTTTAAATTGGGAAAAATTCCATTTCATGGTAACCGAAGGAATAGTTCTTGGCCACATTCTGTCGTCCAAAGGAATTGAAGTCGATAGGGGAAAAATAGATGTCATAGCCGAGCTTCCCCTACCTAAGTCACTAAATGATGTGCGTTCCTTCTTGGGTCATGCGGGGTTTTATAGAAGGTTTATCAAGGATGTTAGTGCCATTGCTAGACCCTTGAGTAATCTCCTTATGAAGGATGCCCCCTTTGAGTGGAACGAAGCATGCTAAAGTGCTTTTGACAAATTGAAAAGCATGTTTATTTCCGCCCCCATCATGCAAGCTCCAGATTGGTCCCTTCCATTTGAGCTTATGTGTGATGCAAGTGATTACGCTATAGGGGCTGTTTTGTGCCAAAGAAATGATAAGAAAGATCAAGTCATCTATTACGCTAGTCGAACATTAATCCAACCGCAACTCAATTACTCCACCACGGAGAAAGAATTGCTAGCGGTAGTTTTTTCCCTAGATAAATTTTGATCCTACCTCATCGGTTCACCCATCACATGCTTTACCGACCACGCAGCGCTGAAATATCTCCTTGCTACAAAGGATGCTAAGTCGTGCCTCATAAGGTGGATCCTACTCCTACAAGAGTTTAATATCTCCATCAAAGACAAGAAATGGGTAGAAAACGTTGTTGCCGATCATTTGTCCCGACTTTTGTCCTACGTGCCTAGTAATCCCATACCCATAGATGAATATTTCCTGGATGAATAATTATTTGCCACTTATTCTCTCCCTTGGTTTGCGGATATAATTAACTACCTTATCACGAGAGCCGTCCCTCCCGATTGGACCCTACAAGAGAAGAAGTTAATTACTTGGTCACGTATGTTTTTCTATGACCATCCATTCCTATTTAAATATTGTGCTAACCAAATCATCTGACATTATGTATCGGGTGATGAGACTCATAGTGTTATATATTTTTGTCATATGGAAGCTTATGGAGGCCACTTTCCACGAATAATACGACCGCTAATATTCTTCAAAGTGGCGTCTATTGACCCAATATCTTTCGGGATGTGAACGCTTATTGTAAATCTTACAATAGATGTCAAAGGATGGGAGTTATCACCCGACGAGACATGCTTCCACTAACCTCTATAATCGTCATCAAGATATTTGATTATTGCAGTATTGACTTCATGGGCTCTTTCCCTCCTTCTTTTGGCTTCCTATACATCCTCGTTGCGATAGATTACATGCCTAAATGGGTAGAGGCCATAACTACCAAAACGAATGAAAACAAAGTGGTGATAAAGTTCTTATAAGAACACATACTTTCTCGCTTCAGTACTCCGAAGGAAATTATTTGTAATAACGATAAGCATATTTGCAATAGGCCATTTCAAAAGCTTATTAGAAAGTATCGAGTCGTTCACGAGTTTAGGACGACTTATCATTCTCAAACGAGTGGGTAATCCGAGCTAGCGAATCGTGAAATAAAAAAAATTTCAAAACATATGTTGATCCTAATCGAAAAGATTGGTCCCTTAGATTGAACGATGCGCTATGAGATTGTAGAACCACGTACAAGAACCCCCTCGAGATGTTCCCATTTCGCTTTGTCTATGACAATCCATGCCATCTTCTCGTGGAGCTAGAGCACAAAGCCTATTGGGCAATCAAGAGGTTGAACTATAGTTTGGATAAAGCTAGTGAAGCTTGCAACCTTCAATTGAACGAGTTGGAAGATATACGTAATCATGCGTATGAGAATGCTAAGATATACAAAGAAAGGATGAAACATGCACATTCATTAGAGGCAAAAAGGGCTTCTCTACAACTTGCGTCTACACTAATTTCTCGATAAATTGCGTTCACAATGGACGGGACCATTCGTCATTAAATATGTGTTCCCCCACGGTGCTGTTGAACTGGAAGACCTAAAAGGGAGAGACACATTCAAGGTTAACGGACAACTCCTAAAGCCATACTTAGAGGCGTGCGTCGAAGAAGCCGACACCATTTGGTTATCGAACCTCGTTTACGAGGATGAGTAGGAATGGATTGAGAATTCGTCGCACCCCCGACGTTTATGGGGTGATCCTTTTGTATATTAGTTAAATTTATGTTAGGGTTCTTAGAGGTTCGTATGCTATGAGTTGTTAGTGAGAGAATCATGCAAGGAACAACACGGGCAAACGTAGAGCTTTTGTGGAGAGTGATCGATTTCATTTTGAGCGCATACACGAGTGGGAACAATTTGAGAGGATATAATTTTTGGAGAGGTCAACACTTAGGAAGTAATCTTGAGGTGAAAAAATAGTGGGCCGAATCGATTCGCCCCTATAACCGAACCGATTCACATTTGGTCGATTAAAAAATTAATAGAGGGGAATAAATTTTCCCCTACATCCGAACCAGTTCTGGACAGCAGATCGGCACCCCCCAATGGTTCATTCCCCTTTTCTTCACCAATCCATTCCCTTCCCTCCATTCTTTTTCCCTCCACATTCTTCATCCCCCTTTCCCTCCAATTCATTTTCCCTCCAAATTCACCCCCCTCCAACATACCTCAACTATAAATACACACTTCCTCTTCATTTTTTTCACACCTCTCACTTTCTCCCTCTTACTCTCCAAAATTTCCATCACTCCCAACTTCTTTCGAAATAGCCAATAAGCAGTGCCCCACCAAGTACAACAACACCGATATTCCCGACGACGACGGTGAATTTTTCTCCCATCAAAATCGACGATGGTGCGATACTTTCTTTTCCACCTCCCGCACGATGCATATCGAGTGGCAGGTCAATTGGGACCAAATTCCTAACTTAGTCACTATGTTATTCCAGTCCTGTGGGTGGTGCCAATTCTTCCAAGAACTCAGGCCTGCAGTGTGGGAAGAGGAGGTTCGCATGTTCTACAACACACTCTTCCTCATTAGCGAGTTCACAGCCCAAGCGTATGTGGATAAAACCCGCATCCCATTTTCGCTTGAAATTTTGACCCAAAAAATGCAAGCTAAGGGCATCCCAAACCCAACTCATTTTGGTTACCCCACTTCGGGCGCATCACCCATGGTACCATGTGGGATTCCGACACTTTCCCTGTGGGGAACCTCAATTAATGGTCCTAAGTCGCCTTCCTCATAATTTGCGGGTGTATTTTGAAAACATCCAATGACTCAATGATACGACTTCGCCAAGCCAACTTTCTCTATCACCTACTTGATGTGGGCACCCACATCGATCTCGCTCGCACATTCTACACCGACATACTTAATGCTGCCATGAACCCCAAGGGCAAGGCTGCCCTCCCGTACCCCTATCTCATCACGTGCTCTCTCAAAGATGCATGAATTTGATCCCCACGCGCCATCCCCCGCATCCCTAAACCCATTGGAGGGGAGTCGCGAATTAAGAGTGCTAGGCAATTACTGTTTGTCCAACCACAACCGACGAATGTGGATGAGGATGTCAAGATGGGAGATGAGGAGGATCCCAAGGAGGAGGAATACGATGAGGAGGAGGATTCGGATTACGAGCCGGTGGGAGCAGACATCACTCATTGCATTGAAAACTTGGAGACGAGTTTCAATGACTTTTTAAGGGATTATAGGGCATACCAAGAGGCATACTAACGTGACACTAGTATGATGGTCTGCCTTCAAGTGGAAATGTACAAGATCCAAGTAAGTGGGGGGTTACCACTCCCCACTTACTTCTATGAACCCTATGATCACAATGCACCCAGCCCCTCTCAGCCACCCCCATAGTTGGCCCTGTTTTGTTAATGGTGTGCTGTCTTGGTTTTCTTTATGTAGTTCGTTGTTTGTTTCGGAATTTTATTGATTTGTCACAGCGAGCTATGTATATCTCTTTCAAGTTCATGTAATCCTTGTTTAGTAATAAAAAAAATTGCATTTTGCCTTTATTTATTTTTACGCACTTTCCTTTATTTTAGATTTTAGTCTTTTTGCATAGGGACTTTGCAAAATCTACGTTGGGGGGGATACGCATGCGCTTTTAAAGTTCACAAAGTCCAAAATGCCCAAAATTTTCAAAAAAAATAGAAAATTTCCAAAAAAAATTGAAAAATTTTGAAAAAAATTGAAAAATTTTGAAAAGGCCAAAAATATTTTTCTTCAAAATAAATTAAAATTGGAATTTAAACTTTTCAAATATGTCACTAAAATTTTGTATGAAGTCTCAAATTGTAAAAATTCAAATGCACAAAGCCAAAACGGACCAAAGATGGAAATTGAAAGAAAGTTGACGACTTTACGAATAAGTGTGGAGATTAACAAACCCTGTAAGATTTCGAGCTTTTCACTTTTTCCGATTTTTTAAATCAATCCGAGTTAATGGTTATCACGAAGTTTATTTCAACGTTTTAATAAGTCGTTGAAGATCTCAATTCCTTTATTTTCATTAGTTATGGGAAAAGTGTGAGAAGTTTTCTCAAAAAGCGCACTAATATATCTCTAAACTAAATTAATCTCGAGTCGCATATGGTAAAGCAATTAGCAATTTGTACAATGAAGTAGGCCCTCGTTTGTTTACACAGATAGATTAGCCATAAAAGTTGTGAAAAATTATCCCTTGCAACCCAATTTGAGCCTAATAATTTTTTTTCCTTTTCGTTTGTAACCTGAAAAACCCAAATAACCCGGAATTGTGAAAAATGGAATTAAAATTTAGAAATTAAGTCCAAATGGTGCAATAAAAAGGGGTAAGAAAAAAATAGAATAATGCTCACCAAAAAAAGCAAGAAAATAAAAGAAAATTGTGGAAAATAGAAAGAAAAAAAAATTGAAAAAGTAAGAAAAAAGCAAAATCCCGAAAAAGCAGTAATGGACATCATAAGAACATTTTCTAATTACGACTTTCCCAACCAATCCCAATTTTACCCAATACACCTTATCACCCGACAAAGTCCTAACCGAGTCTGAATTGCAAAATTAATTACCGTGTGGAGAGATAATATACGAAAAGATAATACGAGATATATATTGTTATGAAAAAGAGATGATGTTTCCTATTTTTCAATAACCGTATTCTGGTGATGAGATCTTATGACCATAAAAATTTCGTCTTTAAAAATTGTGTGCGTGAATTTGTGTTCCACTACATTTACTCTTTAAGTCACGCATACCAAGAGAAAATATCCACATTTTGAGTGAATAGTTTGAGAGAGCATCCCGTGAGATTTGAAATCAAAATGAATTTTCGAAAAGTAATGTAATGATCAATCGGTGGAAATTATCGGTTAAATTTTCAGCTTCGCGCACACACACTACGAATTGAGACTTGTGAATATAAATTTGTGGTGATTATTTTTAGAAAGGTTTAAATTGTACAATATTTAAGTATTTTGATTTTTCTTTGTTTCGAAAACGAATTTTATGGGTATATTCACTTCAAACCCTCACAAGACACCACTCGTCCTACTACGGTAACCCAGGGGTTTAACACCGTGTTGCATACGCTAAATGCAATCGCTTGCCTGCGAAAGAGGTATTCTATCCCAATAATAGGTTTGTTAAGTGTTGAGCCATGCTTTGATTCTTTTACATTGCTCGGGACGACCAAAGTTATAAGTTAGGGGGTTTGATAAGGCTTAAATTCTTCCGATTTATCCCCGTAATTTAGAGACTTTTATTGTCCTATTATTTAAATTGTATTGATTTATCTCATATACTTGATAATGACATCTTCCATCTCTAGAATCGAGTTTCGTGTATTTCTCGTACATTTTACAGGTATTTTACACCATTGAAGAAAAGGGAAAACTCAAACTCAAGAAAGATACAAGTGAAGGAAAGTCAAGGGAAAAACAGTAATTTTGCACTAGGAATTCGGATAAGGCACCAAAAGGGAATTTGAAGACCTTGAGTCCATGAGAAAGTAGGAAGAAACGACATCAAAATCCAAATCCCAATTCTGAATTTATGAATCTTTAAAGTTGAGAAGAAAAAAGAAGAAAAATAGAAATGCAGCGAACCGAATCGAATCGAATCGAATCGAAGAAACCAACACCGAATCGGTTCGCCACACTGTCAAAATCGAACCGAACCGATGAAAGAAAAGTACAACCGGTTCTCCCTACTACCAAAATCAAATCGAACTGATAAAAGCAAAGTAGTATCGGTTCGGTAGGGTGGAAACGTAGAATCGGTTCGGCTATACGAAATCTGCATTTTTTATTTCTTAAATTTAGAGTTGCGAATGGTTCATACTCTTAAAAGAAGGTGATGTATTTAATTCTTTTTGATACCATACATTAAACAATTGTTCATCATCTACATTAAATTTAAGGGTTTTTTCTTCAATATAGGTATTGTTCATTTATTGATTTTAATTCCTTTCATCATTTTAGTTGATGTTTTATTATTTCCTTGATAGATATCATTTTCTTCTTGTTAATCAAACTTTTAACGTAAGAATATTTTCATGCAACGTAGATTCTTTGGTTAATTATAGTTTTATCATGTCTAGCTAGATTTTTAAGGGTTGGGATGCATGAACCAAACCCGATGTGGTTTGCATGATGATAAAAGTAATTCTCTGAATTAAATAAATGATTGAATCGTGTTGGTTAGTTGTTACTACCATCGTAGGACTTTTAATCTTGTTTGCCCTAGGTAATTGGAGTGTTTAAGAGTACGATGCACGCGTCAACTATATCGACACCACTTGTTTCTATTCTTGATTATGTATGATGTGGGCTTGTACCCTTATATATGTAATGCTTGAAATTAATAAAGTTTGGGTTTGATGAATTATCTAATTCATGATTGCTATTATATCCGACAAACATACTAGGGTTCAGGGGATTGTATTCCCACCTATCTTTCTCATTCATATTTAGTTAATCACAGTTAGTTTAACTTTGCATGCATAGTTTAATTCAATAGTTTAACTTAAATTGCACGTAGTTAGTAGATCAAATTCAAATCCCATAATCTTTTCATTCTTTTTCTGATTCCACTTAGGATTAGTCATCTCACCTATTGTCGTCACGAGAGATCGTCCTATTTCCCTGAGGATTCAATCCCGTCTTAACGGGTTTATTACTTACGCAACCGATTTTCACTTGAAACGAAATTAGCATGCACTAGAGACATATTTTAAGTCGCGTCAAAATTTATACCAATATATACCAATTTCAATTTACACGCACGGACACACACTCCCGGGTCATGGACTTTGAATTAATGCTGAAATTGAATAAAATTCTAATAAACATATTCACTTGGTTATTACAAGCATTAAAATGATCAAGTACATATGAATAAAAAGCATTCAATTATCGTCCGATAATAATAAAGCACTACAATAATACAGTCCCTGGTCATTACAAATAATTTGAATACTTATTACAAATCAAAAAATTATTTCAAATTCGGGTTATCATAAAAAATGGATTGATATTCGGTAGGTGCAACCACGTCATCCACCCTACTGTTTAGATGCCTTGGCGCATGTAAGACGATTAACCATGGCTCGTTGTTGATATACTCCGAGTAAAACACTTTCTTGACCTTTTGAAAAGAACAAGCAAACACCAATCCAGGGTACTATGAAAAATTCATCATCTTCCAAATTGTAGAATCAATAAGATGGCGCATGAGATTTTCCCCTGCTTCTGCCCTAGCATGCTAAGTCATTGCCTCCGCTATCCATGGTACTGTTAAAACCACTTTAATCTAGGCCTAATGGGAGAATATATCAACACTTTTGAGGCTCTTTTTAGCTTGTGACTTCCTTTCCAGTAGATTGGACAAATCTAGGTTCATCGCATACCGATCGATATTTTCATACTTCTTTCGGTATAGTATGCAATCATACACACAAGCATGAATTGATTTATACTTCATTCCCAAACCTTTCAAACTATTTTTCATAGTAGGATAACTGTTTGGAAGCGTATTATGCTTGGGTAGCAAGCCCTTCACCCAATTCAAAATTCCTGTCATACTACTACCAAACAAACCATATTGGGTCTTAAAACTATGAAAACCATCCATGGCATGTAAAGTTATTTGATCTTTCTCATAGCCAGAGTATAATGCCTGACTCGCCTTAAATTTTAAACTTTGGTTGTCATCGTCAAGGTTTATCCCGATATCTTCATGATCACCTGAACCTTGTACATCGTCAGTAACCTCATTCTCTTGTACTTCATGCACTCTATACGTGTCGTCAACTAAATCCTCTAACATGTTATGATCTACATTGTCATCCTCCCCTTGTATATCTATCATACTTGTTGAAGGTTATTATGAAGGTTGCTCGGGGACAAAAGGAACTTTCGATTCCCTGTGAAAAACCCAAATTCAATAACTATCTTGCATACCCCATCTTAACAAATGTAGTTCAACAGTTTTCCACTCAAACACCTAGCACACGGACACGAAAACTCTTCATCATTATGACATATCTTTGTGTATTTTACAAATTCATTAGAAACTCTATGAAACACATCCCCTAATCAATTTGTCTTACCCATCCACTCTTTGTATTTAGGATATCCCATCACATCTACTACAAAAATCACCTATTATGGGTAAGAAGCGTATATTCGCGGATTAGTATAAATAAAAGTGCAAATATTTAGTTCCCATTAGTATAAACAATCACCCATTGAATGTGTACGCGTAAGAACTAGAAGACTAGTTTCTATGTAGGCCTGTCAATGGATCGAATTTTATACAAATTCGAATCTTAATTCGAATCTGATCCATTTATGCGGATATGGATCATGACTAAAATACGATTATCTTATTACCCAATTATTCTAGTACCCGTTTATTAAATGGAGCAAATTTGGATTCATATACTCCAATCCATTAATAATCTGACCCGATTAATATTTTTAATATATATATATATATATATATATATATATATATATATATATATATATATATATATATATATATTTATATATATATAATATATTTTTAATTAATATATATTGTATTTAATAATATTTTAAATATTTATTCTAATATTTCTTTATTTCATTATTAGTTTTTTGGAACATTTGCAAAATAAATTTATAAAATAAAAGTTAAAAATAAAAATGTTGCAAATCAAGTTCAACATAAACGAATAATCGGATCAGATCCGAATCCATTTAACATAAACAAATATGGATTTGCCTGATCTGATCTGATTAATAAAAGGATCGGATCCGCATCCGTTTAACATAAATGGATATGGATTTGGATTTGCATGATCCGGTCTGAATCCGATCCGTTTACAGGACTATTTCTATGCATAAATTTTTTCGTGCATTCAAATTCAAATTCAGTTTTAATTTGAAATTGAAATAAATATTCAATTTATAATATTAATTCCTATTTCCTCCATCTCCTCTAAAGGGTGAGTGGTCCTATCCCATTAAATATCTCATACTTCTGTAATATACTTAATAGCTTATGCAAATTATTCCAATTTGGGGAAATTCGGCAGCATATCCCCATAGTTCTCCAAGTACACGACATAGATTCGCAAGTGTGAGTGTTATTTTAATTTATCAATTGAAATAAAACTTAACATCGCATCATCTAGTATATACCCCGAGAACATTAAGATACGATCGCAAAACTTCCCCCAAAAGTAACAAGTTTATGCGACTAAGAATATTATTATACAGAAACTATGTAATTTAAAGTATTTTAATTTAATTATGTCTTATCACCATTCAAGATATTTCATTTAATTATGTCTTATCACAATTCGAGATATTTCATTTAATTATGTAATGTAAAGTATGTTTCATTTAATTTAAAGCACGCATAAGTACTAAAACTTATGCCAATTTATACCAATGTATAGCAATATTAATACCAATTCCAAATTCAATTTCAATTCATACCAATATATACCAATATCAATAACAATTAGAATTCAATTTCAATTTAGAGAAATGGGTTCTATATAATTATAATGTATTCAAATTAAAAAGGTTATTAATGGTTATAACATTTCATATGTTTTAGTCCATTTCATAAGGAGCTAAGGGGATGGTAACACTATTTGGGAAAAATATAAAGTCCACAAACAACATTGACACTATTTTCGGAATCATACATGCAAATGTGACATTCCATATATTAATCCCCAAATTGAAAAGAACACACTAAAATCTCTTACACCAAAACGAGACACAATAAATTCCCTATATCTCCCCATTTTCTCCCACCTCTAAACTCCCAAAAAATTGATTCAAAACAACAACTCATTGATTCTCTCACTCACCCCCTACTCCACCTTCCCCCCACCCCCACCCCCACCCCCACCCCACACACCTATACACTCACACACACCCTACCACCCCCTCCCCCAACAACCCCCACACACCTACACACACGCACACACATACATGCAGTTATACATACACACACACATACACATATAGACACACATATATACAAAGGAGAGAGAGAGAGAGAGAAAGGGAGTAAATGAAAATGGTGGAAAAAAAATAAGTGGTAAATTTTTTTACTAAGAAAGTTGTCACGGACCTGTCAAGGTCTTTGACCGTGACAAGGCTGGCAGGCTCAAAGGTGATAATTTAGCCTTTTTGATGTAGTGCGCCTTTATCTTTGACAGCAGTAATTTCACCCTTGCAAGATATTTTAACATGTTTCCCGCTTTTGCTTCGTACAATCCCAAGAATTGGGTTACCATTAACTGTGAGCCATTATCTGCTTGGTTCCAAGTGATATAGCTAACTCCAATCCAATAATTAAGGACTCATAATTTTCTTCATTATTGGATGCTTTAAATTTCAAATGGAGAGAATATTCTATATCAGATCTATTATACATGTTGACTATCAATCCATTTTTTCTATCACTTACACATGATGAACCATCCATGAATATCTTCCATACAGGCAACTCATGTTCAAAGTCTCTTTGTACTAAGAAACCATCTTTAAATAGTTTTATAGATAATTAATCCCTACAACCAATCTTATTTTTTTTGGACGAGGACTCAGCTGATCTTTGGATCTACTCGACTATAACTACAGTAGGTTTCTCGGCTAGTATGTGGATTTTCTCGGTTGTTATATTCTCCTCATAGGTAAATTATGTAATAAAATTTACTACGTCTTGGCCTTTGATTGTACTCCTTAGCTCATACGTGATATCATATTCACCCAGCTCTATCATTTATTCTATCAAATTACTAGACTTCTCAGGTTTGTGCATTGTTTTCTGAAGTGGGAGATCAGTGTCGACCATTATAGTATGGGCATGGAAATACTTATTTATCTTCCTTGATGCCACTATCATAGCCAAAGCCAATTTCTCCATTCTGGATACCTCACGTTCGCACCAGCAAAATCTTGAATATAGTATAATGGTATTTAAATTATTTCATCACTTATTATAAGAGTCTAGCTAATTGCTAACTCCGACATTGCTAAATACAAGTACAGTTTTCCCCTAGTATTGGCCTTAACAGTAATGGGGATGGTCCTAGGTATCGTTTTAGCTACAAAATAGCATTTTAGCATTCTTCCATTAATTCGAAACAGTTTTTAATCACCTTGAGGAATGGGAGGCACTAATTTTTTTCTCTAGATACGAATTTATTCAAACTGTCACCCATCCTATTAGGCTTTGGATTTATTTCTTGCTCTTAGGAGGCTGCATATTGATCAACATATAGATTTTGTCAGGGTTGACGTCTATGTGATAAGCACCCAAAAGTGTACATTTTATACCCCAAATAGACATATTTAGTTGCTAATTCTAAAAAATAATGGTCTTATGTGCGTAAATGTTCAATGTGCAGCCGAGCCTAAATCTACCCTGAACCCTGTGTGTGTTTAGTTTGTGACTTTTTATATTTGTTTTAGATTTTTAGTTATAGTCGTTTTATTTTTAGGTTTTATTTTAGATTTATTTAGAATTTTTAGGTTTTATTTACTATTTTTAGGTTTTATTTTGATTCTTATTATTTTTTAGTTTTTATTAGGATTAGATTTTTTAGGAATTCATTTATTTTACTTTTTAGAATTTTAGTTTT
Source organism: Sambucus nigra (assembly GCA_949130495.1). Classification (NCBI taxonomy): domain Eukaryota; kingdom Viridiplantae; phylum Streptophyta; class Magnoliopsida; order Dipsacales; family Adoxaceae; genus Sambucus; species Sambucus nigra. Next base: position 314,822,138 of record OX422213.1, read on the forward strand.
AGTTAAATAGATTTTTATTTCTTTTTAGTCTTATTTTTAATTTGAGTCTTTGTTTTATTTATTTGTTTTAGAATAGGATTTTATTTTATTCATTTTATTTTTTAGTTAGATAGTGTTATTTTTAGGTGTCCAAATTAAACACACACACACACACACACACACACAAATCCCATACACCACACACACCCCTAAACTAAACACCACTCACCCTTACTCTACACCTTGCCACACCAAACCAAACCCATATCTTCTGCAACCGCCAACCACCTTCGCTCTCCTCTCTTATCACCCACCTCCATAACCAAAACACACTCTCTCCCCTACTCATCCTCCATAACCACATTCCATCTCCTTAACCAACAATTAACCCACCACCTCATTCACTCACTCATGTACTTGACCAATATACCCTCCAACTCCCCTCACACCTCATAATCCACATACACTTCTGTGTATGTTCCAATTTACCCCTAGCTCCATGGCCACACTATTTAAATAGATGAAGACCATTTGAGAAGGGGATCTCAAAATTAGTTTTTACGTTTTGTGTTATAAAATTCTCTCCACCCCTCTATATTGAGTATTTGCATTTTTAGCAAATATCTCAACATAGAGGTGTGTAGTGAAATTTATCTCTAAGATAAATTGAACCCCACCCCTCTATAATGAATTTTTGCATTTTTAGCAATTATTTCAAAATAGATTGATGTAGTTGAATTCATCCCTTATGAGAGGTAAATTCTAACCCATTCCGTTATGTTGATATTTTTAGCAATTATCTCAATATAAAGTAATGATCTAGAATTTATTTCTTTGGATGAGTTCTAATGTACAATTTTATAATGTTAGGATTTGCATTTTTAGCAAATCTGTTTTATTATTTAATTGTCCATTATGAATTCATCCATTATATTTTTTTTTATTTTGTAGTTTTTATTTTAGATTCAATAAATACATTTGTAAGTGATTGTAATTGAGAGGGTGTTGATATAATTGAAGATTACATTTCAATTCAAGGCTTAAATGGGTTTGATCTCTTCCTCTTGATTACTTTTAGTTTAATCCTCACCTGCTCTTTTTTGTATACTTTTATTTTTATTTTTTTGGATGATGATTATTGAGGGCTAATCTCCCATTTATGGGATAAAATTTTGAAGCCCTCATGAGTTCAATTTTGTTAGTTTACTTATTAGGTTAATTTTTTATTTTATTTTTCTTAAATTATCTTTTACTTCTTAATTAGTAGTTATAAAAATTAGTATAGTTAGTTAGTTAAAAAAATCCCTTGAAAAAAATATAAATAGCAAAATTAGAAAATTAATAATAAAATGCAAATGAATTTACACATATGGCTTCGGTTATTTTGTGTTTCACCCTTAGATTTGGATTGATACCCTTACTTACCTCTACACTTTAGTTTGATGGTATATTTTGCAGGTATTTTAAGGTTTTGATTAGAGGACTTTCAAGCAACGACGAAAAATGAAATATACCAAAAAGTTTCCTTTATCACTATCCCCCTTTGGTTAATATCCAACCTTGACTCTGAACACACATTTGGCTGGATTTAGCTTCATCTAATATTTCTCTAGCTCGTCGAAGGTCTAGTTGAGGTCTTTGATCAGATCGTAGGCCTTTATTCTTTTGGTTAGGATGTTATCCAACTAAACATCCATATTCTTCTCAATTTGCTTTTCGAACACCTTGTTCATTAGCCTTTGATAGGTGGAACATGCATTTTTTTAGTGTTAAGGGAATAACAATATAACAAAAAGTACCTCGGATGGTGATGATGTATATTTTCTCTTTGTCTTATGGCTTCATCTTAATTCGGTTATAACTAGAATTTGCATCCATGAAACTTAGTAGTTCATACCCCACTGTTATGTCCACTAGTTGATCAATTCGAGGAAAAGGATAATAATCCTCGGGACATGCCTTATTTAAGTCTGTGAAGTCCACACGCATTCGCAGTTTGTCATTTTTCTTGGGTACAATTACCACATTTTCTATCAAGTCGTCGGGATACATCACATCTTCAATAAATTCGGCTTTCTTTAGCTTGGACACCTCTTCTTGAATTTCCATTTTATTCTCCTACGATAATACCCTTCGATTTTTCTTTACAAGTTTTATTTCCTTGATTATGTTGATCTTGTGAATAATAATACTGGATCAATTCCACACATTTCTTCATGTATCTAAGAAAAAATATTTTCCTAGCTCGTGGAAAGTTAGACAGTTTCTTTTTAAGGACGAGATTCATGGATGAGCCGATTAGGGTTGTCTTTTCAGGATGCCCATCATCCAGGATTACTAGTTCTGTTTTCTCAATTGCTTCTCCAGTTACCAAATTATATTTATCTCGAGGATCTAATGTCTCGATCTAATAAATTTGAGATAATTTCTTTATTCCTCGTTGATTGAAATGTAGTCGCATTCATTTGATTTAACCTAGTTTTTCTTTACCCCCACCACACCGAAATTAATGGGGAACTTTAGGTATTGGTGAGTAGTTAAGGCTACAACCTCAATTTTTTTAGATCCGCCCTTCCAAAAATAATATTATAGGACGATGAGATGTTCTTGTCAAGGATGAATAATCTCATCATCTCAGTTCTGGAGGTCGGCCACATTTCAATAACAACTTCCAGCTCTATTGTGACCAATGGGTATACCTTCTCTCTTGAAAATACGAGCCATGGACAATGATAGGCTTGTAATTTTCTTTTGATAAATTCGGCCTTTGGAAGCACTCAAAGAAAAGTAGATCCACCAAGCTCCCATTTTCCATCAAAATTATATCCACATTCCTGTTGTCGACCATCATGTTTCTTACTAGTGGGTCATCAATAGGATATAATAACCCTGGGAGGTCTTCCCCACAGAAGCCTATTATCAGTCGATCATTGGCGACCTTATGAGGTCGATCATCTGTTACTATTTTCATATTGACATCTCTATTGTCGACACAAGCTCTTGCTTCGTTGATGTATGCCTTTCTTTCAACTGGTTCAACACCTCTACCAGCGTCCGTTCGTGATATGCAACTACATGAAAGAGAAATAATATTCAGTTCTATGGATATTCCTTATCATTGTTCTCCCGAGATCCTTTTATCCTTATTTTTTATGTGAGGTGATCTTGATCTTGTCCTCTATTTCTAATCATCACGAGATAGTATTGCTCTGCCAATTTTCTCCATGTATTTATTTAGCTTCCATCTTTTGATGAGGCCTTTAATTTCATCCTTCAAATCTAGGAAATCTATGGTCTCATGCCCGTGGTCTTTGTCGAACTTTTGAAATTTGTTATTGTCTATTCTTTCAGCGGGAGTTTATATTTTCTTCGGCCACTTCAATTTACCATTTTCTCAGATCTCGTCGAGGATGTGGTATATTCCCATTGTCACGAAGTATACTCATCAAACTTTTGGTATAATTTCATGTCATTCTTCAGCTTGGGGGCCTCTTTGGCTTTTAGATGAAATCTTTTGCAACCACTACTTCTTCTGCGTTTATGATCTTTTCTTCTTTGGCCAAAATTTCTATCATATGGTTTGGAGGTTCTTTAGACAATTACCAATAAAACTTTCTAGGCAATAACCACTCATAATTATTGTGATGGAAACTTTCTCGTTGTACTCAACCACTTCTTGCTTTTCAATATGAAATCTGGTAATGCACCCCTTTGTCATTTCATCATCGTGTTTACGGATGCTTAACAAATGAGCTACGCTCTTACCGGCTTTTACTCTAAAATAAAAATTATTAGTAAAGAGATCAACCAATTGTTTAAAATAAGAGATCTTCTCTCTTGGTATCCCATTATATCAGATTTGAGCAGATCCTCTGAGAGTGTTTGAAAAATCTCAGTAACGCATTCTAACACCCCCTATTTAGTATTTTTAAATTACAAGTGTGCTCGTAATTTAATTAACAATGAGAAATTATGAGAATTAAATAAATATTAATTAAACAAAAAAGTCTTCATATTTATGTGAAAATATATTTACTGGTGTGATAAGTAAATAAAATTATGTTAAATGATATTACGTCGTAATTGAGAAAAATCAACGGGTTTGAAGGTATCTCATTCGGGACGTGTGTATGGGGTCGTGTTAGAAATAAGATGGGATAATTACATTAGGTGACTCGGATGGTTATTTCGAGTGTGTCGATGATCTAAAATGGGCCGAGATAGTCGAAATTAGGTACCCAGGGTGGTAATCGGGTTTTGTAGACTTTTTAGACTAAGCGGGACCCGTATAAGGGCGTTCGAATCATTTTAGACTTAAAACTTAACCTAATTTCAAGATTAAGGATATAAATAGGGAAGGTAGATAGAATGGGCAACCATCCACCATCCCAAAACACCTACAACTGAGAGAGAAGAGAAAATAAAAGGGAGAACTTAAGAGAAATTGAAGAAAATCATTCCGGGAAGAGATATGATCAATTATGGGTATGAAACCATCGTGTAAAGAAGATTCATAGAGGAAAAATCATAATCTCTACAATCTAAAGGAATACGTTTATCTTGCTTTGATGCTTTATGTTGTTTTAATAATTCATATCATAGTTGGTGTAGAAATATGAATTCTGGGGTGGTAATGACATGGAAAAATGGGATTTTAGGGAAGGAAATGATAAAAAGATAATCTGATTATAATCCTATAATAAATCTAAAACTGATTTATGTAAAAAGATGTGATCTTGAAGATTATTATGAGAATTTAAGGAAACTTGAAATTTAATTTAGAAAGTAAATGATTCTTGTTAATTATGTTGAATCCCATGAATTAATATTCTATCGGACTGGCATAGTAATTACTATCAGTCAGCTTTCGATGAGCTAAAGGAAAAATTGACTTCAGTACCAGTGCTCTCACTGCCTAGTTGAGGAGATGAGTACTTTTTATTTCAAGATGCATCCTTACAGGAACCTGGGGGTGTGCTATAGTAGGAGGACCGGGCGATAGCTTATGCTTCCCGCAATCTTAAGCCCCACGAGAGGAGTTACCACATGCACCATCTTGAGCTTACAGCGGTAGTTTTTGTCTTGATGATATGGAGGCACTATCTACTAGGAGAGAAATTTAGTGTGTTCAAGGATCATAAGTCTCTACAGTCTTTTTTCACACAAAAAGATCTCAATATGTGACAACGTAGATGGATAGAGTTCGTGAAAGACTATCAAATCGACATTTAGTACCACCCATGGAAGGCTAACATAATGGCAGACGTGTTGAGATGATGGCCTACGGGGAGTTATCAACTGTTTAGAAGGCGAAGTGGAGTGAACTTCGACAGGATGATGCAGTGGCCAGAGCATGTATGGCAGTGTTGACTATCACACACAAGATTATTATGAGGGTTTTGAAGACGCAAGGGATCAGTTTTGTCAGGTCAGGGTGCATCAGTTATTAGTAGAGGGGGCGAAGTCTTACTTGATTAGTTCGGAGGGAGGCTTACGCTTGTATGGGAGGCTTATAGTCCTAGATGATGGGGGCCTATGACAGAGTCTCACGGGTTGCAATTTTTGTTACATTCAGGTGGGGATAAGATGTACCAAGACATGAGGAGACAATATTGATGGGCTAGGATGAAGCGGGACATTTCTAAGTTTGTCTCGAAGTTCACCACTTGTCAGTTAGTGAAGGTAGACCATCAGAGGCCAATCGGGATGTTGCAGCCATTGGAGATTTTGGTTTGGAAATAAGATAGCATATTAATGGACTTCATTGCAGGGTTACCCACATCGTAGAGGGGTCACGATTCCATATGGGTTATTATGGATCATCTGACCAAGGTGGCCCACTTTTTCCTAGTTCGGACAGTATGACCAACTTTTTATAGCTGATTAATATTGTGTCCGACCGGGACAAGATCTTCGTGTCCTATTTTTTGCAAATTTTCCAGGAGGCTATGGGGATTGAGTTGCGGGTGAGTAAGACTTACCACCCTCGAAAAGATGGTCAAACTGAGAGGGTTAATCATATTCTATAGGATATGCTCAGGATGTGTATACTGTATTTTAGGGGAGTTTGGGAGCAGTACCTTCCACCGGTAGAGTCCGCTTGTAATAACTCTTACGAGTTCACTATCAGCATGGAGCCTTTTGAGGCATTGTATGGAAGACCTTATCTTTCGCCCATTTATTGGTTAGAGGTATGGGACAACAAGATTCTTGGACCTGAGATGATCCAGGATATTTCTACCAATATCGAGCTAATTTGGGATCGTATATGAATGACTCAGGACAGAGGGGAAAAGTTACGCAGATATTGATAGGAGGCACATAGAGTTGAAGGTTGGTCACCAGGTATTATTATGGGTGTCTCCAATGAAAGGAGTTATGCGATTTGGGAAGAAGGGGAAGCTAGCACCGAGGTATATGGAGGCTTTCCCGATTATTGAGAGGATAGGGCAGTTTCATATAGACTTGCCCTGCCAGAGCATCTGCAACGGATTCATGACGTGTTTCATGCGTCGTCGTTAAAGAAGTACCAAATTAGTGAGATGGGGTTTTGGCACATTGATGTGGAGTTGATTAATTTTCATCCAGATATCTCGTATGAGGAGAGGCCGGTTTCTATTCTTAATCGTAGTGAGCGTAAACTGCGATCAAAGGTGGTCCCTTGATTCGTGTTCAGTAGGAGCATCATAATACGGACGGGTCGACATGGGAGCAGGAAGATGATATGAGAGAGAAATATTTTAAGCTTGTTATGTCAGGTATGCCTAAATTTTGTGGCTGAAATTCCGTTATAAGAGGGAGTATATAACATTCGTATTTTTTAACATTTATTTTTGAGCATTTTTAAATTACACGTATGCACGTAATTTAATTAAAAATGTGAAGTAATGAGAATTAAATAAATATTAATTAGAAAAAGAGGATTAATATTTATGTTTAAATATATTTACTAGTGTGATAAGTAAATAAAATTATGCCAAATGATAGTACGTCATAAATTAAAAAATTAACGGGTTTGATGGTATCTCATTCAGGACTCCCGTGAGGGGTTGTGCTGGGAATGAGATGGGATAATTATGTTAGGTGACTAAAATGGTGATTTTGAGTGCGCCGATGATCCGAAATGGGTTGGAATAGTCAAAATTAGGTACCCGGGGATGCTAATCGAGTTTTAGAGACTTTTAGACTAAACGGGACTCGTATAAGGGCATATGGGTCATTTTACACTTAACACCTAACCCAATTATGGGATTAGGAATGTAACCAGAGAAGTTGTATGGATTGGGAAGCCATTCCACCATCCTAAAATACCTAGAGTTGAGAGAAAGGAGAAAAGATAAGAGAGAACTCAATGGAAAGTGAAGAAAATCATTTCGGGAAGAGATAGGATCAATTTTGGGCATAGAACCATCATGTCAGAATCTCTACAATATAAAGTAAAGTGTTTATCTTGCTTTAATGGTTTATGTTGTTTTAATTATTCATATCATAGTTGGTGTAGAAATATGAATTTTAGGGTGGGATTCACATGTAAAAATGGGATTTTTGAGAACGAAATGATAGAAAGGTAATCTGATTCTAATCCAATAATAAATTTGATATTGATTTATGTAAAAAGATGTGATCTTGAATGATTCTTATGAGAATTGAAGGAATCTTGAAATTTAATTAAGAAAGTAAATTATACTGGTTAATTATGTTGAATCCTATGAATTAATATGCTCTCAGATGAATTTGTACGTAAAAACGTGTATCATTACATTTAGGATTGATAGGTAGATGTTATTTTGTGTTTGGATGAGGATTGGTATCCATATGGTGGAAACGAAATTGTGTAAATTTGTTAAAAAATGAACTAGGCTCCTGCCTAGAATCGAATCAATTCGCCACTGGGGGCCGAATCGATTCGGGTAAGGGGGCGAATCGATTCAGTCATGCAGTTTGACCTACATTTTTTTTGGGGGGGGGGGGGGGGGGTTCGTGGACCATTTGGGTTTTACATCAATTTAAGGAGGTCAATGTGTGACCAAGGACTTCTGGAAAAATATGTGAGAAGTTCTAATTGCTTTGGGTTAGTTGGGAATAAAATCCGGTTGCGAGAATATGGATGTTTTGGAGTAAATGACACTAGAATATAATTAATAAAATCGGTTTGGGATTCAAAATAAATTAGACTGAGGGATGGAGTAGAATATCTTAGTGGCCATAATAATGATAAATATGATTTCTTTTATAAGTTAGTGACTACTTGAATATTCGGGAGTCGAGGTTAGACTCGGGAATTACGGGCTAGTGCTACGAATGACTTATTAATGTTTAGTTGGTTATATATATATATATATATATATATATCTGTATGATTGGTATATGTAACATACCTAATCTATGGATGTTATCAGTAAAGGTTGCATGCAGTGGGCGGGCCACCCTTGCATTGACCAACAAGTGTTGGATCGATTCTCCTAGGTCATGTGACTGTCGCATGACCACTGTATGTGAGTTTATGGTCTAGTGGGGTAATGTCATATGGTCATGACCCACATATGTAAGTCTATGACCGCCACCAGTTATGTGTTTACGATTTGAGTTTGGTGGAGAGATTCTAACCCAGTATCCCAAGAGTGGTATGTGATGTACTTGGAGCCTGATAGCATGCTAAAGAAGTAATCCACGAGGTCTCAGATCTTAGGATACGGTTATACATATATAGAGAGTGATATATATATATTTATGCATTCGAGATATGATATGCATATACGTATATAAGCGTGTTAAATATATAAGTGTGAATTAAATGAATGTGTGAACATTAAAAATATAACTATTGTTAAGTTATGTAAATTAGTTAATGATAAGATTATAATTGATAATTATAATAATATAAGCTATGTGATTGCTCATTGATAATAAAAGCATTAAAATACGTGTAGCATAGTTTGGTTAGAAGCTTAGCGTACGAGGCTAAATTAAGTGATGGTACTAGTTAGGCGGGATAATGTAACTAGGGTGTTAAAATATACGCGTTAGATGTGCACTATGGAAGAGGGATAAGGATTATATCATGTAAGTGCGACAAGAGTTTAAATATGAATAATTATACTGCATTTACATCCTTTCATTTTAAATACCTACAAAATATTTTCAAATGGTTTTGGGCTCTGACCCGTATCAAAAATATTTTCAAAAACTTTTAGGTGCCTAGCCACAGGGACGCCATGCATGATTATCTTTCCGGTTAGAAGCTTCAGCAGTAACTGTGGATGGATGCAGGCCTCGATTAGACGCATATCTCCTTGCCTTCTCGGTAGGAGTTAATTCAGTTATTTATTCAGGGTTTGTTGCCCATTATTTGACACTCATTACTTTTAATTGACCTTATTTTTATTTTAGTTTCAGTCAAATTATTATATTGTGATTTATCGAGAGTTTTTCAGTTAATTTATTTGTGTTATCTCTCAGTAGTTATTTCATTTGTGTGGTGAATGTGTGTTTAAATTATTTGGATTGGTTAGTTGGGCGATGGAAAGTTTTATTAAGGCAAGTTAATAATTTTTTAAAATTTGGCATTGGGCTTAATAGGTTATTAGTAATTAACTTTCTTTTTAACAATGATGCTAAGAATGAGTTAGTCTGAGATTACTATTTTATTTTACTAGAGGGCAGGCCACCCATTATTTAAATAGGTGGGGTGTCACATGCATCTCATCAGCTACTGAGAATATGTCACATGTTGCCTGGTATCGTTTTACATGAAAAATTGGTTCTTACTTTCCCTCATACCTGGGGGTATTCATAGGTGGATTGCATTTTACTAGGGAGGGATAGCTTACCACGGAGGTTGTGAATGTCGATCCCTATAAAAATCCTCTTTGGAGTGAATTTTTCATCTTGATGAGGTCTCCCAAACGATCCTTTATTCGTTGGATTGATCCCTTCTATGGTTGGGATTAATTGTCCTTTTACCTTTATCATCTTCTCCATGACTTTCAGGCAAGCTCTCTTATCTTTACCTACCTTGTTCGGACCTGGTCGACGCTCTAGAATTATATCTTGAGCCACCATCCTAATAGAAAAGTTTTTGAGTGTGTCGTTGTGGAAAAGCCTCTCTAATAAAAAACTCCATCATTACCTACAAAAAATAATAGCACAAACTCGTATAGAGGTAAGCAAGTTTATCAATCTAACTCTAAGGATTGAAACACAAGAAAATTTATAATTTCTTTTTCTAGTTATTTTCTTCATAAATTTTTCTATAATTTTTTTGTTTGTTTTCTTATTTTTTTATATTAAAACAATTTTGTGATGATGGTGAATTAATAAAACTATGTGAATAAAAATGAAGAACAAAATTAAACACAAAAATTAGAGATAATGTGAGGTAAATAAATGTGAGAACAATCAAGGAATGGGCCTACACCACATATTCTAGTTAATCTAATTAATTAATTCACTCATTTAAAATCTCCCAAGTTAGTATTGAAATTGCAAGTCAACTCTCATCACAAATGCAGTTTTAACACCGACCTTTTAGAAAATTAAATTAAAACCCCCCACAACTCTAGTAAATAGATTTACCGTCCTTTTAATAAATCATCTGCTATGATCCATTCATCAAAATTCATATAAATCATAGCAAATAAAATTTACAGTAGAAATTCAAGGAATAATATCATACTTGAGAAACCCCTATCTTTAGTTCGATTCTAAAATGGGTATTATATCTCGAATTTCAATTTTCTCTCGAAAATCATTTACCCTCTCTCGAGGAGTAAATTGAAAGGTGAATGATCAAAATTAACATTCAAAGGGAATTTCAAATAAACAAACTAATTGATTAAATTAACATTAAATAAGGATTCATCTTACCCCTTGAAAGGGTTTTTTTAGACTAACATGATATGAAATATGATAAACAAATAATCAAAGGCATTAAAACATAAGAGTAGAGAAAGAGAAAAAATATTCAAACAAGTCTCCTTGAATTCGATAAATTGAACTCTATCCTCATCAATACAATTTAATCCCTGAACAATTAATTCTCACAAAATCTGTAAAAAAATAAAAGAAATAAAAAAAATATTTACAAAGGTGTTTCTCTCTCTATTCTTCTCTAAGTTTTTAGTCTCTCTACCTTCCTCCAAGTGACCATGGACTTCATTTATATATGGAAACAAAATGGAGCTAGGGGCAAAGTTGGAAGAACAAAGGTGCATGAGGTGTGTGAGGTATTTGGTGTAATAAGGGTAAGGGTAGTTTAAGAATGGGTAATTGTGCATGTGGGAAGTGGGGTGATGAGGATATTTTGAGTAATAAGGGGAATAAGAGATAAAAGGTTTAAAACATGTGGCAGGTGGATTGGGTTTGATCCCCAGTTCGATCTCTGACATTGTCAAAATAATGCTTGGCCAGCGGAAGCCACGAACCGCGAACGTGAATTAGTCGAGGTGGAAAGCTGGCGTGGACACCACATGGTATGATACAAAAAAAAGGTGTGAGGGGTATAATGGAAAATAGGGTAGAAGTTTTAAAAACACATGTGGGTTTATTATTATTTTGGGTCAATTATTAAATAGTCCCTACTATAAATATATATATTTTAAAAAGGACACATATTTTTAGTTTAACCCATTTAGTCCCTCAAGCACTCAATATCCTCTTATTTTTAGAGGTCCGCGCCAGCGGCACTCCCTCTCCAAAATATGTGGCAAAGGACTTTTTGAGGCAAAATAAAAAAGTTTGGACTAAATGGATATTAAAAAATGTCCGAGGGACTATTTGGTATATGTCCCTATTATTTTTTGGGTTTGCTTTGAGCATAAAGGGTTTTGTTGTTTTAGGATTTGGACAGATCGGGTTTCGGGTTTGGTGAGCAGGCAATGGGTATTGTGTTGAATAGAAGTGGTCTAAGTGGGTTCGTGTTTTGCGATCTGGGTTTGATCGCGGGTCGAAATGGAGGTTGGTTTATAGGTCGATTCTGGCCGAATTTGAGGATTATGGGTGATGTGGGTCTAGGTTATAATGGGTCGTCGGGTTAGTGGTAGTGGTAGGAAGGGAACATCCAAGTAAAAAAAAGTTGAAATAGGTACGGGTAGCTCTGGGTTGAGCTCAGAGTTGGGTAATGGGTTCAACAAGTATGGAGGTGGTAGAATCGAATTTTGGGTAGTGGAGCAGTAACGGGTCGCCGGCGGGAAGATATAAGGCCGGAGATGCTTGGGAGGTTTGGGTTGGTGATGGAATGGGGCAGCCAAGGTTTGGGAATTTTGGGTATTGTCGGATTGAGTTGGGTTAAATGGAATTAGGCAGTGAATTTTGGTTATGGTGGAGTAGGAGAGAGAATATGGGTAGTGGTAGATGGTGAACAGTAAAAGAGATGTATTTGTATTTGTGTGTGTGAGGGTGTATGGTAATTGGGTGTGTTTATGTTTAATGTGCAGCTAAAATAAAACTGTCTAAATATTTAAGACATAACTAAAAAGTCAAATCAATAAAACTAAAAAGAATAAAATCTATAAAAATTACAAACAAAATAAAAATCCTAATCTACTAAAAAAGACTCAAAATAAAATAATAAAAATAACCTAATAAAAAATATTAATAAAACTAAACTAATAATAAAAATTAAAAATCAAATAAAAATGAAAATAAAACTCACACCTATATATAAAAATATCTGACACATAAATAAATCTTAAGAATATACATGACTCAAAATAAAATATAAAATAAATTCTAAAAATATAAACGACTCAAAATAAAAATTTTAAAAAAAATTGAAAAGGTGCAAACTTAAGACACACGAGGCTCGAGACATGATTAGGAAGGTCTGAGCTCGATTAGGGGAAAGGGTAATAGATATGGGGATTGATATTTATCCCATTTAACCGCATCTGTACCACATTTTGCCTTAATTTTATGTTTAAACTCCGCAACAGACATTTGACCTACAAAATAAACATGAACGTAAGACCAATTTTTACCAAGAATTAGTAATTAAAAACTGTCTGTTTGGAGTTTTATTTAAACACTTTTGGGTGCTCATCACATCCCTTTGTCTTCTATAATCTCCTTGTCTTGTACTTCTTTTAGGGTGTGGATGTGCTCGTGACCCTCTTATTCACAATCTATCAAAGACTACACTTTGCTGAGCCTTTCAAAGCACTTGTGTATTTGGATGAATATGTTTGGTCATCATCATACCTAGTTGACTTCATAGTCGAGGTTATATCTAGTTGGTAGGAGGATTATTCATGTTTTGACCCACTTGCCCGAGCAAATCTGCTCGTATCTGATCCCAAATTTAGCTTCCTAGGTTTTCCACCCTGTACCTTAGTTCTCTTGACTCGTATCTCTATATAGGGAAGGAGGAAATGATTCCCTACGTTTATGTGTTTTTTTCCACAACTAGAGTTATTATAACTGGTTCTGGACGAACTGATCAACTCTATGAGGCCAAAACACTTTGGGTGAGGTGTCTCATATTTTCTTTCATAGCGTCTTGGTTCTTGACCAAACTTGCAAAAATCCTTCTAGGTTATCTATTACATAGGGGTGGAGGGTGGCACAACTTCTTTCTCCCTATTACTTTCTGGGTGTTCAGCCATTTCTAACAAAATTTTCAGAAAAATAGAGTATGATAATAGAAAACAGAGTATGACTGGATACTTGAAAAATCAAAAAAGGAGAAGTTGTTTTCGACAAGAAATCAGTGTATATAGGTTTGGTAAATTGGGGATTTAAAATGAGAAATCAAGAAAATCTATTGATTTGATCAAGGAGATGATCGCCACTGAAATTTGGCAATGTTTTTACAGATATTCCTGAATTTTCTCAATTTAAAATTAGGAATCAGATGAGAACAACATTGCTTTAGTCTTTCCCACAAAAGGTGCCATTCTATTATTGTCAATTGGTTTCAAGATTTTGTCTTGCTAGTTGAGATCCATTTCGAGATAACAAACAAAAAAATAAACAGTAAATGCAGATAAGTAAAGATATAAGTGAGAATAGGAGGACTTACAATGAGAATTGTATGGTTCAGATCTGTAGAATGAGCCTACGTCTATAGGGTGTCGTTCAATACTAGGTTTCAAATGATCGGAGGTCTCAAGTCAGTACAAATCATTCAATTTGTATGTTTAGATAATTAGAATCTAAGAATATCTCTCTGTTTGCCAGTTGGTACAGATCCCAATGGGGAACTTCTCCTTTTATAATGAATAAGTGTGAAGGAAATGTTTGTTGGAACAGTGTGGGATAGATTGGAACATCTACTGAATAGAGAACCCATAATATATGTAACAGTTTAATGTTTTACCCATTCGGGAATGTTTCTACACATGTTGGTTGTCTATGGTGCCACATACATGGTATTTTTCATCCTTTAACATTGTTCCTAAAGTTATAGTCTGCCAGTTAGACTTGCTAGCGTTGATCCGATCCTCCCAGGGGGAAAGGAGGCCGACCTCTTTATTGAGATAAGGTCCTTCCTTGCTGTCTATTCAGTCGGGGCTAATCTCTTTCACTAGTTATTGAATCATTTTATTTCGTTATCTTCGGGTCATGAAACTCTCTACAAAATGGTATAATAAGGGTGATTTTTTCAAACACAAGGAGGTCAGAGGAATCGGTATCTAATCCTGCGAGAATAACAATATGTCCATCATCTTTAAACTTGGTTAAAATATCATGACTAAAAATGATGCCCTTTGGGTCAATGTTGTTAAGAATAAATATACATAAAAAAATCAACCCTAGGGAATGGCCACTCAAAAGAAACTCCTACCATATATGTAGTAGCATCTGCAAAACTAAAAATGTCCTCAAAAGGGGTACAAAGTGGACCGTGGGAAAGGATAGGATCCCCCACCACCAGACATAAGTAATAGTGCTCCTTTAGACATCATGGTTGAGACATTCATTGGAAGCTCTAGCGGTTGGGATAATTATAAACTTCCAAATCAACGGTATACATGTCCCATTGGAATGTGTGGTCATGGACAAGCCTTCTCGGGGAGTCGATTCATTGGGTAAAGTTTCTACTAAATTGTGCTACAAACTCATTTTAGGGAGACTAGCCACCTTATTGTTGATGTCCCATGGGAAGATATTTGGAAACTCAAGGTCCCCCAGAAAATTATCACCTTCCTTTGTTTATTTTATAATGAAAAATTCCTAACTAATAGACGAAAGGGAGATTGTACACCTCACGAGAGAATGAGTGGTGAAATGTGTGTGATGATGAAGAGGATCCCGATCCTTTATTTAGGAAATGCAAGAAAACTAAAAATCTTTGGATGTGTATGATGCCCAATAATTCTTGGACCGTAGGTATGTTTTCAAACTTTCATGAGTGGGTGTGTGATAAAATTTGGGGTAATTTGACAACCTCAAGCGATGGTGCTAAATGGTGTGGTGTGGTGCTAAATGGTGTGTGGTATTTCTCTCCACTCTTTAGAACATTTAGAAAGTAAGTAATCATTTTTTCTTTGAAGATAATGGTATCCCCCTCACTTGATTGCCTTGAGAAGTAATGCCTCGACCAAAGATAGATCTATGAATTTCTCAACCGAAATCAAGTGAGGAAATCTGATCCCAAACTAATTAGTTGGTGTTTTTCACTGATTGGTCGCACATAAATAAACAAGGATGGAAGTTGCATGGGTAACAGTGACAAGGGAAGATTTGGGGGGTTTGCATGTGATGACCATGGAGATTTGATTTTGTGTTACTACGGCAGAATTTATGACCAAGAAACATGCCTTAAAGTGGAAATGTATGGCATCTTATATGCAAGGGCGAAGCTAGGATTCATTGAAGGGGTGGGCTAAAATTAATAATGGATCCGGATTTTTTTGTCAATGGGGAGAAAGTCCCAATTAATGTCGAGGGTTTGGGGCGAGTTCCCAAGAGGAGAAATTTCTTAAGTTTTTGTATCTATTTATATATATTATTTTTATTTTTTAGCAATTTTTAACATTTACAAAATTTGGGGTTATTTTTTAATAATATTTTAACTTAAAGTATGAATTAACTTCCCATGAGTTGAGATAATTTGTGTATTTAGAACTTTTTCCAATTTGGTAGGGGTACGCTACAGCCCTAGTGGGCCCACCCCTAGATCGGCCCTTGCTTATATGGACAAAAAATGTGTAGAGATAGAAGTTAGAATAGTGCTACCATTGAGAAGGATTCCATGACAGCCACCTCACTTCTCATGAAGGACGATGTCGATCCCCACCCTTTGATAGCACTTATAAAGGACTGCTTGAACTCAAATGGAAAGTCAAGGCTGAAATTATGCACACCTTGAGAGAGGGTAATAAATGCGTAGATGCATTGGCTAGACTTGGATCTACCCAAGAGTATGTATACATGGAGTTAAAGGAACCTCCTGAAGTGCTGCTCCCTTTACGTTGGGGAGATAGAAATGGAACTGAATTTTTAAGGCCTTACTGTATTTGCATGTTGTTTTTTGTTTTCCTTTTCCATTGTAACAAAAAAGATGTTTTTCTGTATAGCTCACATTCACACACTTTCAAGTTACATTGTTCTACATATTGGTTATGAACCAAACCTGTTTTTTAGCAGTAAGTTAAAAAATGGGTGAGGGGAATGTATTTGTCATTATATTTGAAAAATAATTGCATAATGAATTTTTAAGCAGTGGCCCTTTTTTAATAGTAAGTTCAAAGACAATATTCATATGTATTAAAATATCTCCTCCTAAACTATCACATTTCGAGTCATTTTTAGCACATTCTTAAATGTAAAATGTTGTTAGAATTTTTTTATAATCCAAACATACTAAGTCTATGGTGCACGAATAAAAAAAAATATGCTTTGTTATTGTTGGTATAAATAAAAATGCAATAATTATTAGCTTCATTTTAAGGCTCCAACTCAAAATCTATTTAAACATCTTCATCTTCGCCAATTAAGTCTGTAAAACAAAACATAAAAAGGAAGAAACAAATTACAAAATTAATGAACTAATAGGAGTTACAAATTATAAAGAGATCAAGTCCCATTCTATATCAACATACATGTCGTAACAAATTCATTTGCAGATGTATCTCGATAAATATCTGACTTTAATTTTCCACCTAGAAAATCTACAAGATACATATAGAAGATAAAAGAAGTGACGATACTTTGCAGTTTAAAAAAATAAATATAAATTTACCTCTTATTTAACAACGGATAGTTTCTTTTGTTATGTGATTGACCACTTCTTCCACACCCATGACAATGCCGACCTTAAAGCTTTGCCTTTTCCTTCCCCCTTTGCAATATGAGTTTTTCATATCCCTTCGACAGGACTGAATTTGGTTCATATAGAGAAAATTGTTGATGAATTCTTTCCTCCCTATGAACGCCACCTCTTGTACTTACATTGATCTCCTATATTTTTTCTTGATCCACTTTTGTATACTCCTTGATTAGGCATAGATTCTTCGTATTTTATCCCCTTAATTTAGAGGCTTTTATTATCTTATGCGATGTAAATCGAGTTGATTTATCTTATATTTTTGCTACTGACCTTTTCTATATAGTGCATCGAGTTTTGTGCATTTATCATATATTTTGCAGGTATTTTACAAAATTGGATAAAAGAGAAAATCAAACTCGAGAAAGTTACAAGTGAAGGAAAGTCAAGGGTAAAACAGTAATTCTATACCAGGAATTTGAACACGGAACCTAAAGGAAAGTTGAAGAATTCGACTCCATGAGTATGTAGGAGAAAACGACATCCAAGCCCGAGTTTCGAGTAAAAATTTACGAAGAATCAAAATTGAGAAGAAATCAAGGAGAAGAAGGAAGAAAAAAAATAAAAAATGGACCGAACCGATGGAGATATCACCGGACCGGTCCACTGAACTGGACTCACCAAACAGAATCGATGAAGAAGAAAAACTAACTAGTTCGGTGTTGGTAAATGTTCTAAATAAGGAAAACCGAACTGATGAAGAAGAAAAACAAACCGGTCCAGTGTTTCCACGGCTTTGGTATAAAGCGAACCGAACCGATACCCCTCGTCCGAAACGGTTCGACTAGAGAATTTTTGAATTATCTTTCTTCTAAATTAGAGTTGTGCATGGAACAAACTCTTGTAGAAACGTAGTCTTTTTATTCCATCATGTTACCAGACATAAAGGGGTTCCATTTTACATAGTTTTGGAGAGAAAAAAAGGCCAAGAACCCTAGGATCTCAAGTTTACAATTTTATGGTTTGCAATTCAAGATTTCTGCAATAGAGTTTGTTTCTTCTCCTTTATTGTTTGAAGTTTATAATTCGTTCTTGATTTGTTCATTTTTAGAAGTTATTAGATTCTCTTGCTAATGTTGGTATAATTTCATAATGGTTTTGAATATATGCACAGTAGAAAACGTAGCTTTAATTAATTCCACCATGTTATGCTAGACTTTTAAGGGTTGGGATGCATGAACCCAACCCGATGTGATTTGCATGACTATAAAATTAGTCCTTTGAATTAAATAAATGATTGAATCTTGTTGTGTAGTAGTCACAACTGTCGTAGCTCTTTTTACCTCATTTGCCCTAGGTACACGGGGTGTTTAAGAGTGCGACGTGCGTGTTAGATACTTCAACACACTCTTGATTATGTATGATGCGGGATAGCACCCTCATATATGTAATGCTTGAGATTAATAAAGACTAGGCTTAATCAATTATATAATTCATAACTAGTTTTATATCCGGTAAACATACTAGGGTTTGTGGGATTGCATTCTAACCTACTTTTCTCAATTATATTTAGTTAATCACATTAGTTTACTACTGCTCATGTAGTGTAGTTAATAGTTTAATTTAATTTTCATTTAGTTAGTAGATATCAAATTCAAATCCCGTTATCTTTTCATTCTCTTTCTGAATCATCTTAGAATTAGTCATCTTACATATCGTCATCACTAGAGATCGTCCTATTTCCCTGGGGATTCGACCTTGTCTTATCGTGTTTATTACTTACTCTGAAACACCGCTTACTAAACTATCGGGTGACAGCTCATGATCAAAATAAAATGTTGGTCTTATATGGCTCATTCTTAGCATCATTGTTGAAAGCATTTTTTTTAAAGTTACTAACCACCCGTTTTATCTTTCATTAAATAACAACATGAGAAAAATCAAATAATAATTAAACCATCCACAAAAACTGATAACTGAATCCGACACAGATGAATAACATAATTAAACATAACCGAATCAATAATTGGTTCAACAATAAAATACAACAGGTAAATTGAAATAGTAACCTGGATACACAAGGTCAAATAAATAAAATGAATACTATAACTGAGGGCGACATACCCAAATGAATGTTGGAGTAAAGATCCTACACTAGGAATACATGAACGAAGAGTCTATAGTTAGTCCTGCAACTTTCACATAAGCTGCAGCTGCGAATCTCTGGATAGAATCATCAAACTGGGTGTCCCTGTGGCTGGGCACCTAAAAGGTTTTGAAAAATATTTTGACACGGGTCAGAGCCCAAGTAAAAAATTTTGAAAATATTTAGCAAGCTGTTAAATTGCAGTAATTAAATATGCATGTACACTCTTCATATTTAAGTTAGTGTCGCACTCTCTAGAGGTATAACGCACCCCTCATCTGATGTGCTCACCTAACCCTTGCCTACTAACCTTTCCTAGTTACGCTACCCCACCTAACTAGCTATATCAAGTCTCTTTCTTCATATTAACTTGTTGTGCCCACCCTTATTTCCCATTCAATACATTACTGGATTCTTTCTATCAATTAGCCAATTATAAATTTCTCATTATATGTTTAATCCTCCACCCACTAAAGTTATTTTAAGAGTCACTATCTTTCTCATTTACTAATTACAAAATAAGTCATAAGCGTATATTTATCACCTCGTTATATACATACTAACCGAATATATCATCTACCAAGCACATATAGTAGAATAAACCACACGTATATATATTATTCTAAATATATGTTTACAATACGCCCTCCCTTAGGCTGAGACCAACGGTGCATGCATACTCTGTTATCAAGTCTCGGTACATCACGCACTATATAAAGGACTATTGGTTCAGTATCTCACCGGAACCATCATCACAAATCACATATATTAGAGGCGAATATAGTTCCAAGCCTATGGGCTACGCATATACCTACGTACCCAAATGACCGCCAACTTATTGTTCTCACAGATAGGCCTTTCCTATGTTCTATATTCTGAGGTACAAGTCTAAAATCACACCAATGGGCTCCTCAGGATAAGACAGTCCACGACGCAAAACCTCCCGTGATAGACAGTAGCTTAGGCCTGTAAACGGGTTAAATTCGGGCTGGATCAGGCCAATCATAATCCGAATCCGGTTATGTTAAACGGATTCGGATCCAATCTGATTATCTGACGGATTATCTTTTAGGGTTTCTGTAAGGACATTTTTGTTCATTAGCAATTTGTTATGTCGCACGCCGTTACACCTTGAAGAAATTCAAGATTCATACAGTCATCAACGGATCCGAATATCAAAAGAAGAAGAGGAATCAAAGTCTGACAGGCCGGACCGGTCCTCTTAGAATAAAAGAACCGATCCACCTGCGGACCGGTCCGCCTCAGACCCGGACCGATCAGCCTGCTAAAAGCCAGTATACCCCGGATCGATTGCGAACCAAAGAGGCCAAATATAAAAAGAACCGATCCACCTACCCGGATCGATCCGCCTCAGACCGGGACCGGTCCGCCTGGGATAATCTCAAACAGATCGTGCAGAGATTTTTTAGGCCATGTTATTCATTTATAAACCCACTACGGGAAGTGGTTTTCTAAGACTTCCATACATGATTTTCAGAGCACAAAAACTCTAAGTCTTCACCTATTGAGCCCAAGACTCTAGGTTTTTGATTCACACAAATTTCCAAACACTTGTGAATCTCTTTGCAACCCAGGAACGCAATTTTGCTGTTCATACCATTGTGGAGAAGACCCTTCTTCTTCTTCATTACAGCCCTACTGGAAAGGGATAACTCCAGCTGCCGACTACAGAATCAGAAACCTGAGGGTAATTCTTTGTCACTTGTATTTTCATTGTAATCCAAAATTGTACAGTTACAATATTAGAATGAAAATAAATGGTTTTGCCCCTTTGGGGGATTTTTCCTCACAAGCATGTGTTTGAATGTTCTTGCTTAGTTCATTATCTTATTCAATCACATACCGTTGCATGTTTAGGGTTTGTTTGGGTTAAAAGGTGTTTAATAAATAAGTTTATCATTTGAACGCGAGCACATACGTTCTCAAATTGGTATCAGAGCAGGTTACGCTAATCTATCGCGTATTCCTATTTTCCGCAAAAAAAAAATTTAAGATATCAATTTTCTGAAAAAATTGATTTTTTTGAAAAAGTGCGTGTTCAAATGGAGAAGTTATATAATAAAATGCCTGTTTTTGACGGGGCAAATTATGCTTATTGGAAAGTTCGAATGAGGTCGGCTTTAAAAGCCATAGATGAAAGGGTTTGGATTTTGGTTGAAAGAGGGTGGACACCTCCCTCCGTGACTGTTGATAATGTGATCAACTTGAAACCTATCACTTCTTGGACTGAAGAAGAATTTAAATGGTCATCTTTTAATTCTAAGGGTCTAAGTGCTATTTCTGTGTCTGTCACACCTGATGAGTTCAAACGTATAATGACGTGCACCACGTCAAAAGAGGCATGCGATGTTTTACAACTCACCCATGAAGGAACTAATGCTGTGAAAGAATCTGAGTTGCAAAATTTGACAACTCAATTTGAAACCATCACCATGCATGAATCTGAATGCTTTGATGAATTTTATGCTGACTTTCTGACATTGTGAATACTAGCTTTAATCTTGGTGAACATATTCCTAATGCTAGAGTTGTTAAAAAGATTCTTCGTTCTTTGCCTAAGCATTTTATCCCTAAAGTCAATGTGCTAAATTCTATGGGAAATTTAAATACGCTAAAATTGGAAGAACTTGTAGGTGATTTGCAAATATATGAAATTGATATGTTCCCTAAAACTGCTAAATCTAAAGATAAGGGAATTGCACTTAATGCCCAAGAAATAAAAGAGTGAGGGGTTGCCTATAAAGAGGGTAGAGTCATATAGAAAGAGAGAGACTGACACGTCAGATTCTGAGTGTGATTTTGACTTAGATGATTTGGCTCTTTTTGCAAAAAATTTCAAGAGGATTCTCAAATTTAAGAAAAATGGCAATTTTAAAGATAAAAAGAAATTTGAGAAAAATAAGTTTGAAAAGAAAAATGAAAAAGACTCCAAAAATCCTCCTAAGAAAGAAAGTGAGAGATGCTTTGAGTGCGATGGTAGGGGTCATAGAGCCTTTGAGTGTGCCACTCGTCTGAATAGAGAGAAAGGGAAAGCTGTCCTTAATGCTACTCTTAGCGACGACAGTGAGGTCGAGACGGTGGATTCAGGAGATGAGTCACCGCATGAGTGTAACTTCACCGCATTCATGGCCAGTCAAGTGAGCACTCCTAGTTATCTTCACGACGATGAAGATGATGCTTCACAGGGACACCTCGATAGTGAGATCGATGTGAGTGAGGGGGAGGATGACTCAAGTGAGAGCGAAAGTGATATTCAACGCGCCTACGCTGAGTTATATTCTAACTCTTTTAAAACTAAAAAACGTAACAAAGCGCTAGTTCTTAAGATCACCGGCTTAGAGGAAGATTTAATAAAGGCGAGAGAAAGAGAGTCCTCCACCTTCACCGCCCTGAGAGAGAGAGAATCTACCTGTGTTGAGAAAGAGAGTTCATTTAGAGAGAGAGAGAGTGTTTTAGAGAAAGAGAGAGGGGACTTGACTAAACAAGTGGATAGTCTTACGAGTCAGCTCCATTCCTCCGTGGAGACTCGAAAGAAACTTGAATCCCTTGTTGCCCAGCTGACTCATGATCTTGAGAAAGCACGGGAAGTCAAGGTACAAATCGAGGACAGATCTGGGAAGATGGGAAAGATGCTCCTCGGCCCCGCTTTAGATTTTGGTGATCGGCAGGGAATTGGTTATGATGGTGCCTCCATCTCCCAAATTGCACATGGACCAGTTCCTGAGTTTACTACGAATCCTTATAGCCACCGTTAAAAACCTCGAAGGAGAGTTCGACCAAGAAAGGCAAACCAAGGTCCGCCTTTGTCTGTGTCCTTTTGTACTTATTGAAAAAGAAAAGGCCACCTTTGGGAGTTTTTCTATAACATGGGTCGGACACGACGTACTACTGCTCCACCACGTCATACTGATGAGTTTTCTAGTCTGAGAGAGCGAGTTGAGTTCTTAGCTGCCACGACCCAGAGTTTAATGGAAGAATTCCGACGGATGTCTTTGCCGTTAGTGAATGCTTCTCACATTCCAGCTAAAACCAACAACAACAAAGGCAAACAAAAGGTCATCTCTGCTTGGGTACCTAAGAAAGATAAAAAGGCCTTCGTTGTTCATGTTGCTCTCAAAGCACACAATACCTCACAGTGGTATTTTGATAGTGGGTGCTCCAGACATATGACAGCTGATGCCTCATTTTTTATAACTCTTGAGGATTATCAGGATGGCAGAGTCACCTTTGGAGATGGGAGCAAGTCTAGCATCATAGGACATGGTACTGTCGAGTTACCTGGATTTCCTATGCTAGAAAATGTTTTGTACGTCAAAAGATTGAAAGAAAACCTTCTCAGCATTAGCCAGCTGTGCGACACTGACTTTGCATTAAAGTTTGATCGGGACGCGTGTAAAGTCTACAATCAAGCCGGTAAACTTTTGATGCAAGGGGTGAGGACCGAGGATAATTTCTATGGGACTGAGCCCACGTCCTCACTTGTCTGCAACAGCGCCACGATCACTCCTATGGATCTGTGGCACCAACGTCTAGGTCACGTGAACATTAGAGATCTCAATCGCTTAGCTAAAAAGGACCTAGTAAGTGGCTTACCATCTCTTGGAAAGTCAACTTCGACCGTTTGTGGACCCTGTCAATTGGGAAAACAAATTCGTAGTCCTCATAGGAAGTTGCATTCCATTACCACCTCTCGTGTTCTTGAGTTGATTCACATGGATCTTATGGGTCCCACTCGTACTGAGAGTCTAGGTGGTAAGAGGTACATCCTCGTGATGGTAGATGATTTCTACAGGTACTCCATTGTAGGTTTTCTGAGAGAGAAATCCGATGCTGTAGAATTTTTAACGACCAAGTGCCGTGTCCTGCAAAATCAACACGGTGTCACTATTAACAGGATGCGTAGTGACAATGGCACTGAATTCATAGAAGCAAAGGTAGACCTTTACTGTGATAGCCTCGGGATCAAACATGAGTTTTTTCTGTGAGAACTCCTCAGCAAAATGGGATTGTTGAGAGAAAGAATAGAACGATCCAAGAGATGGCTAGATCTATGCTTCTAGGTCGTAAAGTTTCTAGGAGATTTTGGGTGGAGGCAGTGTCTACTGCATGCCACACGGTGAATAGGTTTTATTTGCGTCCACACACACTTCAGACTCCTTATGAGTTGTGGACTGGCAAGAAGCCCAACCTGGCATATTTCCGTGTTTTTGGGAGTAAATGCTACATCCTACGGGATAGAGAGCAATTAGGAAAGTTCGACTCCCGGAGCGACGAGGGAATATTGCTAGGATATTCATCATATAGCAGAGCGTACCGGGTTTTTAACCTGAAGAGCTCTAAGGTTATGGAATCAATAAACGTCACCGTGCAAGATGACGAACCTCCGACAGTTATTGATCCTAACCTTCAGTGTGAGGATGAGGACTCGTCTGACAGTGATCCACTATTCCCCCACCCACACTCTGTGGTCCCCACTCCTATTTTAGGGGACACACCAGCTTGGGTTCGCAAGAGTCATGACCCGTCTGCCATTGTTGGCAATCCCACAGTAGGGGTCAAGACTCGTGCTCAGCTAGAGAACGCTATTAGCCATCTTTGCTACACGTCCAAAATCGAGCCCAAGAACCATAAAGAAGCACTCAAGGATGAACACTACATATCTGCTATACAGGATGAGTTGCTTCAGTTTAAAAAGAATAATGTCTGGGAACTTGTCCCCCGACCTAGTGAGACTAATGTGATAGGTACTCGGTGGATTTTTAAGAACAAAATGGATGAAAATGGTACCATAATTAGAAATAAGGCTAGGTTGGTCGCTCAAGGCTACACACAGATAGAGGGTGTAGACTTTGGGGAGACATTTGCTCCTGTTGCGAGGCTTGAGTCCGTCCGTCTTTTGCTCGCCATCACATGTCATCTGCGCTTCAAGTTAAATCAGATGGATGTCAAGAGTGCCTTTCTGAATGGCATTCTACAGGAGGAGGTTTATGTGGAACAACCAAAAGGGTTTGAAGACCCTCAGCACCCGGAGCACATCTACTATCTGAGGAAAGCCTTGTATGGTTTGAAGCAAGCACCCCGTGCTTGGTACGAGAGGCTTACTTCCTATCTCTTAGCTCGTGGCTTCAAGAGAGGGGGAATAGATATGACGTTGTTCGTCAGGAGAGATGACGGTGCTATTTTTGTTGCCCAGGTCTATGTAGACGACATAATATTTGGATCCACATGCTCCCAGCATGCTCACCACTTTGAGGAGGAGATGAAAAGTGAGTTTGAGATGAGCATGGTTGGTGAGCTTACATTCTTCCTTGGTCTCCAGGTTCGTTAGCTAGAGGATGGGATGTTCATCTCCCAATCTAAGTATGCTAGAGACCTAGTGAAGAAATTTGGTTTAGACTCCACTAAGCATGCACGTACACCTATGAGTACCACTACCAAGCTTAGTAAGGATGCTTCAGGCAAGGACGTAGAGCAAAGCTTATATCGGAGTATGATCGGTAGTCTTCTCTACTTGACTGCTAGTCGTCCCGACATCGCCTTTAGTGTTGGAGTTTGTGCGCGATATCAGGCGTCCCCAAAAGAGTCACATTTACTTGCTCTAAAACGTATTATTAAATACGTGAGTGGGACTCTCTCATATGGTATTTGGTATTCCTTTGATACCGATGACCGTTTGTCCGCCTATTCGGATGCCGATAGGGCCGGGGATGTAGATGGTTGTAGGAGCACTTCTGGTGGGTGTTTCTATTTTGGTTCTTCTCTTGTCTCCTGGCTGATCAAGAAGTAAAATTCCATCTCTTTGTCCACTGCAGAGGCTGAGTACATAGCCGTCGGGAGTTGTTGCACACAACTCTTGTGGATGAAGCAAATGCTGGAGGATTATGGGATATCACAGGACACTATGACCATTTCCTGTGACAACACGAGCGCGATACACATATCCCGCAATCCAGTTCAGCATTCGCGCACCAAGCACATCAGGATACGTGAGCACTTTATACGAGAGCTAGTTGAGGAGAAAGTCGTATCCCTGAGTTTCGTTCCCACCGACCGTCAGTTAGCCGACATTTTCACGAAACCTTTAGATTCCCTTCGATTTGAGAGTCTTAGGAAGTCTTTGGGAATTTTCACAGTTGACTAAGGGGTTGGTCTTTGTCTAGAATATGATGCTTCTTCATATTCATATCATATGCTTCCTATTGCTAGTCTGTTTCATATGTACCGTTGCTTAGTTGTACAACTATTTATTTATTTATTCTTTTTGCTTTTTATATTTCTTTTGAAAAATACAAAAAGATTTTCTTTTATTTTTTTAAAAGCACAAAAAGATTTTATTTTGATAATTTTTTTTTGTAATTTTATGCTCCTTTTGTGTATGAACATTTAAGATAGCCAAGTCACAACTTCATTCCATTTATCCATGTGACTGTTTGATAGAGATTTGAGACGCTACATCATTTCATCCATGTGCTTTACTTAGTACGGACTCTTTGAGATGTAATTAGTGATATCTTCCTACATGTTTGACTCCTATATCCTTTATTGCACACATGCACGGCTATATATGCTTATTGCATTTGTCTATCTCATATTGGCTTGAGTGTTTCCATCTCAATCCTGTCTATACAATGTACAATATGCGATAAAACTTGACAAGATTGGAATGCATGTAACAACCGTTTTGGTGAGACTGTGTGTTTTTGTATAACGGGGAGGGGCTGCGAAAGGTAATCATCTATCCTTTGCGCAAAAGCCACCGTTAAAAAGGACCTAAAAAATGGAGGAATTTTAATATCCGAGGTCCAAAGAGGTTAAAAGAGCCCGAAAAAATTTACAGCCAATAAAAAGCACTTCATGCCAAATATGGGCCACTTAGGTTTCACCATCAATTCTCCAAAGTTTGAGAATTTAGAATGACTCTATTCAAAATTATATCTGAGGGAGTTTGGTTGGAGAATCTTTAAACGGGTTTGCACTTCCTTGAAAGTCCTGAAAAAGCATAAAATCGTTTTGGACGTTATTGGTGTGAAAATCACTTTGAGCTTTGATTTGTTGATTTGATTTAGTCAATATCTTATATTGTCATTCTTTTACACCAAAGGAAGCATTTGAGTTCATTCGCTAGGAGTATCCAATATTCATCGTGCACATATGTCATGTTTGTATGCATTGATTTTCCTATCGAATTTGATCACACCACTTCATTTACGCTATCATCGTCTTGGTTGCTTTATGTTCATTCATGGTGTGATTTTATCCTAGTGACACCCCGCACTTGCTTATTTGATTTATTTCTCTCATTTGTCTATTTGGGGACATCATAAAAAGGGGGAGAATGAATTATCTTATTATGGGGGGGATTTGAAAGTTTGAGTTTTCTCATAAATTGGTATATATGTTTATCTCATTTCAAACTCGATAAACTCGATACGTCACTTGGTATTTTTCTTTTTCTCATGTGTGTAGGTAGTACATGGATTATCATTGGATTGCACACCCTGATGAGAAAAATGTTGAGATTCCTGAAGTGTTGAAGAGAAAACGTTGTAGTCTTATTCAATTGTATCTTTCCAGTTTTGGGTTCATGGAAGGGTAGATTTGTATAGGCATTTTTAGTAGTTTGATAATTCGGATGTTTGTTTTTATGTATGTACCTGCATAGACATAGGGGGAGATTTGAAAGGACATTTTTGTCTATTAGCAATTTATTATGTCGCACGCCGTTACACCTTGAAGAAATTCAAGATTCATACAGTCATCAACGGATCCGAATATCAAAAGAATAAGAGGAATCAAAGTCTGACAGGACGGACCGATCCGCCCAGAATAAAAGAACCGATCCACCTGCGGGCCGGTCAGCCTCAGACCCGGACCGGTCCGCCTACTAAAAGCCAGTATACCGCGGACCGATTGCGAACTGAAGAGGCCAAATATAAAAAGAACCGATCCGCCTACCCGGACCGATCCACCTCAGACCCGGACCGGTCTGCCTGGGATAATCTCAAACAGATCGTGCAGAGATTTTTTAGCCCATGTTATTCCTTTATAAACCCACTACGGGAAGTGGTTTTCTAAGACTTCCATACATGATTTTCAGAGTACAAAAACTCTAAGTGTTCACCTATTGAGCCCAAGACTCTAGGTTTTTGATTCACACAAATTTCCAAACACTTGTGAATCTCTTTGCAACCCAGGAATGCACTTTTGCTGTTCATACCATTATGGAGAAGACCGTTCTTCTTCTTCATTGCAGCCCTACTGGAAAGGGATAACTCCATCCGCCGACTACAGAATCCGACACCCGAGGGTAATCCGAAATTGTACAGTTACAATATTATAATGAAAATAAATGGTTTTGCCCCTTTGGGGAATTTTTCCTCACAAGCATGTGTTTGAATGTTTTTGCTTAGTTCATTATCTTATTCAATCACATACTGTTGCATGTTTAGGGTTTGTTTGGGTTAAAAGGTGTTTAATATATAAGTTTATCATTTGAACGCGAGCACATACGTTCTCAGTTTCGAATCCGAATTCGTCAAGAATTCGTTAATCCGATCCGATCCGATTATAATATTATAAATTTCAAAATACAGTATATATTATAAATAACTATTATAATATATATTTCAAAAAATATATTTAAATAACTATTATAATATAAATTACTATTATAAATAAATACAATATATATTAATATAGGACTATTATAAATAACTATTAAAATATATATTTAAAATATTAGTAAATTTCTAAATACAATATATATATATATTTAAATAAATATATTATATATATAGATATAGATTAATCGGATCGGATTATTAACGAATCGGATCATATGAATCCAAATTCGCTCCATTTAATAAACGGGTAATCGGATAATCGGGTAATCGGATTTCAGGCGTGATCCAAATCCGTGTAAACGGATAGGATTCGGATTCGGATAAAATCCGATCCGTTGACAGGACTACAGTAGCTTAGGTATGTCATACACATAATAAATCATACAAATCAGTATAGGTATACACACAACCTATATCATATATCCCATATGTAGCATATATATCTCCCGAATATCCTACGTATTATTTAATTCAAATTACATTTCTTATCATATATTCCTGAGTATCCCTCACTACTTAAAATGTGCCAATTATCCTTTAAAATATTTCAATATGTACTTCACTCAAATCCTACTGATCTAAGTCATAGGTTCGCTCATTCCTCGAATTCATTACATTTTAAATTACACCGATTAATCTCATCAATTTCACATTAATTAATTTATTAAAGTAGTGTCACCCAACTACAATACCCCGACTCACTCATTATGTCCGTACCTTCACCCTTCAGAATGTATTACACCAAGTCCCACTATTAGGTAAAATACCATTTATTAAATTCAATATTCGATAATTTACTATATGCATCTATAATAAATTAAAATGGCTACTCTATGCCCAAATCTCGTTGAACTAGCCAAAAAATATCCGAGTCACGACCCTGACTCTTAATTATACAAGTATTAACTTACATTCATATTTTTACTTTATTTCAAGATACTAAGCACATCTCAATCTAGTACGTATCCTAATTTCATTTGAAATTTCCATTCGAATCCGTTCATATATTTACAAGGGTGGTGCATCCTAAACACTCTAAATCCATACCTCGAATTCATTCCCATCCAATGTCAAGGTAAAAATAATGTTCCTTAATATTTTCTATAGTCTTACGCTCATCTATGGACATCCTTAAATAATCCAGATTTTATTTCTGACAAAGGATATCTGTTTCAGACACCCTTCCATAGAAAAAACATAACTAATTCAAAAAATATCAAAAAAATACGAGGTCGACACCCATGCGATCATGACGAAAAGATCTACAAATTTGATGTTTTGACACATAAATCGAATCGGTTCGCCGTACTGCGATCCATTTTATTCACTAACTCATTTTTCTCCATTTTAACCCTCAAACCTCCATGTATTCAACCCAAACATCAACCCAATTGATACCCCACGTTTATTACATCTATAAAAAAGTTCTAACGCAAATATATATCATCAGTCATCACTAATTCTCATTAAAACTTCTAGGGTTCATAAATTAGGTTTTTCTCAAAATTTCTTAAATCACATATTCAGTTCGATTCAATAATCCAAATTCAACGATAATTCCTACTGGGTTTCGATTCTAAATCATATTCAAACATAATATGATAGTATTCTCACATTATTAAATATCAATTTCAATTTCACTTTTAATTCTTAAATCTCCCCAAACCCAAATTTCACACGTGTCACCTTCCCAAAACGAATTATCAATCACACCCGCTATGATATGAATTGAAATACTGCAATTTAGATAGAAAGAAAGTTTAACCACTTGCCTGGATAATTTCGTAGTGTCTGGTTCGTTTGTGGTAGACAATATTTTTGATGAAGAACACATCAATCTTTTCTTGGTTTGGCTCCCCAAAAGCGCTCCCACTTGATCTTTCTTTTCTCCTCTGCAACTAGGGTTTTCTTAAATGAGTTGTAGCTGCCACACCCTCCCACATATAGGTTTTATTATGTCAATCCTATTTTTATTCTTATAAGCTTTATTAAAATGGCCCAAATACTCCTGTGTGAGCCTGATTATGCCTAAAAATTCCCCGACACCCATTTACTACCCCAGGTATTCCTTTTCGACTCTCTCGACCTATTCGGAACTAACTGTGCACTCAGAATCGTCATCCAAGTTACTTAATTAAAATCTCATATTTCAACCTCAAATTACAACACTTGTATTATTAAAGTAAGTAACCCGAATTAATTTAATTCTTAATTCTCCAAATAAATTAAAACTTCCAAAATAAATTCTCCAAATTAAATAATTTCTCCTAATCATCAATTAAGTTTAAATTCTAACTCACCAAATTAAATAAATTATTTATCCTACAAAATACAGGGTTTTACATACTTCCCCCCTTACAAAGTATTTTCTTCCTCGAAATTCAGATGAGTCTAGTACTCCATGCATCGAATACTTCCCTACTCACATGCCCTTAAGATCACTACCCATATCACTACCCCTCGTAATCGTGAATTATATTAGAATTAAATTAATTACCCAGGGCGCCCATACACCATGTACCCATGATCATCTTCATGAAAGTCACCCGGCTCGACTAGACTTAAATTGTAATATAACTTTTAAAATCACAGTTATAACCACATATGTATATATTAACTAAGGTACCAAACCTATGTACTAATGACCAAACATTTCTCCACTTCCAACGTTGCGTTAGGTTTTATGCGTGGGATGTCTCGCAAAGTGAAATCCAAACAAGGAACCATTTAATACATTACTACCTAACATTGCTAGTCATTGAGATCCGTTAGGCCCTTATTCCATAGCACGTACCCCCAAATTACCGTCTCCTGACATAAAACTATACTCGTCCACTTTCATGTTACCAAAGACATCATACAATAAAGCGCCTCTTACTATCAATAGTTTCTTAGCGTGAATTCATCACAAGCTTTATCTCCCCGCTCGATAATAAACATATCCACCATGAACTTCATCGGTAAACGTCCATATTCCCGGGGATCAAATATAACATTGCAAACACTTTCTCATAAGTCTATTATGCAACACACGATAACATATATACACGAATATATAGATTGGACCCTCTTTCAGGTGATAACTAGCACAAGTAAAACATATCTCAGAACAGAAAACACAAAGTCTCACCATACTATATATTATAGCCCAAACATTTCAGTATAATTATCACCAACGTCTCGTACATAACATACTTATCTCAAGCTCAGCTCATCACTCTTGGAGTGGCTATATCATACGGGTATTCTCGATTACCATACCAATTTGGCATATAATTCTTCTCGATACCCCTATTAAGTTGTGGTACATAAGTTTTCTTAGTGCTTCCTTTACAGCACTCCCTGACTTCACTGGCCATAAATCGTAATAGCTCTCAACTTTAAGCATTTCCTCAACACGTTTAATAGTTTAACATTTAAAACCTATGCACTAGCATCCAATAACATATCACTATTCCCAACATTTATTAAGGTCCATGCGTGTAACATCCGGCAATAAAATTCAAAAGAACTTTTCCCAATGCACTATCCCCTAGCATTATTGATCATCAAAATTCGTGGGTCTAAAGAACATAACTAAGATGTCACAAATCCTGTCTCCTGACATATAAATCAAATCGTTTATGCTCGCATTTCTCAAGGCATCATACGATACGATGCACTCACTATCACTAAGTTCTCAGCACGTAAATAACAATGAGCTAAAATTCTCTGCTCAATAGTGAACCCGATATACCCTGAATCACATCAGTCCAAAGTAACTACGCACTGGGATTCAATATAACTAGACATATGTACTCTTTGAAGTATACTTCATAAAAATATCGTTGCGAGCCCGATCCTCTTTTAAGTGAGACGTTACAAAAATGTACATCCTGCCCCGGAACAATGAACACGATAGTCTTGTTTTAACCACCCCCATCACTTTATAGTCCTTACCTAGGATGAAACCATACCTTGAATATCACCTCTCAAAATGAGATATCCTAATAGCATATATCTCCTCTCTGTCTCCCCACTCGCTCCCCTGCAGATGAACTAAAGATAGCCCCGCTAACTCAATGGTGAATAAACATAAACCATAGTGGTATTAACGTTACCTTTAATAAGCCCGTTTCACATGTGAATCTAGTATTAATAAACTATAATGACTCGTTCGTGTCACACAAAACAGATCCCAATCACCCCGGGATAAAACTCATGCCTTTAATTGTAAATATCACTTGCGGTTCAAATGGTTCCTAGGCATAACACCCTCATCGCAACCAAAACTTCTTATAATTGTTGCCCTTACTAGGCATCCCGTCCTTGTCCCCCAATTCGCTCTGGATAAGATCCACATGTGTTCCTACTCTTTACAGATAAGATACCTCTCTGTGTCATCCCCCTTTCTTTGGCCCCACTGGCCATGTCAGGGTTTTCCTTCTTACGGACCTAATAGACTTAACCCTGATTGCTACCCCCTTTGTCCCTGTGGCTCCGCTGGCCCAATGGAACTCATTGTTGGCCTTGACGACCCTAACTGAATCCACCACCACCTGGTAGGAATTCTATTGATCTTAGTCATTAAAATGGGTCCTCTACTGGGTATACACTCCTGTGGTTCCTCATTAGCACTGTTAAATCTAACGTTCCCCCTCGGTTAGGTTCTCCAACTCTCTTGGCTCCCTTCTCACGAAAGCGTTGCTATCAAGTTGTTAACATATGACATTGAAAATAACGATACCAGTCGTACTAACCGAATTTCCCCATCCATGCTTGTATAGTCTACCCATGAGTTCATCACTAACTTACGGACCTTTGTGATTTTCTATATCCACCTCATTGGCTATGGAGTTTTCTAAACACATCAACTTTCCTTCATGACCGACATCCATACGTCTCTTATGAAACAAGTATTGAAATATCCTTTGCCTTTCTGTTTAAACAGTTGATGAGAGGATTTGCGGTCATACTGCACCCTAAATTCCTTATTATTTATGGTATATCTCCATAGTTATGGTGACTGACTCCCATCACTACAACATCGCTCCTAAGAGTAAAATTTTGCCTGAAATTTAATCATGGGTGTAACTGCACTCCACCCTACTCAATTGCCTTTGGGTTATCTCTTTTCATTAACCCATCACACTCCCTGTCTTCCCCGAATCTTTACGCATGGATCTTCGAAAGAGTTCCTCTGACTCCCCCTTCTTTACTGACTACGTTAGGTGAGTCTAAAATTTGCACCACCGCTTTCTACGACGACGCTTAAGGAAGCTAGTGTACCCTAGTGATTATCCTAACGCCATCTATCTGAACAATAATGGTGACTTCTATTGCAATCACCGTTCCCATAATATTCCATGGATTTTACTGAGCCTCTCCCCCTACAGTCCTTCTAACGGCCCTCACCAGTCGGCCAAAATTGTTTAGTGTATGAAGCCCAACTGAACTCATATATAAAACACATCAACTATACTTAATAACACGAGAACGTAAGTTTCATACGTGAGAATACAACATTCCTATAATAAGGCTCTATATCAAAGAACGCTACACGAAAACATTATAAGCCGTATAGATCCTAAGGACTCTAGAACCTGATGCTCTGATACAATCTGTGACACCCTGCCTACTAAAATACCGGGTGGCCAGCCCGTGATCAAAATAAAATGTTGGTCTCATATGGATCATTCTTAGCGTCACTGTCGAAAACATTTTTTTTAAGTTACTAACCACCGATTTTATCTTTCATTAAATAACAACATGCGAAAAATCAAATAATAATAATTAAACCATCCACACAAACTGATAAATGAATTCGACGCAGATGAATAACATAATTGAAGATAACCGAATCAACTATCGGTTCAATAATAAAATACAACAGTAAACTGAAATAGTAACCTGGATACACAAGGTCAAATAAATAAACTGAATACTATAACTGAGTGCGACATGCCCAAATGAATGTTGGAGTAAAGATCCCACCCTAGGAATACATGAACGAAGCGTCTATAGCAAGTCTTGCAACTTCCACATAAGCTGCAGCTGTGGATCCGTGAATAGAATCATCAAACTGGGCGTCCCTGTGGTTGAACACCTAAAAGATTTTGACACGGTTCAGATCCCAAGAAAAATATTTTGAAAATATTTAGCAAGCAATTAAATTGTAGTAATTAAATATGCATGTACACTCTTCATATTTAAGTTAATGTCGCACTCTCTTGAGGTATAACTCACCCCTCATCTAATGTGCACACCTAACACTTGCCTGCTAACCTTTCCTAGTTACACTACCCCACCTAACTAGACATATCGAGTCTCTTTCTTCATATTAACTTGTTGTTTCCACCCGTATTTCCCATTCAATACGTTACTGAATTCTTTACATCAATTAGGTAATTATGAATTTCGAATTATATGTTTAATCCTCCACCCACTAAAGTTATTTTAGATGTCACTATCTTTCTCATTTACTAATTACACACCGTAAAATAAGTCATAAACGTATATTTATCACCTCATTATATACATACTAACCCGATACATCATCTACCAAGCAAACAAAGTAGACTAAACCACAAGTATATATATTATTCTTAATATATATTTACAATACGGCACCCTTAGGCTGAGACCTGCTGTGCATGCATACACTGCTATCAAGTCCCAGTACATAATGCACTGTATAAAGGACTGTTGGTTCGGTATCTCACTCAAACCATCATCACAAATCACACATATTGGAGGCGAATATAGTTCCAAGCCTATGGGCTACGAACATACCTATGCACCCATATGATCGCCAGCTTATCGTTCTCACATATAGGCCTTTCCGAGGTTCTATATTCTGAGGTACAAGTCTAAAATCCCACCAATGGGCTCATCAGGACAAGATTGTCCATGACAAGAAATCATCGTGATAGCAAGTAGTGTAAGTATGTCATACACATAATAAATCATACAAATCAGTAAAGGTATACACACAACCTATATCATATATCCCATACGTAGCATATATATCTCCCGAATATCCAACGTATTATTTAATTTAAATAACACTTCTTATTATATATTCCTAAGTATCTCTCACTACTCGAAATGTGCCAATTATCCTTTAAAATATTTCAATAGGTACTTCACTCAAATCCTACTCATTTAAGCATAGTTTTGCTCATTCCCCGAATTCGTTACATTTTAAATTACACCGATTAATCTCATCAATTTCACATTAATTAATTTATTAAAGTAGTGTCACCCAACAACAATACCCCGAATCACTCATTCGGTACGTACCTTCACCCTTCAGAATGTATTACACAAAGTCCCACTTTTAGGTAAACCACCTTTAGTAAATTCAATATTGGATAATTTACTATATACATATAATAAATTAAATCGGCTACTCTGTGCCTAAATCCTATCGGACTAGCCTAAAAATGTCCAAGTCACGACCCCGACTCTTAATTCTATAAGTACTAATTTATATTCATATTTTTACTTTATTTAAAGATACTAACCACATCGCAATCTAGTATGTATCATAATTTCATCCGAAATTTCCATTCGAATCTGTTCATATATTTACAAGAGTTGTTCATCCTAAACACTCTAAATCCAAACCTCGAATTAATTACTATACAATTTCAAGGTAAAAATAATGTTCCATAATATTTTTTGGAGTCCTACGCTCATCTACGGACATCCTAAAATAATCCATATTTTATTTCTAACAAAGGATTTCGGTTTGAGACACCCTTTCGTCGAAAAATTATAACTAATTCAAAAAATATCTAAAAAATCTGAAGTCGGTGCCCACGTGATCGTAACGAAAAGATATGAAAATTTCTTTTTTGAAATTACAGGTAAATCGAACTGGTTCGCCTTACTGCGAGCCGTCTTCTTCACTAACTAATGTTTCTCCATTTTTACCTCTCAAACCCCCATGGATTTAACCCAAACATTAACCCAACTGATACCCCACATTTATTACATCTATAAACAGGCTATAACATAAAATTTTATCATCAATGATCACTAATTCTCATTAAAACTTCTAGGGTTCATGAATTGGTTTTTTCTCAAAAGTTCTCAAATCACATATTCAATTTGATTCAATAATCCAAATTCAACGAAAGTTCCTACTGGGTTTCAATTTTAAATCATATTCAAACACCATATGATAGTATTATCACATTATTAAGAATCAATTTCACTTTTAATGCTTAAATCTCCAAAAACCCAAATTTCGCATGTGTCACCCTCTCAAAACGAATTCTCAATCACACCCACTATGATATGAATTAAAATACTACAATTTATATTGAAAACGAGTTTAGTTACTTGCCTGGATAATTTCATAGTGTCTGATTCCTTTATGGTAAATAATATTTTTGATGAAGAACACATTAATCTTTTCTTGGTTTGGCTCCCCAAAAGCTCTCCCACTTGATCTCTCTTTGCTCCTCTATAAGTAGGGTTTTCTTAATGAGTTGTGGCTGCCACACCCTCTCACATATAGGTTTTATTATGTCAATTTCTTTTTTATTCCCACGGGCTTTATTAAAATGTCCCAAACACTCCTGTGTGAGCCCGATTATGCCTAAAATGCCCCGACACCCATTTACTACTCCCGAGTACTCTTTGTCGACTATCTTGACCTATTCGGAATCAACCGTGCACTCAGAATCATTATTCGAGTTACTTAATTAAAATATCCTTTTTCAACCACAAATTACGACACATGTATTCTTAAAAGAAATAATTCGAATTAATTTAATTCTTAGTTCTCCAAATAAATTGAAACTTCCAAAATAAATTCTCCAAATTAAATAATTTCTCCCAATCATCAATTAAGTTTAAATTCTAACCCACCAAATTAAATAAATTGTTTATCCTAAAAAATACGAGGTTTTACATACTTACATGACCGGTTTGCACTTGAACCGATATTATCACGCACTGGTGACACATTTTCAGTGGTGCCACTCCTCATAAATGGTAGTTGTCTCTTCACTAAATATAACATCATCAATTACCCTCGATGTAAGATGAAATAATTTTTCTTGTCTCAACAGTAATAAATTGTCACTATTTTCTTGCACCTTTGTGCCACCCTCTTCTATCACTTGATGGTCCCTTTTAATTTTTTATGCAAAAAGTGTTTTAAGGATGACAAAACAAATTTTATTTTTGTGAAAAAACTTTTTCCAATATTTTAATTCCCACCAAGTTGTGAATAAATTCTAACTTAACCAAATTTTATCTTGATTAATCTTGGACATCCATTTAGTGATTAAAACAAGTAAAATAAAGTAAATAATATTCACAATGCCAGATGAATAAGGAAAACTATAAACGAAAAAAAATCTCAAACGGCCCAAGCTAGACAATCACTATGAATATGGTTTTACAAAGACAAACGGTAGTCTGACTCAATGACTCGATCCACCCACGAGACTTGATCCTCCTCTGATCTTCAACAACTCCTATCATAGTGCCCACACAGAAAGTAACCTTCTTCTACGATGCCTATCCACAACACACGTGTTCACTTATGTCTCGATGTCTATCGGTATGGCTTGTAACGTCTACGATGTTGAAACCGGACTCCACCGAATCTCCACCGCAAAACTAGCAATTGTTCTTGAATTGAACCTTCTAATTGGGGCACACAAGATCACAATAGCATATGTAATGATAACTCGAATCTTTGTAAATTCTAAGGATGTGTTTAGAGTTGAAAACCTTAGAAAACTGTTATAGAAAAACGTACTATTTGTAAACAAAAATTTGTTCTAAATGCTAATTAGGCATAAATTCTTCCGAATTTATCCTTTTAATTTAGTTACTTTTAGCACCTTGAACAACGTAATCGATTTGATTTTATCTCATAATCCTGCTACTGACTTGTTCTAACGAGTACACCGAGTTTATGGTATTTTGTACTAATTTTACATGTATTCAATGTCAATAAAGAAAGAAAGAAATCGGAAGAATCGAGAAAGAAAAGTCAAAGGGGCAAAGTCATAATTTTTACCCAGAATTTAGATGAGGCATCTAAAGAGAAGTTGAAAATATCAAGTTAACGAGTACGTAGGAAGAAACGCCACCTCCATCGGAGTCCCGGTGTGAAAGTTATGAGCAGTTAAAGTTTGAAGAAAAAGTCAAAAGAAATTCGGACCGATTCGAAATGCCAATTTCCAGAGAACCCTAGACCGAAGAAGGATCGATGCTGAAGGAAAACAAATGAACCAATTCAAGCCGGATCGATCCCACCAAGAAATAAACGAACCGATCCGGATTCCATCCAGACCGAACCGAAGGAGGACCGGACCGGTCCGACTGGCGAATTTTTATTTTTTACTCCTCCTCTAATGGAGAGTCCTAGTTCAGCTAAAACTCTTGGAGCTTTATAGGTTATTTAAACCCAATTTATTATCATTCTAAACAACGGAGAATTTATCTAATTTTCCATTCTTTTCAGAAAAACCCTAGTTTGAAGACAAATTATAATTTTAATTCCAAGATTGAAGATTGTTCAGATTTCTGTGTTATAAGTATTATTACTTAATTCTTTTAGTGCTTTGGTAAGATTAGTGATTATTTTCCTCTGTCTAATCTTCCTTATACATCATTATGCAATTCTCCCTTAGTTTAATCATGATTTCCTGCAATTCAAAAGTCGTTTTCATTAATTTCATCATGTTAGGCTAGATTTTCTCAGGTCGGGATACATGAACTCAACATGATGTGGTAGTTGCATGTGTATACAATTACTACTGTATTGCGTAGTATCGCGATAATTGTAGGTCTTTGGATCTTTTTTGCTTCAGGGTAACCGGGATGCTTCAGAATGAAATTCGAGTGTAACTATCGCAATACCGATTTACTTGTCCTCTGATTAAGTATGGTGCGAGCTTGAACCTCATATACGTAATGCTTGGGAGTACTAAATTCTAGATCTAATTAATCATTCAAATTTATGATTTGTTTTATACCAGCAATACACTAGGGTTGAGGGATTGTATTCCCGTCCTGTTTCTTTCATCATATAGTTCAAATCTCAGTTCAATCATTATCAGTAATTTAGATAATTAAGAATAGTTGCATTCCATTCATATTTTGGTGCATTAAATAAATA
This sequence comes from Sambucus nigra, assembly GCA_949130495.1. Lineage (NCBI taxonomy): Eukaryota > Viridiplantae > Streptophyta > Magnoliopsida > Dipsacales > Adoxaceae > Sambucus > Sambucus nigra. Next base: position 314,862,241 of record OX422213.1, read on the forward strand.
TTTTCAAAAATTGCATTTAGTTGTAGTCAATTCCCAAAACCAATCATCTTTTCCTTTTTCTCTAGAGTCAGAGTTAGGATTCATTCATCTGTCCAACGTCGTTACAATTCTATTGTCCTATTTCCTTGTGGATACAATCCCGACTTATCGGGTTTATTACTAACGCGACAGGCTTGCACTTGAGCCTAGAGAGTACGCACTTCTAAGACACATTCTTAGTCGCATCAAGTTTTTAGCGCCATTGCCAGGGAATTAGGTAGACATAGGATTAGATCGAGTCAATCTCAAACTTTGACTAAAAATTTCCAAAAATCCAAAAAAATATAAAAATTTGAAAAAGCACAAAAATATTCATCATCATCTCTCATAAGCCCGTTAATGCAAAATTCTTAACTCACTCCAACTCCCCATAATACTCCAACCCACATTCACGAAAATCCAATAGTTGAGTACGACCCTGATAGCCCTCACACTCCTAACGCTCCACAGTTATGGGTTCCACCTACCACACCGTCACACTCAGTCGTAAATAACACCCCATTTTCCTTCTTAGGACACACTTCAGAGCGTGCTCCGAGTATACCAAGTGAGGATACTGAGTCTTTGCGAGAGAGAGACATGTCACAACACGGTAGTGCAGCCGCCAACGAGGGAGAGGCCCCGTATTGCCCTTTGAGAGACGTCTTATATCCCGAGCGCACTGTCACTCCGGGATGCATTTTACTCCTGTACAATGCTGGGCAATTTCGCTTTAGGAATGGGATGATCCAAATACTTCCCACTTACTATGGACTGGATTCAGAAAAGCCATATGCCCACATTATGGAATTTGAGGAGGCGTGCGAGACTCTCAGTGATCAAACTGGCACAAAAGATGTGCTCCACCTCAAACTCTTCCCCTTCTCGCTAAAGGATAAGGCTAAGACATGGCTATGGTCTTTACCTCCAAATTCGATTTCATCATGGAACGAGTTACAATCCAAATTTCTCAAGAAGTTCTTTCCTCCACATCGAACGAATTCCATCAAGTCTCAAATTCAAACTTTTCGACGATTAGAAAATGAGTCATTCGATCGATGCTAGGAGCATTTCAATGAGTTAATTGCAATGTGTCCCCATAATGGTTTTGATAAAATGCAAATCATTTCCTTTATCCATAATGGGATGAACATTAATTCCAAGCAACTCGTTGAAACCATGGGTAGTGGTCCGTTTATCGACTTAGACGGCCACGATGCTGAGCTTCACCTGAGGTATGTCACCGAGACTACCCAATCCTGGGATACATCTGACCCTAATGCTCAAAATTGGAATCGCCAAGTGACCACCACTCCATCGACGTCCATCCTATTTCATCTAGAAAAGAATTCTATGATGGATAGTAAACTCGATACGCTTGAGAAAGGATTGCGAGACCTACGTGAGGTATATGGAAGAGGACCAACTGGATCCATCCCAAACCCCGTTGAGAAGGTGTGTGCGATTTATGAGGCGGGTCATTCAACTGAGGAATGCCCGACTATACCCGCCTACAAAGTAATTCTTCAAGAAAAAGTAAGTGGCATAGGAGGATTCAAGGGTAATTTTGGTGCACTGCATAGGAATTATTATAACCCTTCATGGAAAAACCACCCTGGTTTTAGCTATGGTCAAAAACATGCTGCGATGAATCCTAATTCACATGTTGCCCCTCCTCCACCACTGCATTTTCAATAAGCTCCACACATGTAAGGACATGTGCAGGCACCCCCACCTCAAGGAGCATATATCACTCCACTGTGGAGAAACCTCGAGGATACAATCAACCACTTTATCAATACCCAGACTACAACTAATGCTAGGCATGAGCGCATGATCAACGACATGAATGCGAACATTTCACAGTTGCAATCATCGTTGAGTATCCAAGAGAAAGGCAAGTTTCCTGCCCAGGTCTAAAGACCACCCCAAGGTCAAACTAGTGTTAGCTTCACCTCGACAGAATATCAGGAGAAATGTCAATCTGTGACCACTCTTCGTAGTGGGAGAGTCGTTGATTTATCACCTCCCCCACACGATGCAACCAAAGACAAGGAGATTTCGCCTGGCACGAAAGAGGCCGAAGATGTCCCCTTGAGGGAGAGTAATAAAAAGGACACTAGTGAGCCCGAGGTAGTAGTGAAACCACCCACCGCGGCACCATTTCCTCAAAGGTTGATTCCTTCCCACAAAGGAAACTCCCATGATGAAGTGATAGATGTACTAAAGCAAGTGAAGATAAATTTACCTTTCCTCGATGCTATTAAGCAAATTCTAGCTTATGCAAAAGTCATCAAAGACTTGTTGACGGTAAAAAGGAGGATGAAGGTAAAGAAAAATGTCTTTCTAGCACAGAACGTGAGCTCCATCCTACTCAATGATCCCCCGCCCAAGTTCAAGGATCCCGGTGCACCCACCATTTCTTGCATCATTGGAGAAAATAAAATTGAGAAAGCCTTACTTGATTTGGTAGGCAAGTGTCAATATCCTCCCTTACGCCATCTATAAGCAACTTGATCTGGGCAAACTCAAGCCCACAAAGGTCACTCTCCAATTAGCAAATAGAACCGTGAAGATCCCAAGAGGCATAATTGAGGACGCGATCATCCAAGTTGACACTTTCTACTTCCCGGTAGACTTTGTCATTTGGGACACGGAGCCCTCGTTCACCTCGAATAATCATGTTCCATCATTCTTGGGTGCCCATTCTTAACTACAGCTAATGCCATCATCAATACTCGAAATGGGCAAATGAAAATCACTTTTGGGAACATGACTTTAGAGACTAACATCTTCCATATCGCCCAACAGACAGGGAAAGAAGATGATCTTCACACGGTGAGCCTAATAGATGAGATAATAGAGGAGTATTTCAAGGAAAATTATTGTGGAGATGCCCTAGGGTCCTGTTTAGTGTCGAGCCACGAGAGTGAGGGGACGTACACCACATTCAAGAGGGAGGTTGAGGAGTTGAGAGAGTTACTTGATGAGAGAGCGTCGGACGAGGACACGAGAGATGTAAGTTGGGTTTATCGATTCGAGGAGTTACCGCCGAGGGAAACACGCATGGTTCCTTACAGCGACAAATTTCCAACCCTTGAATTGAAGAAACTACCCTCCCATATTAAATATTCATACCTAGGAGAGGATGAGACATTTCTTATTGTTGTCTCCTCTAGCCTAGACGAAGAGCAAGAGGGTAAATTGCTAAAGATTCTGAGGAAGCACCAAAGTGCTTTTGGTTGGTGTATTACTGATTTAAAAGGGACAAGTCCTTTGATTTGCACCCACAAGATCCATCTCTAAGAGGACGTCAAGCCCTCGAGAGAAATTCAAAGAAGGCTAAACCCTAATATGAAAAAAGTGGTGAGGACCGAAATCATTAAGCAATTGGATGCTGGGATTATCTACCCAATCTCGAATAGCAAATGGGTGAGCCTTATTCAAGTTGTCCCAAAGTAGTCGGGCATGACAGTGATTGAGAATGCTAAAGGAGAGCTAGTCCCCCAACGAACCATCACCAGGTGGCGCATTTGCATTGATTACCAGAAACTCAATGCGGGAACTAGGAAAGACTATTTCCCTTTACCATTTATTAATCAGATGCTTGAAAGAGTATCAGGCCACCCTTACTATTGCTTCCTTGATGGTTATTCCAGATATAACCAAATTGAGGTAGATGTACTTGACCAGGAGAAAACAACCTTCACTTGCCCTTTTGGTACGTTTGCCTACAAACGTATGCCATTCGGCTTGTGTAATGCACCCGCAACCTTTCAAAGGTGCATGTCGAGCCTATTTAGCGACATGGTCGAGAGAGGACTTGAAGTGTTCATGGACGATTTTAGCGTTTTTGGCACCTCTTTCGATCTTTGTCTTGAAAAGATGAAAAAGGTACTTGCTCAGTGTGTGGAAAAGAACTTGGTGCTAAATTGGGAGAAATGCCATTTTATGGTCACTGAGGGAATAATTATTGGCCACATAGTTTCATCCAAGGGGATAGAAGTTGATAGAGCTAAGATAGATGTCATAGTCGATCTACCCCCACCAAAATCGATCAAAGACGTGCGCTCCTTCTTGGCCCCCGCGGGGTTTTATTGAAGGTTCATTAAGGACTTTAGCGCCATCGCTAGGCCCTTAAGCAACCTACTCATGAAGGACACCCCATTTGAGTGGACGGAAGCATGCCATATCGCTTTTGAAAAAATGAAAACCATGCTTGTGTCTGCTCCCATCATGAAAGTTTCGGATTGGTCCTTACCATTCGAACTTATGTGTGATGCTAGAGATTATGCGATAGGGGCTATTTTGGGCCAAAGAAAAGACAATAAGGCTCATGTCATCTACTACGCTAGCCGGACTCTTATCGGACCACAACTCAATTACTCCACTACAGAGAATGAGTTACTAGCAGTAGTCTTTGCTCTTGAAATATTTTGGTCCTACCTTATCGGTTCTCCCATTACTTGCTTCACCGACCATGCGACATTGAAATACCTACTCGCGAAGAAAGACGCAAAGCCACGCCTCATAAGGTGGATCTTACTCCTATAAGAGTTTAATCTCTCCATTAAAGATAAGAAAAGAGTAGAAAACGTCGTTGCTGACCACTTATCACGGCTTTCGTCCGCCGTACCTAATGATCCAACACCCATAGACGAATACTTTCTGGATGAGCAACTCTTCGCTACCTCTTCTTTGCCCTGGTTTGTGGATATCGTGAACTATCTTGTCACGGGATCCGTCCCTCCCAATTGGACACCGCAAGATAAGAAGAGGTTTATTACTTGGTCATGCATGTTTTTCTATGATGATCCATTTCTGTTTAAATATTGCGCCGACCAAATCATCCGACGTTGTGTACCGAATGATGAGATCCCAAAAGTCATCCAATTTTGTCATTTGGAAGCTTGTGGAGACCACTTTTTGACGAAAAAGATGGACGCTAAAATCTTACAATGTGGCCTCTATTGGCCCACAATATTTCGGGATGTGAACAATGCTTGTAGATCTTACAATAGGTGCCAAAGGATGGGAGCTATTACCCGACGAGACATAATGCCTCTTACCCCCATACTCATTATTGAGATCTTCGACTGTTGGGGTATTGACTTCGTGGGCCCTTTCCCCACGTCCTTTGGTTTCCTATACATCCTTGTTGTGGTAGACTAAGTTTCCAAATGGGTGGAACCCACAGCGACCAAGACAAATGACAACAAAGTGGTGATTACATTCCTACAGGAACACATACTTTCCCGCTTCACTGCTCCGAAAGAGATAATTAGTGATAATGGCAAGAACTTTTGCAATAGGCCATTCGCGAAGCTCATGGGAAAGTATGGTGTCATTCACAAGGTTGGAATTACTTATCACCCACAAACGAATGGGCACACCGAACTAGCAAATTGGGAAATTAAGAACATTCTTGAAAAGACTGTCAATCCTACCCGGAAAGATTGGTCACTTAGATTGAACGATTTGCTATGGGCCTATCGTACTACATACAAAAATCCGCTCGGCATGTCCCCTTTTCGCTTTGTGTATGGAAAACATTGCCATCTTCTCGTGGAAATAGAGCAGAAGGCGTATTGGGCGATTAAGGAGTTGAGCTTTGCCATGGATAAGGCCGGTGAAGCTCGCAAACTTCAATTGAATGAGTTAGAAGAGATACGCAATGATGCGTACGAGAACGAAAAAATTTCCAAAGAAAGGATGAAAATCGCTCACGATAACATCATTCGCCGCAAAGAGTTTCTTCCCAGATAAAAAGTGCTTCTCTATAAATCTCGGCTTCATCTCTTCCCGGGCAAGTTGCGGTCACGATGGTTTGACCCGTTCGTTGTGAAGAATGTTTTCCCTCACGGAGCTGTTGAATTAGACGATTTGAAAGGGGGAAATACATTCAAAGTAAATGGACAATGCCTAAAGCCATATCTAGAGGCGTGTGTGGAAGAATTCGACACCGTTTGGTTGTCGGACCCCGTTTACAAGGTAGAGTGAGCTGCTACAGTGAGGTCGTTGCACCCCCGATGCGTATGGGGTGAATTCTTGTGTATAATAGACGAGAGTCGTGTTAGAGTTCCTAGGATTAGGGTACAATAAGGTGAGAGCATTCACATGTTTTGGGAAATTTAGTCAAGTTGCATTGACCATAGGTAGCGAGAGGGTTTTGAGCCAAAAATTGATAGGGGGCATGCTGAGAGTCGAAAAATTTCGAAGAAGAGCGATTGAAATTAAGTTAGGGGGAGAATTCCAGCTTAATGCAAGAACCGGATCGGTTCTTTTATTTTTGGGCCGGACCGGATCGGTTCGTTTCTTTTAGAGACGAATCAATTCGGTAATTAAAAAGCTCAAAAATTAAAAGGAGCAGACCGGTCCGGTACTGTACTAGCCGGATCGGTCCAATTTCTGTAGTCTTTCCCCTTTCCCTAGGTGCACCCCCTTTTCCCCAATCCCTTCCCTTCCCTACCAAATCATCCCACCATACCCAACCCTTCAATTTCCCTCCCAAATACATCCCCTCTTTCCCTCCAATTACAAAACCCTACCCACCCCTCACCTATAAATACACACCCAATTCCCCCATTTTCCTCCACACCTTCAACCACATCCCTCCTCTTTTCTCTCCACTTATTTTTTTCCAGCAACCTCTCCTTGTCCTAATGGCCCAAAGAGCTCCCCCCCCCCCCCCCGTCAAATACGACTCAACTGAAATCCTACCCTCCGACCATGATGAATTTCGTTCCCGCCAAGAGGAGCGTTGGTGCACTCATTTCTTTGGTCTGAATCGCAAACTCCATATGGAGCGCGCAGTCTAATGGGCGGGACTGCCCAATTCCATCACCACCCTCTTCATTCCTAGGGGTTGGTTCCGTTTCCTTAATGAACCGTATGAAGCGGTTTGGGCAGCCGAGGTCCGCTCCTTCTATATCTCCCTTGTTCGAACGGGCCAATTCGAGTCTCAAGCCTATGTAACCATCATTCCATTTTTTTTGCCCTTCTCACTGCCAAGTTGCGCGATTACGATATTCCCAATGTCCAAGACTACACATACCCATGGAATGTCGCCCCGGTAGCCGAGGAACTGATTATGGAGAAAATTGCCCCGGACATTATATGGAGGGGGGAGACTGTCGCTGTTGGCTGACTTAACGAGAAAGCACGCCTCACATTCCAAATTGTGTGTGCTAACATTCTGCAAACTTCCAACGATTCCGTGATGCATCCTCGTCAAGCCACATTGACATACCACCTCCTCAATCCCAACACTCTAATTAACCTAGCTCTCACCCTATACGCTGACATTCTCGTTGCATCCATTGATGAGAAAGGTGCAACACCACTTCCTTATGCACACCTAATTACCTCCATTCTCAAGGACACTGGCATTGAGGCTACGCTTGACCGTACTCGCCTCCCCGGTCCTTTTGGACAGGGAACCAGCACTCGGAGCGCCAAACAGCTAGCCATCTCGGGCGAGGCATGGAAGTGGTGACGAGGACGATGCTTCCTCGAGTGAGGAAGAGGAAGAAGAAGAGGCAGTTGCCGATGTGGAGATGGGAGACGTGGGAGTGGATGAAGAGTCAGCCGAAGAAGAAGACGACCCAGATTTTGAATGGGTGGGTAGCGACCTCACTAATCGTATGTCATCCCTTGAGACGAGATTCAACAACTTTATGACCGACTACAGCTGCGATACAAGCATGATGTTTCATTTCCAAGCAGACTTGTACCGATGCCAAGGGGATCCCAATGAGCCATTGCCATCCTACTTCTATGACCCTTATGGCCCCGAGGCGCCCAGCTCTTCCCACCCACCACCCCAGTGAAGCTTTGGTTTTTTGTGACAGTTTTTAGTTGTTTCCCTTGTTCACATGTTGTATGCTCTTTCCTGTTATTGTGCCACAGTCCCGTTTTATAAAAATCTGCATTTTCTCCATTTGTTTGTTTTATTTATCGCACTTCTTATTTTGCCTTGTTTAGATTTTAATCCTTTTTGCTTGAGGACAATGCAACAGTCTAAGTTAGGGGGGTCACAAGTGCGTATTTCTAAAACTTCACAAATTTTCAAAAATGCCCAAAAATCTCAAAAAAATCATAAAATTTTGAAAAATCAAAAAAATATATTTCTTCAAAATAAATAAAAATTGGAATTCAAAATTTTCAGAAAAATCATTAAAAGTCGGTTTAAAGTCTCAAATTGTAAAAACCCAATACACAAAGCCGAAATTGACCAAAGATGGAAATTTTGAGAAAGTTGACGACTTAACGAATAAGTGTGGAGATGAACAAACCCGGTGAGATTCGAGCCTTCATCTTTGTGAAAAAAATAAATCAATCCAAGTTAATTGTTAACTCGAAGTTCTTTTCAGCGTTTAAAAAGTCGTCGAGGATCTCAATCCTTTCATTTTGATCGATTTTGATAAATGTGTGTGATATTGCCGTACAAATCGCGCTATAAATCTCTAAATTAAATTAATCTCGAGACGCATATGGTAATGCAATTAGTATTTTGGACAATGAAGTAGGCCCTCGGTTGTTACCCAAAAATATTGGCCATAAAAAGTTGTGAAAACTTATCCCTTTTGTAACCCAAATTGAGGCGAATAATTTTTCCTTTTGTTTGACAACCCGAAAAATCCAAAAAGCCCATAATTATGAAAGACGAATATTTATCGAATAAAGTCCGAAAAGTGCATAAAAAGGGGCAAGAAAAAAAATAGATATGCTCAACAAAAATAGCAAGAAAAGAAAAGAAGTGAAAAATAGAGAAAAATAGAGAAAAAGAAGAGAAAATGAGCAAAAAGCCCGGAGAAAGCACTAACGGACATCATAAGCAAAATTTTCCAATTCTGAAATTCCCTACCATTTTCATTTTACCCAATATACCTTAAAACCCGAAAAAGTCCTAACCGAGTCCAAATTGTGAAATTGGTTACCGCGTGGAGAGATAAGACACCAAAAAATAATAAAAGAGATTGAATGCGTGAATAAGAGGCAATGTTCCCTTTTGAAAACTGTATTCTGTTGATGAGATCCCATCACTATAAAATTTTCGTCTTTCTACTTGTGTGCGTGACTTTGCGTCCATTATATTTACTTTTTTTATCACGCATACGAGAGAATAGACACATTCCGAGTGATTCGTTTGTGAGTGAATTCCGTGAGAATTTGAAATCAAAACGGATTTTCGGATAAGTAACGTAATGGTCAATCGGTGGAAATTCGCGGTTAAATTTTTGGCTTCGCACACGCGCACTATGATTTGAGACTCTTGAACATGACTTGATGATGACTATTTTCTGGAAAATTTTGAATTATACATTTTTTGCGTATTTTGAGTTTCTTTGAGTCGAATTTTGTCGGTATATTCTCTGTAAACCTTCACGAGACACAACTCGTCCTACTAGGGTAACCTAGGGGTTTAAAGGCTTGTTGCATACGCTAAATGCAATCGCTTTCCCGCGAAAAAGGTATTTTATCCCAATAAAATGATTTTCAAGAGTTGAAACTTGATGGGATTCTTTTGCATTACTCGGGACGCGCAAAGTTCTAAGTTAGGAGGATTTGATTAGGCATAAATTCTTCCGAATTTATCCATTTAATTTAGTTACTTTTAGCACCTCGAACAACATAATCAATTTGATTTTATCTCATAATCCTGCTACTCACTTGTTCTAACGAGTACACCGAGTTTCTGGTATTTCGTAGTAATTGTACAGGTATTCAATGTCAATAAAGAAAGAAAGAAACCGGAAGAATCTAGAAAGAAAAGAAAGAAAAGTCAAAAGGGCAAAGTCAAAATTTTTACCCTGAATTAGGATGAGGCATCTAAAGAAAAGTTGAAAATATCAAGTCCACGAGTAAGTAGGAAGAAACGGAACCACAATCGGAGTCCCGGTGTGAGAGTTATGAGTAGTCAAAGTTTGAAGAAAAAGTCAAAAAAAATTCAGACCGATCCGAATCGGACCGATTCGAAATGCCAATGTCCAGAGAACCCCAGACCGAAGACGGATCGATGCTAAAGGAAAACAAATGAACCAATCCGTACCGAATCTATCCGATAAAGAAATAAATGAATCGATCTGGATTCCAACCAGACCGAACCGAAGGAGGACCGGACCGGTCCGACTGTCGAATTTTTATTTTTTACTCCTCCTCTAATGGAGAGTCCTAGTTCAGATAAAACTCTTGGAGATTTGTATGGTATTTAAACCCGATTTATTATCATTCTAAACGATGGAGAATTTATCTAATTTTCCATTCTTTTAAAAAAAACTAGTTTGAAGACAGATTATAATTTTAATTCCAAGATTGAAGATTGTTCAGATTTCTGTGATTACAAGTATTTTTACTTAATGCTTTTAGTTCTTTGGTAAGATTAGTGATTAGTTTCCCCAGTCTAATCTTCCTTCTACATCATTTTACAATTCTCCCTTAGTTTAATCATGATTTCCTGCAATTCAAAAATCGTTTTCATTAATTTCATCATGTTAGGCTAGATTTTCTAAGGCCGGGATACATGAACTCAACCTGATGTGGTAGTTGCATGTGTAGAAAATAACTCCTCTAAATTTAGTGATTTGATTACGACCGTATTGCGTAGTATCGTGACAATTGTAGGTCTTTTGATCTCATTTACTTCGGGGTAACCGTGATGCTTCAGAATGCAATTCGAGTGTAACTATCGCAATACCGATTTACTTGTCCTCTGATTAAGTATGGTGCGGGCTTGAACCTCATATACGTAATGCTTGGGAGTACTAAATTCTAAGTCTAATTAATCATTCAAATTTACGATTTGTTTTATACCAGCAATACACTAGGGTTGAGGGATTGTATTCCCGTCCTGTTTCTTTCATCATATAGTTCAAATCTCAGTTCAATCATTATCAGTAATTTAGATAATTAAGAATAGTTGCATTCCATTCATATTTTGGTGCATTAAATAAATATTTTCAAAAATTTCATTTAGTTGTAGTCAATTCTCAAAACCAATCATCTTTTCCTTTTTCTCTAGAGTCAGAGTTAGGATTCATCCATCTATCAAACGTCGTTACAATTCTATTGTCCTATTTCCCTGTGGATACGATCCCGACTTACCGGGTTTATTACTAACGTGACATGCTTGCACTTGAGCCTAGAGAGTATGCACTTCTGAGACACATTCTTTGTCGCGTCAAACGCACACTAAGAAAAGGATTGAAACATGCCCTAAATAATAAATTTAAGTCAGCGCATCGTTCGAGCGATAATGATTGTCGTTTGAACAAAATGCCATGTCGTTCGAACAACATGTCATCTCGCGTGAACGATATCCAGTGTCGTTCAAGCGACCTGCTCAATTAGAGTTTAAACAAAATACAACTCTAATATGTCCTTATCCTTATAAGATGAAGTGTAAACAAAATTAAACACTTTTTAAAAACGTTTTAAAAATATTTTCTTATTGCAATAACATCCTTTTTTTTATAAAATTAAATTTCGAGTTTCATTAACATTATGCATTCATACCTGTGTGATTTCGGAATGCAATTAAAATTTAAAGACGAATAAAACGCACCAAATAAACTTCAAAATAATTAAATTCCTTAAAGATTTTTCTTAGCGCCTTCAATTAAACTTCGACACGTCATAGTCTGTATAGGATCATGACAGTAAAAAATAGATCTATGACACAAATGTGTTTGGTTTCGGGAATACGTCAAAACTACATTAAGATTGAATTGGAAATTTTGTCCTTAAAAATCTCTCCCTTTGACTATTTAGGGACAAAACCTACAGTGAAATGCCCAAGCCGGGCCGTCAAGTCGTATGACGCCTAAATTCCATTCCATAAATCTCAAAACAAAAATTTCAGGACAAGACTTGTACAATGTGGTCTGGAAAGTATGTAGTGTCTCTAAATGTCTGAATGTAATGTAGACTTGAAATGTCCAATCTCTTTTAGCATACCTACAAACATGAGACAAACAAATACCCAGTGAAGTATGGAGGAACAAATGATAAAAAAGCAATATGTAAAATCAAATCCAAATCATTTGTCAAGTGAGTAAGCATGATACCAAGTTAAGTGAATAATGGTTGATAACAATTTGTATACAATTATGAAACTCACAAAAAAAACTCTCACAAAAACTCCCCCTACATCACTGACATCTCTCCCCATTTTTTGTCTCGAATAGACAATTCGTTGAAAAGTTAAACTACCTAGCACACTACATCAAAAACAGGAATCTGACACGGTTTAAAACTGTGTCAGATCAAATCTGGCACAGTTTTGAACTGTGCCAGAATCAGGTGTTCCAAAATGGCCATTTTTTTCTGGCACGGTTTAAAAGTGTGCCAGATTTGACCAAACATGAACACTTCTCGCACACTTTTAAACTGTGCCAGAATTTAATATTTCTGGCACAGTTTTGGCACAGTTTTGAACTATGCCAGAATGAGCACATTTTCATAAAAATTTGGCACAGTTCAAAACCGTGCTAAAATTTGATACACTTTTGGCACGGTTTTGAACTGTGCCAAATTTTTGGATGAAAGAAAAAAAAATTATTTGAAAATAAGAAAATTCACAAATTGCAAATATTGTGCGTTGTTGATAAACTAATGTACATTCAAACTTCAAAATATTACAAGTCTTTAGTAGTTCACAGACCAAAAAAAAATTGGACAGAGTTTCCTCTATTTTCTGGACATTCTAAAACCTGCTAATATAAAACCTGCGTAATATAAAGCCCGCACGGCCATACAAGTTAACAATAAAACTACAAAAGCCCGCACGACCATAACACATAAAAAAATAGAATCATGAATATTAACGACATTAAATAAATAAACCCCTTATTGTAAACCATTGACTTCTCCGTGTTTTCCATGAGAATAAATGCTAACGCTAAAATGTTATCCTGCAAAAAAAATAGAATACAAAAAAGAGACGATATTAGTAACCAAGTAATTTATAAAAAAAAGGTTACTCAAGCTAAAAAATTACATATAGGAGTTGCAATTATTATTATATTCTAAAATTAAAAATCTTATGCAAGTTATGACTTCCTGATCAGTTGCTACAAGTTACATTGGTCCCATGTGAGGTGTTATTGCCTCTTACGGGGTCGTTTGGGGGTTGATTTGGGTTTCCACCCTTCAACGACTTGTTTCTAAGCCGAATCTATATATTTTCAATATATCGTCATATTCTTAAACTGGGAAACCCGCGACAGTTACATTGGTCCCGTGCGAGGTGTTCGTGCCTCTTACGGGGCCGTTTGGGGGCTGGTTTGGGTTTTCACCCTTTAACTGCTTATTTTTAAGCCTAATTTAGATATTTTAAAATTATTGTCATATTCTCAAACTGGGAGACCCGTGATTACGTGGTCAGTTCCTATAAGTTACATGGGTCCCGTGGGAGGTGTTCGTGCCTCTTACAGGGCCGTTTGGGGGCTGGTTTAGGTCTTCACCCTCAAATAGCGCCTAATCTAGATATTTCCAAATCATCTTCATATTCTAAAACCGGGAGATCCGCGACTACGCGGTCAGTTCCTAAGTGGGAGGTGTTTGTGCCTCTTATGGGTCGTTTGGCGGCTGGTTTGGGTTTTCACCCTCAAACGGCTTATTTTTAAGCTTAATCTAGATATTTCCAAATTATTGTCATTTCTCAAACCGGGAGACCCACGACTACGCAATCAGTTCCTACAAGTTACATTGATCCCGTGCGAGGTGTTCGTGCCTCTTACGGGGACGTTTGGGGGTTGTTTTGGGTTTTCACCCTCAAACGACTTATTTTTAAGCCTAATCTAGATATTTCCAAATTATCTTCATATTCTCAAACCAAGAGACCCATGACTACGCGGTCAGTTCCTACAAGTTACATTGATCCTGTCGAGGTGTTCGTATATCTTACAGTGAGACGATTCAGAGCGAACTAATGAGTTTGAGTTCATGAGGTTTGGAAGCTAAATTGCACGAGCATTAGAGTGGCTAGGATTTGATACGCGTGAGATGAAGACTCGATGGTTCTTACCGACCAATTATATAAATTGGACCAATTTCACAGTAATACGAATTCATTCAATGAATATAAATTGGACCAATATCGCAGCAAGCAGCTTAACTGTTATATATAACAACTCCTGTTATATATAACAGTTGTTATATATAACAGGATTTGTTATATATAACTGTTATGTATATCAGTTGTTATATATAACAGTTGTGTGAGTGTGGCAAAGGAAAAAACAGAGGGAGTGATAGGGTCTGTGTGGTCAAGAGACTACTAAATTTGAGATTTGAGGCAACACACACACACACAAAGAAACAATTGGGAAAAAAGTAAGTTATATCTCGATGGTTCTTATCCAACCGTAAAAGATAAGAGAAGAAATTAGGCAAGGAGGGGGTGTTGTTATGAAATATTTCTTGGTTTCTTCATATCCAAATCTAATCAAAACCACATAGAATAGAGGCTAACCAAAGATCTTTAATCTGAGGACTGAATTTTAGATATGTTCGACTAACATACATTGATCTTGTAAATTTAGGAAATTCATTTCCAAATATGAGTGGGAAAAGACATTTAGTGAAAAATATGACCTATGGTTTCACCCTCCACTTTGCATATAGCACATCTGGAATTTAAAACCACTTTTCTACAAAAGATCTTGTGTGGGGAGCAGAAAGGGGGAATTGAACACTATAAATATGGGGAAGAATATGAGGAATGACAAAATAGATTATAAAAGGGATGCACCATTTCCATTAGATATAAAATCGCTCACCATCAAATTATGTAATTGTCTATTGTATGGAATTTATCCTGATTGGTCTATAATTGAAGAGCCAAGACAATCTTTAGTATATATCTAAAACTGTCGCTACTCTCCTCAATGTGGATTTGACAAATCTGGTATTTTTAATTTATGTTAATGTGAAGAATTTTATGCATTAATCTATCCACGCTTCCCTCCCGCATTCAATGTGTTCTTAATGAAATTAATAAGGGTATCTTTATTGGTGGTAACCATTCTATTTATAAAATAAATGTTTATCATCCTCCCCATCCCATGTTTATTTTCCTCGACTCCCCATCTACTTTCCTCCCCCTTCCCCATTCTCTCTCTTTTTTTCATTTTTCTCCATCTCTTTAATAATTTCATCAATGTTCATTTATCTTACCTCTTTGTATAATACATACATATAGAATTTTTTGCTCATCAACATGTACGTGGCATATAATCGTCAATTGAGAAAATCAAAGAGTCGTACGGCAACATCGATCACGTTACCATCATCAAGGACTAAGATTATGAATAGCACCGAAATTTGCAATGGGATTCTCAAGCTTCTTTACGCGAGATGGATTTCTTCCGGATTGGTTGGGGAGTCAAAGGTCTTTATTCTAGATTAAGGGGGATAACCATACGTATTTATTGGATATCAATAATGGCGCTCTACTGATGATGGTAATTGTTGTCTTCCATGAGCATTCGCAGATTTGGAAGAAAATACAGACAATGTTGAAGACTCTTTAGTTTGGAAACCATCTTATAATGGTCATTTTACCTTTGCTTTAGCTTATGAGGTAAATAGAAAGTATAAAATTTCTTATATAACTTTCAATTCTATTTGGCACCCAAACATCCCCCCTAAAATGTGAGTTTTTGTTTGGAAAGCTCTATCTAAATGAATTGCAGTTGATTCTTTGGTTCAGAAAGTTGGAGTTAGAATGGCCTTTAGATGTCAATGTCGTGTCTCACACATTGAAACTTCAATGTGTTCGACACAATATTTTTTAAACCAAAGAATTCTACCAACTGAAGTCCATAAAGTAAGCAATTGGTTCAAGTTTTAGTAATTTCTTGGAATCCCAAAGGAGTAAATTGACAAACAAAATCTCATAATTCATGTCAGGATTATATCACAGGATGTCAATCCATTTACTAAAACTCAAACTTGATATATGTCTTTACAAATTTGAGACTTCAAGAAGTACAAAGACCTAAACCAAATGATAATTAATATTTTTCTTTAGTTTCAGAAACAAGAATTCATTTAATTAATATTGAAAGGTATAGTACACTATACAGACCTCTGTGAGCCCTCATGAGGTGGTCCTTTAGCATCAACCTCAACTCTGTCTTCACCTACTAGCACAGCACGCTCGTCCAACCTTTTCAACTTCTTTGTCGAGCCTGGATCAATGTCTTTTGATGATCTAGAAATCATACTTACAGTAGTTGCAACCTTCATCAAGTCACTAAAGTAAGATCCAGATTCTCTTCACGATTTTCAAAAAATGTTGATCCCTATCGGAGTTTATCAGAATCTCGATAAAGCATTTGGCATAAGCATGCAATAAATGTTTCGTGATCACATAGAGTGACTGTTTAATGTTCAATTAATTTAACACATTAGCATAGCATCCAGAATATAGAGATGGCAAGAAATAGCCTATAAAAATTGAACAAGACTGCAAGAACTACTTGGGGATTAAAATTAAAAATTACAATCAGAGGAAAACCTCAAGAATTATAATTACCATTTAAAATTAAGTTTTAATACACAAATCATGCTCGAATACCCCAATCAAGAACCATCGTTCGAAAGTCAAACTTGTAAAAAATACATTAATGATGGGTTAACTGAATATCATGAAAAATGCTACATTGAATTTCAACATGTACTCTGAATTCGGGACAACTTAAAAAGGAAAGTAAGATTCTTAAATCAGGAAGAAGGGAATACAAATTATTTCTTCCTTGAAGTGGAGAATTACTCTTGAACTCATTATTATTTAAAAGCCAGTTGTATCTCCCTTCAAACAGAAGCTTGCAGGTGAAAAAAAGACTTACAAGAGGAACTGCAGGGTGAGCATAAACAACCCCTTGAGAGTAAACTGTGGAGAAAGGAAATCTGTAAGGCGGCATCACTGACTGGAGGTATGAATGTGTAAAATAGAAAAGGAGTGTCATATAGAATACACAAACAAGAAAATAGAGGAGTGCATTGATAACTCAAGAGAACTAACATGACCAGCTGTGATGACAGAGTTATAATATGGTTGTGATAAAGGGATGCCAAACCCATAATGCGTCTGAAAGCAAATCAGATCATTTTGATTATGAAAAAATAAGTTTGCTCAATTGTGAATAAATAAATTCGATCAATTCGAAACAACTGCATTGTTCATGCAAAAAGGGAAGATACACGCATGATGAGAGTCACCTGAATAGAAGTCCAGTCAGGATATAAATGAAGATTTGTTTGCGTCTGTTCCTAGCACTGCAACAAAATTCAGACCATTAATTTCAAGTAATCAAAACGATCTATGTTTGATATTTTATCTAAAGAAGTCCAATTTCAAGTAATCAAAGCAGGTCTTTTATTCTGTTCAGAACACAACATATCTAATATTGATATTGAGGTTGATTCAAGATCTATGTTTGATATTTTATCCTCTTATTCTACTTCTTTGATTAGTTGGAATGAAAGACCAAATTTTAAAATGATTCAAGATCTGATTCAAAGGATGCAAAGTTCCATATTAGTCGACTCAATTCAAGGAAGTCAAGTGGCTTTTCTTCTATCAAAACAAGGGACCTCTCAACAAAATCTCAGCCTCTATTTTTCTCAGGAATATCTTCCTAGGAATATCAAAATTGTTCTTAGATTAGATGTCTCTAATTTCTCTAGATTTTATAATAGCTAGCTTTAATGTCTCTTTTCTTTTTGTATGCCATCTAGAGAGGGCTTTTCTCTCTATTTATCAATAAATTCTCTTTTTTTTAAATGTTTATATAATATTGCAGTCTTAAATAACAACAATGACATTAGGAACCAACAAATGAAAGCAATAATAAGAATCATAGTAGATATAAATCTTGCTGTAAAATCAGGACAACTTATGTAATATATATATATATATATATATATATATATATATAGGTTTAATCAATTGTCACTACCAAGTTAATATATATGTAGAAATTACAGTAAGTAATGCCCTAAAATTTACTAAATTGATTCTCTTTTATCTATGAAGATTAAGTAGTACCTTTTGAATTAAAATGGATTTTTCCTTGTTGAAAGTGGCACCAAGGGTTTCATACTCTGGTTCTAGCTTCTTACAGTGCTCGCACCTGCCACACAACAATCAAAAATATGTAAAATCCTATTTTATCCTTACTCAGATCTAGATTGAGCAGGTGGATCCAAACACAATTAAGCATGAGAGATCTAAAGTACAAGATGAGAGATCTAGATTGAGCAGGGTTTCAATTTCATTATGATCCAAACAAAACAAAACAAAAAGGTTACCTAAATCGAAGGTTACCTGAATCAAAAACATTTCGGTGATCCGTTTGTTGCAAGATGCAGTCGATTGGTGAAAAGAGAGTAGTAAAAATGTCAATTGCAATAAACTCTTGCTCACCAAGTGAAAAGTGATCTTTGATTTGCGATTTTGAGAATAGTCGGGGGAGACGGTGGAGGGAAACTTTTGGTAGCTGAGCGCCAATTGTTTAGTGGGAGATTATTTTTTTTAGGTTAATATGAATTGACTGAAGTGGATAAAGGAGTGGATACAAATGTTGAAAAACAATTGCAAAGTGGTACTATATATGCCACACCAAATTTCTACCAATATACACAATTTATTAATTAAAATTCGCATGTCACTATGAAAGCCCAACTACAAGTATTTGTAACTAGCCTTGAATAGCCGTATAACTTCTCCCTGTATAAGTGATTAAGACGTTAAAACTTATGAGGATAAAAAGAGAAGCAAATGACAAAATGCAGAAAAAATACCCGCACCGCAAAAGAGGAGGAGAAGAGGTTGATCCGCGGTGGAGGAGAGGAGGAGGAGAGACTGTTGAAGTAGGCTCTCAGGTTCACAATGAAACCGTCAGCTCAAATGACGGTTTAATATGGAGCCCAATAGATCTTAACCTCTAATTAGATATGAAGCAAGTACAAAAGTATAAAACTAATACAATGGAATATTTAATTTAAAAATCAAACAAGACAATATATTAGAATATCTTAGCTTCATAAAAACAAAAAGAGCAACCATTTTGAAGCACCTGATAGAAGCACAAATAAGACATAAAACTAAAATAAAGTAATCGTAAACCTTTATTTCCATCACCTTAACTTCATATTAAGGCCATCTTACATTCATATTGTAAAACACCTTAAACTCACTTCCACATATTGTTAAACACCTTAACTTCATTTCAAGGACATCTATAGTTTTTTTAAATAAAGGTAAATATAAATAACAACCAACTGACCCATTCTCTTATAAACTAAACAAAGACCTAATCTAAAAAAATGCACCTAGTACATAGAGTATGTCTATAAGACCAATGTGAGGTTAAGTTGCTTACCATTGAAAAATATTTGGCTTATCATACCATTAACACCAATGTGCCTGAAAACAAAAACAAAATCCCAATCAATTGTGTGTGTATACCTATTGTAATTTCATCAAACAAAATTGATATAATTAAACATAGTGTGTGTGAGTGAAAATCGTACAAACAATGACCCAATCCAAAAAATGCATAGAGTACGTATGTAAGACAAATAAAATGGAAATACGAGGTTAGGTTGCTTACCATTGAGCAATCTATAATTTATCATATCATTAACACCAATGTGCCTGGAAAAAAAAATCCCAATCAGTTGTGTGTGTGTGTATGTATACATGTAATTTCATCAAACAAATTTGAAATTATTGAACATCGTGTGTGCGTGTGAAAACGTTACCTAAAAAGCTATTACCATATTTTACTTGATTTGTTCTTAGATGAAGAAATACGATCTTCAACACGAATGCATAAAAATAAAAAAATTCAAAGCATTCATTCACTTTGTTATAAATCTGCAATCATAAAGATGTATTTATGGAACTACAAATCAAGCACATCGTAAATCAGAGTGGTGTATCTAGTATTTTTTTTCCTTAAATAACAAAAGGTCGATAAATACATGTTAGAAAATCCACAGTAGATTTATGCCCCAAAATACTACGAACAAATTATATACAAAAATTCTAAAGCTTTTGATTATGCTTTTAAAATTTGCAACAAAGATTTCAACATAATAGTTAGCACAAAACAATGTAGATTTTGACATGTTCTAAAAAAATCATAAAAACCAGAGTTACAATACAAAATTGTCTAGAACAAATCACATATATACTTTTTATAGGATCTAGGTTTCAACAGAACATGGAATCAAATTTAAAAAGGGGGAAAATTGAAGTAGGATCAATTGCGATTCACATAAATTGAGCAGCGACAAAAACTAATCATTTGCTCTGAAAGCCCTTAAACCCTCTACTTCATCTTAATCTCTCTTTATTTTTAAATATATAGTTTATGCTTTATATAGATCGATGGAGATACCTTTCCAGATATACTATAAGCCCTAGCTAAACCACCAAATCAAAATAATATAGTCAAAGATCAAACCATAAGACATACCTCTTGAGTAAGATCTTAATAAACCATAAACCCTATTCTCGGAGAAGGGTGTGGCGAGAGAGAGAGCGGAGAGACCAGCGAGAGAGCACACACGCGAGAGAGAGAGAGAGAGAGAGAGAGAGATGAAAATGAGAGAGGAGAGATGGCGGGAGATGAAAAAATTGGGTGGAATATTGATTTTTTAGGGTATTTTACAATTTAGTCCAGTGTACTTAATTTTGGCACACTTTAAAACAGTGCCAAATTTTGGCATGATTTTAAAGTGTGCCAGATTTTCATTAAATCGTGCCAGAATTTGGCACAGTTTTAAACTGTGCCAAATTTTTAGTATTAGGGTGTGCCAAATTGCTGTTTTGTGTAGTGGCATGAGATATACCTATATGTAGTGTATTTAGTAAACAAGCATATCACACAATATGAATCAAACAATCTACGCATGTATGACTAAACGACATTATACAATAAAAGATACGATCATGTGAATCTTCATATAAACAGTGAGTTCAGAAGTAATCCTACTGAAACAGATCAACTAAAAAATTTAACAGGTCATTGAAACGAAATTAATTGTCGCTCGAATGAGAAGGTTTGTCGTTAGAACGACAGCTTCACACGACACACATATATTGCTCTAACGGAATCGGTTCTTGCTTAAATGAGAAAATGAAACTTTCCCAGAATGCCGAGAGAGTCAAACAATTTTGTTCAGTGAAAGAATTTCCACAAAAAGTACCAAGAAGGGCCTGGCCGATTCAAAGCAGTCCCTTTTCAGTAGCTAAAATAGAAAACTAAACTAAAAAACAAAGTAAGTTACATGTTAACATAGTATCAATGTGCTCAAATAGGAATATGGAATGTATGGGCGTGAACTATAACAAATAAATCACAATTTCAACATATCAAAATGATCAAGAAGCTCTAATTGATAGCGATAATTCATCAAACTTTATTTTAGCTATATGTGATAATTAAAGTGTGAGCTTAATGAACTAAACAATCAAACATGCACACAAATCCGAAATTTTGACGATTCTACAAACAATAACGTCATGACACGATTTTTCAATGTTAAAATTCTTTGTGCAAACTCGTTTAATTTATCATCCAAACTCCCTCAAATAGATATTATTCATCTTTTGAATGAACATAAACAAATTGGCCCAAATTTAGCATATGATTCTTTTTATTGACTTTTAATTTTTTGGGCTCTTTTAAATGGTGGCTTTCACGACGATTCAATTTTACACTCTCGTAGCCCTTTCCCGTTGACACTAATTATTTTTTCAATTATAATCCTCATGGTAAACGGTTCTTACATGCACACCTTCTCCTTATGTCTATTTACGCATAAATGACAAAATTTGAGATAAGAACATCTCACCAAACTCAAATATGCAAGAGATGTCAAACATCCATATAAACTCGTGCATGTGTGCAAATATGACATATATACAAAGTCGAATCAAAATGCATATCAACTTCGAAACTACCCCATAACACAATGGTTAAGATCATTTTAATTATTAATAATTATGACCAAATGTCCTACCCACATGGAAAATGAAAGGAAGGGGTCCAAGCACACCAATATGCCACATCAAGCATGTAAACTCAAAAACAAAAACCGAAAATCTTTTTGGCTTTTTCAACATATTTTGACTCAAATAAATGCAAAATCTTTTTGTATGTTCTCTAAATTTTCAAAAACAAAATCTTTTTGTATTTTTCAAATAAGACTCAATAAAGGAAAATATAATACAAAATGATACACATGGTAACACACTCAAATTTTAGATTTAGCATAAGAAGAATCAAGTCCGACCAAATGAGAACCATGAAGTTTTAGTCATAAAGCCTCTAAGTCCGATTTCCTAACCCAAGTAGGCGTGACATAACGAGTGGGGGTTTGGGGAACTGACATGACTTTATTCCTAAACTTCCTAGGAGCATTCCTAAGGTCATAGCAAGAACGTATAAGGTGACCTTTCCTACCGCAATGTGTGAAAGTGTAAAGACCGCGGGAATGATTACCAAAATATTGACCTCTCCTAACGTTCCTAGTGGTCTCTCTCACACGGTTGGTATTGGCTTTGATAATGGGAAAACACTATCATCGTAGCCTATACCACTCCTATCACTTTTGACTTGGACAGTGCCTAACATCCTATCCAACTTCTCCGACCTAGATTCCAAGTCAAACTTAGCCTTACTCGAGTCTTTCAACTTCTCTTCCAACTCATGAATCCTAGACTCAAGCACACACCTAGACTCCTCAAACTCTAGCAACTCATTTTTCAAAGTCTTCATCAAACCACGAAGAGTATCTCTATCTTTTTCCAATTACTCTAACTTCTCCCTAAGCTTCTTCTCCCATGCCCTAAGATTCTAAATTGAATCATCATTATTTTCTATGGCATGCTCATTCAACCTAGCTTGTAATTTAGAGTTAACCTTTTTCACTTTCACCGCCTCGGCATAGAACTCATTAAATGCAACTTGCAACTCTTTCACATCAACCTCCTCTTCCTCACTCACTTTACCCTCACTCACGTGGGATTCAACGGTTGTTGTCAATTTTATCGAATACCACAAGTGCATGAGATATTATAGAATAGCGAGTGTAAGTACGGGTCGAACCCACGAGGATTTATCAATTTTTATTTTCTTTAAAATAATTGTAACTTTCCAACTAAACCAAATTGGTTTGGAGATGAGATTTAGTATTAAACTAAGCAAACACAAAAAAATTACAACTACGAGAGATTTAATTAAATGAGCGTGAAAACTAGGACGTTGGATCCATTTATCACGTTTAACTAACACTATGCAATAATTTAAACGCATCATTCCCGATATATAACTCAAATTAAATGAACTCTAGTCATATTTAATTCGTAAAAATAACACGTGATAAGTCCAAAATAAATTTTAACGTCTATAAATTTAGACGGCCAAAATCCCTATTCCCTTAAAAAGTTCACTTTTAAAATTTAAAATATAGACTTTAAGCATGGGCTATCAATTAATTTAATAAAAGTATAACCCATAAAAAATACTCATGCTTAAAATAAAAAAAAATGATTTTTTTGAAACAATGCCGAAGGTTTAAAACGCACTCTCGTGTCATTTTAAATGAATACCAAATTTTCTTTCAAGCCTTTAACACATACTGGGAACAAACGAATTTAAATCACACACAATATTTATCACACATAATAAATTTCACCTAGTCCTAGTAAGGAAATTAAGCTAGCATAATTGTAGACATAATAAATTTGCAAGAATGAATACTAATATGAATTAAATAAACAAACTTACAAACGGTGTGTCACAAATATTCTTGATAGAATTCGTCCCACAAAATAATGATTGTCCCTCAAATATAAATAAAGCACTCAAACTAAAACTACCAACAATTATTCTAAAGTGGCTCTCTACAACTCTCCAAAAATAATGAACCCAAAAATCCTATTTATAGGCTTAGGGGTAGGGTATTTGGATGGGTATAAAACTCCTTTTTAATTTGTAAAAATGAATTTTAAAATTCATAACCAATGTTGAAAATGAGTCTTTACGAAATCTGGTGGAGTTATCTGATTGGAATCTTTAAAATTTGAGAGCAATCCAAAAATATCTGATATGATAAGTTTGAGGGGAAATTCCTTGATTTGCTTAACCACTTTCGGCGCACATGATCTTTGTTGAAAGATCCTAGGCTGGATCTTCATTTGCCAAACATGGCCGTATTAGTTTAGAAGTATTTTTACCAAAAATATTAAGGGTCCTGGGAATTGAGCCCGGGACCAAAGGGTTTCTTACACGCGCGTGTCTAACCACCAGGCTAACAGCCTTTTTATTTCTATAACTAACCAATTTTCTAACTTCCTATTTTCATGCTTTCACCCAAAGAGTTTTTTATTCTTTCAATTCTTCCCACGCTCTTCATATCTTCACCAAATGACCTCGGATCTTCACCAAACTTCAGAGGTACCTGCAAAAATATAAAATAACTTATATTAAATTAAATTCAGCCCCTTAAAGTTTAGAAAATTATCAATTTACCCTTATTTGCATTTTAGAACCCGAAATTCATCACTTTTCCGTTTTAACTCCGAATTCAACCAAATTTTAAGGAGAACTTTATTTTGCCTAGATAAACATTTAAAAATTATTTTTAACTCCATAAAGTTTCTAAAATTTTAGTTTCATCCCTCAGAGTTATTAAAATTACATTTTTAACTCAAATTTTATTCAAACTTGCATTTTTCTTTTAATTTAATAAAAAGACTCTAAAAGCTCATTATTTATGATACAAAAGGCCTAACAAGGACTAGATTTGGACATAATTCATGAAAAATAATGCACTCATCAAATACCCCCAAACCTAAACTTTGCTTATCCCCGAGCAAAACTATTTTTTTTTAAATCTAACTCACTTTCATAGGAATCATGATTGCACTTAGCATGTGCAACTAGTCGTTAAACCCCCAGGTTACCCTAGTGGACGAGTTTTGTCTCATGAGGGTTCGTAGTGAATATACCTACAAAATTCAAAAACTTGAGTTAATACAAAAGACTCAAAATTAATATAACCAACTTTGAATGCAAATTTCATAAATATTGTAGAACTTCACTTTTCAATGTCAACTTATGGTGTGTGTGTGTGTGTGTGAATAACCAATATAACCATCCATTTCAAAAGATTTGATCGTTATATTTCTTATTCGAAAGTTCATTTTGAATTCAAAATCTCACGGGATGCACTCACAATCGAACACTCAGAAATGGGTTGTTTTCTCTCGGTATATGTGAATAAAAGAGTACATTCAAATACAGGATGAAAAATGAACTTTTATAATGGATGAATATGATATCATGAACAGAACATCAATTAATTTTTGAAAACATTGAATCACACCGTAGATCCTATTCATCTCCTCTCCACACTATAACTAATTTCAATTAAAATCGGTTAAGACTTTCTTTGGTTGTATTGTAGGCTCGGATTTTGACCGAAAAGAATGACTTTTGGAGTTCAAAACTTTTGAGAATATAGAGGTTTTTCGGTAGTTTGACTTTCAGGCATTTTTTCTTCCAACCTCCATTTTTTTTCATGTACTCCCTTTTTTTCTTTCTTTCCATTTTTTCATTCTTGTTTTCCTACATCATTCTTTTGCAAACTTTTATTTATGGCCTTTTTCCTACCATGCTTCTACCCTAGTATTCTCATAAAATGGGTATGGCTTCTTTTTATGGGCTTTAAACACTCAGTTGGAGTTAGGTAGAATAATTGGTTTTCAACAAAAAGCTTATGATCTTGCAACGAAATAATGTAAAAAAGTTGAAGTTTTGGCTTAATTTTTGGGCTTTCATATGATGGCCTAATATCATTTCTCAAGTTTCATTAAGTTGATTTATGTCTAAAGACGAATTATTAAGACTTTTAGTGCTTCAGATTCACATTTTGACCTTTTGTTTTCAATAATCGAACAAAATAAAGAAATTGAGATCATCAACGAATTTATCACTGAATGAAAGTTTGAGTTATTTTAACTCGATTTGATTTAAATCTCTCGAAATGATGAATGGTACAAAAATATCACTGGGTTAAAATCTCCACATTTATTCATTAAGCATATTAACTTTCGCCTCAATATCAATTTTCAATCATATTGTATAACTAATGTGTAAAAGATTTAATAAATTGAGAGATCGGTGAATTAATTATATATTAAGAAATCGTTTCAAAACTCAATTATATTGAAAATCTTTTTTGATTTTTGAAATTTTTTCTAAGTTTTTTTCCAAAGCGAAGAAAAATGACCTCAATACCCCCAAACCTAATTTTTACGTTGTCCTCAATGTGAAAGACAAAAATTAAAAAGGCGGGAAATATATGAAAGATATTACCGTAATGAGGGACTTTTTCCAATGCACAATTCTTGTAAAATGAAAATTATGATACAACAACAATGACCCAATTTCATGTTCATTCGTGGTACATAGGGTCTTGGAGGAGAATGTCCTCCACTTCCCGGCCTCGCAATTCTAGATGTGGCTTCAACCTTTGACCATTAACTTTAAAAATTTTACCATATTTAGGATTATTTATCTCAACCGCCCCATATGGGTAGATTGTCCTAACAATAAAGGGATCAGACCATCTAGACCTTAACTTACCAGGAAAGAGATACAATCTGAAATTGTACAAGAGAACTTTATGTCCAGGATCAAATGACTTCTGTAAGATGGACTTGTCATGGAGCATTTTTATTTTCTCTTTATACAATTTTGCATTTTCGTACGCATCATTCCTAATCTCTTCCAACTCATTGAGTTGGAGTTTTCAGACCTCTCCCGCAGCAGGTAAATCGAAATTGATGGTCTTAATGCCCCAATAGGCCTTGTGTTCTAAATCTACTGGAAGGTGACAGGATTTTCTATAGACAAGACTATATGGGGACATACCAAGTGGCGTTTTATAGTTAGTGCGATAAGCCCACAATGCATTCAACAATCTTAAGGACCAATCCTTTCAGTTTGGATTCACTGTTTTCTCGATGATTTTCTTAATTTGCATGTTGGAAATTTTGACTTGACCACTGGTTTGAGGGTGATAAGAACATCCTACTATGTACGTGACCGAATACTTTTTCATGAGACTTTCGAAGGATCGATTACAAAAATGGGTTCCCTTATCGCTGATGATGGCTCGAGGCGTACATAAGCGGGTATTTTATCGAATGAATTTGACCACCACATGGCAGTCATTTATCCTACACGGTATGGCTTCTATCCATTTAGAAACATAATCAATTGCCAAAAGAATTTAAATATTCCCATAGGAATTTGGGAATGCACCCATAAAATCAATACCCCAATAGTAAAAAATCTGGATAATCAGAATGGGATTTAAGGGCATCAGGTTCCTACATGTGATCTTTCCTAACCATTGACAATGGTCATAACTCTTGATGTAATCGTTCGATTCATAAAAAATGGTGGGCCAATAGAATCCACATTGCAAAATCTTTGCAGTGGTCTTTTTAGCACTAAAATGACCTCCACAGGCTTGGTCATTGCAGAAAGAGATTATGATTTGAATCTTGTGATCCGGTACACACTTTCAAATGATTTCATAAGGATAATACTTGAAGAGATATGGGTTATCCCAAAAGAAATGATTAGCCTCCTTTAAAAATTTGGAATGATCTTCTTTAGGCCAATGAGGAGGCATTTCACCCGTCACAAGATAATTCACAATATGAGTGAACCATGGAAGCTGAGAGACAAGCATCATTTGCTCATCGATAAAGGACTCATTTAACGATAACAAGTTATCGGATGATTTAACGATTAACCTAGATAAGTGATGATCCACTACATTATCATACCCTTTCTTATCCCGAATTTCAAGGTCAAGCTCTTGCAGTAATAGGATCCACCTAATGAGATGGGCCTTAGCATTATTTTTAGACAAAGGTATCATAGGACCAAGTGATCGGTGAAAATGACAACTTTGGATCCTATTAAGTAAGACCTAAACTTTTCAAGAGAAAAAACAACAGCGAGTAACTCTTTTTCAATTGTGGAATAGTTCAATTGGGCGTCATTAAGAGTTCTATTCACATAATAGATGACATGAGGAAGTTTCTCATTACGCTGACCTAGAATTGCACCTATGGCATAGTCGGAAGCATCACATATGATCTCAAATAGCTGATTCCATTCAGGGGTATCATAATAGGTGTCGAGGTTAATTCCTTCTTTAGCCTTTCAAAGGCTTGAAGGCATTCATTGGTGAATGCAAATGGTGTGTCCTTGGCAAAAAGATTGCACAAGGGTCGAGAGATTTAGTTGAAATCCTTAATAAATCTCCGATAGAAACTGATGTGTCCTAAGAATGAACGAACTTCACGCATAATTTTAGGGGATGGGAGATTATCAATGAGATCTACTTTAGGTTTATAAATCTCAATGCCCTTGTTAAACATAATGTGGCCTAGCACTATGCCTTATTTGACCATAAAGTGACACTTCTCCCAATTAAGCACAAGGTTTTTTTCCTTACACCTCTTCAGAACGAGGGTGAGGTGATGGAGGCACTCATCAAAACTAGTCCCAAATACAAAAAATCATCCATAAAGACTTGGAGAAACCGATCCACCATATCCAAAAAGATACTCACCATGCACCGCTGAAAGGTGGACGATGCATTGCATAACCCAAAGAGCATGCGTCGGTAAGCAAAAGTACCAAATGGACATGTGGAAGTGGTTTTCTCTTGATCCTCAGGAGCAATGGGAATTAGCCAAAGTAACCACCGAGAAAATAGTAATATGGATAACCGACTAATCTCTCTATCATTTGGTCTATGAAAGGAAGAGGAAATTGATCCTTTCGTGTAACAGTGTTCAACTCCCTATAATCAATACACACTCACCAACTGGTTTGAATCCTATTGGGTACTAACTCATCATCGTTATTTTTCACCACCAGAACACCGGATTTCTTAGGTACCACTTGAACGGGACTGACCCATTGGCTATCAGAGATGGGGTAATTGATACCAACATCAAGAAATTTTAGCACCTCTGCTCAAATGACCTCTTTCATATTGGGATTAAGTCTATGTTGGGCTTCACGAGAATTTTTAGCATCATCTTCTAAGTGTATCCTATGTATGCATATCGAGGAACTTATCCCCTTAATGTCAGCTATGGTCCATCCTATGGATTCCTTGTGTTCTTTGAGAACACGCAACAGTTTACATTCCTGTTCTTTATGCAAATCAGACACGATGATAACATGAAAGGATTCAGAAGGTCCTAAGGACCTATGCTCGAGTGTTTTAGGCAGTGGAATCAATTCAAGTTCAGGATCTTTCTCAGTCGAGGTAGGAATAGGTGACAATGAAAGTGAGAGGGTCTCAGGCTTATACTTCCATGATAGCGGCGGAGTCGAGGAGGGCATTGACTCTTTGACATCAAATTCTGACCAAAAAATGCAAGACATGCTGCTAAAGGGTCATCATTATAGGTTTGCTCGAAAGTCTCTTGGATAATACTATCAATCATGTCAACATCCATAGGTTCATCATCATCGGGTGGTTGTTTAGCCAAATTGAACACGTTAAGGTCCATAGTCATGTTCCCAAATGATAGGTTCAATTGGACGCTATGACACCTAATGACGACATCAGATATGGCGAGGAAAGGACGACCTAAAATAACAGGGATATGTGCAATAGGATTTTGCACTTGCTGGGTGTCCAAGACAACAAAGTCGACATGGAATATAAAGTCATCCACTTTAGTTAGGAAGTCCTTAACAATACCTCTCAGGATTTTCACAGAAAGATCGGCTAAGGATAAGGTAATCCTACTCGATTTCAACTCCCCCAAACCTAGTTTCTCTTACACGGTGTACGACAGAAGGTTAACTCTTGCTCCTAAATCTATAAGGGCTTTCTCAATGAGGTGCTCCCCTATCTTGACAGAGATCGTCGGAGTACCGAGATCTTTATACTTGATGGGAGTTCGACAAGAAATAATCAAGCTTGATTTATCAGCGAGAAAAGCTTTCTTGGGAACGTTGGTGCTTCTCTTAAAGATATAAAGTTCCGTAAAAAATTTAGCGTAGGATGGAACTTATTGAATAGCATCAAGCAGTGGAATATTGATTTGTACTTTCTTTAATACTTCCAAAATCTTATCAAATTTTGCCTTTTTCTTTTGGGGCACTAAACGCTAGGCAAACGAATATTTTGGGACATAGATCTCTATAGATGGCTCGGAATGTGAAGGAGCGGAGGAAGTTGGATCCACGGTTGGATCTTCTTTCTGTTTACATTTATCGGCTTCACTCTCGATAGACGATGAAATATTTTTCTCTACTTCCTTACCGGACCTAAGAGTGATGATGGCTTTCGCATGCTCTTGGGTGTGTGATGTGCTCATGTCTTGTTGAACAAAAAATTGACCCCTAGGCATGTTACCTTTTGGATTGGGTTCAGGCTGACTCGGAAATGCTCCCTTATTCCTCTCATTCAATGCGTTAGCTAATTGGATCATTTGAACCTCAAGTTTGGTAATGGCTTGAGTATTTGCATCCATGCTTTGTTGGGTGGATTGAAGGACATTTTTAGTGGTTTGCTAGAATTGAAGGGTACTTTGGGCAAGAAGGTTCATTGAATCCTCTAAATATTGGATATTTTGGGATGAGGTATTTGAGGGCGTGGTGGCATTCTTTTGGAAGCCCAGGGGTGGGTTATCGAAAGATTGACCTCCACTTCCTTGGTATTGACCCTTGGACCATGAAAGATTGGGGCCATCTCGCCATCCTGAATTATATGCATTGGAATTTGGGTCATACTTTGGCCTATTTTGGTAGAGGGCATTGGCTTGCTCGGTGAGTGCCTTGTGGGCCGTAAGGGTGGGGCAATGCTCGACTAAGTGGTTGAATGCATCGCAAAGTACACACGTAGGGGAACCTACATGTTGAACGGCTGTAGATGCGGTTTGATTACCCTCTTTGCTCATCTCTAAAGCTTCTAAATGTCGGGATAATGTGGCCACTTTGGAATTTAAATTATAACTTTGTTCGACTTGGTGAGCGAAACCCTCATTGGACGTGGTGGACCTAGATTCTCTATTGGGTGCCCATCGCTGGGACTTTTTCGCCATGACTTCTAGGAATACCCAGGCGTCAACCTCACTTTTTCCAGTAAAATCATCGTTACATAATGACTCGAGCATAGTTAGTGTATTACAATCGAACCTCTCATACAAAATTTGGAATTAATGTCCCATCTCAATCCCATGGTGCGGACGTTGCAGTATCAAGTCCTTGAATCTCTCCAAATACATCCATAAAGATTCTCCCTCCTTTTGGCTAAATGTGTTGATGACGTGATGTATCGACGTCGTCTTTTGGTTGGGAAATAATTTTTGCAGGAAGGCGACACTCATTTGGTTCCAAGTGGTTATGGATTCGGGTGTTAAAGAGTTAAACCAACTCTTAGCTTTGTCTTTCAACGAGAAAGGGAACACTTTAAGTTTGACAATCTCATCGGTGAGTTGTTGATAGTTAATGGTCCCACATATCTCTTCGAATTTTTGAATATGAAGGTAGGGATCCTCTTTGTCCGTACCTCGAAACACGGGCAACATTTGGATTGTTCCATGATGGAATAGGAAATTATTCGCAGTGTGATAGGAAATACGTATGCACGAAGATTGACTATACCTAGTCGGATAAAGGTCATCTTTAAGGGCGCGTTGCGCTCCCTCGTCTCCCATATCGCTGAATATAAAAAATCTACCTACGTAAGTATCGAGAATTCTAGACTCTACACTCGATAAACGACCGGTATGATCTCGAAACCAACTTTGCATACACTGAGCTCACTCAAAATTTTTCCTTTTTATTTTATTTATTTATTTATTTTATGTGAAGAAAATTAAAAATATTTGACTCAAACCACGTAATTCCAAGCTAACATGCAGCAAATTGAATTATCTAATTTAGGTGAGGGGAATTTCAATTTTAAAATCTATTTTTCTCAAGATTAATCGGCAACACAGGAGTCTCCAAATTAATCTCCCTAATTAGACAATGCCTATTCTTTGACAAGGGAGAATTTAAAAGATGACCAACTATGGTTATCGCCTCAAATCCCTCTTTTTCCTCCAAGTAGGTGACTGGTACGAAGATATATTAAAAACCACCAATCCTAGACAAGGTGAACCGGGATCGATCTGACAAGTTCGTGTTAGAGTTGATTTTAATTCTAGCCTTGTTAAGAGGTTTCCTATAAGCTATGTGATATCCTAAGGCCAATGTATAGTTGATTTTAAATTAAATGTGATGGCTTGGATATGCAAATGCTGGGTTAATTAGTGATTTTCGGGCCAACGAAGGGTTATGAAATCCCCACCTTATCTTTTTAAGTCAATCTATGCAACGTGCCAAATTAAATGTGAAATTAAACCATGTAGGACAACATAAAAACCTACCTCCGACGTGAAATTCTTAAGGTCACTTATTTACGTCGGGCCAAAGTTTAAGTTGACGTCGATTGGAGGAAAATGCCACATACGTTTCAGTCGTGCCCGAGAGTTCCTTATACTCGTGGCAAGATTGCACAATTTTTTCTTCACGTTCGCTCACCGTTGAACCCTTTTTCGAATTTTTCTTCATTTTTTTTAATGTGTTTCTAAAAAAATAAATAAAAGAAACTACACCAAGCGTAAAGTGTGACACACACAAAATAAAAATTAAAGAAAAGAAAAGAAAGAAATTAACACGACACACGCATCAGTGGTGCATTTAACACACACACAAAAAAAACACACTTAGGAAACAATTTTATTTATTTTTTTAGTAACTAAAAAACAGAAATATTTGATGTTGAATTTATTTATTTTTTTGAATTTTTAGTTTTTTTTAATTTCTACAAACAAAAATGCGCAAAGTAAAAAAAAAAACTAGTCCGATTATCACAACCTTTTTTTTTAAATCGAAAAAATCCCAGGCAACGGCGCCAAAAACTTGTTGTCAATTTTATCAAATACCACAAGTGCATGGGCTATTATAGAATAGCGAGTATAAATACGGGTCGAACCCACGAGAATTTATCAATTTTTATTTTCTTCAACATTATTGTAACTTTCCAACTAAACTAAATTGGTATGGGGATAAGATTTATTATTAAACTAAGCGAACACAAAAAAGTATAACTACGAGAGATATAATCAAATGAGCGTGAAAACTAGGACGTTGGATCCATTTATCACGTTTAACTAACACTATGCAATAATTTAAGCTCATTATTCCCGATTTATAATTCAAATTAAATTGACTCTCGTCGTATTTAATTCAGAAAAATAACACGTTATAAGTCCAAAATAAATTTTAATATCTCTAAATTTAGACGACTAAAATCCTTATTCCCTTAAAAAGTTCACTTTTAAATTTCAAAATATAGACTTTAAGTATGGGCTATCAATTAATTTAATAAAAGTATCACCCATCGAAAAGTACTCTTTAAAAAAATATTATTTTTTCAAACAATGTCTAAAGTTTAAAACGAACTCTCGTGTCATTTTAAATAAATACCGAATTTTCTTTTAAACCCTTAACACATATCAGGAACAAAAACGAATTTAAATCACACACAATATTAATCACATATAATAAATTTCACCTAGTCCTAGCAAGGAAATTAAGCTAGCATAATTGTAGACATAATAAATTTGAAAGAATGAATACTAATATGCATTAAATAAAAAAACTTACAAATGTT
This sequence comes from Sambucus nigra, assembly GCA_949130495.1. Taxonomy (NCBI): domain Eukaryota; kingdom Viridiplantae; phylum Streptophyta; class Magnoliopsida; order Dipsacales; family Adoxaceae; genus Sambucus; species Sambucus nigra. The sequence goes on from OX422213.1 coordinate 314,896,057, forward strand.
GTGTCACAAATATTCTTGACAGAATTTCCCCTACAAAATAATTATTGGCCCTCAAATATAAATAAATCACTCAAACTAAAACTACCAACAATTATTTTAAAGTGACTCTGTACAACTTTCCCAAAATAATGAACCCAAGAGTCATATTTATAGGCTTACCGATAGGGTATTTGGATGGGTATAAAACTCCTTTTTAATTGGTAAAAATGAATTTTAAAATTCGTAACCAAGTTGAAAATGAGTCTTTACGAAATCTGGGGGAGTTATCTGATTGGAATCTTTAAAACTTGAGAGCAATTCGAAAATATATGACATGATAAGTTTGAAGGGAAATTCCTTGATTTGCTGAACAGCTTTCGGCGCATATGATATTTGTAAAAAGGAGTTAGGTTGGATCTTCATTTGCCAAACAAGACCTTATTAGTTTAGAAGTATTTTTACAAAAAGATTTAGGGTACAGTACCAAAGGGTTCCTTACACATGCGTGTCCAACCACCAGGCTAGAAGCCTTTTCATTTATATAACTGTTGCAATTAATTATAACCAGAACCAGTTTCCTAACTTCCTTTTTTCATGCTTTCACCCCAAGATTTTTTTCTTCTTTTAATTCTTCCCACACTCTTTATATCTTCACCAAATGACCTCGAATCTTCACAAAACTTCAGAGGTACCAGAAAAAGTATAAAATAACTTATATTAAATTAAATTCAGCCCCTTAAAGTTTAGAAAATTACCAATTTACCCTTATTTGCATTTTGGACCCCGAAATTCTTATCTTTTTTGTTATAACTTCGAATTCAACTAAATTTCAAGGAGAATTTTATTTTGCCTAGATAAACATTTAAAAATTATTTTCAAGCCCATAAAGTTTGGGAAATTATTGTTTCACCCCTAGAGTTATTAAAATCACATTTTAACTCAAATTTTATTCCAACTTGCATTTTTCTTTTAATTTATGAAAAAGAATCTAAAAGTTATTTACTTATGATACAAAAGGCCTAACAAGGCCTAGATTTGGACATAATTCATGCAAAATAATGCACTCATCAACGGATTTGGAAGTGTCAGGCACATGAGAATGTTCGTGGGGAGATTTATCGTCGTCGCTCGCATGACATGCCAAGAAAGCAACAAACTTGCTCTTATTTGGGGAACTCTCTCCCTCTTCCGTATCACTATCACTTAAGGAGGCATTATATTCAATCGATTTCTTTCCCTCTTTCTTAATTCTAGTGGGACATTCGATAACTTTGTGACCATACCCCTCACACCCAAAACACCGATCCAACTCAACCCTATTAAGTTTCTCACTTTTATCTTTAGGGGTGGACTCAAACTTGTTGTTCTTGAATTTCTCAAAAAATTTGGCATCTTTTGATTGATTTTGAAACTTAAGAAATTTTTTTATTTTTTTAGCCAACAAGAGGACATCCTCAAGACCGAAATCATAATTGTCATCCAAAACTTTAGTTTCCTCCTTCCGAGCTTTCAAAGCAATGCCCTTTTCTTTCTTTGGCACTTGCTTGGAGGTAAACATATCGAGTTCATAGGTTTGAAAGCCACCTACAATATCTTCTAGTTTAGTCGAATTAATCATTCATAAGGAGTTTAAAACAGTCACTTTTGCATCAAACCTACTCGACAAAGATCTCAAAATTTTCTTTATGACATGGTTGTCGGGAATCCTCTCACCTAAGTTAAATGACGAGTTGACAACATTAGACAACCTAGCGTAAAACTCATCAAAAGACTCACTATCTAACATTTTAATCGTTTCAAACAGTGTAGTGATATTTTGTAACTTAGATGCCCTAATCGTGCTAGTGCCCTCGTGAGTAAGTGAAAATGTATCCCAAGCCTCTTTTGAAGTTTCACAAGTCATGATTCTATTATACTCTTTCGGAGTGACATGTGAGGAAATTATGTGTAGACCTTTAGAGTTGTATAGTGCAAGCCTACGTTCAGCATTTGTCCATGAGTCAACAGGTTTCAAACTAGTGACCTCACCCTCTCATGTGACTCGTGGTGTCCAACCCTTTTCAATATCTAACCAAACACGACCATCTATATATTTTAAGGCACTTCTCATTCGCATTTTCTAATAAGCATAATAAGTGCCAAAAAAATAGGTGCACAAAAACTTTTAAAACCTCTGAACTTCATCTCGAAAGACACAATAAAAATATGTTTCTAGCTCTGATACCAATTTGATGGTCCCTTTTAATTTCTTATGCGGAAAGTGTTTTAAGGATGACAAAATAAATTCTCTTTTTGTGAATTTTTTTTTTCCAATTTCCCACCAAGTTGTGAACAAATTCGAACTTAACCAAATTTTATCTTGATTAATCTTGGACATCCATCTAGTGATTAAAGCAAGTAAAATAAAGTAAATAATATTCACAATGCCAGATGAATAAGGAAAACTATAAACGAAAAAAAATCTCAAACGACCCAAGTTAGACAATCACTATGAATATGGTCTTACAAAGACAAACGGTAGTCTAACTCAACGACTCAATCCACCCACGAGACTTGATGCTCATATGATCTGCAACCACTCCTCTCACAATTCCCACGTAGAAAGTAACCTTCTTCTACGATGCCTATCCACAACACACGCGTTCACGTATATCTCGGTGTCCACCGATATGGCTTATAACGTCTACGATGTTGAAATTGAACTCCACCTAATCTTCACCATAAAACCAGAAATTGTTCTTCAATTGAACCTTCTACTTGGTGCACACAAGATCACGATAGAATATGTCATGATAACTCGGATATTTGTAAATCTAAGATTGTGTTTAGACTTGAAAACCTTAGAAAACTGTTGCAGAAAAACGTATTGTTTGTAAATTGAAATTTGTTCTGCACGTGCACCGAGAAAAGGACTGAAACATGCCTTAAATAATATTTTTAAGTCGGCACATCGTTCGAGCGACATTGGCTGTCGTTTGAACAAAATGCCATGTCATTCAAATGACATGTCATCTCGTGCGAATGATATCAAGTGTCGTTCAAACGATTTGCTCAATTGGAGTTTAAACAAAATACAACTCTAATATGTCCTTATCCTTATAAAATGAAGCGTAAACAAAACCAAACACTTTTTAAAAACATTTTAAAAATATTTCCTTATTAAAATAACATCCTTTTTTATAAAATTAAATTCTGAGTTTCATTAAAATTGTGCATTCATATCTGAGTGATCTCGGAATGCAATTAAACTTTGAAGACAAATAAACAACACCAAATAAACTTTGGCATAATTACATTCCTTGAAGCTTTGCCGTAATGTTTTCAATTTAACTTCGACACGTCATAGTCTCTGTGGGATCGTGATAATAAAAAATAGACCTATGACACAATCGTGTTTTGTTACGGGAATAAGTCAAAACTACATAAGACTCAATTGGAAATTTTGTCCTTACATTTATTTTTCTAGTTTTGCATTTAGCGTCCATCTCCTTAATATATATTCATCTAAAAATAATAATCTGATTTAATTTAAAAAATGCCAAAACATGTCTCCACGAAATTCCTTCAAAATCAAATTTCTTACAACTGCAACTTTCAAAGTTTAAAATCTTATCAAATTTCTTGCAACTGCAACTACAATTGAGACTTCTTGAGAGTTTTAATTTACAGAATGAGTGGCAAGTCTTGTTTAGCAAACTAAGGCTCAACCACTTCAACATATTGGAAAAGATAGCATAGTTAGGTGAGGAGCCCAAGATGACACTCACACTCACACATATTACATACTTTATATTACAAAATAGCGAGAAGTCATTTTCCTGGTCACCATATAGTTTTAATAATGAAAATAATGATTGGCCCTCAAGGTAACTCGCAAGTTTTCAAGCTTACTCAACAAGTAATTGTAACAAAAAGACAAAATACCCCTTTTTGGCATCATGGCCAACAAGATCACCTTTTTGTCCACTATTACGCCATGTGTCACTCCAAAACAGACAACGTTTTTAGATATTTTGTCACATGTCAATATTCCCAGGCGCCTCAGGTGCCACGTGTGTCTTAAATATTTTCCTATAAATTGAGCAGCAGGTGGTCATTTATGAAGATTAAGAAATTTTAGTACCGCTATGTTGCACATACTCTCTCACTAGAACATTCTTTCCCTGCTTTCTCCCAGATAATAAGGTTATTACCTCTACACTCTCAGAGAATCACTACTCTCAAGGGTTAATTTATTTACTTTATTGTCAAAAGTTGCATTCAATCATTAGTTGTTCATTTCTTGTCATCAGAATCATCATTATTATATTAGAAAAGTTGGTTTTTCTCTCTATTCTTCTTCTTGAAATATTGTTACCTTATAGACAGTTTTCATTGGAGTAGGTCACGCCTCACCCATTTATAGATCTATGTAAACCCTCGCACCACTACACTCCTACATTTGGAAACTCTCCTAGGGAGGTATCCTCATTACCATGGATAAAAAAGGTCACAACGTTTCCAAAAAGTTAGTCTTTGAAGACACTGCAGTAGGAAATGGAGTTCAGAGTGCCCAAACCTCCAAAGAAGATGTTATTATCACGGTATCAAGAGGTCCTGTCCCCTTCGTGGGTTAGAAGAGCAACTCAGTTGTTCCACAACTGACTTGAATGAATATTCTTTCCTTATTTTTTAAGTTTTCAAAGGAGAACAACGTGTACATGGAAAGTTTAAGCCAAGTTTGTGCTAAAACAATGGTATCTCCTACTAGAGGAACAACTATACCAGAGGTGGCACCGTAAACAAAGGTGGTGGTCGAGCATACCCCAACCCCTGTTGCCTCACTAGTAGTAAAAAAAAGTTGAAGTGGATGAGTCACCATCCAAGGCAATTACTCTATATGAGGTAAAGAAGCTTGCTTCACTTAAGCATGAATATCCTCGTTTGTATGAGGAATTGAAAAACCCTTACCTAGATTGTATCAATGAGATACCATACCCCGAGGGTAATGTTCCATAAAAATTCTTTAAGTTCAGCGAAAAATGAGAGAATCCAAAAGAGCATGTCAAAAGTACATTACAATGACAAGAACTTTAGGTTGAGAGATTTCTTAAAAACCCTTATAAGAAAGTCGTAGTCATGGTATTCCCATTTGGCTCCAAATAACATTCCCACCTAGGAAGAGATGCAGAGACTATTTCTTTAGAAATTATTTTTTTCTAAAGACGAATTCACTCTGAGAAATTTAGCTCAAGGAATATAGAAATTGGGTAAGGAGCTGATCAAATATATTAAAATTTTTAGAGAAAGGTCTCTTGATGTCCATGAGGAGGCCATAGAAGCAAGGCTGCTGCTGATTTGTGTTAAAGGATTGCTCGAAGAATATAAAGTTCACTTGATCAATGAAACTCACAAGGGTACATTTAGAGAATTCACTCGAGTAATAAGGAACATCGCTATGATCATAAATCCAAAGTCCCATAGTTGAAAGAATCAAGTTATTCTTCAATAAGGAAGGGTTTAGGTTGCTAGAGCAAGTTGTTAACTATATAGATAGTAGTCTTCAGGGAAATAAAAATGGACAAGGATCAAAGAGTGGTGCTTCAAGAAAAAGGAAGCTCATAAATGATGTTCCTCCGCCATTGCCATGTAGTATTACATAAGCTATGGATTTGTATCAGACGTCAGTGCAAGAGGGAGTGGTAGAACCACACCAATAGAATTAATAAGTGCCCATAGCTACAGAGAAAGTTAATGCGAAGTTTTGTGAGCTACACCAAAGGGTCCAACACTCAACAAAGGACTGTTATTGTCTATGAAATGTAATAAATGAGCAAGCCACTAATGGAACTCTTTAAATTATTCCCATGGATGTCGACAAGAATCCTTTGCCAACCCATCAAACCCAATTAGGAGGTCCTTTCGTAGTTAAAGGAGTTGGAAAATCATGTTGCTATCAGATTTGATAACGTGAGAGTGAATGCATCCATCCAATCATTGCAAGTGGCTCAAGAATATTATGCTTGAGGTATCCTAGAATTTGTTTTGTTTTTATTTTATGAAATTAAAAATTTTATTGCATGAGGAAGAAACTTTGTTGTACGAGATGTAGATGGAAATATCAAGTTTAATAAAATGAATATAATAACGCATGCTTGGTTATATCTAGTTTTTCTCCAATGTTTTATAATGATGATTACTTATATGTATAAACTATATAATAAACAAGTTTTATGTATCTTCTTAGAAAATTATGCGAGGGGATACATTTCAAAGTTATGATAATACTTCTTTTGTTCACAGAATGTAACGAGCATACTAGTCCTAGGATTCCCACATTATAATGGAAAATATTTTCTTTAAAAAAGTGCACTGTTCTCCATATTTTGAGGGGACATATTTTCAATTTAATGTTCACTTAAAAAACTTGTTGAAAAAAATGCGACGATTAAGACATAATTTTTAAAATAATAGGAAATACATTTTCTTTATCTACCAAGATTACCCTTGCTCGCAAAATTTCGAGGGGATATACTTTCAAGTCAATGTCTGAATAATAAAATTTAGAGAGCAAAGTAATACATAATTTCCAAAATATGACAAAATACTATTTATTTATTTTACAAGTTTACTAGGGATATAATTTTAAGTTAATGCCCTCGTGGCAAAATATAGTGAGCAATATAGCACATGATTTCCAGAGTATAAGGAATCATTCCCTCTACTCGCAGTATTTGGAGGGGATATACTTGCACAATTATAATTGCATAATTTCAAAAGAAAAATACATCAAACATAAAAACTCATAGTACAAAGGTGAATATTCCATATTAATAATGCTAATGTGCTCGCAAAATTCTCTATAAAAGTAGAATTTAGACATTTGTGAGCAGATGATCCCACAACATAAGGGAAAGATGATAAATGATTATCCATAATTACTCACAAAATACTTTGGAAAAAATATAAAGTTTGACGAGAAGGTGATCCCACAGTATAAAGGAAAGATAGTAAAAGATTATCAATGTTTACTTGCAAAATATTTTGTAAAAATATAAAGTTTCGCGAGAAGGTAGTCCCATATTATAAGGGAAAAGAAAAATGTGGAAAGTAAATGCTCAAGTTATTTCACAGACCAACATCATTTTCTTGAAGGCAATGAAAGAGGGTGCAAAGTACATGTACAATACAATCAACATAATTGACATTTCATTTTAGAAAATATTCTTCTTGAAAGAGAGGAAAAGATATTAAAAATGTCCAAAAAAATAATACGAGCAAGGGAGTACATAAGGCTAATCACCTGTTACCAGAAAAATGAGGTTCTCCCTCCTATAAAAACTCTCCCAGGAAGCATCAACTTCTCGTTTCATGTCTTCCTCACTTTTAGCAATACGAGCGGTACCCGACTCCTCACCAGCCATAACCTTTCTCGACTCATCTTCAAAGGATTTGATTTTCTACCTTAAGGAATCTTCTCGCTAACAGTGTTTCTTGGCTTTAACATTTTTCGATGAGTGATTCTTCATCGACTTCCTCATTGCAGGATGAATAATGTTACGAACATAAACATGCAACATATCCTATTTGAAGTAGTAGCAGTCCACCAAATCATTAATAGTAACAAGAATAGTATGAGCCTTTGCTGGAGTGACTTCGCTCAGAGGAGTGTCTCTAAATCGACAAAGATGGATGGCGAGGGACTTTAATTTAGTGACAGATACGCCCTTAATAATATGAACATAACTACTAGTGAACATCTCATGGTGATGCTCGAAGATCAAATCTATAATGACTCGATCTTCCTCATGATTATTATTCATATGACTCACATACCATAAGTTTTTCATGTAAACGTCTAGAGTATCCATATCTATGTGACACCCCACCTAATAAAATACAGGTGATCAATCATATACCAAATTAAAACATGAGTCTCATATGGTTCATTCTCATCATCACTGTGGAAAAACCAATTTAATTACTATTAACATATTAGGATGGCGTCAAAATTTTGTTTAACTAATCTTTTTAACCAAACCATTCAGATAAATCAATCACAACAATTTATACGCATTAACTGAAATGAAATAAAATAACCGACTTTATTTAACATAATACAACCAAATCGAATGCCGCACTAAAAGGCGGTAAAAGAATAAATAATACAATTGGGCTATCGGCTCGAGTGTTTCTACAGCACCTCCTATCTAGATTACAAGAACAGAACCATCTATAGTAAACCTGCATACATCCACAACTGCTGCAGCAACCGTCTGACTCGAAGGAATCATCATCCAGGCGTCCCTATGTCTGGACACACACACACACACACACACACACACACATATATATATATATATATATATATATATATATATAGCAAAAGAGGGGGAAAATAGAGAAACAGGTCAGGGCCCGAGTTTGAAAATATTTTTCATGTGCATGAATGCCATATTTTAAAAATATGAAATCTCTCATATTTAAATTGGTATCGCACTCTCGTGAGATACCCCTCACCCCTCTTCTAATAGTGCACACCTATCGCATACCTTTTAGACAATTTAGTTAAACTACCCTGCCAAACTAACCCGTTCACCCAGTCTACTAAAAGTCCTCGTAAACCCAAGTACTAAGGACTAAACTTCTCCCCATTCCCAACACTGCGTTACGTTTCGTGCGTGGGGTGTCTCGCGAAGCGAAATCCAAATAAGGAACCCCCACCCCCCGATACACTACTACCTGGCAGTGTTGATCGTCGAGATTCATTAAGCCCTCAGATCATAACATATATATATATATATATATATATATATATATATATATATATATAGTTCTCACTAGAACCTATTATTCATATTCATATAAATACGGATATAATCTATCGGAAGGGGAATAAATCATATCATTCTTTCCATTCCTAAATACGCTTAATTTATATGATATCTCATCTTCATATACAAGTAATATACTATACGCAACAAGTATAATTATACCTATCACAATCATAAGTATAATAACCATCCCTCCGAGCTATAACTCGAGGATGTAGTCTCATAGTCTCATAGTGCCTATCCGAATTCGGGTTTACTCACTTCACCACGGTACCAAGCCGCACTCACTCATGGTCATGGTAAACATACATAACGGTGGAGGTGGTCATGTTCCCTCTGCAAGTGGAATACACACATCGAACTCGTACACGGGACAATATGACCTGGGGATATACTCTCCCTACTCCTCAAGCCATGGGATTCACCCACATCGCGCAACCTCCCTAGATCGCACTAGAGAAAATATATAATATGGCTATCCAACCCTATGCCCGGAGATGCCCGGGGAACCAACCTCTAAGATACAAATATACCAATCACACACAGATATATATATATATATATATATGTATTTTCGTATCATATTATATATAATGTGATCACGTCGTTTATATTCTATATCACTTCTCAATACATAGGGCTATAATTTCCAAACTCTCATAGCGATATCCAATAACCCCGAATGTTCTCATTCGTAACAGTTTATAAGTATTCGCACACTTACAATACTAAACTTATAAGTATTCTTTCACTTATTATATGACTCCCACTTTAATCACTTTTAAGGATTCATATATGTACTCCCGAATATACCAATTAAGAATAATTAAATAAGTATACTCTCAACTTATTTTAGTACCATAGGTATCGTATTACCTATAATAATAATAGCCGTCAACCCACACTGGATAGCCGCTCAAAATCTCTCGCCTCTATCCTTAAATTTCCATCCTATTCACATCCTAGGATTTACTCAAACATATAGGTGGTATATAAATATATATTCGACGGGCATAATATATATATATATATATATATATATATATATATATATTCCCCCGCCGAATACTACCCCGAGTGTTACTCGTCCCGAACACCCCTAAATAAATAAGTCATGGATTCTCCTTTCCACGAACCCAAAATTTACACTTCGCTCAAATAATAATTTAGAGGTCCCCACTCTATTTTTAGGAACCCCAAACCTCTAACTCCACAATTTATTTTCCTCAAAACCACACATTAGGTGCCACGCCATTTTGCACCTTCCTAACCCCAATTTACTCCCTTAAATGGCTAGGAATAATTTTCCTTATTTGGAAATTTATTTCCTCAAATAAATAAGCTAAAACCCAATAATTTAGAAATATATCCCATTTAAACAACACTAGCCGAAACTGTCAAAAATCCTGAAGGGATGCTTCTTCTCTGAGCCTCTGTTTCGGCCATTAAAATACCCCCAAGCTTTTATCTCATCTCCTATCATCCTCCAACCTCAACCAACAATATATACATACATAAAACGAGTTCTAATCATCCTATAATCCATATCCAACAATTAATTTCTAAGTTTCTCGAATTGGATATTACCCGCGGTTTATTCATTAATCTTCCAAAAAAACCGTTTTGATTCACGAAAACCCAAACCAAAAATATTTATTGTTTTACATACCAACTATAATATGAGAAACAAACACACTAAATTAATAAAGCAATAAAACACTTGCCTCGTGGATAAAATTCGACGATCTCGAGTCGAATCTCGCGGAGTTTGGCTGGAATCTCCTTTTCTTCTCCCTCTCTTCCCTTCTCTCTTCTCTTTATCTGCTTTCCTTTATTTCTGCCACTCTTTCGTGCCTTATATAGGGAGAAATAATGGTTTGTCCCTTATAAACTCTAAAATGACTCGTTTACTCAATTGCGAGTCCCTATTAGTCCTAAAATCTTCGAAGCCCGGGATACTCTATTCTGACTATCTGGGCCATTCCGAAACCAACCTCGCACTCGAAATCTCCATCCGAGTCAGTTAACTACAATTCATTAATTAAATCCAACACATCTCAACACGAGTTTGTCGTTTTACCCAATTGCGACATGTAATTAAAATAATACGACTTATTTACTTAGTCCCAAAAGTAAATGGAACCCACATCGAATAACATGTAACACTCATAAACTCCAAAATTATTATTCACAGAAATTCCTCAAATTTCCAAATTACACCCATTTATATAATTTAATTATCCATAAAAGTGCGGGGTATTACATTCCCCCCCCCCCCTTACAATGGAATTTCGTCCCCGAAATTCGGATACGACTAGTACTACCATCCTAGGATCACTAATCACACTACATCCTAGTGCAAAAAATCGAATGGTATTAAACCAAATGTTACCCACCTATCTTAAGGCTTATACTCTAACGCACTAGCTTAACAACAAGTTTAACTATACCTTTATATGCTATGACACTACCTCGATCGTAAGGTCGACTCTCACGTATCATCACACCTAGTGCTTCTATAACTGCATATAAAGAAAATGAGCCTATAATCGCCGCTCTAACGTATAGATCTCAGCGGAGAATCACGGCTCTAAGCGTCCCCTCATCTAAATCAAGACATATAATTTCCCTCAAAAAGGAAATTACACTAATGCTTGACTACTCCCGTAAGTTTCATCGCTTAGCTTGGGCGTGATACCTCTTATTGCATAGATATCATTGGATTCCTGCGTACCCCATACGACATTCCATCGAACAAATTTAAATTTCACTTATAACTGACCCACGGAATATTCTTCAACTTTATATACTACGCCCTTTGTATTTCAGATGGTATATAAAACCAACTTACCAAGGTGCCCATACACCTTTTGACCCGTGCCTATCTGCACAACCACTATAAACGTCACAGACATAACATTCTCTTTAAAAAAATGGGCCTCACTTTCTTGGCCTGGTGCTAACACCTCGGTATTCTCAATAATCTTCTCAAGATTCAAATCTTCCTATACCTAGAAATCCAATCCTTCATAAAGTTAACCCACTAATATTCTCGTGGTTAATTTACTACAACCTTCCTAAAATAGCGTCACATGGCCCATTGTCCTTACTTCATAACAACCCTAAGATCAATGTGTTTCCTACACACGTAAAATGAATACTATACTAACCATTTCCCTAGTGGCCAAGACCTCTCCCGACTTTCGACATTCACTCGGTTTCATGCGTGGGACGTCTTACAAAGCGAAATCCAGACGACGAACCCTCCCGTTACACTACTTCCTCGCATCATCGGTCATCGAGATATAATAGTCTAAGGCACACCATTGGGACGTTCTAAAATCATATATCTCTAACCTACTAATGTACTTCTACCACTATGTCCTTCCATCTTGGCGAGATGGAAAGTCTAACCAATCAAGGCGCCTACACACTGCAAAAGTGTTACGAATATCGTACCCAAAACATATTTCCTCCAAAATTTGCCTTCCACTCAGGGCCTGTCTATAAGACTTAAATCAATTTCCTTCACCTGTTTACTTGACGCGTGAGAAACATTTGAGTGCTTTTCCATAGCACTTATATCAACCTAAACATACAATCATCTCATGACTTTCAGTTTATAGTGTTTTCTCCACACTGTGTAACTTATCATCAAAACCGACATTCTAGCATCCCATAACATCTCTCCCCTCCTGACGTCATTAAGTTTCAAGTGTGGAGTGTCTCGCAAGTGAAATCCAAACATGGAACCCCTCCGATACACTACAACTTAACCTTGTCCGTCGTGGAGGTCTGTTAGCTTCAAACATGCCACTGGGATAATCCCATCCTATCTACCAACAAAATGTGGTCCAAACTCCTACTTCTTTCTAGGAGCCATACCACAAGGCGCTTGTACTAACACTAAGTCCTTTGCGCAAATAATGACGAGAACTCACAGCTTAATAATAAATCCTGCATTACTTAAATCATATATATAAGGTCACCACGCACTCAAAGCACGATAATGAAACATCTACTCATCGAAGTTTCATCTAAATGTATGATAAAGGCGAGCTCAATCTGTATCCAGATGAGATATTGCAACAACAACCTATTCCACCCTGGAATCGTGGATATGATAGTCTTGTAATCATTAGCCTGTTGTGGCTCCGATAATCCATTAATATATTACACTTACGATAATACTATACTCGTATAACACACACAAAATGAGTAGTACAAACCAGATATAAATTCAAAATATCAGCAACCGTTTCCATAACAAATGAAGAAAAAATAGAACCCCTCTACTGCGGAAAAATATATAGACATACACTATATAATGTTATCGATACTAATAGTAAACTCGAATCACACACACGAAATATGCCTCCTTCGACCGAGGTGAAACTCATAACAACCTTGTTGCCAATTACCCTGGCTACTCTAAATGGTTCCCCGACATGGTACACTTGCCCCAACTGAATCGAAAACTACTTTAATTGATGCCCCACGTTGGCACCCTATTCTTGTCCTTTAACCTCTACCGGGCAAGATCAAAGCGTGTGGTTGTATGCTCCACATCCCCATATATCTCCATCTCTGGCCTCCCTGGCCACATTAAGGTTATCCGTATCCTGGACTCTATAGTCTTGATCCTGACATTCACCTTTATAGTTCCCTCAGCTCCTCCGGCTTAAGGAAACACGCTACTGGTCTCGACTACCCTATTTCAATAAATTCCTCTGGTGGATGTCCACCAATGGGGTTCCACAAACACAAATTCTCCATAGGGGTTAGCAACACTTACTAGTGAGCCTATTATTTTACTGAAAAACTCTCTATCTCCATTGTACCTTTCTTAATTTGGTACAAAGTTCACTTATCCATGTAACTCTTTATTCACTGTCGGTCCCTGACCGATCCTTATGTGAATAATTCAGGAACTGTATTATCTTCATTTTTGATAAACCAAAGGAACTCGCGGTTAAAACCGTCCGTAAGATCCCTCTATGAGCAAAACATCATGCTCCCCCAAATATGGTGACTACGTTTCCACCATTTCAATATTGCTCCAACGAGTGAAAAATTTTCCTCAAATTTTCACATCTGGGCATTTCCATACCCTGCTCTAAGCCAAAGATTCTGAGCCTTCTACTTCTGCTAAATCACGTTACACTGACTCCGTATAACTTAACTTCAATGTATGGTCCTTTCGAACCCTTTTCCTAATTTACTTCAGTGTGTAATTCAAATCAGCACCACTCTCTATACTATAGTGGTACGTAAATGAATATACCTACTATACTTTAGTAGTCGTTACATTGATCCCTAAAAATGCCATAAAGGGGAGTGACCTCAAATGCGGCCCTCGTCCCCGACTTCAATTTACAGCTCTAACTAAGCCCCGCCTCCTGTTACCCTCATAATGGCCTTCCCTGCTCACCCTTCATCGATAAGCACACGAATCTCGAACAAGCACGCAAAAGATTTACTATAATCTTATATAATGGCAAGAGAACAAAATCTCACAAGAGGAATCAACAATCCTAATCATAAAGCTCTATATCAAATCAAAAGTAACACTGAAAGCGTAGTACGTCCGTACAGATTCCTAAGGACACTAGAACCTGATGCTCTGATACCATCTGTGACACCCTACCTAAAAAAATACCGGGTGATCAATCCTATACCAAATTAAAATAGGAGTCTCATATGGTTCATTCTCAGCATCACTATCGAAAAACTAATTTAATTACTAATAACCTATTAGGCTGGCGTCAAAATTTTATTTAACTAATCTTTTTAACCAAACCATTTAGATAAATCAATCACAACTGTTTATATGCAATAACTGAAATGAAATAAAATAACCGAACACTCGGTTTAACATAATACAACCAAATCGAATGTTGCACTGAAAGGCAGTAAAAAAATATATAATACAATTGGGCTATCGGCCCAAGTTTTTCTACAGGATCTACTATCTAGATTAAAAGAATAGAAGTGTCTACAGTAAACCTGCATGCATCCACAGCTGCTGCAGCAAACGTCTGACTCGAAGGAATCATCATCCAGGCGTCCCTGTGTCTGGACACCTATATATATATATATATATATATATATATATAATAAGATAGCATAGATTTTGAATTGGCAAAAATGTAAAAGCACAATAATGTTCTAGATTTTGCCACATCTTTCCCTTTTCAAACCAATGGTTCTGATTCACTCCAAAATGTTTTGGCCCGCCTAAACATTTCACTATCCCGCCCAACTTCTATTATACCACCCAAAAAGCCTCATATATATATAGCAAAAGAGGGGAAAAATAAAGAAACGGGTAAGAGCCCGAGTTGGAAAATATTTTGCAAGTGCATAAATGCCATATTTTAAAAATATGAAATCTCTCATATTTAAATTGGTATCGCACTCTCGTGAGATGCCCCTCACCCCTCTTCTAATTGTACACACCTATCGCATACCTTTTAGACAACGTAATTAAGCTACCCTGCCTAACTAACCCATTCACCCAATCTACTAAAAGTCCTCGTAAACCCAAGTACTAAGAACTAAACTTCTCCCCATTCCCAACACTGCGCTACGTTTCGTGTGTGGGGTGTCTCGCGAAGCGATATCCAAACAAGGACCCCCCCCCCCCCCGATACACTACTACTGGACAATTTTAATCATCGTGATTAATTAGGCCCTCAGCACATAACGCATATATATATATATATATATATATATATATATATATATATATATATATATATATATATATATATATATTCTCACTAGAACCTATGATTCATATTCATATAAATCGGGATAAAATCTACTAGAAGGAGAATAACTCTTATCATTCTTTCCATTCTTATATACTCTTACTTTATATGATATCTCATCTTCATATACAAGCAATATACTATACGCAACAAGTATAATTATACCTATCACAGTCATAAGTATAATAACCATCCCTCCGAGCTATAACTCGAGGATACAGTCTCATAGTCTCATAGTGCCTATCCAAATCCGGGTTTACTCACTCAACCATGGTACTAAGCCAGACTCACTCATGGTCATGGTAAAAATAAACAACGGTTGAGGCGATCATGTTCCCTATGCAAGTGGAATACACACATAGCACTCGTACACGGGACAATATGACCTAGGGATATACTCTCACTGCTCCTCAAGTCAGGGGATTCACCCACATAGCACAACCTCCCTAGATCATACTAGAGAAAATATATAATCTGGTTGTCCAACCCTACGCCCACGGAAGCCCGTGGAATTAGCCTCTAATATACAAATATACCAATCACACATAGATATATATGTATTTTCGTATCATATTATATATATTATAACCACGTCGTACATGTTCTATATCACTTCTCAATACATATGGCTATAGTTGACAAACTCTTATAGCGATAGCCAATAACCCCGAATGTTCCCATTCGTAACAGTATATAAGTATTCACACACTTACAATACTAAACTTATAAGTATTCTCTCACTTATTATGTAACTCACACATTAATCACTTTTAAGGATTCATATATATACTCCCGAATATACCAATTCAGAATAATTAAATAAGTATACTCTCAACTTATTTTAGTACCATAGGTATCGCATTACCTATAATAATAATAGTCGTTAATCGACACCGGATAGCCTCTCAAAATCTCTAGCTTGTATCCTTAAATTTCTATCCTATTCACATCGTAGGATTTACTCAAACATATAGGCGGTATATAAATATATATTCGACACGCATAATATATATATATATATATATATATATATATATATATATATATATATATATATATATTCACCCGCCGAAATACTACCCCGAGTGTTACTCGTACCGAACACCCCTAAATAAATAAGTCATGGATTCTCCTTTCCACTAACCCAAAATTTACACTTTTCTCAAATAATAATTTAGAGGTTCCCACTCTATTTTTAGGAACCCCAAACCTCTAACTCGATAATTTATTTTCCTCAAAACCACACATTAGGTGCCACACCATTTTTCACCTTCCTAACCCCAATTTACTCCGTTAAATGGCTAGGAATAATTTCTCCTATTTGGATATTTATTTCCTCAAATAAATAAGCTAAAAACCATTAATTTAGGAATTTATCCCATTTAAACAACACTAGACGAAACTATCAAAAATTCTGAAGGGTCGATCGATTGACCCTTGGTCATTGATCGATCGACCGAACAGGGCAGCTTCTTCTCTTAGCCTCTGTTTCGGCCATTAAAATACCTCCCAAGCTTTTATCTCCTCTCATATCATCCTCCAACTTCAACCAATAATAAATACATACATAAAAAGGGCTCTAATCATCCTAGAACCCATTTCTAACAATTAATTTCAATTAATTTGTAAGTTTCTCGAATTGAATATTACCCGGGGTTTATTCGTTAATCTTATGAAACACCCGTTTTGATTCACGAAAACCCAACCCAAAAATATTTATAGTTTTACACACCAACTATAATATGAGAAATAAACACACTAAATTAATAAAGTAAGTAAAAACTTGCCTCGTAGATAAAATCTGACGACCTCGAGTTGAATTCCATGGAGTTTGGCCGGATTCTCCTTTTCTTCTCCCTGTTTTCCTTTCTCTCTTCTCTTTCTCTTTTTTTCCTTTCTTTCTCCCACTCTCTCGTGCCTTATATAGGGAGACATAAGGATTTATCCATTATAAACCCAAAAATGACTCGTTTACTCAATTGCGAGTCCCTATTAATCCAAACATCCCCAGAGCCTAAACACTACCCTCGGATACTTTATTCTAACTATCTGGGCTATTCTGAAACCAACCACGCACTCGAAATCTCCATTCGAGTCACTGAACTACAATTCACTAATTAAACCCAACACATCTCAACACAAGTTTTCCAATTAAAATATTATCCTTTGTCTCTTTACCCAACTGCGATATGTAATTAAAATAATCCGACTTATTTACTTAGTACCAAAAGTAAATGGAACACACATCGAAAAACATCTAACACTCATAAACTCCAAAATTATTATTCACGAAAATTCCTCATATTTCCAAATTACACTCATTTATATAATTTAAATATCCATAAAAGTGCGGGGTATTACACTCTGTCAGGTTAAAACATGTATTCATTGAACTCGGGTTAGAAACAGCAACAAACACCTCGCTCGCCTGATCATCATAAGCTTTGTCAGAATGAGTTGCTTCAGAGCCTTTGTCATCCTCATCAAATTCTTTTCCTCCCTTTCTTCCTTACTCATAGAATCAAAAGATCTAAATGATAAATATACTAAGTAAAAGGTGAAATTATCTATAGTTTGAAGAAAATATACTTACTCACATGCCATACGAGTAAGCATTCTACCCAATAGCCAGCACTGATCTTTCTCTTATAGGAAATTTAAATACATAGTTAGAGCAATACTTAAAGACAATAAAAAGGAGTAATATGATCAAGAAGTAAATAATCTCACTCACTACTCAAAAGAGAGATCTATAGTGGATTAAGGCAAATGATCATCTCCCTTCTTGGTCTGAGGCTTTATAGTTATAAGGACACTCGCAGCTTCATTCAGAAAGCAACGAGACAAGTTGAAAAAAACATTCAAATATTTTCACAAGTACAAGAAAATAAGTAAAAGGTACAAATGTGAGTACCTAAGGATCCAAAGATATAGGAGTACCCTCCAATCTAAAAAACAAAGAAACATATTGAGAAGAAAATTCAAATATTTGCTTAGTATAAGAAAATAAACAAAAAGGTACAAAAGTTTGGTACCTGACGCTCTATAGGTATAAGAATGATCAAAATGTTCACCTAGAAAAAAGAAATGGGACAAGTAAAGTGAGAAAATATTTGCAAAGTATGAGCAAATAAAGCATAAAAGGTACAACAGTTAAGTACCTGAGGCACCACAAGTGTAGGAGGGCTCGTAATGTTCACCTGAATAATGAAAACAAGCTTGAGCAACTAATGAGTGCATTAATTTGTATATTTTATACCCAAATTTATACTTTCTTAGACCCATGTTATTTTATTTAATAAGTTCTTAGGACCATTTTGTTAAATAAAGAAAAAAAATACAGAATTATTGAATTCGGATATAAAGCGATAATTTTAAGGCAAAAAAATTCATGTCAATAATTTTTTAATTTTCTTAAGCTAATTTAGGAAAAAATTTGCATAGTGAAAATTTTTCGGTAATAATGGAATTTGGAGAAAATTGAAGATTTATTGGAGAAAAGCATGAAAAAGCTATTTTTTATGGCCGTCCAAAAGTAGTTGTTTAAACATCGACACGAGATAAAAAAAAAAGTAAAAAAAATTATTCTCCAAATTGGACAGAATTTAGTAAGCGTGCCCGGGAGGAAAAAATAAGAGTCCCTAGATGGGGAGAACTTAAAATTGATAAATCATATTTTAATTTATTTTTAAAATTGATAAATCATATTTTAATTTATTTTTAAAATTGATAAATCACATGATAAATGATATTTTAATTTATATTTAAAATTGATAAATCATATTTTAATTTATGGTCTGAGTATTTTTTTTATGGGTTATGATTGCACTCGATTGTTTTGATAGCCCATGCTTACAGATTACATTAAAAAATTAAAATCAAAAAATTTAAATAAATAGAGATTTTAGTAGTTTAAATCAAAGACGTTAAATTTTGTATGAACTTAAAATTTTTATTTTCTGAATTGAACGCAGTGAGAGTCGATTTAATTTGAGTTATAATATTGGGAATGACGAAAATAAATTAATGCATAATATTAGTTAAAATTGATAAATGGATCCAAAATTCTAGTTTCTCCTATAATTAGTTACATATTCTTGTTTGCTTTTATTGATTGATTTTATTTTAGTTTTAGATAATTCTAATCTTTACACTGTATCGTCTAGTTGGAAAGTCTTTAATTTAGAAAATTGTTCAAATCTCTCTTGTTTCGACTCGTGCTTGCATAAGTTATACTATGATAGTTCGTGCTCTTGTGGTAATTTATAATTTGATAAAATGTTTTTGGCGTCATTTTCGGGGTTTGCGTTAATTTTTAAAGTTGTAGACTTTTGGATCGGGTTTACTTTGTTTTATCATAAAAAACCATAAAATTCAAAAAAATTAGAAAAACCAATTGTATATATTTTTTTCTAAAAAATTTCATATTTAGTTTTTATGTATAAGTAGTCTCTAAATAATGAAAAAATAAATAAATCTCGTCAAAAAAAGAAACGACGAGTGAACGTGAAAGACACTTGTACAATCTTGCCATGAGCATAAGGAACTCTCGGAGATCACTGAAACGTAGGCGATGTTTCCTTCTGATTGATGTCAACTTGAACTTCGACCCAACATATTAAATTGAACATAAAAAGTTCACGTCAGAAAAAAAATTTGTGTGCTCCTTGCGTGATTTTATTTTTGCATATTTTTAATTGGCGCGTTGCATTAATTTGACTTCAGGGCAAAACTCATTTGTAAGATAAGGTGGGGACTTCATCACCCTTCCTTAGCCAAACATTAATGAATTAATCCAGCATTTACATAACCCGAGCCGGCATTTTTAATTTAAAATTAATTAGACATTGGCCCTAGGGTATTACATAACTCGAAGGAAAATTCTTAAGGAGGGTAGAATTAAAATCTACACAAACTTGCCAAATTGGTTTCATTTTACCTTGTCTATGATTTGTGGTTTTCATTGTGTCATCGTATCGACCACCTACCTGGAGGTATAATCGGGATTTTAGGAGATAACCATAGTTGGTCACCTTGTAAATTCTCTCTTGTCAAAGAATATGAGTTGTTTAATTAGGGATATTAATTCAAATACCCGTGCTGTCATCAATTAGTTTCGAAAAAACTAGATTTTAAAATTAAATTTTTCTTCACCTAAATTAGATAAATCAAAGGATCCTGATATTTACACCCAAAAACTATCTCCAAAACACCACATAAAAATTAAATCTAAACTTTACTGCAAAAACACCCAAAAGTGTTGTACCTTTTTTTCCTTATAAAATGTCTAATATACCCCAAACTAAACAAACAATTACACACAAATTAACACCCCAAACTCTAAAACACCACAAACCAACCAAAAGACAAAAAATCAAACCAGTTGCTCTTCCCACTGAAAATCTCAAACCCACGATTAAACCTAGCCAAAATCATCTTCACCACTTCTTCCTAAATCTCCATTTTCGTGTGTTTGTTGTGTTGTTGTGGTCTTTGTTGTGTTGTTTATATACAGAAACCAAGTATTAAGGGGCTATATTGAAATGGGTGATGAAACGAATGTTGATGATCAAGCTTCCTAAACTCGGAATATTCAATGCTCGTTTGATGATTTTGAGGTATTAAAACACCTTTACACACTATATAATCTGTAAAACAACATTTAAAATGATGAAAAGATGAAAAAAAACTACACTCACTCCACTTACGATTGCCCGTCACCGTAAGTGACAACGATTTTCGATCCCAAGATGCCGTGTGACGACACATCGCGGT
Source organism: Sambucus nigra (assembly GCA_949130495.1). Taxonomy (NCBI): domain Eukaryota; kingdom Viridiplantae; phylum Streptophyta; class Magnoliopsida; order Dipsacales; family Adoxaceae; genus Sambucus; species Sambucus nigra. Next base: position 314,917,397 of record OX422213.1, read on the forward strand.
TACATTTGAGATTTTCTATATAGTGCCAAAATATACACGATTTCACTTGGTCGTGGTTATCAACTCACGGTTTCACTTGGCCGTGTAATGCCGTGTAATGATTCTTGGTCGGGCTTATCAACTCACAGTTTCACTTGGTCGTGGTTATATATACATGGTTTAAGTTGGTCGTGATTATCTATACACAGTTTAAGTTGGTCGTGGTATTATAACCACGGTCTAATGTGGTCGTGGTATAATTCATGTAACATATTGACATTCATTTATGTACTGATTACTGTATTGTCATTTCAGTTAGATGACTTGGTTTTAGATGATACATTTTGGCACGATATAGACAATCTCATTGTATCGAGTGTACCTACTGAATGTGCATCCATTAAGAAAATGAATATCCGTGAAATGAGTATGATTGAACAAGTAACGGCATCTACTTCGCCCAAATGTTTGCGTAATTTTCTTCCAGATTTCACATCGTCTATGGTAAAAAACTATATCACATAGTTTATTTCTAACACTTTGAGATATTTAATGCATGACATTATTGTATGACATAATTTGATTGTGTGCATTTTTACGATGCGAAAATAGAAGATGGGTTGTATATTGATGCGATTAATCAAGACCATACAGTCGAATTCACAACTAAGGAGGTATGTTTTGTTTATTGATATTGCACTCAACATGATTTTACAATTATACTCGAAATCTGTGTTTAAAATGTCCTTTCATTTAACAATATTCTTCTTATGTAGATTTTTGATGACCCGGACAAGATGATTGATTGGTGTCAACAAGTTGGTCGTAAGCTTCATGCGGTCGTGATAATTCTGAAACCCAACAAGGCTAGTACAATCCGCAAGGGTAGGGTCGTACTTAGTTGTGAGCAAAGAGATATTCATAGACCCAAAAAAGACGAGGAGTTGGAAAAAAAGAGGAAGCATTCTTCGGGAACGCAAAAATATGATTGCCCATTTATATTAAAAGGGGTTTGCATGATAATGGCCGTTGGGAGTTGAAGTTCTCTATGGGTTACACAACCACGTGGTGGCAAAATCACTTATTGGGCACCCATATATCGGCCGACTCTCCCAAGAAGAGTGGAACATTACAAATGAGATGATAAATAATGGGGTTGGCCCAAAGGAAGTACTCTATACATTGAAGAAGAGGTCGGAGTACAATTCTTCATCAGTATGAAGAATATATAACGCAAAAAGCAAAATTAATAGCACTGAGATGCAAGGTTATACCGCCATGCAATAGTTGATGCACTTGCTCGGGGAGAAGAATTATGTCCACTGGCATCGAAGGAATGAGAAAAACGATGTGGTGGAGGATTTATTTTTTACATATCCCACCTCTTACTTATTGGTGAAATGCTTCCCGAGTGTGCTTGTGATCAATTGCACTTACATGACCAATCGTTACAATATGCCATTATTTGAAATGATTGGGGTCACTTCTACCTGGCAATCTTTTTGCATTGCATTTGCATTTGTGAAGAGTGAAAAGGAGGAGAATTTTCGATAGGCTTTGCAACATTTGCGGTCATTATACAATCCAGAAGCTTTGCCACAAGTTGTTGTCTTCTACACGCAACAATATTGTCTAAACACTTTACCAAGCGTGTTTCCACATGCCACCGTTCTCCTATGCTTATTCCATGTACAAAAGAACATTTAAGGTGCATGTGTGAAAACACAACATTAAAGACCAGGAAAAGTAGGTGTTCATGCAAGGTTGGGTTGGGGTGTTAGAGTCAGAGACTACGAATGACTTTGAGAATGCATGTACTGCTTTCTGCCAAAATTGGCAAGAATACCCGAACATGGATCGGCACATATCAAAGAATTGGATCCCTTTACGTTTTCAATTCGTGCATGCATGGACTAATCGCGTACACCACCCTGGCAACTGAAAAATTAACAGAGCGGAGGGTGCCCATGCACAACTAAAAAAAATACTTAACAAATAGAACCGATTCATTTACGACGGTGTGGAAGGGTATGGATGAATTACTTGGCCACCAAGTAACTCAAATTCAAACTGAGTTTCAGAAATCACTTCAATTTCCACCAAGCATGGACACAGTGATGCGTTGTTGCACGAGATCCGTTGTAGGGCATCACCCTATGTATTGGATCTAATTGTTGTTGAGATAGATTACATGCGATCGGTATTGAGCGCATCAGAAGCTAGCACCCAATAAACGGAGATATGATGCTCCCACGTACTTTGCATCATATACAGATTACCATGTGTCCACGAGTTAGCCCAATTGGAGAAGCTAGGCCAAGAAATTCCACTATGGGCACTAGACAATCATTGGAGGAAACTTGCCATTGTCTCGGACATCCCTCGGTATCGTGACCTTGACTATACACCTGAGATGATATTTTTTTTAAAAAAGGTAGAATGAGGCAGGTGAAGCTGTTAGAAATATGATGCTAAGCAAGTTAATGGAGATTGTCAAACCCTCTACCACACCCTTGATGGAGCCGGTTCAAACTCATCAAAAGGGCAGGCCACCTAAGGGGAAAAAGTCTGCCGACATATCTATGAAAAGATCCCCTTGTGCTTGGGAGCAAGATGTACCATCCATAAGGGAACTTTAAAAAGTTTTCACAAACATTGCCCCCTTTAACAGGAGTGAAACCGAAGACGTGGTCTCGGGAGAAGAAGATGTACATGAAGGACATTCACAAGTTCATTCGATCATTTATGGAGGATATATATGATGTAAAATCTGATTGAAAATGTGGATATAGGGGGGTGTTGGGGATGGACTTGAACATTCTCATACTATTTATAGTGCTTTTTTGTCTGAGCTACATAAGGACAAGCCCTTTGGGCTACGGTGATGACCTCCTATGATATTGATGAGTATGAGAAAAGATTAGACTATTTTAGACACTCATGCACAAGAGAGTGATGGTTTATAATGCCAGAGTTTGGCTACCTTGCGACTAATGAACATAAGCTAATGGTTGTGTTGATATCCAAATTTCGATTCTTAACTTTTGTTCCATTCGACATTGGGCCAAAACCTAGTATGGAAGACAATCGGATCATTTATATCCTGAACTCATTAAATATTCATTGGGTGAGTTTAAAATACGCAAGATTTTGTACCTACCACCAATTTCCTCTAATTGGAAATTAAGGGCCAGTGAAGATGCCCTTCGGTGGCCTACTTTGTATAAGTCCCGCTTTCAAATGTTTCAGAATCTATGTCCCAAAGACATTGCGACGAGAGATGAACCATGCTTGATATCGTCGGATGAGGATGAGGACTTGACTGCGGATTAAATTGTGGTGAAATTCCCAGGGTTACTTGTAACTTTTTGTAATTTATCAGGATTTGTTATATGTAAATTGGTTGTTGGAGAGAGTCTAGTGCTAATGATTGTAACTTTTTGTACCTTTTTGCAATCATTGATTATATGTAAATGGATTGATTGGAACTTTTTCTATCTTTTTGCAATCATTACTACAATATTCATTGGTTATGTATGTGATAAACTGGTTATATGTGATAAATTGGAAATCTTGGGGATTGGAAACTTTTTGTAATTTATCAGGATTGGTTATATGTAAATTGGTTGTTGGAGAAAGTCTAGTACTAATGATTATAACTTTTTGTACCTTTTTGCAATCATTGATTATATGTAAACGGATTGATTGGAACTTTTTTTTATCTTTTTGCAATTAGTACTATAATATTCATTGGTTATGTATGTGATAAATTGGTTATATGTGATAAATTGGAGATCTTGGGGTATTGAAATCTTGGGGATTGGAAACGTTTTTAATTTATCCGGATTGGTTATATGTAAATTGGTTGTTGGAGAAATGTATACACAGTCCATTGACACTGCAAAAATTTACACACGGTGACACCACACCGTAACTAGTAACACCCGGTGAAATCTAACATTGATATGTATCTTCACGGTGCAATTTAACCGTGAATTATATGTAGAGAGTTGGCTATTTTTCACCCCAACCTCCACGGTTGGTTATAGCCGTAAATATACTCTCCATAGTGTCATGTAACTGTGAAATGTATCTTCACGGTGCAATGTAACCGTGAATTATATGCAAAGACTTGGCTATTTTTTCACCCCAACCTCCACGGTTGGTTGTAGCCGTAAATATACTCTCCATGGTGTCATGTAATCGTGAATTATATGTAGAAACTTGGCTATTTTTCACCCCAACATACACGATTTAATGTACCCGTGATAGGTATATATACGGTGGGTTATATTCGTAAGCATACATTCAACGGTGAGACCCAACCGTGTAATATATGCAGAGACTTGGTGATTTTTCCCCCAATTTACACAATCTAATGTAACCGTGGTTGTTCATATGGTGGTGACACCACACTGTTGATCTTATTATGACAATGACACCACACCGTATAGATGTAATAAATGGTGATAACCCACTGTTTTGTTAACATTCAAGCATGTTCACGGTTAACATTCAAGTACATAACAATCAAACACATATCACATAACATATTCATTGAAGTACATAACATAACATTCAAGCACATAACGATCAAACACATAACATATTTGTTTTAAAGTTGTTCCAAATAAGTTGTTCGAACATAATTATTGTAAAGTTGTTCTAACACATAATATATAACAAAATTTGGGATACTTTACAAACAAATTTTTTAAGAATAAAGTTACATTCAAATTGTTTGAACAAATTTTGTCTATCTTCTCTTTAAACACTTCGTCGAGGTTGATTTTGCTTGGTTTTTTTTTTCTTGGGGACTGGATCGTGTTGTGCCTTGGTCCGGATTTCTTCATGCACTAGGGCTTTTACCTTTTCTGTATGAGCGTGCATCCTTTTGGCCTAAAGAAGGGCATTAATCGTTGCACGTGATAGTTCAAGGACATCCGTAACCTCTTGGTCTAAGCCTCCATCAATAACTTCATGGAGCAAGCTAATAGCTAAGTCTATCCCCTTAGCCTATATAAATTATCATCAACTGTGTTAGACAGTTATTGAACAAAGGAAATCAATTTAATGATAAATTTCAAAACATTTACCATTTTATCTGAGTGCTTTAGCTCCGGCTTGCGTATTATATTCTCGAGATTTTGAATGTATGGATGGGATCTTTCTAGGTACCAAAACATGTAACCATCCATACATTCCTAAGGCACAGACCTCACCGGGGTCGAACATTTGGCATAGGACAGTACATGGTCGACCCCGTTAAGTTGATACGATTTCTCAGTATCAAACTTTAATTTGTATTGAGCTTGAGTCTTCCCCCTCTCCTCTGACAAAGGGTACATTGGTGGTCTAGGAATTATTTAAACACGTCCAGCTTGGCGTAGGACCCTCTCCGAGTAGTAGGGTTCCCAGACATCATAGTAGATATGGAAGCTGTTGTACCATGAGACCTCCTAAAATGGGTAGACCTCACTTCTTTCGGAGTAGGGATCCCATACAACCTAAACGTATTTCCAAATGTTAGTACGTACATAAATAAAGAAAACAAACACTGAACTTAAACAACTAATACTTACGTCTAAAGATTTTAAATCATCTAAGATTTACCTTGGCTCTCGTAACTGTGCAAAGGCATCCCCTGACACCGTTTGCGTACTCCATTTGCATAGACGCGGCTCGCTATGCTCGAAATGTATATTTTTAACACCCCTTGCCAAATTGAAGTGGTCGTATATCCACGCCTGTAGTCAAAACAAAATAAAATTTTAATATAGATATATTAATTATAAGAATATTATATTACAAAACAAAATCTAAAATATGAACCACTAGAAGGGGAAGATATCCGGCCACTTGTCAAACATCCACCCGAGAGGCAATCCCCCACTGTCGATATAAATGGGCCAATACATCCATCCCCCAAGCATAGTCTTTACATTTGCTGACCTTTCGCAAAGACTGCAGGTAGTACACTGGAACTCGATTGCCTGATTTGTTCGGGAACAACAAGCAACCGACCATGAAAAGCAAGTACCCCCTAGCAGCCTGCTCAATCTTCCTCTTTGAAGAACTTTGCCCTAGCTTCTTAACCCTCCCCTTACAAAAATCATTAACCAATCAAAACAAACAGCGTATATAAACTTACACTCCTCATTGGCCTCCTCCTTGGTATAACCCAAATATTTAGTAAGCCATTGGATTTGGGCCGTCTTCTCCTCGACTTTCTTCAGAATAGTACCGTACACTGGTTTACTTACTACCGAGATTTGGAGGAGATGCTACACATTATTTAGGGTGATGTTCATCTCGCTGAAAGGCATATGAAATGAATTTGTCTTCGATTGTCAGTGTTCAATGAATGCCAACACCGATACATAGTCTATGAATTGATAGGAGTGTTTAATCAAACCGTACAACCCGGAGTTCCTCACCAGCTCTATTACCCAATCATCCTCTTTGGCTAAATCCTCTTAGCAAATTTCTTGAAGTGGTACACGCACTTCATTATTCCCCTCTCCGCATCTCTATTCCAAATAGAATAACCAATATGGTTATGATAATTTTTCAAGAGTTCGGGGTTATTTGGTGTGCACCCCTCGAACGGTTAGGAATCAAAGTGGCTTATTTTTTAGGGGGCATTCTTCTCTGGGCCTTTCGATGTGGACGGTTTGATTTCATCTTCCAAGGAAGAATACTTGTCCTCTCTTTCCCTCTCTCCTTCTTCCTCCCTATCTTCCTCTATATCTTCCTCTCCTCTTATCACTCCTTCTTCCTCTCTATCCTCCAACCTTTCCTCTCTATCTTCCCCTCCTCCTATCTCTCCTTCTTCCTCTCTATCGTCCTCTCTAATTGCCTCTCTCTCTTCATCTATCTCTTCCTTACTTACCTCCTATCTCTCTTTATCACTTTCCTTCTCTCATGATTTATCTTCTTCTTTTTCCTCCTCCTTTTTATCTCCCACTACTCCTACCTCACCCCCTTCACTAACCCCAATCAAATCACTTACAACTGCCTTAATTACTTGATCAATTGACTTCGAAGTATCAACCACCTCAACATTAAGTAAGTATACTACCACTTTATTTAACGAAGTCGTCGGAGAATATCCTTTTTCTTGAAGTAGTGGCCTCACTAGCACTATTACTACTAGAGGAAGACACGGGTCATCATACCTCCTTAGCCACCTCCTACCTCCTCTCCCGCTCGGATGTGATAAGAGGATTTTTGCTTCTCACCATTTTTATGACCTTCATAAGAAATTAACAAATTATATTAGCAAATCAATATTTATATAACCTAGCAAATTAATATATGAAATAGGAATATATTTGGTACTTTAAGAGATTGGAATTAAAATTAGAAACAATAATTACATAAATAATCCTATAATATATGACACATAAGTAAAACTAGTTTTAGTTTTTCCTACATAGTTTCAAATATCTGGAAAAAAATTACTAAATGAATAATTGTTTCATTTTCAATCCCAAGCCTACAAGTTTAAAACTATGTTCATCATAATTCTGTAATTAACAATAATTTTAGATTGTCAATTACAATAAATAAATGGACCATGTTCGTGATTAGGGTAAGAAAGTAAATTTTATGGCGTGGCGCATCGTGTAAATTATGACTTGTGTAACATCATGTAAATCTTATCAAGTTGTTCGTGTATCATCATGCAAAAATGAATAATCATATTAGTTGTGTCATTTTTTAACCACGGCTGGGTTTGGCCGTGAAACCAACAACCACAATGAGAACTAGCCATGTATTGTGTAATCACACTTGGATATGACCGAATATTATTGACACCTATGGTGACGGGAAACCGTAGTTGCGGACCATTTTTTTTCTCTTTTTTTCAAATCGTTAAACCCTAGTTGTTTCTTACCATGGTAAACCCTAGGTTTGTTGGCGCAAATGGAATATATTCGTAGTTAGATTAATTAAGGTTACATTTTAAAGAGTTTATAATGGATTTATTATATGTAGTTTGCATTCTAGGGTTTAATACACAAAATGAGAGCATAAAATGAGAACATGACAGTAATGAGAGTAAGGTTTAATGGTTAAAAACACCAGAAATGAAGCTTAATGGTAATATGGTGTTGTGTGTTTTTTGTGTTGGGAGTAAGGTTTAATGGGGGATGGTGGTTTGGGAGAGAAGTTAGAGACAGAGGGAAAGGGAAAAAATGAGGATTGATATTTTTTGGATTTTTATATGGGTGAAGGTACATATGGTGTTGGTTTTTTTTTTTTTGTGTTTTGCATAAATATTAGGTGCTTATGTAGTGTTTTGTATAAAAGGGTGTTTTGGAGATATTTTTGGGTGTAAATATCAGGACCCTAAATCAAATTGCTTTGTGCTAGTTTACGTGGCTTTGAGTCAATTTTAATTGATTTTGCATTGTTCTAAAAAAATCAATATATTTATCTATCTCTCTCTCTCTCTCTCTCTCTCTATATATATATATATATATATATATATATATATATATATATATATATATATATATATATATATATATATATATATATATATAGAGAGAGAGAGAGAGAGAGAGAGAGTAGTCTCTCTCTCTATAACAGAGAGAGAGCAAGGATCCTATACATCATGCTTCATATATCACCCATACATCACACCTAGTTCTAGGCCCTATAATTTTTTTTAATTTTTAATTTTAATCTTGGAGTTAACCTTCTAATCAACACATAATCAAAACATTAGGTCAAAATACAATTTCTAGATATGTTTTAAAAATTCAATAAAAATTACTGAAAATACCTTATATATAAGGGTCTACGCTAGCAGGATTTTGTGAATTTTTCAAAAATAGCTAGAAATGAATTTTGACTTAATTTTTTGAACATGTATTAATTGAAAGGTTAATTTAAATATAAAAATAAAAATAAAGTTTCTTAGGGCCTAGAACTAGGTGTGACGTATGATGTGATGTATAGAGTGTGATGTAAAAAATCATCTCTCTCTCTCTCTCTCTCTCTCTCTCTCTCTATATATATATATATATATATATATATATATATATATATATTCATGAGTAGTAAACTATAATGGGTGATCATCATATTGTTATCTCGTATTTTTTTCGTATTTCTCTATTGATCCTTTGGATGTGTGGCAATAAATTACTGACAATTTAGATGATTACATATTTCGATTTGAGTCGTATGGGTCAATATTAATTTTAAATAAAATTAAAGAAGGTGTAGGCGAGAGTCCAACCCCTTTAATAACTATTTGCCCACTGAAGTGTATCAATTGGAAAGAGGTAAAAAAAATGTCATAATAATGATATTTCTGCAAGTAGTCATGAATTAAATGGAGATAATCAAATTTATGAGGAGAAAATTGACAATATTGATACAAGTAATATTTATGGAATAATTTATTTGAGGATTCTTCATCTGATGATACTTTTAGTAATTATGATGGTCCTTCCAATTGATGAAGAAAGTGTATCCCCGTTGGATACCTATTCTCATAATTTTAGAAAAGTCTCACATTTAGCATTAAAGAATGCATCATAGATTTAACGTGCCTATTTTATAAAAAGGATAGTAAATATTTGAATCCTTATTGTGATTTGTCACCCCATGTGATGCATCGACATATGATTCGTGAGATTTAGAATTCTTTATTATTGATAATGTCGATGATCACCATTATGACCACGAATTAAATATAGGATTTGTGTTGCGCGGATATACTCTCAAGTTTATGATGCTTTTGTACTTAGTGATATAAGGTATGACCCACAATTATTTCGATTATTAATTTATGGTAATGGTGATAATTGCCACTATTTTGTACATTATTATTTTATTCTTAGATTTTAAAGCTTTTTAGGTTCTTTTATATTTTTTTTATTGTTAACATGCTCTTGTCAAGTTTGGAAGTTGGTAGCAAAAGTGGATATCACGGGTAATATCTTCTTTTACATATTTACTTTATTTTCTTTGTCTATATTTTTATTTGAGCATACATAGAGGACAATGTAAAATTTAGGTTTAGAGGTAAGGATGATAATTTTGAAAAAAAATCAGAAAAATTTCCAAAAATCCAAAGTATTTTCAGTATGATTGAGTTTTGAAGTGATTTCTTAAATATATAATTAATTCATGAATCTCTCAAGTTATGAAATTTTTACATATTAGACAAATAATATGGCTGAAAATGGATATTGAGGCGAAAGTTAATATGATCAACGAATAGATGTGGAGATTTTAACCTGGTGAGATTTTGTGTCATTCATCGAGTCTGAGAGATTTAAATCAATTTGAGTTAAAATAACTCAAACTTTCCTTTATTGATAAATTCATTATCGATCTCAATTTTTTTTTTCAATTATTGAAAATAAAAAGCAAAAATCTATATCTTTAGTACTAGATGTCTTCTTAAGTCACCTTGAGATATAAATTAACTTAGCGAAACTTAAGGAATGGACTAAGCCATTGTCTGAAAGCCCCAATTAAGCCTAAATCGACCTTTTTATATTATTATGCTGTAAGTCCATTTAAGCCGAAAAGAAAAATAAACCTTTTGTTGAAGAGCCAAATTCCTACCTAACTCTAATTAGGAGTTAAAAGCCAATGAAAAGAAGTCGTACCCATTTTTCTGAAAATATTAGGGTAAAATCATTAGGAAAAATGTCAGCAGAGAAGGAGGTTGCAAGAATAATTTGTGAAAAGAAAAGAATGAAAAGAAAAGTGGAAGGAAAAAGAAATATTGAGAAAATGAAATAAAAAAATGTTTGAGTTTGAAAAAAAAGGAAAGAGAAGAAAAGAAAAAATGGAGGATTTGAAAGAGTGCCTAAAAGTCAAAATATCAAAAACCTCTATTTTCTCATAAAGATTTTGAACTTTGAAAACCGTTCTTTCTAACCAAAACCTGATCCTACAAAATAATCGAAGAAAGTCTTAATCTCAAGTAAAGTTTGTAACAGCGTGGAGAGATAATAAATAGGATCAATGATGTAATTCAAAGATTTCAAAGTAATAGATTTTTCTATTCATGATATCATATTATCCCCATAAAGTCCATTTTTTATCATGTATATGTGAAATTTTCTAATCTAAATTTACTCTTTTATTCACATATACTAAGGTAAATTAATTGATTTCTGAGTGTTTGATTGTGAGTTCATCTTATGAGATTTTGAAATAAAAATGAACTTTTAGATACGAAGCTTAATGATAAAATCTTTCAAAATGGACGGCTATATTGTCTACGCACACACGTGCGATAGGTTGAGATGGAGAAGTAAAATTCTATTATATTTATGAAGTTTTTATTCAAACTTGGTTATATTACTTTTGCGTCTTTTTAATTGAGTCATGTTTTTGAATTTTGTGGGTATATTCATTGCAAACCCTCACGCGACAAAACACGTCCACTAGGGTAACCTAGGAGTTTAATGACTTGTTGTACATGCTAAGTACAATCGTGATTCCTACGAAAGTGAGTTATTTTAAATTTCAGTTTTACTCGAGGACTAGCAAAGTTTAGGTTTGGGCATTAATTTGTATATTTTATTCCAAAATTATTCTTTGTTAGACCCATTTTATTTTATATATTCTTAGGACCATTTTGTTAAATAATGAAAAAATGCAAGAATGTTTGAATTCGGATTTAAAACGATAATTTTAGGGTGAAAAGTGCATTTCAATAATGTTTTAATTTTCTATAGCTAATTTGTGAAAAAAATTGCCATAAATTTTGTAGGTAATAATGGAATTTGGAGCAAATTGAAGATTAACTGGAGAAAAGCATGAAAAAATTGATTTTTAAGATTGTCAGAAAAAAGTTATTTAAACACCGATAAGAAATCGAAAAAAAGTTGGAAAATTTTATTCTCCGAATTGGACGAAATTCAACAAGCGTGTTCGGTAAGAAAAAATAAGAGTCCTAAGGTGGAGAAGATTGAGTACCTTATTTCAATCCGAAGACCAAAAGAGGTGGAGTGTTCGGTTCCAAAATTGTTATTTGGGTGACTGCAGAACACTTCTCGGCCAATTAAAAAGAATTTCACCCCAAACCAAATACGTCACATACTGGGCAATAAAGGGACCATTTGGCTCATCATTTCAGAGAGACTTTTTGGGAGAAAGTTTTAAGAGAGTTTATTATTTTTTGAGGGCCAAGAATTATAATTTTATGGGGAGGATTACACGTTTTGACAGTCCATACTTAAAAACTTAAAATTGATATTTGTAAGAGAATAAAGATTTCATCCATCTAAATTATAGACGTTAAATTTTGTGTGAACTTAAATGTTTTATTTTTCGAATTGAACGCGGTGAGATTTGATTTAATTTGATTTATAAAATCGGTAAGGAAGAAATTAAATTAATGTGTAATATTTGTTAAAATTGGTAAAATCTTAGTTTTTCCACAATTAGTTGCATATTCTTGGTTGCTCCCATTAGTTGATTTTAGTTTTAGATTATAATTCTCATCTTTACACCTTATCGTCTAATAAAAAAAATTATAAAATTTATTAAATCTCTGTGGGTTTGACTCATACTTGCACAAGTTATATTATGATAGTCTGTGCACTTGCGATAATTTTTAATTTGACCACAACAACTGAGCAAGTATTTGCAAAGAATGAGAAAATAAATAAAGGGGTATGCTAGTTTAATACCTAAGCCTCCACAAGCATAGGAGCACTCGTAGTACGCACCTGAAAACAAAGAAAATAAGATGAGTGACTGGTTGAGCATTTTCACTGTATAAGCAAATAAATACAAAGGTGTGACATTGTAAATACCTAAGCCTCTACCAGTAAAAGAGCACTCAAATCTGGCATGTGTGTAACCCAAAAATAAAGAAATAAGTTAATTACATAAGGAAAATTTCACCAAATTCGAGTAAAGGTGTAAGAAAATATCACTAAGTACTTAAACTCTCTTAGAAATAGGAGTGGTCCAATTGATTGCAACCTCAGTCTGAAAATAAAATCAGAGACTGAGCAATTATGCACAAGTCTAAAAGACAGAGAAAATTGAAAGATTTGCATACCTGAGTCCCCATAGGGGGAGAAGTCCTCAAGTCAATCATATCACTTTAATGAGACTTAATAGGTTGAGTGGTAGGAGGAGAGGGATCACCTAGGCTAACTTGACAACAAAAGATAAAAGAGAAAACTGTATCAAATAACAATTCAAGTAAATAATTGATGTGAAGACCATTTTGAACACTATGCATACTATGTTACCTACTCTGAAAGAGTGAGAATGTGATTTCCTTAACTTATATTCACTAATACCACTTGATGGAATTATATGTCAAATTTTTATATTCAAATGCGAGATGATTCACACAATATTCCAAAATTCCAAACTCTTCAACATTAAAAATAAATTAAACCAAAATATTAAAAATTTTCTTTCGAACAAAATTAATTCAATTCAAGTTCTAAATTAGGCCAAACAAACCAAACATGGATTTTTCCAAATTAATTAAAGCCTACTTGAATTAAATTACACTACACTTACAAATTAATTATGTTGTGATTAAATCAAGTTTTATCTTTTTAAACCAAAAATGCATCTATGTGATTTTTGTAAGATAAAAATAAACACAACCACAAGACCGTGATGTAAGAGGAAAAACCACAACGGTAAAAACCTCGGATGACCAAATCACAAGTCCACTAAGTATGGTTTTACAAGAACACGATAGAAAGCCTTACTTCCTCAACTTGACTCCCTCTCAAGCCTTGACGCTTCTTCGTTCCTCCACCTCTGCCTAGTCGATAACTCAGGAATCCACCTTCATCTCTAAGTCCACGGATGGGGAAAAGAACCCTCAACACATGAAGTTCGCCTCCATATGTACACCAAAAGCCAACTGAACGGAATCCTCCATATGAAACTTTCTCCTTGTGGGTAGAGAATGACACCCGGTTCCAAACCAATGATCTCAAAGAAAATATATATTTGAACTTGGATCAAAATAAACTATCGGTGTAACTTTGTGTTTTGGTGGAAATTAAATCATTAAATATTAAAAACACAAATGGACTTTTTTTATTAAGGATTTTGCTTTCAAAAGATCATGGAAAGTATTGAAAAGTCGCTAGCAAAATTGTGTTCCCGCCGTATTAAAGTCTGGTTAAAAGAAAGTGGTATAGTGGGGAGTTTTATAAAAAAACTGACAAAAAGTGTCCAAAAACTGATGGTCGTTCGAACGACATTAGAAAGTCGTTCGAACGACTTTTATCGAACGAGATTTCGGAAATAAAATGCACAAATCTCGTTTGAACAAGTCGTTCGAACAACGTCGTTCAAATGAGATTATCGAAAGAGAAAATAGAGAAAAACGTAAAGATCTTGTTTGACAGTTCGTTCGAACGACATTCAAATTTCGTTCGAATGAGATTGAAATGTCGTTCGAACGATATTTCATAAAATTGTATTTTTCTTTAAAAAAGAGAAAATCATTTTAAACAAAGTTTAGAAAATAAAATGACACCTAATAAAAAATAAATCAAAGGCTTTATATATATCATATGCATTCATACCTTTAGAGACCGTGGAAATATGAAAAGGTTGATGATCTTGAGCATGGCACGAAAACCGGCAATGTTGATATCTTCACTTTTGGCTTGGCCACTACGTCTTCAACTCAAATGTCATAGTCTTGAAAGACACAACAAACGTCTATCCTATGACTCAAATAGTTTTGTCCGGAATTAAGCTAACACTTACAAATTGAATAAATTGGAAATTTGTCCTTACAAATCTCCCTTTGGCTATTTCGGGACAAAACCAAAATAAAAATCCAATGGCCCGTCAAGCTCATCCAAAAAGACACAATCCAACCCAAAAATAAAAAATTGCAGACGCTTGACTGACACATGGGATGAGAAGCTTTGCTTTCTTTAAAAAAAATGTCGTAAGGATGAAAACCTGCAGACTCAAACACGCCATCAAACGCATAGGGAATTTAATAATATAAAGTGCATTATTAAATTCTCCCCCAATTAAATTCTCCCCCTAAATAAATTCTCCCTTGGACTAACATGATCTACGTAAGAAAGACGTCTCCTCTTAAGTTAGATCTCCCCAAATTAAAAGGTTTATATACCATTTCTCCCCATTTTTGTTCAGATTAGACAAAGGATAAAATGGATATAATAGTTCGTTTCTCCCCAATTAAAACAAATTCTCCCCCTAAAAGAAATAAGGGATAAGAATAATGGAAAAATAAGTATATAATGCAATAGTGCATAGAGTTACAAGTAAAATAAAGCAACATGGAAAAAAAGATCAACTAATCTAAAGATAAATACACATATCAACACCGAGCATACATGGACTGGATAGCAAGGCAAATACTCAAAAAATAAGTGATACCCTATATATAAATACTCAAAAGATACCAATGACGCATAAGTACATATATATAGGTATAAATACCATACAAGACACAAAATAGAATAAGTTTTCCACACTCCTATGGCATAAATGTGTCTAAATATCCATATGGATAACAGAGTGAAGGGGTGTGAACTAGAGATAAAAGAATTATGACCCAATCACTTACAAAATGTTCAAGGCGTTATATTTGATTGTAAAAAATTTATCAAACATAGATTTAGCCTCACGTGACAATATAAAGTGAACTCAAAGAACAAACAAGAACAATGCAAACAAGGGCAAAATTTTGGTCATTCTACAAACCAATAAAGTCATGACAAAATAAACATAACTAGGATACATTGTCAGTGTGAAAACCCATTAATATTTCCATCCAAACTCCCTCATACATAATAATTCTTTTACTTTTCTTTTGAATGAACATACCAAATAGACTATGTAGGCTTTGGCTACTTTTTTACAATGCCACACTTTTTTACCCTTTCCGAGCACCCTCATATATATATATTTTATACACTTCACACAAATCTCATGTGCAGCGGTTCTTACATGCACAAATCCTCCGAAGTCATAGCAACATGTAGATGACAACATTGATAGGAGAATATCTCACCTAGCTCAAATATACATGTGAAGTTAAAGTTCAAAGAACTCGTGCATGTGAGTGAGAGGCATATGAAAAGAGAATCCATAAAGCAACTCAAAATCAAACTTCTCCATGCCAGCATGATAAAGAATATTTTAAGAGTTGAAATGCATAACCAAATGCTCTAGACACATGGAAGAGGAGGAATAATATAGGATTCAAACACAAAATTATGCCATATAAAATGTGTAAAATTAATATACACAAAAAAATCTTTTTGAGTGTTTCAAAATTTTTAAACAAACAAAAACAAAAGATTCAACTCGAGAGAAAAATAAAATTAAATACAAAAGATAAACATGTCATAATCCTATGATGAAGCATAGACTAAAAATGACAAACACACATACAACTAGAAAAAATCAATCATGAAACACAAAAGCTAGTGTATGTAAACAAAACTAACACAATCAACCCATAGATTTAGTAAGGGAGGAATCATGTGCAAGTAAATGAGAATCATAAACTCTATCGTGTAAAGCCTCCAAATCAAATCTCCTAACCCACATGAGTGAAACACGACGCTCTCGGGATTTGGTGACCTTAGCAACTCTACCCTTTGACTTTCTAGGACCATTTTTAAGATCAAAACAAAACTTCTTAAGGCTTCGCTTTTGACCACAATGTGTGCAAGTGAAAAAATGGTCTGAAGTATTACCTAAGGATTGGTATTTTCTAGTGTTCCTATACGATTCTCTCAAAATCATGGTTTTGGCTTTATTAGCAGGAGAATTTTGAGTATCAAAGCCAATACCATACATGTCATCTTTGATTTGGACGGTGCGTAAGATTTTATCTAATTTCTCTGACCTACACTTCAAATCAAATTTGACCCGACTTGAGTCTTTCAATTTCTCTTCAAGCTCCACTATTCGAGACTCAAGTAAAATTCTACTCTCTACAAACTCGAGAATCTCTTTCTTCCTAGCTTATATTAAACCTCTAAGGCTATCTTTTTCACCGTCTATGTACTCTAGCTTCTCACGAAGAGTTCTCTCGCGTTCCTTAAGATCTTCAATTAAAACACTATCATTATTACCTATGGAACATTATCTCATTTTTGCTTATAACTTCAAGTTTGCCCTTTTTAATTTCAATGACTACGCATACAACTCACGAAAGGTAGCTTGAAGTTCACTCTCCTCCTCCTCTTCTTCATTCTCACTCTCTTCTCCACTCTCTTTACCATCAAACTCATGGATTCACAAGCATTGGATTTGGAAGTTTCATGTATTAAGCCATTATCAATGGAAGATTTTTCACTATCGCTCATATGACTAGCCATGAATGCGGTAAAATTTTGCTCAATGAGGGAAGCAAGTTCCTCTTCCGATTCACTATCACTAAGGGTGGCATTATATGAAATCGGTGTCTTTCCCTCCTTCCTTAGTTTATTGGGACAATCGAATGCCTTATGGGCATAAACCTCACAACCATAAAATATATTTGACTCATCCATATTTGACTCATCCATATTGAGGTCTTCATTACTATTTTTAGGGAATTTCTCGGCTTTATTATGCTTAGAATTCTCAAACTTCTTATAATCATTTTTAAGTTTCTTTTTATTACTCGTAAGAAATTTCAAAACTTCTTGGAAAAAAAATCTATATCATCCGAGTCAATCTCAAACTCATAATTCGAAACCATTTTTTCCTCCTTCCGGGCTTTCAAAGCTATGCCCTTATCTTTCTTCTTCTCATCCTTGGAGAGAAACATGTCAATTTCATAGGTTTATAAGTCACCTACAAGCTTTTCAAGTTGCATAGAGTCTAAAGTTCCTAAAGAATTTAAAATGATCACCTTTGGAATAAATCTATCGGGTAATGACCTCAAAATTTTCTTTATGACCCGATTGTCGAGTATATTCTCTTCCAAATTATAACGTAAATTTACAATATCGGATAATCTCGTATAGAACTCATCAAAAGTCTCACTTTTCAGCATCTTAATGGTTTCAAATTGAGTGGTGAGAATGATACTTGTACTTTTATGGGTGAGTTAGAGTATATCCCATGCCTCCTTAGAAGTCTCACACGTCATAATTCATCGAAACTTATCCGGTGTGACCGCACTAAAAAGAGCATTTAAACCTTGGTAATTAAAGTTTGCTAGTTTAATCTCATTCTCACTCCATCTTTTGACGGGTTTAGGAACACGAAGTAATCCTTCTAAACATGTTGGTGGCGATCACCCTTTTACAACCGATTTCCAAACCCACTCATCTAACGACTTAAGTGCCAACCTCATACGTGCTTTCCAATATGCGTAGTTAGAACCATAAAAAACTAAAAATTTTGAAAAAAGTAAATTTTTCCATATTTAAACTAAAAAATAAAAGAATCTTAACACAATGATTTAGATTTCCTTCTCTAATACCAATATGAGAATGTCATTTCCTTAACTTATATGCGCTGATACCCCTTGATGGAATTATATGTCAAAATTTTAAATTGAAATGTGATATGGTTCACACAATATTCCAAAATTCCAAACTCTTCAAAATTAAAATTAAACAAAACCAAAATATTTAAATTTTTCTTTCAAACAAAATTAATTCAATTCAAGTTCTAAATTACACTACTTGAATTAAATTACACTACACTTACAAATTAATATACTGTGATTAAACCAATTTTTATCTTTTTAAACCTAAGCATGTATTTACGTGATTTTTTCAAGATAAAAATAGACACAACCACAAGACCATGATGTACGAGGAAAACCCACAATGGGAAAAACCTCGGACGAACAAACCACAAGTCCACTAAGTATGGTTTTACAAGGACACAACGAAAGACTTACTTCCTCAATTTGACTCCCTCTCAAGCCTTGACGCTTATTCGTTCCTCTACCTCTGCCTAGTCAATAACTCTGGAATCCACCTTCATCTCGAAGTCCACCGATGGGGAAAATCAATCGTCAATACACGAAATCCGCCTCTGTATGTACACCACAAGCCAACTAAACGAAATCCTCCATAGGAAACTTTCTCCTTTTGGGTAGAGAATGGTACCTGGTGCCTAACTAATGATCTCAAAGAAAATATATATATTGGAACTTGGATAAAAATAAACTATAAGTTTAAACTTTATGTTTTGGGGTAAATAAAAACCATTAGAGATTAAAAACACAAATGGACTTTTTTTTATTAAGGATTTTTGCCTCAAAAGCTTTTGGAAAGTATGGAAAAGTCACAAGCAAAATTGTGTTTCCGCACTATTAAAGTCTGGTTAAAAGAAAGTGGGATAGTGGGGAGTTTTATAAAAAAAAAATCCCAAAAACTATCGGTCATTCGAACGACATTTGAACGTTGTTCGAACGACTTTTATTGAACGAGATTTCAGAGATAAAACGCACAAATCTCATTTGATATCTCGTTTGAAAAACTCATTCAAACGAGATTATCTAACGAGAAAATAGAGGAAAATGAAAAGATCTAGTGATGACATTCAAATTTCGTTCTAACGAGATTGAAATGTCGTTCGAAAGACATTTCAGAAAATTTTATTTTTTTTTAAAAAATAGAAAATCATTTTAAAAAAAGTTCAGAAAAAAAATGACCCCCAATATAAAATAAATCCAAGGCTCTATATATATCATATGCATTCATACATATAGAGACCATGTAAATATGAAAAGGTTGATGACGTTGAACATGGCATGAAAATTAGCAATGTTGATATCTCATTTTAGGCTTAGCCGCTACGTCTTCAACTCAAACGTCATAGTCTTGAAAGACACAACAAACGTATATCATGTGACTCAAATAATTTTGTCTAGAATTAAGACAGCACTTAAAAATGAACTCAATTGGAAATTTTTCCTTAGAAAGAGTAACAGGTAATTGGGTCCACTCTAAGCCACGTTAAAAATAGGTTGAGTAGATAAACCCTGAACATGAGGTTTATTATCCATAGGAAGATATACTCGTGGTACAAATTCCCTACCATAAATTGGAAACTCATGGATATTTACCCAATGGGCAAGAGACTTGCTCCTGATGAAAGGGGGCTGCTCATCATAGATCCTTATAAAGATGACAAAACTCATTAGCCATTTCATTTTAAAATAAAAATAAAAGTAAATTCCTCAAAAAAATAAATTACATTAGCTGAATTAGTTGCAACATTGGTCGGGGGTTAGCTAGATGAACTATTAGACTTTGAAGGAGTAATGAGGCCATATGAAAATAGATAAGGTGGAATAGGCACTTGCTAACCAAGAAAAATAAGTACAAGTACTCGAAGAAATATGAACAACATAAAGTATGGGATTTATTTGTATAGATACTTGAGATGAGGTGTCACAAGATTTGTGGTGTGAGCAATCATTGAATAACTCCTTGTATTCATGAGAAATATTATTGAAATCTCAAAAAAAAAATACAAAGTTAGTTGCGAGAACTCAAACTATTCCTCTTATGCAAAAGAAAATAAAATTTCACAAGTGAAAAGTTGCAAACATACCTCTCATGCTAAGACCAAAGAAGACACTAACATGGAGTTCCTCTACCTTTGAAAGGGGAACTAGGAGGATGATCAAGTGAATGAGAAGATGAAAATACTATGTTCTCTCCTGGAGCCTCTATCATCAGCACAAATGGAAAGTATCACATTGCTTGAAGCTGATGAAAAACATAAAGTATCAGTCAAGTAATATCCATAAATAGGGAGCGACTCAATGTCATTTGAAGATGAACTATAAACATCATAGGAAGGTGTATCTACATAGTCAATAAGTTCTTCTTCAAATGATCATGGTGTTAAGTGATCAGTTTCACAACCATTACTTTTATTTTTATAACTTAAATTAGAAATAACAAAGGTACCTTTCACCCGTAGAGAAGTACGTGGAATTGATGATTGAGAGAAAGTTTCTTCAACAACTTTATATCCCTGCTCACCAATGATCTGGAAAGTATCCTTAATACCAAAAGTGTTAGTATCACTTCCTTAGTTCGCCAAGTTAACATCACCAACACGTTTAGTTGCTCGGGTATTTTTCCCTATCGTTCGAGTTTTAACAGGAGAAATGGGTGAGAAAAAAATGCTAATTTCGGTTGGAATGAAGTTTAAAACATCCGCGTAAGGATATTTTCTTTTTAAAAAAAGCCTTAGTTTCCCCTTCTGACTTTTTTGCCGAACTTTCACTCCATAGTGTTTTGAATAGATAGTCTCATCGCAAATAAGGTTCCTTAAGACTGGAGTAACTGCATAAAGGGGAGCCCTCATGACTACAGAATAATTTCAAGCCTCTTTTTAAGTACACTTAGTCAAGTATTTATCATAAGAGGGGATGATTTTAATGAATGATTCATGAGGCATATCTTGGATAAAAAATTTGATGAGCTGAATCTAGCGTTGCCAAAGTATGAGCCACAAATAGCTGTGGATGGCAGGTAATTGCAAACGGATATTAAAAAATTCCTAAAATGGGAATTTTCGTGAACCATGCCATCGGGAGTGAAATTTGAATAAGACTCCCAATATAACTACTCGGTAGAAAGGTTGGTGGGGAAGTCAGGAGAAGAAGTACTTTGATCATATCCATGTCGTCTTATCACTTGCTAAGAATGATAAAATTCTACTCCCTCACCCAACTCAGTTAAAGATGGAAGTATGTAAGGCAAAATAAATGCCATAGCAAGAATATTTGTCAAGCCACTCACTGACTCAGTACTCGTATGAGGATTAAAAACTTGAGATGTAGCAGGAAACAAACTCTAAGAAAATATACCTCCCAATCTCTTTAAGTAAGGGTGGAAGGAGAATTCATTAATTTTATCTAAAAATGGGTTAAATGAGCACTTACGAGTTTTCCTATGCCACCTAGTAATCCGAGTAGTACTACTTGACAACGAGCGAGGCTCCAGGGTCTAATTTGGAAATCGATCGAATAAAAATATCATCAGAATGAAAGAGATGACAAAATTTAAGACATTAAAACAACAATGTGATCTCTCCATATCAATATGGATTTGGTCTAACCAAGTATATATGGAACCAAGAGTTAAAACGATGAGTGGAACACTTATTCGATAAGCAAGTCTGATTGCAAGGTAAAATATTGGCTCGTGAGGGGAGTCATTAAGTCTCCCTTAGAATAGAAACCTAGACAGAATGTGTAACAAAAAGGCAACAAGATGACTTTTAACCTTCAATTTTGGCCATCTCGGCTTTTTGGGACATTGATTTTGGCCTCATACTTAGAGAGGGGCTCAAAGTCTTTAAATTAGGACTTTCTTACGCCAGTACGAGTAAGCCCCACATAATGTATGCACAATCCTAGTGCTTTGTGCAACTCCTCGCATATTTCCTTCTCCTCAGCATCCTCATGACCATTAGTAAAAACATGGTGTCCCAATATAGTCAAGCCTATGAGGTCACAAATATCCTCTAAAGTGATAGAGAACTCCCCCAACGAGTAACAAAGGTATGGGGGTCTATACTCCAGCGAGTCACTAAGATATTGAGACCACCGTGCTATTGTTGATTGTGTAATTTTTCAAGCATTCTAGGGTCCACACCAGACCAAGGTCCTCAATTATTTTGTGATGGCTTTCCATGGACATAACATACTCAACCCAAAGACCCCACTCCTCATGCTTTCCACCAAAAATGAAAACATTGATGTTAAAAAAGGGGAAATCACCTCTATTCACTCTATTACTCAATTTATTGTCGAACAAGACGACATGGGTATCCACAGACTCATAAAAATCCTAAAAGTGGATGCTCTACCACCATAGCGACAAACCCTGCCTCAAACCACTCGATCATAACTATAAAGTTATCATCATATCCAAAAATGGAGTAGAACTTTTGGTCGTGAAGTCCCTTTTTCATGTTCCTCTAAATGCTTCTTGTGGGGTTTGGTGGTGGAAGAACCACTAGGTCCACCTTGGAAGGTACCAACACCACTGCCATTGGTGGGACCGACATAAGAAACAACAAGCACTATCATGGAATGGTGGAAATTCCTATAGAAAAATAAGTTGCCACTGTGACTTGGAGAAGAAATGTACCCATCATCATCTGAGTGATAATGGTGGAAGTAGAAGATGAAGTTGTGATAGAAGAAGAAGAAGAAGAAGAAGAAGAAGAAGAAGAAGAAGAAGAAGAAGAAGAAGAAGAAGACATTGAAGTTATGATCGATTGATGAAGAAAATAGACAAAAAATCTTGATAAAAATGGTGAAAAAAGGTAAAACTCTAAAAAACTTTCTCTCTCTTAAAACTTTTAAAATGACAGTTAGGATTGTGAGGAAAAGTTTGAGGGGTATTTATACCTTGGGAAGATGAAGAGGTGTTTCCAGTTCAAAAATGGGATTCATGATTAGCCAAATCGCAAGAATGTTCCTCTAGTGTCTCACTTGGCCTCTCGGGTACTAAGAAAGTCTCTTACATAGTCAGGCATGTTTGAAAATCAAATGAAATATAAATAAAGTAATGATGACAAAAATCCTTCTAAAATCCTAAAAGAAATTTCCATGAACAATCCTCTCTATTAAAATGAACGAGAGACTTATGCGCGAGGGGTATAATGTAGAGGGTACACGAGAAATCCCACAATTTTTGAAGGGTTTATGAGCAGTATCCAAGCAAAGAGAATGCACGAGCATTCCCCAAGCCACAAGAGTAAAAAGTTCAAGAAGAACAAGTGGACAATCAACCCTTATGTACTCCAGAAGTAATGCGATCAATACCAGTACGTGAACAACCTCAAGTTATATAGCTCTTAGAATAATAGTAAGTACACTGGCAGTTCCTTTTTTACCTAAACAGGTGTCACTTCCCTCATTAATGCTCAATTTTAATATTTATGACATGTTTACTTAACAATTAGTATTGGTCGAGCAAGATGGGCTTGAGCACATGTCTAGTTGGGACTTTTTCAGTGTTTTGGTTTAGAGGATGAGAGGTAAGTCATATTAAGAAAGATAAGGCTTAACCACTTCAATATATTTGGAAAGAGAGAATATTGATACGAGGGACCCAAGAGGCCACTCTCACTCACACACACACATATTACATACTTTATATTACAAAATGATGAGCAGACACTTGACTACTAGCTAGACAGTTTAATAATAAAAATAATGAGTGATCGCTCAAGGCCACTCGCAAGGTTTCAAACTTACCCAGTAAGAAATTTTGATAAAAAGACGAAATATCACTTTTTGACATAATGGTCAATAAGATCACCTTTTTGTCCACTTTTACGCCGAGTGTCACTCCAAAACAAACAAAACGTGGGTGGGAGTAATAAAGACAAATGTTTAAGATATTTTATCACACGAAAATACTCCCATCCGCCTCAGCTGCAACGTGTGACCAATTATTTTTAATATACATTGAGCACTAGGTGTTAATTTATTACGATCAAGAAATTCTAGTACTTTTATGTTGCACAAATTCTCTCACTAGAGTTTTTTCTCCCCGCTATTTCCCGGATATTAAGGTTCTTACCTCTCCCCTCTCAGAGAATCACTTCTCTCAATAATTCCTTTAATTTATTGTCAAAAGTTGTATTCAATCCTTAGTTGTTTATTCTTATAATAAAAAAAACATCATTATTATATTGGAAAAGATGATTTTTGCCTCTCCTCTTGTACTTGAAGTATTGTTACCTTGTAGACATCTTCCATTGGAATGGGTCATGCTTCACCCATTTACGAATTTATATAGATACTAGTATCACTAACCTCTTATAACATAAAAATTTTTAAGTCTAAAATCTCTTTCATTTGGTGTTTTCACAATGTAGAGAACATGATCATCTTCGTCTTATGAACTTTCAATTATGTACTCCAAACTCTCCTATAACTCTTATTGATATTTTAAGAAAATAGTCTGTGTGTATCTACTTTTCATTTGCTTCTACATTGACATTTGTGTTTTCATCACATAACGGTCATTTATGTCGGTATGATCAACTTTTAATTCATTATGATGTTGGTATTTAAGTGCCCTATCGAACTATGTCACAAATTCATTTAGTGAGTTGTTTTTATATAGATATTTCTAAAAAATTAATATGCACTTTCTATTCGTTAACTACTTGACATTCCAGCAATAAAAATATGTTTCACAAAAGCAGAAACCCATCTCTTTCGAATATTATAGGACCCAGCTAACCATTTATTTTGTTTCAACTTACTTTTTTCAATCGTGTCTTCCCAACTTGCTTCAAACTCTTCTTTTATCTCTGAATCCCAAATAGATTTTTTAAACTCACTAAAATGATCTTTATAATTGATTGCATCCAATTTTATAGAAAATTTATTCATAATATGCCAAATGCAGTATCTATGAAATGTATTTAGAAGAACTTAAGCAATAGCTTTTGACATTGTCGAATCCTGATCAGTGATATTTATTCTTGGTAGACAAACAAGCATAACTCCCTTCCATTTTTCCAAATGCCAAAGAAAAGAGTTTGTGGTCTCATCATTTCAGACTACACAACCAAAATTATGATTTTTCCATGATTATTAACACCATTGAATGACATAAATATCATATTGTATTTATTTGTATTGTATGTTGTATCAAACACAACAACATCACCATAAAGTTTGTACTCCCTTTTTGAAATTGCATCAACACAAAAGGAGTGAGTGAATCTATTTTCATCATCTCTTTCATATTTAAAAACAAATGAAGAATTTTTTTCCTGTTCTGAAAAAAGTACTCCATCAATAATTTTTCATCATGTCCGTCAATGTATTTTTTTAATCAAGCATAAAATTTCTAATATTTTTTTCTATACAACTGATATTTTCTATCCTTCACTCTTGTACTAAAAAAGACTAATTTGGCTATGTGTATGTATATTAACTAATGTTAGTTATTGTATTAAGGATTTTTTTTATTTCAAATATGGAACGATGAGATTTTAAGATATATAATTTACGTGGGATCTAAAGAGCATAGTTGTGACCTTCAACAAATTGACTTACTATGTAATTTTACCCCGACTTACTCTTCACACTGGATAACTTTTTCTTACAACTCTCCCTCATAATTCCATGGTGCCTTTTCCTTTCCTCCTTATTTTTTCGATTAGGCTTTCCTCCTTTAAAACAAAAATATTCCTTCCTGATAATTTGATTGGTCCCTTTTTCTTTTTAAAAGAATTAAACCGTATCCTAAATCTTACAACTTTTGCATATTTATTGTAAAATTCATATGCATCGTTGAAATATTGAAATTCTTGTCCAATTTTTGGCTTGTCATCATATTTTAATGGAAGAATGAATAATACATTAGATTATGCAAATTAACCTCATACATCACTAAAAAAAATTATAACAATAATAATTTATATGCCAACAATATTTTTTTATTGTCCTAAATTAAAAATATGAAAACAAAAAATGGGAATCACACATTTAATTGACTTAAAAATAACTTTGTGCAGAAGCTTAAACCCCAAGGAATTGTTACAAATAGGGGTGTGCACGAACCCAATTAGACCGAATGGACCAAAAAAAAAATCGAACCGAACATACTTTTGCGAGTTTTTTTTTAATTCGGTTTTAATACGGTCTAAAAATATATCGGACCGAAAAATTCGGGTCGGTCTCAGTCTTAAATTGTAAAAAGCGGTTTTCGACCGGACCAGAACGCTTTCATTATATATATATATATATATATATATATATATATATATATATATATATATATATATATATATATATATATATTTAAAATTCCCTAACAGTCTTAACACACGCACAACAGCACACGGCTTTTGAATTGAAAGCCACAAAACATCCACACTGTGTTTGGGCCACACACACACGCTTTTGGACCACAAAACACCCACACACATAACCTAATCTTATTTTCTTCTCTCTCTCTCTCTCTATGAACATCCACACCACAGGCTCCACAACGCCACTCCCTCATCTCCGACCTGTTTGCGAACAGCCAATCCCATCTCTGGCCAAACCTCCAACACTACTCCATCTCCGCTCTACGAATCCCATCTCCGCTCTATGAACAGCCAAACCTCCAACCTGTCTGCTCTGCTCCCTCCCATTTTTTATTTCTAGATCTAGTATCCTTTTGCACATGGTAACAGTTATATGATTCAAAATAACACATGGAAAAAGGCATCTGTTATTTACAACATATATTACTACGAATCCGTTACCACATCTGTTATTTACAACATATGTTACTACGAATCCCATTTGTGATTTTTGGATCTAGTAGACTTTTGCACATGATAACAGTCATATGATTCAAAATCCCATTTGACAGTTATAGGTTTGCCCATTTGACTGTATTAGTTAACATGTGCTGTTTTTAATAAAAAAATGCAGTTTTACAAAAAAAAAAGTGTTATTTTTAATAATAAAAAAATGTGTTGTTTTTTATTAGTATGGATCGAATAGGACCGAGACCGAACATGGACTGTTTGAAAATCAAATATGACCGAGACCGATAATTCTGGTCCAGTCTCGATCCGTAATTTTTTAAGACCGATGAATGCGATCCGTTCCCAAAAATACCCCAAAATCGGACCGGATTGGACCGCGAACACCCTAGTTACATATTAGTACTTCATAAAATATTTAAGAAAAAAAGGACGAGATATGTTGTTGAGAGAAACGTGATAACAGGTATAGAGGGGGTGAGTGCAAGAAAAAGAGAGAGAATGGGCTAGTAAGGGAGAAAGAGAGAGAGTGGGATGGTGAGAGGACATGAGATAGGTAATGGCGTAAGACACATACGAAAGAGGAGAGAGGGACAAGAGCGGGAGAGAAAGAAAGGGTCATGAGAGGACAAGAGAGAGGAAAAAGGCGTGGGGTAGAAAGGCGATAGGAGAGAATAAAAGTTATTTGTCCCACACTTTTGGGTGTTTAGTTTTAGCTACAAAGCCTATTACCTCATATGGTGATACCTGTTTAGTTCGAAAATATAAAATGCAGTAGGTATGCACATGAGTAGTATTGTATATATACCCATACACCTACATACACTATTAAAACACACCCAACATCCAACACTATAACAACACCCGATCCTCACTCCATGTCTTAACACCCATGCACTCTCTGTGTTTATATATATAGGGGGTTTTGTGTGTGCGTGTTTGTATATATTTGTGTGTGTTATATTTTTCTATATGTATATACATATATCAGACATGTTTGTGTATGTATATGCATAGAGAGAGGAAATTGGTTTGACACAGAGAGAGAGAGAGAGAGGAAATGAGTTCTATAGAGAGAAAAAAAGGACAAAATGGGTTTTAGAAACAAGGATTACTAAGGGTACCAAAAGAATAATTGTTTTGATCATCGAGTCAGAGAGAGATGACAACAACATGACATAAGCCAAGTTAACTTTCTTTCAATTTTTCAAACGAAAGACTGACAGAATAATATTATCGAATTTAATTAGTTAATTGTCCATCGAGAGAAGTAGTTTAGTGGTCTTAAACTTTTCTTAGTGATATTATCGGATTTACTTAGTTAATCAGTAAACTTCATGTCCTTGAACCGTCAACCGTTTTTGTAAACATAGACAACAATATTCACAAAATAACTCTTCAACACTGTTGGTTCTCACATTTTTGTTCGTTTTGGCCATGAACACCACTTAGTTCCGTGAGTATTTTAAAGAATTTTCCTTTAATTATTCTCATAGAAGTTCCCCTATTCTTACTCACGTAGGTGACTTCCATAAAGAGTATCTTGCAATACCCCACTTGGACATACTAAGATATGGATGTCATTAAAAGCACAACTTATCCTGATTTCGCGGTAGATGAGCATTGTCTCATCTTTGAAGTGGATATGATTAAATATCCTTCAGTGCTTACTAAATACAATGTAGTTCGGTTTCCCGTTGAACTTATATCTTGGGATTTCCATTCAGCTAGGTTAGGTTGCCACTATATTGATTCTTATTTATTTATAGGCTTTAGACCCATTCCTCTCGATGATCTTTCAACTTGCTCTCGGTTTAAAGCTTTCGTTAGTGGATCCAATATATTATCTTTTGACTTTACATAATCAATTGAGATAATTCCATTTTAGAGAAGTTCGTGACTTTCTATTATACATGTGATTCTTCTCCCGTTCAATCGTTGATTGACTATCATAATATATACATATCATGGGCACAGGTTTTGACCGATTTGGAACATCTTCTAGGAAATTTTGAAGCCATTTAGCTTCTTCTCCTGCTTTTTCTAGTGCAATGAATTCAAATTTCATTATCGATCTAGCAATGCGCACTTGTTTTGAGGATTTCCAAGATACGACTACACCTCTAAGGGTAAACACATACCCACTCGTACACTTAGAGTCCTATATATCAGATATCCAGTTTGCATCGCAATTTCCTTCAATTATAACTGGATATCTTGAATAGTGCATTCTATATTTTTGAGTATATTTAAAATAACCTAAAACTCTTAATATAACCTTCCAGTGATCTCTCCCAGGATTACACATAAATCAACTTAGCTTACTCATCTAGTATGCTATGTCTGGTCATGTACAATTCATGATATAAATTAAGTTGTCGATAATATGAGAGTAATCTAGTTGATATATGCTTTCACCATTATTTCTTGCTAGATGTAAATTTACATCTACAGGTGTCTTGGTACGACTGATATCATACTTCTTGAATTTTTCAAGTACTATCTTTAGGTAATGAAATTGAGATAATATAAGTCCATCCGATATTTTAAAATTTTTAATTCCTAATATAACATTGGCGATACCTAAATCTTTCATGTCAAATCGACTACTCAACATATGTTTTGTAGTTTTGACAATTTCTAGGTTACTACCCATGATTCGCATATCATCAACATAAAGGCATACAATGACGTATTCATTTTGAATGATTTTAAAGTAAACATATTTATCACACTCATTTATTTGATAACATTGCATTATCAAATTTTTTATGACATTGCTTAGGTGCTTGTTTTAATCCGTAAAGTGATTTCAGAAGCTTACACACTTTCCCTTCTTTTTCCGGAGCCTTGAACCCTTCAGGTTGCTCCATATAAATTTCCTCATCTAGTTCACCATTTGAGAAAGCTATTTTTACATCCATCTGATGTATTTTAAGTCCATTAATGGCAACTATTGCTATTAACATTAGAATGGATGTAATTCTTATTACTGGTGAGTATGTGTGGAAGTAATCCACCCCTTCATTTTTCATATAGCCTTTAGCTACAAGTCTTACTCTGACACCTCGCCTAATTAAATACCGGGTGATCAGTCCTTTATTAAATTAAAATCAAAGTGTCCGATTGATTCATTCTTAGCATCACTGTCGAAAATAATTTTTATTATTAATCACCTAATGATTAATTAAGCTAAGTGTCAAAACATTTTCCCAATTTAATTACACACAAATAATCCATTAATAAATTCCATGCTTTAATATATAAGCCAAATCCATTCCATAAGAATAAATACTGAACATGAATCAAATACTGAAATAAATGAGATTGGATCAAACATTCCAGTTCAAAGTCTAAAACCAAAGTATCATAATACTCAGTCCAACAGTAAGGAAATGCTAATAAAAATAAAATCCCTGAAATAGTTAATCTGGAAGCAGGTGACACATGCCCTAAATGAAAGATCTGAACTAGGAATAGAATAAAGAGATAACAACGTCTAATATTAATAACCTACAGCTTCCACAATAGCTGCAGCTCGTTGAATGATCCATGGGTCTAAGTCTGGCGGTGAGGCTGGACACCTAGTATAATATATATATATATATATATATATATATATATATATATATATATATATATATATATATATATATATATATATATATATATATATATATAGCAAAAGAGAAGAGAAATAACAGGAAACGGGTCAGAGCCCGATTTGTAAAAATTATTTATTTTATCAAGTATTTAAAATCGCAAAGATGTAATGATGTACATGTTAGTTGCGAACTCTCACTTGAGATTCTCACCACTCCACTAATGTGCACACCTAGCGTACGTCTAACCCGACCTAGTCATCTATAATATTCCCAACTAAGTTACAGACATGAACTCCTAAATATATCTCAACGGAGTAACCCGTATCTCTCATACAATAAGCTAATAATATTCTTTTATGACATTTACCCATTTTATATTCACTATTTTAAAAGGAAATCTTTTATCCTATGGAATTACTTTACTTATCCATATTTATCCATTTTCTAATTTCACACATTAGAATCATTCATTCTCAAGTATATATATATATATAACATGCGCCCCTTAATTAGGACCACTTGGCGCAATGCATATTCTGTTATCGTGTCCTGGTGCCTCACTCGCTGCATAAAGGACAATTGGTTAGGTGTCTCTCACGAACCGTAAATCTCATAACAAAAATATTGGAGGCGAGCATACTCACTAGCTAAATGGGTCACGCACATACCTACGCTCCCATTCAACCGTCGAAACTATCCTACGTAACACATAGCACATATCCAAGTTCATATGCTCTGGGTACAAGTCAATATCCCCCCTATCGGGTCACTCAGGATAAGATTGTCCACTGCGCAAAACCTCTGCCCGATAGCAAGAAACGTAGGTATGCTATACACATAATAAATCAATACGTAAGTATAAACACAGCCTATTATAATCTCAAGGTATTCACACAACTAAGTATCATTTCCTATTCTCCGTATTCGTTTCACTTCATACTCTCGATGTATTATTAAATTTGATTATGATCCCCCCTACTAATTTTCTAAGGGTCATTCATCCCACTTATGCCCAAGTCTTAAATCACATTTATCTTAATATATCATCACTTCAAATCTCAGTGTACCACATTAGAGCTCTTGCATTTCAAGTGTCGAAGGATGTCCTAGAGGTCCACAATTCAATTCTGAAAAATATAGCAGGGTGGTCCGGACCCACTAGGAAAGTGATCCAGACTCTTTCTTTTAAAAAAAAGCGATCTGGACCTTTTAAATAAAACGATCCAGACCTTTTTCTAAGAGACGGTCCGGACCTTTTATGAAAGGCGGTCCGGGCCGCTACCCTTTTTCGAGCAGATTAACCCAGAAATGTTTTCTTCACCAATTCAACACCTCTAACCTCTACGGATCATTGCTAATCACCAATCAACCATTTTAAATCATCTTCCTAATATGTATGTATGATTTCTACTAATATAACATCATTAATTCCTTTCTAATCATCAATGTAATCTGGAATCTCTAATTAATTTAATAAAACCCTAGTTCTTCCAATTTTCATCCAAGACCATAGTTTCCAGATTTTTTTTTATCATAGAAAATCATATATACGTGATTTCTAATCTACATAACTAAATGGTTAAAGCTAAATTAATCTCAGATTCAATTCATGTATATCAAATCCCCAATTTTCATCACTTTTATCAATAATACATAGGTGTTTCATTCCTATACTAACATGAACATGAGTATTGCTAAAGGAAAGAAAGTAATAAACACTTGCCTGATTATGAAGGTTTGATTCGTCACTTGAATTTGATATAGAAGTGTTATACTCTTTCCGATCTACGCGTTGATGATGTTTTTTGTACAAGATAACTCGATTTGGCCTTGCAACTCCTAGGAACCTCTTCTTCTCCTTCCTCTGGGACTCTCTCTTTTCTTTTACAGATAAAACCCTAACTGTAACTTCATAAAGGATATTAAAGCACTCTAATTTTCGTCCATTTTAACTCCCCAAAAATCCAAATGACAAAACTACCCCTACGGGGTGCCGATTAGGCCTAAAATTACCTCAGAGTCCAAACAAAATGCCTGGAGAGAGTTTTTCGACTATCTCGACCCTTCCAGACTCAATGGCGCACTTAAAATTATCATACGAGTTATATAAAAATAATTTATTTTAAAATCATACATACATATATGATTTTCCTAATATGTATGTATGATTTATACTAATATAACATCATTAATTCCATTCTAATCATCAATGTAATCTGGAATCTCCAATTAATTTAATAAAACCCTAGTTCTTCCAATTTTCATCCAAGAGCATAGTTTCCAGATTTTTTTCATCACAGAAAATCATATATACGTGATTTCTAATCTATATACCTAAATGGTTCAACTTAAATTAATCTCAGATTCAATTCATGTATATCAAATCCCCAATTTTCATCACTTTTATTAATAATACATAGGTGTTTCATTCATATACTAACATGAACATGAGCATTGCTAAAGGAAAGCAAGTAATAAACACTTGCCTAATTATGAAGGTTTGATTCGTCACTTGAATTTGATATAGAAGTGTTCTACTCTTTTCGATCTACGCGTTGATGATTTTTTTTTGTACAAGATAACTCGATTTGGCCTGCAACTCCTAGTAACCTCTTCTTCTCCTTCCTCTGGAACTCTCTCTTTTCTTTTACCGATAAAACCCTAACTGTAACTTTATAAAGGATATTAAAGCACTATAATTTTCTTCCATTTTAATTCCCCAAAAATCCAAATGACAAAACTACCCCTACGGGGTGCCGGTTAGGCCTAAAATTACCTCGGAGTCCAAATAAAATGCCCGGGTAGAGTTTTCCGACTATTTCGACCCTTCCGGACTCAATGGAACACTCAAAATTATCATACAAGTTATATAAAAATAATTTATCTGTTTATCCCAAACAATTAGTCCCAACACGGCTCACACGCGTGTTCTGACTTAAAATACCAAACTGTCGTATTTCGCACTCCGACAATTTAAAGAAATTATATAATTCCATATTACATATACCCACAGTAATAATCAATGATTTCCATCAATAAGTATTAACGCTTAGCACGCTAGTTAATAATTATTTTAAATTCAGATTAATTAACAATTAAATTTTTTAACATTTTTAATTTAATTAATCCAACAATAATAATTAATCTCTTAATTATTTAATATCATAAAAATGTGGGGTAATACACTTACTTTATATTTATCAATCAATCCATCGGCCTTCAACTTCTTTTTGAAGATCCATTTTAATCTAAAGGTTTTGAACCTGGTGGAAGATCCACTCGTTCCCATGTATGATTTTGCAAAATGGATTCAATTTTGCTATTAATTGTTTCTTTCCAATTAAAATTATCGGGTGAGGATATTGCTTCTTTGTACGATTGAGGTTCATTTTGTAGCAAATATGTTAAAAAATCTGGACCGAAGGAAGTCAAGGTTTTAGTTCTTTCACTACGTATTGGTTCATCCTCTATTGATTTGTGATCAATAGGTTAATGAGCACCACTTATAGTAGTTTCATTTATTTTTTTAGATGGACCTGATTCTCGGGTCATGTTATATGGGAAATAATTTTCAAAAAAAGAAGCATCCATCGATTCAATTATCATATTTACATTAATATTAGAAATCCCAGATTTACAAACTAAGAAACGATATGCAGTGATATTTATTGCATAACCGATGAACATACAGTCAACAATCTTTGGTCCTATTTTTACCCTTTGAGGTTTAGAAACCATCACCTTGGTTAATCACCCCCACACTCGTAAATATTTATAACAAGATATTCGACCTTTTCATAACTCATATGGTGTCTTATGAGTTTTCTTGTGTGGTACTTTTTTTAAGAATGTAATTAGCAGATAGTATGGCTTCCCCCACAAGTTATGTGGAGATCCTGAACTTATTAACATAGAGTTCATCATCTCCTTCAATATACGATTTTTGCGTTCAACAATGCAATTCGATTGAGGAGAATGAGGAGTTGTGGTTTGATGGATAATTCCATGTTTAGAACAAAATTTCTCAAAAGGAGATTCATATTCACCTCCTCTATCACTCATAATGGCCCTTATCTTTTTCCTTAATTGATCCAATTCTTCATTCTTGTATTGTTTAAACGCATCAATAGTCTCATCCTTACTATGTAGTAAATTTACATAGCAATATTTTGTGCAATCGTTAATAAAAGAAATAAAATACCTTTTTCCCACCTCTAGTTTGTGCAAATTTTAAATCACAAATATCCGTATGAATTAAATCTAATGGCTCAGTGATCATTTTAATGGAATGAAAGGATAATCTCGCTAACTTAGATTCCACACATATATCACATTTTTTATTTTTATCAATATCAAATTTTTGCAAAAATTCCAAGTTAATTAATCTACGCAAGGTGTCAAAATTAACATGTCCTAATCTAGCATGACAAATATTAGACGACTCAATCAAGTAAGTAGAACTAGCAATTTCATTCACTGGGGATGCCTTTGGAATCAATGTCATTACATTCATTTTAAAGAGCCCCTCAGACAGGTAGCCCTTTTCCACATACACATCATTTTTGGACAACACAAACTTTTTAGAAACAAACATGAGTTTAAACCCATTCTACTTAAAAGAAATTCAAAAATCATTTTTTTATGAATGTCAAGCACGTGTAGCACACTGTTAGTAAGGCCATTTCTCGAAGTCATTTTCAAATGATCTTTCCTTGCCCCACGACTTTAGAACTCGAAGAGTTACTTATAAAGAAGGTCTCCTCATTTTTCAAACCCTTATAAGTAGTAAACATCCATTTGTTTGCACAAATGAGGCGTGTCGCCCTAGTTTCCACCCATCATTACTTCGTATTTCCTATCAGATTGGATTTAGAGAAAACATCAGAAAGATTTATGTCTGTGATACCATTGGAATGCTCTCACACTCCGTCACATTTACTTAAGCATTGGTCTTTTTAGCATTATTTGGTTTGCGACACTCGCTTGAGCGGTGTCCTGGCTTGTCACAATTGTAGCATTTGCATTTGAACTTCTTTCTTTGCTTAATTGTGCCTTCTCCATTACGCTTACGTTAGGATTTAGGACCTTTAAGAACATGAGCCTTAGACTCCATGATGTTCTTCCCACTTTTCTTTTGAGATTCACGATTGTCTTCTTCAATTCGCAAGTATACTACCAATTCTTCGACATTCATCTCATTGCATTTGTGCTTGAGATAATTTTTGAACAAGTTCTAAGATGGAGGCAATTTTTCAATTATCGTTGTCACTTGGAAAGTTTCACTAATCGACATTCCTTCAGTGTGAATGTCGTGAAGAATAACCTAAAGTTACTGAACTTGTGCAATAACAGGCTTGGAGTCAACCATTTTGAAGTCTAGAAAATGTCATACAATGAATTTTTTCATACCCACATCTTACGTTATGTAATTCTTCTCTAAAGAATTCTATAATTATTTAGCAATTGTCATGGTGTTGTACACATGGTACAACGTCTTATCCAAGTATGACAAGATGTAATTTCGGCACAAAAAGTTATAATTTTTTCCATGCTTTAACGGAAGTAACTTTATCAGTTTCATTTCCTTCTTGCAAAGGGGCACAATCCTCATACACAAACCTTGTCAATTGGAAGGTTATGAGATAAAAGTGCGTTTGTCCTTGCCAACGTTTAAAATCGGTCCGGTCAAATTTTTCCCGATTTCTCCCCATGTGACTTGTTCACGAGGCAACAATGGTCGCGCATGTCACATTCACAGTTGGTGGGACTGTGTTCGTACTTTGTGATTCCATTTCTATTATAGAAATAGATTTCTTATTAATGATAGTATTCATTTGTAATGAATTTATCAAAATGGAATACAAAATTTTGTACATCGATTTCCTCAAATTATAATTAGTACTAAACGAATTCTAAGAAGAATTCTAAACACTATTATGAAATATATAACACATAATTAAACAAATAGTAAATAGTAAGTTTTACTAGTCTAAATTGATTAAAAAATTCTATGTAAATTAATTATGAAGATTATTTGAAGTTTATACAAAACAGAATTCTTAGAAAGTACAGAGTTTATAAAAATTTGTACAAAACATAATTCTTAAGAATAATTGAAATTCAAATTATTAATTATAAATGTAAACTGGTACAAAATTATAACTTCTGTAACAATAAAATAATAGAATCCGTTTTATTAAATTTCTGTAATAAAACAATACTTTATCTAAATTTCTGTAATTTGAAAATTATTTTGTACTCATTATAAATAGTATCAAAGTTTAATTTGCCTTAGGAATGTTATGTCACTGATATTATAAATTCGAAATAAAATTTACTAATTACAGAAATTAAAAGTACAAATACAATTTCATAGACTTACTTGAAAGAAGATTATAATGCAGAATAAATGTATAAGAAAAGGAGCAATAACAATAATAATTCGAGCCCTATTTTTATTAGTGTCCTTAAAGCAAATTTATTTCCTCCAATAAGTGCTTCAAGGTTGATGACTAATTGACTCCCAAGATAGAATGAGTTTTCGAATTAAACAAAAAGCACAATAATGTATAATCCCAACGAACACAATTAGGTTTATTTACTCAACCAAAAAACATAACTATGTGGATGAAATGAATGTAGTGATATAGAAAATATTTTTGTGAAACTGGAGTAGCAGTATTTCAAGTTGGAGATAAATGGAGGGAGAATTTTTCATTAGTAAAAATTGGAGGGGAATAGATGTATATATATCAATTGTTAATCAATTAATTTCGTAAGAATTAATTTTGGCCTAAAAAATGAAAGGAATTTTTATAAGCCCGAGCCGAGCTGGGGAACGGACAGACGGCGTGCGCATGTGGGCTTTTGGCACAATCCCATTACTTACATAGTGTAGGACATCTCCCCTTCAAAGAGTTAGGATCTCCCAAAGCATCCAAACCTTAGTCCATATTTGAACTTTTTTAACTCTTCAAAATCTCATTACTCTATCAATGTGGGACAAGAGTTAAAACACTCTTAATTCATTAACTTTAATTGCTTTATGAGTCACTTTGGAGACATATTTACCATTCATAACTTAATGGATTTGGATATGTGAGTATACCATGTTAATTTCATTTCAAAGGAGAATGTGGTCGTATATGATCTCACAAATATCGTGGTGTAGATTCCATCTAAATTTGAACTAAAAATTTGTTGTCCATTTCCCATTTTTCAATAATAACATCATTTAACACATTTTAAGTTAAATTTATAACTTTTGACCGTATGAACTGAATATAACTAAAATTGAATATCGAATTTAACTTAAACCTTATAACTAAAATTGTATTTTCCCTTTATTTTATATTTATGCGCTTTATTACTTCAAAGCAAGGTTCTAAAAAATACGGGCATGTTCGAGGCGTGGAAGTCAAGACTTAAACTTTAG
This sequence comes from Sambucus nigra, assembly GCA_949130495.1. Classification (NCBI taxonomy): domain Eukaryota; kingdom Viridiplantae; phylum Streptophyta; class Magnoliopsida; order Dipsacales; family Adoxaceae; genus Sambucus; species Sambucus nigra. The sequence continues at coordinate 314,955,644 of OX422213.1, forward strand.
AACCTTAGGCAGCCCTTAGGCGTAAAAATATGTGAAACGGCGTTTAGGCCTTTTTTTTAATATATTATAATATTTTTAACTATGACAAGGCTATTAAAAATACAAAATAATACATACCTCAAAAATATGTCTGAATATTTGTAAATTAAAATACTTTTTTTTTAAATATTAAAAAATGAAAAGAAAAGAACTCGCAGTTTTTAGCCCCTTACTTCAAAAAACTCGAGTATTTTCATGCCTTACTTTCGAAAAACGTGTATTTTTTCACTTCTTACTCAAAAAAATGTTGACTATCGTTGATCACACCTTAATTCAACACCAAGGTCAAAACTTAACGTATTCCCGTGTCTAAGCGCCCCTTAACGCTAGACATGTCAATGCACTACACCAAAATGGACAAATTGTCACCTTTCAGCCGGCCAACCTTGTCATGGTCATTGACCGTGACAAAAAACACGCGTTTTATGTCACGGTCATTGACCTTGACACGACCGTGACAACAAATTGTCACGGTCAATGACCGTGACAAGTCCGTGACAAATTTACTTGTCACGGACTTGTCACGATCATTGACCGTGACAATTCTTTAAATACTTGTCACGGTCAATGACCTTGACACGACCGTGAAAATATTTGCAGCAAAAACCCTATCCCCTTCTTTTTTCCCTACCGCCGTTCCCTCCTTCTCTCTCTCTCTCTCGACGCTGCTCTCTCTCTCTCTCTACTTTCAGGTCGATTTTCTCTCTCTCTCTCTCTCTCTCTCTCTCTTCCATTTATATATATGTTTGTGTGTATATTTATGTGTGTATGTGTGTGTGTATATATATATATATATATATATATATATATATATATATATATGTGTGTGTGTGTGTATGTGTATGTGTGTGCGTGTGTGGGGGGTGGGGCAGGGTGGGGGCAGGGCGGGGTGTGTGCGTGTGTATATGTATGTGTATGTATGTGTATATGTGTGTGTATGTGTGTGTATATATGTGTGTGGTGGTGTGTGGTGGGGGAGGGGGTGGTGGAGGGGGGCAGGGGGTGGGGTGGGGTGTGTGTGTAGGTGTGTGGTATGTGTGTGGCAGGGGGAGGGGGGCAGGGGGTGGGGGTGGGGGTGGGGGTGGGGCACCCATTTAATAACTTTTAAAATATTTGAAAAAACATAATATTACAAAATTGAAACGAAATGGTATTGACGGAACTTACACATACGTTATAATATAGAATCTCAAGATAAAAAAATGTACAGTAAAACTCCAAATTGATACGAAATTAAAAAAAATAAAAATAAAGGACGTGTTTGGAATTATGTACTGTGCTCTTACGTTGAAAATTATTAGATAGAAAAAGAAAAATATAAATTGAGATAACCTTAGAATTTAATTAGGCTAAAAATATAATGGCATCAACTAACATATATACACAACACTAAAAGTAGACATCAATTTTATAGATTTTTACTTTATAATTCAATATGGGTTATACTCCCACATAGTTCATCAACAAATATTGTAAGAACATTGTGAAAATAATAAACATCGGGAGGGGGGCAGGGGGTGGGGGTGGGGGTGGGGGTGGGTGGGGTTTTGAATATTATTTACATTTACATTTTTGGATATTATTTACATTCAAAATAAATAATTGATAATAGTTGGATAATAATTGGATAATAATTGATATTTTCATTCAAAATAAATATTTCATTCAAAAATATTGGATAATAATTGATATTTTCATTTAAATTGATAATAATTTTATTCATGAAATTAATTCAATTAGGTAAAACCCTAGATAATTTTTTAACAGAATTTGATAATATTATATAAAGTTTAGTAAATTCACAAAATGTTGCCAATTGTATGTTTTTAGGAATATCATTAGTTAGAATCCACACACATGCATATTGTTAGAAAGTCTTAAATTTAATTCTCACTTTAATTTGTAGAATCTCTGTACTTGGTTGGATTTATCCCTTTATGATAATGAAATTTATGCTCCAATTATAATTATCTCATGTCATAATTTTATTGATAAACAATATATGTAGTTGTCACGGTCGTGGTGGGGGGAGGGGGTGGGGTGCGTGGGGGTGGTGTGTGTGTGTGTGTGTGTGTGTGTGCGTAGGTGCGTAGGTGTGCGTGGCGGGGGGAAGGAGGCAGGGTGTGGGGTGGGGTGTGTGTGTAGGTGTGTGCGTATGTGTGTGGCGGGGGGAGGGGGCAGGGGATGGGGGTGGGGGTGGGGGCACCCATTTAATAACTTTTAAAATATTTGAAAAAACATAATATTACAAAATTGAAACGACATGGTATTGACGGAACTTACACATACGTTATAATATAGAATCTCAAGATAAAAAAATGTACAATAAAACTCCAAATTGATACGAAATTAAAAAAAAAATAAAGGACGTGTTTGGAATTATGTACTGTGCTCTTACGTTGAAAATTATTAGATAGAAAAAGAAAAATATAAATTGAGATAATCTTAGAATCTAATTAGGCTAAAAATATAATGGCGTCAACTAACATATATACACAACACTAAAAGTAGACATTAATTTTATAGATTTTTACTTTATAATTCAATATGGGTTATACTCCCACATAGTTCATCAACAAATATTGTAAGAACATTGTGAAAATAATAAAGATCGGGAGGGGGGCAGGGGTGGGGGTGGGGGTGGGTGGGGTTTTGAATATTATTTACATTTACATTTTTGGATATTATTTACATTCAAAATAAATAATTGATAATAGTTGGATAATAATTGGATAATAATTGATATTTTCATTCAAAATAAATATTTCATTCAAAAATATTGGATAATAATTGATATTTTCATTTAAATTGATAATAATTTTATTCATGAAATCAATTCAATTAGGTAAAACCCTAGATAATTTTTTAACAGAATTTGATAATATTATTTTTTTTACAAGTGGGGGTGTGTGTATGTGTACTATTAACATTTTTTTTATCTGTACTAATAACATTTTTTTTACAGCAAAAATGTCTCCTTCAGATATTAAGGCGAAGATGATGATACTGTTTATGATGATGTCGTCTGGGTTCGGTGGTAGCGGAGGTGACGACGGCTCCTCCGCCCCTAGGCTCCCCAAATATGGAAAATTTGGGATTACCGTCGAGAACAAGTTAGAGCTATTAGCGAGATCCCTCGAGCTGCTAAAGACGGTCATCGGCCCGGGGTTTATGAGTTGGAAGGAGGTGCCATATGAGCTCAAGTTAGCTGTTTGGGCGGCAATACAGGTAATATATTTATATTTATATTTATATTAATATTTCAATTTTATATTTATATTTATATTTATATTTATATTTATATTTATATTTATATTTATTCCCAACTAACATTGTATTTATTGGACAGGAACAATTCAACTTGGATCCAATGCTACGCGATTCCGTCTTGGAGCAGTTGAGGGAGCAACACAAGACGTGGAAGAAAAATATGCGGATAGGGTACTTTGGGAAAATACGAGAGTCCATTATACAATGGCGCGGATCCGTCCCGCCCAAGGAGCTGATCTCATTGGCACAATGACAAAAGTTCATTGACAATGAGATCGAGGATCGACAATTGGCATCTCGTCAATCGGGGAGGGAAAATCGGGCAAAAAAGACGGACGTGCACTACTCCGGCCGAACCTCTTACGCTGAGGTGGAGCATAGGATGCAGGTAATATTTAATTTATCTATAACTACAGAAATATATTATTCTTCATTATTTTACTTTGCGGGGCTGATATTAATTTTACTTTACTTTATTTTATTTCAGGGGGTAGGGAGTGGGTCAAGGGGTAAGCTACATAGGCTCGATACTTATGTGGCTCTTCGGACGAAGAAGGGGAAGGACAAGGAGGTGTCCCCGAGCGTCGCGGCCACGATTGTAAGTAATCCGACAGTTTAATTATTGTTAATTACGTTATAATTTTTTAGTTTACTTATTTTACTAATCATTTGCTTTTTGTCGTTTCAGGCAAAGCTTAAGAAAGTGCATGAGTCGCAGTCTGATGCCGACAAGGCATCTTTGTCCACAGACGCACTCAGCCAAGTGCTTTGCTTTGATCGCAAGGGGAGGACAAGGGAAGTGAGCTCGCGGGTGGACAAATCTAGGATCATCGGATTGGAGACGAGCGGTACCGGGTTGGCTCGAACGGTGGATTCACACGACGCGAAGCTGTCCCGTTTGGAGGCGACGGTCCAAGATATGTACGCATTCATGAAGCGTACGTTGGGTGGAGACCGTAAAGGGAAAGGGAAGGAGAAGGAGAAGGCGGTGGAGGAGGAGGTGCGGGAGGACGAGGCGCAGGATGACGAGGATGTGGACCTCGCTGCTTCATCACCGACACGTTCGTACTTCGATGATCCACTTCCCTATTTGCCGCCCTTCAACAGACCATTGTCAACACTTAGTTGGCCGAGCGTGTTCATATTGGACGTATTTGATGGCCAGCGGATAGGGCGGGGGTTGAGGGCCCGAATATCATCGAGGGTGGAATAGTCCATGAATGTGTGCTTCAAGAGATGGAGTCCAGGGTGCTCGTCACGCATGTCATACCCGGGAAGGAGAACTCCCTATTGTGGTTGCGCGAACAGCGGCACGACGTATATTAGTGGGTGCGTCAATTCGTATGTCGTGTGGCCTACTCACCTCCTCAGTTTTATCCAAGACATGTAGTTACATTATTTTTAAGTTTGTCCATTTTAATTTTATTTGGATTATATCGTCATGTATATTATTTTTACTTTGAATATTTGGATCATATCGTCATGAATATATATATTTGCATTATCTTTAGTTTGTGTTGGATATATGATGTTTGGAACAGGTACAACGTTGCTATAACAGGTACAAATATACTGCTGGGCAGTGGCAGTGGTCATACTGCCCAGCAGATTTTTTTTTAAATTCTGCCCAGAATTGTCACGGTCAATAACCGTGACAATTCTGGGCAAGAGTGACCACGGCTTTGTCACGGTTATAAACCGTGACAAACGTGTCACGCTCACTGACCTTGACACGACCGTGACAAAAAAAGTTGTCTCGCCTCGAAATGTCACGGTCATTGACCTTGACAAGTTGGATTTGTCAAGGTCAATGACCTTGACAAATGGTCAGATTTGGTGTAGTGATGGGTCGTGTCGAGTCGTGTTCGTATCGTTTTTTATTGTGTTCGGGTCTTAATGGGTTCGTGTCTAAATGGATGACTTTTAATCGTGTGAAAAAATCATATCCAAACCCGACCCGTTATGTTATCGTGTCGTGTTCACTCGTTAATACCCATTAAGATAATGAATTATTTTGAATTGTATACAAACTGACATATTATCTCTTTTTTTAATCCAAATAGACTCATTTATTCATTGACATTACTAAATCTCTTATTTAGTAAAATTTATTATGTTTAAATTAACATTATGCTATATAAATTATTTATAAGTTTCAAACTTATATTTTATTTACTTAAATTAATGGATTATAATGAATTTTATCGTGTATTAATGAATAAAGAGGGTCAATCAGAATCCATTCCATTAATTATTATATTTTATCGAGTTGACACTGATATAAACTAAATTCATTAATAATTTACCTATTAATTTATAATTTCACATAGATTCGTATAGTATTATCGTGTCGTTCGTTATTTAGCCGAAACGACTTAACGCGTCATTTTTTAGAACACTGCTTCAAAGTTGAGGGATGTCGAGATGACGTGGAGTGGAGCCAACAACCGTCCTCATGGACCCCACGCTATCACTTCCGCGTCATAGGACAATCATGGATCCGTGAAGTTTTGTATTGCCACTAGTTTGTGGGGCCCTATGCTTTGAACAACCATCATAGGACGGTTGAACAACAGGATCAAATGGTTAAGTGGGGGCTTTATCACATTATCAACCATCCTATCCTGGGGTCCATGATATATCTTATCAACGTCTCACGTTACATTATCGTTCAATCAACAATTTCAATACTTCCGTTAACACTCTCAGTAATACAGACAATTCGCTCGAGAGACTAAAAATCCAGCCAGTAGAAGTACATTTTTACAGATAACAACACTCATATTTTTTACTGGTCGGTGATCAATCACATCATCATGCTTTCAACCTTCGGGAATCTCCAATAGTTCACTGACCCTAGGGTTTACGTGGAATAACATTTTAAGCTCAGGTCACATTCCATCTGTATGATAAAGAATTTGAAAAGCTAATGTTTAGCTCGAATAAGTTCACAAATTATTCCAAATAAATCTTCTATTTACTTAATCTTAATAAAATAAAATAACATAAGTATATTGGTTTTTACAACAAGGGAACTTGTTTTGATTAATCTATGTTGTCCCATCTTATAACTTAAGTTCCTAGTCAATAATATATTTGCATTTCAGTCTATTAACATATAGTTTTGGTATTACGATTCATCATATTTAATATATAAATTATTTGTTATTGTATACATAAACTTAATATGTATAAATTGTAAAAAATAAAAAATTACGTAAAATTTACTGCAAAATAGGTTTTGAATGAATCATATTTAGTTAACCTTATGCCTAAACAAAGGTGAAACCCACACTTCTTGAAATAATGTTAAATTTTCTATTTAACTTTGCTCCTATGTAACTTATTAATCATATCTACAAAATATCATTATTTCAATAGCAGTGTATTTTTATATTAATTTACTATTTCACCGGTGTAGGTCATACGTTCTCCACAAATTTCACTTATTTGAACTTATTTAAGACCATATCCGAGAGAGTCGTCGGCTAAAAACAACATTAATATGTTTTATATAAACATAGATTGTTATAAATACATTAATATGTATATTTTGACACGTTTTATATATTTATACATTAATGTGTATATTTTTTATACAGTTTTTAACTGTTTGTAAATAAATAAAAAGTAGGAAATTTTTAATAGATAATTCTTATAAACGTCATTTTAACCATTTTTTAATTTACAAAAACTGTATTTCTTTTACAAAAATGGTATTTTTTGACTGTATGTTATGAAATTTTAAAAATCTATACGTTAAGTTTTTAACTGTTTTCTTATTAAAAAAATTGTACTTTATTGTAGGTGCAAAAATTCGACAATGAATAAAGCCAAATGTTATGAATAAGTTACACAACTCAGGTATTTACTTGGTTCAACAATGACCTACGTCCATAGGGTATTTTTTCTCCTTCTTAATACTTGACTCACAACAACAAAATTACATGCCCCTTTGTCCAGGGGTAAGGGTTATATTTATAGAGGACGTCAAGAGGTTGTGTCGTGCAGGCCTCTCGGAGTCCCTGATACAATATTGATATGGTAAAGATAATCTTCTCCTCGATTCTAGCTGCCAACCTTAATCACCTAATGTCGGACAAGTGCTACTCAGTCCAAGTTATTCGGACTATTCGTATAATTCCCCACAATTACCCCCAAAGCTCTGCGGCTTGAATGGGATGGAGAGGTTTAATCAGTGTCGAGAATGGCGTTAATCGTCTAAGGTGGTTGGCTACAGACTGAGATGGTTAAGCTTGTCAACACTTGTAAACAATTTTGAAATGAAGATTTTCTCTACTCTGCGCTTTAGGTCTTGGAAGGGCGCACTCGTAATTTTTCAGATTAATTGAAGTTACGTTGGTAAAAATCCCATAGAGAGACTAAAAGATGAAGCATTTCTGCCAATTATTTTCTTGGGTCGCGTTTTAAATGATGAGTCAACTTGGAATTTGAACCAAGCCATTAAAAGTTCCATACCTCCATTTTGTTACATCATTTTAACTATCCAAGGCAACCGGATGTTTTTGCAACTCTCTTCACTTGTATGTCTTATTCTATCTTGTTTCTTCTATTTTTACTGCAACGATCCTATGGTTTTCCTCACATTTACATCGCTTTTCCTTTCTGAGTTGAGAAAAATGGTGTATGCCATGAATGATAGAACTTCAGGGGAGTTTATAAAGAGGTATTCAATTCCTGATTGGTTACGAATAGAGTGTACCACCATTCCCACCCATTGCTACAACGTTGATGATTGTCACTACATTCATACTATCTCAGTGGCTGAAGGGGTATAACCTTTCCTCCACAATCAACTTTTGATGGAGTTTTGTGAGTTTTTCAAAGTGGTTCCTACCCAGTGTTCTACAAACACATGAAGGATCATAAATGGGGTTCACATTGTAAATGAACTGTAGTTACTTAGATATGGATATCATAAATTAGATATTATTATTCGTGGTAAAAAATGAATGACAATGTCTTTTACCTTAAGGCGGGGAAAATGGATATGGTTTTGGTTGTTAATATTCCTAACTCTAACAAAGGATATTGGGGTCACGGATTTATTGCTAGGAATTGGTAACACGCGCCCATCCCTGAGGGTGGTGAACCATAGATAGGGTTTATGTGCCCTGATAGGGGGAAAATAATAGTTTGATGTTATTCTCTATTCGAATTTGTTATTGTATGAGATTATTGCTAATTTTGCTCCTTTGTTTATTTTGTGTAGACGGGTTAAAGAAAAAAAGAGAATGTTGTTTATCATTTTAATAGCGAAGAGATCATCAAGGTTTGGAAGCTAAGGATGCTTTTGACTCCAAGTGCCAACATCCTAGGTCGACATCTTTTTTGCTCGACTATACCAACTCGACATCCAACTTTACAACTAGGATTGTGAATTCCATTCCTGAGATGCCATCCTCTTAAATAATTGAGGCATTTTCAGTGGGTCTATATTGTCCTCTTTTGAACATGTGAACATAAATGCCATCCTTGGTATTGAAGAAACTATTTCTCCAAGGAAGAGAAATCCTACCTTGGTGGATGGTTCTGATTTCCCCACCTCCATAAAGGAAAAAAAAAATCAAAAGGAAGGAGGTAGGAGGTCCCTTCAAGATCGTTCCTCTTTTGGATTCTACTGATAAGGAGAATGCAAAGAAGGATAAAGTACCTCCTTCTAATTCTATCACCGTTCTCACCAAGAAGGTGGTTGCCCTTAACACGGGGAAAGGATACCAAACCATGTCGGTGGTAAAAAAATACATCTTTGGCCCCTGGTCTACCGAGGGGGCTGTTCTGGCACTGAATTGAGAGAGGGTCGATAAGATGACCTCTGACTAACTCACTTTTCACACCATGCAGACATTATCTCTAGTAAGTTTATAATTTTTAGTCTGATTACTTAGTTGTTTTGATCGTTGGGTTAACTCAAGCTTATTTCTTTTTGCAATTCATGGCTAGCTTTATTGCCCTACTCAATAGGGAATAACCATATCAAGAGAAAGAATGACCAGAAGTTTACCTTGAATAAATCGATACACCCTCTGAATATGAGATTTTTGGGGATTACGATTCGAGTTCTTCACTAAGGAAGGAGGAAGGGGACAAAGCCTCAGGTAACATCCAAGTAAAGGCTATGGAAGACCAAGATATGGTGGACGCCAATCAAGGAAATGTCCTTAAAACCAAGAGTGAGTGAAGTAAAATGAGGGCCAAATCTAGTTAGGTTGAATCTAAGTCCCATAATTCCTTATATTATCATGTGTTATGAATATTTGTAAGGGATTTCCCCATCCTTTAAACTAATGGAAAGACTTTTGTTATTGTTAACTCATTACTTGTCGGTTGTTGATTACTCCGTGAATGCTTTGTAATTGTCTTTTTTCACACCTGAATATATTTTTTATTCCTTATAGCTTGAAAATAGGTTAACAGAAGTGACATTTCTTTCAGAGACTAATGACCTCAACCTAGTACTTGGTGGACATGTTCATAATTGAGCTTGCAGTGCATTTATTTCTATTTTTCAAGTTCTCCAAAAGATGACGAGTGCTTTTAACGAGTAGTCTCGTATGATCATTGGATTTCGAATGGAAGCCATAAAGGTCAGATATATTGCAGACTTATTGCAGAATGAAAATAATTCTCTAAGGGAGAAGCTTGACAAGGCCAAGGAAGACTTAAAAAAACTATGTGATCAAGTAAGGCATGTGCCCTGCGATGATGAAATTAAAGTTTCTCTTTAGAAGGGATCCTCGTGAAGTTTAGACCGTTGGTTATGATGAAGGATGGGTGGATACCCCCTTAAGTTAGATGAGGCTAAGTGGGTGTCTTATAAGCATAGGTGGCTGAACACTCTAGCTGTTATTAATATCCCTAAAGACTCGGATCTTTAGTAGTGGTTCGAAGTAGAGTGCTCTACTTATAGTCACCCTCCATTTTGAAGTGATAAAAGTTGGATTCCTCTTGTAGTTTTTCCTCTTTAGTTGACGAAGGATTATTTTTCGGCACATAATAATGACGATGATTTTTAGTCTAACCCTGATGACAAGAGAAGATTTTCAATCATCGAGCTTATAACTCGTCAAAGTTGACTTCTCTACCCTATGATTGTACATATTCATTTTGTAACCTTACCAGTATAGGCCTTTTTGTCAAATGAATGCTTTATGAAATTGGTAGTTAATTGCACATTTTGCATTTTCCCCTATGTTATACCGAGCATATTTTTATTATTTGTCTTACCTTTTAGATTGTTTCATCATAAAATCATAGGCATAGTTCAAACTCTGGTGAAAATTCTCGTGGTTGTATGGCTATCCACCAATTCAGGATTTTTAGTCGACCCAAGTCGAGATACTTAGTGACTAGGGATGCCCCTTAGGACTTTTATTCTCCTGGGTAATTCTTGATGGTTTCGTGTATTCTATGATGAAAATATGTAACCTTAAAGTTTTAATTTAAGTGTAATCATATTAAATCACTCCACATAATAATGGATCTTAAAAAAAAATCAATCTGTCATTTGGAATAACAATGAAGCTAATTTCCACTATAGATCTTAAAACATTCCAGGAAACTGAACTTCAAAACTTAAAATAAATCTATGAAATAAAATTGCGAGGAATAAATTTTCTCAAAATAAAACTTCCTAAGATTGACCCCATTCCTGGCCCTAGTTATCTCCATGTCCCCATTATTTCCAAATGGTAGGCTCCCTAAAGACCGTCTCTAATAATCTGAATGGTCCTTCCTAGTTAGGACCTAGCTTTCCATCTGATGGATTCTTTATGCCTCTGAGAACTTTCCTGAGAACGTAGTCTCTGAACATAACTTGATTAAGGCTTGTTCCCTTCGTTTATGGGTTAAGTTGAGCTTGGTCCCTATGATTTCTCCATTCAAGTCTTGGCCATAAATGCTCATCTTCATAGTTAGCATGCAAGCTTCCATATGGATTACAACCTCCATCCCGTAGGCTAAAGCAAAGGGGATTTCCCTAGTCGACCTCCTGAGCATAGTTCAGTATGGCCATAGGACGTGGGAAAGCTTGCCTACCCAAACACCTTTTGCCTTTTCCAACCTCTTATTCATTCCACCGATCAATATCTTATTGGAATCCTCATCTTGCCCCATTGCTTTGGGGGTCGGCCACCGAGCTGAATTGTTGCTTGATGTTGGGGTTGTCACATAAGTTTTGAAATGTCCCACTTTTAAATTTCGTCTCATTATCAGTGATGATCATTCTTACGATGCCAAAATTAGTCACGATGTTCTTCTAGATGAATCTGATTATATCAGTGTCTTTGATGTTTTCCAATTATTCAGCTTTAATTCAATTTATGAAATAGTCTGTGCTGACTAGGAGATACTTGTGATTTTCCAGTGCCATAAGTAATGGGCCTATGATGTCCAAACTCCATTGAGAAAATGACCATGGAATAGTTAATGACTTAAAATAGTTGGTCGACTGATGAAGCATGGGGGAGAACTTTTAAAACTTCACGCATCTTCTAACTTAGGAGATTGCATCCTTTTATATGAACGAGTACCAATAACCTTCTTTGATCGCTCTAAATGCCAAATATCTCCCCCATGCATGGCTCCTATAGATATCATCATGAAGTTCGTATAGGACTTGGTCGATGTTTGGGTGCACGCATTGAAGGCAGTGACATGTAAAATATCTCCTCAAGAGCTTGCCTTAAGGTGACAAGTAAAAACAAACAAATTTTATCCTAACCTAATGGGCTTATTTATTATTGGTTTATAGGACATCCTCTTACAAATAAGTTATGACCGAATCCATTCATCACGGATCATTTTGGATGATGAGGACTTATTCGACGACCTTTGTTCTTGTGATACTGGGCTGGGCAAGGTGCTCCACCTCGATAGTTCTTTTAAAATCTTAGTCTACTGTTGAATCCAGCATGGCTAAGGCATCGGTGTGACTATTATTCCCATGAGGTAATTATTAAATGTGGATCTATTCGAACATAATAATTAGGTCTTGAGAGACCTATAAATATGCTAGAATTCTCTCCTCTTTGGCATTGTAGTCTCCTAATACTTGATTATATACCAGTTTTGAGTCATAGTAGATGATGATGCTCTAAACACCACCACCAGTATGAGGTGTTGGTAAGATTAAATTAGCAATTATAATGGCATCACAAGAGTAAATATCTACTTAATGGTGGTGAGGAGAATAGGAGAAACACTAATATATAAGTGGTTCAGTCAATCTGGCCTACGTCCACTGTGAGTGTGTAAGCAATTTCACTATAATGAGGGCACTAATGGCCTATGATACAATCTCTCACTTTCTCTCTATACTGTGTATATCCCCTTACAAGGTAGGAGAAGGCCCTTATTTATAGTGTTTGGGGGTGTAATATACCCCCCAAGCATGCATTGAGCGTGTATGAGTTGAATGCACTAATCATAAGTGGACACCTGGATGTGTTATATGTAAGGAATGATGATTAAATATTCCCCCACATGATGGGAATGATTTGGTTATAACTGAATCGCCACGTGCTCCAAGTCTTCCATGTGCTTGAGTATGCTCGGACCTGTAATATCATTGTTGTAACCTCGGCCTGTCCGAGTTCGAGGTTTCATGAGTCTGATAGTTGCTTTGTCATATCAATAATTAATATGGCCTCGGCCTAGAAGACTGGCTGAGGTTATGTACGAGGTAGGATGTGACGTCGGCTTAGGAAGAGTACAATATTGGAAATAGCTTGAGCCCATGAGACGCTGCTGACCTTTACTGATGGACAGCCGAGGTTGGTCAATGAGGAGCCGACCTTGCAGAAGAAGACCTTTCTGATGGCTGTTATAAGCTTCTTGTCAACTCGGCTGTGAGACAGTCCAAGGTACGTGACCATAAGTACGAGGGTGCACTTTGGGTATATCAATCACCCCTATCCCTTAGTCTCTTATGTGAATAGGTGATTGAGGGGTATGTAGGTTAGGCCGAGGCTAAGTTACCTTCGGTGCCTTATGGCGTAAAGTGATTCCTTGACACATGTAACTCATTGAAGTGGCTAACGTACTCCCCAAGGTATAATAAATCCGACAGTGTCTTTTGGGTTCTCTAGGGTAATGATGGGTGTATTGGGAATTGTACCCCATCATTGAGAAGGTTTAAAATGCCTTTCTCTTTCCTCATTTTCTCTTTCTTCTTCTATCTTTCTCTCCTTTACGTTTTTTACAACTGCAATTTTATCTTAAGCCCTCCATTGTTTTGCTGTGATTCAAGGTTTCCCTTGCCTCTTAATCTCCTCCTTCTTCACTTGCGACTAGTCAGGTATTGCTCTTCGACCTTTCTTTTTCCATTTCTGGTCATTAGTTTTATAGTTTAGTTTTTCGGTAATCTTTTCCTTTTTCCAGCGAGGCTTTCTGCCTCTGCTGAGTGGCTATAAGGTTAGTTTTTAACACTTGAGTGACTTTAGGGTCATTTTAGGTCATCTAGGGGTTGTTTCAGCCAAAAACACTTCCTTTTTGGCCTCCCGGCGACCCTCCGGTCATCTTCTCCGATGACCCTTGTTTCGGAGTTCTTAGTGTTCTTGTTTGAAACCCTTTGGATTCCACATTTTGATCTTAGTTTGAGTAGAATAAATTATTTTCCTACTTGTCCTTTAGTTCGAACCAAAGTGTAGTGTCGTCTTCTGAATGCTCAGACCTTTGTATAAACTCATTGAAGAATTCCCGTCTCTGTGTGAGAAGACCTTTGAAAAGATTAGGCGGATAGAGTCGGCCCAAGAGGAAACTCGTAGGGATTAGGCCTTTCCCCTCAGACCAATCTTTCCTCCTCCCTTAAAGGTCATATATCCTGAGCCTGCAGACGTTCCTGAACCAATGTCTGAGGACAACGCTTCTTCAGACCCAATGTCAATGTCTGAGGCAGGCGAATCCGTAGACTCTTTTCAAGAGGCTATGGATTATTTTCCCAAGTAAGGTGAGACTTCGGAGGACGCCGATGTTTCAAGCCGAGCCTCATCCCATAGAGAGGCTAGCACTTTGCGTAAATCCCCTTCTATAGAAATCGTAGGGCCCAGCGTAGAAATTCCACCTCCCATTGATGCCATTCCTCTATCGACTACCACTAGGGTTGAGTTTGCGAAGCGATTTCCTAGTAGTGCCCCTACAAGTTCCCAAGCCAACGTTACTGGGGATGTTGATGATGGTGAGGGGAGTGGACTCGATACCTCTGATGCTACAGAGTATGAGAGTATCGTGAACGATTACGACCTTCTTTCCTTCAGACTCCTGTATTCCATAGACACCTCAATCGTCCTTTGGAAACCTCTAAAGGATGAGAGGGCCTTTGACGGCCGAGATGGAAAAATCTGCGTCTATGAGAAGATGTTTAAGTTGGGCTTTCGTCTTCCTATCCACTTAGTTATCAGAGCTATGATCTCACACATAAATCTTTACCCTTCCTAATTGTCCCCCAATGCTTGGAGGCTTATGATCGGGGCCATCTTCCTTTGAAAGGGTTTTCACCATTCATACCTTCCAGTTAGATTTTTTACGGGTTGTTACGTCCCCTCATTTGCCAAAAACGATCCCAGCTACTATCATTTCTTAGCTAGGAAATCTTAGAAGAATATGCTATTGGTTACCTAAACTTCAAATCATAATTAGAAACCACGATACTTCTTTATTTTTGGGGCATGGGAGTTTGGTTCAGACGAAGCTTCTGGAACGTCGATTCCGAGGACCCCCCTGAAATGGGGGAAAGTCTCCCTCGTGGCTAAAGTCAACCCTGGTCTTAGCCAGGACAATTACAAGAATGTTGAGGACTGTCGCAATCAAGGCGAGAAAGGTCGTCTCGTTAAATATGAACATCTGATGACCCCATATTACTTTCTCAGACAGGTTTGGGGGTGGTCCCCTAGAAGAGCTTCGTAAGTCTTCAAAATTTTTCTTACCCAAGTTATGCCTCTTATATTTTTTTTATCTCTAACTGACTAACTCAGAGACTTATCTTTTGCAGAGCATCCAGCAGGCATACTAGACGAGTTTTGGGAGATGTCTGCTCCAAGTCTTGTGAAGCTTATGGACAAGCGAGGTGGTCAAAATGTACCCCCACCCAATAAAAAAAAGCATCGACGTCTCTAAGGCCGATGCTAGCACGAAGAGGAAGCCTTCCACTGAGCCGATGTATACGGGGCCGAGTAAGACTCGGGAAAAAGACCATACCATACCCTTTTCTACTAACGATGCCTTGGATGCTTTTTATCTTAGCTCAAAATTGGAGATAACTTGATCGGTCATAGTCTGAAAGCTGCCGACGCTATTGGTACAATAATGACTGAGGAAGACAAGCGTTTCCTTCGTGCATTGGACGTCCCTTTATTGGCCGAGTTTTTTCTTCACAAGTCAATCCAGGTATCCATTTTTAGTTCTCGCAAGTGTTGCCTCAGCTATGTAGAAATTGTTACTCATATGGTTCGTACATCTGATCTTCTTCTACAGGGTGTCTTGTCTTTTCATCGTCTCACTACACCAAATCCTGCGAATGGTCACGCCTAGTGGGTCACGGCCCAAGTCCGCGACCAGCTGGTCGCGGATTTGGGCTGTGACCAACTCAATATTTGGCGTGACTAATTTTATTAACACACTAAATTATCCATGCTCTGGAAGTGGTCACGGACTAAATCCCTAACCACAGTGGGTCACGGACATTGGCCGTGACCCGGTCGTGACCAGCTTGGCGCCAAAATTCCCTCCAAAATGGGTCACGAACTTTGGCCGTGACCAGATCGTGACCAGTTTGGCGCCAAAATTCTCTCTAAACTGGTCGCGGATGGGTCACGGACTTGGGCCGTGACCATAGGTGTGACGAAGCAGAAAACACACACAGTAGGGGTCACGGCTGAGGGTCGTGACCATTTATTGGTCTGGGTCACGACTATGGTCCGTGACCATACATCATTCAAACACCAAGGCTGTTGGAAAAGGGTCGCGCGCATGGGTCACGGCTCTAGGCCGTGACCAGTCCGCAATCACCATTGTTCCAATCGCGCATGGGTCACGGCTCTTGGCCGTGACCAGGTCAAAATCGCCACTGTCTCATGGTCATTAATGGGTCACGCACATGGGGTCAGGGCTCTAGTCCATGACCATAGTCGGGTCTTAAAAAGAAACATTCCCAGCTTCTCATTTATTACGTGCGACTTCGTTTGCTGTTAGGGTTGGTGCGATTTCGAGCTCCTGCGATTTCGGTTGGATTTGCATTTGGATTTCAATTGGATTTTCATTTGGCTAATCGATTTCAGTTGGTATGTATTGATTCATTTGGATTTCGTAATTTCTATCTGAAGCCCTAATTTTTGTGTATGTATGTGTAGATTTATGTTTGTATGTGTGTATGTATGTGTAGATTTATGTTTGTATTTGTGTATGTATAGATTGTATGTGTGTGTATGTATAGATTGTATGTGTGTGTATGTATAGATTTATGTCAAAAAAAATATTAGGGTTTAGTAAACCTTAAATAGTATGTGTGTGTATGTATAGATTATGTCAATAAACCCTAGATTGTATGTGTGTGTGTATGTATAGATTATGTCAATAAACCCTAGATTGTATATGTGTGTATTTTTTTTTTGACAAAATATGCTTGTCTTGTTTTTTTTTTTAGAAAATATAATTAAATGATTTTTTTTTACATACGAGTCGCAAACACTAGTGTTAAATATAATTGAATTGATACTAGTGTCGATAAATGTACATGTTATTAAATTTTTTGGGTGTGCTCTTGATTTTCCTATGAAAAATTATATCACATATCTTGCGATTAATGTGCATTTTTTGGGATTTCACATACACTTTTAAACTCTCATAACTTTCAAACCTAAACCTTAATAGCAGGACTCGTATTCATGCCCTCGTATACTTTTCTCAGGAAAAATGAGGCACGGTGATAATTATTGTCAACAAGAGTGGGAGAGGTTGCAATTAGACCGCACACGTAACTCTTTTATTAGAGTGCGTCATATAGAGGGTACTCCTATTTATAGGTACGGAAATAAAAAGATCGAACAATTTAACTACCTTGTAAATCATGGATTTGATATCCAGCAAGATTACTTGTTCGATCGTATTCTATTTTCTCTACCAGAAAACTGGGATGACGTTATACAAAATATATTTCACACACATAATCCCGACATAGCCCTGACCTTGGTTACGTTGTTGGAGAAGGCAGAAAAAAAAATCCACCCGTTATGGATACAACTGCGTACAGAGAGCATTGACATAGATTGTGATGTCTCGCGCCACATGCACGTAAAATTGAATCTTGCCAACAAGTTGAGAAATAGGGGATTCCGAGTTCATGTCACTGACATCTACACATCAATCATAGATACCTTTCCTTCTAGTTGGCCACGTGCAAAAATTCATAGGTTCTTAAAAACTAATACCGAATGGATGGAGATCAGACACATTGAACTTATTCTATACCGTGGATAGCGGAGGTCATGACATGGCATGCTCGATGCGAGGTGGGTGGGAATTTGATGCGTCATCCGGTTGATTCACTCATCTGGAAAATTTCAAATGCACAACACCATTAATTTGCAAAGGAACCGCGCAACGTTCGTCTTGCAATCTCAACCGATGGGTTTAACCCTTTCGATAATTTAAGTACTAGTCAGAGTTATTGGCCAGTTCTTATGGCGCCTTTAAGTCTTCCTCCGACATTATGCATGAGAAAGAAGTTCACATTGTTATCTTTGTTGATACCCGGGCCGAAGGCTCCCAGTGATGATATCGATATATTTTTAGCACCGTTAATCGAAGAACTTAAAGAGTTGTGGGATAAAGGCGTGACGAGGTTCGATTCTCATAAGGGTGAAGAGTTCACACTTAAAGCAATGGTGATGTGGGCGATCCACGATCTTCCTTCTTATGGGACCTTGTCCGGTTGTAATGTTCATGGTTATTATGGATGTCCCATATGTGGGGAGGAAAATGAAGCTTGTTGGTTAAAACATAGTGGTAAGTTGAGTTACATGGGTCATCGTAGATTTCTGCCGACCAGTCACCCTTTTAGGAACGACAAGTCTAATTTTTTGCCTGTCAGTCACGAGTGAAGAACGACACCTATTCGACTTTCTGGTCAGTAAATTGAGGAGAAGGCGGTGGCTGCGACTGTGGGGAATAGGTACGTAGGAAAACACCCCCAGTTTGTAAACCTGAAGCGTAAAACTAGGGAGGATCCGAAGACCCTAGTAAAGCGAAGCCATGGTCCAGGCGATCAATATTTTTTGATTTGCCGTATCAGAAAGATCATCGTGTAAGGCATATAATTGATGTGATGCACACAGAGAAGAATGTTGCAGAACATTTGATAGGAACATGTCTGGGTGGATCTCATTCCAAAGATTGAGAGCGTGCCCACCGAGATCTACAGGATATGAAAATAAAGAAGAGACTGTGGTTAAAAAATGATCCAACGACAGGAAGAATTTCTATCCCCCCGACTGCTTTCACTTTGACTACTAGTGAGAAGAAGATCCTCTTAGACACGTTGTTCAACTTGAAGACTCCAACCGGTTATTCCGGTAATTTACGTAGGGTAGTAAGCTACCAAGCAAATGACTTGAAACAGTGCAAGTCTCACGACTGGCACGTAATCATCCAATTAATCCCGTTGTTATTTCGGCATTGCTTCTCTGAACACAAAGATCTCCGTCGAGCAATTATGCAAATCAGTTTGTGTTTTACCCTACTTTGTGCAAAAGTGGTAAACAAAAGGCACATTAAATCAGAGAAATCAACTTTAGCTGAGGCAGTTTGTGTATTAGAGAAATATTTTCCTCCGTCATTCTTCGATATCAGTATCCACCTGCTTGTGCATTTATGCGATAAAGCTTTATTATGTGGTCCCGTGAGGTATCGTTGGATGTATCCTTTTGAGCGCTTGATGAAAACCTTCAAAGATTATGTAAAGAATACACGGTATATTGGAGGGTCAATTGCTGAAGAATACGTAATGGTGAAATCATCGCTATACGCTAGGGAACATATGCCAGAACAAGAGGTGAGGAGGTTTAATCCTCATGGAGAACGAGTGATAGAGGAACCTGACGAGTTTGAGGACGAATTGTCGTTTGGGAACCCTAAAGAGGTGAAACTCACAAACCTACAATACAAGCAAGCAACTCGTCATGTCTTCGAATCGCAAGATGAAGTCAAAGACTGAAGAGAGTGAGTATCTACTGAATTCTTTTTCTTTGATTATATGTATTTTTTATTTTATGATCTAAACTCTATAATTTTTCGGTAGGAAGTACGAGAACGAAAATATCCAAAATCAAAGGAGAAATTGGACGACAACTAACTTTAGGGCATGGGTGTCAAAAGAGGTACTTTTCACGTCTTATGTGTGCGGTTATTTATTCATGTGTGGTAAAAACATGCCCTAATACAAATTCATTAATAAATGCAGCTTCTAAAAAGAGGTGATGTCTCTTCCAGACTTGCACACCTAGCAAAAGGTCCTAGTTTTCGTGCAAAAGAGTTTAAGAAATTCTGCACCAACGGTTTTGATTTCATTTCACATCCATATGAGGAAAATCTTTTGACGCAAAATAGTGGAATATCAATTTCTGCCTTGACCACCTGTATCGCTAGCAAAAGTGATAAAAATCCAAAGAATACGATGCTAACCTATTATGGGATAATTCAACAAATCCTAGAACTTGATTACTTGGATTT
This sequence comes from Sambucus nigra, assembly GCA_949130495.1. Lineage (NCBI taxonomy): Eukaryota > Viridiplantae > Streptophyta > Magnoliopsida > Dipsacales > Adoxaceae > Sambucus > Sambucus nigra. The sequence continues at coordinate 314,975,696 of OX422213.1, forward strand.
CACAGAAACCGTATTCTATTGTGATTGGGTAAAGGTGGAGGATACAACGAATGCTTGCAAAGTTGATCCCGACTCCAAACTTATTATGGTAGATTTATCAAAGCTGAAGACTAAAGACCGCATAGTCGATGAGCCTTTTATTTGTGCCTTTCAGAATGTAAAGAAGGTATTCTACTCGAAGTGCATAAACGATGGCAATTGGTCTATTGTTGTGCATGCACCAAAGGGTATGACTACTGAAGTAGACGCATTAAAGGCTCCAAAAGAGTTCCAGTCAGCTCTTGATGACAACCCTAATTTGAAGGATCTTTTAGTTGATTTAGAGGAAGATTGAGTATCAAAATATTATTTTATCCTCATCAATCTTATTTGTATCCTATTATGATATTGACATTGTATTAGCACTTTACATTAATTTATGAATTTCATCTACTTTTAAGTGTAATATCCCGCTATTTGTGCAAATGGTAGGTGATTTATCGGTTATTTTGTTTAGAATAGATATGTTTTCATTTATTTATCTCTATCGTTTGGCTTTAGAGGGCGAAAACCCGAAACAGCCCCCGAACGGCTCCGTGGGTGGTACCAACACCTCCCACGAGACCAATGTAACTTGTAGGAACTGACCGCGCGATCACGGGACCCCCGGTTTGAGAATACGATGATAATTTGCATATTTCTAGTCTTAGGCTTAAAAACATGGCGTTAGTGGGTGAAAACCCAAAACAGCCCCGTGAGTGGCACCAACAGCTCGCACGGGACCAATGTAACTCGTAGGAACTGACCGCGCGATCGCGGGACTCCTGGTTTGAGAATACGTTGATAATTTGAAAATATCTAGACTTAAGCTTAAGAAAGCGTCTGTTAACTAATAGGTATATTTCCAATGTTTTGCACCTATCCGGGAACAACATCTTCTGCCAGCATCTCGGGTCAGACAACTCCTGCTATAGATATAAAATTGCCTTTTATTTTATTAAATTAGACAACGTGGATCGATAAACATTTGTTCATGTTTTATAAAAACACGTTATATGTATGGTTTTAAAAACCAGACAGCATATATGCATCTGCATATATGCAACATATATGGGGCATATATGCAGCTGCATATATGCGGCATATATGCTGCATATATGCGGCATATATGCTGCATATATACGGCATATATGCGGCTATACAGGCAGCATATATGCACATATGCATCTGCATATATGCAAACATATATGGCATCTGCATATATGCACTCTCTATGGATTGGTTTACATATTGAAAGCAAGCGGATCGAGGTTTACATATTGCCTAATAGGATTGGTTTTCATTTATTTTTCAATTTTACATTTTGTATTCGTGGAATGATGTTATCAAATTGTTGTTGATGACTCATTTCACACTATTCAGGTAATTCCTATTGAGGTAATTCCCATTGAGGTCTCTGTATTCTTTGGTAATGTAGGTATAAAGATTGGGGTTCTCTTTTAGGATAGCAGTTGGCAGAAAGAGACATAATAGTGGCATGCATTGATTACAGGTGATTGTTATTTCACATTGTAAATATACTTTCTTAGACAAAATAAATACAATTGCTTTGATACTCATAGAAATTCCTGACCACTAACTTCCTTATTGACCATGGCCAAAAATTTAAATGATATATTTTGGGTACAAGTTAAATGATATATTTTGGGTACAAGTTAAATGATATATTTTGTTAGATTGAGATTGTACTCTCCTATGATATATTGTATTCAAATAGTGAAATATCCAAATGAGGTAATTTGCATATTTCTAGACTTGGGCTTAAAAATATGGCGTTAGAGGGTGAAAAGTCGAAACAGCCCCCGAACGGCCCCGTGGGTGGCACCAACACCTCCCACGGGACCACTGTAACTCGTAGGAACTGACCCCGCAGCCGCGGGTCTCCCAGTTTGAGAGTGTGACGGTAATTTGCATATTTCTAGACTTAGGCTAAAAAACATGACGTTAGAGGGTGAAAAGTCGAAACAGCCCCCGAACGGTCCCGTGGGTGGCACCAACATCTCCCACGGACCAATGTAACTAGTAGGAACTGACCCCGCAGCCGCGGGTCTCCCGGTTTGAGAGTGCGACGGTAATTTGTATATTTCTAGACTTGGGCTTAAAAACAAGGCGTTAGAGGGTGAAAAGTCAAAACAACCCCCGAATGGCCCCGTGGGTGGCACCAACCAATGTAACTAGTAGGAACTGACCCCACAACCGCGGGTCTCCCGGTTTGAGAGTGTGACGGTAATTTGCATATTTTTAGACTTAGGCTTAAAAACATAGCGTTAGAGGGTGAAAAGTTGAAACAACCCCCGAACGGCCCTGTGGGTGGCACCAACACCTTCCACGGGACCAATGTAACTTGTAGGAACTGACCTCGCAGCCGCGGGACTCTTGGTTTGAGAGTACGACGGTAATTTGAATATTTCTAGACTTAGGCTTAAAAATATGACGTTAGAGGGTGAAAAGTCGAAACAGCCCTCGAATGGCCCCGTGGGTGGCACCAACACCTCCCACGGGACAAATGTAACTCATAGGAACTGACCCCGTAGCTGCGGGTCTCCCGATTTGAGAGTGTGATGGTAATTTGCATATTTCTAGACTTAGGCTTAAAAACATAGCGTTAGAGGGTGAAAAGTCGAAACAGCCCCCGAACGGCCCCGTGGGTGGCACCAACACCTCCCACGGGACCAATGTAACTCGTAGGAACTGACCCCACAGCCGCGGGTCTCCCGGTTTGAGAGTGCGATGGTAATTTGCATATTTCTAGACTTAGGCTTAAAAATATGACGTTAGAGGGTGAAAAGTCGAAACAGCCCCCGAACGGCCCCGTGGGTGGCACCAACACCTCCCACGGGACAAATGTAACTCATAGGAACTGACCCCGCAGCCTCGGGACTCCCGGTTTGAGAGTACGACGGAGCATTGCATATTTCTAGACTTAAGCAAAACATGGCGTTAGAGGTTGAAAACTCGAAACAGCCACCGAACGGCCCCGTGGGTGGCACCAACACCTCCCACGGGACAAATGTAACTCGTAGGAACTAACCCCATAGCCCCAGGTCTCTCTGTTTGAGAGTACGACGGTAATTTGCATATTTTTAGACTTAGGCTTAAAAACATGGCGTTAGAGAGTGAAAACTGGAAACAGTCCTCGAACGTCCCCGTGGGTGGGACCAACGCCTCCCACGGGACCAACGTAACTCGTAGGAATTGACCCCGCAGCCGCGAGTCTCCCGGTTTGAGAATACGACAGTAATTTGAAAATATGAGAACTTAAGCTTAGAAACAACGCGTTAGAGGGTGAAAACACAAAATAGCCCCCGTACGATCCCGTGAGAGGCACCAACACCTCTCACAGGACCAATGTAACACATAGGAACTAACCGTGCAATCACAGGACTCCTGGTTTGAGAGTACGAATATAATTTGAAAATTACATGGATAACTAGGAAACCACTACAATAGGAAATAACGGATCTATTCACTTAAGTTGAAAAAGTTGCTTCATAGAGATCTACCAAGGGAAGGTCGAAAGCTTATGTAAGTATAAAAGAAATAAGATCGTGCTTCGTCTTTGTTTACTACACCGACAATAGGATCATCTCGTCAAGCATGTAATCATCTTCTCTCTATTATAGTATGAGGGATCATTTTCAAAATTGATTTCACTTCTAAGAGAATCATCTTCAGCTGTGATAGTCTTTTGAAAAATGTTACCAAATTGAACTTTATTCCAATTTTTTAGAGATTGGATGCCAAACTATACATGGGGTTTCCTCCATTGTAAGACTTCCATTTGGCCTGGATAACAACTTTATATGAGGAATGAGCAACCCATAAATTTTGAAACATAAATCTATTTGGGAGTTTATCACAATCACTAGATAAGCTTAGAAGCATATGAGAATGATCAGAAGTTAATTTATTCAAGTGTTCAACAACCACTTTAGAAAATAACTGCTTGCTACTCAAATTCATCAACATTTTATCTATTATTTCCCAAATACTAGCACTGGATTCTCTTTTATTCCACCAAGTGAACCTGGAGCCCAAATACCCCAAGTCAATGAGGCCATTAGACTCTATACATTGGATGAAATCTTCTGCAGCATTAAATTCATAAGGTAAACCTCCTACCTTATCTGTAGAAGCAGACACTGTATTGAAGTCACCTCCTACAAACCATGGATTCAATGTATGAATGGAATTTAAATACACCCATAAAACTATTCTATCTCTTCTAGTGCATTTAGCATAAACCAAGGAAACTTGAATAACAGAAGATAGAACATGATGAGAGACCTTAAGAGTTAATCATTCCCCTCTACATTTTCCTCTACAGCAGGTTCTTGTTCCTCTTCTACAATGTTTGTGTAATTATGTGATGGACGGTTGGCCTTTTCAATTGATTCCTCACTATTGATAACTTCACATGTTTCTTCTTGTGGGGCATTACCAATTTGGACTTGAACAGTTATATAACTGTTATATAACAGTTATATAACTATTATATTAACCGTTATATAACCATTGTTATATAACTGTTATAACAGTTATATAACCGTTGTTATATAACTGTTATATAACAACGAATATATAACTGTTGTTATATAACAGTTATATAATAACAGTTATATAACTGTTATATAACAGTTATATAATAACAAGTTTGCGGCTTTCTTCGATTAATTCTTGCTCCTTGTCGCATTACTTAAAATTAGGAGTCCGTTGTAGTCCATATGTATCGTGCTAAAGTTTAAATATGTCTGATTGTGTCGAGTCGCATTGTGTGTCCGTGCTTCCATAGTCTAAAAGTCTCTCACGAAACATAAGAACTTGTCAACTTTTCTTTAATAAAATTGGGGGTTAACACAAGGATTGTCACAAGGCGACCTTTGGTTTTGAAATTTCAAAAGATAGATGAAGGGAACCAAGATTACGCTGAATTTGGTCATAGGCTTTCTTTTAATTATTCTTGTACACTCTAAATCAGTTAGTATGTCAGGTTTATCATCATTTGATTTATTAAATACATGAATACCCCCTGAACTATATCCCTCGTGTGAGTTGAGCCTCTAAGAAAACACACACCTGAATGGCCAAAACCTCTAAACAAACTATATCCCGATTTGAGAACACGACGCTAATTTGAAAATATAGACTTAGACTTAAAAAATGGCATTAGATGGCTAAAACCCGAAACAGCACCCGAACGGCCCCGTGAAAGGCACCAACACCTCGCACAAGACCAATGTAACTCGTACGAACTGACCGCGTGATCACGGGACTGCCGGTTTGAGAATACGATGGTAATTTGCATATTTCTACACTTAAGCAAAACATGGCGTTAGAGGGTGAGAACTTGAAAAAGCCCTCTAACGGCCCCGTGGGTAGCACCAACACCTCCCACGGGACCAATGTAACTCGTAGGAACTGACCCCGCAGCCGCGGGTCTCCGGGTTTGATAGTGTGACGGTAATTTGCATATTTCTAGACTTAGGCTTAAGAACATGGCGTTAGAGGGTGAGAACTATAAACAGCCCCCAAACGTCTCCGTGGGTGGCACCAACACCTCCCATGAGACAATTGTAACTCGTAGGAACTGACCCCGCAGCCGCGGAACTCCTGCTTTGAGAATACGACGATAATTTGCATATTTCTCGACTTAAGCAAAACATGGCGTTTGAGGGTGAAAACTCAAAACAGCCCCCGAACGACCCCGTGGGTGGCACCAACACCTCCCACAGGACCAATGTAACTCGTAGGAACTGACCCCACAGCCGCAGGTCTCCCGATTTGAGAGTGTGACAGTAATTTTCATATTTGTAGACTTAGGCTTAAAAATATTGCGTTAGAGGATGAGAACTATAAATAGCCCTCGAACGTCCCCGTGGGTGGCACCAACACCTACCACGGGACCAATGTAACTTGTAGGAATTGACCCCGCAGCCACGGGACTCCCGGTTTGAGAATACGATGATAATTTGCATATTTCTCTACTTAAGCAAAACATGGTGTTTGAGGGTGAAAACTCTAAACAGCCCCCGAACGACCCCGTGGGTAGCACCAACACCTCCCACGGGACCAATGTAACTCATAGGAACTGACCCCGCAGCCGCGAGACTCCCGATTTGAGAATACGATGATAATTTGTATATTTCTAGACTTAGGCTTAAAAACCTGACGTTAGAGGGTGAAAAATCGAAACAACCCCCAAACGGCCATGTGGGTGGCACGAACACCTCCCACGAAACCAATGTAACTCGTAGGAACATACCCCGCAGCCGCGGGTCTCTCGGTTTGAGAGTACGACGGTAATTTGTATATTTCTAGACTTAAGAAAAACATGGCGTTTGAGGGTGAAAACTCGAAACAGCCCCCGAACAGCCCCGTGGGTGGCACCAACACCTCCCACGGGACCAATGTAACTCGTAGGAACTGACCCCACAGTCGTGGGACTCCCGGTTTGAGAATATGACAATAATTTGCATATTTCTTGACTTAGGCTTAAAAACATGGCGTTAGAGGGTGAAAACTCAAAAAAGCCCTCTAACGGCCCCGTGGGTTGCACCAACACCTCCCATGGGACCAATGTAACTCGTAGGAACTGACCCCGCAGCCGCGGGACTCCCGGTTTGAGAATACGGTGATAATTTATATATTTCTAGACTTAGTATTAAAAACATGGCGTTAGAGGGTGAGAACTATAAACAGCCCCCAAACGTCCCTGTGGGTGGCACCAACACCTCCCACAGGACCAATGTAACTAGTAGGAACTGGCCCTGCAGCCGCGGGACTCCCGGTTTGAGAATAAGATGATAATTTGCATATTTCTCGACTTAAGCAAAACATGGCGTTTGAGGGTGAAAACTCGAAACAACCCCCGAACGACCCCGTGGGTGGCACCAACACCTACCACGGGACCAATGTAACTCGTAGGAACTGACCCCGCAGCCGCGGGACTCCCGGTTTGAGAATACGACGATAATTTGCATATTTTTAGACTTAGGCTTAAAAACATGGCGTTAGAGGGTGAGAACTCGAAACAACCCTCTAACGGCACCGTGGGTGGCACCAACACCTCCCACGGGACCAATGTAACTCGTAGGAACTGACTCCGTAGCCGCGGGTCTCCTGGTTTGAGAATACGACGGTAATTTGCATATATCTAGACTTAGGCTTAAAAACATGACGTTAGAGGGTGAAAACTCGAAACAGCCCCCGAACGGCCCCGTGGGAGGCACCAACACCTCCCCCGGGACCAATGTAACTCGTAGGAACTGACCGCACTGTCGCAGGTCTCCCAGTTTGAGGATACGATGGTAATTTGCATATTTCTAGATTTAGGGTTAAAAACCTGACGTTAGAGGGTGAAAACTCGAAATAGCCCCCAAACGGCCCTGTGGGTGGCATGAACACCTCCCATGGGACCAATGTAACTCGTAGGAAATGGCCCCGCAGCCAGGGGTCTCCCGGTTTGAGAGTACGATGGTAATTTGTATATTTCTAGACTTAAGCAAAACATGGCGTTAGAGGGTGAAAACTCGAAACAGCCCCCGAACGGCCCCGTGGGTGGCACCAACACCTCCCACGGGACCAATTTAACTCGTAGGAACTGACCCCACAGTTGCGCGACTCCCGGTTTGAGAATACAACAATAATTTGAATATTTCTTGACTTAGGCTTAAAAACATGGCATTAGAGGGTGAAAACTCAAAAAATCCCTCTAACGGCCCCGTGGGTGGCACCAACACCTCCCACGGACCAATGTAACTCCTAGGAACTGACCCTGCAGGCGCGGGACTCCCAGTTTGAGAATACGACGATAATTTTCTTATTTCTACTTGGTTACTGATAATTTTAACTCATATATGCAATTTTTCAGCTTGATTAATTTTTTTTGTAAAACTACTTGCACTACACCAAATCCTGCGAATGGTCACACCCAGTGGGTCACGGCCCAAGTCCGCGACCAGCTGGTCGCGGACTTGGGCCGTGACCCTCTCAATATTTGGCGTGACCATATTTATTACCACACTGAATCATGGGTGATCTGGAAGTGGTCACGGACCAAATCCTTGACCACTGTGGCTCACGGACTTGGGCCGTGACCAAGGCGTGACCATATTGGTGCCAAACTCGTGCCAAAATTCCCTCCAGGCTTGATCGCGGATGGGTCACAGACTTGGACCGTGACCATAGGCATGCCGAAGCATAAAACATACACATATGGGGTCATGGTTGAGGGGCGTGACCATTTCTGAGCATGGGTCACGGCTATGGGCCGTGACCAATAATTCTTCATCCATCACAATCACTTCACTTTTGAGTCACAGTTGGTGGGTCACGGTTGAGGCTGTGACCAGTTCCCTGGAAAAAAAAATAGTCGGACCATTTCATTTTGTCGAAAGCCCTGGCACCCAAATACTCAAATTTTGTTGCGATTTCATTTCGGCGCTCAAACCGTTGCGATTTGTTGCATTAATGGGTCACAGTTGTGATTTTGTGGCGATTTCACTGCCGTCTCTCTCAGAGTCCCACCATGGCATCCTCTCCTCTTCTCTCTCTAATCTGTAAGAATATTTACCCTAGTTATGATGAATCTTTACCCTAGTTTTGATTTGCTTATTTATCATTTTCCTATTTGTTTTTGGATATATGATTTGTGAGAAGAAGCTGAAAGAATATATGTTTTTGGTTTTATGGTGTTGATTGGTTACGGGATGTAATTGATAAATTGCCCCATTGTTCCTGGCAGTTCTATATGGTTATGTTGTGTGTGTATATATATATGTATATATATATTTTTTTGCCTACTGCTTTTCTTGTAAGCATAAAACCCAGACACAGAATCCTGGTCCATTCATGTTATTTGTATGTAAAAAATGTGTCTGTGTTCATATATGAATATGATTTGTGTACACTGCCTGTATTTTTGGTAATGATATTAACCACTCAATGTATCATTGATAATTAATTTACAGTGTATCATTGACCATAGGTAATTAATTTATTGGATTTTTTTCCACTTAGTATTCGTATATGGATTCAAACTGGGTATTCGTAAGTGGATTGAAAATGAAGATTGCAGATTTTATTGGGTGGCAAAAATTCTTATGCCAGAGATGCGTTCCGTTAAAGATTTCATGAGCGATGGTCCTAGATTTCATCTCTGCTGCTGACAGGAGGTTTCATTTCTTTTATGTAAATTAATTTATTAAATTCATCTCTAGTCGAAGATTTCTTATCTACTGGTTATATTATAGAAGATTTCATCACCATTGCATTGTTGATAGACACGTGGTTATATTTATGGCAGATAAACCATCAGAGATAACACACTAGTATGAAAATGTTTTTTGCAGATTTAATGAAATGGTGATGAAACTGTCTCTCTTAAACTATAATATGTTTTCTCTTTTATTATAATTTCTTCTCTATGCATTTACTTTTACATTTATCAATGTATCACACAATACGCAATACATAGGTTTTCGATACGCAATAGGATACACGATTTGACAACCATCTTTATAATTACTAATAGAAATATTTTGGAGTATGCATTGTGAGATTTATAGAATGTAGATCAAATTGTTACCATGTCCATATAATGTTAAATTCATTGTTTTACATATGTAGTGGAGTGCTCTAAAGTTCACATTATGGAAGTGTTCGTAAAAGTTTTAAATTCACTAAAAACTAAAAATTGTGACTGTCTTCTTTCTTCAGTCTGATCAAAACACTGGAAGCTTGAAGGCAGAACTTAGAGCCATCCTTCTAGAATTAGAGGAGATGCGAAAGAGGAAATGTGAGAGGAGGACTCAATTTCTTGAAGTTCTTGAGCAAATACAGAAAATAAGAAATGAGATTTATAGGTCTTCCTAATATACTCCTTTCAAAACAGTTGTCGATGAAACCGATTTGTCATTAAGAAAGCTTGAAGAGTTGCACAGGGAGCTGCAGGCACTTCAGAAAGAAAAGGTCAAATATGTTCATTTTATGCATATTTATCTTGCATAATTATATATTTTATTTTTTATCTAAGGATTTTTTTTCTCATTGGTTAATGTTTCTCTACTTGAAGAGTGATCGCCTTAAGCAGATTCTGGACCATCAAAAGACTTTGAATTCACTATGTTTAGTGCTTGGTATTGATTACAAGTAAACAGTTAGTGAGGTTAATTCCAGTTTAGGTGAGTCTGAAGGAGCAAAGTGCATTAGTAATGACACAATTGAGGGACTAGCGACTGCAATACAGAGACTGCGAGAGGTTAAACTACAGAGGATGCAGCAGGTACATACGTAGTTTAAAATAGTTTTTAAATCAATAGTTTTTAAAATAGATTTAATGAAAATGTTTTATGCAGATGTTCTTCAATAGGAAGGCATGATGGACTTTTCTTCTTATTTTTTTCTCTCACCTTTCCTCAACCACAATCTAATTTAGGTATAACTCTTTAAATTCTCTTTTCACTAATAGTATCTCAATCTTAGTAGACAATTTCTATGTATGGTATGTGCAATGAAACATTTATATGCAGCTTTAAGTTTATGGTGGTCTGAAAGGTTGGATCTTGGGTTTTTGTTGGTTGGTGATTCTTTGATAGATCTTCTGATTGAAGGTGAGGTTGTTGCTATTATTGTTGCAGTTGCTAGGGTTGTGTGAAATTGTTGTTGAAGATGCTGGGTATTATTCCCATTGAGGTAATTCCCATTGAGGTCTCTGTATTCTTTGGTAATGTAGGTATAAAGCTTGGGGTTCTCTTTTAGGACAGCAGTTGGCAGAAAAAGACATTATAGTGGCATGCATTAATTACAGGTGAACATCATTTCACATTGTAAATATACTTTCTTAGACAAAATAAATACAGTTGCTTTGATACTCATAGAAATTCCTGTCTACTCTGTGCAAGAGTACCTAGTTGAAGTAATTATTCCTAGTTAACAATAATGTACTCAAGACAGAAATGAAAGGTTTATGATACCTATATATAAACAATTATCCTTGCTTGAGGTAATCCATTAGTGTCCAAAACAATTATATAATTGTGACATTTCAAATGCATAATACCAATCCTTGTTTAGATTGAGATTGTACCCTCCTATGAGATATTTTATTCAAATAGTGAAATATCCTAATGAGGTAACACTCCTATTATAGAGGTGGGATTGATTAGACGCTATCATGCCGTTAGTGAAAAAATATAATGTAGAATTCATAACCACTTAAGATAATCTATTACAACCCCCGACGGTAATTTGCATATTTTTAGACTTAAGTAAAACATGGCGTTAAAGGGTGAAAACTTGAAACAACCACCGAACAGCCCCGTGGGTGGCACCAACATCTCCCACGGGACCAATGTAACTCGTAGGAACTGACCGCGTAACCGCGGGACTCCCGGTTTGAGAATACGAGAGTAATTTGCAAATATTTAGACTTAGGCATAAAAATATGGCGTTAGAGGGTGAAAACCCAAAACAGCCCCCGAACGGCCCCGTGGGTGGCACCAACACCTCCCACGGGACCAATGTAACTCGTAGGAATTGGCCACGCAGTCGCGAGACTCCCAGTTTGAGAATACGATGATAATTTGCATAATTCTAGACTTGGGCATAGAAACATGGCCTTAGAGGGTGAAAACCCAAAACATCCACCGAACGGCCCCGTGGGTGGCACCAACACCTCCCACGGGACCAATTTAACTCGTAGGAACTAATCGCGTAGCCGCGACACTCCCGGTTTGAGAATACGACGGTAATTAGCATATTTTTAGACTTAGGCTTAAAAACATGGCGTTAGAGGGTGAAAATCCAAAACAGCCCCCGAACGGCCCTGTGGGTGGCACCAACACCTCCCACAGGACCAATGTAACTCGTAGGAACTGACCCTGCAGCAGTGGGTCTCCCGGTTTGAGAATACGAAGGTAATTTGCATATTTTTAGACTTAAGCAAAACATGGCGTTGGAGGGTGAAAACTAAAAACAACCCCCGAATGGCCCCGTGGGTGGCACCAACACCACCCACGGGACCAATGTAACTCGTAGGAACTGATCCCGCAGCCGCGGAACTCCCGGTTTGAGAATACGATGATAATTTGCATATTTCTTGACTTAGACTTAAAAACATGGCGTTAGAGGTTGAAAACTCGAAACAGCCCCCGAACGTCCCCGTGGGTGGCACCAACACCTCCCAAGGGAACAATGTAAACTCGTAGGAACTGACCCCACAGCTGCGGGTCTCCCGGTTTGAGAGTACGACGACAATTTGCATATTTCTAGACTTAGGCTTAAAAACATGACGTTAGAGGGTGAAAACTCGAAACAGCCCCCGAACGGCCTCGTGAGTGGCACTAACACCTCCCACGGGATCAACAAAACTCGTAGGAACTGACCCCGCAGCCGCGGGCCTCCCGGTTTGAGAATACGATGATAATTTACATATTTCTAGACTTAGGCTTAAAAACATGGCGTTAGAGGGTGAAAACTCGAAACAGCCCCCAAACGGCCCCATGGGTGGCACCAACACCTCCCACGGGACCAATGTAACTCGTAGGAACTGGCCCCGCAGCCGCGGGACTCCCGGTTTGAGAATACGACGATAATTTGCATATTTCTTGATTTAGGCTTAAAAACTGGGCGTTAGAGGGTGAAAACTCGAAAAATCCCCCGGACGTCCCCGTGGGTGGCACCAACACCTCCCACGGGACCAATGTAACTCGTAGGAACTGACCCCACAACCACGGGTTTCCCGGTTTGAGAGTACGACGGTAATTTGCATATTTCTAGACTTAGGCTTAAAAACATGACGTTCGAGGGTGAAAACTCGAAACAGCCCCCAAACGGCCCTGTGGGTGGTACCCACACCTCCTACGGGACCAATATAACTAGTAGGAACTTACACCGCAGCCGTGGGGCTCCCATTCGAGAATACGACGGTAATTTGCATATTTATAGACTTAAGCAAAACATGGCGTTAGAGGGTGAAAACTCAAAACAGCCACCGAACGCCCCCGTGGGTGGCACCAACACCTTCCACGGGACACATGTAACTCGTAGAAACTGATCCCACAGTCGCGGGTCTCCCAGTTTGCGAGTACAATGGTAATTTGCACATTTCTAGACTTAGGCTTAAAAACATGACGTTAGAAGGTGAAAACTCGAAACAGCCCTCGAACGGCCCCGTGGGTGGCACCAACACCTCCCAAGGGACCAATGTAACTCGTAGGAACTGACCACGCAGCCGCGGGACTCCCGGTTTGAGAATACGTTGATAATTATCATATTTCTAGACTTAGGCTTAAAAACATGACGTTAGAGGGTGAAAACTCAAAACAGCCCCCGAACGGCCTCGTGGGTGGCACCAACACCTCCCACGGGACCAATGTAACTCGTAGGAACTGACCCCATAGCTGCGGGTCTCCCGGTTTGAGAATACGAAGGTAATTTGCATATTTCTAGACTTAAGCAAAACATGGCGTTAGAGGGTGAAAACTCGAAACAGCCCCTGAACGGCCCCGTGGGTGGCACCAGCACCTCCCACGGGACCAATGTAACTCGTAGGAACTGACCCCGCAGTCGTGGGTCTCTCGATTTGAGAATACGACGATAATTTGCATATTTCTAGACTTAGGCTTAAAAACATGGCGTTCGAGGGCAAAAACCCAAAACAGCCCCCGAACGGCCCCGTGGGTGGCACCAACACCTCCCACGGGACCAACGTAACTCGTAGGAACTGACCCCGCAGCCGCGGGTCTCTCGGTTTGAGAATATGATGATAATTTCCATATTTCTAGACTTAGGTTTAAAAACATGGCGTTAGAGGGTGAAAACTCGAAACAACCCCCGAACTGCCCCGTGGGTGGAACCAACACCTCCCACGGGACCAATGTAACTAGTAGCCACTTACCGCGCAACCGCAAGACTCCCGGTTTGATAATAAGACGATAATTTACATATTTCTAGACTCAAGAAAAACATGGCATTAGAGGGTGAAAACTCGAAACAGCCCCAGAACGGCCCCGTGGGTGGCACCAACGCCTCCCACGGGATCAATGTAACCCGTAGGAACTGACCCCGCAGCCGTGGGTCTCCCGGTTTGAGAATACGACGATAATTCGCATATTTTTAGACTTTGGTCAAAAAACATGGCGTTAGAGGGCGAAAACCCAAAACAGCCCCCGAACGGCCCCGTGGGTGGCACCAACACCTCCCACGGGACCAATGTAACTCATAGGAACTGACCCCACAGCCGCGGGTCTCCCGGTTTGAGAATACGACGATAATTTGCATATTTTTAAACTTACGCTTAAAAATATGGCGTTAGTGGGTGAAAACTCGAAACAACCCCCGAACAGCCCCGTGGGTGGCACCATCACCTCCCACGAGACCAATGTAACTCGTAGGAACTGACCACGCAGTTGCGGGACTCTCGGATTGAGAATACGACGATAATTTGCATATTTTTAAGCTTAGGCTTAAAAACATTGCGTTAGAGGGTGAAAATCCAAAACAGCCCCCGAACGGCGCCGTGGGTGGTGCCGACACCTCCCACGGGACCAATGTAACTCGTAGGAACTAACCCCACAATCGCGAGACTGCCGGTTTGAGAATACGATGATAATTTTCATATTTCTAGAATCAAGCAAAACATGGCGTTAGAGGGTGAAAACTCGAAACAACCCTCGAACGGCCCCGTGGGTGGCACCAACACCTCCCCCGGGACCAATGTAACTCGTAGGAACTGACCCCGTAGCCGCGGGTCTCTCGGTTTGAGAATACGATGATAATTTTCATATTTCTAGACTTAGGCTTAAAAACATGGCGTTAGAGGTTGAAAACCCAAAACAGCCCCCGAACGGCCCCGTGAGTGGCACCAACACCTCCCACGGGACCAATGTAACTCGTAGGAACCGATCCCGTAGCCTCGGGTCTCCCAGTTTGAGAATACGACGATAATTTGCACATTTTTATACTTACGCTTAAAAATATGGTGTTAGTGGGTGAAAACTCGAAACAACCCCGGAACGGCCCCATGGGTGGCACCATCACCTCCCACGAGACCAATGTAACTCGTAGGAACTGACCACGCATTCGCGGTACTCCCGGATTGAGAATACGATGATAATTTGCATATTTCTAGGCTTAGGCTTAAAAACATTCCGTTAGAGGGTGAAAATCCAAAACAGCCCCCGAACGGCGCCGTGGGTGGTGTCGACACCTCCCACGGGACCAATGTAACTCGTAGGAACTAACCCCACAACCGCGAGACTGCCGGTTTGAGAATACGATGATAATTTTCATATTTCTAGACTCAAACAAAACATGGCGTTAGAGGGTGAAAACTCGAAACAACCCTCGAACGGCCCCGTGGGTGGCACCAACACCTCCCCCGGGACCAATGTAACTCGTAGGAACTGACCCCGTAGCCGCGGGTCTCCCGGTTTGAGAATACGATGATAATTTTCATATTTCTAGACTTAGGCTTAAAAACATGGCGTTAGAGGTTGAAAACCCAAAACAGCCCCCGAACGGCCCCGTGGGTGGCACCAACACCTCCCACGGGACCAATGTAACTCGTAGGAACTGATCCCGTAGCCTCGGGTCTCCCAGTTTGAGAATACGACGATAATTTGCATATTTCTAAACTTACGCTTAAAAACATGGCGTTAGAGGCTAAAAACTCGAAACAACCCCCGAACGGCCCCGTGGGTGGCACCATCACCTCCCACGAGGCCAATGTAACTCCTAGGAACAAACCACGCCGTCGCGGGACTCTCGGATTGAGAATACGATGGTAATTTGCATATTTCTAGGCTTAGGCTTAAAAACATGGCGTTAGAGGGTGAAAATCCAAAACAGCCCCCGAACAGCACTGTGGGTGGCGCCGACACCTCCCACGGGACCAATGTAACTCATAGGAACTGACTCCACAGCCGCGGGACTCTCGGTTTGAGAATACGACGATAATTTGCATATTTCTAGATTTAAGCAAAACATGGCGTTAGAGGGTGAAAACTCAAAACAACCCCCGAACGGGCCCGTGGGTGGCACCAACACCTCCCACGGGACCAATGTAACTCGTAGGAACTGATCCCGCAGTCGTGGGTCTTTCGGTTTGAGAATACGACGATAATTTGCATATTTCTAGACTTAGTCTTATAAACATGGCGTTAGAGGGCGAAAACCCAAAACAGCCCCCGAACGGCCCCGTGGGTGGCACCAACACCTCCCCCGGAACCAATGTAACTCGTAGGAACTGACCCCACAGCCACGGGTCTCCCGGTTTGAGAATACGATGATAATTTGCATATTTCTAGACTTAGGCTTAAAAACATGGCGTTAGAGGGTGAAAACTCGAAACAACCCCCGAACGGCCCCGTGGGTGGAGCCAACACCTACCACGGGACCAATGTAACTCGTAGGAACTCCCGGTTGGAGAATACGACGATAATTTGAATATTTCTAGACTCAAGCAAAACATGGCGTTAGAGGGCGAAAATCCAAAACAGCCCCAGAATGGCCCCGTGGGTGGCACCAACACCTCCCACGGGACCAATGTAACTCATAGGAACTGACCCCGCAGCCGCGGGTCTCCCGGTATGAGAATATGACGATAATTTGCATATTTCGAGTGTTAGGCTTAAAAACATAGCGTTAGAGGGTGAAAACTCGAAACAACCCCCGAACGGCCCCGTGGGTGGAACCAACACCTCCCACGGGACCAATGCAACTCATAGGAACTGACCGCGCAATCGCGAGACTCCCAGTTTGAGAATACGACGATAATTTGTATATTTCTAGACTTACGCTTAAAAATATGGCGTTAGAGGGTGAAAACTCGAAACAGCCCCAGAACGGCCCCGTGGGTGGCACCAACGCCTCCCACGGGACCAATGTAACTCGTAGGAACTGACCCCGCAGCTGCGGGTCTCCCGGTTTGAGAATATGGCGATAATTTGCATATTTCTAGAGTTAGGCTTAAAAACATGGCGTTAGAGGGTGAAAATCCAAAACAGACCCCGAACGGCGCCGTGGGTGGCACCAACACCTCCCACGGGACCAATGTAACTCATAGGAACTGACCCCACAGCCACGGGTCTCCCGATTTGAGAATACGACGATAATTTGTATATTTCTACTTGGTTACTGATAATTTTAACTCATGTATGCCATTTTTCATCTTGATTAAATTTTTTGTAAAACTACTTGGTTACTGATATTTTTTTATGTATCCTATCATTTGTAGGATTTTTGCACACGGATCAAACGAAGGAGGCAATGGTCTACAGCATGAAGATTGTTTATATGTTGTGGACAATCAGGATTTTGTCAGCCATGCGGGCTTTTATTGTTTAGTTTTATGGCCGTGCAGGCTTTTATAATTTGATTGTTGAATTTTATGGCCGTGCAGGCTTTATAATAAGTAGGTTTTACATTTACAGGTTTTGGAATGTCAAGAAAATAGAGGAAACTCTGCCCAATTTTTTTTTGGTCTGTGAATTATTAAGACGTGTAATATTTATAAGTTTGTATATATATTTGTTTATTAACAACGTTTTCGATTCGCAATTTGTGATTTTTTTTATTGTTTTGCCAATAATAAATATTTGTAACACCTCATACGCATCAAACGTTACACGTAGCAACTGATGTTGCACTCGCAGGACCCCCAGTTTTAGGATTGGACCAAAAAAATACATTTTTTTTAAAATTATAGTTAAATATGGTCATGGACTTTGTCCATGACCATTTTTATTTTTTCGTCACGCATAAAAATGGTCGCGGACTTTGGTCGCGACCATTTTTTTCGTCACGGTTGTGGGTCACGGACTTGGACCGCGACCATTTTTTTTATTTTTTTTGTCACAGTTGTGGGTCGCGGACTTTGGCCACGACCAATTTGTTATGGTTGTGGGTCACGGATTAGGAGCGCGACCAATTTTTTTATATTTTTTTGTCACGGTAATGAGTCGCGGACTTTGGCCGCGACCAATTTATCACGGTTGTGGGTCACGGATCAGGGCCGCGACCAATTTTTTTTTATATTTTTTTGTCACGGTCGTGGGTCGCGGACTTTGGCCGCGACCAATTTGTCACGATTGTGGGTCACGGATGAGGGTCGCGACCCGTCACGACATGGGTCACGGCCTAAGTCCGCGACCATCTACCGTGACCCCTCTCGTCCGTGACCATTTTTTGGTCACGGACTTGGGCCGCGACCCATGAAAATGGTCATGCCCGAAATGGTCACGGCCCAAGTCCGCGACCCACAACTTTGGTTAGGGATTTTGGCCGTGACCAATCGCCAGTTTTAGTGTAGTGTTGGTTACTGATATTTTTTTTATGTATCCTATCATTTGTAGGATTTTTGCACGCGGAACAAACGAAGGAGGCAATGGTCTACAGCATGAAGATTGTTTACATGTTGTGGGCATTCAGGATTTTGTTTTTTGGGTTACAGCCGTGCGGGCTTTTATTGTTTAGTTTTATGGCCGTGCTGGCTTTTATAATTTGATTGTTGAATTTTATGGCCGTGCGGGCTTTATAATAAGCAAGTTTTACATTTACAGGTTTTGGAATGTCAAGAAAATAGAGGAAACTCTGCCCAATTTTTTTTTGGTCAATGAATTATTAAGACGTGTAATATTTATAAGTTTGTATATATATTTGTTTATTAACAACGTTCCCGATTCACAATTTGTGATTTTTTTTATTGTTTTGCCAATAATAAATATTTGTAACACCTCGTACGCGTCCAACGTTACACGTAGCAACCGACGGTGCACTCACAGGACCCCCAATTTTAGGATTGGACCAAAAAAAAAATATTTTTTTAAATTATAGTTAAATATGGTCATGGACTTTGTCCATGACCATTTTTTTTTTCGTCACGCATAAAAATGGTCGCGGCCAAAGTCCGCGATCATTTTTTTTTTTTTTTTTGTCACGGTTGTGGGTCGCGGACTTTGGCCGTGACCAATTTGTCACGGTTGTGGGTCACGGATAAGGGCCGCGATCGATTTTTTTTTTAATTTTTTTATCACGATCGTGGGTCGCGGACTTTGGCCGCGACCAATTTGTCACGGTTGTGGGTCACGGATGAGGGCCACGACCAATTTTTTTTTAATTTTTTTGTCACGAACGTGGGTCGCGGAGTTTGGCCGCGACCAATTTGTCACGATTGTGGGTCACGGATGAGGGCCGTGACCCGTCACGGTATGGGTCACGGCCCAAGTTCGCGACCATCTGCGGTGACCCCTCTCGGCTGTGACCATTTTTTGGTCACGGACTTGGGTCGCGACCCACGAAAATTGATGAAAATGGTCACGCCCGAAAGGGTCATGGCCCAAGTCCGCGACCCACAGCTTTGGTCAGGGATTTTGGCCGTGACCAATCGCCAATTTTGGTGTAGTATCTTGTTGAGTGAACTCTGAAGAAGATGCACCTTATTGAAAAGGGTAAGGAAACTGAGAAGGTTGAGGCCTCTCTGAATGCAGAGGTTGAAAAGTTAAAAGGAGTCATCAAGGAGAGGGACAACCAAATGTCTCAGCTCAAGAGGGACCATAGAAAAGCTCTGAAGGTAAAGGATGATGTTCTACAATCTAAGGTTGATGCTGCAGTCAAGGCTTCACTTGAAGATGCCTTAGAGAAATCCATTGAGGACTACAAGGTCTCTGACGAGTTTGTCAGTTTCGACTTTGAGTACTTAGATAGGTGTATTAAGGCGACCAACAGATGAGCGGCCATGAAGCAGAATGAGTCTGGGAGCTTGAATGCTGAGGACTTAGTTGGTTTCGTCTTTAGATATCCTCAGTTTTCTCAGGCTTTAAAGGAGGTTGAAGAGAGTGACGCTGCACCGATCGAGACGGCACCTCTTGAGGTCACGAAGATAGAAGACGGTACCCATCATGATGACGAAGTTGAAGTTACAAACGTCAACCTTGACCAGACGACTGCAGCTATTGGTGGGTCAGCTCCTGCCGAGGCATAGGCTCTTTTGCTGCCTAATAACTTTTCCTTGTGAAGCTTTTCAATAGTTATAATTTTGATAAACGTTGTATGTAATTCTAGTTTTTACGAACTCTGATGAAGGCTCTTAATAGTCTGTATTGTAATTCTGAACCCTCTTAATGATATGATCATAAGTAGCTTGGCCTTTTCTGATTCTATTGCTTCGTGTGATGTTTTGTTGTTCTATAACTATGATACTCCATTGATTAGGCATAAATTCTTCATATTTATCCCCTTAATTTCGGTATTTTTATGATCCCGTGCATTGTAAATAGCTTGGATGGATTTGTCTTATATTTATGCTACTAACCCTTTTTGGCGATTATTTCGTATTTTGTGTATCTCTTATAATTTGAAGAGTCATTTTTTAGATATATAAAAGGGCAAACCCTAGTAGGAAGAAAGGAGGTTTTGTTACTTCACGTTTTAGAAGGCTAGTAGTTAGTTTTTAAAGGATTCTTGTATCCAAGATAGTTTTGAAGTTTGGCTACTATTCAAAATTTAAAGATCTATTCAAGATTCATCATTCATCCATTGCAAGTAATTTTAATTTATTATTTTTACTGCTTTCATAGTTAGTTTAATTAATTGTTGCTCTCTAGTTTTCCAATCCCAATTCAAGTCATGTTCTTAATTTTCTAGATTTAGTTATGGATTCCTAGACTTTAAGTTTTAATTTTTCTTCTACTTTAATCATGTTAGTTTTTAAGGGTGGGGATGCATGAATCCAACCCGATGTGGTATGCATAGATATAAAATTTGTCCTCTAATTAAATAAGCGATTAGATCGTGTTGTATAGTTTCACAACCATTGTAGACCTTGTGGCCTCGTTTGCCCTAGGTTACCGGGGTGCTTAAGGATGCAACGCACGTGAACTATTGCGACACTGCTTTACACATTCTTTGATTATGTATGATGCGGGCTTGAACCTCATATATGTAATGCTTTGGAGTACTAAAGACTGGGTCTGATCAATTATCTAATTTATGACTAATTTTGTACTGGCATACACACTAAGGTTTGGCGGAGTGTATTCTTAACTCGTTTCTTCATTCATATTAATTCCTTCTTAGTTAGTTAATTTTGCATTAGTTAATTCATAGATAAAATCCAAAAATCAATCATCTTTTTCTTTTCTTTTCTTTTTTTCATCAACTTTAGGATTAAACTACCTTACCTTTGTCGTCACGTTCATACGTTCTAACTCCCTGTGGATTCGATACCCAGACTCGCCACTATACTCCTTAAGAGTGTAGTTACCAGTTTAGTTTTTTTTTTGTATTGAGGTTGGAAGCCAATAACAACGACTAGCGTATTACACGGATGCTCGATTTTTTCACTCGATCAAAATGGCACCGTTGTCGGGGATCGAACAGGGGTCACCCGCGTAACTAGCCGGAATACTTACCACTATACTATGTTTACACGTTCACAAATTTCACCACATCAAGTTACGATGTTTACTAGTGATGTTTTGCCCCATAATTTCACCTCACTAATGATGTTAAGGGTTTGAGGTCACCAAATTATGGTGTTTACCCTCATTTTATCACCAAACTTATAATGTTAAAGGCCCGAGGTCACCAAATTATGGTGTTTATCCTCATAACTTCACCAAATTAATGATGTTTAATGTCTGAGGTCGCCAAATTATGGTGTTTATCCTCATAACTTCACCAAATTAATGATGTTTAAGGTCTGAGGTCGCCAAATTATGGTGTTTACCCTCATACTTCACCAAACTAATGATGCTAAAGGTCCAAGGTCACCAAATTATGGTGTTTACCCTCATATTGTCACCAAACTAATGATGTTCAATGTCTGAGGTCACCAAATTATGGTGTTTTACACTCATAACTTCATCAAACTAATGATGTTAAAGGTCCGAGGTCAGCAAATAATGGTGTTTATCCTCATAACTTCACCAAACTAATGATGTTCAAGGTCTGAGGTCACCAAATTATGGTGTTTTACCCTCATAACTTCACCAAACTAATGATGTTAAAGGTCTGAGGTCACCAAATTATGGTGACCAAACTAATGATGTTAAAGGTCTGAGGTCACCAAATTGTGGTGTTTATCCTCATATATTCACCAAATTATGATGTTTAACGTCTCAGGTCACCAAATTATTGTGTTTACCCTCATATTGTCACCAAATTAATGATGTTCAAGTTCTGAGCTCACCAAATTATGGTGTTTTACCCTCATAACTTCACCAAATTAATGATGTTAAATACATACATTGAAACAAAAGTATAAACACAATGTTGCTACTTTTTCATTGACAACCATATAAGTTGATACATGTATTACAAGAAGATGGAATAATTTCAACATCATAGGTAATATTTTTTCAAGTGGTCGGTCTTCCAAGGATTGGAGAAGGGTTCCCCTTCTAGGTTTTCTAGCCTATACGTACCAGGTACAACCTCATCGATTACCCTATAATAACCATGCCAATTAGGATGAAGCTTATTTATTTTCTACCACGTCTTCTTCAGGACTAGATCTTCCACAGCTATCGTCCTTGACTTTACCCTCTGATTGTATAATTTCACAGTTCTCTTCTGATAAGCTGCCTATCTTATCCCTGCATCTTCTCTTCTTTCCTCAATCAAATCAAGATCAAGTCTTATTTCTTCCCCATTCGACTAAGGGTCATATGTTTGGACTCTATGAGTAGGAAGACCTATCTCTGTAGGGATTACAACCTCTGAACCATAAACTAACATAAAGAGAGTTTCCCCTGTAGGTGTCCTCACCGTCGTCCTGTAAGCCCAAAACACAACATATATTTCTTCTATCCACCTTCCTTTGGCCTCTTCCAGCCTCTTTTTTATCCCATCAAGGATTGTTCTGTAAGGACATATTTTCATAGGTCTGTTATCAATTTATTATGTCATATACCGCTACACCGTCGAAGAGCATTCAAGAGACATATACATCAAAGACGGATCCGAATTACTCAAGTTCTTCATCATTCAAGACTCCGCGAAGTTTACTTTGGTAAGGTTATGTTTTAAATACCTTAACTTTTCACTTAGAGCTTTTGAGATATTTTTACAAAATATTTTTCTAAAGATTTTGTTTTCGGACACCTTTTTGTAGAAAAATCATAACTAATTCATAAAAAATTAGAATGATACGAAATTGGCGGCCACGCGTTCGTATCAAAATTTTCTACATGCTTGCATGGAATCTCATTTGATAGATCATTTGAAAAACCTACAATTATCGTTCAAACCACATAGCATGTCGTTAGATCTTGTTCGAACGACTTTTGTCCTTTGTTCGAGCGACTTGCTGATCTCGTTCGAACGAGCTCTGTTTTCGAGGAGACACAATTTTTTATAAAATCTCATTATTTGGTAACGTTTTCATTAAGAAGTCACAGCGTTTTGACGAACATAAATACTGTGAAAGCAGAATCCTTTTTTGGCTTCTTCCTTTAGGGTTTTAATCCTTTTTGTTTTCAATTCACAAAATGCCCATATGCTTTAGTGAATTGTTTTGGTCTTCAAGAACATACTTTGCTCTTGTTTATACTTTGTGGGGAGAGCTCTTCAATCGACAACTGCATGCTATTGTGAAGGGAGACCTTATAAAATTCACTCTTGTGGAGAAGCCGTTTTTCTTCTTCATTGCTGCCCTCCTAGAAAGGGAAAATTCCATCTGTAACTTATGGAGGAGTCGTCTTCTTCTTCACTGCTGCCCTCCTGGAAAGGGAAAGTTCCAGTCGATACATCGGAACCGACACCTGCGGGTATTTCGTATGTCACCCTATTTCATTGTAATCTGTGTAAGCCGTTTTCTCACAAATTATAGTGAAATAAAAGGTTTTGCCCCTTTGGGGGATTTTTTCTGAAATTGTTTGTTTTATCCTGCATGCTTTATTTTATTGGATAAATCATCTAGATGCATGTTTTAGGGTTTAACTAAAATTTGGGATTAATTAAAATTAGATTTTATTTGAGAAGTCTCAATATTTCCGCTGTAGCGATTCTACAAATTGGTATCAGAGCTTATTTAAGATATCACTACTTTACAAATTGGTATCAGAGAGGGTTACGCTAATTTATCACGTGATCCTAATTTTTTGAGGATTTACTTTCTGATAGAATTTGTCTACTGGCGTTTACAAATTGGTATCAGAGAGGGTTAAGCTAATTTATCGCGTGACCCTGATTTTTCAAGGATTTATTTTTTTTATACAATTTGACTTCTCACGTCGTCATGTTCAATTTGTGACCTCAGCCTGGCCGTTTGCCTGGGGTCGGCTAGGAGAAGAGAATAACTGCTTGATCCCTACTCTTTCGCAGTATTTTTCTAAGGATATATTCTTGAATTGGGTTCCATTGTCTGAGATGAGGGTGTTTGGAAGACCATAACTGCATATGATGTTCTTTTAGATGAACTAAAAAGTCTTTTGCTCATTGATTATGATCATTGGCTCATCTTCTACCCATTTAGAGAAATAGTCAATTGCCACTATTAAGAATCGATAGTTGTTTATAGCTCTTGGCAAGGGCCCTACCAAATCAATAACCCATACTGCAAATGGACAAGGGGAACTGATAGAAGTTAGAGGCTGGTGAGGCTGATGGGGAATGTTAGAGAACTTCTGGCACTTATCACATCTTTTCACATACGCAGCTGCGTCTTTGGACAAGGTCGGCTACCAAAATCCCTGAGTGATTATCCTCTTAGCCAACGATCTTCCTCCAATGTGACTTGAGCAAGAGACTCCATGCACATATTGCAAGATGTATGGAACGTCTGAAGGTTGAACACATCTGAGAAGAGGGAGGAGGAATCCCTTCTTATACAGGACATCTCCTACGATAGATAATTTAGCAGATCTAAACCTCAACTTTCTCCTTTCTAACTTTGACTCTGGCAGCTCTCCTTCTCTGATGTATCTTATAAGAGGATCCATCCACGAGGCTCCCCTACTCATATTAAGGCAAGGTTTAGTAACCTCTTCCACTTTTATAATCGGCTTGAGCATAAATTAAATCGGTACTGTTCTCCTTATGTTTGTTCTTGTTGCTGAGGCCAACCTCGCGAGTGCATCAGCTCGGCTATTGTCTAGTCGAGGTATCCTCTTCATCTTCACTTACTTGAAGCTTTATAGAAACGACCTCACCCTCTTAGTTATTCATCCATCCTTTTTTCTTTGGCCTCATATACCCCCAGGATTTGATTCACTAACAATATTGAGTCGCTGTGGACTAGGAGCCGGCCAACATTAAAGGCTTTTGCCAAAGAGAGAACTGCTATTAATGCTTTATACTCTGATTCGTTTTTGGAATCTTTAAAGTTTAACCTTAGGTCATACTCAATATCTGTACCATCAGGTGCTGATATTATCAGCCCTCATCCACTTCGTCTTTCACAAGATGACCCATCAACGAAGAGGTTCCAGATGATTTCATATGAAGAGAAGTTACTCTCTGCTAGGGTCCCCTGCCTGAAGAGGTATCTATATTCTTCATTCTCAACAATTCTTTATCTGACAGCACTTGTCTCAGCCTCGTCCGAAGTTCGTCCAATGCTTATCTCTACTGGCTCATCTGCAGCCTCTTAGTTCTTCTCAACCTCAGCGTCATCCCAGTTAAATTCGGACACAAAATATGTGAGTTCTTGTCCCTTGATGGTAACCTTGGGTTGATAAACAATATCGTACTCCCCCAACTCGATTGCTCGGGTGTTATTAGCCTTCCTGACTTTTTAAGTTTATGGAGGACCTATCTTAGTGGGGAATCAGTGAGGACGATCATGGAATGGGACTAGAAGTATGGCTTCATTTTCCTAAAAACATGTATAAAAGCATAGGATAATTTTTCAATTCGAGGGTACTTCTGCTCAGACCCTTGGAGTGCTTTGCTATTGAAGTACACTAGTTTCTGTGCTCCATCCTCTTCTCTTATGATTGCAACACTGATCGCTGACACTGAGACAACTAAGTATACATATAACTTTTCACCCTGAATTGGTCGAGATAGGAGTAAATCTGATCTGAGGTATGACTTGAGCTCTTTAAAATCTTTATCACATTCTTCATTCCATTCGAAGGCCTTTTTGAAAATTTTGAAAAAAGGAAGACATTTATCTATAGCTCTTGAGACAAACCTGTTAAGTGGAGCAACTCGTCCGGTTAGCCTCTGAATGTCTTTGATGGTTCTGGGTTATTCATTTCTATCAAAGCCTTGATCTTCTTAGGTTTAGCCTCTATTCCCCTTTAATTGACGATGAATCCCAAAAACTTTCCAGCTTCTACCCCAAAGATACATTTGGCCGGGTTGAGCTTCATTCTGTATTTGTCCATGGTGTCAAAAGTTCTTTCAAGGCTGGCCACATGAGTGTCGGCCTTCAGACTCCTAGTTCGCATGTCATCCACATAAACTTCCTTGGTCTTGCATATCTGATCTTTGAACATCTTATTTACAAGATGCTGGTAGGTGGCCCCTGCGTTCTTCAGGCCGAAGGGCATAACCTCGTAGCAATAGGTCCCCTTATCTGTAATGAATGTTGTCTTCTCTGAGTTTGTCAAGTCCATAAATTCTGATTATACCTGGAGTAAGCATCCATAAAGCTCACGAGCTCTTGTCCAGTTATGGCATCCACCATCTGATCTATACGAGGCAGGAAAAAACTATCTTTTGGGCAAGACTTGTTTAAATTAGTGAAATCTACACACATCCTCCATTTATCGTTAGCTTTAGGCACTATGACATTGTTAGATAACCACTCAGGATATATGACCTCTTTGTTGAATTTAGCCTCTTCAAGCTTTCTAATCTCATCTCTGATGACATCATACTTATCTCTTGACTATATTCTTCTTCTCTGCTTGATGGGCTTGGCATCCTCGACAACATTGAGTTTATGGCACATAATCTCAGGATCAATACCTGGCATGTCTGCATGGCTCCAGGCAAAGATACTCTATCTCTTCCTTAACAGCTTTATTAGATCCTCCTTCACCTTAAGCTTTAGGGATTTATCGATTTGGATGGTTTTCTCTGGATTATCCTCATTGAGGACGATGGATTCTACCTCCTTTGCGGCCTCTCCCTTCTTGAGTTTAGTTTCATCTCTAGGATCAAGGGTGTCAATATTGTACGTGGTTGTTGCCTTCTTATGAGCCTCTCGCACTTCTGCAAAGTTGAAGTAGCATTCTCATGCCGACGTTTGGCCACCTTGCACTTCGCCTACTCTTTAGGGAGTTAGGAATTTTAGCATCTGGTGGACCATTAAAGGCATGACCTTAAATTCCTTGAGGACTACTCGTCCCATGATGAGGTTGTAAGCTAAAAAAACATTTTCATCCATCACAAAGAAATTGATTTTCCTGGTCAACCTCTTAGGCCATTCATCTCCCATTCTCACATCCATTTCATACATACCCAATGGCTGGAGTTTTTCACCGCTGAAGCTAATCAAGGGATGATGATAAGGGACAAGCCTAGCTCTGCTGAGGCCCAAGCTCTTGAAACAGGGCCAGAACATAATATCTACAGAACTTCCCCCATCAATAAGGATCCTCCAAACTTCACACCCATGCACCCTCGTGGTGATGACTAAAGGGTCATCATGGGGAGCTAAAATACCCTTGAAATCAAGTCGTGAGAAGCGTACTATGAGGGTGTCCATATCTACCTTCTTCCTCTTCTCATGTTTAACCTCTATAGATTCCAAGTTCACAACCTTGATTTTAGTTGATGCTTTGGCCTCTGCTACATGAGCCTTACGATCATCTACCTCTGAGCCACCCCCTGCTAGTCCTCCACAAATAGTTATCACACCAAATGAGATCATACCAATCCTCTTTACTACGGCATTGTCATCCTTTGGTGGGAGGTCAGGGTCATCATCATCATCTCTTCTGATAGGGGCATATTCCCGACATTTATCATTTCTTTTATTCTTAGGGTCGTCTCTTCCCCCCTTAGAAGATCTACCATCCATATACTTTCTGAGATTTTCAGACTTCAACCTTTTTTCAATCTCGTCCTTCAGCGCGAAACACTTTTCAGTCAAATGGCCATGATCTTGATGGAACTCGCACCATAAGTTCTTATTTCTCTTATGTAGTGGAGCCTTCAGCTTCTCCAGCCATCTCAGAGACCTATCATTCTTTATTTAATTGAGGATGTGTTCGCAGCTCATAGTTAAAGGAGTATAGTTTGCAAACTTGTCGTCTGTAGCCCTCTTCTTTCCATACTTTTTACTTTTGAAACTTCCTACTGCTACTTCCATTCTCATCCTCATACTTTGCGTCCATCGCTTCTTCTACGTTCATGACCTTTCCAGCTATTGCTAACTGCTCGACCATAGACTTAGGTGGGTCTTCAGCAAGCTTCCAGAGTAACTTTCCCTTCTGAAGTCCTCCTATAAGGGTTGTCATGGCTATACTATCTTCATAATATTCTACCTCCGTTTTTTCCTTATTAAACCTGGCGATGTAGTCTCTAAGGCTTTAGTTCTTACCTTGATTTACGTAAAGCAAGTGAGTCATCTTCTTATGTGGTATTACTCCAAAACAGAAGTTATGAACAAACTGCTCGGCCAAACCTTTAAAACTTTCAACTGAATTTTTTGGTAGAGAAGTGAACCAGATATGTGCAGCCCCCGTTAGAGTGCTTGAGAAAGCTCGGCACCTCATCTCATCAGAGATTGAATAAATTTCTACCATAGATTGATACATTTCAATGTGATGGACTAGGTTAGTACTTCCATCGTACTTGGGAGACACCACTGGAGGTTTAAAATTAGCAGGGGTTGGGAAGTTGAAAATCCTTAAAATAAATGGTGAACCCTCTGAGTACCCCCTTTGTAACGAGTCTCGGCTTTTTATGAGGTCCTCCATCTTCTCTTTCAGCCTTTGAATGGAGCCGTTCCAGGTCCTAGCAATGTCGGCCTGTTCGAGGTTATCCCCAGCCACCTCCAAAGGGTAGACTGAGGGTTCCCCAGTTACTTCACAATGCCAGCTATTGACCTCGTCCTGACCACAGTCTCGCCCATGTGGGGGGTCGGCTGTGATGAGGCTGACGATCATCACCTCCTTCCCTTCTAGAGCCAACGATACTTCTTGATCTGGATAGCCTTTCCCTCAGATTATTAACTGGGCCAAGCCTTTCAAAGGCCGACCCTCTACTCAAGCGATCAAAAGCTGATTCTCTTTGGTGTGCATCACCATCTCGTCTCTCACACTGACCTCGACTCTGATGGATAGGACGTACAGTGTTGTTTGAGACCTCATATGGCTCCCAACAGTCTGTTGGAGCATCCTTTGCCTCAATTTCATCATACCTATCCTCATGATAAGGGTTTTCTTGCCTCCCTAGGCGTAACCGCCCATGGTCAACAACCTCCCTCCTCTGCTGAGGAGTAGGTAGGTCCTTTCATGGTGCCTGGGGAGGTCCCCTGGCCTCATGATGTGGCTGAGCAGCTGATTTTTAAAATTTCGTGCAGTTTATTTCATATCACTCATTGACCTGAATTTTCTATCATCCATCTTTTAAGTCTAGGAATCAAGCAAGAGGATTTATCTTTTTATAAATAGATTATGTAATACATAACAAGGCTTGTTTCACCATGAATTGCTAGACTCAACAAAATTGCGCACTTATCACGTCACTACGGGTTAGAGTTGAGGAGTACTACAATTCTGAAGAGAACCTTTAGGATCACTAGTGGAGACTTTAGCTTATGAGATTCGTGACTTTCATTTTTTAGAGTGTTTTACGCAAACTCCGAGTCACAAGTTGATTCAACTTCCTTTGGGTCCGCACTTAAATCATTGTATGATCTCATTATTCTTCATTAAAATTTTTGAGTTGATCACTGAGAACGACATCACTTTCGAGTTGTAAGAAACACGAATCTTGAAGTTTGTCCCGATTACCATACTTTCATCCATACACCTTCCATTTTCCATATTATCACCATGTACCAAACTACCCATTTCCATATCCACTTCCATTTTCCACCCACAGAGAAGAGTGTTGAAAGTAAAAGGAGAAGATTCGTCAAAGAGAGTGATTGTATTTTTAGCGAATATATCTCCCAAAGCCGATTCAGATGGAGAAAATTAAATACAAGTCTATGTTGGGGTTGTTTGTATTTTTAGAAGATTTATCTCAGACATTGATGCGTATTTGGAAAAAAAAATAGTAGAAAAAAAAGTAAAAAATGAGAAGATCTGTCATAGAGAGTGTTTGCATTTTAAGTGAATATCTCACCCAAAGCCGATTCAGATGGAGAAAAATTAAATACAAATCTATGTTGGGGTTATTTATATTTTTAGCAGATTTATCTCATACATTGATGGGTATTTTAAAAAGAAGAAAAAGAGAAAGTTCCAGTCAAGAAATAAAGACATTTGTTCATCAAAGTGTAATACACTCTTCTCAAATATCCACCATTCATCCATCATATCATCATCCCATCCCATCCTATTCTACCTCACCTCAACCCACATATCCCATTTGATTTCCCCCTCACCCATAAACGTCATTATTTCCCATAGGTGTTCGAGCAAATGATAGTCAACGTGGTGAATAACTCGACATTATCACTATAGTGATTAGCATTCTTTCACGAGAGCACTTTTCTTTCTAAATGTACATTCTTTCTTATGTGTGTGTAAGACGTTTGACCTTGCTTACATTTACTCACCTGCTCACACACAAAAGAGATACACCAACCCAAATCTCGAGAGTTCGTTTGAGAGAGTTAAATCTAGTGAGATTTGAAGTTGAAGTGTTGATTATGATAAGGAAATCTAGGAATTACTCTTGTGATACTCGACCCATTTTGGTGGATTCACACCACACACGTTGAGTTCAAGGGAGGATGTGCCTTGAGTATTTACTTAGCTTAAATTTTTTACGCTTCTAGCTCGTATTTCTGCTTGTGATGGATTGTGCGATCACTCTACGTCTAATAAGAGATTGACTGCCATTCAATAAATTTTTGCAAATAAGAATTTTGTGGGTATATTCCCTGCAACCCCTCACGAGACACAACTCGTCCTGTAGGTCAACCTAAAGGTTTAAAGGCTTGTTGCTCATGCTAAGTGTAATCGCAAGTGCCTGAGAAAGTGGTACACTTTTGGTTACTTATCTTTCTCTCTATCTTATTGCCCGAGGACTAGAAACGCTCTGTTTCGGGGTGGTATGATACCCCGAATAGACGTATTTTAGTTGCTAATTCTCGGCAATTTGGGTCTTATGCGCTTTATTGTCTATTTTGTAGGTCGAATGGACGTTGCAGTGTTCAAAGGCGTATTTCAAGGAAATTGTGCAGATTATGGAGCTAATTACCCTTGTTCCATATCCTACCCTACCATAAACCTACCTAAACCTATCTTGAACCGTGTATGTTAAGGTTGTCCCATTTTATTTTATTTGTGTCATTTTATTTTTAGGGTTTATTTTATTATTTTATTTTATTGAGTCATTTATATATTTTTAGGATTTTTTTAGCGAGTCGTATATTGGTTTTTATATTTTCTTTTATTTTCTAAGTTTTTAGTTAGTTTATTATTATTTCATTTATTTAAATTTATTTGTTAGTTTTTATTTTTATAGTTTTTATTTTAGTCGTGTTTAATTTTTTTCTAGAGTTTGTATAGTGTGTCATGTCGAGTCATTTTTATTTTTTTACTTTAGTTAAATTTTTTTAGGGTTCATAAGTTAAACACACACACAACCCCTCACACCCAACTAACCTACACCTAACAGACTCATCCCTACCTTATTCACCTACACTCACCCACACCAAATCCACACCCCCACCACTATTCATCATCATCTTCCCCCACACTCCCTCTCTACCTCTGTTAACACCCATTTTCAAAAGCTTCAAACCCATTCTCTTTTTCAACCATCAATGCCACCTCACTTCCACCAAACCACCAGCTACCCAACCAACACTTCACAAACCCGAAACTACCCTAACCCTCCTTAACCCTTATACCCGGAACCATACCACCACGCTGCCCCATAAACTCGCGACTCCACCTCAACCACTGCCTGCACCCGTAGCCCCGGTGCGACCCAACCTCCTGTCTCTAACCTCCGCCGTCGAAAACCCCAAAACTCCCCAACTTGCGGCCAGAAACCGAGATCTAAACCGAGGATCCGAAACTCCCAAATCGCAACCCGTCCCGTCGCGATCCATTTCACCTTAATCCGATGAACCCCTCCAACCCGCCCGACCTGCTACCTCCTGCGACCAATCCTGCTCCAAACCCATGTCACCCATTTACCATTTCCCATTCCAAACCTTTACACAATTTCTCACCTTCTGCCAAAATCCCCAAACAAAACCAAACATACATAAAACCCATGTGTCCTATTAAAACCACTTAAAACCCACTTAAACCTTTTTCCTTAAATACCCTTAAACCCTTTTAAGCAAATCTGATTTGTTTTTATCCTAACCACCCCACTTCCCACATGACCTCACACAATCCATGCACATTTGTGCATTTTCTTATTTTAACCCCAACTTATCCTCACACCCCTCATTTCCATTTAATCCCTACCCAATTTACCCTTAACTCCATGCCTATTATAAAAAAAACATGAAGACCATTTTTAAAAGAGGCAAGAAACCCCATCTAGGGTTTTAGAGAGAGAAATACCAATTTAGTGTAGTTTTTTAGATTAGAATTTTTATTTTACTTTTTTTAGATAGTGAGGGAAACAAATTATTGTGAGGATTAATTTAAGTGAAAATTTTGATGTAATTTTGTTTGGATCATTCAAATTGAGGGATGTTAATTTCAACTCATGGATTGAAGTTCAATTAAGCATCAAGAGATTGGGTTTGATTGTTCTCTTTTCTTCTCATTTATTTTATTCCTTTGATTATTAATTTATCAAATTTCATATGATGTTAGGCTAAATCCCCTTTCAAGGGGTGGGGTGAACCCTTATTTGATGTTATTTTAATTTAATTAGTTTGATTACAATATTAATTTTGATCCTTCACCATTAAATTTACGCCTCAAGAGAGGATAAATGATTTTCAAGAGAAAATCGAAATTCGAGTTATAATACCCATTTTAGATTCGAACTAGAGATAGGGGTTTCTTAAGTGTAGTATTATTACTTGAATTTCAACTCTAAATTTATTTTCTAAGATTTACATAAATTTTAATCGATCGATCCTAGCGGGTAATTGATTAAAAGGAGTGTAGGCCTATTTCTAGAGTTGTGAGGGGTTAAACTTAATTTTCTAAAAGGTTACTATTAAAAGTGTATTTGCAATGAGAGTTTATTTGTAATTTTGATATTAATTTGAGAGAATTCAAATAATTAAATTAATTAATTAGAATAGTTAGAATTTGTGGTGTAGTCCCACTCCTCGATTGTTCTCACATTTATTTACATCACTTATCTCATTTTTTGTGTTAGACTTTATTTTTCATTTTAATAACTTTTTAGTCTGTTGTTTTCATCTCTCATTTAGTTTAGTTTAGTTTAAATCCTCATCTCATGAAAATTGTTTTAATATTTGAAAAGCTAAAAAAATTAGAAAAAAAAAAATCTAAAAAGATGTGTATAGGTTGCCCCTTTGATGTGGATTGATACTCTTACTTACCTCCACACTTTAGATTGTTATATTTTGTAGGTAATTGAGGTTTTGACTAACTTGGCTTTCAACAAACGACGACACAAAACAAAAATCAAGTTATCAAATGGCGTCGTTTTTCATTCTAGGGAGCGTGAAGCACTTGGGGCGGATTCAATTTTGTAGTTCATTTATTTCCTATATTTTGTTGCATTTTAGTACCATTTTTCTTTATTTTAGAAGGCTTGTATTTGAATTTTTATTCTTGGCTTGTATTGTGGTGCATAGAGACACCATATTTTTTTCATTTTTAAAATTGTAATAATTGAAGAAAGCTTAATAGGGAAACTAGACAAGGTAGAGAGAGGGCGTCCAAAGGCGAGGAAAATAAGCCTCTCTACCTTGGGTCGGTAGGAATCCCGGGGACGACTGAGATATGCGTGATCTCCCCCGATCGACTCAAATTTTTCGGCACCCCACGGCCTAAAAATCGTTGGAGGTACATTTCTAAACCCTCGCGCCTATCCTGTTAGCGAGTCAATTCTTTTATGTGCTTGTGTGTGATTTTATTCTCGCATTTATTTTCCAAATGGTGTGATGAATTAAATTACTAAGACCTACACCTGCTCACTCTCGAGAAGGGATTTCATTGCCCGACTCACTCGCTTACCATTGTGTGCTACCTTAACCATCACTAAATTTAAAATCAA
Source organism: Sambucus nigra (assembly GCA_949130495.1). NCBI lineage: Eukaryota > Viridiplantae > Streptophyta > Magnoliopsida > Dipsacales > Adoxaceae > Sambucus > Sambucus nigra. Next base: position 315,010,037 of record OX422213.1, read on the forward strand.
TCAACTAGGTAGCCCACTAGGAGAAATTTTTTGAAAAGGCAGTCGCTTAGAAAATTCCGTCAATTTTTTATCGTCCACGGACTTAATTAAAATATGACTACCCCTTTCACTAATTTCAAGATAAAAATTGGCTATATCCTCGTTAGGATTTATCCTTGCCTTGTGTCTGTGTCAAATTCAAATTTTCAGTAGTTCGGTTTTAGTTCGTTCGTCCAATGAGTCCATATTTTCTCTGTATTTTCTTCCAAAAAAACAAACAAAAAATTATTTTTTTTCCTTTATTTTTCTTTTAAAAAAATCCAAAAACATTTTCTTTCCTTATTTTTCTCCATAAAAATCCAAAAAAAGAAAAAAAAATCTTCCTTTTATTTTATAAAAAATCCAAAAATATTTTTCCCCACCTTTTAAAAAAAAAATCCTAAAATATTTTCTTCCTTTATTTTTATAAAAAATCCAAAAATATTTTTCCCACTATTTTCTTCCAAAAAAATCCCAAAACAATTTATTCCTTCATTTTTCTAAAAAATCCAAAAATATATATATATATATATATATATATATATATATATATATTTTTTTTTTTCCTTCTTGTTCTCCACAAAAATCCAAAAATATATTCGTCCTTTATTTTTATAAAAATTGAAAAACATTTTCTTCCTTTCATTGTCTAAAAATCCCAAAAAATATTTCTTTTCTTTTTCAAATTATTCAAAAACCACACACATAAAAAAAGGGAGAAAATCGTGAAAATAAAAAAAATAAGGCCGTGATCGGTGTTTCTTCACCCTCACCTTTGTCAATTTATCCAACAAGACTCACAGTTCATTGTTGTTTAGGGGTGATTCTTATCACCCAATTTTTCTGTCGCCCCGTGCTTCCTAGTTCTTATCTTTAGGGTGAGACTGGATCGATCTGGCTGAAGACATTAAACTTAGCGCTACCGGGAGGCAGCCCGTCGTTTCTTGTATGAGTCTCATTCTGTTTGCCCTATGTTTAGCCATGTTTATAGACTTGTATACATTTTTCTTATCACTCATTCAGGTCTCTTCTTGGATTTATCCGTCCATATCCTTACCGATTGATTCTGGTAATCTCTTTCCTACCTTATGCTCTCAATTTTAAAAATCATTTTACTTAACATCAAGAACGACGTTCCTTTTGGTTTGGGGGTGGGGAATTTTATCAAAATCGTACCTCTTTTGAAATTTTTTTATTTTGAAACCTGATTTTTAAAATTTCGTGCAGTTTCTTTCATCTCACTCATTGACGCAAATTTTCTATCATCCTTCTTTTAAGTCTAGGAATCAGGCCAGAGGATTTATCTTTTTATAAATAGCTTATGTAATACATAACAAGGCATGTTGCACTATGAATTGGTAGACTCAACAAAATTGCCCACTTATCACGTCACTACGGTTTAGAGTTGAGGAGTACTACAATTCTGAAGAGAACCTTTAGGATTACTAGTGGAGACTTTAGCTTGTGAGAATCGTGCCTTTCATTTTTTAGAGTGTTTTACGCAATCTCCGAGTCACAAGTTGATTCAACTTCCTTTGGGTCCGCACTTAAATCGTTGTATGGTCTCATTGTTCTTCATTAAAAATTTTGAGTTGATCACTGAGAACGACATCACTTTCGAGTTGTAAGAAACACGTATTTTGAAGTTTGTCCCGATCACCATACTTTCATCCATACACTTTCCATTTTCCATATTATCACCATATACCACACTGCCCATTTCCATATGCACTTCCATTTTCCACCCACAGAGAAGAGTGTTGAAAGTAAAAGGAGAAGATCCGTCAAAGAGAGTGATTGTATTTTTAGCGAATATCCCTCCCAAAGCCGATTCAGATGGAGCAATATAAATACAAGTCTATGTTGGGGTTTTTTGTATTTTTAGAAGATTTATCTCAGACATTTATGCGTATTTGGAAAAAAAATAGTAGAAAAAAAAGAAAGTAAAAAAGTAGAAGATCTATCATAGAGAGTGTTTGCATTTTTAGCGAATTTCTCTCCCAAAGCCGATTCAGATGGAGAAAAATTAAATACAAATCTATGTTGGGGTTATTTGTATTTTTATCAAATTTATCTCATACATTGATGCGTATTTGGAAAAAAAGAAAAAGAGAAAGTTGCAGTCAAGAAATAAAGACATTTGTTCGTCAAAGTGTAATACACTCTTCTCAAATATCCACCAACCAACCATTATATCATCATCCCATCCTGTCCTACCTCACCTCATCCCACATATCCCATTTCATTTCCCCCCACATCCATAAACGTCATTATTTCCACTAGGTGTTCGGGCAAATGATAGTTAATGTGGTGAATAACTCGACATTCTCACTATAGTGATTAGCATTCTTTCATGAGATCACTTTTCTTTCTAAATGTACGTTCTTTCTTATGTGTGTGTGAGACCTTTCTTACATTTACTCACCTCCTCACACACAAGAGCGATACACTAACCCAAATCTCGAGAGTTATTTTGAGAGAGTTAAATCTAGTGAGATTTGAAGTTGAAGCGTTGATTCCGATAAGGAAATCTAGGAATTACTCTTATGATACTCGACCCATTTTGGCGGATTAACACCACACACGTTGAGTTCTAGGGAGGATGTGCCTTGAGTATTTACTTAGATTAAACTTTTTACTCTTCTATCTTGTATTTCTGAAAATATTTTTCTTGTGATGGATTGTGCGATCATTCTACGTCTAATAAGAGATTGACTGCCTTTCAATAAATTTTTGCAAATAAGAATTTTGTGGGTATATTCCCTGCAAACCCTCACGAGATACAGCTCGTCATGTAGGGCAACCTATAGGTTTAAAGGCTTGTTGCACATGCTAAGTACAATCGTAGGTTCCCGCGAAAGTGGTACACTTTTAGTTACTTATCTTTCTCTCTATCTTATTGCTCTCGGCAATTAGGGTGTTATGCACTTTATTGTCTATTTTGTAGGTCGAATGCACACTGCGATGTTCAAATGCGTATTTCAAGGCAATTGTGCGGATTATGGAGCTAATTACCATTGTCCCGTATCCTACCCTACCCTAAACCTACCTAAACCTGTCCCGAACCGTGTATGTTTAGGTTATTCCATTTTATTTTATTTGTGTCATTTTATTTTTAGGGTTTATTTTATTATTTTATTTTATTGAGTCATTTATATATTTTTAGGATTTTTATTTTTTAGCGCGTCGAGTATTAGTTTTTATATTTTCTTCTATTTTCTTAGTTTTTAGTTAGTTTATTATGATTTCATTTTTTTATTTATTTGTTAGTCTTTATTTTTATAGTTCTTATTTTATTCGTGTTTAGTTTTTTTTTCTAGAGTTTGTATAGTGTGTCGTGTCGTGTCATTTTTATTTTTGTTGATTTTTTTAGTTTAGTTAAAAAAATTTAGGGGTCATAAGTTAAACACACACACAACCCCTCACATCCAACTAACCTACACCTAACACACTCATCCCTACCTTATTCACCTACACTCACCCACACCAAATCCATACCCCACCACTATTCATCATCATCTTCCCCCACTCTCTCTACCTCCGTTAACACCCATTTTCAAAAGCTTAAAAACCATTCTCTTTTTCGACAATCAATCCCACCTCACTTCCACCAAACCACCAGCTACCCAACCAACACTTCACAAACCCGAAACTACCCGAACCCTCCTTAACCCTTATACCCGGAACCATACCACCACGTTGCCCCACTTCGGTGGCCTACCCGCCCTATAAACCCGCGACTCCACCTCAACCACTGCCTGTACCCGTATCCCCGACGCGACCCAACCTCATGTCTCTAACCTTCATCGTCGGAAACCCCAAAACTCCCCAACCCGTGGCCAGAAACCGAGATCCAAACTGAGGATCTGAAACTCCCAAATCGCAACCCGTACCTCGCGATGCATTTCACCTTAATCCGGTGAAACCCTCCAACCCGCCCTACCTGCTACCTCCTATGACCGATCCTACTCCAAACCCATGTCACCCATTTCCCATTTCCCATTTCCCATTCCAAACCTTTACACGATTTTTCACCTTCTTCCAAAATCCCCAAAAAAAACCAAGCAAACGTAAAACCCATGTGTCCTATTAAAACCACTTAAAACCCACTTAACCCTTTTTCCATTAACACCCCCAAACCCTTTTAAGCAAATCTGATTTGTTTTTATCCTCACCACCCCACTTCCCACATGACCTCACACAACCCATGCACATTTGTGCATTTTCCTATTTTATCCCCAACTTATCCTCACACACCTCATGTCCATTTAATCCCTACCCAATTTACCCTTAGCTCCATGCCTATTATAAAAAGAAGATGAATACCATTTTTAAAAGAGGCTAGAAACCCCATCTAGGGTTTTAGGGAGAGAAATACCATTTTAGTGTAGTTTTTTAGATTAGAATTTTTATTTTACTTCTTTTAGATTGTGAGGGAAAAATAAAAAATTGTGAGGATTAATTTGAGTGAAAATTTTGATGTAATTTTGTTTGGATCATTCAAATTGAGGGGTGTTAATTTCAACTCATGGACTGAAGTTCAATTGAGCATCAAGAGATTGGGTCTGATTGTTCTCTTATCTTCTCATTTATTTTATGCCTTTGATTATTAATTTGTCAAATTTCATACGATGTTACGCTAAATCCCCTTTCAAGGGGTGGGGTGAACCCTTATTTGATGTTATTTTAATTTAATTAGTTTGATTACTTGAAAAATTCCCTTCGAATATTAATTTTGATCCCTCACCCTAAAATTTACACCTCGAGAGAGGGTAAATGATTTTCGAGAGAAAATCAAAATTCTAGTTATAATACCCTTTTTAGATTCGAACTAGAGATAGGGGTTTCTTAAGTGTGGTATTATTACTTGAATTTCAACTCTAAATTTATTTTCTAAGATTTATATAAATTTTAATCGATCGATCCTAGCGGGTGATTGATTAAAAGGAGTGTAGGTCTATTTTCTAGAGTTGTGGTGGGTTAAACTTAATTTTTTAAAAGGTTACTGTTAAAATGACATTTTAAATGAGAGTTGATTTGTAATTTTAATATTAATTTGAGAGAATTCAAATAATTAAATTAATTAATTAGAATAGTTAGAATTTGTGGTGTAGTTCCACTCCTTGATTGTTCTCACATTTATTTACCTCACTTATCTCATTTTTTGTGTTAGACTTTATTTTTCATTTTAATCACTTTTTATTTAGTTGGTTTCATATCTCATTTAGTTTAGTTTAGTTTAAATCATCATCGCACGAAAATTGTTTTAATATTTGGAAAGCTAAAAAAATTAGAAATTTTTTTTCCAAAAAGAAATAAAAATTGAATTACAATTGAGTTTGTCTTTAGCTTACCCCTTTGATGTGGATTGATACCCTTACTTACCTTTACACTTTAGATTGTTATATTTTGTAGGTAATTGAGGTTTTGATTGACTTGGCTTTCAACAACGACTACAGACAAAATTCAAGTTATCAATCTTGTAAAGGGAAACACTAGAGAGCTTGATGCCTTTGAGGATCTCTTTCAATGGTGAAACAACTCCACGCAGTGGGGGAGGACTGGTTCACCACCAGAGTCTTCGATAAGTCCAAGCTTCAAGAAGCGAGAGATATAGCTTCAAATTCCCGTAGACGACACCAAAATGATGATGCTCTAAACACCACCTCCAGTATGAGGTGTTGAAAAGCTCAAATTAACAATTATAATGGCAGCACAAGAGTAATTATCTAGTTGAAGGTGGGGAGGAGAAGAGGAGAAACACTAGTATATAAGTGGTTCAGCCAATCTGGCCTACATCCACTGTGAGTGTGTGAGCAACTTCACTATAATGAGGGCACTAATGGCCTGTGATACAATCTCTCACTTTCTCTCTCTACTGTGTATATCAGAAGAGTTTCAGCTAGGGTTCTAATTATCGATCCCCTTCCAAGGTAGGAGAAGGCCCCTATTTATAGTGTTTGGGGGGTGTAATTTACCCCCAAGCATGCATTGAGCATGTATGAGTTGAATGTACTAATCATAAGTGGACACCTGGCTGTGCCATATGTGAGGAACGATGATCAAATATTCCCCCACGTGAGGGGAATGATTCGGTTATAATTGAATTGCCACGTGCTCCAAGTCTTCCATGTGCTTGAGTATGCTCAGACATGTAATATCATTTGTTGTAATCTCGGCCTGGCTGAGTACAAGGTTGTAGGAGTCCGATAGTGTATTTGTCATATCAATCATCAATATGGACTCAGCCTGGAAGATTGGCCAAGGTTATGTACGAGGTAGGATGTAACGTCGGCTTAGGCAAAGTACGATGTTGGCAATAGCTTGAGCCCATGAGATGTTGTTGACCTCTGCTGATGGCCAGCCGAGGTTGGTCAATGAGGAGCCGACCTTCCAGAAGACAACCTTTTTTGCGGCTATTATAAGCTTCTTATCAATTCGGTTATGAGACAGACCAAGGTACGTGACCATGAATATGAGGGTGCACTTTGGGTATATCAGTAGACATCAAGGTGACTTGCGACCAACGATGTGGCTTTACATAACTCTGTGATGAGGATTTCGTATTCAGCATCATTGTTAATAGCTTCGAAGCCAAATTTAATCCCATATTCAATCATAGTCTTCTCAGGAGAAATGCAAAAAATTACCACTCGTTCCCCTCTTAAATTAGAAGCTCTATATACATAGAGAATCCACATCTTAAATTGGTCAAACTCTTGGTTGGTTTCCTGATCGGTGAAGTCTTTATCGTTGGGCCTTTCTTCCTCTATGAATTCGGCAACAAAATCTGCCATTAGTTATCCCTTTATTGAAGTCCTCGGTTGATAGCGGATATCGAACCTTTCGAGTTCCACTGACTATTTGGACATCCGTTAAGATATGTCAAATTTTTAGAGGACTTCCTTGAGTGGAAAATAGGTGATGACTATGAATGAGTGATCTTCGAAGCAATTTTACAATTTTCTTGAAGCAAAAATAAGAAAATATTCTAACCTATTAAGTTAAAGGTAGCGTTCCTCAGTGTCCAGGGGTGTCTTCCTAACATAGTAAATAGGAGCCTAATTTCCCTCCTTCCCTCACTTCATGATCGGATACCACTAGGTACATGTATACTGGATCACTAGAATTTGGTATCACGAGAAGATGTGCCTTTATTAGGTAGGTCTTGATTTTATTGAGCACCTTTGAGCATTCCTCGTTCCAGGTCAAGCATTTCTCTTTCTTTGATAGCTAGAAGAATGGTCGACACTTCTCGAAAGATTTAAATATGAAATGGTTGAGTGATGCCAAAATTACTGGTAGCTTTTGAATATCACGAAGTGTTTTTGGCGGATGAACATTGTTGATTCCGACGATTCTATCGGGGTTGGATTCTATTCCCCTTTGGCTGACCAAGTTCCTTAAGGTACCCTTTATAATCTCTGTGTTTTTATGTTGACTTAATTTTGTAAGAACAATCCCAAATACACTGGTTTCATTCCACACACTAAACATAATCCTTAAAATGTTTTTAATAAATTTTAAAATCAAATTTTATATTTTATTAAATCTTAATTCTAATTATGTAATCTATTCTATATATTTGTATTTATACATCTTATATGTATTTTATAATAAAATATTTTTAATATTTTAAATTTCTTAGATTCATAATTTTTTTGAATTAAAAAATTAATTTTCATATTTTATATGATTTTTTGGAATTTTTAAATGCAAGTTTAAACATAAAAAAACAAAAACAAAATTAATTTTTTTTTATTATTTAAATTAAGCGAATAACTAAACGATAACATTTTGTAAATCGAATGGTCATTTGTTGGTGATCAGCATAATGTGGTTTGGACCAATTAGGGCCATATGTGTCGCTCACGCGATTTCACCACGCTTGAGCTCTGTGAGAAGTCTTCTGGACTCGAGGCTGTCAATGGTGTTTTGAATTTATTACCCCTAATTGTGAACTAAATTTTTACGCATGTGCCCTAACCGCCTCGTATTTTATTCGATGCCTTTTACGCATGTGAGAAGTCTTCTTCATTTTTATGTGAGAAATATTTTTCATAACCAAGCGAAACTCTGCCAAAATTTTCTTAACTTTTTATCTCTTAACTATTTCAATTGTTTTCATCTGTTTAAGACTTTTTCTAAACACGTCTTCATCCTATAAATTTACAGTATATACTTTGTCTGATGATGAGGGTTTAAATATTGATTTTGGAGTTTGAGAGGATTTCTGGTTTGATCTATTGAGGCTTTTGGAGTTTCTTGCTTGAAGCTTGTTCTTTTCTTCGGAGATCACTGTTAGGGTATACTTTCTAAATTTCTTTACATGTATGAAAAACCTTACTTATTTTAATTGAATGATTTAGACTGTTTGAAAATATTTTTACAAACCCTAATTTTGAAAAAAATCTTTTCTCGTACTGATATATATATATATATATATATATATATATATATATATATATATATATATATATATATATATATATATATATATATAGAGAGAGAGAGAGAGAGAGAGAGAGAGAGAGAGAGAGAGAGAGAGAGAGAGAGTTTGTGTTGGTATATCTTGTTAAAAACTAAATATGTGTACTAAATTTCTATATAGTTATAAACATGATTTAGTTATGGCTTGTTTGTGTAGATCCTTTTGTGATTTTTATATGACTCGCGATCTTGATTTTTTATCACACAAACTGTTTATCTATTTTTCACAAGTTTAAAATATCAAATCATAAAGAAAGACTCTTTCTATTCTTGTCTTTTGAATTTATCTTTTTCACTGATACTCTGGTTTTGAGTGTGAAGTTGTGTTTGTACTATTTGTCTATTATTTATTGTTTGGTCTGATTCAGTAGTTATGGGGTTGTTTAGTGATTGCCTTGGAATACTATGTGTATTGGGAGTACTAGCTCATGTATACATTGTAAACTATAATTTGTGCCTAAACTATTATTATAATGGACTTTTGGTGTGTGTGGTCTTAGAACTAAAAGACTCGGAGTTTACTAGTATACTAGGTTCTTCATTATAAACTATTGTGTTCAATTCCCTCCCACTCATCTCATTTGTTCTAAAAGTTATTTGTAAGACTTTGAACATCATAATAACCTTGAATGTTTTGTGCATGTATGTATTCCACCATTCAAGTTATAGATTACTTTTACGTGGTATCAAAGCATTAGGATTACTTTGGTCTTAAAAATAAAGGTTTTTGTTACTCTTTAAGATTTTGAAATCTTTATTTTAAACTTATTTTATATGGAAGACCAAAATGGTAGTTCTGTACATCCTCCTCAGTTTGATGGTGTAAATTTTTCTTACTAGAAAGTAAGAATTGTTGCACATATCCAACTGTTAGGGGATGACGTATGAGATATGGTTGCAAATAGTTTTTTAGTACATACTCCTATAATTGGTGAAGATGATGTTGAGAGAACCGAAAGAAAATCTCATTCTGAATGGACTAGAGATGAGAAATTAAGTTCACAATATAAAAATAACGGCAGAATTACTATTTTCCAAGACGTGGGTGAGTCTGAGTTTAAACGTATCTCAGGCTACACCACATATAAGGCGCCATAGGACATCCTAATGTCTACACATGAGGGTAATGCTAGAGTTAAAAAGGATAAGTCACATTTGTTAATTCATATGTATGATACCATATTTATTAAAGGTTATGAAAATTTTGATGAATTTATCTTAGGTTGCAAGATACTATTAATCAATCACATGCTAATGGTATAGTATATGCTGGTTTCGAAATATATGAAAAAAATTCTAAGATCTTTATCTCATACTTTTGCGATGAAGAAACATGCCATAGAAGAAATGGGTAATCTCAATATGACACCTGAACTGTTATGTAGTAAAATGAGCAATTTTTAACTTAAAACTTCTTTAAGTGAAAGTCAAAGAGGAAAAGCAAAAGCACATACTTCACAACCTTCTTTACTGTTTAAATCTTTTGTTAACAGTCTTGCTTTTATATCTTTCTTATCTGATGTTGATGATTCCTCTATGTCTCCCGAGTCACTAGATCATGAAATTAAGAATTTCAAGAAATTTATTAAGTTTATAAATAAATTTTCTTCTAGGGAAGGACAACCTAGTTATTCTAATAGGCCGTATGAAAAATATTTTTAAAAGAAATATTTTGAAAAATATGACCATAAAATAGACTTAAGTCATATTCAATGAAGAAAAAGTAATGAGTTTGGTCATTATGCTAACAAATATTTTTCAAAAATAAAATGACAATATTCTCAAAAGGCACAATTATCTAAAACTTAGCATGATAGTTCTGACTCTAACAGTGATTGTAGTGATAGTCATAGTTGTAACAATCTTATGGCGTTTAATTATACATGTTTGAATTAGTCTGATGATGGTTTTGTTAAATTGTCTGTTATGTCTCATAATTCCGAATTATTTATTGACAATCATGATTTGTCTCTTGAAAATGCTTTATTGCATGTTAACACTCCTGTGTATAATTATACTCCTACTACTTCATGTAAACTCCTTAATGATTCTACTTTAAATTGGGATGATTAAAATGATGATTATAATGCTTGTTCCCTTATGACAGAATCCTTTAATAGTGATTGTAATGATGATGACCCGCATTTTAAGAAACTGTATAAGACTTCCTTGAAAAAGTGTATTTACTTAGGCAAAGTTTGTGCTAGGTTGTTGTCCAACATTAATGCTATTAACAATCACATTTGCTTTATTTATGATGAATATTCTATGCAAGTAGAAGAGATTGATATTGAAAAATTGATGTTAGATAAAAATATTTTCAAAATAAATGAAATTTTCTTTTCGTTAGAGCAAAAATACAAAGATTTTGATGAATCACAAACTAAACTAAAAGAAGCTTTTAACAAAATTAATGCTTTCAATAAATTTGGCATCATTGTAAAACAAATCGTGAATTCTAAAAAGTCTTCTTTTGGTGATAAATAAGGAATTAGTTTCAAAGGCAAATAAATTTTTGAAACAAATTTTGTATCTTCCAGTATACACTGTCCAGAATCTTCAAATGTTCATATGTTTATTCCGCATTTTGAAAAATAGACTCAAGTTCACTATCCTACTAGGAAAATTTATCATTGTAATTTTTGTGGTAAAATTACACATTTATAGAATTTCTATTATAAAAGATTGAATCAAAATAGAAAAATGGTAAAACTAATAGACATAGGAGAATTATTATGGTTGAAAGTGTTAAGAAACCTACACCACATAAGCCAATGCCTTACAAATCTAAAAATCATTTTCCAAAAACTAAGGCAATTTGGATTAGGAAATATGAATTGAGTTATCAACTGAGGTGCAATATTATTGTATCAACATTAAATACTTCTTATAAAAACTCTCAGCTGTACCTTGATTCTGGGTGTTCCATATATATGACTAGATACAAAATAAAAATTTTCTCTTTAAAAACTTTTGTTCGAGGAAATGTCACTTTTGGAGATGAAAAATATCCCAAATCATATATAAATGAACAATACAATGTGAAGAAATTCCTAACTTAGATGAAGTTTTATTGGTTGGAGGTCTTAAAGCTAATTTACTAAGTATAAGTCAGTTTTGGGACACTAACCATGCTGCTAATTTTTTAAAAACAGATTACAAAATTATAAGTCAAGATGAAAAAACAATTATGTGTGGTGAAAGAACACCTGATAATTGCGATGCTATTATTCCAAACAAAGATGTTAATAATTGTTTATCTTATAGACTTAATGACTTAGACTTATGGCATGAGGTTCTTGGGCATATTAAATATGATAATCTTTTTAGATTAACTAGTCAACAACTAGTTCTTGATCTACCTAAAATTTCAAAAATCAAACATTTTATTTGTGGACCATGTCAAATAGGAAAGATGCATAAAGCCCTTCATAAGAAAGTCGAAGATGTTTTAATACCTCATCCTTTAGAATTTCTACCCATAGACTTAATTGAACCCTCTATGACTACTAGCTTATGTGAAAACTCCTACATTCTTGTCATTGTAGATGACGTTTCTAGATTTACTTGGGGTGATTTTATAAAGGAAAAAATTGACACTTTCTAAAAAAATTTAAGAATCCTTTCAAGGATAGAAAATAAAAAGGATATCCAAGTAACTAGGATTTTATGTGACATAAGTGAAAAGTTTGAAGATATTTGATTCATAGAATAATGTGCAGGAAATAGTTATAATCATGAGTTCAGTGCACCCAAAACACCTAAAAAATGGGATAGCTGAAGAAAGAACCGAACCATATAATAAATGGCTCAAGTCTTATTTCATGTTAAAAATTTGCCAAAATATTTTTGGGTCAATGCAATACAAACTTCATGTCATGTAATCAATCATATATACTTAAGGAAAAACTTTAAATAAACTACCTATAAAATTTGGTATGGCAAACAACCTAATTTGAAATAGTTTGGGGTGTTTGGTAATGAATGCTATTATTGTAAAGATATATAACATTTGTCTAAATTTGACACTAGAGGTGATAAGTTTATCTTTTTAAATTATTCATAAAATAATCGTGCATATCATGTGTTTAATCTTAAAATAAAATCTTTAATGGAATCCATTAAAATTGTTGTGAATGATAGTATTTCCCATCATATGGAAGAAAGTAAAAAATTTATACTAGTTGACCTATCTGAAAATGAAAATTTACCTAAATAGTCAACGGATAGTGATTTTGACTCTTTACCACCTGATGAACCTGATGTTTCCAACTCGGTTAGGTAAAATCACCCTAAGAAAAACATTTTTGGAAATGTTAAAAACCTCTTAAGAACTAGATATCAATCTTTTAATGCTTTATTATCTTCTTAGGTGTCTTTAATTGAACCTAAACATGTGAAAAAATCTTTGATAAATGAATCTTAATTGTTAGATATGCAAGAAGGACTAGGACAATTTAAATTTCATGATGTTTTATATTTAGTCCCACGTCCTACTCACATTAATATAATTGGAGAAAAATGTATTTTTAAGAATAAAGATGATGAATCTAGAAATATTTTTAGAAATAAGGCATGATTAATAACACAAGGTTATTCTCAAATAGATGGTAGATGTTAATGAAACCTTTACTCTTGTTGCTAGACTTGAATCTATTAGACTGTTACTTGTTGTTTCTTTTCATTTAAAATTCAAAATCTATCAAATGGATGTAAAATTTTCTTTTCTAAATGTAATATTAAATGAGTAATTTATTGTTAAACAACGTAAAGGATTTTTAGATCCCTTCTTTCCAAATCATGTTTTTAGATTAAAAAAATCCCTTTATGGATTAAAATATATCCTTCGTGCCTACTATGAGAGATTAGAAATTTTCTTAATAGAAAATGGTTTCAACCAAGGGGAGGTTAACTTAACAATGTTCATTAAACATAACAAATACTGTTTGTTAATTGCTAAAGTTTACGTTGGTGAAATCATTTTTGGGTACACTTCAGAAGCTGAAAATTTTGTTAACATAATGAAATTTGAGTTTCAAATGTCTATGATGAGAGAACTCTAATTTTTCCGAGGTCTTCAAGCAACTCATGTCTTTATTTGTCAATCAAAATATGGAATTGATTTGATAAAATGTTATGGTTTAAATACTGCTAAAACTGCTAGAATATCTATGAGTTCTTGTATTAAACTGTCAAAAGACTTATCTAGAAAAAATATTAATATGACTTTTTATCTTAGTACGTTAGGAAACTTACTATACTTAACTGAAAGTAGGTCTGATATAATGCATAATGTATGTGTGCGTGTGTGTGTATGTGTGCTAGATACTAATGTGAACCTAAAGAATCCCATTTATGTACTCTAAAACATATTATTATATACATAAGTCAAACTATAACTATGGTATCATGTACACCTTTGACATTAACTATAAAATAATTGGGTATATAGATGCTGACTGGGATGGTTGTGCTGATGATAGTAAAAGCAAACTGGTGACTTTTTTTACTTAGGAAACAACATGGTTTATTGGTCATCTAAAAAGACAAAGTGTATCTCGCTTTCGTTAGTAGAAACTGAATATATTGTTGATGGAAGTTATTGTACTCATCTTCTATGGATGTAAAAAATGTTAAGTGATCATAATTTAAATGAAACATACTTTTTAATCAAAGTTCCATTATTATATTAAAGAATCCTATTTTCCATTCTCGAAGAAAACACATCATAATGAGAGAACATTTTATTAGAAAATTAATTGAGAAAAAGGAAATTGATGTTGAATATCTTAACACTACAGATTGATTGGCAGACTTTTTCAAAAAATCATTAGATAATTAATGTTTTGAAACTCTTAAAATGTCTATTGTTTTAAAATACCTATGTGCCCTTTTGACAAATCAATATATTTATTTAAAATATGCATGTACTCTTGGGTAGAAAATTCCAAGGACTCATAAATTGTATACGTTCATACCTGTGAGATCGTCGGTATATGTGAAGAAAAACATGTCACAGTAAACACGGTTTAGAATGTCCACATTTAAAGCTTGGCCGCTACGTCTTCATTAAAAAAACGTCATAGGCTCATGGGACCATCAACTTAAAGTCTATCCTATGACTCAAACATTTTGTTTGGAATTATGCCAATTACATACAATTTGACTCGATTGGAAATTTGTCCTTACAAATCTCCCCCTTTGGCTGTTCTGGGGCAAAACCAAAATAAAAATCCTATGGCCTGCCAAGCTCTTTAAAAGGACTCATTCCCCAACTCCCAAAATGAAAAAAGAGCACAAAAGCTCAACAGACACACAATCATGAGTAACTTTGATTTGCTTGAAAACTTTATCGCATTAAACTCAATCTATAATCCTATACACTTAAACACATCTTCAAATGCAAAGTGAATATAACGAGTATAAATCTGCAAATGAATAAACATCTAACAATATATAAATAATCTCAGGATAGGTAAGACGTCTCCCCCTAAGATCAAGATATCCTAATCACGCGAAGGAAATATACCATTTCTCCCTCTTTTTGTTTAGGAATGGACAAAGTAGGATTGTATATATAAATACTCCCCAAAATAGAATCTCACCCTAAATAAGTGATCATAAGATACAAAATTTAAAATAAATTTGATACCATAATAAAATTGAAGGAGAGGGGGATAAAATCATGTAATGGTTTAAAGTGTAGCAGTCACTCAACATGACAACTTAAGCATAAATATTTCGAAAGATCAAGCATGTGATAAACATGGACTAAATATAAACCGCAAAGACTTAAAACACAATACCATATATAATATATGCAAAATATATAAAATAAAATTCGTCACACATATAGGTATAAACGACCACAAAACATGACACAAATACATAAGCTTTACACATTAACATAGTATCAATGCGTCCAAACATGTGTGTTGGAATGAATGGGTGTGAACTAGTAACAAAATAATTATAACCCAAATACTCAAATATATTCAAGAAGTTCTAATCGACCACAAGAATTTATCAAAATAATATTTAGCATCAAGTGACAAATAAAGTTGAACTTAATGAATGAAATAAGAACAATGCACAGAAGCCTAGAATATTGACGATTTTCTACAAATCAATAGCATCATGAAAAAATTAGCATACTAGAATTCATTGTGCAAACTCATTGATCTTCAATTAAACTCCATTAAAAGATAAACATTATCATATTTTCTACTTTTTTTAATTTCTTTTGAAGTGATGTATTTTGCAATATCAAACAAACTAAACTATGTTGGCCCCTTTTGGAATATTTTGTCTCTTTTATTGTCTTATTTTTTCTTGGATTCTTTTCAAACTGTGGCTTTCACGATGAGTCGGCCTGACTCTCGTAGCCCTTTTCCGTGTACACTCATATTTTTTTAATAATAAACAAACTCTTATGGGCACTGGTTCTTACATGCACAAATCCACCATATTCACATAAGTATGTAGATGAAAAAATTGATGGGAGAACATCTCACTAAGCTCAAATATACAAAGTGAAGTCAAAATTCAATAAGCTCGTGCACGTGTATGCAGAGGCATATACAAAGTCGAATATGTAAAGCAAATCAAGTTCAAAACAACTCTATGTAAACATGACTAAGAACAATCTAAGTAACTAAAGTCATAACCAAATATCCTAGGCACATAGAAATTGCGAAGTGAATTGGATTCAAACACATTAATATTCCATACTGATCAAGCGCGAACCGTGCGTCGTGTAATACGCAAATCGTTGTTATCAATTCGATGACTCAATGTAAAAAATCTAAACCATAACTACACTTGACAAGCAAGCACAACGGTAAGTCGGCTATCGTAAGAAATCCACAAGGAGTGATTGAATTTTAGATTTTAATTATTTTACTACTTCAAAAATAAAAGTGTAAAAGGTGATATGGTTTAAAAGTAAGAAAAGGAACAAATTAAGAAGTTAACACTAAACAAAAATTAATAAAACGAGAGTCAGGATCGTGTACCCGCCAGGGGCTAAACAACTAATAATTAGAATTTTGGTTTGAAAACATTTAACCGAGCATTTTTAGTTAATCATAAACATCACGCATAAAGGAATTTAACCCAAAGTTGCGAGATTAAACATTTAATCAAAAATGGTTACATGCAGATTAAATTCAGATTATCCCTATAAACACCAACGTTGTGTGACAAAGAAAGTTAAACGTATAATAATTCGACTTTAATACCCGATGTTTCAATTAAATACAATTTCCCCCAAAATCTAATTTTCGAAGCTCGACGCCCATCAATGACGGATACACGATCCAAACCCAATAAACTACTCACTACACATAATTAAACTAAGTAAAACAACTAATTAAATGAGGAAAATAAGAATTAACAAACTTTAACTAACTATCTAAGCATGAAAATAAGAAATAAAGAAAGAAAACAATAAAGCAGAAAACATAATGAGTGGAGAAGATAATGAATAGTAAATGGGGCTTGCATAAATGGGTATAACCCCGAAGAGAGAGGAGACAGAAGCTCCCCACAAAAATCCCCAAAAACTAACCTAAAATGAATCTTCTCAAGTCTAAAAATGATTTTTTTCCTTTAATACAATGTTTTCATACATACACCCAACCAAAAACCAACTTAAAAAATGAAATTTGCGGACTTTCCGCCGAATCGATTCACATAGGTGCGAATCAAGTCGCACTTGAAAGTTTTTGAATTCTCAGCTTTGTCCAACTTTACGGAAAATGCCGCAACTTCTTCGTTATAACTCAAAATTAGGCATGGTCTAAGGCTATGCGAAGATAGCTCAGAGGGATACAACATCCAAGAAGATATTTGGCCAAAAAACTAAATTATGAAATGGATAAAATGCTCTTGAATGTGACATTGAGTGTGATTTTGAAGATAAAACCATCCTAAAAATGCCATAACTCCCCCATTATACATCGAAATTATGCACCGTCAGTGGCCACGAGAAGAGAAATCAAAGGGCTTCAACTTTCATGAGTGTTCGGGATAAAAATACGAATGCTTAAATTCTTAAAATGCTCCTGAAGCCGCAATAATCAATGAAACATTTCCAAAAAGCGACCAAACTTCACACTAACCACCGAAATACCGACAAATGCTCAATTATACCTCAGATATCATGTTAACATATAAAATGGAGGTTGTTTAGATAACAAACATAAATATAGGAATTAAGGTACCGACGGGGCTAAAATGCATAAGTATAAGGGGTGAAACATACAATATTCGTATCGAATCACACCCCCTAACTTACACATTGCTAATCCCTAGCAATGAAATACAAAGCTAAAATAACTAAAAGCAAACCACAAAAAAAGAGACATGTACAAAAGGGATAAATGCCACTTTTGCGGACAAACGATTGCATTTAGCATATGCAATAATTCGTAAACCCATAGGTTACCCTAGTGGATGAGTGTCGCCTCGTGAGGGTTTTCAGGGATGAAACCCACAAACATCATATAGTTTTCTAATATCCCCAAACCAACATGCAACAAACTCAATAACATCGAAAAAAATTTCAAACACGTTATTAGAAAAAGTGAATGAATTCACACAAAAGTCCGTTGTTATTAACAGGTTGAATGCATCTCATATAATTGAAACTTTAAATGTGGGAGGGGGGGGGGGGGGGGGGGGGGGGGAGAGCACATGCATAGTTTGATTTGGCCAAAACTAAAATAAACCAGATAAACATAAAAACGTGCATAAGTCAATCCTCATGCGCATTACACTCAACAAATTAATTCACTATGAAAGAGGAGGTAATATACGGGACATGCAGGCGTAAAGAGTAGATGTAAATAGAAACTATACCGCGCACATGTCACTAATGAAGAACGCTATATAGGAAATAAAAACTTATAATCTCAATGAAAGATATCACACATTAAAAAAGGCGAAATGCATTTTCACAGATTATCAAAACTATTTAAACTTTTAAATTAAACTCACCCTAATATCACATAGGACTTGATAAGGTTGTAATGTAGGCTAGGCTCGTATTATGAAATTAAGGAAATATGTACGGTTTCAAAGTGTTTGGGGATGAAAAACTTGGGATAATGGGAGATTGTGGGCAATTACAAAATTGGAAAATAACTTCCATAACAAGCATTAAATATGAAATAGGAGAGTAATCAAATCTTATTGAACACTATATACAACATATACAAACTTTATCTTTCTTTTTCTTTTCTTTTCTTCCTTTTCTCACTTTCTTTTGTTTTGTTTTCTTTTATTATTTTTTTTTCTTTTTCACTACACATTTTTTTCTTCACTTTTCTCACTCTCATATGCTTAAATCGCAACCACAAAACATGAACATCATTAAATCCCAAGTTTCATTCCAAAAAAAGGTATGGAAGATAATATGTATGGTATATAACTCCAATTTGGAGTTGGTTATGGAATTTTGGGTAATGAAACGAAAGGCTACTATTTAGGCTCGAAGGGGTTGACTAGGGAAAACATATAAGGTGAGGTCAAGGCTAATATGGGTGATATAACAAAGATTGCCTATGATTATTTCCTAAAGTCGCAATTCTCAAGTCAAAACCAATTTATGAAAATCATGCTCAAGTAACACATTTCAAGAATGAACTCAATTAATGAACGATCAAATGAAAGAATAGAGAGATTATCGACAAAATCATTATTTTCAATGAGGAAAGAATAGTGTATAACACTCACAAACGATGAAAGGTACAAAGCTTACTCTGTGTAAGTATATAGAATGCAAGAAAAGATTACCGAGTTATAAAAATTTAAACCAAATCAATATAATAAGAAAGCACATGTGCTCATGGGATAAAATTTAATTCATGAAGTTATTCATAATATCAATGATTTGAGGACTAAAGTTTAATAACTTCTAAAATTGAGAACATGCATCGTTGAGTAGTCTATTGGATCGGGCAATTATTGAAATTTATCATTGGAAACAAGGAAAAATGGCCAACAAAAGAGAAAAAAGAAAAAATATTTTTGAAATATTTTTATTTTTTTCTAAGAAAGCATACTTAGTAACTAACATGTGATAAAATCCATGGACAAAATGAAGAAATGGATAAAATATCCCACACCCCCTAACTTAAATGTTGCATTGTCCTCAATGCGCATTAAGAACACAACACAAAGGTAGGAAAATAATGATATTACCCAAAATTGGAGCGATCTCCGATAAGTACGAGTCCAAAGAATCTATAAAACAAGTTAGTACCGAGCATAACGAAAAATAATAACAAAAATTTTAACTAAATACACTAGACTATAAGTAAAAAGAAAGAAAGAAAATTAAAAAGATAACTTTTTACAACCTAATATTTAGACTACACAGTAACTATACACTAGAAGTCTAAATAGTTGAGGGTCCACCCAAAATACAATTTGGCTTTGAAAGATCAACGGTGGACCCTCCAAAGAAATCATGCCTCCCAAAAAATAGGAATTTCATTTAAGAAACGGAAGGCATGTGTAAGGCGTAAGAAATGGACCGTCACCACTTAAAAAATTTAGTGGGGTAATGGGGGGTTTGGATTTTAGGGGTGACAAGACCACATTGATCTGGGAAAAATTAAAATCACATCCCCAAGGTTCTTCAATTGGAAGGGGAGGTAGGGCTAGTGAAAGTGAATAGCCCATAAGATGAACCATCTCAAAATAACATTCCCGTTCAAGAATCGGGTCAAAGTCCTTAAGAATTTCAACTGGTTCTTCTGATAAATTTAACGGTTCAAGAATAGTAGGGAATCAAGGAAGTGAAGGACAATCGACGGTGCTTGGATCACTCTCAATTATTTCTTCCTCACAAACGGGTGTAGGTGAAACATAAGTTTCAACCTCAACCGAGCTTTTTGAAGAAGAAATGATCTCACCGATTTGAACATTTTTCTTTATCCAAGCATCATAAATCGCAACCTCATCGTTCAATTCCTTATTCCCACAATGCAAAGTTCCATCCCAAGACAATGAGGGATTACCTATAACTTCTTGATTTTCACGTGAAAGACGCTCATACTCAAGAAATTATAGGCATTCTCGCATTTATTTCGGAGTGTAACTTTGAGAATTATTAGCATAAAAATTAAATTTATCTAAAGAGTTATGGTGAGACATTTCAAAATAAGCTATTTTAATAAAACGACAAGCACCAAAATTTTAATTTCTCAAAACAATCTAGCTGAAGTCAAAAAGAAGGGATAAGATAAAGAATAAAAATATGAATAAAAGAAATATTACGAAATAGTAAATCAACTACAATCTAAAACACACTCCCCGGCAACGACGCTCTTTTCATAAGCTCAAACTGTGCATCATGTAATATAGAAATCATTGTTATCGGTTCGACGACTCAATGCAAAAAATCTAAACTACAACTACACTTGACAAGCAATCATAGCGATAAGCCCGGTATCGTAAGAAATCCATTGGGAGTGATTGAATTTTAGATTTTAATTATTTTACTACTTCAAAAATAAAAGTGTAAAAGGTGATATGGTTTAAAAGAAAAAAAGGAACAAATTAAGAAGTTAACACTAAACAAAAATTAATAAAACGAGAGTCGGGATCGCGTACCCTCCATAGGTTAAACAACTACTAATTAGAATTCTGGTTCGAAAACATTTAACCGAGCATTTTTAGTTAATCATAAACATCATTTATAAAGGAATTTAACCCAAAGTTGCGAGATTAAATATTTAATAAAAAATGGTCACCCGTGGATTAAATTTGGATTATCGCTATAAACACTAACATTACATGACAAAGAAAGTTAAATGCATAATAATCTGACTTTAATACCCGAGGTTTCAATTAAATGCAATTTTCCCAAAAACCTAATTTTCGGAGCTCGACGCCCATCAATGGCGGACACTCGGTCCAAACCCAATAAACTACTCACTACACATAATTAAACTAAGTAAAACAACTAATTAACCAAGGAAAATAAGTATTGACAAACTATAACTAACTATCTAAGCATTAAAATGAGAAATAAAGCAAGAAACCAACAAAGGAGAGAACATAATGAGTGGAGAAGACAATGAATAGTAAATGGTACTTACATAAATGGGTATAAACCCAAAGCGAGAGGAGAGGGAATCTCCCCAAAAAACTCCCCCAAAACTAAATTAAAATGAATCTTCTCAAGTCTAAAAATGATTTTGTCCTTTAATACAATATTTTCATATATATACCCAACCAAAAACCAACTTAAAAAATCAAATTTGCAGACTTTTCGCCGAATCGATTCACATAGGTACGAATCGATTCACACCTGACAGTCCCGAATTCTCAGCTTTGTCCAACTTTACGAAAAATGTCGTATAACTCGGAATTAGGCACAGTTGGAGGCCATGCGAAGATAACTTAGAGGGATACAACATCCAAGAAGACATTAGGCCAAAAAACTAAATTATGAAACGACTAAAATGCCCTTGAATGTGACCTTAAGCGTGATTTTGAAGATAAACCATCCTAAAAATGTCATAACTCCATAATTATACATCGGAATCATGCACCGTCGGCGATCACGCGAAGAAAAATCAAAGGGCTTCAACTTCCGTGAGTGTTCGGGATAAAAATATGAATGCTGAAATTACTAAAATTCCCCCAAAACTGTAATAATCAATGAAACTTTTTCGAAAAGCGACCAAACTTCACACTAAGCACCGAAATACCTAAAAAAGCTCAATTATACCCCAGATAGCATGTTAACATATAAAACGGAGTTTTTCTGGATAACGAACATAAATATAGGAATTAAGGTACCGGAGGGGGCTAAAATGCATAAGTATAAGGGGTGAAACATACAATATTCAGGTCAAATCACATACCAAATGTGTAAAATTAAAATGCATAAAAATCGACAATCTTTTTGTATTTTTCAAAAAAATTCTAAAAATAAAATCTTTTTTTTTTCAAAAAATATCTATGAAAATCTTTTTGTATTTGAAAGAAAAATATAATACAAAAAGATACACACGTCATAACACTAGCAAACATATATCATGAAGCAAAAACTAGTGTACGAAAAACAAAATCATGCAAGCAAAATTATACATAAGATATAGCATGTGAAGCATCATATGAAAGCACGCGAGAATCAACCAACCTAACATTTAGAGTCTCCAAAATGGATTTCCTAACCAAAAAATGTGTATACCTAATGCAATGGGTTTTATGAATCGACGAGACACTCTACTTTAATTTCCTAGGGTCTTTTCTAAGATCAAAGAAAAAATGCATAAGGTGACCTATCCTACCAAAATATGTGCATGTATAAATACGATGAGGAATGGGTTTGTGGCCATCCCGATCCAAGCTTGGGCGGTTCAGAGAGGTCTTGCTTCCCTCTCGGGGAGGCTTCGACCGTCATTTGTGTGGGGTAAATGTAAGGAGATAGATTTTCCAGTATATTTTGCTCAAAATAGACAAAAGAACATGTCGCTACCTCGAGAGGATGTCATCAAAGACAAACTGATGCATACGAAACCAATAGTTCAAAGGGTTCGAGGGCTAAGTTACGAAATGGGAAGGTGTTAGGAACCCATCCCCCCCTTTCGGTCTCTCACGGGCTTGTGTTATTGTTCCCTTTATTTCTCCGTGAAATGTGTGTGCGTGTATATATAATGGAGATAGGGATCACTCAACTCATATCATTAAAAATATAGAGTGAAATCATCAAGAGGAATGTTCCCAAAGATAATATATATATATATAGGGAGAGGTTCACAAGTGAACCTAAAAGATGATCTTTTTAATGAACCTTAACAAAAAAAATACTTAACAATTAATTAATTTTAATTGCTATATTGTAATTGGTCCGCTCTAGGGGCAACGGACACGCGTGTCGATTGATCCCCGCCTCCCCCAAAACACCCCCCGGCGCCCCCTGCCCCCGCTTCTATAAGGGCTGCCGTGGTGGTGGTTGGGGTGGGGATAGGGGGTGAAAGTGGGGGGAGGGGGGAGGGAGTTGCAGATCGATCGACACGTGTGTTCGTTGCCGCTGGCGCGGACCAATTACAACATAGAAATTAAAAGTAATGAATTGTTAGGTGTTATTTTATTAAGGTTCATTAAAAAGTTCATCTTTTAGGTTCACTTATGAACCTCTCCCTACACACACACACACAAACACATACACACACACACACACACACACACACACACACACACATATATATATATATATATAATATGATTTATGCGCTTATCACGTTATTAACCACTATCGAGAAATGACAACATGAGTCGGATGGAGTCCTAATAAAGAATCACGAAGATATAATAATGGAAGAATATGATGAAATATAAGAATAGGGATTTTATGAAAATTAAAAATCAAAAGTTGGACTCGAGTCTCGAGTTTTAATCCAAAATGCCTATGTAGCCTATAAAGGTATCAAAGTCCACATAGTTCGCATGCGGTGTGAGGTTGGGGTTTTATCCCATAGATTTGAACGAGATTTTATTATAAAAATGTGTGTGGGAAAAAAGTTTTAGTTTTGGAAAAGTGTGAATGATGAATTCCTTCGTAATTTATGGGTATAACCCTCTTTTTGTTAATTTTGGTTTTTTTTGTAGAAAATAAAGTATGTGCAATATACTAGTAAAAATATAGATATTAATATGTATGAATTAAGGTAAGAACTAGATTATGCATATAATATAACTAATGTAGAAACAAGAGATTTAAGAGATAAGGGAAGGATTTGGACCTTCTTTGAAGAATGAGAGCTTGCCCTTGATTTTGGACGAGATCCCTTGATGCTTGATATGAATATTGAATGAGATCTTGCTAAATTGGGTATGAAAGGGATGAACATGTGAAATTGGATAAAATTTCACATAAGGAAACTTCGTTGATAAAGAGAATGTTACTGAGATCAGTGATATGCTGATGGATTTGAGCTATAGGTGTGCTTTGGAGTGAGGTCATACCCTCCTTTTATAGGGTCAGGGGGTTGACTATTGGCATAGCCCTGGTCCTGCCAATCAGCAGGTGACCCTAGGCACACTGCCGATAGGCACGTTATGGAACTTGCCAATTGGTAGTCTCGTGCAGATTTCCATGAAAAATGGTCGTAGAACGTAATCCACTAATCCGAATCATGCATGGGGGAATACCTTTATAAAGGTAATTGAGATACCTTGAAAAGTCCTTTGGACCATTATCGGGCCCGAGAGTTGACTTTGGGTCAAATGTGAATCGAAAGCGCACGTTGTTCTTTTGGACGGGAGATCGTCTGGCGTAAATGAATCATTCGTCCATATGTTAACTCATAATCCTACATGAGGTAGACCATTGGAAAGGTTAGGAGATTTACTTCAATTTTCCAAAGAGTTTCACTCGGTTCGGACAGTTTATGTTGGTCAATCAGGGCTTGAAAGCACCCGATGACCTGTCGGAATAAAACGGATTGTTCGTCCCTACCGTAAGTCAAAATGAACAGTATGGGTCGAGATGAGGAGTCGACTTTGGTTAAACGGAGTATGGGAGCACCCGGTGGACTCCGAATCAGTTTTAAGGGGAAAATAGATTATTCGGCCGAAAGGTTATACCGTTTTGTGCACGGGGCAGACCGTTAGAAAGGGGGTCCAGTGCCTTTCAAAGATTCAAAGAGCTTTTGTTCTAGCGATGAAGTTGATTGGGGCCTGAGAGCGCCCGATGTCCACTAAATCGGTACTCGGAGTATGACCTAGGTTTTTGGTGAGTTGGGGAGGTCCTAGGGACCTAAGGAGAGACTCCTGAGTCCTAGAATGTGGTGTCTATAGATCCCCTCGATGAGTGAGATTGAGACAAGTGATAGCCGTCGAATAGACACCACATCTGCGGACCTAAGGTAATGATGGGCATGGATGAGACTAGATCAATTTGGAGGACCTAAGGTGGGAGTGACCAAATACTAAGGGTCGGGGTCAATTCTGATCTAAAGGAGGTGAAGATCGAGGGTTAAGGTCAATTCTAACAAAAAAAGGTGACGATCGAGGGCTGAGGTCAATTCGACCTAAAAGAGGTGACGACTGGAGACCGAGGTTAATTTTGACCTAAAAGAGGTGACGATCGGGGACCGAGGTCAATTCTGACCTTAAAGAGGTGACGACCAGGGGCTGAGGTTAATTATGACTTGAAAGAGGTGATGACTAGGGGCCGAGGTCAATTCAGACCTAAAATAGGTGACACGGGGGGCCGAGGTCAATTCTCACCTAAAAGAGGTGACGACCGGGGGCCGAGGTTAATTCTAACCTAAAAAAGGTGACTATCGGGGTCCAAGGTCAATTCTAACCTTAAAGAGTTGACGATCGAGGACCGAGATCAATTCTGACTTAAAAGATGTGACGACCGAGGGCCGAGGTCAATTCTGACCTAAAAGATGTGACGATCGGGGGACAAGGTCAATTCTGACCTAAAACAATTGACAACAGGGGGCAGAGAGAAATTCTAACCTAAAAGAGGTGATAACTAGGGGTCGAGGTCAATTCTGACCTAAAAGAGGTTACGACCAGAGGCCGAGGTCAATTCTTAACTAAAAGAGGTGACGACCGGGGGCCAAGGTCAATTCTGATATAAAAAAGGTAACGATGGGGGGCCGAGGTCAATTCTGACCTAAAAGAGGATGACCAATACTATGGGTCAAAGACGATTCTGAGGGCTTAAGTAGGGTTGAAATTGGGAGGATTCACTGGGGATTTTTGTCGTGCAGTTTCGTATCTGATTTAAGTTTAGTTGGGGAGGTGGTTTTTCTTAGTTGGGGAAATTTCTATTAGAGACATCAATCGGTTTTGGGCATTCCACTGGGGAGGTGAGAGTTTCACTAAGGAAATGAGCGTGGAAAAAATATTTTTCTTGGTGAAAAAGGTTCTAAAACTCATTTTAGAGTTTCAGGAATTTTTCAAGAATTTTTCTGGATTTTCTGGCATTTTTCTAGAGTTTTTGTTCGAAATTTCACAGGGGGTGCCGACCGGCATGGTTTGAGGGGTGCCAAATAGTAGTGGCATGATCTTTCAGGCTACCTCGAGCAAATGGAAGGCCAGTGACGATCGTCATGCCCCTTAGCCTTCT
Source organism: Sambucus nigra (assembly GCA_949130495.1). Lineage (NCBI taxonomy): Eukaryota > Viridiplantae > Streptophyta > Magnoliopsida > Dipsacales > Adoxaceae > Sambucus > Sambucus nigra. The sequence goes on from OX422213.1 coordinate 315,036,654, forward strand.
ACAAAAAAGACGGCGGGTTCCCCTCATTTTTCACAGCTTTCTTTCGTATTTTATTTTGAATTTGTCTTCTGTAAACCATTACGATGTTCCAAAATCAAAATATGGCCAACTTTCTAAGAAATAAGACACACAGGGCACGACTTAATGTTGATGATTGGACGAATCTGGAATGGAGGGCTAGGGCGCCCCTTATTTTCGGCAATGAGAACTCCTTTAAATCTTTTAAGCCTGTGGGGGATGAGAGGATCCTTCTTCGTGAGTCGACACATCATCGTTCTTTGAGGGTGGTGAACATCTAACGGTTACTTAAGTGCTTATGGATTTTGGTTTTCTTTTTTTTTCTTTTTTTCCCTCGATTTATTGAATTTTGACAAAAGGTTTCTTTTGTTCTTTGACAGACTGATGTTTCTACGTCGGCTGCATGTGCTCGAAGGATAACGGGTCTTAGGGATGTTTGGTAGCTTTTATCTCCTGTGGTATAGTGTGTGGTGTCCTCTACTAGGTTTGGGATGTTGGTGTCTCTGCTAGATGAGACACCTCGCTCTATGGTCGTTTTGTGCACATTGGGGGATATATGGTGGGACACTACCCATACTGTTCATTTTGGCCTCGAGGAGATGATGGTGACTCCCATAGATGTTCAACAGTTACTCGGGATAGAGTGTGATGGGATGCAGGTTGAGGTTGACAGGTCTTTGAAGGTGACGCCAGCGGCTGTGAAGGCGGCATTAGGTGATGTGGAGAGGATAGTTTCTGGGGACTCACTCCATTTGTTTTATTTAAGGGATTTATTGTTTGGTTGGGTGGTTGATGATGAGTATGGGCTACAGGTGCAAAAGATGACCCAGTTATTTATCATGCTGGTGTTGGGAGGTTTTCTGGTGGCGTCGAGCGGCGACGTCGTTCATTTGGTGTTTTTGCTGTACTTGAGGATGTTTTCGAACATCCCTCTCTATGATTGGGAGAGCCTGACCTTGGCGATCCTTTATTATTCTCTAGATGCATTTAGTTGGTGTTACTAGTAGACTTTTACTAGATCCACGTATCTTCTTGAGATATCCTTTAATTTGCTCACTTTCCTTTCTGCATTCGCATTTTCCTTAATTCCTGATTTTTGATTTTCGACCTTTGTCCTTTGCAGAAATGGTTTTATGAGGTGATTGGGTTTAACACCCAATCTATTTCTTTAGAGGATGAGTCTGTTGGGGACTTCTAACAGATGTACCGATGGCAAAAGTCCAACCGATGGTCGAAGAAGTCTCCTTCTCTAGCGACTGTGCATCAGGTCTTGAATGGCCTAATGAGCGAGCGGGTAAGTCCTTCTTATTTTTATTTTTACCTTTTTCTTCATGATGATACTTTCTGATTTTAATCCTTATCTATTGGAAAATTTTGCAGGTGACCTTCTACGCTTGGGGGGCGGCTATCCAGGATACGAGGGCTACTGGGAAGAACGCGCAGATGCGACGTTTGTTTGCGCATGAGTTTGGATATTCCTACTATCTCGGGGAGAGGGTTGTCCAAAAAATTATGGAGAAGGAAATGGTGGTGCCACAGGCGCATCCCCTGGGGTACATGAGGCGAGTGCGAGAGATGGTAGATGATGATCGGATAGCAAAAATAATGGGCGAGCCTTACTCGTCCTATACCGACACAACGGTGACCCATGATTATCTAGACTTTGTGTTGATATGGATGATGCCACCCAACATATATTATGGGATACCTCTCCCCCAGACAGGTTCGAATCGATATGTGGGATATTTCTATAGTGCAGGTGGTCCGTGGATATTTGCTGTAGCGACATCCTCAGAAATTTCTTTTGTACGAATTCACTCTCCTACTTACAATATTCGGAGGGATGATGGAGGGTCGGTGTGTATGCATCCTCATCCTAATGTGATGGATCTAGAGGACCTAGGATGGACAGAGGAGGTCCTTTGTCATGTGGTATACTTTTCATCTCTTTGCCTTTTGATTATTTGATTTCTTTCTTAGTTTTCGATTGACTGATTCATTCCTTTCTATTTCTCTCACAACTCATATGGGTATCGACCACTTGGCCGAGGGATGTTCGAGACTGAATATCTTCGACGACTACTGATATTCGGGATGCGAATCCGATGCCTTCTTATTTGGTACCGTCTGCTTCTTCTAAGGAAGGGTCTGGCTCGAGAAGTGGAGGTACGTCGTCTCATCGCCGGGGAAAGAGAGTGCACCACAGGGAAGGAGGTTCCTAGAGAGAGAGAGTGAAAAATAGAGAGAGGGGAAACATGTAGGTGGAAGGACTTAAAGAGAGAGAAAATATGTGGGTGCGGGCTGAGTCCCGTTGTTATTTCATGTTTCCTGCAAAAACTGATGTAACATAATAATATATATCTATGCAATGAAGTTTTTGTTAATTTTATTTCCTCAGTGACTTAATGTGTATGCTCTTTTTACTTTGCTGCTGAGATCGTAAAAAATAAATTATTTAGAGAGAGTTAATTTAAAACAGGGTGAAATAAAGCACAAGGATAAGGAAATTTTAGAATAAAATTTTATTTTTATTGAGTTTTTTTTATTTTGATAAAAAAGGAAAAAGGGAAATTTCCCAAAGTAGGGGGTTACCAATCAGCACGCCCCTTGTCCTGCCAATCGGCATGTCGGTCCAGTACAATTAATCTAAGGCCTTGATTGCACTTTCTTCAATGGGTTAGTACTTGGAGGGGTAGGTTTCCCTCCGATTTCTACAGGATTCTTTGTCTTTGTTTGAGCATTTCTAAGTATAAATAAGGGGCATGAGTGGAGTATTTCCTCACACCTCCACATTTTTCCTCTTTGCAGTCTTTTGCTCACTATCTCTTCATCGCAATATGTCTCTCCCTGGTAACGTTGAATTTTCTAAGTACCTTGAGACTTCAGAGGCAATGTGTTCATACAATGTTGACTACGATGCTTTCCATATGCGTCGAGTCTCTTTATGGCGTAACCGGTGCATAGAGTGGAACATGCTAATGGCAGCCATGGAATTATGGTACCCTAAAGACCATGTGTTCCTCTTCGGGTTAGATGAGGTCTGTCCGACCTATGAGGAATTTTCTGCCATGCTAGGGATAAATCCTTGTGTTTTGGTGGCTATGACTGAATTTTCTCGGTCCCCTAGGGAGCTGTTAGCGGGACTTCTCCATATTTAGCCTTCGGCGGCTAAACCATCGGTAGTGGGGGGAATGATCTCTCTTCCTATCGTGATGCATTCGGGGCATATGCAAGGTGTTGGCGATGCTGGCTACGTTGGATCCATCATCCTGGGGCTGGTTTAGAAACTGTTGTCTGTGACTGGGGCGCTGCTGGTGGACTATTAACCCTCAGCCATTATTTCCTGAATGTCATACCATTGCAATCTAGTGGCAGTAATACTGGCAGAGACTTTGAATGGTCTGGATGCCTAGCGAGAAGGACGTTCTGATTTTCTTAGGGGTATCCCTACAATGCTGTTCATGTGGATGTTAGAGAGATTTCGTATTGCGGTACCACCTGAGTATCCCTTGCCGCCCATACCAAGCGTCTTTTAGCGCCACTTCATTAGCGTAGGCCTGGATATTGCAAGCTGGGAGAACTGGTTTGTGGAGCACGGGGCTCGTGGTTTGGACTGGTCAGTGCCTTGGTGGGGGGAACTTCTTTCCATTCTGGATCTGGGGGAGTACCAATATGTTCGATTGGTTGGCCTCAGGCAGACCACTTTCTACTTTTCATGGCGGTTCTTGCACCATTTTGGCTGGGAATAGATTGTGCCACTACGAACACTGGATTTCTTCCTAGTGGAGGACCTAATGGAGCGAATGCGCATGCTGCTTGGATCTTAGTGGGATAATCATCGACCATTATCTCATCCTTTACAGTCTGCTGGGTTGGTCTGATACGAATCAGAGGACTACATGCATTGGTTATGAAGAAGGGTAGTTGCCAAGATATTGGCGGTGGAGTTCGATCAATAGTGGTTCATCACTTTTGACACAATGGAGGGAGGCATCATGGTTTTCCCCTGGTTGGTCCGAGCGTATCGTGCTGTAGAGCATCAGTGGTATTCTATTCAGGAAGGGTAGGTTTCGGGTCCCCAAGATATGGATAATGATGATGGGGTTAGCTCCTTTGGCAGTTGCAGGTAGGGTTCCCTGAGAAGTTTAATTGTGAAGATTTTGATATGGTGTTTGGTAGTGTATCTGGTTATTTTGGTTGTGTTTTGTGGGAATAATTTTGGAAGGGTTATTTTTAGGTGTGTCTTATTTTTAGGAAAGTAGGAGTAGGTTGGTAAGGGAAGTCGTTTGACTCCGTACGTCCATGCAATTGTACCGAAAATTTTCAAATAATGGAATAAAAAAGTTTTTGATCATCTTGTTGTGCCTATTTATGAGTTTTGAATTTAAATTATCTTTACTTAATCGCTAAGGCATACATAATCCTTTGGTTTAGGTATATGTTAAAATGAACTGTCATTCTCGAAGATAAGAAAAGAATAGAGTTTTGTGAAAAAAAGGGGGTCGTGCTCATGTGATGCATATGAGTTGCCTACATACCTCTAGGTTTTTTGAAAAGTTTGGTTTTTGAAAGAAAAATGTTTTTTGTAGAGGATCAGGCCCCACGTAATTCTTGGTAGGGGAAATGAATAGATTTTTTTTAGAATAGAAGGGTGATGAGAAAAATCGCAGCGCACCGAGATTTTGAACTAGGGGTAGAACTTCTTGAGATTGTCCAGATTGACTGGACGGGCCATCTCTTCTCTATTAAGGATGAAGAACATAGCAGTGCCACCTGACAAGATTTTTTTCACGATGTAGGAGCCGCTCTAATTAGGCTTGAATTTCCCTCTGGGATCCTATATAGGTTCTACTATTTCATTAAGGGCTAAGTCCCCTTCTTGGACACTACAGTCCTTGAATCTCTTGTTAAATGATCGCGTTATTCGACGATGGTACCCTTGTATGTGGTATAGAGCTTTTAATATCCTCTCCTCCAAAAGTGACAACTCGTCAAGACGGCTTTGATGGTAGTCTTCTTTGCCATCTTTACTTTCCGTCATAATGCACAGTGAAGGAATTTCCAGCTCGACGGGTAGGATCTCTTCCATGCCGTAAACCATTGAGTAAGGGGTGGCCCCAGTAGAGGTAAAAACTGAAGTGCGGTAGCCGTAGAGGGCATAAGGGATTCGGTCGACCCAATCTCGACAACTTTTGGTCATCTTACTGATGATGGCTTTGATGTTCTTATTGAGAGCTTCGACTCCACCATTGGTTTGAGGTCGGTAGGGGGAGGACTTGTGTCTCTGAATACTATATTTATCAATCGCTTATGTAACTCTGCCTTGAAATGCAACCCGTTTTCTGAGACCAGCTCGTGCAGGACCCCATATCGGCAGATGATATTCCTTCTAATGAACTTGGCTACCTTATTGGCATTCAACACTACATATTACTCGACTTTGAACCATTTAGTGAAGTAGTCAATGGCAACCAAGATGAATTCACGTACGTTGGATTCTTTGGGTGTAACCTTCCCTATGATGTCAATGCCTTATGTAGAGAACGGCCAGGGAGAAGTCGTGTTGTACAATTCCCGCGGAGGCAAGTGTTGTAGGTTGGAAAACTGTTGGAATTTGAGGCATATTCGAACATAGGCTGCGTAATACTAAACCATGATAGTCCAGTAGTAACCCCGTCAGATGATTTTCTTGGCGAACATACGACCGTTCATGTGAGGTCCACACTCCTCGCTGTGGATTTTTTTTCATGATTCCTTCCATGTCAACCCCTGCAAGGCAGTGTAAATGGGTTCCATCGAAGTTCATTTTGAATAGTTGTTTGTCACAGATGAAATACTGGGTAGAAAATCTGTGGAGAGTTGCTCGGTCTTACTTGTCAGAGCCTTGGGGATACCTACCATGTTTGAGGAGGTGCCAAATATCATAGTACCAAAAGTCGACCATTTCTAAATTTTCTTCCGTGATGAGCTCAATATAGTAATAGTGGGCTGGTTTATCTTGCTTTTGGACAAGGAAGGGGCCATTGTTATTCCTGCGAGCATGTCAACTATGGAGGCTAAGGTAGCAAAGGCATCAGATAGGTTGTCCATTACTTGAGGCAGGTGGTGGAAGGTAATATCTTGGAATTGAGAGACTAGATCTTCTATATGGTCATTGGACGGTAAGACTTTCTCGTCCTTAACTTTTCATTTTCTAAGAACTTGATCGATGATGAGGGATAAGTCCCCATAAACATCCAGGTATCGAATTCCTTTCCTGAGAGAGACTTTGAGGCTTACCGTACACACCTCATATTCAGTCAAGTTGTTGGTGCAGGGGAAATCTAGCTTGATGGCAATGGGAGAGTGAGAGTCATCGGGGGTAATTAGAAGAATCCCATTACCAAACCCATTTTTGTTGGCAGTACCGTCAAAGAACATTTTTCATCGAAGGTCTTCTCGGGAGGTCCAAAGGATATTCTCATCTGGGAACTCAGAAATCTAGACGTTGGCTTCTTCCATAGGGTAGTCAGCGAGATAGTTAGATATGGATCTTCCTTTCATGGACTTCTACGTGACATACACAATATAAAAGTCGACTGGAAGAATCAACCAACGGTCATTCGACTGGACAAAGTATGCTTTTCAAGCAAGTACTTGATAGGATCCATTTGGTATACAAGTTTGATGGGAAAGGCAAGCATGTAGTGCCGTAACTTTTAGGTGACCCAGACAAAGGCGACACATGCATTCTCGAGAGCTATGTAGTTAACTCTGTACCCTACCAACTTGTGACTAACATAGTAGATGGATCTCTCTTTACGACTTTCTTCAAGGTACTGGGCTAGCAAAGCCCAATGTACGGTATCTATAATGGTTAGGTATAGGAGTAGGGGAAGACCAAGCTGTGGTGGTATAAGTACTGAAGGTTGGGTTAGGTATTGTTTGATTCAATTAAAGGCTTATTGAAAATATTTGTTCCAAATCTTAGTTGAATCTTTTCGGAGGATTTTGAAAATGGGTTCACAGATGGAAGTCAACTGGATGATAAACCGGTTGATGTATGTAGTATCAACAGGAATCCTCAGACTTTTTTCTCTGTTTGGGGTAGTGGCATCTCAAGTATGGCTTTCAATTTGGAAGGATTTGCCTCTATCCTGTAATACCCCGTACTTTTGGCTATATTTATTTTGGGGATTAATTAATTAAATGCGTATTAATTGGAAATTAATCCGGGTTATAAATACTAATGTGATGCGAATTGGTATTTGATTATGTGCATATATGATTATATATGTATTTGGTACTATAAAATTTGTCGTGAGATTTATATACGACAATTTGGAAATTTTATTGAGACGCGTGGGACCGCCGCGTCACGGTATAATATTTTGATAATAAAAGTGAATTTAAAATCTATAAACCGTATGGTCGTTTTGAGTGCGCCAACGCGTCCGGAAGGGTCGAGATAGTCAGAAAACACTACCCGGGGGTGTAGTTTGGGTCCCGGGGTATTTTTAGGCCATACAGGCAACTTAAAGGGTATTTTGGTAATTTTACATTTTTAGGAATTAAAAGTGACGAAAATTAGAGATGTAAATCTAATGTGGATTTAACCCATTAAGCCCATTAACCAAACCATATTAACCTAGAAAGCTACGTAGGTTATCATTTAGGTTTTCTAAGTTCCCAAATCAAAACCCTAGCCACCTTAAGCCACCATTGGAGAAGGAGCTTGGAGAAGGAGAGAAAGAGAGAAAATTCTGCAGAGATTCTTCACCAAATCAACACCAATTCCGGAAACAAACAAGGCAAGTGGTTTAATTATGTTTAACTTCAGCAAATGTTCTTTCCATGTTAGAAAATTGAAGATTTATAATTGTTATTGGAAGATGAATGAAAACCCATGATTAACTGGACTTAGGTTCTGAATATTGAGGATTAATTGCATGTAGAATAGTTTGGAGACGATTAATCTGATGTTAATACATGATTGGGTGAAAGAAAAACGAATTAAATTCTGGGATTTGATGATGATATGTAGTTAGGGTTCATGTTCTTGAGATATTTGGAAAAAGTGTAGAAAGTTGTAAATTTAATTGGTGTTAGGATGGATTGATCCCTTAAAAACATGTTAGGATGTGACTATATATGTTTAGTATTGATTATAGACCTTTAAACGATTGTTGGGACTTAGTTTAGAATATTTGAGGTGTTAAAATGGATGAAAAACGATTTGGGGAAAAATCTGGGCCGAAGCTGGTAGCTCGTTAGAAGCAACCCCCAGGTCGTTCGAACGAACTCGTTCGAACGAGCTTCTAACGAGTTGACCAGTCGTTGCTAACGAGTAGGGATTTCGTTCGATATCTCGTTCGAACGAGATATCGTTAGAAGGTACAGTTCGTTCGAACGAACTGGGACCTCGTTCGAACAGCCTCGTTCGAACGAGTCTTCTAACGAGTTGGCAGAGGAATCTCGTTCGAACAGTCTCGTTCGAACGAGACTTCTAACGAGTTAACAGTTTGGTCCTTTTTGGACTGTTTTGACTTTTGGAGTTCCGTAAACTTGTTCGAGGATATAGATATCATTCCGTAGATGTAGTAATGATAGAATTGGGACATTTGGGTATTTATGAGAAGGAATTTACATACGAGAGTGTATTACATGGACGGTTTGGGTTGAGACGTGAGTGTCTACTACGACGTGAGATAATTATGGCGCGTACAATTACAAACCGAAACAGTATGAATTGTGATAATTATAAGTTAGTATGAGAATATGTACTACGATTAAAATACGGTATTACTAAGACGTGTGATTACTTAGTATTGGTATATGATTGTGTGTATGACATACCTACCATACTTGCTATCACGGGAGGTTGCGTTCGCTTAGGACCCTCTAATCCTTGTGTGCCTACGGGGGGGATATAGACTGGTACCTCGATGAACATAGGTCATAGTAGGACTTATTGTGATATGAATAAGTCTGCTGATCATGGGAGCGTAGGTATGTGCGTGACCCATGTGATGGTGACTGTGTTCGCCTCCACTCTTTGTGATTTGTGTTATCTGAACTATTCCTGAGAGATTCGGAATATGTGATCCTTATGTACGTGATGTACCGGGATGGATAGCAGAGTATGTGTGCACCGCAGCTTAGTTCTCGGGGTGCTTGTATTGTATATTTATGATGTGAATAATATACACTTAATTAATGAGAACCTCCATGTTAATGATGTGAAAATAATTACGGTATTGTTTCGATAAATATAATGAGTTAGCTGATAGAGAAATATATTGCATATTGAGCATTTGAGTTTACATTAAATCCCTATCTAATTACGAGCATTATATGTTAATAGAACCGAGTAATAAGGGTAGGAACTATTACAATCTAGCTAGTTATGATGTCACTTAGCTAGTGGTTTATATCGTAGTAGATGGGTACTTACATTAGGAGTGCACAGATAGACGAGAGGTGAGAATATCATGTGAGTGTACGTCCTAACATGTACTTTGCATTTAATATTTTAAATGTTTTTAAAGCACTTGCAGGTTTTTAAAATATAACCCCACATTCGGGCTCTGACCCGTTTGCTTTTCAAATCTTTTTCTTGTAAAACCATTTTAGGTGCCCAGCCACAAGGACACCAAGCACAGGTTATTCATTCAGGTGACGAGCTGTAGCGGTTTGTGGAAGCTACAGGGATTTGCATGTAGACGCTTCTATCTTTTGGATTCCAGAGTCACTATCTATCAGTTGTAGGGCATGTTGCCCATTTCTATTTAGAGACATCTTTTACATTTCAGTTTTCAGACTTTAGCATGTATTATTTTAGTTTCGGTTATTTATTTCAGTATGGGGTTGTAGTGAGAAGTTTTCCTCCAGACTTTATTTACTCTATTGTGATGGTTATTCGTTTTACTTCAGTATGGTGAATGGTGTTATTTATTTCTTCATTACACTTGTTGCATGTTAATCAGACTTTAAATAAAATTTGGCACTTACTTTTTAAATATTAGGTGGTTAGTAAAAATAAAATGTTTTCGACAGTGATTCTATTAACTGAGCCAACTTGGCATTTTGAATTAATTTAATAAAGGAGTAGCTACCCGGTATTTAATTAGTCGGGGTGTCACATATCCCTTTCTCACCAACCATGAATCCCAAGAGTTTTCCTTTTCTAATGCCGAAGACACATTTTTGGGGGTTGATCCGCATCTAATATTGTCGCAATCGCTCAAAGAACTTTCGAAGAGCGGGAACATGACCTTCCTTAGTATTGGACTTGATAATCATATCACCCACATAGACCCCGATTTCCTTGTGTATAAAATCATGCAAAATGGTTGTGGCAACCCTTTGGGTAGGTAGCCCCTATGTTTTTTAAATCGAAAGGCATAACGGTGTAGCAAAAGGTTCCCCACGGGGTGATGAATATGGTTTTCTCTTGGTGATCCTGGTTCATATTAATCTTGTTATACCCGAAAAACCCATGAATAAATGATTTTAGAGCATGACTGACCGTGTTATCTACAATCATTTAGATATTGGGTAGAGGGTAATAATCCTTCAGATAAGCCTTGTCCAGGTCTTGGTAGTCGACAGACATCCGAATCTTCCTTCTTAATTTCGGCACGAGACGATATTGGCTAGCCACGTGGGATATTCGATCACACGAATGAAACCCACATTCAATTGTTTGACCATCTCTTCTTTAACATTGAGCGACCATTCAGTGTGGAGCTTTTGTAGTTTTTATTTGACCGGTTTGCATTCTGTGAGAGTAGGAGTCTCATGCTGAGCTTTATCAAAATCAATGACGCGCATATTATTGTAAGACCATGTGAAGACATCCACGAATTCCTTCAGTAATCATTCAAGTTGCGCACGCTCATGCTCGTCAAGGGTGGCCCCTATCCTAATCTCACGCAGTTGGCTACTAGGATCGAGATTAATAACAACAGTTTTATGTGCATTAACTTTAACACGGTTATTTTGTTTATTATTAACCTTATTTAGATCAGTTAAGGATTGATCATTTACAAAATCATCACCATCAAGAGTTTGATTGGAATCAAGACAATTAATTTAAGGCACAACAAGATACTCAAAATCTTCATTTATTTAATTGATAGGAAAAACAACATTGAAAACCTCATCAAAAGAGGTCTCTATTACATCAAATTAAGAAGAAACAATAGAAGAAGAAATGGGATAAACATTAAGGTTGGGTTGAGTTTTGGCAAATGGAACTCGTATAGAATGCCAGTTGAGGAGAGGTATATTAGTACCTTTGATCAGGCAAGATAGATTAAATGACATAGTCCCTGAGTGGATCATGCAGAGTGCTAGCCCCAGTGTTTGTAAGTTGAAGGAATATTTGGAGTCACTTTCCTTGGAATCTCCATCATTGGCTATGGTCTTCTTAGCGAGCGGTTTCATACGATGCTGGGAACTCTCGGCCCATGAATAGCTGTCTTGGAAAAAGATATCCATTCCTGGTTTTATTTTCTTATCCACGTGGTCGTACCAAGATTTAGGAAAGAAACAAAAGGGGAAATCTTTACCCTCTTTGATGAATCTTCCATTTAGGGAATCTCTTAAGATGGTCTTGACACATTATAGTCGTCTCTTTAGTCAAGGCTGGAGAATTGTCCTGAGTTCTTCTGCTGACGATTGATAGCCTAGGCCATAAAGAGGAAAATTTATCTTCAGCACAATGGGTTCAATTATCCCTTACTATTTTTACCCTAGCCCCAGCCCGGGCATGAAGTGCATCTTCTTGAATATCTGGATCACATTGACGTTTCCATGGGGGTCATACTCAGGACAAACCCTGCCTTTGAAATCGTCCCCTGCTGGGAATAGAATTGGATCAACTCAAAAACCAAATAGGAGCATATCATCTGACCCATGTTGTATCTCAAGTACTGGATTGCTGGTGATTGCGTTGTTAGTACTGTCATTATCGCCCAAGATGGTAATGATTTGCCCATTAGTGAAGAACTTTAGTTTCTGATGCAGGGAATAAGAAACACCCTTGATACTGTGGAGCCATGGTTGTATAAGAAGCAAGTTGAAACAAGCTGGGATGTCGATGACATGGAATTCGGTGATAGGATTTATAGGGCCATCCCCTATTGTAAGCTTTATGAATCCCATCACTTCTTGACGAGTATTATCATAGGCCCTTACAATGACAAGGGTTGGAGAAATATATCTCACTTTCAATCCCAAACAGTTGAGGGTTCTTAAGGGGAAAACATTCAGAGAAGATCCATTATTAACAAGAGAGAGCAAGACAATCTTTCCCATGACTTTGACAAGGATATTGAGAGCATAATTATGGTTTGGCCCGATCTCGGGGATTTCTTTTTAGGAGAAAGATAGCATTCTTGTAGAGGTCAGAGATCCAACTTAATTCACTACTTCTTCTAGCGTGGCAAACGGAGGGACTTTGGGCCCTGTGAGTAGCTTGACTAAAGCATTTCTATGTAGCTGGGAAGATATAAAAAGTCCCCATAGAGTGATGTAATCTTGGGTCCTTTTCAACTGAGTGAGGACCTAACTCTCCTCGAGAGTCATTTCTGGCATAGGAAGATTCTCAACACCTTTCCCTTTTTCACTTGCTGATTGTGGGGGGTTTGATACTTGGTAATATCTCCCTGACCTGGTCATATGGTTCACATAAGAGGGAAAAAACATAAACCCAATTTCCTCATCAATCTCGGGTTGTTTGTCTACCCTGTTAATCTCTCCTAGTAGCTCCTCGAATGATATTAACCCACATATGTTGACTACCGAGCTAGTCCTTTCTTAACTTTTCTCCTCATTCGAATCATCGAATTCATCTCCCCATCTGGTGGCGATAATATTGTCTTTCCATGAAAAGTTAATACACTCCACAACTTCAATGGCTTCTTCATATAAATCCTCCCATTCGGCAGGGAGGTGTATAGGTGAAGGGACTAGGCATCCTTATAGTTTCAGAGCGTCTAACAGTTCGTACATGCTGCTAATATAACCTATTTTTTGAAATAAATCTGCCCTAATCTCAACGACCTCATCTACACTGACTTCACCGGGAGGTACTAGCCAGCTGTCTGATTCCCAAGCCCATTTTCGTGCTTCCAAGAATAGCGTACTGAAGCTTTGACAATTGATGTTCATCTGGGAGGGCAATTTCAACCCAAAATCAAGGAGTTGGTTCAGTATTTCTGACAATTCCATACTTCCATCTCTAGAACAGGTACAGAGAGCGATGCATGCTCTGGTAAAGAGTGACAGTGCCTAGTCGGCGAGGCTGGCAGGGTGTAGGAGGAAATATGGGAAAGTTTGGAGAGGTTTACGAGAGTACATGGTATGATGGGTGATTATCTTGGTGCAATCTAGGTTGATGGGTGATTAGTAGAAGTACGAATTTCCAACGCATAAAGATGAATACAACATTCCTAATATTAGGGCTCAAAATCAAAGGAGGCTAAGCAGAAACGTAATGAACCGCATAGATCCTAAAGGACAGTAGAACCTGATGCTATGATACCACCTGTAACACCCCACATAATTAAATACCGGGTGATCAGTCCTTTATTAAATTAAAATCAAGGTGAACGGTGTGGTTCATTCTTAGCATCACTGTCAACAACAATTTTTGATTTTAATCACTCTGTAAATAATTAAGCTAAGTGTCAAAACATTTTAAAATAATATTTCATTTATTAGATTCCATAATGAAAACCTTTTAAATCATAACAATTTATGACTGACGCGAGAGATAAATAAAATAATCCATTTAAATGAAATGCCAACAAGAAATCTAAACCCAAATAATTATCAACAAATGTAATCCACATGACAGAAGAATAAATCCCAAATGAGAACTGAATACTGAAAACATAAATAAATACAAAATCTCCAATAGGTCTAAATTGAAACAGGAAATGGGAGAAACATGCCCTATCTAAGAAGAGACTAGATCAGAAACTGAATCAAGGGAGAAATCATCTATTGCAAGGACCTACAACTCCCACATAAGCTGCAGCACGTCCAATCCAAAGAGTCTATGCCTGATGCCCCCGTGACTGGGCACCTGTAATATATATATATATATATATATATATATATATATATATGTGTGTGTGTGTGTGTGTGTGTGTGTGTGTGTACAAGAGAAGAAAGAAAATGACAGGAAACGGGTCAGAGCCCGAGTGTAAAAATAGCTTTTAAAAATGATTTAGCAAGTATTTAAAATGCTTACTAGTTGATATGACATACATGTTAGTACGCAACACTCTCTTGAGAATTCTAACCTCTCATCTAGTGTGCACGCCTATCGTACTACTAAAATATCATAAGTCTAACCCAAGTTATCCTCCCATAAGTTCTAGTACGCGAGATCGTATGATTACAATTTTTTTAAGTTAACATCTTCGTAAGAATTATTTAAGCCAATTATGTGTACCTCAGTACTGATGTGGAATCTCATGCACATACTATAATTTGGAACACCTATTCAATATTTATCTACTTACACACACAGTAGAAGAATTTCAGGTATATGTATATATCTCACCCCATATATATATATATACAATAGAGAACCCCACATAAAATCTATGGTGCTGGCATACTCTACTATCCAGTCCCGGTACCTCTCGTATAGTAAGGGAAATACTAGTTCGGATCCACTCTCCAACCGCATTAACATAAACACACATATTGGAAGCAAAGCATAGTTCCCAGTCCTAAAAGGTCAACACATACCCCTCACGTCTCTTAGCAAGTAGCTCGGGTATGATTATACATAGATATATAATAATATATATACATATACACATGCACATATATATACACACACCTTCACATATATTAATTTTGTTTGTCCATGACCTATAATAAATATCGTAACCATATGTGGCCCATATCACCCAAGTCCTACTACACCAAATCCCGCGAATGGTCACACCCAGTGGGTCATGGCCCAAGTCCGCGACCAGCTGGTCGCGGACTTGGGCCATGACCCTCTCAATATTTGGCGTGACCATATTTATTACCAGACTAAATTATTGATGCTCGGGAAGTGGTCACGGACTTGGGCCGTGACCAGGTCGTGACCATCTTGGCGCCAAACACGTGCCAAAATTCCCTCCAAGCTTGGTCGCGGATGGGTTACGGACCAAGTTCGTGACCCATGGCATGACGAAGAAGAGAGTATACACATTGGGGGTCACGGCTTAGGTCCGTGACCATTTCTTGGTGTGGGTCACGTCTATGGGCTGTGACCATACCTCATTCAAGTACTAAGTGTGGGTGGAAAAGTCTCTAGCATAGTGGGTCACGGCTCTAGGCCGTGACCAGTTCGAAGAAGCCAGAATACCTCATCTGTAATTTGTTGGTCGCGCACATGGTGGGTCACGGCTCTAGGCCGTGACCAGGTCGAAGAATCCAGGACTACCTCATCTGCATTTTATTGGTCGTTCGCATGGGGTCACGGCTCTTGGCCGTGATGAGGTTCATGTATTAAAAACGAAAATTACTCGTTGCTTCCCATTTCTTATGTGCGGTTTGTAAGGCTGTTAGGTCTAAGCGATTCACATGCGATTTCGTTTAGATTTCAGTTGGATTTGCAAACATAAATCTACCCTGGTATGTATTGATTCATTTGGATTTTGTTATTTCTGTCTAAAGACCTAATTTCTGTGTATGTATGTGTAGATTTATTTTTGTATGTGTGTGTATGTATAGAATTATGTTTATATCTGTGTGTATGTATAGATTTATGTGTATAAGTATGTTTTTGTGTGTAACTATGAACAAATAAATTGTTTTTTTATCAATAAACCTTATATTGTATGTGTGTGTATCTATAGATTTATGTCAAAAAAAATATTAGGGTTTAGTAAACCCTAAATAGTATGTTGTGTATGTATATATTATGTCAATAAACCCTAGATTGTATGTGTGTGTTTGTATATATTATGCCAATAAACCTAGATTGTATGTGTGTGTATTTTTTTTGACAAAATATAATTAAATGGATTTTTAATGAGTAAAAAAATTTACATCCACCTTGTCGTGATTTTATTGGGGGTTATATGCGTGCCACCCTAAATAGTATGCGGTGGAGATGGGTGGAGACCGGGTTGGGGGTTAGAAGCAACAAATAGTCCCTTAAGAATTCTGTAAGTGTTAATTTTGTTCTTGGCCTTGGTATTTTCAATTTGGTTTTAGATTTGTCCTTGTGAAAAAAAGGAATAGATATATACCTGGTTTAATTAGATTGGTGTTGGTTATATTATGATATACCTGTTATGCCATTTTATATTATTGTTGAAATTGAATAAGTATTGGATTTGTAAATGTAATCAAAATCATTGTAATCTTCTCAATATGTGTGCATCTTATTTTGTTCTCAGTAGTAATCCTTATATACGTGAAAGAAAATATCAATGAGGATTAACGAATTTCAGTTCAAACAAGTTTACCACGAGTCAAGTTGGGGCAGTGAGTGACGCAAGAACAAGCCCTGGTTTTCTTCCTCTGGTTTTGAATTTGTTTTTTTGGTTCTACCGTTTTTTTAATTGAACATAACTGTTTGCAAAAAATTCATTATTTTTCACTGTCATAGGATACATTGATGTTGGGGTCGAACAACTATCAAACATAATCTGAAATTGCATCGCTGCTGGCATAGAGAAGGTTCTGATTGGCATTGGGCGTAACAAAATATCCAGGTAATGGATAGACCTATGCTGAACTTTATTTTAAGGTTAAATATGCATTGATTCAATTTCTTAATTATTTTGGGTTTGGATCCTATTTATGTCTAAACCCCGTAATTTTAATTCTTTTGTGCCACTATAGCATGGGTATTGTTGGCGCATTTGTTTCTTGTCACTTCCAGTGGGGGGGGGGGGGGGGGGGAGGGGGATATAACTTTTGCACAAAGAATAGTTAGGGTGAACACTAGAAAAAGAAGGCATTATCCAACAGATTACCACTTTCTATGTTTAAGGCGTGTCAATTTCTCTGCAATGGTTCACATTAAACTAATTGGTAACCATTTGTTTATTAGCTTAAAGATATTCTTGATTAGTCCGAGATGAATAGGCCCGAGATGAATAGGAGAGATGTGAACATGGGAATAAAAATTAGTCATGGTTCGAAAAGTTATTCTTGGGTTTACAATTTGTGACCGCTCAGCTTATTCACTTGTCGCGCGGGACCAATGTGACTCGTAGGAACCGATCGCATAGTCACGGGCTCCCGGTTTGAGTATACGATTCAAATTTGTAAAAATATTACACTTGAGCATAAAAACATGGCATCGAAGGGTGAAAACATAAAGTAACCAAAAAACGGTCCGGTAAGAGTCACTAACACTTCGCACGGGACTATTGTGACTCGTAGGAACCGACCGGGTAGTCACAGGAATCTTGGTTTGAGTGTACGATGTAAATTTACAAAAAGTTATACATGGGAATATAAAAGATGCCATCGAAGGGTGAAAACATAAAACAGCCACAAAACGGTCCCGTAAGAGTCACGAACATCTCGCACATGACCAATGTAAGTCGTGGAAACTGACCGTGTAGTCACAGCGCTCCTGGTTTGATTGTACGACGTAAATTTGCAAAAAATAGACTTAAGCATAAAAACATGCCATCGAATGGTGAAAACGTAAAACAACCAGAAAATGGTCTCGTAAGAGTTACGAACACCTCGCACGGGACCAATGTAAACCGTAGGAACAGACCATGTAGTCAGGGGGCTCTCGGTTTGAGTGTATGACGTAAATTTGCAAAAAGTTAGACTTAAGCATAAAAACATGCCATAAATGGACGAAAACCTAAAACAAACACCAAACGGTCTCGTAAGAGTCATGAACACCTCGCACGGGACCAATGCGACTCATAGGAACCGACCGCGTAGTCACGGAACTCTCGGTTTGAGTGTACATCGTAAATTTGTAAAAAAATAGACTTAAGCATAAAAACATGCCATCGAAGGGTGAAAATATAAAACAACCACAAAACGGTCTGATAAGAGTCACGAACACCTTGCACGGAACCAATCTAACTTATAGGAACCGACCGTGTAGTCACGGGGCTCTCGGTTAGAGTGTACAATGTAAATTTGCAAAAAATTTAGACTTGAGCATAAAAACTTGCAATCGAAGGGTGAAAATGTAAAACAACCACAAAATGGTCCCGTAAGAGTCATGAAACCTCGCACGGGACCAATGCGACTCATAGGAACCGAACGCATAGTCACGGGGCTCCCGGTTTGAGAATACTTTCTAAATTTGTACAAAGTTAAACTTGAGCATAAAAATATGCCATCGAAGGTTGAAAATGTAAAACAAGTACAAAACACTCCCGTAAGAGTCATGAACACCTCACACAGGACCCATGTGACTCATAGGAACCGACCACGTAGTCACGGGGCTCCCGATTTGAGTGTACGACGTAAATTTGTAAAAAAATAAACTTAAGCATAAAAACATGCCATCGAAGGGTGAAAACGTAAAACAACCTTAAAACGGTCCCGTAAGAGTCACGAACCCCTAGCACGGGACTAATGTGACTCGTAGGAACCGACCGCGTAGTCACGGAGCTCCCGATTTGAGTGTACGGCGTAAATTTGTAAAAAATTAGACTTAAGCATAAAAACATGCCATCGAAGGGTGAAAACGTAAAACAACCTTAAAATGGTCCCGTAAGAGTCATGAACACCTCGCATGGGACCAATGTAACTCGTAGGAACCGACTGCGTAGTCGCGGGGCTCCCAGTTGGAGTGTATGATGTAAATTTGCAAAATGTTAGACTTAAGCATAAAAATATGCCATCGAAGGGTGAAAATGTAAAACAGTCATAAAACGGTCCGGTAAGAGTCACGAACACCTCGCACGAGATTAATGTAACTCATAAAAACCGACCGCGTAGTCACGGGACTCTCGGTTATAGTGTACGACGTAAATTTGCAAAAAAATTAGACTTGAGCATAAAAACATTCCATCCAAGGATGAAAACGTACAACAAGCACAAAACGGTCCAGTAAGAGTCACGAACACCTCGCACGGGACTAATGTGACTCGTAGGTACCGACTGCGTAGTAACGGAGCTTCCGGATTGAGTGTACGACGCAAATTTGTAAAAAAATAGACTTGAGCATAAAAACATGCCATCGAAGGGTGAAAACCTAAAATAGCCACTAAACGGTCTGGTAAGAGTCACGAACACCTCACACAGGACCAATGTGACTTATAGGAACCGACGGCATAGTCACGGGGCTCCCGGTTTGAGTGTATGACATAAATTTGCAAAAAGTTAGACTTGCATGCCATCGAAGGGTGAAAACATAAAACAACCTTAAAACGGTCCCGTAAGAGTCACGGACACCTCACATGGTACCAATGTAACTCGTAGGAACTGATCGCGTAGTCACGACGCTCCCGGTTGGAGTGTACGACATAAATTTGCAAAAAATTAGACTTAAGCATAAAAGCATGCTGTCGAAGGGTGAAAACGTAAAAAATCCACAAAACGGTCTAGTAAGAGTCACGAACACCTTGCACGAGACCAATGTGAATAGTAGGAACCGAACGGGTAGTCACAGGGATCTCGGTTGGAGTGTACGACGTAAATTTGCAAAATGTTAGACTTGAGAATAAAAAAGATGCTATCGAAGGGTGAAAACATAAAACACCCACAAAATGGTCCCGCAAGAGTCACGAACATCTCACACAGGACCAATGTAAGTCGTAGGAACCGACCGTGTAGTCACGACGCTCCCGGTTTGAGTGTACGACATAAATTTGAAAAAAGTTAGAATTAAGCCTAAAAACATGCCATCGAAGGGTGAAAACATAAAACAAACACAAAATGGTCCCGTAAGAGTCACGAACACTCGCACGGGACCAATGCGACTCGTAGGAATCGATCGCATAGTCAAGGAGCTCCCGGTTTGAGTGTACGATGTAAATTTGCAAAAAGTTTGACTGAAGCATAAAAACATGCCATCGAATGATGAAAATGCAAAACGAACACAAAACGGTCCCATAAGAGTCACGAACATCTCGCACGGGACCAATGTGAGTCGTAGGAACCGACTGCGTATATATATATATATATATATATATATATATATATGCAGTATATATATACTGCAGTGTACACTGCAGTGTATATATATATATATATATATGCAGTGGGCAGTGTACACTGCAGTGTATATATATATATATGCAGTGTACTGCAGAGTAGCATACCAGTATATATATACTGCATATATACACTATATATAATATATATACTGCATATATATACTATATATATAGTATATATAATGGTATATATATGCATATATATAAAGTATATATACTGCATATATATATGCAGTATATATACTGCATATATATGCACAAATTTTCTCTGAGAGTTATAATAGTAGCTTGAATTTTGATGAACAGTCTACGAAGAAAGAATTGATCCGAAATGGTTTCTTTCCTACTTTTGTGATGTGTTACTTAGAATATTTTTTTTTTTGGGGGGGGGGGGGGGGTGGAGATTTGGTTATGAGTTAGGAAAAACTAGGGTGTAATCCAATATGATTTTGGCTTTAACATACATACATACATAGTATAACCATTCCAGACAGTCATTAACATACATACATAGTTATAGAGCAAGGACAAAGGACCACACACTGTACCGAATCTTATTTCTTTTGCGTGTTGAGTACCAAACCCTATTACTATTGATTTATAATATTTTGTTATATGTGGAATGTTTCACAGGTAGGTTATACAGTTGGTAGCCGTTTGGTTGATGCGATTGCTGGTTGGCGTTATATGTATGGAGCCAGTATCCCTATAGCAGTGATTATGGGAATCGGGATGTGGTGGTTACCCGCTTCACCTAGATGGATTCTACTACATGTTGTTCAAAGAAAAGGCAATATTCAGGATATGAGGGACACTGCCATATCTTGTGTTAGTAGGACTGTAGGACATTTTAATGCATTGGTGAATATTGTTTTTTGATTTTTGAAATTGGATACATCCCATATACATGAATCTCCAAGTATGTAAACTTCAAGGTAATTAATTAGAGCTATTGAAATTTTCCTATTCCATATTCCACGAATACGTTTATTGTGTGCTGCATTTTTTTATTAAAGTTCTTTGTCTCATTGGTTCAGTTGATATAAGTTACCTATGTTGATGAATGAATGAATTTTAAATATGTTGTTGATATATTAGTGGCTTACTAATGGTGAAAATTTCTTCTCAGCGCGGTGAATTAATGAAACACAAGAAGTTTGTCATATATTGGGGAGGCTATGGCCATCGAGAAATATATTGGGGAGGCATACGTTGCCAGGAAAGTGTAGGTGTAGATTCTGATATTCTTTATTTGTAAACCTTGTCTGCTTAGGAATCTTGGAAAAAGAAGGGATATGATACAAAAATGATTTTGTTTGTAATCAGTTTCCTTTCAAACGCAATGGCAACTGGTAGCTCAAAGATGATTGGACTTGAAATACTATTTAGATAGAGGACAACCCCATTGTAAAAAAAGAGTGCTCCCTGGGTGGAGATCCATATTTCAGGTATAAGCACACGCCTGCTGCTGATCAATTCAAGCTTTTTCTATCCTAATTACAAAACATTATAAATGGTAAGCCTAAGAACTTTTACATTTAAAATCCCTTTACGGATAAAAATCTCTTTTGGCTTTTGGGATTTCATATCCAAAACAAAGTTTTGAAACCATCTTTAATAAGAAATTTGGTTATGTTTAAGCAAGACTTACAATTTATAACATCCTTTTTTTAAATATTTTTTTCCAACTGTTTACTGAGTTTTATAACATCACTTTGATAAAATGCTATTGGAGCGGATAAAATCTTTTAAAGGTGCGCTTGAGAGATGCTTCCACAATAGGCTTTCTAATCGATTCATTACTGCGTTTGAGAGATGCTTCCACAGTGTTTACTACTAATTTTCTGCTTCCACAATGTTTACAGATTATGCGTTTGAGAGATTCATTACTGCGTTTGGCTTTCTCCTTTTTTGCATGATGTTCTGAAAATACCTTTCGAGTCTCACAATCAGGAGAACTAGTTGGTGTAATTATTGCTCAATCATGCCAAAGTCAACATCAGAGGCTGAAGATGAAATGACCGCGGGTATTGATCAAAATCAGCCTCTACCTTGAGCAAAGATGTTCAAAATCCGTAAGCCCAACCACATTTTTTCATCTCATCTCATCTCCATTTACATTTACATACATACATATATGTTGCATCGGACTTACGGTTAGCCCTTTATGGTATGCAATAACTATATGCATATATGTACAATAACATATATGCAACATATATCCATACAACAACATATATGCACCAAATTTGGGCAGCAAATTGCAAATTTCTAACCTACTTTTTGCGCAGCATGTATGCAGCAGCATACGGTATGCATATATGTTGTATGCGTTTTCGACAGTAAATTTTCCAAACACTACTACTTCATGTGTTTTCAACATTTTTAGTAAAGTTAATTTACTTCCACTATTTTGTACTCGGAAGAATCAATCAAATTGTTCCAACTCTATGGCCGATCACGAGCCCAAATCAGACATTTCATTCACTGGAACTTACATCAGTAGTGCTTTCGCTACTTGCTTTGCTGAGGTTCGTAGCACTCAACAAACTTAATCATTTATTTTTTCCATAAAAAACTTAATCACAAAACTACTTAATATATGCCCTGTGTTGCGTGTGCTCGGAAATAATTATTTAGGATCTACAAATTAGGAGTTTATACATATACCCAAATGACCTATTGACACGTGCAAGGACCAACCCCCGAACGGCCCCGTAGGAGGCACCAACACCTCCCAAGGGACAAATGTAACTCGTAGGAACTGACCGCGCAACCGCGGGACTCCCGATTTGAGAATACGATGGTAATTTGCATATTTCTAGACTTACGCTTAAAAACATGGCGTTAGAGGGTGAAAACTCAAAACAGCCCCGAACGGCCCCGTGGGAGGCAGCAATACCTCCCACGGGACCTATGTAACTCGTAGGAACTGACCACATAACCGCGGGTCTCCCAATTTGAGAATACGATGATAATTTGCATATTTTTATATTGAGGCCTAAAAACATGGCGTTAGAGGGTGAAAACCTAAAATAGCCCCCGAACGTCCCCGTGGTGGCACCAACACCTCCCACGGGACCAATGTAACTTGTAGGAACTGGCCGCGAAGTCGCAAGACTCCCGGTTTGAGAATACGATGATAATTTACATATTTCTATACTTAAGCAAAACATGGCGTTAGAGGGTGAAAACTCAAAACAACCCCCGAACGACCCCGTGGGTCGCACCAACACCTCCTATGGGACCAATGTAACTCATAGGAACTGTCCCCGCATCCATGGGTCTCTCGGTTTTAGAATAGGATGATAATTTGCATATTTCTAGACTTAGGCTTAAAAACATGGCGTTAGAGGGTGAAAACCCAAAACATCACCCGAACGGTCCCGTAGGTGGCACCAACACCTCCCACGGGCCAATGTAACTCGTAGGAGCTGACCACGCAGCCGCAGGACTCCCGGTATGAGAATGCGATGGTAATTTGCATATTTCTAGACTTAGGCTTAAAAACATGGCGTTAGAGGTTGAAAACCCAAAACAGCCCCGTAAGTGGCACCAACACCTCCCACGGGACCAATGTCACTCGTAGGAACTGACTGTGCAACCGCGAGACTCCTGATTTGAGAATACGACGATAATTGGATAGTTCTAGACTTAAGCAAAACATGGCGTTCGAGGGTGAAAACTCGAAACAACCCTCGAACGGCCCCGTGGGTGGCACCAACACCTCCCACGGGACCAATGTAACTCGTAGGAACTGACCGCGCAACCGCGGGACTCCCGATTTGAGAATACGATGGTAATTTGCATATTTCTAGACTTACGCTTAAAACATGGCGTTAGAGGGTGAAAACTCAAAACAACCCAGAACGGCCCCGTGGGAGGCAGCAATACCTCCCACAGGACCTATGTAACTCGTAGGAACTGACCACGTAACCGCGGGTCTCTCGGTTTGAGAATACGACGATAATTTGTACATTTCAATACTGAGGCCTAAAAATATGGCGTTAGAGGGTGAAAAAATAAAATAGCCCCCGAACGTCCCCGGCGTGGCACCAACACCTCCCACAGGACCAATGTTACTTGTAGGAACTGATCGCGCAGCCGCGGGACTCCCGGTTTGAGAATACAACGATAATTTACATATTTCTAGACTTAGTCTTAAAAACATGGCGTTAGTGGGTGAAAATCCAAAACAGCCCCCGAACGGTCCCGTGGGTGGCACTAACACCTCCCACAGGACCAATGCAACTCATAGGAACAGACCGCACAACCGCGGGTCTCCCAGATTGAGAATATGACGATAATTTGTATATTTCTATACTGAGGCCTAACAACATGGCGTTAGAGGATGAAAACCTAAAACAACCCCCGAACGTCCCCGGCGTGGCACCAACACCTCCCACGGGACCAATGTAACTTGTAGGAACTGATCGCGCAGCCGCGGGACTCCCGGTTTGAGAATACAACGGTAATTTACATATTTCTAGACTTAGTCTTAAAAATATGGCGTTAGAGGGTGAAAACCCAAAACAGCCCCCGAACGGTCCCGTGGGTGGCACTAACACCTCCCACGGGACCAATGTAACTCGTAGGAACTAACCTCGCAGCCGCGAGACTCCGAGTTTAAGAATACGATGGTAATTTGCAAATTTCTAGGCTTAGGCTTAAAAACATGGCGTTAGAGGGTGAAAACCCAAAACAGCCCATGAACGGCCTCGTAGGTGGCACCAACACCTCCCACGGGATCAATGTAACTCGTAGGAACTGACCGTGCAGCCGCGAGACTCCCGGTTTGAGAATATGATGATAATTTGCATATTTTTATACTCAAGTAAAACATGGCGTTATAGGGTGAAAACTCGAAACAACCCCCGAACGGCCTCGTGGGTGGCGCCAACACCTCCCACGGACCAATGTAACTCGTAGGAACTGACCCCGATAATTAGTATATTTCTAGACTTAGGCTTAAAAATATGGCATTAGAGGGTGAAAACTAAAAACAGCCCCTGAACGCCCCCGTAGGTGGCCCCAACACCTCCCACGGGACCAATGCAACTCGTAGGAACTGACCATGCAGCCGCGGGACTCCCGGTTTGAGAATACGACGATAATTTGTATATTTCTAGGCTTAGGCTTAAAAACATGGCGTTAGAGGGTGAAAACCCAAAACAGCCCCTGAACGGCCCCGTGGGTGGTACCAACACCTCCCGTGGGACCAATGTAACTCCTAGGAACTGACCGCGCCGTCGCGAGACTCCCGATTTAAGAATACGAAGATAGTTTTCATATTTCTAGACTTCAGCAAAACATGGCATTAGAGGGTGAAAACTCGAAACAGCCCTCGAACGGCCCCTTGGGTGGTACCAACACCTCCCACGAGACCAATGTAACTCGTAGGAACTGACCCCGCAGCCGCGGGTCACTCAGTTTGAGAATACGATGATATTTTTCATATTTCTAGACTTGGGCTTAAAAACATGGCGTTAGAGGGTGAAAACCCAAAACAGCCCCCGAACGGCCCAGTGGGTGGCACCAACCCCTCCCACGGGACCAATGTAACTCGTAGGAACTGACCACACAGCCACTGGACTTCTAGTTTGAGAATACGATGGTAATTTACATATTTATAGATTTAGGCATAAAAATATTGATATGTCGATAATTTTAACTCATGTATGCAATTTTTCTGCTTGATTAATTTTTTTGTAAAATTACTTGGCTACTGATATTTTTTTTATGTATCCTATCATTTGTAGGATTTTTGCATGCGGAACAAATAAAGGAGGCAATGGTTTACAACATGAAGATTGTTTATATGCTGTGGACATTCAGGATTTTATTTTTTATGTGTTACAGCCGTGCGGGCTTTTATTGTTTAGTTTTATGGTCGTGTGGGCTTTTATAATTTGACTGTTGAATTTTATGGCCGTGCGGGATTTATAATAAGCAGGTTTTACATTTACAGGGTTTTGAATGTCAAGAAAATAGAGGAAACTCTGCCCAATTTTTTTTGGTCTGTGAATTATTAAGACGTGTAATATTTTTAAGTTTGTATATATATTTGTTTATTAACAACGTTCTTGATTCGAAATTTCTAATTATTGTTTTGCCAATAATAAATATTTGTAACACCTCTTACACGTCCAACGTTACACGTAGCAACCGACGGTGCACTCACAGGACCCCTAATTTTAGGATTGGACCAAAAAAATACATTTTTATTTTTTTTCGTCGCGCATAAAAATGGTCGCGGCTAAAGTCCGCGACCTTTTTTTTGTCACGGTTATTGGTCATGAACTTGGACCGCGACCATTTGTTTTAATTTTTTTTTGTCACGATTGTGGGTCGCGGACTTTGGTCACGAACAATTTGTCACGGTTGTGGGTCACGGATGTGGGCCGCGGCCAATTTTTTATTTTTATTTTTTTGTCCCGGTCGTGGGTCGCGGACTTTGGCCGCGACCAATTTGTCACGGTTATGGGTCACGGATGAGGGCCGCGACCATTTTTTTTAAAAATTTTTTGTAACGGACGTGGGTCGCGGAGTTTGTCCGCGACCAATTTTTCACGGTTGGGGGTCACGGATGAGGACCGCGACCCGTCACGGCATGGGTCATGGCCCAAGTCCGCGACCATCTACCGTGACCCCTCTCGGCCGTGACCATTTTTTAGTCACGGACTTGGGCCGCGACCCACGAAAATGGTCACGACCCAAGTCCGCGACCCACAGGTTTGGTTAGGGATTTTGGCTGTGACCAATCGCCAATTTTGGCCACGTATATGCATAATTAATAGTTCATTTTATTCTCAATTATTTCCCTTTTCGTAATTCTTCTCATCCCTATAAGTGTTCTCTTATACTATATATAATTTTAGTAGGTGTTCCCTCACTATCATGCTGGTCCTATTCCTTCCCGAGTCTCCCAATACCTCACTTAACATATGCATGATCTCTATTTAATTTTATGCCCACATTATCCCACAGATACATCTCATTATAAAATCCTATATATCAAAACTTACTTAGACCCTACTGGTCCTCCCCATGACCTACTATCATCTACGATTAATATCCAAGGTTCTTACGAATTCTCCTCGAATTAATTCAAAAGGGAAAAATTATAAAATTTCTAGGAGAGGTTGATTAATCAATGAAGAGGGGTCGATCGATCGATCGACATTCTTGAGTCGATCGATCGATCAAACAGGTATTTCCCAGATTCTGCAAATATAACCTACTAGTTTCCTCCTTAAAACTCAACCAAATCGCCATTAATGAGTCCCAAAATCCGAACCAAACATAAGAATCATTGTATAACTAATTATGAAGGATTCCTAACATAAAGTTCACATTATGACATCAAGAATCATCATCAAATAGGCTACTTTAAGGAAATTATCTTCTGTCCCTAGTTTATCCATTTTTCTTCAAGAATTCATTTGATTCCCAGATTTCTTCCTCTACTAACATTCCAATTTCGTGGTTGATACTTAATATATAACAAGATATCATCCTAATCTAATTTCTACTCCCAATTGAATTAAAATTTCCCAAATAATTCTCTACATAAAACATGATTTAATCATCTCCTACTCTAACATAAATGCAATATCACATTACGAAAAGTGAGATAGATACTTGCCTTGAAGGTGAAAGTTTGAATTCCAGGTGTTTATGGTTATGGTTGTGTTCCCACTTTTTCGATCTACGCGACGGTGGTGGAATTCGGTAAAAAGGTTGTGAGTTGGGGGTTCTCCTCCTTGGAAGGTTTCCCTCTTCTCTCTAACTTAGCCCCTCTGTAAATTTTAACTCCCTAACCCTCGAGGACTATATTTTCATCATATATAAATCTATTATTTTTGTCCATAATTAATCCTAAAATTGGCTAATTACTAAAACGCCCTCTCGGGTTGTCGGTTAGGCCTAAAAACGTCATGAGACCCAAACTAAACCCCCGAGTACACCTTTTTAACTATATCGACCCTTCCGGACACGTTGGCGCACTCAAAATTACAATACAGATGACTTATAATTTATTTACTCTATATTTCATTAATTTATTTACTCTATAATCTTACATAATGGCAGGAGAACGAAATCTCATAAGAGGAATCAACAATCCTAATCATAAGGCTCTATATCAAGTTGAAATCATCGCTAAAAGCGTAGTACGTCCGCACAGATTCCTAAGGACACTAGAAACTGATGCTCTGATACCATTTGTGACACCCCGCCTAATAAAATACCAGGTGATCAATCCTATACCAAATTAAAATAAGAGTTTCATATGGTTCATTCTCAGCATCACTGTCGAAAACCAATTTAATTACTAATAACCTATTAGGTTGGCAGCAAAATTTTATTTAACTAATCTTTTTATCCAAACCAACCAAATAAAATAATTACACGGTTTATATACAACAACTGAAATGAAAGGAAATAACCAAACACTTGGTACGACATAATATAACAAAATCGAATGCCGCACTAAAGGGAGGTAAAAGAATAAATGAATGCAGTTGGGCTATCGGTCCAAATGTTTCTACAATACCTCCTATCTATATCTCAAGGATAAAAGCGTCTACAATAAATCTGCATGCATCCAAAACTACTGCAGCAAACATCTGACTCGAAAGAATCATCATCCAGGCATCCCTGTGTCTGGACACCTATTATATATACATATATAGCAAGAGAGGGGAAAATAGAGAAATGGGTCAGAGCCCGAGTTTTGAAAATTATTTAGCAAGTGCATAAATGCCATATTTTAAAATATAAAATCTCTCATATTTAAATTGGCATCGCACTCCCATGAGATACCCCTCACCTTTCTTCTAATAGTGCACACCTATCTCATACCTTTTAAACCATCTAATTAAGCTACCCTGCCTAACTAATCTATAACACCCCTCCTCTAAGTCCTCATAACTATCACCTACCCTGCGTGATATAATATCGACTATACAGTTAGCTATCACATGATCTTAAAATTAATATAATCCTCGAGTACATTTATATGTATTTCTCATATATATATAGGCATATCGTTCATATTCCAAAACTTTCACTAGTTTAAAATAAAAAAAATCACTTTAGTATATAAAACCTAGTATATATAATTCTCATTTTAATATACGAATCACAATTTAAATCCGGATATAATCTTCTGGAATGAGAATAAAACCTTATTCATTTTACTCTTTACACCAGTTAAAGCTATATGATGTCTCGTCTTCATATACAAGAAATATACTATACGCAACAAGTATAATTATACCTATCACAATCATAAGTATAATAATCATCCCACCGAGCTATAACTCGAGGATGTAGTCTTATAGTGCCTATCTGAATTCGTGTTTACTCACTCAACCACGGTACTATGACAGACTTACTTATGCTCATGGTAAGAATACACAAGGATGGAGGCGGTCGTGTTCCCTCCTGGAAGTGGAATACAAACATTGCACTCATATACGGGACAAGCTGACCTGGGGATATACTCTCCCTGCTCCTCAAGCTAGGGGATTCACCCAAATCACGCAACCTCCCTGGATCACACTAGAGAAAATATAACCTGGTTGTCCAACCCTACACCCGGGGAAGCATGTGGAACCAGCCTCTAAGATACAAATATAGAAATTACACACAGATATATTTATTTCCATATCATCACACACACATATATATATATATATATATATATATATATATATACTTTACCAACTTCAGTATATATATTATATCACTTCTCAATATATATATGGCTAAAATTGCCAAACACTTATAGCGATAGCCGATAACCCCGAATGTTCCCATTCGTAATAGTATCTAAGTATTCACACATTTACAATACTAACGTTTAAGTATTCTCTTACTTAATATATAACTTGCACCTTAATAATTTCTAAGGATTTATATATACTACCGAATATACCAATTCATAATAATTAAATAACTATACTCTGAACTTATTTTAATTCCATAGGTATTGCATCACCTATAATAATAGTCTTCAATAGACGCGCCGGATAACCGCGTAATTCTCTTGAGCCCGTATCCTAAATTCCATCCTAATCGCATCCTAGGATTTACTCAATTACAATTGGCCCATATTTATTCTAACCACATAAATATATCTACATATGCTTGCCGAATACTTCCGTGAATGTTATTCACACATTCATTAAATCCATATCCCGGATTGTACACCAAATTAACCCAAGGTTCCCTCTTTAGATCCAAGGTTTACTCACCCTCAATACCATTATCTAGGAGTCCTAATATCACTTCTAGGAATCCCTTAAAATAATCTCCAAACAATTTTAGCCTTAATTCTCCCAATATCAAGTTTGATTTCTCGCTAACGATTTCGATCTCGGAAAGACTTTCGTAGATAAATCATTACAAATCGAAACAAAATTAGAAAAATACACGGTCAGTGCCCACGCGACCGTATCGAAAAGATATACAAAGTTCCTTTTTTGACCAAGATCTGAATCGATTCTCCTCATTGCCTAATTGATTCGGAAAGGACGCTAAATTACTATTCATCATCTTCTCCAAAATCCCAAATATCAACTCAACCTCCATTTTCAAGGTTTCTAATCTCAACCAACATCACCAGAATCATCCTAGCACTGATTTATAACTAACACGTCAATTTATTTGTGGTATTAAATAATTTCTCTTAGATTTATACCCTAAAACCATTAAAGCCCTACTTTTATCATTTCTCTAATTTCAATCCATATATATACACCATTAACATGGGTTTAACACTAGAAATTATTAAGAGTTTACCATACATCAATTTGTAAACTTAAACTCAAATTTCCCAATTTTATTTTAAGGGTTCTAACGCAAAACTATATAGTTTACCAACTATAATATGAGATAGACACACTCAATTAAATAAAGCAAGTAAACACTAGCCTCGTGGATAAAATCCGATGACCTGGAGTCGAATCCCGCGGAGTTTGGTCCGGAATCCCCTTTTTCTCCCTCTTTTTCCTTCCTATCTTATCTTTATTTTCTTTCTCTCTTTTTCTTTATTTCTCTCCATCTCTCTTGCCTTATAAGAGAGAAAATAAGGGCTTGTCCCTTATAAACCCAAAAATGACTCGTTTACTCAATTGCGAGTCCCTACTAGTCCAAAAGTCCCCGGAACTCAAAAACTACCCCCCAGGTACTCAATTTTGACTATCTCGGCCATTCCGAATCCAATCGTGCACTCGAAATTTTCATTCGAGTCACTTAACTAAAATTCACTAATTAAACCCAACACATCTCACTACGAATTTTCCAATTAAAATATTATCCATTGTCGCTTTACCCTAATGCGACATGTAATTAAAATAATCCAACTCGTATACTTAGTCCCGTAAGAAAATATAACCCATGTAAATATTAATCCGACACTTGCAAACTAATATTTACTACTCACTTTAAATTCTCAATTCATCAAATTATACTCATAAATTCTAAAATGACCATTTAGAATAATTCCTCAAATTTCCAAATTATGCCCGCTTATGTAATTTAATTATCCATAAAAGTACGGGGTATTACAATACGGCATACCTGGTAAAAACATTATCTTCCAGTATTCAAAACCTTCTCCAAAGTAAGGCTCTATCACTATAGCCCCCGCTTTACAGCAAGCTTGATTGACACTCTCCACACCTTATAAGTTATAGAGTCACACCTCTATAAAGGCACCTCACATCGTGTTCCTACCAAACAACATTCGAATAAGAATAGTTTATAAATCATTGGCGCCATATTATCTCAATCTTATTCGGAGATCGCACCTCACTTCGTATCAACTCATGTGTTTATCTAAACACAAAACTCCCATCTTGGGAGAAACCATATGAACACCTGACTGATCTTGCCCGTTCTTTGAATCTCAGTTCTTAGCGACGTGACTCCTACGACACTCAAAAGTCACTCAAAACCGGTTGAGGTTATTCCACATAGCTATCGGACTCCAACTCTTGACCAATCCAAAACTCTGAATATCCGCTCACCTCTATACATCTAGAGGAAGAATAGTTAAGGTTTTTCCACACCAAAACCTCAATAAGAATATTGTCCACAATTTACATGTATGAGTGCTTCGGCACAACTCTACCATTTGGTAATATCCTCTCCCCATTACCTTATTATACTTCACTTACTAGCTATATCCGTTGTGGAAATGCAATGATCTCAATGAGTCCAAAATTACCTTTATATAGGTCCATCGGTCGTTAATCACCTTGTGCCTACTCCTCGGGTTATAGGTGATTAGTTCAGAACAATACCGTGCAGGCCCAAGTACCAGTGCAATCCTTCTTTTCAAAGGAAGAGTACTCACACTATCGAATATTGGAAATCATCCCAAGGAATATCAATCGTTTCCTACTTGGTCAACTTGTTCCACATTGTAACACCCCGCCCGCCCGTGGAGATCGAATGGAGCGCCACTATGGATAAACTAAATTAATTCCACAAATCACAAGGTATAGAGCATCTAATTCCCACAATAAAAAGAGAAACCAGTAATCTCAAATCTCTTCAAATAAATACCAATTCTCTCGAATTACATATAACAACTAACTCGAAAATAAAATACAAATCTCCAATGCTCTATACATCAAAAAATTACAATCATCTCAACTTGTATTGAAAATCTTCCCAAAATAATCCTCTCTAAAATCAATCTCCATAGCGCCCCAAAATCTGCGCTAACCTGCCACTAAAAGAAAATATGGGAAAGTACACAATACGACAGGAAAGATGCTCAACAAATATTAGCGGTGAATAAAAAGTAACAATACGAATACGAATATTTAAATCAAATGCGAATATCAATAGCAATTATATCAATATAATTTCTCAACAACACATTAATCGGGTCACCAGGCCTCACTACCGTACCGCGCCTATGCATTTTTCTAGCATATCCGAAAAAAGGAATATTGGCCGGTGCCCAACTTCAGTGCTATATTAAAATCTCATGACAACATGCTCAACACCAAATATAATATCACATGAATCGAAATTAGATTCCAACAAATATTTCCAGATTTCCAAATGACTTTATCAATTCAAATATGAGTCAATAATCACAAGAAAACAACGAGAATAATACTCACGAGATTAAGGAGCATATTGTGTAAAACCCCATACCTTAAACCACAAAAAAGAACCAACATGAATCATCACATAATTTCAGCCTCAAAATCTAAACACACCATCACGTTCCTCTCGCAAAAATAATCAAATCTCGTTCTAGCCCAAACTCGAGAAACACACAAAATAAGCTTTCTAATCTAAGGTTGAAATCTTGAATAAGTTTAGGGCTATGATTTGTAAATGAAAGGGTGTAATTTTGGAGAGGCCTTCTAGTTGAAAAGTTTGAGAAAAAGTTATTTGAAAAGCCAAGCCACGAATTAGTTGATATATAAAGGATTAAGAGTTTGATTAAGAAAAGAGTTCTAATCAGATACAAACACTAAAAATTTTATTTCGGATGATCGGACCGTTGGAATTGGATGAAATTTTAAACAGAATTAGCTAAGACGAGAGGAAGCTGTCAAAAAAATTTCAGCTCGATCGGACCGTTCAATATTTTTAAATATTTTTTTTGCTAGACAATTTCATGTTTTGAGGACTCTTAAAGAGTTTTATATTTTGAGGACTCTTCTATATAATAAAAATTCAATTAAAATTCCATTTTAATTCCTATTTAGAAACCGTTTGAAATTCTCGCCTTTAAAAATAATAACCAACATATTTGAGCAATCAAAATAATTTTATCTCAAAATTTATTTTTTCCTCTTAATTTGGAAAATACCCCAAAATTATGCGGGTTGTTACACACATATTTGGAGGAACTCTTGACCTTTCCTTGAGGTTGGCAACCTGTCAAAGAAATTTACTAACTGGACTACACTCTTCCATTTCTGGAACTGTTGGCTAGAAATAGAATTTCTAGCTAATCATCTTACTTCAAACGATTTCTATCAACGAGTGGTGCACGTGGAGACTACTCATTATGTCCCACTCAACACTGACTTCTACTTATAATGCCTCACATTAAGTTGTACTTAGTACTCCTCTTCTTCCCTGCGTATCTCAAAAGTTTCGACCCGTGCACTTTCGCCACGATGTGCACTTATGGACTCCTTATAACTTTTTGACATCACCTTTCTATTTACGCGTAGCTCACTCTAAACATTCGACCGAGTAGAATGACGCTCCACATTCTCCATAATATTAAGATTTTATTCCTCAAGGATACCCCTTTTTAAATGGCTTCCCATAACCTTTCAACCTAGTTCGGGCGTGCTACTCTGATCGCACACGTATATATGGATTTTCGTTCTTCTCACACGACGCTTAATCCACTCCACCACAACCATTTTGGTATACTAGTCCCACAAGCATATATTTTGCATATCTATTCTCACATCTCTTTTCCCTGGGTGATTTGACATTAACTAACAATGGTGCCCACACCCTTTAAACCGTTCCTACTGGTGTAAACGTCACATACGCTTCACACGTAACCCCTAATTCTTTATTGCCCCTGTATTCGTAATGTGGCTATACCACTTGGGCATTCTCAATCACCCCAGAATTTCAAATTTTAAATCCTCCTTAACATCGTTTCACCCTTCAACCTGCAGTGATAGAACATTTTTTTTTACTTCCTCACCACACTACTAGCTCCACTGGTCTTATATCGTAATCTAACTTCTAATGTAAAGTTATAACTACATACTTTTATAACGATCGAAGTACCAGACTTATGGACGAATGGCCAAAACATCTCCCTACTTCTAACCTTACGCTAAGTTTCATGAGTGGGATGTCTCGCAAAGCGAAATCGAAACAAGGAACCACCTAGATACACTACTACTTAGTATTGTCGGTTATCATAATCCGTAACAGGTACCCCTACATTCTCGTCTCTTAATATAAAAGTTACATCTCTTTCTGCAATTACATTTAAATGAGGAACTTTCCTCCCCCATATGCACTATCACCCAACATTGGTGTAAACCAAATTCCATAAACATCGTACACTTACAATCGAAACCCTCGAAATCCTGTCCCCAAACACAACTATGAGTCTTAACTCTCACATCTCTAAAGGAGTGATATAACAATGCACTCTTCCTATTGCTAAGTCCTGAGCACTAAACATAATAAGGAGCTAAATCTTCTTGCTCTAAGTAAACCCAATATACTCCGGACCATCACAATAAAGTCCCTACACACACTGAAATCGAATATCTTGAGACCACTATACCCTTCAAAGTGTCTATAATATGTACATAAATGCGAGCCCGGCCATCTCATAGGTGAGTTTTTTGCCAGAACCAAAATATCCTGCACAGGCTCATATCTCGTCAAGAAAGGAGTCTTTGGTACGTCCTGCTCCTGAATCCGTAACTGATGGAATTCAATCTCAAGTCCTTCTTTGAGAAGAAGCCAGTTCCTCTCAACTGGTCGAATGAGTTATTGATTCGGGGCAATGGATACTTATTTCGTGTTGTGGATTTATTCAACCCTTGATAATCCCCACACAATATCAATGAATCACCTCACTTTTTTAGAAATAACACCAGAGCGCCCGAAGGCGTGGTGCTCCTACGAATGGAGACCTGACCTAATAGCTACTCAATCTGATCCCTAACTCCCCCAGCTCAACTGGAGCTATACGGTACAGTGCTCGGCCATTGGCTGAGTTCCTGACATCAAATTTAAAACAAAATATATTTCTCAAATAGGGGTAATCCCAATATATTCTGGATCACACTAAAACTTACGGACAATGAGAATCGAATCAATGGAAATTACTACTTCCTTAGAGGACTCCTCCTCTATGTAAAATAAATAGATGGACAATCCTCCCTTAGAACGAGGCATCACTACCAGAAACATCTCCTAACTCGAAATAACGAGATAGTACTCTTACTGAAATAGTCTATTAGCAGTAAGTCAATCTATGCCAGTAATGGCGTTCGGCTCGTGCATAATAAAAACTAGTTTGTGTGCAGGCAATAATCTGGCTCGCATTCTCTATAGGTATTCCCCAGTATATAATGAAAGTCAACGACCCATAATCCCGTAGTGAGTCTACACCGGTTATAGTACTCACTCACGTGCCTAACAACTTTATGGCCCATGCAAATTAGTGGCTATGAAGGAGCATGATGCCCCAGTATTGAATAAAATATGTCTCATAGTACTAGGAATAAGAAATGCACCCTCAATGGCTGATGGTGGCTATTGAATTATTGTATGATGGACGTTGTACACAAAGTCACACTGTATTTGCCCCTGTTGCTGGGGTATGTTACCCTTATCTGGGCAATCCTGCCTCCTATGACCCATCCTTCCACAATTGAAGCATCTACCAGTAAACTATCCCATTTTACGACTGTTGATTTCGACCCTGTTTCCCAGTTTCACCTTTTACTTGGTCTGCTTGGCCTTGCTGAGCATCTTGATGAAAAACGATATCAGGTTGAGGATAGTCCTTCCACTTGTGACACAATCGTACACACTTATAGCAGAGCCTTGAAAGCTCTCGCTGGTCCGGTCGGAGTTTCTCTCCAGTCTGATTCGAACAAGTTCGATGTTCATGGTCGTCCCTTCCATATTTAAAAAATAATTTTGTAACTTCATTCTGACCCCGACTTTGTTGGTCCTGATGCTTTTGGATATACATTCAAATTTTGTTACCTTCGTGGCTTTTACGGTCTTGAGGAGCTCGTTGTTGCGATTTTGGTGTCTTCCTACAATTGTTAACTATAGTCATGACATATTGACTATTATCTCTTGATCTTTTTCCTCCTATAAGATGCATACTGCGATCTTGGTACTGTAAGACTGTAGTGGTAACTACATGTGCCACAATACTTGTTAATTCAATGATTAATACCCTCTTCGGAGGCACCTGAGGTGTGAGATAACCTTGCTCATTGACTCCCCCAATGGCATTAGCTTGTTCTTCTTGATGAGCCATCTGAAAGTTAAAATAATCTAGATGAGTTCAACATTTACATAAACAAATCGCAGAAGTATGAATTTCCAAAGCATAAAGATGAATACAACATTCCTAATATTGGGGTTCTAAATCAAAGGACGCTAAGAAGAAACGTAATGAACCGCACGGATCCTAAAGTACACTAGAACCTGATGCTCTGATACCACCTGTAACTCCCCGCATAATTAAATATCGGGTGATCAGTCCTTTATTAAATTAAAATCATGGTGAACGGTGTGGTTCATTCTTAGCATCACTGTCAACAACAATTTTCCTTTTTACTCACCCTATAAATAATTAAGCTAAGTGTCAAAACAGTTTAAAATAATATTTCATTTATTAGATTCAATAATGAAAACCTTTTAAATCATAACAATTTATGACTAACGCGAGAGATAAATAAAAAAATCCATTTAAATGAAATGCCAACTAGAAATCCCAACTTAAATAAATATCCACAAATGTAATCCACATGACAGAAGAATAAATCCCAAATGAGCACTGAATACTGAAAACATAAATAAATACAAAATCTTTAATAGGTCTAAACTGAAATAGGAAATGGGTGACACATGCCCTATCTAAGAAGAGACTAGATCAGAAGCTGAATCAAGGGAGAAATCGTCTACTGCAAGGACCTGCAACTCCCACATAAAAACTGATCCACCGCCTTAAATTTTTTACAAGGGAAAAATATTTGAAAAATCTTTTAAAAATCTATTTTAACTCCGATTTCAAAACCGTTTGAAAATATCGCCATTAAAAATAAAATCCAACATTTTTTAGCAAGAGTTAAAATGGATTTTTAAAATATTTTTTAAAATATTTATCCCTTGTAAAAGTTTTAAGATGGCGGATCAATTTTTCTGGGCGATCGATCGAACGACGCCATGGATCGATCGATCGATCCCTTCAATTTTCTTGCGCAATAACCATTTTGGATCAGACTTTTGGCATAACTATATGCAACAAACATAATTTCTTTTCCTCTCATATTTTATACACAAATAGTACCCTTAATATTTTAGCTTTCAACCTTAGTTTGGAGGTGTTCTTGGGGGCTATTTTAGTGATGATTCATGGAGGTGGACTTGATGACTTTTGGAGAAGTTTATGGTGATTCAATCTCAGATTTTTGGGCAGAATTATATTGGTTCCTTGTGGTGGTTTAACGTATAAGGTTTTACACAATATGCTCTTAAATCGCTCGAGAGTTATTCCGTTGATTTCATGTTTAATTAAACTCATATTTGAATTATTAAATTCTTTGAAATTTGGA
This sequence comes from Sambucus nigra, assembly GCA_949130495.1. Classification (NCBI taxonomy): domain Eukaryota; kingdom Viridiplantae; phylum Streptophyta; class Magnoliopsida; order Dipsacales; family Adoxaceae; genus Sambucus; species Sambucus nigra. Next base: position 315,075,151 of record OX422213.1, read on the forward strand.
GAAATAATTGTTTAATTATTTTGATTCATGTGGCATCATTATATTATTGTTGAGAATGTTGTCATGAGATTTTAATATGGCACGGATGTTGGGAACCCGCTAAAATTCCTGCTTCCCGGGCCATGGCTTGTTAAATCATATGCGAATGGGGTGAGGCCTGGTGACCCATTGATGTGTGGTTGAGAAGTTTAATGATAAATGATTATGAGATTAGATTTTAATTTGAATATTCATACTCGTGTTGTTACGTTTTATTCACCGCTAATATATTTTTCGAGCATCTTTCCTCTCGTATTGTGTACCTCCCCATATTTTCTTTTAGTTGGCAGGTTAGCGTGGATTTGAGTGCTATGGACCAATTGTGATGATTTTAGCATGGATTATTTTGGGAAGAATTGTATTATTTTATTGTATTGTATAGAGCATTGGTGAATTATATTATTTCGAGAGACTTTGTTGTAGTTAATTTGAAGAATTGAGATTAGTGGATTCTTTATTTATATATTGTGGGATTTATTTTAGATTCTCTATACCTTGTTAATTGGGTATTTTGGTTAGTTTTATCACAGTATCGCTTCATGCGCTCTACCCAGCCGGGCGGGGTGTTACAAATGGTATTAGAGCCAGGTTATACGATCACCCTTGGGTCTTGGGTTTTGGGTCTGTTGTATTTTTGTAGAGCATATTTGGAGTTAGAAATTTTAGATGATCGTTTCGTGTTAGGCATCTAGATTAGATGTGATATATTGGAATTTTTGGTGACGATATTTTTGGAGATCGTTGTAGTGGCCTGATTTTTGAGAGTTAGGCTTTCGTCAAATTTTGAGGCCGAAACTCCATTGTTAGTGGGGAAGTGTAACAACCCGTGTAATTTTTAGGGTATTTTAAAAAATATAGAGGAAAAATAACATTTTTGATAAAATTATTTTTCTTGCTAAAAAATGTTGGATTTTATTGTTAATGATGAGATTTTCAAACGGTTTCGAAGTCGGAGTTAAAACGGATTTTTAAAAGATTTTTTAAATATTTATCCCTTGTAAAATTTTTAAGGCGGCAGATCAGTTTTTCTGGGCGATCAATCGAACGACGCCAGGGATCGATCGATCGATCCCTTCATTTTTCATGCGCAACAAGTTTTTATGAGACTTTAAGTTTGTTCAAATTCTTTTCTTTTGTCTTATTTAAAGGGGACGTGGGTGACCATTTTGGATCAGAATTTTGGCACAAATATATGAAACAAACATAATTGCTTTTCCTCTCATATTTTATACACAAACAGTACCCTTTATATTTTATCTTTCAACCTTAGTTTGGAGGTGTTCTTCGGGGCTGTTTTAGTGTTGATTCATAGAGGTGGACTTGATGACTTTTGGAGATGTTTATGATGATTCAATCTGAGATTTTTGGGCAGAATTATATTGGTTCCTTGTGGTGGTTTAAGGTGTGGGGTTTTACACAATATGCTCTAAATCGCTCGAGAGTTATTCCGTTGATTTCTTGTTTAATTGAACTCATATTTGAATTGTTAAATTATTTTAAATCTGGAGAAATAATTGTTGAATTATTTTCATTCATGTGGCATCATTATATTGTTGTTGAGCATGCTGTCATGAGATTTTAATATGGCACGGATGTTGAGCACCCGCCAAAATTCCTGCTTCCCGAGCTATGGCTTGATAAAGCATATGAGGATTGGGTGAGGCCTGGTGACCCATTGATACGTTGTTGAGAACTGTATTGATAAATTCTTATGAGATTAGCTTTTGATTTGAATATCATACTCGTGTTGTTACGTTTTATTCACCGCTAATATATTTGTTGAGCATATTTCCTGTCGTATTGTGTACTTCCCCATATTTTCTTTTAGTTGGCAGGTTAGCGTGGATTTGAGCGCTATGGACCAATTGGAATGATTTTAGCGTGGATTATTTTGGGAAGAATTGTATTATTTTATTGTACTGTATAGAGCATTGGTGAATTATATTATTTTGAGAGACTTTGTTGTAGTTAATTTGAACAATTGAGATTTGTGGATTCTTTATTTCTATATTGTGGGATTTATTTTATATTCTCTATACCTTGTTATTTGTGGATTTTGGTTAGTTTTATCGCAGTATCGTTTCGCGCGCTCTACCCGGGAGGGTGAGGTGTTACAGAGATCTAAATCCCAACAGGTGACTTCTAACTCTTCATTATACTTGTATTGTGAATTGAATTCCCGAACCACATCTTCCCAACTACGAATTATGGACTCTTCGAGAGATAAAAACTAACAAAGGGCGCTATCCTTCAAAGTTTTCTAAAACATTTGGGGAGAATATTTCTTTGGAAGCCCCTAAGAGAGTCAATTCTAGGTGATAACTGCGAAGATGAACAATCGGAGGTCTGCTGCCTCCAAATTTCTCGATGTTGGGCATCTTAAACTTCTCTAGAAACCTTGATTTCGGATAAGGAGACATGTGGGTATAGTCTATGTAGTTTCTCGAGATTCTGACTTGGTCAAACTTCTTGGTTAGAATGTTGCGATCCTCCTTGACCTTATTTAATTCCTCCTCTTTCGGATCAATGGTCACGGCTAAGTTAGCCCCTGGCTAGGTGAGATTCGTCATAGGAAGCTGGGAAGGTGGCATACCATTAGCAAGAGAGGCACATGGATCATGCTAATATTCTTCGGGAACCTAGATAGGCTCGGGTGAGGGGAAAGAGGAGCTTGGGGTTTTCAGGAATAGGGATCGAGTTTCGTTGCATTTTACGGACCTCAGCTTGCAGGTTGTCAATCTTATCAGTGAGTTGAGTTAGGACTACCATTAGAACTAGCTTCACAATCGGTACTTAATCTGTGTTCTCCATGGAAAGAGGGTTAATTTTGGTCTCGAAAGAAGTGAGGGGACTGATAGAGATCTGGGGCGGTTCTATTGAAAACTGAAGCTAATATGGAGCCAGTCCCAGTGTATGCGATCGACCTGAGAAAGAGGAAAATTGAATTTATTTTTGAAAGAGAAAAGGGAAAATAGTTATTTTGAAAATAAGGGAGAATGTTTTTGACATTTTGGAAATATGAAGTCAAAATGTTTTGGACAAAGGGGAGGAAAAAATATTTTTGGTACGAGAAAGGGGAAAATGTTTTTGGTTATTTTTTATAAAGAAGAAAGAAATGTTTTTGATATTTTCTTTGGAAAAGAGGGAAAAGACGAGAGACGGGTCTCAATATGATTATTATGTTTATTATGTTCTCACTTGTATTAGGTTTACCTAAATGCAAAAAGAAATTTCACCTAGGAGCCGATCTTGGAAAAATTGGGTTTGGAAGATAGGTGAAAATATGGTTGGATTTGTTACCAGGGTCATGGGCGGGGTCTCGTTTTGAAACATTGTGCAAAAATTTAGGTGGCATGCCGACCCGTCATTCATGCAGAGTTTCGGGTAGAAATCGAAAATTAAATATGAGTGTCCTAGGTCTGACGCCCATATAAGGGTATGCATTTGTTGGGTTAATTGGAAAGGGTTCCCCCCTTTGGCATGACTTCCATGATATACGTAATTCTTTTGATGGCAATCGGTAGGTGTGGAGAAGCCATTTGACATACCTGAGAGTATGTGAATTGCCTCACTATATACCTCATGGGGGCAGTATGTATGAGATCGAATTCGATATACTCGACGTACTTGAATGAGTTGCCTGCGATATACCTCTCATCATGACTTCGATCAAGCAATACCATGCAGGGGAATCGTTTGATATACGTCAAATATACTTGGCCAATGGAAGGTGAGAGTCATAATGCTCAGGCTAACTATGACCTGCCGGACCAGCACCCATCACGAAGTGAACCTCCAGTTACGGAACAAAATTTGGTCAATAGCAATGCTTTTTGGTGATATGGAGTGCAAAAATGGATGATTATTTGATTAATATCTTATAGAGAGAGTATCTTTATTGATAAGCATCATTCTAAGCAAGGGATCACGTACGAGTATATAAAGTAAATCTATACTAAGCATGGATATGTGAGAGTGAGGGATGTGCGACTATCCATAAGTGAGTGTGTGGTAGTGAACCTAAGCATTAATCATCTATAAGTGGTGTGTGATAAGTGTGAGTGTGTGTTAGTGGCACCTAAGCATGGATTTCTAAGTGATGTGTGAAACATGTGGATATAAGTGATCCTAGGTTCACATGGTGCGAAGTGTACATGGAGGATTTCTACAAGTGTGTGAGTGAGTAGTGATATAATTATGACGTATATAAGTGCAAAAAATAATAGTGGACAAAAAGGGAGCATACAGGTAGGTGCATATGCACACAAGGGAATAAAGCACCCATGCAAACAAAGTCTAGCCCTCTTATGAATTTCCCCAGTGGAGTCGCCACTATGGCCATCCCGATCCGAGCTTGGGTAGATATTTTGCTCAAAATGGACAAAAGAACATGTCCCCACCTCGAGAGGATAGTGTCAAAGACAAACTGATGCATACGAGACCAATAGTTCAGAGGTCTCGGGGGCTAAGTACGGAATGGGAAGGTGTTAGGAATCCATACCACCCTTTCGGTCTCTTATGGGCTTGTGTTATTGTTTCCTTTATTTCTCCGCAAAATGTATGTGCGTGTATATATAATAGAGATAGGAATCACTCAACATATATCATGGAAAAGAAAGTGAAATTATCCACAAAGATAACATATATATATATATATATATATATATATATATATATATATATATATATATATATATATATATATATATATATATAGAGAGAGAGAGAGAGAGAGAGAGAGAGAGAGAATATGATTTATGCGCTTATCACGATATTGAGCACTATGGACAAATGACAACATTTGTTGGATGGAGCGCTAACGAAGAATTATGAAGATATAATAATGCAAGAATATGATGAACTATAAGAATAGGTATTTTATGAAAATTGAAAAATCGAAAGTTGGACTCAAGTCTCGGGTTTTAATCCAAAACGCGTACATAGCCTATAATGAATTCAAAGTCCACGTAGTTAGCATGCGGATTGAGGTTAGGGTTGGGGTTTTATCCCATAGATTCAAATGAGATTTTATTATAAAGTGTGTGTGGGAAAAAAGTTTTTATTTTGGAAAAGTGTGAAAGATGAATTCGTTCGTAATTTATGGGTAAAACCCTCTTTTTGTTGATTTTGGGTTTTTTATAGAAAATAAAGTATGTGCAATATACTAGTAAAAATGTAGAGATTAATATGAATGAATTAAGATAAGAACTAGATTGTGAATCTAATATAACTAATTCAGAAACAAGAAATTTAAAGAGATAAGGGAACGATTTGGACCTTTTTGAAGAGTGAGAGCCTGCCCTTGATTTTGGATGAACTCCCTTGATGATTGACATGAATATTGAATGAGATATTGCTAAATTTGATAAAATTTCACCTAAAGGAACTTCCTTGATTGAGAAAATTTTGCCGAGATCAGTGATGCTGATGGATCTAAGTTGTAGGTGTGCTTTGGAGTGAGGTAACTGCAAATCAGCAAGTGACCCTAGGCACACTGCCAATAGGCAGGGTCTGGGACCTGCCAATTGACAGTCTCGTGTAGATTTCCCTGGAAAAATGGTCATAGAAATGTAATCCATTTGTCCAAATTGTGCACGAGGCATATTGATAGAAAGGTAATTTAGATACCTTCAAGAGTCCTTTGGATCGTTCTCGGGTTCAGGAGTTGACTTTGGGTCAAATGTGGCTCAAAAGTGCACATCGGTCTTTTGGACGGGAGATCGTCGGATGCAAATGGATCATTCATCCATATGGTAAGTTAGAATCGTGCACGGGGTGGACCATTAGAAAGGTTGGGAGATAAACTTCGACATTCGAAAGAGTTTCACTCGGTTCTGACAGTTTACCTTGGTCAACTGGGGCCCGAAAATGCCTGGTGACCTGTTGAAGTAAAACGGGTTATTCGTTCGTACCGTAAGTAGGAATTGTACACGGGGTGTACCGTTAGAAAGGGTATTCAGTTCCTTTCAAAAATTTATTTAGTCTCTATCAAGCTGAAGAGTTGACTTTTGCCAAACGGAGTTCGGGAGCGCCCGGTGGCCTTCGAATCAGTTTTTAAGGGGAAAATAAATCATTCGTCCGTACGGTTATGCCATTTCATGTATAGGGCAGTCCGTTGGAAAGGGGTTTTTTTCCCTTCAAATATTCGAAGAGATTTTTCTCTAGCGATGAAGTTGATTGGGGTCGAATGGTGGCCCGAGAGCACCCGATGGCTTCTAGTTCGGTACTCAGAGTATGACCTAGGGTTTGTGGTGAGTTGGAGAGGTTCTAGGGACCTAAGGATAGACTTGGGGATGGGGTCATAGAATGTGGTGTTTATAAGGACCTTTAGTTTAACCTTTTCTAATACCCTGGGTTGTGGTTGACCCTTTAAAACAAATTGTGGTTTTACCTTTATCAACGAAAGCATTAGAATCAGAGATGCCCAAACCATCACTGCTTGAGTCTTTTAAGTTATCTTATAACTTCAAAATTCTTGACTCAGGAAATAAATTAGACTCCTTAAGATTCAGGGACTCCTTCTTTAAATTTTTAGTTACCCCTAGAAGATTACCTCGCTCTCCGTCAATGTAAGTAAACTTATCCATAAGAGTCTTCTCTCGTGCCTTAAATCATCATTTACTTTTTCATTGCCCTCAAAGGCACAAACACACATCCTATAATTTTTAAACTCCTCCAATTATTTATGCAAAATAAGGACTCTATTCTCACTCTTTTTCTTGGACAATTTTAAATCTCTAATGTCATGTTTGAAAGTAACAAACTTCTCATGAAAGATATCTTTCTGATTTTGAACTGTTCGCAACTGTTCCATAACGGATTTAAAACGATTATGTTCTTCGTCAAGAATTTCAATTATTTTTGCAAATTTCAAATTCAAAAGATTTAGTTTTTCAGAACGATCAAGAATCTTATTAAACTCATCTCAATTAACAACGTCATCACTATGGGAATCGATTGAGAAGAGAAAAAAAACCAAGAGAGAAAAACAAATAACCACCCCAAAAGCACTAAATAAGATCAACCCAATAACTTAGTGCAACTCGCTCTGATACCAATTTGAGAATGCTTGGATGGTTCGAATAAACATAAGTTCAATATTTTTATGTTTTTCCAATTTTAAACAAAATTCTTCCAATTAAACTTAGCACCAACAAAACCGTTCTTGTGAAAATTGATTTACAAGATTTTATATTTTTACTCTAAACATGCATCTAAGTGATAGTAAATAAATTACATAAATCAAACCAGAAGACACCGATGTACGAGGAAACCAGAAAGGGAAAAAACCTCAGACGACCCACCCAAACAATCATTATGATATGGTTTTACAAAGTATAAACAATAGACTTACATAGAGACTGGATCTTCCATAAGATTTAATGCTCTTCTATCTTTAACCACTCTTCTATAGTTCAACGTATGAGTCCACCCATGTAAGCATCCACAACACACAAGTCTACGTGTATCTCGATATCCACCGATGTATCTCACTAACCGTCTATGATTCAAAATAAGGAATCCACCGCTTCTTCACTGCAATCAGCACGTACGAAATCCACAACACAAAAATAGTTTATCTCAAGATGAAATAAATTAATATGGTGACCAAATAAGATATCAAAGTATACGATTTATCAATTTGGGATCTTGTAAAAAAGGGTGAAATTTAAGTAGTTGAAACTTTTGAAAGTCTGCTTTTCATTTTTGTCAAAAGTCTTTCGTCATTTAGAAAACTGAGGCTAAGAAACCTTTTATATAAAAACACGAATTCCAAGGTGGTTTCATCATTCGAACGAGACTAAGAGGTGATTCTAACGAGATAGTGATATCGTTCGAATGAGGGTTTATCTCGCATCTAGTGACCCTTAAAAACTCAATACAGTAAGTTGTCACTTGATGTACATTGGAAGCAGCCTTCTAATGACACTCACATGTCGTCCGAACGCAATGGATATCTCGTTTGAATGAGGTCAACGAAACTTAAAACTCCACCAACAGTGAACATCATAAAAATATTTTTGAAAGAATAAGTTCCAAACGATTTTAAACAAAACATCCTTAATAAAAATTCCAAGGACTCATAAACTATATACATTCATACCTACGATATCCTCGACATATGTGAAGATAAATGTGGCACGGTAAACATGACTTAGAATATTCACTCTTTGAAGCTTAGCCGCTACTTATTCATCAAACAACGTCATTGGCTCACGGGATCATCAAGTCAAAGTTTATCTTATGACTCAAACGTTTTTTCCGAAATTATGCCAATTACATAAAAATTGACTCAGTTGGATATTGTCCTTGAAAGTGCATTTGTTAAGTCATTTAGGACACGTATTTAGTTGTGTTATGTACTCTTCTTTTTAGGAATTATATGTTTAGTTGATCTATGTACTGTACTTTTTAGGATTCAAATGTATAGTCAAGTTATGTATTTGTGTGTGTGTGTGTGTGGGGGGGGGGGGGGGGGGGGACTTATCCTTTTGAGTCTCAATTTGGTTTATCCCCAAATTGGCTAAATGGGGAGATTAAAATTACCCTTTCTAATCCATAGATTGTTGTGTTAACTTAATTTATAAGAACAATCCCAAACACATTGGTTTCATCGCACACATTAAACATAATCCCAAAAAGATTTTTATGAAATTTTAAAATCAAATTTTTTATTTTAGAAAACACTAATTCTATTTTTTAATATATTTCATATTTTTTGTTCATACATCTTATATGTATTTTATACTTAAATATTATTTATATCATAATTTCCTTGGTTTTGTAATTTTTAAGAATGTAAAAATTAATTTCCATATTTTATATGATTTTATGGAATTTTTAAATGCAAATTTAAGCATTTAAAATAAATAAATCAAAATTAATTTTTGTTTCTTAATTAAATTCAGCAAATAATTAAGCAACAACGTTTTGTAAATCTAATGGTCATTTTGTTGGTCACCCACGTTTGGACCAATCAGGGTCGTGTCTATAGCCCACATGTTTTCATCATGGGTGAGCTCTTTGCTAAGTGCTCAACTGCAGGTTGTCTATGGTGTTTTGACCTTATTAACACTAACTATGCACTGACTTTTTAGGCATGTGCCCACACGACCTCGTCTTTTATGCGATGCCCTTTGTACCCTTAGATTCCCTTGTCTACTTACTGGATCGCCCTTATTGTTTGAGGAAAAACAATTTAACTAGAGCCATTCCCCCGTCTCTATAAATAGAGGGCTTAAGCTCTTCATTTTTATGTGAGAAATATTTTTCCAAACTATAATTTTTTCTCAACTTTCTCTCTTTAAACCTTTTCAAATGTTTTCATTTGTTTGAGAATTTTTCTTAAAACGTTTTCATCCTATAATTTTACAATATATACTTTGTGTGATTATGAGCGTTTAGATGTTGATTTTGGAGTTTGAGTGGCTTTCTGGTTTGATCTGTTGAGGCTTTTAGAGTTCGTTGCTTGAAACATGTTTGCTTTTCTTCTAAGATCTTTGTTGGAGTACACTTTCTAAATATTTTTACATACAAGCAAAAACTTATTATTTTGTTTGAATGATTTGGGGTATTTTTAGATATTTTTTCTCACCTTAGTTTTGAAAGAAATCTGTTCTCGTAATGATCTATTTAGCATGACATAATACACACACACACACACACACACACACACTTTATGTTAGTAGATCTTATTTATATATACTTTAAACATGATTTAGCTGTGACTTGTTTATGTAGATCATTTTGTGGTTTTGTAAGACTCAAGATCTTGATTTTTTATCACATAAAGTTTTTGTCTTTTTTTCACAAGGTTGAAATATCAAATCATATAGCAAGACTCTTTCTATTGTTGTCTTTAGAATTGATCTCCCAACCATATGAGAAAATAAAACTTAACTAAAACTTGATTTTTTTACCTATTCACTGGACTCTGGTTTTGAGTGTGAAGTTATGTTTGTACTATTTGTTTATTATTTGTTGTTTGATCCGATTCAGTAGTTTGGGGTTGTTTGGTGCTTGCCTTAAAATACTAGGTGCATTGGGAGTACTATCTCATTTACACATTGTAAATTGTAATGTTTACCTAAACAGTTGTTACAGCGTGCTTGTTGTGTGTGTGGTTTCGGAACTAAAAGACCTGGGGTTTACGAGTACGTTGGGTTCCTCGTTACCAAACTATTGTGTTTAATCCCCTTCTCCTCATATCATTCTTTTTTCCAACTTATTTTTAAGACCTTGAACATCACACCAACCGTGAATATATTTGTGTGTGTGTGTGTAGTAAACCACTAAAGTTTAAAGTGTTTTTACGAGATAGTTAAAAGAGAATTTTTAATCTTCACACTTCTGTCTCCATGGATTATTTTCAATACCCAAGGAACTTTCTAAATTGAACACCGAAAGAGAACTTGGCTATGTTGAGTTTATTATATAGTATTTGAGGATCTCAAATGTCTTTATGAAGTTCTGCAATTAATTGTCTTTGTGCTTTCTTTTGACAAGCACATCATCTATGTAGACTTCCATGTTGTCACCGAGTTATTTCTTGAACATTTTGGTAACCAGTCGTTGATATTTACCTCCTTCATTCTTGAGACCAAATGACATGACTTTGTAATAATATAGGCTGAGAGTGGTAATGAATGAGGAATTATCTTGACCGGGGCCGAACAGAGAAATTTTATAGTACCCAGAGTACGCATAAAAAAAATCATCCATTTATGGCTGGTTATGGTGTCGACCAATTAGTTAATTTTTAGAAAAGGAAAGTTATCTTTCGGATAAGCTTTGTTGAGTCCGGTGACGTCTTTACAGACTCTCCACTTTCCATTTCTTTTCTTCACTAGTACTATGTTTGATAGACATTTGGGAAATTAAACTTATTAATTAGTACTTGCCTCCAAAACTTTCCCCACTTCGTCTTCCACGGCCTTTGACTTTTCTGGTGATGATCGATGAGTCTTTAGTGTGATCAACGGGTATGTTGGGTCCATGTGGATATAATGGCACATGAGTTTGGGATTGATCCTAGGAATCTCATAAGGTTGCCAACCAAACACATCTTTATTTTCCTTCAATAGGGAAATAATTTCTTCTCTACCTTTCAGAATAAACAAGTTACACAATCTCAATCAGACAACTCAGGTATTTACGTGGTTTGGTAATGACCTACATCCACGGGGCATTTTTCTCCTTTTGATTACCTTACTCATAATAACAAGAATAACATGCCCATTTTCCAAGGGTTAAGGGTTAAATTTATAAAGAACCTGAGGAGGTTGTGTTGTGTAAGTCTCTCAAAGTCCCTGATACAATAGTGACAAGGTAGGGATGATGTTCTGTGAGATTCTAGGTACTGAGACTCTCCTCCATTTTTATCTTGAGTTTCCTTCCTTAATCACCTTATGTGGACAAGTCCCCATCAATCCGAGTTATTTTATCTCTTCAGATAAGTCCCCACATTTATTTATAACTATATTTTATTTTTAAAAACTATTTTTACCATTTTTTTCAAACTATACAGTTTTTTTATCGTTTTAAATATGATTAGTTTTTTTAATTGTTTTATTTTTTTTTGAAAAAATATGCAGTAGTTAATATTATTTTTGAAAGAGGTGTAAAGTTCTTGATTTTTTTAAATGTACACTTTTTAATTATTTTAAAATTTTTGCTATATTTTTAAAACTTTTTTTTACTGTTATTTTTTACTATTTTTTCATAACAAGACGTGTTTAAAAAAGTGATAAAAACTGTCAAAAACTATACATCAAAATAAAAGAGATTTAAAATACTTAACTACTATATTTTTGTTGTTTTGTATGAAAACCTATTTTTTTAAAATTATTTTTACACTATTTGTTAACTATTTTTAATAAAAAAATGGTATTTTTTTTATTGTAGGAGTGTGGTTGTACTAGGGTGTATGAAGAACTGTAACGGGTGAGGCGTGACCCACCTCCATTGATGCTTCCTTCAAGGTTTTCAAAGTCTCAAGAGCACCTGGAGAAGAAAACCTTCAACTTTTGGTAATAATGGAGCTTTCTTTAACTTACTATCTGAAAAGAGAATAATGAGTAACAACTTTTAAAAAAATGTTAATGTCTAAGAGAGAGAAAGAGATCTCCTGAAAATCATGGCTGTAAAGGGAATGAAGAGACAAGCACTTTGAAACTCAAGAGAGAGCTGAGAGAGAATACTTTTCTAGTATGATTTTGACAGAGTAACAGTGCTAACTTGATTTTTCTATGTTCTTGACCTTACCCAAGGGTCCTATTTATAGGCAAATACTGGGATTGATGTGGCACACAAAATGAAGGACTCTTAGAGACAACCTCCACAATGTACCTTTTGTCTGTGTTATCTATTAGTCATCTGCCCCTTTTGACAGGTGACACCTAGTGCATATCAAAGCCAAAAATTAATATGTTGATTAATAGTGCCAAAACATGTGATTTGGTAAATATCTTTTCAAACAGTAACTTGGTTAACAAAATTTTATAAAAAACTAGTAAGAGGCCTTGAAAGACACTCGTTAATAGTGAGTTAAAAATATTTTTGTGAGCAACCTCTTGACTACTCAATCATTTAATCTAAGTGTGAGCTGTGTGAGTGCTTGAGTGACCTCTAAGGTCTCTCCTATTAGTACTCTCTATATCCTAAAGTGTCAAGTGGTTAGCTCATGGCTTTTCCCAATAAAACTTTTCTCTTAGCCACTAAGTCAAACTCCTTAGAGATCCCAACTAGCCCACTCGAGCCTTGCTTTCTAGATCAAGGCTACTTGTGTAAGGAAATAATAATGTTAGTAACTATTTATCAAGTGAAACTTATAATAGTTATTAGACTGTGGCCATACCCTTAATCTTTTTTTCCCGCTCGCTCATATTCTCTTTTGTATTGAGGTTTGCTCGTTGAGCAACCCCTCCCCATTCTCCTGTAAGCAGTGTGTTTCTTTTGGGTCTGCTCTCTATGAGCCCTCTCGCTAATATTTTATTTGGATCATCTCTAGGTTTGGGCCCCTCATTGTGAACTCTCTCATCTAATCAACTGCTTTGGCATCAATCTATGTTTTGGTCCACTGGTTGTGCACCCACTCGCTAGATCTTTCCTATTGACTTTTCTTTGGATTCGAGCCTGTAAAAATAATTTTTCTAACATTCTTCATAGCATAATTTTGTACTAGTCTAGAGTATCCTGTTACAAATCGTCACCCACCATTAAGACGAACCGAACTCAAGCATCTCCTAGTTTGAAGACTTTTCGACATCCTTAAAGGTATAAAACTATTTGGAATTTAAATTAATTCACCTAATTAATTTTTGGGATTTTATTTTTATCAAAAACAAACATGAGTTTTTTATTTCGAAAAGAAAAAAATAATTTTATTTTTAAATCTCGTTCAAACGATATTGGCATCTCGTTCAAGCGAGATAAAATGTCGTTAGAGGGTGTGTTTTTATAAAGAGGTTCAAATGAGGGCTTACTGTCTAAGTTTTTTTGATGTCGTTAGAAGCGAACTGAAGTCTTGTTCGAACGAGATCATTATCTCATTAGATTAAATTATCATTCGAACGATGCCACCTCCTTGAAATTTGTGAATTTATTATAAATACATGTTTCGTGTTGAGATTGTCTAAGAATTTTTCCCGATCCATTTCTGTATAACTTTTGTGAAAGCTCTTCACTTTTGTATTGCAAAAACACTGTTTAATTCACAAACATATATTATAAATATTTAGTTTTATGAATTCATTTAAATCCTAGAAAGTTTTATGAATTCATTTAAACAGTAGAAATTTTTGTATACTTTCTACACCTTTGTAGAGAAGGCATCTCCATGGCTGACTTATGATACTTGAGGGAACTCATTACTGAAGACAAAGGATGAGGCTGAAGGAGGACTGTGGTCTTTTGATTATTTTGAGGATCATAGTTGTTTTTAAAGTTTTATGAAGATTAGTGAAATATACTTGTGGTATTTATCAAGTAGTCTGTAAGGCGATTGTCTCGTAATATTTCGAAAGTGCTAAAAAAAGATTTTACCCGAAAGGTTTTTTTCCTAAAACTTTGCCTTCGTTGAATACTTGGTTTGATTTATCTGTTTTATCACATAGATGGATGTTTATGAAAAATATATAAAATTAATTGTGCACTCTCAAATTGGAATTTTTATTGAGCATATTTGTTTTCGCATTCTCATAGTAGTATTAGCCCCTTCCATTCTCTCTAAGTAGGGTTAGATCATTCGTACCTTGCTTTCTCAAACTGATGTCAGAACAGGTTGCACTAAGTTATTGTTTTAGATCCTTATTTAGTGCTTTTTGGGTGATTTATTTTTCTCTCAATGGAATCCCATAATTTTGACGACTTAAATCGTTTGAATTTCAAGTTTGCTAAAAGAATTGAAATTCTTGAAAAAGAAAATTTTCGTTTTAAATCCGCTATAGATCTTTCAAAATCAAAGAGATTTCTTTCGTGAGAAACTTGTGGAAATGGATCATGATTTTGGGAAATTAGAATTATCCATGAAAGATAGTGATGATAGAGTCTGGTTTTCAGAGAAAAAATTAGAGGACTTGAAAAATTCTAGGGTTAGTTTATGTCATTGATGATAGTGTTTTGATTAATGATTTTATGACACGTGAGAAGACTCTTTGGGATAAGTTCTCACATTGATGGGGATCATGATAACCTTTTAGGAATTATTGAAAATATGAAGGAGTACCTAAAATTAGAAGAGTCAAATTCTTTACCGGAGTCTGAAATTTTGAAGCTAAACTATGATTTAAAAGACTCGAGTAGAGTTGGTAGTAATGGATATGGATCACATGTTTCTCATGCTCCCAGTTTCAAAGCCAATACCATTGTTTATTTTATAAGGTTAACCAAATTCGAGGACATTAGAAAAGTTCAACCCACGGGTAACATTCCTCACATTTACACATGCTCACATTGTGGCAGGAAAGGTCACGTTAATCGTTTTTATTATGATCTTGGAATTAGTCCTAGGAAGTTAAAGTCTAGTGTTCCGTTGGTTCCCAAATCCCATTACGTTAAGTATACATCTATTTGTGTTAGGAAATACATTTTGGAGGAGCTAAATGTTAGACTTGATGATTCTCACATGCTTGCACGTGATTCATCTCTTGCTATATCTTATAGGTGATTCCTTACACGAGTTTGTTTGTCATACTCTAGTTTTGTTTCATGATATGTATTTACTAGTGTTATGGAATGTGTATATTTTATATTTATATTATTCTTTTATTGAGTCATGTTGAAAAATACAAAAAGAATTTTATTTTAATAATTTTTTTGGAAAATACAAAAAGATTTCTGGCTTTTATGTATTTTAGTTTTACAGAGTTGGTATGGCATATTGGTGCATTTGACTCTAATTCACTATGCTATTTCCATGTGTCTAGGACATTTGGTTATGAGTTTAAATGCTTAGATTGATCTTAACCATGTTTATGAAGTTGTTCCGAACTTGATTTGCTTAATGGATTCGACTTTCTATATTTCCCCCCCCCCCCCCCCCACATGAACGAGATTTTTATATTTTTACTTCACTATGTATATTTAAGCTTGGTGAGATGATCTCCCATTAATTTTTTCATCTACATGCTGATGTGACTATGGGGGATTTGTTCATGTAAGAACTGTTTCTCGTGCGATTTTGTTTATTATTGAAAAATATGAGTGAACATGGGAAATGATGGTGAGAGACAGGTTGACACATCGTGAAAGCCACCGTTTGAAAAGAGACCAAGAAAAAATAAAGTCAATAAAAAAAGTAAATATGCCAAAAAGGGGGCCAAAATAGTTTAGTTTACTTAACTTTGATCATTCAAAAGAGATCACTTCAAAAAAAAAGAAAAGGAAAATAATGAAAAAGAATGTATGTTTATCTTTAAAGGGAGTTGAGTTAAAGATCAAAGACTTTTCATAATGAATCCCAGTTTTGCTATTTTTTTGTCATGACACTATTGATTTGTAGAATCATCAATATTCTAGGCTTGTGTGCAGTGTTCTTGTTTTGTTTATTAAGTTCAACTTCATTTGTCAATTGAGGTTGGGTTATAATTCATTTGTGTCTAGTTCACACCCATTCATTCCATCCCACATGTTTAGACACGTCGATACTATGCTAGTACGTAAAGATTATGTGTTTTGTATCATGGTTTCTGGCCGTTTATAACTATATATGCGTGACGTATTTCTTTGATATAATTTGCATATATATGGTATTGTTTGTTGTATTTATGATTTTTTTTAAATTGAAAATTTTCAAAGATAGTTGGTTGTGTTTGCCTTTGAGATTATCATTACACATACTTGATTTATATCTTTTGGTGATGATATCTTATCTTCTACATGATGCTTCGTATTTCTTGCCTATGTTTTTAATTCTTTGTCTATTTCAGATAAAAAAAAGGGGGAGAGCAAATTAAAATCTGATGAGTTTGACTTTGACTTATGAGGGAGAATTGATTTATGAGTTTTTCTTTAGTTCAAACTCGATGCGTCATGAGGTATATATTTTTATCTCATGTATGTAGGTACTTAAGGCGAAATTCAAGACACACGGATGAAGACAAATTGTGTGAAAGGGATGAAGAAGTTTGAGACAAGAGACTTATGCCATTCCGTTCTAGGGTTAGGAAGGGTGTTAGGATTTTTGTCATAGGATATTTTTTATTTTAATTTGGTGTTTGGTTATTTTGTTTATTTTATACCAGAATAGCCAAAAGGGGAGATTTGTAAGAACAATTTTTCTAACATTGTTCATAGCATAGTTTTAGACTAGTTTGGCATATCCCGTTACAAATCGTCACGCACCGTCAAGACGAACCAAACTAAATCTTCTACAAGTTTGAAGACTTCTTGACATCCTGTAAAAGAATAAAAGAATTTAGAGTTTAAATTAATTCATAAAGTTAATTTTTTGGATGTTTATTTTTATAAAAAATGAACAAGAGTTCTTTATTTCGAAAAGAAAAAAATATTTGTTTTAAATCTCGTTTAAATGAGGTTGACACCTCGTTCAAATGAGATGACATGTCGTTATAAGGTCGTTCAATGTGTTTTTAAAAACAAGGTTCAAAAGAGGGCTTACTATCTAAGTTTTTTCGATGTTATTAGAAGTGAACTAAAGTCTTGTTCGAATGAGATCATTATCTCGTTAGAATGACATTGCATTATCTTTCGAACGAAGCCACTGCCTCATAATTTTTGAATGTCTTATAAATACCTATTTCTTGTTTAGACTGCTTAAGACTTTTGTCAGATCCATTTTTGCATAACTTTTGCAAAAGTTCTTCTTTTTTTGTGTTGCAAAAACACTGTTTAATTCGCAAACAAACATCATGAATATTTAGTTTTGTGAATTCGTTTAAACCATAGAAAGTTTTGTATATTTTCATACACCTTTGTGGAGAAGGCATCTCCATGGTTGACTTGTAATATCTGAGGGAACTTACTACTGAATACAAAGGTTGGGGTTGATGGAGGACTGCATTCTTATGATTCTTGTGAGGATCATAATTATTCTTTAGACATTTACGAAGATTAGCGCATTATACTTATGGCGGTTATCAAGTAGTCTGTAAGTCGATTGTCTTGTAATATTTCTAAAGTTCTGAAGAAAGGTTTTATTCGAAAGGGATTTTTCCTGAAACTTTGCCTTGGTTGAATGCTTGGTTTGATCTATTTATTTTATCATATAGATGTATGTTTACGACAAGATGATAAATTTATTGCGCACTCACAAATTGGAATTTTTATCCAGTATATTTGTTTCCTCATTCTCATAGTGGTATTAATGCCTTCCACTCTATCTAAGTGGTGTCAAAGCATTCATACATTGCTTTCTCAGAGCCACTCATTATGGACTCACTCGCCAAATCTTATTTTGGCTCTATTATGGATTTGGACAACTAGTTGTGGGACCACTAGCCAAATATTGTATTTTGGCTTCCTTCTGGAATTGAGCCACTCATTGTGGACCCACTCACTTATTCTTAACCTGCTCACCTGTGAGCTCGCTCATCCTATTAGGCTTGCTTATGGGAAGTTTAATGGGTACCACTCTACATTAGCCCCCTCATGCAAAAGTTTTTATGTTTGTTAAATCGAAGATTTTTGCATGAAATAATCATTACTTTTTCTTAGAATTTGAAGGGGTTTTTAGCCACATAATTACACTGTTTAGCCTTAAATTTTTCTATATGTCCTTTTATTGCCTCGAGGAGACACATGTGTGCTTAGGAACTCAGATCCCATCATTTGGTAATCCTTTTATTCCTTTTGAGCCACCAAACGTGTGATCCCCTCTTAGGTATAAAACTCCATTTTAAAACATTGACGTTTAATTTTGTCATTTAAAACATTTATTTCCAGAGTTTCTAGAGAGAGAGATAGTTTTTTCGTCTTCCCCATACCTTTGTTTCCTCCATAACTGTCTCACAAACTCTCCATTGTTCCCATGTCTCCCTCTTCCAAAATCTCTTCCACCACCATCTCAACTACTACTAGTGAACTTCTTGTTGGCTCAATGCCTATTCAAGTAATGGTATCATTTGTTCTTGACACCGGTGTTATCACCCTTACCATAACTATTATTGCCTCCGCCACCACCCTTACTGGTGGGTCTGGTGGTGCTTATTATAGTGCCGCCCTCTCTAAGTCTCAGAGATAGTTTCTTGAAATCGTTCTGAGGGAGATTTTGGACTTTATCTCTTTGCCCCTACTTTGGGTAAAAAGATACATTTATGTCATCGCTCAAGTGATTTAAGGAGGAGTTCATGGCGAAGATCAATGAGTGACCCCGTCTGGGTTTTGTTGAGTCTAGTGATGCTCTAATCATTTTGGAAAACATTATGTGCATTAGGATGGATAGAGGTGTTTTTCCTTATTCCAACATTAATCTTTATGTTTGTGGAGGTTCCCCATACGAGTGGGACCTCTGAGTGGACCACGTTCTCCGTGATCCCTCCCACAATGTTATTGTCGAAGGGCTTAGTCTTACAAGGACCATTCAAAGTTTGAAGACCTGCACCATTTCTAAACATCCCAATACTTTAAATCTTTTGGACTCTTGTTGGACCATTGATTTGCACACTTTTATTACTGGCTGGGATGAATTTTCTATCACCCTAGAAGATATCTGTGAGCTGATTGGCCTCCTCCAATTGGGGATTCATGTTTTTATAATGGTTTTGAAGATGATGTGAGAAAGAAATGTGCAAGGAGCTGCACTAAGCACTATCTGAGTGCACTCTCTATGTGGATATTAATAAAATAGGGACCACTAAGTATTCCTTTGTTATGTGGCAAAGGTAATGGTTTTAGGATTTTAAACCCACTCCCAAATAAGGAAGCTTAAGTAGGGCACCTAAAAGTCAAGATGGGACCAAGATCAGGTCCCCCTCGCACTTAGAATATTTCTTTATCACTTTTTGAGTATATTTCTATCTCCAGGGAGGCCAAATGACTCCATTCAGGAGTTCTTATTTTGGTTTGCTGTTAGTCTCACTCGAGGGAGGGATGTACCCCTCCCAACGCTTACCTTGGGTTCAATGTACACCTGGTTGGATTGTTCCCATGTAGATATGGAATGATCCTATGGTCTCTATACTATGACCAATTTTGTAACTTCTTATTTTCATGGGGTTTTTATTTTAGAGATATCTTAACTTTTCCCCAGAGGCTCTTTCCTTGCACAGTAACACCGCTCGAATTGCTAGGCGACATAAGAATTACCCTAAGTAGGCTTTGGGTCCTTTGATATATAATATTATTGAGTTTTCATTCCGTCCTTATTACAAACGAGTGGGGGTGTCTTCTCGTGGAGTTCCTTCACTGCATGTGGTGGAACTTTTTATTGCCCTACTGATTTAGAGTTAGTGGTAGACTTTCCTCATATATCGACCATGGATATGGTATTTCCTTGTATTCTTCCCTCATTGATTGACCTTGGTCAAGAGGTTGAATTTTATCACTCCCGAGGAATGAGAAGACAATTTGGGTATGGCGAAGGAATCCACACCCCCACTTACCCTTCAAACCCCTACCCACTGAGCTATACTTAGAGGCATATGTTGATTTTATTTTCGAGGGGATGCTTCGTGGAACTGATGGCTTTGGTTGCTTTTTTTTTCTTGCTCGTTATTACCTCTCATCCTTCAGTTGCTCATTCTTTAGATTTTGGAAACGTCAAATTTTATTAATAAAAAATGCATTGGGGATATTCCCTAAAATAATATTCCTACCAAGTTACCCAATAATGATAAATACTTGGGCAAAATAACTCAAAAAGAGTTGTGGTTTTGCAGCACTATAAAAAAGACCCCCTCGAGCAGGTCACTCCCATTTTGGTGATACCTTTACGTGAAGAGTCTATGTAAGCCAAACACACTGAGCCATAACTAACCAAGGCCAAAGGAAAGGGGAAGGCTAAGTCTAAGGTCCCCTCAAAGAGAAATCATCTAGACACAGAAATGTCAAATTTTATCACATCACAAGCGGAAATCGCTGCTGATGATACGCAAATATTGCGTATTTCATCCTCCGAACCTACGCATTTTAGCCCCCTCGGGTGCCTTAATCTCTATATTTAAGCCTGTTAACCAGACAACCTCAGTTTATATTGTTAACATGCTATATGAGGTATAATTGGGCTTTTGTAGGTATTTAGGTACTAAGTATGAAGTTCGGACGCATTCCGGAGAATGTTCCGTACACAACCGCACGTTCAAGGTCATTTTAGTCTTTTCACAGCTTGGGTACCTGGCCCATCATCTCACGAAAGTTGTATCCCTCCTCTGTAGCTTCGCATGGCCGTGAACGGTGCGCGATTCCGATTCATAACGAAGAAGTTACGGCGATTTCAGTGGAGGAAAAACAAGGAAAGCAAAAGAGGAGAAGAAAATGAGAAGAAAAGATGCAGTGTGCTGCTGCTGCATTCTGCCCTGCTTGATCGATCGATCAACCCCTTTGGTTGATCGATCGACCATTCTGAAATGTCGAAATTTGGCCTTGGTCGATCGATCGAGGCTCTGTTTTCTGCAGATATTTTCATTTCTTTTCTTTCTTCTTTTCTTTTATTCTAACTTACTATAAATACAAATTTAGTTGTAATAAGAACATATAGCAGTATATACACGATTTTAGGTTACTTTAGCTTAGGGTTTTGGGGTTTTTGCTTGGTTCTTCTTCAATTCTCTTTGGTTTGACACGCCATTTGGATTGTAGGTTGACTATTCATCTCCCCTACCTTTAATATAGTTTGTATTTCTTCATTTCTTGCTTTCTAGTTAATTTACAAGCTTTCTAATTTAGGTTTTCTTGCTTTATTTACATGCTTTGATTTACACGCTTTCTAGTAAATATTGATCGCGTTTATTTACTGCTTTCCATTTACCGCATTTTTAACATGCTTTCTAGGTAATTTAAATTAGGTTGTGTTTGAATTGAACTCACTCGGGTTGACGCGTTGCTTTGCTTTGGTGATGGTGTTACGGGTCTATTTCGGGTGCGTTGTCCTAGTTTTTACGCTTAGGAGATTTAAAGGGACATATCATGTATGTCTTGTGCTTACGACCTTTCGCGTGTAATTTTTGGGATATTTGTTGACGCCAAAATCTTATTAGGCTTTTATGATAATTTAGGGCGTAACAACCCTTGATTTAATTAACTGTCGAAACGAGACGCACTTGTAATAACTCGTCGATCCATGTAACCATTTTATACTAATTAACTCGGGTGAGGGATATTCGACGCAACCTATAGTTTTACTCGCTTTCATAATCTAGTTTCATTACCCTTGCCTAGATTAATCTTTTTCCTTTATGCATCTTTTCTTTTAGTTTGTAATCATCTTTTACACTTTTATTTCAGAATATTAAATCACTTGAATTCTAGCAACTCGTCTCTATGGATTTTCGATACCCGACTTACCGCTGTGCTTGCCTCTCAAGTGTAGTAGTAACTTAGGTTTTTGTATTGAGTTGGCGAAATGAAAACAACGACTGTGCACTTTACACGCGCACAGTTTTCGCACTCCATCAGCTGCCTTAACTCCTTCAACTGTGAGGACTCGAGTAAGTAAAAATAAAAACAAAACGGTTGAGCCTACTGCCCCCCAAGCATTCCAGACCAAGAGTCATACACTAACACTCCTGAAATTGATGATACTTTCCAGCTTGTGTGCGAGTAGGGTTATGAGGCCTTGGGCATTCTATCTCAGGAATAGTCCCTCTCATCCTCCCCTCACATAAGGTATTCTAGCTATTTCTCTTTTACTTAGTGAAACTTCCAGTCATGAGGTTTTAAATGCTTGTTCCCTATCTTGCTCACCTGAAGAGGAACTGGTTGATTATAGAAGTAACCCTTCCTGTGATGGTAACAATTCTTCTTCAAATGACATTG
Source organism: Sambucus nigra (assembly GCA_949130495.1). Lineage (NCBI taxonomy): Eukaryota > Viridiplantae > Streptophyta > Magnoliopsida > Dipsacales > Adoxaceae > Sambucus > Sambucus nigra. Next base: position 315,097,621 of record OX422213.1, read on the forward strand.
GTGTTATTGAATCTCACCAAGGTCACTCGCCTGATGCTTTTGCTTTGTTGTCAGCTTCGAGAGGCTCTGGCGATAAGCATGACGATACCATGATCTACTTTCCTTCTATCAATAGCCCCACCTTTGGTAAGCTACCTTATGGGTATGCCCCTCACCCAGACATTCTAAGTGCCTTCAATTATCATTCTTTTATTCCCTTTGGATTGACTTTTATTATATGTTTTCTAACTTTAACTCTATCATTTTGAAACAAGTTTCTTCCATGGGGACAAGTTGCCCCTCAGAGGTAAGCGCCAACCCCTCGCTAGTGTCTTCCCCACTATTGTGGTGGCCTTTGCTCCTTGAGGGGAACTATATTCCTATTTTTTTCTTTAGGCCTTGATAGAGAGGTTTATTCTCAGATCCTTAAGACTTAAATCTGCTCTTACTCATTACGGTCTTTAATATTTTATGTCCTTGTTTATTCCGCATCTTTCTACCATGTTTCCTAGTACCACGAGGGGATCCTCCGTGTTCTCTCATTTTTTGTAGGCATTCGACAATCCTTTCAAATACTTTTCTAGGTTTTGTCACCCACTGTATTTTGTCTCACTCTTGTAAACTTACTTCTGTACATTTGTCTATTTGATAGGTGACTGTATCCCCTAAGCCACCTATTAAGCCTATTGTCTCTTTTGAACTGAGCATTTACTTTGTTGGGACTTCTACTACTACTACTACTACTACTACTACTACTACTACTACTACTACTACTACTACTACTACTACTACTACTACTGCTGCTACTACTACTACAACAACACCTTTGGAGGTACTTCTTAGAACTTCTTTTTTTGTCTGTCCATACTTTAACTTCTATTTATTGTCATCATTGTCTTATCTTTATTATTTTTGACTCATTTTGCAGGGTCCCTTTTTAAGTGGCCCTTCCACCACTAGTGGGGAGATACTTTTATCCACCGGGGTTGTCATTCTAGGAATGTCACCCTCCGGGAGGATGTTTATCCATAGATTTTGCATTTTTATAGATAACAGGACTCAGATTCAGCCTCTTCCCGCTCAACCCATTTTTAGTGTGGCTTTAAGTGGGCCTATCTCATAGGTCCTTATTTCTTCACAGACACTCAGTCATATAGTCTTTATCATTTCTTCTCTTTGTTACTTTTATTTATAATAAATTTTCTTGTTGACTGGCTGGTACGAGTATCCTTTCGACCTCTGTGGTCGAGTTGAGTCCTTCTCCCCACCCCCCCAGGGTTTAGGCACTTAATTTCATTATTTTTTGGTTTTAAAGAACTTGTGGTTTTTTACTTTACTTAGTTGTAGTTCATTTCTCATTTTCTTTTATTTTAGGCTAGCATTAGCACTATTTCTACATCTAGTGTTTAGGTGAGAAGCTCAGCTTCCAATCCACCTTAAGCAATTGCTTTCCTCTCCTAGACTTTCTATACTTATAATTTTTTCTTTATTTGAGAGCATCTTGGATCATGACCTTTCCATCTTTCTAGGTGATCCCCTCACAGGTCCCTATTGTTGTGGACCCTCCTGTGAGCTTACCTTTGGGAACCTCCTCATTCGAGGTCTCTTATGTAAACTATTATACTTGGTATTTCACACTTCTTACTTTTTATTGTGTAAGACATCTTGGTAACTTATTCTCTATTTCTTTGTTTTTGGGATGATACTGTTGAAGTTCCCATGTCTATAGGACATGCTGCGAGCACTGTGGAGGTGACTCCTCATGTACTCATTTTAGCATATCTTCTCTTTAAACTTGCTTTTCCTATGTAAGTGCTCACTAACACATTCCCGTTTCCTTGTTCTCAAGTTAGTTCAACGAGCGTTCCGATGATTGTGGAACAACTTAGGAGCACAACTATGAGTGAGGTACTATACTGTCGTACCTTATTCACTCTTTTCTGTTTTCTCTCCCTTTGTTTTCATCTCTTGCTATTACTGCACAAGTTCCCACCACCATACTTCTATTTCCCAGGTTGGTGAGGTAAGGGTTCCCATATTTGTGGAAAAGGTTGTGAGCAATGTGGTGAGCACGCCTTAGGTATTATAATGTCATACCTGATTTATCTTTATATATATATATATATATATATATATAAAGTCTTTCTTCTTGATTAACAAGTGTTCTACTAATGTTAATTTATTATTTTCTTGCCAGATTAGCATAACACGTTCAGGAGGACTCCCCCGATTGCTAGGCTGTATGCTCACCCCTTTGGGCCTGGGGGTAAGCTTTTACTCATTTTTTTATTTTCTATTTCTGTTTTATTGAAGATTTTTAGTTACTCCTTTTTTTCACCTCATCTATTCTTCATATATTTTTGTTTTGAAGATCACATGAGTGGCCCTATAGAAGCAACTGATGATGAGGGCCTTAGCTCTGAGGCCATTGAGTCAGATGGTGCTAAGTGTTTTGTCGAGGAGTCTTCCCTTCTTCCTTATAAGACTGAGTTTGGGAATACATGTTATGATGATATTGAAGTGGAGGTTCCTAAGATCTTCATCAGGGCCCTGTGGCGTGAGGAGCAGCCAAAGAGTTTCAGTAGCCATGAGCGAGAGATATTAGAGCTCATTATTGAGCACCATCCCAAGACCTTCACATCCCAGAGCGTCCTCAACATTTACAGCCTCGCTGTATACAATTTTAATTCCCTTGCCAACCATATTCAAGATTTCTTATCCACTACTCCTATCGATCTTACCATCTCGAAGACTTCACTCTTGTTATAAGCCCTACGTGACCTTCAGAGTTTTTATCACTTCTAGTTAGACTGGCTTGATGATGAAATTCTTCATCTCACGAGCATCCCATTTAAGAATATGATTAAGCTTCATTTTCTAGGCAAACTAGAATTTAGTAGTGTCACACTTAGCCACTCGACTGCGTGGCCAGATTAAGTTGCTTGAGGCAAGTTGGCCAAGGTCATGGCAGGTGACTCTGAGGATGAGGCCTGCCTATCTAGAATAGGGGATGATTTTGTTCAGGAAGCTGGTCTTTTGTATGCTAACGTACGCTCAGGTGAGGATCTTTTTTTTTGTATAGTTGATATTTACTAAGATGTAGGCTTTTTTTCCAATGTACTTTTTCTCTAGTACATGTAAATACTGCTCTATTTTCTAGGAGAGTCTTCTATATTAATGAAAACATACACTTTGATTCCATTTGTACATTTTCATATCTCCTTCGCATTATTTATATCTAAACTGATATCTGTTTATTGTGAACTGATCCCTCTTTCTACGAGAGTATTTGCGCGAAGTCTTGGCAAACTATATTTTAAAACTTCCCCTTGTTCTCCAGGGTACTTATTCCATATTTCATCTTGAACTCTTTCACTTTTAGGTAATGACTTAGAAGAGGGGTTGAAATCCCTTTCCATATTCCTCAATAATCATGCAAACAATTCATAAATAAAGAGTAAAGATAACATCTTAGTTTTTCAAAACTTGTTCTCAATATAAATAAATAAATCTGATAATTTTCTAAAACTGCCCCTTAGTATGTGAGGTATTTGAACTGTTATAAATTGAGGGACTTTGCTCAACATACTTTACCTTTGGGATGCATATACCCCTTAAGTATAATGAGTAAATTTCCTTATACTCTAGACCCTCTCACAAACTTTGAGAGTCAAAATATATTTTGCCTATGGGAAAACATATATATTTCTTTTTTTTCACACTTCAGAAAAAAAATAATAAATTGATTAATCTAGGTTCATCCACTGACAACTTATTAGCAAGTGGGTGCTCATAAGATATTAAAAACAAGTGCATATAATTAAAGGAGATCTCAAGTGTGGTAGGTCAAAATAAAGTATATTCATTCACTTAAGTGAGATATCATTTTTTTGTGCCCTGTACATTGATTCCATGCTCTTAATTTCTTTTACAAATGGAGTATATATACTAGAGCAATCATTTTAACCAATTACAGTTAATAGACTGTATGCATTCACTCTCAAGTTTCGATATCTAGCATTAACTTGACTTCCCCACTCATCGCACCTCAAAAGGACCTTCCCAGATTGGATTAAACTTGGATGCTGACATGCTCCTCATGTGGTGAGTGGATGCTAGTAATACCAAGTCCCCTATTTGAACCTCTACAGGCTTAACCAGGTTCTCATAAGCTCTGGATAGTTATTGGGTGTAAACTTTGAAATTTTCTTTGGCTTTATTTTGATACTCATCTACAACTTCCAATTGTACGTTCCTGGCATCTGGTGTGAGGCCATTACTTAGAGACACTCTAACTGAGGGTATTGCTAGTTTTACTGGTAGGATAATATTTGTCCTATAGGCTAGAGAGAAGGGAGTAATCCCTGTTGGATTTCTCTTCGAAGTTCTGTAGTCCCATAAAACCATAGGAAACTTTTCATCCTAAGCCCTTGTCATATCTTCAAGCATCTCCTTCAAGATATTAATTAATATTTTGTTTGTAGCCTCTGTCTAGCCATTCCCTTTGGGATACGAGATAGTTGAATTGTTGTGCACGATCTTGTATTTGTCTGTTAGGATCCCCATTTCCTTGCATACGTAATGTTACCCGTTGTCCGTGAGGACAAACTTAGGAATACAAAACATACATATTATGTATTCCCTAATAAATAGGGTCACCACTTGGGCAGTCACTCTCCTCAAGGGAATCACTTCTTCCCACTTAGTATACATTTTTGTAGCAACAATTATGAAGGCTTTGCCATAGTGACTGGGCTAATCTTTCCTACTAAATCAAATGCCCTAAGTGTGGAAAAGAAAGGGGCTGCAAGGGCTGGCAAGCTTACTGAAGGGATGTACTTCTTTACAAAGTGGATAGAATCAGCCTCCATCGCTGGCTAATAATAACCCAACATCATCAATTGGTCATATAACTTAACACCTCCATGAGGTAAGGTTTGTGAGCCTCCTTTAACACTTTCTCTACATCCCTCTTAGACACACCTCGTAAATCTTTCTCATTATATCCTATTTTATAGAGATCCCCTTCTACCAAGTAAAATAACCTATTCTTTTCTTTAAATAAATTTCATCTTCCCTCTCAGTTGGCAACACCCCATCTTTTAGGTAGGATATGTATGGTTGTCTCCAATCTTCAAAATTCTACACGAAGTTAGCTTCAGTAGGTTCTTCGAACTAGGGTTGGCAGTTTAAAAAACTTTATTGCAGATGAGCAGCCTCCATGCTCACGGTGGGTCAATAGTACCCCCCGCTGGACCCGCCGATAAAGGGGAATATCAATATCCCCATAATGCTTCTCATGCATGGTTGTCAACCTTTCTCTAGCTTCTTCCTCTCTTACAGACCTTGACAGGAATCCTCCCAAGCTTTTAAAATAGTGTGTCCCTTGTATTAAATGATAATTTAATAACTCAAACATCTTCATATCACTTTCTCTCATTTTTAGTTACTTCACTATCAGATACCTCCAATCATGTTCTTCACTTAGAAATAATGATTTCACCATTGTTGGCATTATTCTTCGCCTCACTGTGATGGTGGCCTCATTATCTTCCATCTCTAACTTCTGGGCTATCGTGGCTAATGCATCTGGTCACTTTCAGAAATTGACTCAGTAATCTTTGAAAAATTGACCTGTACGGAGCCAAGTTGGCATGCTTGAGGAAAAATTCCTCATTAACTTGTTTCATAACCAAGTTAGAAGTTCCTTCAATTAACCATGTATGAAAGCCTCATACTCTGTCTCATTACTAGAACATTTGAAATCCATCTTGAAAGAGAGGGTAACCTCTGCTTTTCCATTTGAGAGGATGATGCCAGCCCCACTTATCCCTTGCTCACTAGAACCATCAAATTCCATCTTCCATTCTTCCATTTCCTCTTCTAAGGAGGCTTCAAAATTCTCACCCGAAAATTCTTTGCTACGAGGCTCAAAGTTCTAACTAGGGAAATGAGCAAACAAGTCTTCTAGTGTTTGTCTCTTGATTACCTTTGGGACCATATATTTCAGATTATACTTCGATAATATCACAAACCATCTTTATAATCTTCCCATTAGGATGGTTCGTGCTAGGATATACTTTATGGGATCACACTTTTTGATAATATAGGCAGTAAAAGTAAGCAAATAGTGTCTCGGGTTTTAGGCAACAAAGACTAAGGCAAGCAAACGCCTCTCCACTTTGATATGTCTGGACTCAGTATTTGAGATTACTCATGACAAAGTAGTACACTGATCACTCAATTCCTAATTTCTCTTGATCAAGCAAAGCCCCTATGGATATTTCTATTGAGGTCAAATAGAGAAGCAATGATGTACCATATCATTATTAAGGGTGAGGTTAATATTTCTTTTATCTTCTTGAAGGATTTCTTCTACTCTTCCCTAAGATCCCCTTGGCTTTCTCATTCATTAGCGGGGAAAAAGGGTGAGTGATCTCCGCCAAGGCCAATCTGAATCTTCTAAGGTAAGAAACCTCCCCTAAGATGCTCTTGAGTTGTCTCTGATTATTTGGCAACGACATATGAAAATATCTTTTTGCTTTTTTTAATCGATTTTTACCCCTTGCCTATTCACCACGAACCCTAAAAACTTTCCTTATATCACCTCGAAGGAACATTTAGAGGGGTTCATCTTCATTGTGTATTTTTGGTATCTCTCTAACACTCACCTCAAATCCTATACATGTCTACTTTCCTTCTTCGACTTCACTACCAAATCATCCACATAAAATTCCAATATATCATGAAACAAGTCATGAAATATGTCCATCATCGTGCATTGATAGGTGGAGCCCTTATTCTTTAGTCTAAATGACATAACTGTGTAATGAAATTTCCCCAGTGGTGTCCGGAAAGAAGTTTTTTAGTGTCTGCTAGATCCATTCTAATTTGGTCATAACCAACGTACCCATATATGAAACTGTATATTTCATACCTCGCCGTGGCATCTACTAGACATTCAATACTGGGTAGTGGGAATTCATGTTTTGGGCAAGCACAGTTTAAATCTCTAAAATCAACACTGATTCTTATTTTCTTCTTGTATTGCTTGGTTACAAGAATGATACTCGAGATCCATATAGGATGCTAGAGAGGTTTGATGAACCTTGTTTCTAACAACTTCTTCACCTCTTCCTTGATTTATAAATCTAACTCTGCTTTGTAGGTTTAAGTATCCTGTCTCACTAGTAAGGCATTGGGATGAACCTTAAGTTTGTGGGAGCTCATTTCTGGGTCTATCCTAGGCATCTTTATATATTTCCACGTAAACATGTCTGTCAACTCCTTGAGTAGGTCGATAATATCCTCCCTCTATTTGGAATTCAGACCTTTGGATATGAAGATGGGTCTCTCATCTCCCTCTTCTACTCCTACATTTATCTCTTTTAGTTCTTGAAGTTGCTCTTTTAGCCAATCTTTCATACATTCGGGCACTTCTTCAAGTTTTTCTATATTGTCAACATTGTGGGACTCATTAACTACAAATCATTCTTGTGCTGAGTCAAGGCTTTCGTCTAAAAATGCCACGCGTGAAGACCGTTACAAGCGATAGATAACTTTCCCATTTGGTAACGTAACTTTCTTACAAGTTCGAAGAGGCCTTGTCTTAACTTCACACTTTATCTTTCTTTATGCTTTTTCATCCGGAGGGGTCACTCGCTGACCCAGCCTTTAATGCATAGACTTTTTAGGCTCAACATTTTCTCCCATCACATGGGACTTTTGTAACCCACTGGTCAAGCTTCTTCTTTCTTCATCTAACACAGTGTAGAATGCCGCATCCACCAAGTGAGCTTCTTCCACTGAAAATGACCTTTCTGTGACTTTGATCACAATCTGTGTTCCACGAATGTTTGCTTTTACATATTGGAGGAATGTTGATGACATTATCCCATGTGTATGCATCCACACTCGCCCTATCAGGAGATGGTAACTGGTGTTAGAATTTATGATATGAAGCTTTATGTGGGATGTTAAGTTTCCCAATTCGATCCTCACGTTCACGTATCTGAGTAATTACATCCCTGCACTATTAAATTCATAAATCACGAGTGGTACCGACATAATATTTTCTTGGGAAATATCAGTCTCATATAAAGTACTTATGGACATGATATTAATCAATTCCCCCGTCCTCAGCGCCCTTGTAAAGCTAATTCCATTTAATAGGTCAGTCATGTATAAAGAACGATTATGGACATAGGGTACCTACCTGTCTACTTCTGAGAACACCACTTCAAAGGTGTACCTCTTTATCAATCTCTTTATAGGACCATGCTAGTTTATAGAGAGATCCCCTCATTACTGGAACCTTTACAGGATCTTCTTAGGGATTACTATTCAGTTATCATGCTTTATGACAATTTGGTCGAAGAACCACTTGAACTTTGGGCTCCTTGCAATAGTTGCACATTCTAAATCAAGTTCAACCTCATATGTTTGTGCATTGCACACATATTCTACCTCTGATGTTCCTCTTTCATCATGAGTAAGGAGAAGATCCACTTTTCCTCTTAGGAGACTCATCCAGTCGCCCCATTCATTTTTCTGTTCTCCTCTGTCCAATATAGCTAGCCGTTCTTCACATATGTTTTCATTACTCCACCATCCCTTAGGATATTGGGCTTCCTCCTCATCTTATTCTACAACTATGTTTGTTATGCTATAGTGGTGGGCTAGCAGAGGGTTTTTATGGACATCTACAGGTGGGGTTTGCAAAGTGCCATTGGCTGCTTGCTATCCAATTATTTTTCACAAATTGAAACAGTCTTTAGTGGAATGCTGAATTCTTTGATGAAACTCACAAAACTTGGCCTCCCCATTTGCTTCCCCTGTTGGTATTTCCCATTTGGGGGGGGGGGGGCTTCTACCCCCTCACGAACCAGTGTGTTGTAATAATCCATGGCCTCCGTTATGCTGCAAGGTAGCGGTGTTGGGTGTCATACCCAAACTTCCTTTTTCATGTTGGACTATTTCTTTTGAATCCTTGGCATCTCTTCTTGGATTTAGGGTTCCCATCCACGTAGTTCACTGTATGGCATCTAGAGACTTGAAATCTTCCAGCCATCATAGGCACTTGGGTCCTCTACCATTAGGGCTTGGATTTGATGATCATGGAAATATTGCTACCTGCTCGCGTGAACTCTCTAAATGTTCCATCTTTGGTCTCATTGACCAAGTGAATTTTGTATTCCTCTAACAACCCCTCAACACATATTTATAATAATCTGGCCTCTGCTACGTCTTTGTGAACATCCAATGCCCTCTCTCGGAAGCATTTGAGGTAGTGCATTATCTCATCACTAGGCTTTTAATCCTTTTATACAAGGTGTCTTAGCGTAAAGTCGTCCTCCGCTAAAAAGAAATTTTTCAAAAATTTCCTATTCATCTCTTCCCAGGAGGGAACGTTGTTTGGTGTCGATTAGGAATACCATGTGTATGCTTTTCCAGTGAGAGTTTTTGATAAATCTTGTAACTTCAACTCTTTATCGTTACCATGCACACTAGGTACTCTACAAACCTTTTCACGTGCTCCTTAAGGTTTTCACCATTTCCATGAAATTTTATAAACTTAGGAGGAACGTACCCCTTTGGATATGGCTTCTCATTGATGCTTTCGAGGTAGGGATTATGTAGATCCCCATACATGTGATAGGATTCCCTTTGAGGGGAAAGTAATTTCTTCACCTCCTCTATAGTAACAACTTTGGAGGGTGACTCAACTGCACTGACTTTCTTCACCGACGGTTAGCTTGAGGGTGCGTCTACCTATTCCATTATAGTTTTTCTTGGCGGATCCACCTCCATTGTTGTTGTTGTGGTTGTTGTTCCTCCAATAGATGCCACTACGGGCATCATGCAAGTTTGTCTCAAACTTTCCATATCAACGTTTTTCTAATTCAAAAACTCAAGAAACATACTCATTAGGTTCATCACCATTAATGGTGTGGTTGTTGTTGCACTTTCTTGCCCTTCTTGAGGAGCACATGCTCTAACTTCAATCACCACCACCTCTTCTTGGGTTGTCTGGTCTCTTTAAACTCCATTTTCGACTGGAGAGTCTTCAAACACTAGCTTCTTTGAAACATTGTATTCTTATTTATCCATGACAACGAGGGTACCTACATAGTGGAGTCACCAAATATAGGAGGGTGGTTGTACTGGGGTCTATGAAGAATTACAACGGGTGAGGCTTGACCCACTTCTACAGATGTTGCCTTCAAGGTTTCCAAAGTCTCAAGAGCATCTAGAGAAAAAAACCCTTCTACTTCTGGTAACAATGGAGCTTTATATAACTTACTATCTGAAAAGAGAATAATGAGTAATAATTTTTGCAACAATGATATTGTCTGAGAGAGAAAGAGATCTCCTGAAAGTGATGGTTGTAAAGGGAATGAAGAGACAAGCACTTTGGTACTCAAGAGAGAGCAGGGGTAGAATATTTTTCTAGTATGATTTTGATAGAGGAACAGTGCTAAATTTAGTTTTTTTGTGTTCTTGACCTTACCCAAGGGTCCTATTTATATGTAGATACTAGGGCTGATATGGCGTTTGTATGCTAAAATGAGGCACCCTTAGAGACAAACTCTAAAATGTAACTTTTGTCTCTGTTCTTTATTAGCCACAGTCCCTTTTGATAGGTGACTACTGGTGTATATTAAAGTTTAAAAGCAAATTTGTTGTCTAATAGTGCTAAAATTCATGACTTGGTAGATATATTTTTAAACGATAACTTGGTGAACAAACTTTTGTAAACAATTTGTGAGTAGCCTTGAGAGCCACTCGCTTATACTGAGTTAAAAATACTTTTGTGATTAACCTCTTGGCTACTCACTTATTTAATCTAAGTGTAAGATGTGTGAGTGCTTGAGTGACCTCTAAGGTCTCTCCTATTAGTATTCTTTCTATCCTAAAATGTCAAGTGGTTGAGCCTTAACTTTGCCTAACCAGCTTTGTCTCTTAGCCACCAAACCAAAATTCCCTAGAGATTCCAACTAACCCTCTTGAGCCCTGCCTACTCGATCAAGGCTACTTGTGTAAGGAAATAATAATGTAAGTAACTATTTATCAAGTGATACTTATACAAGTCATTGGAATGTGAGCATCCCCTTAATCTTTTGGGCCTGCTCACTTATTTTCTCTTTTGCCTTGAGGTTGCTCGTTGAGCATCCCCTTGCCATTCTCAAGCAAGTAGTGTGTGTTTCTTTTGGGCCTGCTCTCTGTGATCCTTCTCGATAATATTCTTTTTGGCTTATCTCTAGGTTTGTACCCCTTGTTGTGAACCCTCTGGTCTAATAAATTGCTTTGGCATCCTCTGTGCTTGGGGCCACTCGTTGTGCACCCACTCGCCAGATCTTTCCTGTTGGTTTTTCTTTAAATTTGAGCCACTCATTGTGGACCCACTCACGAAAACTTATTTTGGGCTTCTTTTTAGATTTGGACCACTAGTTGTGGGACCACTCGTCAGATCTCTTATTTTGGCTTCGTTCTAAAATTGAGCCACTCATTGTGGACCCACTCGCTTATTCTTGCATCCGATCGCCGATGAGCCCCCTCGCCCCATTAGGCCTGCTTATGGGCAGTTGAGTTGGTACCCCTCTACATCTATAATGAGAAGTTTTTATAATAGTACATTTGAAAATAATTTTTAAATAATTATTTAAAAATTATTTTCAAATGTACTATTATAAAAACAGGTTATAACCTACAATTTTTTCAATAAAAACAGGTATATTTAAAGTACACATTTTGTAAATAAAAAACATTTAAAAATAGTTTTTAAATAAAAATTTATTTTTTGAATAAAAAGTTAAAAACATAACGTAAAGTTCTTTCATTGATAACATACAATTATTTAAATTATTAAAAACATTTAAAATTACATTTTTTAAAATTAAAACTACTTTTTATAAATATTATACAAACACGCTCACAAAGACACACACATAAAAGGCACACACGCACACACCCCGACATATATATACACACACATACACACATAAATTAATGTATAAATATATAATCGTATTAAAATAAATATACATACAAAGCATAGGCGACCAATTCAGAGGGTCAATGCCAATTTTGAGGGTCGAGGTCAATTCTAAAGACCTAAGGAGGGTAGGCGACCAATTCAGAGGGCCAAGGACAATTCTAAGGGACAAGGTAAATTATGAGGACATAAAGAGTGTAAGCGATAAATTCGGAGGATCACGACCTAATATAGAGGATCAAGGTCATTTATGAGAAACTAAAGAGCATATGTGACCAATTTAGAGGATCACAACCAAATTCTGAGGTTTAAGGTCATTTCTGACGACCTAAGGAATGTATGCGACTCATTCATATTATCACAGCTAAATTTTAAGGGCCACGATCAATTATGAGGGACTAAAGAGTGTATGCGACTGATTTATAGGGTCGAGGCCAATGCTGAGGGCCAATGTCAATTTAAATGGATTAAAGAGTGAAACCAACCAATTTAGAGGACTGGAGACTAATTTTGAGGGACAAGGTCATTTCTGAAGACCTAAAGAGCGTATACGACTAATTCAGAGGGTCGGCGTCAAATTTTGAGAGCCAAAGTCATTTATGAGAACCTAAAGAGTGAAAATGTCAATTATGCGGACCTATGGATGAGAAATAGATTTGGAAAAGATACTAGGTGATATGAGAATTGAAGGGAGACTGGTCAAATTTGTTTCACGTGAATTTCACGTGATTTATCTTGGATGATCGCGAATATGTAGGGACAAAGTACAAATCTTGGAAGATCATGCTGGAGGGTTGGAAGACTAGTCCTTATAGGACTTTATAACTTATAATTAAGATTAACATGAAGATACAAGATCAGGAGGATCCTCAAGATTATAAATAAGGGAGACCTCACCCAATTTGAAGGCATTAGCTGTAACCTGCATATGGTGACTTGGTATCTCAACTAGCAACCCTAGCACTCCAATCATTGTTCTTCTTATTGAGTAATATACTAATCTCCCTCCTTTCTCTCTGGAAATCGACAGATATATCTGTCGAGCCACGTAAATCTCGTGTTGTTTGTTCATGTTTTTCATTCATAATTGTTCAGGGGATAGTCTCTAATTACTGCTTCTATTATCGGTCAATATGTAGGAAACTCGAAGTTTTCACCATTATCAAAGTCATTCAACCCAATAATCATCAAGCATGAAAATTATTCTCACCACACGAACGTGAGGAGCCGCATCCAGTTTGAGATGCTTGTTGACAGGAGGAACCACACGCTTGTTAGGATCCCTTCATTGCCATGACATTATAGGTTCAGGGTCATTTCTTTGGGAATCAGTGCCCAGCCATTGATACCACACATTGCTAGTCGAATGACTAAAATGGAAGATCTGCTTCTTGTCAAGCCAATATTTTTAAAGAGATGCTGGGAGATCGTGACTAGGAATCCCCATATGAGGATACAATTATCCCTCTTAAACAAATAAAAGATTCATATTCAAGCCCCCCCCCCCCCCCCCCCCCATGGTCTCCCAGGTCCCAAGCTAATAAGAACATATACAAGGCAATAGGGATAGTGTTTAAACAACCCATCTATAAGTTATCCTACAGATTAAAGATAAGACCTACTTGAAGAGACCTCAGAAGATGGCCAATGATCCTTATGATAGGAACACCAACCTTAAGTGAACTTATCACCAGGATCGTGGGTACGTGACAGAAAACTGCATGATGTTTAAGAAATATTTAGAGGAGATCGTTTAAGCCGGGCATCTCAAGGACTACATTAACAAAATGAAGATAATTTTTTTAACAAAGGTCAATGAAGTTTAGAAGGAAGACAAGGATTTTCCCCCGACAGGACTTGTCACAACCATTAATAGATATACCAATTCATCTTAGTGTACTGGCAATAAACTTAGGGAACAGGTGAGGATTGTCGTCAACATTGAGCAAGCTTTCCAGGGATATTTGTCCGAACCAGTACTTTCTAAGAGGGAGAGGAAATATTTTGACGTTGATCGGGCTTTTATGTTCACTAAAGATGATTTAGTCAGCATGAACCTACCACACAAGCATGCCCTAGTCCTCATGCTATGAATTATAAACTTTGATGTGTGAAGAATACTGGTGGGTCAAGGAATCTTATCAAAGATCATGTATCTAACTGTTGATGTAAAAAACTAGATCGCTCTAATTATTCAATCACAGATAAATAAATAAGACAAGATTTTTAAAGTGGTTCGGCTAGGAATAAAGCCTACGTCCACTGTTATGTTATTGCTGAGTGTTTGCTGAATTCTTGATCACAAGTTCTCTCAAGAAATTCTGGTCTCCCTTGAATGAGGATGATACAAGGTATTTATAGCCTTGAGGCTGTACATGAAAGGTTCGACACATTAAATGATATACATGTGAAAGGGTAATACATTTAATGCAGCGTGCGCGTCAAGAATATAAGCATTCAATGAATATTTGAACTGTTGATCATCTGGCAATTAATGATATGACCGAGGTGCAGCTCGGACCGCCATAGTTGCTCGCTGATCAGGAGTTCCTCGGAGCACTAGAGTACCTCGGAGCGCTAGAGCACCTCGGAGCGCTAGAGTTCCTCGATGCGCAAGAGTTCCTCGGTGTATCCTCGTTGCTCGGAAAGAATCATGGTTGGTCGGGAAATGAACTTCCTCGCTGCTATTGTGCCACGTAGATTGACACGTGTCTTCGTATTATTCGTCCACATCAGCATATTAATTTTGGTATCAACAGAAGCCCTCAATGTTTCATATTTCGAACTTTAAGGAGTATGGAACATTCTTTCTCGGTATATGGCAATATTAAATGACTTTCCTGGGTTTCAGGAACATTGTGTTCAAATTTCCTTCTCATTTCGCAGCTTCCACCTTTTTTTTGAATTTTTTATAAGCACTTCGATCTCCGTGCAGTTTTTGTCCTTTTAGCCGCCGGAAGTTCAGTAGTTTCTTTTTGGTAATCATTTCTTTCGCCGCTTCCCAATGCAGAGTATTTAAACTTCTTAGGTAACCATACCGTCTTCTACGTTTTCCACTTTTCTGCATTCAAGTTTTCTATTTTCTCCTTCTCTCTTGTGCGTTCATCCTTGTTTTCGTTCGTTGTCAACATTCGTCATTTCTTCCTGTAAGATCTTTTTCCTTTCTTCTCTTTTATTCAGTATGGTTTATATTGTGGAGTCTGTTGAGAAATTTCGTTCTGATTTTTCCATTCCTTCGTGGGTAACTCTAGAGGTTCTTTCTGAGCCTTTAGATTACTTTCGATTGGTTGAGGGACATTGGTTCCCCAGTCTTTTTGTTGCTGAATGTGGTTTTTCCTTTCCACCAAATCCATTGTGTCTTGAATTTTGTCAATATTTTGATCTTGTCCCTGCAAAAATAGCCCCCAATTCATGGAGAATAATTAATGGGGTGCATAAATTAAATCTAACTCATGGGACTCGTATTGGGATCCCTGAGATTATGTACTGCTATAAGTGGGCCACTCTAGATAATATTTATTACTTAAAAACTAGGTTTCTGAATAGGTCTCTTGTAGTTAACCTCCCTGACTCAAATAGAGATTATTTTGAACATGGGTTGGTTATAAAAAATTGGCAATATGCCCCTTTAACTGGAGATGAAGTATACAACGGTCCCAGATGCCCCCCATATGGCAATGGGATAGGTTTATTTTTCATTTTATTTTACTTATGAAATTATGCTTTCATCATGTTTAACAAAATGTATGATTGATATCTCGTTATGTATTTATTTGCAGTTGATAGCAAAAGAAGAACTCCAAAAGAATCAGAGGTTAATATCAAGCATTTGAAACTTATCTGGGGTTTGCACAAGAACATTGCAGACGAACACATCAGATCTGCCTCATATCTGCTACAGTATAAGAGTTACACAACCTCTTATACTGCTCGCCCTGTTGAACCAACTTGAACTCCAGAAGGTTCATCTTCAGATTCTCATCTTCCTTTAAGTCAAAGGATGGGTAAGAAAAGAGCTCCTCCTGCTCTCTTTGATGATGTTACTTCTGTTGCTGGGGCCAAGAAAAGCAAAACTGATGCCCCAGAGGGGACTAAAAAAGTGGATGCTGGGTCTTCTAAAGCTACCGAGAAGCCCCCAATGGTTCCGAGCAAGAAAAATGCTCCTGTAGATGTAATTACAATTTCTCCGACCAAGACTTCTTTGGTTGAAGGTTCTGATCTCCCGTTGAGGAGATTGAGGAAATCATCTTTGGTTACTCCGGCTGAAACTGCCTCCTCTCTACCTGCTGGTGGTACTGATGTTCCAAACATCATTCTTCCAAGTTCTGCAATGAGCTCGGTCGTACCCGAGGTCCATGGTATTGATGAAAGAATTCCTAGGGATATGCTGACATCCTTAGCTGTTCGTCACCTTGCTTCAGTAAATTTCTCATACTTCTGGTTTTTCTTTCTTTCTCTGAAAGCTTGCATTTTGTATTGACTTTGCTATTTTTCTCATCTTTCAGTTGGTGAACTGTTTCAATAATATTGTGAAGAAGGATGAAGCTATTAAAGCTTCAAGCTCCTCGTCAGGTGTAGAGGATGCTCTGTTGGGTTTGACCCAGTCTTTAAAGGAATCTCGTCAACAGTATGTTGACGAAAAAGCTGTTTGGGAGAAAAAGTTAGCTGTGGCTGAAGCTGAGAAGGTGAAGATGGCTGAAACCTCCAAGAATTTGGAGGATAAAGTAAAAGGTTTGGAGGTTAAACATCAGGAATATGATGACAAGCTGAAAAAGGCAGAGGAAGAGTTATCTACCCTGCGAGATATCAAGGTCAAAAAAGAAGAATTGGATGTGAAGCTCTCCTCGGAGAAGTTGAGAAGAAAGGTTGCAGTCAAGAAATCTTTCAGTGCTGGTTGGGATAAAGGATGGGATAAGGGGATTGCTGCCATGACATCCCAAGTCCAATATGGGAAGTTGAAATACTTCCATGATGGTTGGGTAGCGGCTCTGCAAGAGTTGAAGGTCAAAAATGATTCTGATCTATTCCAACGACATCTCCCTGGTCCTCCTCCAGCAATTGTGGAAGAAGAAGAAGATGAGCCTGTCTCAGATGAATCTTCTATGGCTATGGGTGACCCAGTCTCTGCTTCTCAACCCTCTGCCACCGAGGACATTTCTTCCATGCCTCCTCCTCCTGAGAAGATTCCTGCCGATCAAGTCGCTGTTACTACCGAGCAACCAAGCTCCTCGTCCCAGCCTCCCGAGAATGTCTTGGGGGACAAGGAAAAGGTGTGAAGTTGTTCGGTATCATTCCTATATTTCATTACTTGTAATCGAACAATTGTAACCTTTTGATGATCTAATAAAATACTTCTTCATTCCTCTTCATTGTTGATACTCTGTCTGCTTTTATTTATTAACTCCTGCTTTTCTCTTATTTATTAGTTTTTGGCCAGAATGGAATTGATATCTGTTCCTGATACCAAATTGATGCAACAATGCACTGGATATTATAAAGCTGGTCATACAGACCTAAGTGTATCAGAGATTGTCGACATTCTTAGTCATGATGCCTCAGAACAAGCTGTTGAGGCTTACCGGTATCTGAAGGATCTACTTGATAGATCTGTGGCCAATAATGTGGCATACTATGAATTGATCGAGGAACTTCATGATACCATAAAGGATCTTCAAAATCAACACAATGCATCGATGGCTTCGTTGCACAAGGATTATGAAAATAGATATCAGCAGCTCTCTTCTGAAACAGGCCATAAAAAGATCATTGCTGGATATGATATTAGGGAAAGGACCCTAAAAGGTGAAGTTGAAGCTTGCAGGCAGATTGCCGAGATCCTGGAGCAAGAAAATAATAATCTGCAGAAAAATTTGGCTCAATATGAATCTGCTGCCTCATCTTCCACTGCGTTAGTACCAGTTACTGATGAAGGTTTCTCGTTCTTAGAAGTTGAAAATGCCAAATTAAGGCAAGAGCTGGATGATTTAAGAAGATCTGACATTTCTGGAATTGCTCGGGGGCGAGGTAGAGGTTCTCTAGGACGAGGAAGAATTGTCGAGGAGCGAAGTTCTCCAGTCGCTTCTCGGAGTCGATCAAGAGTTCTTAGTCGCAATGTCGAAGAGGCTCGCACCCAATCTACTCTGGAAACTCAAGCGTTCCAACTGAATGCTAAGGATCGTGCTCTGTCTGAATTGTCCAAGAAAAACTTATCTTTAGAAGATCAACTGGCTGAGACAAAGTCTGCTCTTCACACTAAGGATCTTTTTGCCAAAAACCTTCTCGAGCAATTGGATAGATTAACCTTTCAATTTCATAAACAACCCCGGGAATTCTGGATGGCAGGATATAATGAAGCTCTTGTTCATCTGGATACTCGTATTGAACATGCCAACAATGAAGGTTATAAGCAGGGGTGGCTGAACGCATTGGGTGTGTTAAAATTGGAGCGAGGACATTTTTTATGGGATTATCATGCTCCAGGGTTACTAGACTTGCCTGTACCACCATTCAAATTGGACATGGCATGGATCCCATCTCGTTCCATTCCCCCTAGCTTGATTTCAAAGTACCTCGGTGATTATAGCCTTCACTCTCAGGTTGAATTGTCTCGTCCTGAGCATCTCTTGGATACACCTTCTGTGATGAACGTCAGAATGCTCAGGGATGTTAATTTCATTAATTCTCCTCTTTGCCTAGAGGATCCTCCTGCTGGCGAGGAGCCTGTTTCAAAAAATAAAGGAAAGAAACCAATAGAATAGGTTTCCAATGTAACAGTTAGTACATTCATGTAACTTGTAATTTATTCTGGATTTTTAATGAAAAGACTTTCATTTTCTGTTTGCCAATTTTGCTATTGTCTTGTGTTTATCAAACACCTTTATATTTGTGCATATGTATCTATGTATCTGTTAAAAAGATAACAATATTGTGTTGTCCATCAACTAACTTAATAATAAAAATTTACAAGTATCAAGGTTGTTCAATCACTTAATAATAAAGTAATGAGTATAAATTGTTCAAACCATTTCCAACCAACCAAGGTGGATAAATAATGTTTGTCGACCAAGTACAGTTGATGGATTTTTATCCCCGACCAGCCATACTTGGTTCAATTTCAAATATAAAATGTATCCGACCAACTAAGGTCAATAATTTGTCCTCGTCGACCAACTACAGTTAGTGGATCTTTATCCCCGACCAACTATACTTGGTGTATTTTGGAATATTTTGTTTTTTCCTAACCAAAGGAGTATTTTTTGGCTCCTTAGAGCTTTTGGCTCCTTAGAGCGCCTCCTAATCAAAGGAGTATTTTTTTTGGCTCCTTAGAGCGCCTCCTAATCAAAGGAGTATTTTTTGGCTCCTTAGAGCTTTTGGCTCCTTAGAGCACTTTTTGGCTCCTTAGAGCTTTTGGCTCCTTAGAGCGCTTTTTGGCTCCTTAGAGCTTTTGGCTCCTTAGAGCACTTTTTGGCTCCTTAGAGCGCTTTTTTGTGCATAGTGTATTACACTAGTATTCCACGAAAAACTTTCAATCAGAAAGAAAATGGCGAAACATCCTCGCTTTATTCATAATGAAGGAAATGCTTTACATTTTACATTACTGATAATACTTGCGTAGGTGTTCAGCATTCCACGCATTCTTAAATTCTTCTCCCTCTAGAGTTGCTATTTTGTAAGTTCCTGGACGAACAACCTCTGTAACTCGGTAAGGTCCGTGCCAGTTTGCATCCAACTTATTTTGCTTCTGAATAACTTTCTTTAGCACATAATCCCCTTCTTTTAAGTCACATTTCTTCACCTTTTTGTTGTAGAACAGAGCTGTACGTTGTTGGTAAGCAGCATTCCTAATGGATGCCTCTTCTCTAACCTCCTCGAGCATATCCAAATCCAGTCTTCTCATCAAATCGCTAACTGGGGAGTTGAAATTCAGCACTCTATGAGTTGGGAGACCCAACTCGGCAGGTATCACAGCTTCACTTCCAAATGCTAACATATATGGTGATTCTCCAGTTGTTGCTCGGGGAGTTGTTCGGTAAGCCCATAGTACTGATTGTAGCTCATTAATCCAATTTGCTTTAGCTTCACTTAACCTCTTCTTCAAACCATTTAGTAATGTTCTGTTCGTCACTTCAGTTTGTCCGTTGCTCTGGGGATGGCCTGGTGCTGAATGATACTTCAAAATGTTTGACTGATGACAATAGGCAGCAAATTCTTCATTATCGAATTGTGTTCCATGGTCTGTGATGAAAGCATGGGGGAGACCATATCGACAAATGATGTTCTTCCAAATGAACTGATATACCTTCTCGTACGTCATATCAATTAGTGGTTCAGCTTCCACCCACTTAGTAAAATAATCTACTGCCACGACGAGATACTTGAACCTTCCTCGAGTCGTCGGCAGTGGTCCAACCAGATCAACCCCCCACATGGCAAATGGCCAAGGTGAAGTTATGGGTGTCAACAATGCTTGTGGAGTTCTTCGAATGGAGGAAAAACGTTGGCACTTGTCACACTTCTTAGCATAGGCTATACAATCAGCCCTCATCGTCGGCCAGTAATATCCCCGTGTCATTACCCTTTGTAAAAGTGTCCGACCTGCTACATGAGCTCCACAAGATCCTTCATGGATTTCTTCAATCAATTCTTTGACTTCTGATGGATGCACACATCTCTGTAAACATGCCATAATTCCTCGTCTATACAAAACACCATTAGTTAACACATACCGAGCAACTTTATACTTCAATTTCTTGGCATCTAGTTTGTCCTCCGGTAATTCTCCTTCTTCAATGTATGCCCTGATAGGATCCATCCAAGATGGTCCTAAATCAAGGGTAATAATCTTCACCATCAGATCTTCTTCTATGCTCCGACTTTCTAATACTTCAATTGGTATCGTTCTTCGCAGCTCGGTGCGCGTAGCTGACGCTAATCGGGCCAGTGCGTCTGCTCTAGCATTCTCCATCCTCGGTATCCTCACCAATTGAATAGCATCAAATTATTTCAATAACTCCATCACCTTTGCATGATACTTCACCATTAACTCTCCCTTAACTGCATATATTCCCATCATTTGATTCACAATTAATTGAGAATCACTGAAAACAATTACTTGCCGTGCCTCCATAACTTTCGCCAAATGAAAACCTGCAATCATAGCCTCATACTCAGCCTCATTATTGGAAGCTTTGAATTGGAATCTCAAGGCATACTCCATGTCAATATCATCTGGGGTGTTTAAAACAATTCCTGCTCCACAACCAGCTGTGCAAGATGATCCATCTACATATAATTTCCATGTAGGTACCTCGTCTTCAAATTTCTTATCCGTCAGAGTTCCTCGGTAAAATATCTGCTGTTTTGTTTCATCATTCCCTGGTATCTTTCGTTCCTCATCGATCATCTGTTCGCGCCCATTTACCAACCTTAGTTGGTCTGGGTTTAAATATGATGATTTTTCTATATTTACAAGTCCTTTTACCAACCTTGGTTGGTCTAGACCTGTTTCTGTTAATCCTGTATCGTCCACAGGTAGGTCAGCAAGCACCTTTTGCTCCTCGGGGGTATCAGGGTATGTGAATTCTGCTATAAAATCTGCTACAGCTTGCCCCTTCATTGATGATCTGGGTTCATACACAATGTCATATTCACCGAGTTCTATTTCCCAATACATCAATCTTCCTGATTTTTCTAGCTTGTGAAGGGCTTGTCTTAATGGCATGTCGGTATACACAATGATGGTATGGGCCTGGAAGTATGGCCTCATTCTTCTACTTGCTTCAATTAATGCCAGTGCCAATTTTTCTAGCTTTGGGTACCTGATTTCTGCACCTCGGAAGGCCTTACTTGTGTAATAAATTGGCTTCTGGACTCCATTCTCCAATCTGATCAACGCCGAGCTAACTGCATTCTCTGATACTGTCAGATACAAGCACAACTTTTCTCCCGTTATTGGCCTAGACAACAATGGTGGGGCTCCCAAATACTTCTTCAAATCTTGAAAGGCCTTCTCACATTCATCATTCCACTCAAAACTTTTTCGCAGTGTTTTGAAGAATGGGAGGCATTTATCAGTTGCTCGGGATACAAATCTGTTGAGCGCTGTAACTCGTCCGGTAAGACTCTGCACCTCTTTCCTCGTCGTTGGGGATCGCAGCCCTAAAAGAGCTTTGATCTTTTCTGGATTTGCCTCAATACCTCGCTGGTTGACGATGTATCTGAAGAACATTCCTTCTCGTACCCCAAAGGTACACTTCGTCGGGTTGAGCTTCATTTGGTATTTATCCAGTTGATCGAAAGTCTGGCTTAAGTCAACTAGATGATCAGTAGCTCTCTTGCTTTTGGTGAGCATGTCGTCGACATAGACTTCCATATTGCAACTGATTTGTTCGGCAAAAACCTTGTTCATCAGCCGCTGATATGTTGCACCTGCATTTTTTTAACCAAAAGGCATAACATTATAACAATAAGTTCCCCTTGGGGTAATAAAAGAAGTACTTTCCCTGTATTCCGGCTTCATTTTGATCTGATTGTAGCCAGAATAAGCATCCATAAAGCTGAGTAGCTCATGTCCCGAGGTAGCATCCACTAGTTGATCAATTCTGGGCAATGGAAAATGATCTTTTGGGCATGCCTTGTTGAGATCAGTGAAATCAACACACATTCTCCATTTGTTGTTCTTCTTCTTTACGATCACCACATTTGCCAACCAATCTGGATATTTCACATCTTCAATGAATTGGGCTTTCTGAAGTTTCTCGACCTCCTGTTGTATGGCCTGGTTCTTCTCGGGACTAAACACTCTTCTTCTTTGCTTCACAGGCTTGATCTCCTTATTCACATTGAGCTCATGACATAAGAATTTTGGATATATACCTGGCATGTCTTCATGACTCCAAGCAAAAGTATTCTTCCTGCTTCTCAAGAAAGTTATCAACTCCTGTTTTATTGAAACATCCAACGGCGATCCTATCTGGGTTACTCGTTCAGGATGTTCGTCGTCCAGAATAACATGTTCTGTAGATTCCACCACCTGTCCTTTTACAAGTTGAGATTCATCCCTAGGGTCAAGAGTTTCAATTTCTGTACCCTCCTCCACTTGATAAGCAGTAGTCTTTTTCCTTGATTCTTCAAGTTCTTCTTGCTCGGCAGACGAATAATAGCATTCCCGAGCTACTTTTTGATCACCTTTCATAATTCCGACTCCAAAATTCGTTGGGAATTTCAAACACTGATGTACTGTAGATGGAACTGCTTCGAACTTCTTCAATCCAACTCTTCCCATGATGATGTTGTAGGCTGACTGCACATTCTTATCCATCACAAAGAAGCGTATTCTTTCTGTTCGACAAGCAGGCCAAGTTCCAATGAGTATATCCAACTTGATCGTCCCAAGTGGAAAAACTTTCTCGCCAGCAAAACCCAGAAGGGGTCTGTGATAAGGTTCCAATTGAGATAATTTTAAATTCAAGCTATCAAAGCATGAATAGTACATGATGTCTGCCGAACTACCATTGTCTACTAACACCCTTGAAATGACCACATCCTTCATCCTCATTTTGATCACCAAAGGATCATCATGAGGATAAAGAACACCTGCCAGGCCGTTTTTTGAAAAACCAATCACTAACTTCTCTTTGTTTACCTTCCTCGGACGATCATCCTCGGCCAGATTTATTCGCTGAATATATGAACAAGCTTGAGCCTCTCCGAGGTAATCTTTTCTTTCTGCAGTAAGGTCTCCTCCTCCTGCATCTCCTCCTGTAATAACATTACAATCAAATGACCCAAAACGTATGGAGAATACCTCTCGTTCAGGCTGCCTTGGCTTCTTCGGAAGATCAGGGTCGTCATCTGGATCATCTTCGTGGTCCCTCTTCTTTTTCTCCTCTGCACGACGAGGAGATCTAGATCTCTCTCTGATTCTGTCATCATTCTTCCTCTCACTCCTGCGATCTACATACTTTGACAATTTTCCTCTTCGGATGAGTGTTTCAATCTCGTTCTGAAGGGCTATGCAATTTTTGGTCATATGGCCATGATCTTTATGAAACTCGCAATATTTGGCCTTATTCCTCAGATCGGGATTTGTCCTCAGTTTCTCTGACCACTTGATTTCCTCGTTGTTCTTGATTTCTTCCAAAACATGATTAATACCCATTTTCAATGGGGTGTAATTATCGTACTTCTTTAGGACTTCCAACATTGTTCTATTATTCCTGGAATGCTTGTCACCACCATTACCTTTCTGATCTTTCTTCTTAGACTTGTCGACCTCCACTTTAACTTCTTTATCCATATTCTTCTTCGCAGCCATAGCCTCCTCGGCATTCATAATTTTGGCTGCTTTTGCCATCAACTCGGACATAGTTTTAGGTGGATCTTTGGCTAAGGTGTAGTACAGCTTATTAGGCAGCAAACCACTCATCAAAGCAGTGATTGCTGTCTTTTCTTCATAATCTATGACTTCCAACTTCTCGTTATTAAAACGAGTTATGTAATCTCTAGTACTTTCACCTGATTTTTGTCTAACACTTAACAAATGTGCTACTCGCTTTACCGGCTTCGCCGCAAAGCAAAAATTGCCAATGAACAACTCGGCTAATTGAATAAAAGTTGAAATCTTGCCCCGAGGAAGATTGTTATACCATATCTGTGCAGATCCGGTAAGAGTTCCCGAGAATGATCTACACCTCATCTCGTCGGGGACGGCATATATGTCGGCAGCAGCTTGGTATTGTTCTATATGAAGTACAGGATCTGTTTTTCCATCGTACTTAGAAGTCACTATAGGTGCTTTGAATTTCGATGGTGTAGGAAAATCCACAATGGCTTGCACGAAAGGTGTCCCTTGAACAAAAGTTCTCTGTAAGGGGTTCCTCGCCTTAGCCATTTCTCCCAATCTATCCTCCAACCGTTGAATAGAACCTTTCCATGCTTCATTTCCTTCCTCAGGCCGCTTAGTCTGAGCAATTGATCGCTCTGATGTAGCTTCCTGTGATTTATCTTGACAAGTAGATGGTCGTGATTGTGCTGATCCTTCTCTCAAACGTGATGATGGTCAAACATTTCTCGATGGAGCTCTAAGTGGACTCATGTTTCTCCTTAGTCCTAACCGACTGAAAGGAGATGCCCTGCTTAATCTTTCCAAAGCGCTGGTTCTCTCCGGAGAGAGAGATATAGGTTGATTTGTTTCCGTAGCCCGTATTGATGAAGTTCGCCCAGGTTGATAAGAAGAATCATTAGATTCTCCATTGCGATATGACCCAGTACGTTTGGATCGCGATTGCCCACGATCACTCCTTTGCCCTGAATAAGTAGGTGCACCGCCTTGAAGAGTTTGAATGAGTTGCCTCATAGATTCTTGCATGGCGGTTTGTCCTTGAGCCAGATTTGTCATAATTCTGGCCAGATCTGGAGGTACAGATGGATTTGGAAGATTTCCAGTATTTCCAGCATTTCGATTACTGGATTCTGGGTTATCTGCCATTGATGATAAATGATTTTTGTGAAAAACGATAGTAACAGTCGTTTCCCACAGACGGCGCCAATCTGTTGATGTAAAAAACTAGATCGCTCTAATTATTCAATCACAGATAAATAAATAAGACAAGATTTTTAAAGTGATTCGGCTAGGAATAAAGCCTACGTCCACTGTTATGTTATTGCTGAGTGTTTGCAGAATTCTTGATCACAAGTTCTCTCAAGAAATTCTGGTCCCCCTTGAATGAGGATGATACAAGGTATTTATAGCCTTGAGGCTGTACATGAAAGGTTCGACACATTAAATGATATACATGTGAAAGGGTAATACATTTAATGCAGCGTGCGCGTCAAGAATATAAGCATTCAATGAATATTTGAACTGTTGATCATCTGGCAATTAATGGTATGACCGAGGTGCAGCTCAGACCGCCATAGTTGCTCGCTGATCAGGAGTTCCTCGGAGCACTAGAGTACCTCGGAGCGCTAGAGCACCTCGGAGCGCTAGAGTTCCTCGGTGCGCAAGAGTTCCTCGGTGTATCTTCGTTGCTCGGAAAGAATCATGGTTGGTCAGGAAATGAACTTCCTCGCTGCTATTGTGCCACGTAGATTGACACGTGTCTTCGTATTATTCGTCCACATCAGCATATTAATTTTGGTATCAACACTAACAGTGCTCCATAAAATAGGCTTCAACATCAATGACCTTGATACTAACATTAGGTCATTGACTGGTTTTAATTGAAAAGTAGAGACCTCCCCCTCATGGAATATCAAGTTACTAGGGAAGGTTGGACAAATTAATAAGGAGGCCGAGTTCTGTATAATCTAATCGGAGTCACCCTACAATGCCATAATAGGTAGATGATGGATAGAGATGAAATATTCCCCCTCTTCCCTTTACTAAAAACATCAAGTTCTTTAGCGACCAAGGGGTAGTCGAGATTTTGGGATATTAAGTAGAAGCTCATAATTGCTTCATGTTATTCATTAAAGCAAGCCATAATTAGTTCAAAAAAAGTCAGGATGATGACCACACTACTAGAAAAATAACAATTAAGGACAACTAATTTGCTGTCCCGAAAGCTCATTTCCTATCCCTAATAGCATTTGGGACAGTCATAAGGACAACAAGAGTTGCCTTAATAGATGGGTGTCGTAAAAGGCTAAAAGGACAGCAATTGCTATCCTTTGTGAGTATTTAGGACAACAATTGCCATCCTTTTTATTCCGTACTTGTATATCCATATATTATTACATATTTATAAGGACAAATGTTATTGTCCTCTAAAACAAAGTATTAGGGACAGAAGTAGCTATCCCAAATATATTTTGGCGCCACATGAATATTTTAAAAGATAGTTATAGCTATCCTAAAAGATATATATATATATATATATATATATATATATATATATATTATAATCAGCCTAAATTCAATCTCTAATATAATAACATTAAATTAAAAAACAAAAAACACAAAGACATTGACAAAATTTAACATTAAATATAATAACATAACCAAATAGTGTCTTATCACACTTCAAAAAATTAACACCACCACATACTTTCAAATTGTCATTTCCACTTCTAAGTTATTTCTATTATTACATAGTCAAGCATGGTTATCGATAGTATCAACTGCTGCTCCTGGTGGTAGTGGGATGCCCGCCTCTCGTATCATACGAGTGATTTCAAGCCTAGCTTCTGCTAGAGTTACTCTCTTGGAACTCGCTACTCTGTCTTGTATTTCATTTTCAAAATCGGGATGCACCATATCAATTTCTTCTTGATGAATATTCTCGCGTGCCTCCACCTATTCCCGATAACAAGTATCTCGCTCATTAGCCTCCTTCTCTAGTCGAGCAATCTCACTATGATAATAATTAAATGATGTGGTTGAACGTGAAGAAGTTGGTTTAATGCATACTCCCATACACAATGCTCGTCCATGTTCGTCAGGTCTTATCACGTCCTCAAATATAGCATCCCTCATTTCAATCCGATTTTGTTGATCAAATGGCACCGCATCCAATTTTCTTTTAATCATTTCCTACAAATTGAGAAAAAACATATATCACAATCAACCTCTTTTCGTAAATAATCTTGCAAATATCCACCAAAATAAAATTCGTGATGTAACTAAGTCATTTGGATTGCAATTATCAACATATTTATACCTCTCTACCATTCGCTCCATCATCGACATCGTATGTGAGATCCTTTTTCTTATGTGTCCATCTCCAAACACTCGATTTGTCGATGGGATCTCGTTTTGACTTCATGTAATTTATATATAAATAGAAAACATGATAACAAAATCCTAAAAGAACATAAATATAATCATAGTTTAGTAGAACATATATATATTTATACTAAAGTAAGAAAATATACTAACTTGTTGATTTATGACGGAAATTGAAGTTCTCCCAATTCTAGGGTGGGAACAAAGATAAGCACGGTTAATGATATTCATATTTGCCACTCACTGCAAGTGAAAATAAATAACGTTAATGACATTACAAGCTACTTGGTATTGTATACTCTCCTCACCAATTCAATGTATTATTTTTAGAAAATTTTGACAGTCTTCTTTGTTTTTACATGTAATCTAACCTGTTTAATCATCAACATAACATCAATAATTAAAAAAATAACATGAAAAATTCCGTCTACCAATTCAATGTAATACCTTTGTTGTTTCTTAACCCCACTATTTCACTAAGGCTTTCTATTGATTCGGGATGACTTAGCGAGGGTGTCGTTGCTAAACGCTCCACATCCGTGTTCAATTCCGTATAATACTTCTTCTTGGTCTCATACTTAAAGGATCTCCATTGAATTCCAAGCTTATGACAACATATATGTTTCGGTAATTGTTTGGCGCATTTGTGTTAATCTAAGAACAAAAAAAATACATTAGTTAGAAATACTACAAATTTTAAATATTTGATTTTACTAATACGAGATTAATTTAATATTCCCTGCACTTGTTCCCAAACAAAGTCGAGCTTTCGTTGATTCGATTTTGTCTAAGAAGGCAAAGTCAAAGGAAACAAATCCCCTTGACGTGCATAATATCCGAGTTGACTCTCCAACTTCGTCGCATATGGTCCAATTGGTTGGCAATTTTCGTCGCAACCTAGTATCTTTTTCTCACCATAGCCCCATTCATTCCATTATTTGGAACTCCCTCTAACTTTCCTCTTACGAGAGGATGTGCTATTAGTATCACCTGTTCAAAAGTAATGAGAAAGCATATAAAAAAATTTACAAAATTCTGATTTATGGACATCTTTTAATATATACCGTCATGTGAGATTCCCTGCAAGTCATTTGTCATTCCACATGAGGGTGTACCATCGATACTTCCTGTTCAAAAAACAGTATGCTTCTTGTAAATTATAGTTCCATAAGTAAAGAAATAGCAACATATTTGCATAAATTGTTTTCAACCCTTGTACCCTTGAATCCCATCATCAATAAAATAAGTGTAATTTTCATACCTTGTAATACTCCGAAATATTATTATATAAATGATTTTTTCATTAAATTTCAGTCCCAATTTGTTATATACATCTACTGTATATACTCAATGAGAAAAATATTATTAAGTGATGTTGCACAGTAAGAATCTAGAAAATGAAAAAAAGGTAAATGAATGATGAGAATGTAAATTTGTTCTTGACATGTGTTTTTCTCTTGACATGGATGATGAGAATGTAAATTTGTTCTTAACATTTGTTCTTGATATGTGTTTTTCTCTACATATACTCCCTTAGTGCTATTTAAAATACATACCATAATTATGCATGAATTTGATGTGGTGTTAAGATAGAGCGAGAGGAAGAACATGAAATGGTTGAACTTGTCATGAACTATTAGAAAAATAATGTAAGTCAGACCCAACATGATCCTCGATCACTGTTAGTTAGAAAACTGATGTCTCAACACCCAACGGTAGTGGCTGAATTCAGTAAGCTATAGCAAGATAGTTCTGTATTTGTGTCCAGTTTTCTTAGTGGTTTAAAGCCAAATATCAAGCTAGCAATCAAGATGCTTGAGCAAAAGACTCCCAATCATGCAATAATTAACCTAACAAGGTTGTAGGAGTCCAGCAAGAACCTCAAGAAGGTACAATTTAAACACACTATACCATCTTCAAACGATAAAAACCTTAATAGTCATGTTGATAATATTAAGACCCAAACTAATTCCCAAAAATCCTTTACAAATACCAAACACAACATAAGTCTCCTTCCTGTTAAGAAAATCACACCAGCAGAGATGGAACTTATGAGGGACAAAGGGCTCTATTATTACTGTGATGAACCGTATTATAAAAGGGTGTTTCAAGCTTCACCACTATATTTGTGGGTAAGGTTCCCTCAAAGACCCTCCCCCCTTCAGTTTACAGAAAATATGAGGTTGAGGGAACACCTAGGGTCCCTCCACCATAGAAGTGCCATATTGGAGAAGGAACCCCCCAGGGTCCAACCACTGTAGAAGTGCCATATTAGAGAAGGAACCCTCAGGGTCCCTCCACCGCAAAAGTTCCATATTGGAAAAGGAACTCCCAGGGTCCCTCTATCGCTGAAGTGCCATATTGAAGAAGGAACCCCCAGGGTCCCTCCACCGCGGAAGTGCCATATTACAGAAGGAACATAAAGTCCCTCCATCACAGAAGTTCTATATTGGAGAAGGAACCCCCAGGGTCCCTTCAACGCAGAAGTGCCATATTAGAGAAGGAACCCCCAGGGTCCCTCCATCGCAGAAATGCGATATTAGAGAAGGGAACCCACCTAGGTAGCAGCGGAAGCCTATATTAAGAAGGGTCTCCGTAGGGGTCACTGCAGAAACCCTAGTTGAGAGGGGCCCCGCAAGGGTACCTACAGAAACTCAAGTTGAGAAGGGCCATCGCAAGGGTCCCTGCAGAAGTCCAAGTAGAGAAGGGCCATCACAAGGGTCTCTGCAGAAGCTCAAGTTAAGAAGGGCCACCCCAAGGGTCCCTGTAGAAACTCAAGTTGATAAGGGCCACTGCAAGGGTCCCTGCAGAAACTCAAGTTGAGAAGGGCCACCGTAAGGGTCCTTACAGAAGTCCAAGTTATGAAGGGCCATCGCAAGGGTCCTTTCATAAACTCATGTTGAGAAGGGACACCGCAAGGGTCCCTACTAAAGTCCAAGTTTAGAAAGGCCATCGTAAGGGTCCCTGAAGAAGCCCAAGTTGAGAAGGGCCACCGCAAGGGTCCCTGCAGAAACTCAAGTTGAGAAGGGCCACTGTAAGGGTCCCTGTATAAGTACAAGTTAAGAAAGGCCACCGCAAGGGTCCCTGCAGAAATTCAAGATGAGAAGGGACACCGCAAGGGTCCTTGAAGACGTCCAAGTTGAGAAGGGCCACTACAAGGGTCCGTGCAAAACTCAAGTTGCGAAGGGCCACCGCAAGGGTCCTTGCAGAAGCCCAAGTTAAGGAGGGTCATCGCAAGGGTCCCTGCATAAACTCAAGTCTAGAAGGGCCACCGCAAGGGTCCCTGTAGAAGCCTAAGCTGAGAGGGCCCCCGCAAGGGTCCCTACAGGAACTCAATTTGAGAAGGAATCATTGTTAAGAGGGACTTACCCATGTTATCCGCAAAAACTCACGATGAGAGGAACCCCACCAAATTGTCTTAGATGGCGGGAGAATCCCAGGTTGAGAAGGACTCCCCCCATGGTCCCTGTAGAAATGACATTTGAGAAGGAACAACCCAAGGCTTCCTCAACAACAAAAATGATGTTTAAGAAGGAACCCCCCACTAGGGTTCCTCAATAGTAGAAACCTACATGGGAGGAGGGACCCACAAGGTCCTTCTAACTCCCAGAAAGCCAAGTTGGGATGATGGGGTGTCTACTATAAGCAACCCCCCATTATGAAAAAAGAACAAAAGTACTAACACGTATATTGTTGTACAGGTTGCCTAGTTGAGTAAGCAGGGCTCAAGTAGGCCAGTTGGGATCTCTTAGGAGTTTGGGCTTAGCGGCTGAGGGACAAGGTATGTTGAGCAAGCTCAACCACTTAGCACTATAGGACTGAGAGAATACTAGTAGGAAGACCCAGACGTCACTCAATACTACACACGCTTCACTCTTGGTCACAAGTGAAGTGAGCAGCCAAAGAGCTGACTGCTCACAAGGAATAAACTCTTTACAAAAAATGACTTTTTCAGAAGAGGGGGTCCTCGAGGTCCCTCTTAAGAAAGAAATGATTTTAGAAGAGAGGGGTCCTTAAGGCGTTCTCTCTAAAGATTTGGAAAGATTGCACCACAAGTTACCGTTTCAAAATATATTTACCAAATGAGATGTCTTATCTTTATTGGGAGATATATTTGCTTTTTGACTTGGGTTGGCGCCAGGTGGCGCCTGCAGGAGGGGACAGGAAAAGCTGCATGCAGGTAGGGACAAATGGTACACTTCAGACATTATCCCCCACCAACCCTCTCAATTTTGGCATCCAAAAGTTCCAACCTAGCCCTAGTGCCCAAGTATAAATAGGACCCCTGGACAAGGTTAAGAACAGATAGAAAAAACTCAATAGCACCGTTACTCTGTCAAAATCACACCAGAACTTCCTAGTATTCTCTCCCTGCTCTCTCTCTAGTGCTAAGTGCCTTGTTCTTTCACTCCTCACTGACAACCATCATTTTCAGGAGATATTCTTAGAAAAATTACTATTATTGTTGTGGAAGTTCATCTTCTTGTAGGGAGGGAGTTCCAGCTTGAGCTCCATTATTACCAAAAGGAGAAGGTTTCACCATAAGTTTCTCTAGAAGTTCTTGGGAACCTTGCAGACAGCGTCCATTGGAGTGGGTCATGCCTTACCCTTTCCAGTTATTCATAGACCCCAGTCTCACTTCCCTCCTATATTTGGCGACTCTACTAGGGAGGAATCCTCACTTCCATGGACAAAGAAGGTTTTAATGTTTCTAAATAGCTAATGTTTGAGGATATTCCATCTGGGAATGGAGCTCAAAGAGACCAGTCCACTCAAGAGGATCTGGTGGTGACTAGAGCAAAGATACCTGCTCCTCCGGGAGGCAGACAAACTCACTGGAAGCAGCTCCGGTGGAAGAGGCTTAAGAGTATGTTTTTTGAGTTTTTGAAAGAAAACAACTAGACTTGTAAAGTTTGGGTCAAGGTTGTGTAACACCAATACCAGCCCCCTCTAGAGGGACAACCGTTCCGACGGCGATTCTGGTAGAAGTAGCTCAGCCGCAGAGGACGGCGCTGGATCAAGTTGCGACAACCGTCAAGTTCATGAGAAGGAGCCCTAAGTGTTTGATGAGGAATTCGGTATGATCGAGGAACTCCTCGCGCTCAATGATAGCAGTGAGAAACCCTCAAGAAAAGAACCCATCGTGGTAGAAATTCCAAGTAAGGAACTCTCAACTACATCAGCCCCTCTAGAAACACCAACTCGCGAGGAACCCATAGATGAGAAACACCTGGGTGTCCCCCGTTGCCAAAAAAAGAAGTGGCAGCAGCAACCCTGTAGATAAATCAACTCGTGAGGAGTCCTGGGTATCCCTCGTCGTAAAAAAGGAAGTCACGGCAGCAACACCAAGTGGAAAGTCTAAGTGAGAGGAACTCCCAAACATAATACCACTAGAAAAGGAACCCTTGACAAAGCATGAGGTCGAGATATCCCCGGATGGGAAGTCGACACACGAGGAACCCAATGGCAGCGAACCAATGCACGAGGAACCTCTTACATTGTATGGGCTCAAAGTCACACTTGATAAAGAATCACCGCCTAGGTTGGCAGAAAATCCAGTCGAGGAACCCTTATTTGAGTGCGAGGAACCCAAGTAAAGAATGCCAACAGCCATGGCAGCTGTGGAAGGCAGTCAGAAACCATTATTGGTCAAAACGAGTGGCGCCAAGAAAACACTATCACTACTTGTAGGTTGTCGCGATGGAACACCCACTAATAGGCGAGGAACCCTCAGTTATGTGATGCGAGGAACCCTCCATATCTGAGGTGAAACGCGAGGAACCCGAAGGTAGTTGGGACATAGCTGTCGAGGAACCCACCAACAAGGTGGGTCGTGAGGGACCCTCGGTTGTCAACACACTCATGATAACCATAGTCGGTGAGTAACCCCAGAAGTATTAGTCATTCAGGTTGAAACTCCCTTTGTATGAGGGACCCTTGGCAGTGTTAATTATAGGCAAGGGACCCTTGGCAGTGGGTCCCATAGTTGAAGCTCTGTTTGGCGAGCAACCAATAAGTCCTAAACCATCCGCGCACGAGGAACTCCCAAATATTGAGGGGGGAAATGAGGAATCCAACAGGTGAGGAACCCATAAGTGTTGAGGGGCCCTCGAAATGCAACCTAGTAGGCGAGGAACCCTCTCTAGTTGCAATACCCATATAAACAAACTGAGACACTGTCGGTGAGGAACCGAAGACGAAATAAGGTTCTTGCATAAGTTTCCAATGAGGAAACCTCTGTTGGAATAGTAAAAAAAACATAACAGCTGGATCAGTTGCGAGAGGAACTTAACTTAGATTCAGATGAGGGCCTCCCACACGAGGAACCCTCTCACACCTCAAGCAATGGTGCCGAACCAACCACGTTCAAACCACAACGCGAGGAACCCAAAACTAATGGGATTTCTAATGAGGTATGTCGGTGACATTAGACTGTGATGAAGAGCCTATGTGTGAGGACCCCTCCCCCATCTCAAGCAGTAGTGAAGAATTCATCGCGCTAAAGTTCTTGGGTAGGAACCCCTTATGGGCGGTAATGCCATCGAGGAACCCAAAGGGGTAAAAGGGGAACTTTTCATCGCAAATGATTTGGACGAGGAACCCACCTTGATTGAGGGTGATCGTGAGGCACCCGCGACGTGAGAGAAACCTCTCATAACCTCGGTAGCAGGCGATGGATCCTTTGAAGTTAAAACAGAAAACGAGATACCTCTTGTGGTCAAAACCTCGCATGAGGAACCCTCACTGTAAATTATTTTTGGTGAGGAACACATAAGTTCCAAGCCCTAGACAGAAAAATGCGCAAGGAATAACTCTCAACTCGAATCATAGGTGAGGAACCCTTTGCGCACGAAGAGGTAGGCGAGGAGCTGATCGTCGGTGGTGCTATAAGCGAGGAACCTGGGATGGCAGGAATCCCATACAGAGAACTTCCCATGACTGATACCTCGCACAAGGAACCCTTGAAGCTTTTAAATAAAAAAAAATAAAAGCGGCCGGAATATAGACAGAAGGGCATAGAATTGCTCAACAAAAGGTACACCAGCCTAATACTTTCTCTTTCTTAATAGTATAGTAGAACCTCTACTAAATTAGAAGAGGACTGGTGATATAATGAGCTTTCCTCATTATACTTGGGGATATATCCAACCCAAAAGTAAAAGTATAGTGAGTAAAGCCCCTGCAAACACGACAGGACCAACAGGAGGTTATCCTCCTAGTAATAATAATAATAAAAAACTTCACTACATTTTTTTATTATTATTCCATACACATTTATAGCCTAGAGAACAAGTCCTAACCTTTGTTCTTAAGAAAAAATTATTTGACCAGTTTTCAGAAAATAGGGAGAAGTGGGTATTCCCCTCTCTCTAAACTTATTATTTTTATAAGACAAAAAGGTTCCTAAGAAACATTTGGAACAAGGACCCTGCAGACCAAGGGAAATTTCAGTATACAGAAATAATTATTTCTTTACTTATGATATATGCGAAATTTTATTCAAAGTTTATGGAAAGGAGAAGGACTAACCCCACCTCCTACCTAATCCCTAAGAAATGAATGTGCATAACAAAATACCCCACAGTCACTTGGGATTGCTCTAAAAAAAATAATACCCCACAATCACACGGGGTGCGCTAAAAAGTGCCCCACAAGCACATGGGGTTGCGTTAAAATTTTAGACTTGCTCAGCTCATATGAAAGTACCCCGCAGTTAGAGGGGTAGCTTCAAAATTTTTTTTGCTCAATTATATACAAGTACCCAGTAGTAGTTAGAGGGGAAACTTCAAAAATATAACTTGCTCAGCTATATGAAAGCGCCCCGCAGTTAGAGGGGAGGCTTAAAAATTTAACTTAAGCAGCTATGTGCAAGTACCCCACAGTTATAGGGAAAGTTTCAAAATATTAACTTGCTCGGTTATATGCAAGTACCCCGCAGTTCGAGGGGCAGCTTTAAAATTTTAACTTGCTCAGTTGTATGCAAGTACCCCACAACTAGAGGGGCAGCTTCCAATTTTGAACTTTCTTAGTTATATGCAAGTACCCCACAGTTAGAGGGGCCGTTTCAATTTTTTTAACTTGCTCAGTTATATGCAAGTACCCCGCACCTAGAGGGGGAGCTTAAAAA
Organism: Sambucus nigra; assembly: GCA_949130495.1. Lineage (NCBI taxonomy): Eukaryota > Viridiplantae > Streptophyta > Magnoliopsida > Dipsacales > Adoxaceae > Sambucus > Sambucus nigra. The sequence goes on from OX422213.1 coordinate 315,133,450, forward strand.
TTTTAACTTGCTTAGTTATATTTAAGTACCCCGCCGCTAGAGGGGCAGCTTCCAAATTTTAACTTGCTCATCTCCTATGCAAATACCCCATAGTTAGAGGGGTAGCTTCAAAATTTTAACTTTCTCAGTTATATGCAAGTACCCCTCAGTCAGAGGGGAAACTTCAAAATTTTAACTTGCTCAGTTGTATGCTAGTATCCCGCAGCTAGAGGGGCAACTTCAAAATTTTAACTTGCTCAGTTATATGCAAGTCCCCACAGTTAGAAGGGCAACTTTAAAATTTTAACTTGCTCAGTTATATGCCAGTACCCTGCAGCTAGAGGGGTAACTTGCAAATTTTAACTTGATCATATCATATGCAAATACCCCACGGTTAGAAGGGGGAAGTTCAATCTTGAAGTTCTCACATAAAATAGAGAAACTCAGAGTATTGAGCAAGTGCAAGTATACATATAAGTATGACAGTTTTGTACCTAAGGCTCTAAGGGCACTCGAGCGCTCACAATCTTGAGAAAGTGCCAAGTATAAGTATAAGGTACGAAAGTTTAGTACCCCAGGCTCCAAGGGCAACGAAGCGCTCATCATATCGAGCAACTGCCAGCTATAAGTATAAGGTGCGACAATTTAGTACCCCAGGCTCCAAGGGCAACGGAGCGCTCATCATATCGAGCAACTGCCAAGTATAAGTATAAGGTACGATAATTTAGTACCTCAGGCTCTAAGGGCAAAGGAGCGCTCATCATATTGAGCAACTGCCAAGTATAAATATAAGGTGCGATAGTTTAGCACCTAAGGCTCTAAGGGCACCGGAGCGCTCACAGTCTTGAGCAGCTTCCAAGTATGAATATAAGGTATGACAGTTTAGTACCTAAGGCTCCAAGGGAACCAGAACGCTCACAGTATTGAGCAAATGCTAAGTATAAATAAAAGGTACGACCATTTAGTACCTCAGGCTCCAAGGGCATAGGAGCACTCACAGTATTGAGCAAATGCTAGGTGTAAATAAAAGGTACGATAACTTAGTACCTCAGTCTCTAAGGGCACCGGAGCGCTCATTCTATTAACCTGTATTCTGTTCAAAGGAGGTATAATGGTTAGAAGTCCTCAAGACAGTGAACAAAGAGTGAAATCTTTATTATGAAATTTCGTGCACAAGTCTCTTGACACTACCAAGACATTTCTGCCTGAGGGGGCTAATATTGAGAAGTCCCAAAGCAAGTGAACAAAGTGTGAAATAGACCAGAGCATGGGGATCCACTTAGAGTGCTCCACCTGTCAAAGATTGCAAGATTGACAGAAAATAGTCTATGGTGAGGGGATCGGCCTTGAGTGGCCCCTATTCCAAAACTTGATGCTACAGAAAATGACTCAGGGCGAGGGGTCCACTTTGAGTGGCCTCTCCGCTAAGACCAACGCAAGTAATAGTATAAAGGGGAGTAAGCCCACCTAGAAGGGCTTTTACTTCCCAAGTTAACAAGAAAATATCTAGAGCAAGGGGGTCCACCTTGAGTGACTCTATGACGAGGTGTAATACCTGGACGAGGGGCTCACAGCGAGCAACCCCTCTACCCAAGATAGAAGGCCATAGTAGAAGGCTAAGGGTGAGGGGCTCACCTCGAGATACCCCTCTACCCAATATAGAAGGCCACAGAAGAAGGCCAATGGAGAGGGTCTCGCCGCGAACAACCCCTCTACCATGATGAAAGGCCACAGAAGAAGGCCAAGGGCAAGGGGCTCACCGCGAGTAACCCCTTCGCCCAAGATGAAAGGCCAAAGAAGAAGGCCAAGGGTGAAGGGCTCACCGCGAGTAACCCCTCCGCCTAAGATAGAAGGCCAAGGGCGAGGGTCCCACAATGATTAACCCCTCCGCCCATAATAAAAGGCCACAGAAGAAGGCCAAGGGCGAGGGGCTAACTACGAGCAATCTCTCTGCCTGAGAAAGAAGGCTGCAGAAGAAGGCCAACGGTGAAGGGCTCACCACAAGCAATCCCTTTGCCTATGAAAAAAGTCCACAGAATAAGGCCAAGGGTGAGGGGATCATCGCGAGCAACCCCTATGCCCAAGATAGAAGGCCACTCTAAGTGGGCCAAGGGCTAAGGGCTCACCGCAAGCAACCCCTCTGCCCAAGAAAGAAGGCCACAAAAGAAGGCCAATGGCGAGGGGCTCACCATGAGCAATCCCTCTGCTCAAGAAAGAAGGCCACAGAAGAAGGCCAAGTGTGAGGGGCTCACCGCGAGCAATCCGTCTACCCAAAAAAGAAGGCCACAGAAGAAAGCCAAGGGCCAGGGTCTCACCGCGAGCAATCCCTCTACCCAAGATGAAAGGCCACAGAAGAAGGCAAAAGGCGAGGGGCTCACCGTAAGTAACCCCTATGCCTAAGATAAAAGGCCACCGAAGAAGTCCAGGGGCGAGGGGATCACCACGAGTAACCCCTCCGCCCAAGATAAAAGGCCATAGAAGAAGGCCAAGGGTGAGGGGATCACTTTGATCAACCCCTCTACCCAAGATAGAAGGCCGCAAAAAAAAGGCCAAGGATGAGGGGCTCACCATGAGCAACCCCTCTAAACAAAATAGAAGTCCATAGAAGAAGGCCAAGACTGAGGTGCTCACCGCGAGTAACCCCTCTAAACAAAGTAGAAGGCTAGAGAAGAAGGCTAAGAACGAGGGGCTCACCTCACCGCGAGTAACCCCTCCGCTCAAGTTGATACCTAGATAATGAGGTCCACTATAAGTGGCCTTATCTAAAAAACTTAGGATGAAGTGACTAAACATTTAATGACCCTAAGGGGAATGATGAAGGAACCCTAGGGTCCCTCGAAATAAAAAAAATTAAATTTATGGCGTACAAAGCCTTTTGGTCTACCCAACACAAAAGACTTTGCACGAGGGGCTAATATAGAAGGGTGTTTCAATATTCACCACTATATTTATGGGTGGGGTTACCTCAGAGACCCCCTTCAACTTATAGAAAATATGAGGTTGAGGGAACTTCCAGGGTCCCTCCACCACAGAAGTGCCATATTGGAGAAGGAACCCCCAGGGTCCCTCCACCGCAAAAGTGCCATATTGGAGAAGGAACCCTCAGGGTCGCTCCACCGCAAAAGTGCGATATTAAAGAAGGAACCCCCAGGGTCCCTCCACCGCGAAAGTGTCATATTAGAGAAGGAACCCCCAAAGTCCCTCCATCGTAAAAGTGCCATATTGGAGAAGGAACCCCCAGGGTCCCTTCACCACATAAGTGCTATATTGGAGAAGGAACCGCCAGGGTCCCTCCACCGTAGAAATGCCATATTAGAGAAGGGAATCCACCTAGGTAGCAGAAAAAGCCTATGTTGAGAAGGGTCCCCACAAGGGTCACTGCAGAAACCCAAGTTGAGAGGGGCCCCGCAAGGGTCTCTGTAGAAATTTAAGATGAGAAGGGAGACCGCAAGGGTCCTTGCAGAAGTCCAAGTTGAGAAGGGCCACCGTAAGGGTATGTGAAGAAACTCAAGTTAAGAAGGGCCGTCGCAACGGTCGCTGCAGAAGCCCAAGTTGAGAAGAGCCACAACAAGTGTCCCTGCATAAACTCAAGTCGAGAAGGGCCACCGCAAGGGTCCCTGCAGAAGCCCAAGCTGAGAGGGCCCCCGCAAGGGTCCCTACAGGAACTCAAGTTGAGAAGGAATCATTGTTAAGAGGGTCTTCCCAAAGGTCTTCGCAAAAACTCACGATGAGAGGAACCCCACCAAATTGGCTTAGATGGCGGCAGAAGCCCAGGTCGAGAAGGACTCCCCCCAGGTCCCTGCAGAAATGACATTTGAGAAGGAACTCCCCAAGGCTTCCTCAACAAAAAAAATGATGTTTGAAAAGGAACCCCCCCCACTAGGGTTCCTCAACAGTAAAAACTTACGCGGGAGCAAGGACCCATAAGGTCCTTCCCACTCATCTCCCAGAAAACCAAGTTAGGATGATGGGGTGTCTACCATAAGAAACCCCCCATCATGAAAAAAGAACATAAGTACTAACACTTATTTTCTTCTACATGTTGCCTAGTTGAGTAAGCAGGGCTCAAGTAGGCTAGTTGGGATCTCTTGGGAGTTTTGGCTTGGCGGCTGAGGGACAATGTATGTTGAGCAAGCTCAACCACTTAGCACTATAGGACTGAGAGAATACTAGTAGGAAGACCCAAAAGTCACTCAAGACTACACACACTTCACTCTTGGTCACAAGTGAAGTGAGCAGCCAAAGAGCTGGTTGTTCACAAGGAATAAACTCTTTAAAAAATGACTTTTTAGAAGAAGGGGTCCTCGAGGTCCCTCTCAAGAAAAACAATGGTTTTAGAAGATACGGGTCCTTAAGGCGTCCTCTCTCAAGATTTGCAAAGATTGCACCACAAGTTACCGTTTCAAAAGATATTTACCAAATCAGATATCTTATCTTCATTGGGAGACATATTTTCTTTTTGACTTGGGTTGGCGCCAAGGGACGCCTGCAGGAAGGGACAGACAAAGCTGCCTACAGGTAGGGATAAATGGTACACTTCAGACATTGTCCCCTAGCAACCCTCTAAATTTTGGCATCCAAAAGTGTCAACTTAGCCCTAGTGCCCAAGTATAAATAGGACCCCTGGTCAAGGTCAAGAACAGATAGAAAAAACTCAATAGAACTATTACTCTATCAAAATCACACCAGAACTTCCTAATATTCTCTCCCTTCTCTCTCTCTCTAGTGTTAAGTGCCTTGTTCTTTCACTCCTCACTGACAACCATCATTCTCAGGAGATCTTCTTGAGAAAGTTACTATTATTATTGTGGAAGTTCATCTTCTTGTAGGGAGGGAGTTCTAGCTTGAGCTCTATTTTTTTTAAAAGGAGAAGGTTTCACCAGAAGTTTCTCTAGAAGTTCTAGAGAACCTTGCAAACAACGTCCATTGGAGTGGGTCACGCCTCACCCTTTCCAATTATTCATAGAACCCAGTCTCACTACCCTCCTACACGTATGTTTTTGGTTATAAATATAAAAGGTTTATTATCCACATAATAAGTTTTGAGGAGGATGAAGTGATTGGGGCAAAGAAATCGAAGGAAATTACTCCCAGTGAAGGAGAGGGTTATGAAGAAGGCCTGGGAATATTAATCTCCCTCCAAGTCTTATCAGGTACTTCCTTTCATCGGACAATTTGGTAGTATAATGGGGAGATATCACCATTTGGATAAACTCTGGGAGTTCTCATATTTTTTTGGGTCCCACAACTGCTAAGCAAACTAGATCTATGACACAAGCATCAGCTCCCCAATTATGGGTACCACTAGCAAATGGCAGCAAGTTGATTAGTGATTATAGAGCTCCAAATTTTAATTGGCATACGCAAGGGAGAGATGATTAATCTAACATGAAGATTTTATCCCTAGGTGGTTATGACATGGTCCTAGGGGTTAAAGAAAATACTCATCAGTCACGTACATCAAAAACATACTAGAGTGAATAAAGAAAATACTGAACAGATACACTAATAATAGTAGGAAAACAAGAATACCAAATAACTGTAAGAATTAAGTCTCTATTACTTTGATGGCTTACGACCCAACAAAAATTACAAACAAAATGTACAAGATTATAATGTTCATATGTCAAATTAAGTTCTAAATGACTTTCAAATGAAAATTCACTTTTAATGAACAAAAGTGGACTCCATTGTAGAAAGCATACATCTGATTTCAACCAAACCTAGTAAGAGGTGTCGTTGTCAAAGATGTGACAAATCAAGGACATAGAAATATGCTTTGAATGATTTGATGACTTAAAACAGTAGCGAAAAAATCTTACAAAATATAATAAATCATGCCTGACACTAAAATTGGTTAAGAATACTCTATCAAATCTAAAATTTCAAGTATGGTATGAGAGTTGATCATTGTCAACAGGATTCACTAATCTTCCATAAACATAGGTTTGAGTCTCTATCAGATTATACACAACACCGGACTATAAATGGCATGAGTGGAGGGAGTATACTTATAAACTGATTTCAGATCTGAAAATGTACCTGACTCATGGACAAATCGTTGGCCACATTCAAATATTGCAATTCAAATCTGCTTTGTTGTTTTAAAAGCCATATTTTCTCTCATTTCTCTAGAAAAAATGCTTAACCTAACCAAATTTATTGTATGAATTCATAAAATGTATTGTGTATTTTATAAACATATTAATATAATGTGTCTATACAATGGTTTAGGAAAAAATTATCCATAAAAGAATCAAGTCTTAAAATTGAATCAGAACTTTAACTTTTGTCCACAACCCTGACCCTAGAAGCCTAAAGTACCCTTCATGTAGCCTGGATTAGGTGGTTGCTACCGAATAGTAACCTAAACAATATTTTTCTTTAGATAAACAAGATAAATGAGAATTCTTGAAATATGTTCCAAACTTGTAATTTACCAGACAATTTAAATGAGCACAGCAGCTCAGAGGTGTAAACAAAGTTAGATAGGTCCTTGATTGTTTAGTTACCCATGTGACAGCCACATGTGGGGCCTGCAATATCGACTTCGTGGAGAGCCTCGGGGTAGACGATGTTCTTGACTACAAGACCCCAGACAGAGCAGCCCTGAGAAGCCCATCGGGCAAGAAATATGACGTTGTGGTTCACTGTGCCACCGGTATTCCATGGTCCACCTTTGAGCCCAATTTAGGCCCAAATGGGAACGTCATAGATATAACTCGTGGACCTAGTGCCTTTTTCACTTTTTCTATGAAGAAACTCACTTTCTCTAAGAAGCAATTGATCCAACTGATTGTAACCCCCAGGGGTGAGAACCTGAATTATCCAGCTAACTCATCGTTGAGCCTTCTAAATAATATCGATGGCCATGCTACCGAAAAAATCATCATTGAGCCTTATAAATAATATGAACTCGAATTAAGCTCTTGTTAACTGAAATGTGGAATACTTTGGAGCAATCCTAAGGGTATGGATACATGTCACCCTATAGTTCCAAGTAGACTATATGTTGGGAAAACATTTAGTCAGGATGTTTTGGTTTGCATTTCGTTTAAAACGCATATAATTATTATTTGCTTGAATTATATTGGGTATTAAACAATTAGTATTAGATTACCTAGGTTTTTGTAGAAATCTCACCTTACTCATCAATCTCTATACTTCCTTCTTACAAGTCTTGGAACCAAACACCACCGTTCCTATCTAAGTAAATAGAATCATATCGCACCTTTTGATTGTCTTCCATGGGATTCCATTATTAAATTTTCGAGCACTTACTCACCCATGTCCTAGCTTGAGGTCCATCAAAGTGAGGAAAATAAATTATCCATGATTTAAACAACTAGTGATTTCTTCTACTGTTTGAAAATCAATCTTCTTTAATTTGAATTTTATTGCTATAAATTGTTTATTTGTAGAGAAAATGATAAAAGAAGAAAGAAAGTAGAATATAAAATTATAAAGTATAGAGAACAAAATGTAGGAGCTTAATCCATACAAATCTTTGATACCAAAACATGACAATTACAACGGTATTTATACACCTATATCCAACCTCAACAAACTAACTAGCTAACTAAAACACACCCACAACTGGACAAGTGACTTCTTTGACAAACTCAAAATCGCTTTTTTGGAATTTATTACTAAATGACACATATGACCTTACTAATTACGTAAAATTGACATAAACACCCTTGCCTATACTATGAAACTCGTGACACATCTTTACAATGGGACGTGAAAGCAGAGTTGAAATTGACATCTATAACATCTAGTCCCCTTAGTGAAATGTGCTAAAAATAAAAAAAATCCATCCATACATAGGTATATGTATATAATGAAAACTGCTTTTCCCCCTTCTCTATAGTGTTTACATGAGTCATCAATTGTTCAACAATTCTTTATAAGCTGTGAAGATTTGAATAGGTGAGCTATTAGATTGTGTTTTAATCAGATCTAGTAGGAACATGGGTGGTATATATTTAGTCTAAAACATCAACTAGTATAGGATGTTCTCAAACTTTTTAGTCCTATTGTAGGGAATCAAACCTAATTTCAAGTTGTGAATCTGCCGACGTGGAGTTGTGAATTAGGAGATAATATCTGATATTTCCTGAATATATAAGCCCAACACTAATGCTTCGCAATCAAATTGTGGCGATGAACACAGAGTGGGGCACGATGTAATCAAAATGAGCGATCACCAATAGGACGCCCTAGGTATATAACGTTAAATCATCGGGAAAAGGCCGGTGTGGCCCTCTCATCCTAAAAAAAGGCACCTTTGGAGGATCCAACCTGGCACGATACAACCACTGACTAATGACCACCTACCCCAAGTAGAAGAATATATCTCCATTAGTACAAAACAGTAGGCATGAAGTGGTCTGAGTGACAGTCGAGTCCTAAACTAAACCAACAAAGATAATGATATACGTTGAAGTATGGTATGCCGTAAGGATTATGAACACCAAATCAACGGTGGAAACTAAAATGAGCGTGAAGAGGTGACTCCCATAGAGTGATGAGGACCCATTTCCCTATAGTGATTTCTTTCCATCAATGATTTTTCTCGTCTAAAACTACCGTGGTGTCAACAAACCACTTTTTAATCCAACTATAAGAAAGCACTCCCTTGCTTATGCCTATGATGTTTTGTTTCTATTGGAAACCCAAATTCCTCATAGTAAGTTGGGTAACTTCTTTCATATTAAAAGGTCCTATCTTTTGAATACTAAAAGTTCTGATCCACTGAAATAACATGAATAAGATTCTCATTGTTATTCATGAAGAAGAAGAAAAAGAGATCTTTGAGGCATACAATTAAGCCTTAATAAGGATCTTGATCTAAAAAGGTTATATGTTTGAAAAAATATGTCCTTTTGTGACCTAAAATAACACACTGAATACATATCCAAAATATATAGGCATTTTACTGATTATTCATATCAATATAACTATTTTAATTGATTAAATACGATCATAGAGCTATCAAGAGACAGGACTAAAGAGATGGGGGTAATGTATATGGGAATTAGTCTTATTTTCAAGTGCAATATTTAAACTCCTCGAGAAGTAAGAATTTATATACCTGAATCTGAGATGGGGGGTGATGCATGTGTCGCTCCTCTAATAGACGAGTATCTAATCATACTGAATCTGTTACAACAAAATAATATATATATGATTAGTTATCATATTAATAAAAAATATGATAAAACATAACAGATCATATGATCAAAATAAGAGAAACATATGTCATAATACTTACATATAAATTTACAACTTATCAAACCTTATTCTTCATTCATATCATCCTCACAATCATAAACATCAGGCATAGATGTATCAATTACGGATCCCTCAACATCTTGTCTCACACAAGATACGTTTTGATCATGTTCCAAATCTTGAACACTAAACGGCTCGAATGGATGCACTTCTAAATCTTCTTCTATGGTTGAAAAACAATCAAACCTATCTCTAGGCGTCATTTGAACAACTACATGCCAATCTGGTTCCAAAGGGTCTTACACGTACCACACTTGTTCTGCTTCGGATGCAAAGATAAAAGGCTCATCGCTCGATCGATTATCTTTGTACAATATGTGGTTGAAATTTACTAATGTAAAGCTGAAATCATCTACTCGTTTCCCCAAACGATTTTCTATCCAATTGCATTTGAATAGTACAAACTTTTGGCCATTAAAATATTGAATTTCAATAATAACCGTCAGTTGTCCATAGAAAGTAACATCCCCAGACAAAGGATTAAAGTCTTTTCGACTAGCATAGCTCTTTTGTTTTGCTTTTAAAATAACTCCACTATTCTGAGTTTTTCGGTGACTATCAACCTCCTTTGTTCGAAATCTAAACCCATGAATAATATATGACTTGAATCTTAACGCATCCTCCAGAGGACCCAGTGCGAAACTCAATATTTCACTAGATAATTCGATATCTTTTGGCAATCCATCCACCTAATATTTCAATAAATAAGAAAACTACGATATGGAAATATAATTAGAATACTAAAAATGAATAAACATACTTACATAATCGTTAAACCACTTGTGGACATGTTCATTGTGAAGGCGTTGCACAAAATGTTTTTGTGAAACGTGAGGATATTGTTTTGTAAGTTCAACAATGTGTTTTCTAAAAATATCATACGTGTGTAAGTTAGAAAGAGAATTCAATAATGCGTTTTATATAAAAATTACTTATGGCTAATATATAACTTACTCAATAAATGGCGCAACCGCATCACTATTAGCAAGAACATATCGATGCGCTTGTATACGAGTTACTGAATCAAGCCAGAATTTCTGACCTTGCCTCACACCACGTCCAAGGTTATTACCTCCATCATCATTTCTGGAAGGCCGGTTAGACCTAGTTTACACATATCCATCCATATATGTCGAGCAAAAAGTGATGCATTCTTCCATAATAACAGATTTAGCAATTGAGGCCTCAGGATGAGCACGATTGCGCAAAAGAGTTTTAGAGTATGAAAATACCTTTCAATTGGATACATCCAACGGTAGATTACTGCACTGACAATTACTAACTCATCAACCAAATGTATTGGCAAGTGCTCCATCACATCAAAGAATCCCTAGGTGAATATTTTATCAAGAGTACAAAATGTAAGAGCCATACAATCTTCCAATTTTTTATATCAATGAAAGTTTATGTACTTGAGCACAACACTGAAAAATGATTGCTTAGTTAAATTCATGCTTTGACAACATGTTTCAGCAGTACCCTTCGTCGTGTTATTGGAAGTAATTATTGCATTAAAATGTGATTGTCATGGCTCTTTAGTCCCCATATACTTCGCTCTTAAGGGTGAGCACATCTCAAAATATTCGATGAATAGCCATCTGGTACTTTAACATCCTGCAACACTTTTAGAAAAATATCCTTCTCTTTGTTGCTCGTTGTCAACTCCGCTGGAGCTATGTACTCCAAATTTTTCCCGCGTGTTTGGGGATGTAGTGGTCATCTGATGTGCATCTCTTGCAGGTCTTTTTGGGCCTTCAAATTGTCTTTGGTTTTATCTTTAATACCCAACAATGTAAATAAGATATTGTCACACACATTTTTTTCAATATGCATAACATCAAGATTGTGGCGGATCAAATTATTCTCCCAATATGGCAATTCAAAAACGATATTTTTCTTTTTCCAATTTAATCTCGTCTTTGACACCACATCTTTTGTTGTCTTTGCAAGCTCTTTTTCTAATTGGTCTCTTTTCCTCTTTTTAAAAACATCTTCCTTCTTGTATTCAGTTTCAATGTTGAGCTCATTTAACTGTTGCAAAACTGGTGATCCTGCTATTTTCAATGAAGGTGGTTTGAAATCAACATTGCCATTAAAAATTGGTTTTTCTTTTTGAAACCTATGGCGTAGAGGTAAGAATCGAAGATGACCCCAATAACAATACTTTTTACCATTTTTTAATCGAGTCGCGTGATGATCTTTGTTACAACAAGGACAAGCAAATTTAGCTTTCGTGCTCCATCCCGATAGCATGGTATATGCCGAAAAATCATTAATTGTTTACAACAACGCTGCACGCAACTGGAAAAATTATTTACTCGATACATCATAAGTAGTCACTCCATCACTGTTTTATCTCATCAATCAATGGTTGTAAAAATACATCAATCTTATCACTAGGCCCTTTTGTCCCATCAATAAGAATAGATAAAATTAGGTTTTGTTTCTTCATTCACAACCATGGGCTCACGTTCAAGGGTATGAGTAGAACCGGCCAAGTATTGTGAGCAACGCTCATATTACCAAAAGGATTGAGTCCGTTAGTTGCTAGTCCAAGTCTAACATTACGACTATAACTCACAAACGATGTATTACGCTCATCAAATGATTTCCAAGCACAAGAATCAGTCATATGCCTATGCACACCATCATCAATACGATCCTCGGTGTGACATTTCATTAGCGAAGCAGTATATGATGACCAAAACAATCTTTGCAGTCTTGGTTTTAAAGGAAAATAACTTACCTTTTTAGCATCTACTTTTGTACTTTGATTACTCTGTTACGCTTGATCAACATCACTACCAACATTTGATTTATATCTAGAATCCCCACAAATGACACACTTCTCTAAAGTCACATTTTCATATCGAAATAACATAAAATTGTTAGGGCATGCATCCCTCATTTCATACTTGAATCCCAAATCAGAAGTGAGCTTGTTAGCCTGATAAAAGGATTTTGGAAATCTAGCATTAGGAAATGTCTTCTCCAATAGTTTTAGCAACATTGTTAAAGAACTATTCATCCATCCATTAAGTTGCTTTAAGTTCAAGAGTTCAACTACAAATGAGAGTGCTGTAATACCCTCCAGACAATTTTCATATAACTTTCTTTTCGCATCTTTTAGGAGTTTGAAATATTTTTGCATGTCACCATCAGGCTCCACATCTTCTAGACCATGTCCGTCACTACATGAATTTGCATGCGTCTGTGGAACTCCCCTTCCCTCTTGAACTATTGCAATCATATTTTCCCCAAGCTCGATTAATATGATATATCATCAAGTGACACATCCTTACCAAAATTACATGTAATGTCCTCCAATGCATCGACCAACTCCCCATGATAAATCCAATCCTTATAACCCCAGTCAAAACCAAGGATCTCTATGTGACCCTTCATAGTGTGTAGGTTGTGGTAGACTCGATTTAAACATTTACAACATGGGCATTTGATGCATGACGATTTCATATTTTTATTCCTATATGCAAAGCTAATAAACCTTTCAATCCCATTTATGTATTCTTTTGAATTCCAATCACGTGATTCGATCCAACTTTTATCCATATCAACTCCTAAGATGTAATTCGATAAACAACAAAAATATATTAGCATACATATACAAGATATACAATTTAAACATAATAAGATATAGAGAGTTAGTGTGACATAATATTAAAGGAAACATCGTTTGAGCAATGTGTAAGGCTTTTATATATTGAAGTGATGAGCCTCCTTGATAGTGGTTTCAACTAAGAAACACGTACTCTCAGCAGGTAGTGCTTTAAGTGTCATTGTAGAACACCGTGTTCTAAACATGCCCAAACACATGTTGACTTGTTAAAAAAGAGTAACAATTTATATTTTGGACATGTTCAGACACGTCGATGATACGCTTTCACACGTTGGGTATCGAGATAAGGAGTTTTGAAAGTCAAGATGCTTAATTTATGAAATCAAAGTGTAGACATTATCTGTGCATATGATTTTTGTACTTATAAAAAAATTCCATTAACTTATGTTATGATGTGTTTACAGTAGATATATGTGTTTAGATGTCAATATAAATTATCAAATCAGTGATGTCAATATAAACCATTATGAATTCACTATGGTCAAATTCTCCGCACTATTTATGTAAGCGTTCTTTTTTCACTAAATTGTGAATTCATAGTGAGATTCACTGCATGTAAATCCCCTAATTTCACTGAATAATCCCATAAACCACGAGGCAATTAATTCACCCAATTATAGAAGAAGGAGGAACAAATCTACATGTGTGTGTGTATATAGAGAGAAAACAATATGAGATACTCATTAACATCACCAACAACGACAAGCAGGTAGAGTAAACTAAAGACACACTGGCAACCAAAAAGACCAATAGAATACAAACACAATGAAAACATGGATTTTTTTTGTCAAAATCAAAGTGTACAATTACATGTATATACATATATGTGCAAGTATACATATAGTCATAACAATCAAAATTTGATCTTTACTGCACTTCTTCAATTCCACCTCCAACTACACACACAGTGTGCACGCACACATACACATAAGCAATAAATTCATTAATGAGCACACACGCGCGCGTTTGACGATTAATTATAATTTTAGATTTCTCTATAAACCTTTATTTATCATTTTATCCTAATGTTTTAGTGATAAATCTCATCTTTATTTCATTTCTACCCTTCCAACTACAATTCCCCCCCCCCCCCCCCCCCCCACACACACACACAAACATACTTGCGATTACTTGTCTATATTTTCTCATTATAAAAAATCTTATCTTCATCATCACATTTTTAGACATACATATATATAAATCTAAAACTGCATCATAAAAAAAAACCTGAAAACTCCCAAGGCTCAGACTTATAAACATCGATTTTCGAAATAACTTGAAAGCGAAAGGGCTTGGTACACAAAATTTGCAATGTATGATTCATAACTGATTTGTAATGTAGTTCATAAGTTATGAAGTTGAATGACTTTGCACACAAAATCAGTCTATAATCAAACACAAAATCTTTGCACACAAAATCAGTCTACAATCAAACACAATATCAACTCTATAATAAAAAACATAATCAGTTCTATAATCAAACACCAAATCAAATAAAAAATCAGTTCTATATGAGTAAGCCCGCATACCTTTATTCTTAAAGAGTTTATTCTTCAGGAGAGAACCCGACAATTTTTACGAGAGAGAGAGAGAGAGAGCACGATGGAGAGAGTGAGAGAACAGAGAAATAGGTGAGTCCTAAGGTTTCACAAAACCGTCTGAAGGTTTCACGTGTTTTAAAAGAGAGAGAGAGCGTGATAGAGAGAGCTAGAGAACAGATATGTTGTTTCACGATATCATGAGTCCGAAGGTTGGCTTTGATCGGGTGAGGAGAGGAGAGAAAAACGAGTGAGTCCGTTATTTGATCGTAGAGGGAATGAAAAAATAAATAAATAAATAATTCGGGGAAAGGAGGGAAAAAAAAAGAAGGAAACGAAAATTGTAAAGGAAAACTATTTGATATCATATTAGAGGACTTATAAAGGATAGTAAATATTTGATGTCCTTAAAACTATTATAAGGGACGCTTAAAAAATTAGTTGTCCTTTATAATAGATCTAAAAGGACAACTATAATTTGGTGTCCCTTATATATTTTTTTAAAGGACAATTTTAAAGTTGTTCCTAATACTGGTGTCTTTAATCATCATTTTTCTTGTAGTGCCATTCAAAGGATAATCATCCTATACAAAAACCAAGGGCGTATGGCCAGATATAAAAGAAACTCAAATGGTTCCCATTGAACGCGTAGTGGAGGAACTTATTTATGTTCCTATGAATTCATCACAATCGGAGAAGACATTCCATATTGGATTAGAGTTACCTAATCATAAAGGGAGCAGGTTGTTCATTTTATTAGAATTAATACAAATATCTTTATCTAGCAACCATATGACCTATTAGGGTCAAGGTAATCAATTAGAAGTCAAGGAAGTTGGCACCATAGAAGGTAAATGTTATAGAGGAAGAAGTTGATAAGCTAATCTATATTGACTCCTTTATAGAAGTGTTATTTCCAGACTTGATTTCTAACAATGTTGCTGTCAGAAAGAAGAGCGGTAAGTGAAGAGTATGTGTAGACTTCATTGACCTTAATAAGAACTGCCAAAAACATAACTTTTTTCCATTACCACAGATAAATCAACTCGTGGATTCCATGTCTTGACATCAACACATAAGATTCATGGATGCATACTTCGACCACCACTAAATTCCTTTATTTGTCCCAAATCAGGAAATAACCTCATTTATCAAAACTTTAGGACTTTACTTCTGTAAGGTGATGGCTTTCGATTTGAAGAATGCGGGATCAACTTATTAGTGTCTTATAACTAAAATGTTTAAGAAGAATATTATCTCTTCCGTGAAAGTGTTCATCGATGCTATGCTCATCAAAAGCAAGAAAGAAACGACTCACGTCAAAGACCTCACGAAGACCTTCAAGATCCTTAAAGAATATAGGATGACGCTCACTGCCTCAAAATGTGTCTTCGAAGTTTGCTATGGAAAGTTTCTTGGATATTTGGTAACCTAGAGAGGTATAGAGGAGAATCTGAATCAAATAAAGGCTCTCTAAGATATCAAGAGACTCACAACTTTTAGAGACATCTAGATCATCATTGGAATGCTAGCCGCTCCGAATTACTTCATTTTAAGATCCTTAGGCAAGTGTTGAGCGTTCTTCCAAGCATTAAATAAGGAAATCCCCACCATACGGACAAACGAGCGTGATAAATCTTCAAAATGAATTAAACAGTACTTGGGATCTCCTTCCTTGCTATCAATCCCCAAAGATGGGGAAAATATGTACATGTACGGAGTCGTATCATAGCATGTGGCCAGTGCTACACTGGTTTACTTACGTGATGGAGAGAAAAGGCCGGTCTACTATGTTATCCATACTCTCCCTAAGGTAGAATTTAGATATGCGCTTACTAAAAAATTAGTTTTAGCATTGGTAACTATAACCAGAAAGCAGAAACAGTACTTTGATGCTCTTATAATTATTGTCCCCACAACCTATCAAATAACATAACCAAGTAGTCCTGGAGCTAGCGTAGTTTGACATCAGGTATGATCCTTGTGTAGTATCCAAGGGTCAAGTCTTGGCAGACTTCATAGAAAAAATTTCAACATAACCAAAACTTGAGGATGAGCAGTCAAATCATATTCTGGAGTCATTGGAAATCAGTGAGGATGAACAAACTTAGAAAATTTTTATGGATGGATCATCAAATAAGAGTGCCACAAGAGTTGGAATAGTCTTTGTGACACCTCAAAGAAGTCTCATTGAACAATCCATTAAATTGGGGTTAGAAAGCTCAAATAATGAGGCAGACTATAAAGCCCTAGTGCATGGTCTCCACAGGGAGATCAATCTAGGTGCTCGCTACATTATTATATACAATGATTATGGAATGATCGCAAACTATATTAATAGAGAATACGAGGCCTTGGACTCCATAATGTTTAATTAGAGGAATAAGAAAAGAGCCCTTCTTCAGCAGTTTAAGTTTTCCTCAGTAAGACAACTCCCAAGGAATGAAAATAGACATAAAAGCATCTTTCTACTTCAGCTTTTGCTATTGATACCGACCTAAAAAGGACAATTAAAGTGGAATACATAGACTGGCTGAGCATCAAAGAATCGAATCAAGAACCTTACGTTGCTTCATCATATATGGACCCATCTTATCTTACTTAATGGCCGATGAGCTCCCCAGATGGTATAGAGGCACACATATTGAGGATTAGATCAACTAGGTTTTTCCTCAACTCTAAGGGCAAAATTTACCGATGATCATTCATTATCCCATTACTAAAATATGTTAATCTAGATCAAGTGGTAGGAATGTTAAGCGAGATGCATGAAGGCAGCTACAGAGCACACACACGTGGAATATCACTCTCATAAGGGCAATCTCTCAAGGATATTGGTGTCCCTTCAAGAAAAAGGATGTTGTGATGTTTGTCTAAAAGTGCATCAAATGTCAGCATCAAGAAGCCTGTGGGAGATCTAAATTTTCTTACCAATGTGTGGCCTTTTTCCTCAGTGAGGTGTGGAAATATTAGGTCTTTTACTAGCTTCATTAGGGAATTAAATATATCTGATAACGGGGATCGACTACTTTATAAAAAGGGTTGTGGATGAATAACTCACCACATAGGAAAAGCGAATGCCAAGAGATATTTTTGAAGGGATCCCATCACGCGATTTGGAATCCCAAAAGTGCCAGTTATTGGTAACGGACCAAGGTTTGACATTGAATCATCCTTTGTGAATTCTTTATAGAATAAGGAGTCAAAATCCACTATGCATCGGTAGTCTTCCTCCAGTGCAATGGACGTGCATGAATAACTAACAAAACTCTTTCATGTGGATTCAAGTAACGATTATAGAAGGCCAAAGGACAATGGGTGAATAAACTTCCCTCTATTCTTTGGGCATACATAACAATACCAAGAAATCCTATAAAAGAGACTCCGTACTCCCTGGACTATGGTATGGAAGTCATCATCCTTTAGAGATTGGGCTTCCAATGCTCCGATCAGAGATTTTTAAAGATGCCTATAACGATGATAGAATAACTGACGAGTTAGATCTGGCTGAAGAAAGAAGAGGGGAAGATCCAATACATTTGGCCACCTACTAGCAAGAGTTGGTAAGATAATATGATAAGAAGGTTAAAGTCAGAGAATTCCACGTCATTCACTTGCTGCTCAGAAATATATTGCTCATATATAAGAATTCATCAGATAGTAAACTTGTGTTGAACTGGTAGGGACCCTATCGAGTAGTCTCGAACGGGGATGAATGATCATATCATTTAAGAGAATTAGATAGAAGAGAAGTCCCAAGGTCATGAAATGCCAAGAACATTAAGAAGTTTTATCACTAGATAAGAAGTCAAAGACATTATTTATTTCTTTATGCACAATATAACGATTATTAGTTATTCATTAAAATTGTTCAAATTTAGTATCCCAAACCTTTTTTAATTAACCCCACTCAAGAGTGGTGTGACTGGTAAGAAGGTTGGCCACCTAGGAATTTGGCAAAAAGTCATGTAAGAATTGCATGGTACAACTCAAACATGAGTTAGTCGTCTACGTTTGACACCAAACTTTAAAAATGGTATGATCTAAAGTAGATCGGCCTAAAAGAAAAATCTATGTAAGAACTATATGGTATAGCTTAAACATGAGTTGTTCTCCTATGTTTGGCACCAAAACCCACTTTAGAAGTGGAGTGATATAAATTAAATCGACCTAAAAGAGGCAAAAATCCACATAAGAAGTGCATGGCACAAATCATACATGATTTGGTTCGTACATTTTGCATTAAAACCCACCTAAGAAGTGGTATTATCTAAAGTACATCGCCCTAGGAAAGGGAAAAAACCCATGTAAAGAGTTGTATGGTACAAGTCAACCATAAGTTGATCCCTATTCTTGACACTAAACCCACCTGGAAATGGTGGTATGGCATTATATAAGTATGGTCGGTCTAAAAATAGGCATATCAATTACTTATGGTTCACCTATAGTTATGCATATTGAACACTTATGTTCGACCTAAAATAAGCGTATGATCCTCCATGTTTAATAATAGACCTCACAATAATGGTCCACTTGGTCGAACTCAACAACTCGACCTAAAACTTCCAAAGATGGGTCAAACTCAAGTAATTTACAAAGATTAATAACACTTGGCAAAGGCCTAACACGATCTCAAAGCATAAATTATAAAGTCGTAATTAGAAAAATAAACATTCTGGTTATGTCGCAAAAAGTAAATGAAATGAAAAGTGAGAGATAAAGTAAAATGAAAATATGTTTCTCATAGATAAATGAAAAAACAACCGTGGGCCTACAGAGTAATGGCCTCAAAAGGTCAAAAGAAGTTACATTAAAATAAAGACAAAAAACTAAGGGTTAAATATGGTCTACCCAAGATTGGCCATAGCAGGTAGGGAAGATTGATCAGTGGTGGCCTTAGTAGCCTAAGTTATTAGAGGATTAAGGGTGGTCCCCCAATAATAAGAGCAGCAGGTAGGACGAATTCCTCAGCAACGACTTGGGTTATTGGAGGATTGGTAACTGGAGGATTGAAAATTGAGGGATCTACCACAGAGTCAATGCCAAAGGATTTGCTAAGGGTGGGTGTTCGATGTAGGCCAGATCACCCTCATGGACATTTCCTTTCTTTAGGTTGGCTACATAGCCCTTATTGAATACAATAGAATCATAATAGTCCAGCTGTAAGGTGATCGCTTAGTCCTCTATTTTAAATCCTTCACTGTAGGCTTTTAGATCATCCTCTTTGCCCCTTTCCATTGCACTCTTTTACCTCTGGAGTATTATCTTTTGAAGGACATTACATTGAAACTAGGTCCTCAAATTGGAAAGTTTTGTGTCCACCTTATTAGACTCATTTTAATCTCTCTTTGATTCTTCAACAACTTTTGCCTTTGTGTTTTCTTAACCTTGAACTTCTTGTTAAGGTTGTACAAGTCCTTTCTTGGGCAGAGGAACTGATCATTGTTCCTTTGAAAGAGGTCAACCTGACCGACGAGTTCTTGAATGACCTACATACTCTACACAGAAGAAAAAAGCTAAAGAAAAAATTAGGTGAAAATAAAAAAATAAATAGTGTCATGATTTACCAAAACACTATGGCACAAACCTTCCTTGTGGAGCCTCTCTGGAGAAAATTCCCTCAGATCAATCACCGCCTGAGCAACAGAGCACGCAACCTCTATGTCCCAATGGGCTGAATCGTCCTCAGTTAGTGGCTCTTTTTCTTTGATAAAGGAGATCTCCCAACGGTGATCCTGGTTCCCTTAGGTGAGTAGTCCTTGACCATTCCATCTATAAGTGTTAAGGGTCATTTATTGTTATAAGTCAGCTAGGAATATTAATTGGGGCAGGTGGGGAGCCTGCTTGGTTATTGTCTTCCTCTCTTTTTACTTCGCTCAGCCTCTTGATGCTGACGTTCCAACTCTTGAACCTCTTTATTTCTAAGGGTGATTAATTTTTCTTTTTCTCAGCAACATTTTCTTCAGCTTAGCTATTTTTTATCGACTTCTTTTAAACTTATATTTAGTAGTTTCCAGATCGAACAACCTCATCGGTCTACTAGTCATCTCTTCCAGGTCATAGGGGACTGGAGGGAATGTGAAGTCTTCTATGCAGAATTTTTCTTTTGGTTCAACTTCTACATAAGGACGACCCGAGATGATGGCATCATAGGTAAAAAGTGGGTTAAGACTGTCCAAGAAGGATTCAATGACTTCTTCAACTTCCTCATCCTAGTTAGAATCGGAGTCGATTGAAATAATGTACGGGGATGAGTCCCCTAAGTAAACAACCGTTACATTCTCAGGGGGGATGGGGTGGCAGTCTTATCGACTAAGGAATAAATAGTGACCAAAACATCATAAGTGGCTATGAAGTATCTGATTGGCTAAACGTTCAAGATGTAGCCGAGCAAAAAGTTTTCCTCCCTCCATTGTAGATGAACACCCTCTCGATTTTGAAACTTTTGAACCTTATCTAAATCTCTACGATTTACTTGGTAGTCTAACAAATTCGTGTTTTGAAAACTATCTACAAAAAATAAGTCGATCAGTGATAATTATTAGTATGTAAGAAAAACGAAAATGATCGGATGACCTACCAAGCTCATCCTTTATGGAAGGAACCTTGATAACGTCGTAGTGTTCTTTATATATTTCCCTAGATGACACAAGGATATTCATTTCAGTATTCTTTTGTGATCAGGGTAAAAATATGACCAATTTGCAGGACGTTTCCATGGTTTGTAAATGGTATAGTTCTGAGCTTGGGGAAGACCTCAAGTCATATAAATAGTTGTCCCACAAACCAATTTTATGGAGATTTTACACATCACAATTCGGTAGAAGCTATCGTAATCTTGGGCTGAGAGTATTCTATAGTAGCGAAGTAATCTCACCAGTAATGGGTAAGGGGGGGGGGGGGGGGGGGGGGAACGAACCCCCTTCTAAAATGACAACAATCATAAATTTTACCTCACCGGAGGTAATATCCATAATATCTTATTCCTCTAAGGATAACCTAATGTTAACTTTGATTACAGATTTTCATGGAATTCCCGAAAGTTATCAGTAGCAAATACCTTATACTTTATACCACACCTAGACATAATGTAATTGAGAAGAAGAAGAAGAAGAAGAAGAAGAAGAAGAAGAAGAAGAAGAAGAAGAAGAAGAAGAAGAAGAAGAAGAAGAAGAAGAAAAAGAAGACAAGAAGAAAATATTTACAGTGCTAAAAGATCTAGAGAGTAAAAATGATAATACCTCTATAGACGTTGAATGACCAGGTATAACGATTTAAGGGACTTATACCTTTTGATGCCAGTCAAATCAACTGACGTCCGTCTGTTGGGTTAGGTAACCATGCGTTATAATTACCTAAGGATGTAACATTGGATTGAGTGGTCCAAGGAGTGAAATATTTGCAAAATAATTTCCAGAGAAATAATTCAAATCCCATCAACTGGCCCAAGGAATAGGCGTGTGTGAAGTCGGGAAATACGTTCAAATAGTTATTTTAATAATACATGGCCAATAACTTTAAAATAAGATCAAGCCGAATATCTTGTTGGCCGATCACCCCAACCTTGGGGGAAACTAAAGGGATATTAGCCAAATTTGTGTCACGTGATTTATCTTGGAATATCATGAATATGTAGGGAGATAAGTAAAAATCATAAAAGTTCATGTTGACGAGTTGGAAGTCGAGTCCTTATAGGAATTTATAACTTATTATTAAGATTATCATGAAGAGACGCAGATTATGAGTATCCTTAACCTTATAAATCAAGGAGACCTCACCTAATTTGAAGGCACTGATTGTATCCTGGACATGATGACTTGGACTCTCAGCTAGTAACCCTAGCACTCTAATCGCCATTGTTCTTCCTGAGTAATATACCATTCTCCCTCCCTTTCTCGTGGATGTATGAAGATCTCTCTGATGAACCACGTACGTCTCATTTTCTTTAATCCTTATCTCCATTCATAATTATTCAGGGGCTAATGAAGCGACTAAGAATGTGTCTCAGAAGTGCGTACTCTCTAGGCTCAAGTGCAAGCCTGTCGTGTTAGTAATAAATCCAGTAAGTTGGGATCGTATCCACAGGAAAATAGGACAACAGAGCTGTAACGACGTTGGACAGACGAATGAATCCTAACTCTAACTCTAAAGGAAAAGGAAAAGGTGATTGGATGGTGAAATGTTTACAACTATATGCAAATTTTGAAAATGTTAACTAATGAACTAAAGTATGAATGAAATGTAATTATTCTAAATTACCTAAAATACTAACGATGAATGATTTGAGAATTCGAACAATGTGATGAGAAAAACAGGACATGAATACAATCCCCCAAACCTAGTGTATTGATGATATAAAACTAATCGTAAATTCAAATAATTAATTTAACCCAGAATTTAGTACTCCCAAGCATTACGTATATGAGGATCTAGCTCCCACCATACTTAATTAGAGGACGAGTAAATCGGTATTGCGATAGTTACACTCGAATTGCATTATAAAGCATCCCGGATACCCGAAAGCAAACGAGATCCAAAGATCTAAAATTATCACGTTCCTATGCAACACGGTTGTAATCAAATAATTAAATTTATAGGATTACTTTTACACACATGCAACTACCACATCGGGTTGGGTTCATGCATCCCAACCCTTAAAAGTCTAGCCTACCATGATGAAAGTAATGAAAACGATTTTTGAAATGCAAGAAATCATAATTACTCTAAGAGAGAATTGAAGAATGATATAAAATGAAGATTAAATAGAAGAAAGCAATCAACTACATTACCAAAGCACTGAAAACATCAACTCAAATTACTTGTAATCAAGGAAATCTAAACAAACTTCAATCTTGAAAATAGAATTTCAATAAATATTCAAACTAGGGTTTTTACAGGAAGAATGGAAAATTAGATAAATTCTCCATTTTTTATAATGATAATAAATCGGGTTTAAATACCCTACACGACTCCAAGAGTTTTAGTTGAACTAGGACTCTCCATTAGAGGAAGAGTAAAAAATCAAAATTCGACAATCGGACCGGTCCGGTCCTCTTTCGGTTCGGTCTGGCTGGAATCCGGATCGGTTCATTTATTTCTTGGACGGATCGATCCGATACGGATCGATTCATTTATTTTCTTTTAGCATCGATCCATCTTCGGTCTGGGGTTCTCTAGAAATTGGCATTTCGGATCGGTTCGAATTTCTTTTGACTTTTTCTTCTACCTTTGACTGCTCATAACTTTCACACCGGGGCTCTGATTGAGGTGTCGTTTCTTCCTATGTAATTATGAGCTTGATATCTTCAACTCTTCTTCAGATGCCTCATTCAAATTCCGGGTAAAAATTACAACTTTACCCTTTCGACTTTCCTTCTTTTCTTTCTCGATTCTTCCGATTTATTTCTTTCTTTATTGACATCATATACCTATAAAATCAATATGAAATTCCATAAACTCGGTGTACTCATTAGAATAAGTCAGTATAAAGATTATGAGATAAAATCAAATCAATCACGTTATTCGAGGTGCTAAAAGTAACTAAATTAAAGGGATAAAAATAGAAGAATTTATGCTGAATCAAATCCCCCTAACTTAGAACTTTGCGCGTCCCGAGCAATGTAAAAGAATCCTAGAAAGGCTCAACTCTTGAAAATCATTTTATTGGGATAGAATACCTTTTTCGTGGGCAAGCGATTGCATTTAGCGTATGCAACAAGCCTTTAAACCCCTAGGTCACCCTAGTAGGACGAGTTGTGTCTCGTGAGGGTTTGCAGAGAATATACCCACAAAATTCGACTCAAAGAAACTTCAAAATACGCAAAAATAGTATAATTCAAACTTTTCCAGAAAATAGTCATCATCAAGTCATGCTCAAGAGTCTCAAATCATAGTGCATATGTGCGAAGCCGAAAAATTTAATTGCGAATTTCCACCGATTGACCATTACGTTACTTATTGAAAATTCGTTTTGATTTCAAAATCTCACGGGATGCTCTCATAAATGAATCACTCGAAATGTGGCTTATTCTCTCGGTATGTGTGACATAAAGAATAAATATATTGGAACCAAGTTCACGCACACAAGAAGAAAAATGGAAATTTTATAGTTATTGGATCTCGTCAACGGAATACGGTTTGAAAAATGGGAACATTGCCTCTTATTCACGCATTTAATCTCTTTTATTATCTTTTTGTGTCTTAACTCTCCACGCGGTAACCAATTTCGCAATTTTGGACTCGGTTAGGACTTTTACGGGTTGAAGGTGTATTGGGTAATATTGGGAACGGTTATGAGAAAACTAGAATTGGAAAATGTTCTTATGATCTCCGTTAGTGCGTTTTCGGTCTTTTGCTCATTTTCTTCTTTTTTTTTCTATTTTTTTTCTTTTCTTTTCTTGCTATTTTTGTTGAGCATTTCTATTCTTTTCTTGCCCCTTTTTATGCACTTTTCGGACTTTATTTGAGGAACATTTTATTTTCACAATTCCGAGCTTTTTGGGTTGTCAAACGAAAGGAAAAATTATTCGGCTCAAATTTGGGTTACAAAAGGGATGATTTTTCACAACTTTTTATGGCCAATATTTTTGGGTAACAAACGAGGGCCTACTTCATTGTCCAAAATACTAATTACATTACCATATGCGTCTCGAGATTAATTTAATTTTGAGATTTGTAGCACGCTTTGTACGACAATATCACACACATTTATCAAAATCGATCAAAATGAAAGGATTGAGATCCTCGACGACTTATTTAGACCGCTGAAAATAAGTTTGAGTTAACAATTAACTCGGATTGATTTATAATTTTCACAAAAATGAAAGGCTCGAATCGCACCAGGGTTATTAATCTCCGCACTTATTCGTTAAGTCGTCAATTTTCGCAAAATTTCCATCTTTGGTCAATTTCTTCTTTGTGTATATGGAATTTTATAACTTGAGACTTTAAACCGACTTTTAATGATATTTTTGAAAATTTTGAATTCCAATTTTTATTTATTTTGAACAAAAATAATTTTGGATTTTTCAAAATTTTATGATTTTTTCTTTGGAAATTTCAGGGCATTTTTGCAAACTTTTGAAGTTTTAGAAATACGCACTTGTGACACCCCCCCCCTAACTTAGACTTTTGCATTGTCCACAAGCGAAAAGGACTAAAATATAAACAAGGCAAAATAAGAAGTGCGATAAATAAAACAAACAAATGGAGAAAATGCAGATTTTTATAAAACAGGTGCGTGGAACAAAAACATGAAAGCGCATACAACCATGTGATTACGTCAAACAACTAAAAGCTGCCACAAACCAACAAAGCTTCACTGGGGTGGTGGGTGGGAAGAGTTCGGCGCGTCGGGGCCATAAGGGTCATAAAAGTAGGATGGAAATGGCTCGTTGGGATCCCCTTGGCGTCTGTACAACTCTTCTTGGAAACAAAACATCATACTTATATAGCGCAGATAGTCAGTCATAAAGTTGCTGAATCTCGCCTTGGGGGCCGACATTCTATTAGTGAGGTCGCTACTTGTGACAACCCGAATATAATTATGATAAATTATGTTTAAATCATGATTGGATTATGTGATAGGGATAATATGTTATTAGTATATATAATGTTAAGTCATTATATTTAGTCTAATCCTAGCGCCATAAACCATGAAATATTGAATTAGTTACAAATGTGAAATTTTGAAGTTTTCGGTAGGAATGTTCAAGTTTAAGACTAGTTTTGACCTTTATGACATAACATTTGACTTGAGGTGAAAACTATATGTTTGTATAATATAAGTTAGGTTTTTAAAACAACAAACGGTTCATCGAACGGACATCCGAGTAGGAAGATATTGTCTTTTTACGAACAGAGGGTAAAGTAATCATTTAGCCTTAAATGATGTTTTGTTTTATATGATGCCACATGTTATAAATTGATTGGTTGGAGGTGGAGGTTGGTTTGGCCGACTTAAACCCTTGAGATATCCCCCTTTCTTTATCAAACTCGGTTTGGGAGAGTTTTAAGTTGAGGAAGAACAATTGTGAGGGTTAGGAAGAAGAAAGTGAGGAGAAATATTCAAAAAAATTCATAGAAAATTACGTAAAAGCCCCTAACCAACCATGAATCTTGTTATTTTTATTGCATTATGATTTTTATGACATAAATACTTGATTGTTTATTTAACTTTCATGATTGGGTGCATATGTATGGATATATGCAAGTTTACGTTAAGTTGAATGTACAAACCCTAAAATTGCTTTGTTTAGAAACTTTGTTTATTCAAACTTCCATATATTTTTTTATACTTACTGGAATTGATTGGTTACAATTGGATATTAACTTGGACTCATATATGTATGACATATCTTAAAATCTTGTGAAAATACCTATAAATGAGTCCTTGGTGAGAGTTTGAAGTTCGGGTATGAAATCTGCCCTAAGCATGAAAGTATGCCCACCATGTGTTCGATGTTTTGCTTGACATAGAAAACAAAGCTTAAAAATTATGAAACTTTAATTTTGTATTGTTAAATATGTTTAATGATGTTGGGTAAAATATCATAGAAATTAATGATATATAAAAATTATGAAAATTCCTGGAAGTTGAATGAACGATAAAAGAGCCTATAGGGCAGATTTGTTATGTGGTAAAGAAATGGGCATATCTTGCTCTAGGAGACTTGAAATGATGTACCGTCTTTTGTATTGGAATACTAATATGATAAGGATTGAATTACCAAGAATCAACGAATTTTTATTTGGTCTATGATTTGGATATGTTAAATTTATTAACATGGATTTGGATGAAACTTCACTTGTGATAAATGATTTGAATGGAATCATGTGATGCTTATGGATTGAATTATGTTTAAATCATTCTTTGGATTATTGATATTCTTATGATGATACTAATATTGTAAGAATGATAGGAAGGGAAGAAGATCTGATTGAATAAATACCGGATAAAAGCAAGGGAAAAGCCAGTTAAACTATCAAGGTGAGTGTACTTATGATTGTTTCATATATACAGATATATGAATATAGCTCTAAGAGCAGGATTTGTTTGAATACTTCGGTATTCAGGATTTGTTTGGATATTAAAATATCCAGAATTGTTTGGGTCTTATGATCCAGGATTTGTTATTACCAACGGTCAGAATTATTTGGGTCTAATGATCCAGGATTTGTTATTGCCAATGGGCAGAATTATTTGGATCTTATGATCCAGGATTTGTTATTGCCAATGGGAAGAATTATTTGGAGCTTATGATCCATGATTTTCTATTGCCAATGGGAAGGATTTTTTGGATTTTATATCCACATATTCGATATAGAATTGTTATTCCGTTGCAGGGAAGGAGTACCTCACTAAGCTTAATGCTTACGGTTTATTTTAACAATTTCAGGTTCGTACGCTGCTAGCTAAGATACCATATGACCGGTAACTTTGAGAGTTGCACCGTTGGAGAGAGCTGGGGTTTAAATATGGGGGATTTTATCTTTGTCACACTGAAGATTTTAATATACTCACACATTCTATATATTGATTTAGTATGGATTGAGTTGATCATATTTAATCACAGTATTGTATGTCCGCTTAATTATGACTATGATATTGAATTTTATGGTATAAGACTAATAATATGTTCATTATGCACATTATGTAGGAAAATATTGATGAATTAATCATATTTCCAATGGGCTCAAGAGTATGATCTAATTATTCCAATAACAAATGATTAGTATGGATATTGGGGTTGGCGTGTGACAATTAGTGGTATCAGAGCGTGGTTATTAATTCTGGACGTGTGTGACGGTTAGATGGCAGTATTGAATTGATTTGATATTTATGAATTGTGTATGTACCAACCAATAGTTTAGTACTATAAACTGTTATTATTGGTTGTTATAACTTTGTTCTATTATAGATAATTCCATATGGAACCTAGGAATGGACAACCTAGAGAAGAGGGAGTAGCTTCTCGTACAGAAAATACTGAAGTAGAGCAAAGTGTTGCTGGAAGGGCTAGAGTGTAGGAGCAGCCTACAGAGATTCAAATAATGGCACAGTAAATATTGAGGATGGAAGAATAACAGGAACGAAATATAGCATTAATGGCAGAGCAACAGACTAGATATCTAGAATCAAAGACTGTGGCCAGGATTGAGAAAGAGGCAAGGAAGGAAAAGAAGGATTCCATGCATGAGAAGTTTTTGAAGTTGAACCCTCCAGAATATTCAGGGTCGGTGATATAGAAAATATATTTGCAGTTATGAAGGTTCCAGATAACCAGAAAGTGAATCTAGCTGTGTTTAAGCTGAAAGGAGAGGCCAAATATTGGTGGGAAGCTAGCAACCATTTGATTCCCAGGATGGAAGGTACTGATGTTATTACTTGGGCTAAATTTATTAAAGCTTTGTATGTTAAGTATTTCCCTAAAGTTTATAGGAGGGAGAAGCTGAGGGAATTTATAAATTTGCCCCAAAGGAAAATATCTGTGAGGGAGTATGAGGCTAAATTTACTATTTTATCTAGATTTGCTACTAAATATGTGGAGATTGAAGAAGATAAATGTAGTAAGTTTCAAGATGGACTGATTTGGCCTATTCATAATAGAGTGGCCACTTATGAGGTAGAAGATTATGCTTCTCTGGTAAACAAAGCCACGATAGCAGAAAGGCAAATAAACCAAGGGGTGGTGAGTAGAAAGAGTTTTAAGAAAAGTAGATTTGACGATTTCAGTGTAAGGGAGATGAGGGTGGAAGTGTTAAGATAGAACCTCATAAATTTCAGAGAGGTGGTGGAGATAGTGGTAGAGTTCTAGGGAGATTTGGCAGAGATACTAGGGGTGGAGAATCTTCTAGTCTGGTTAGGAGGTCAGGAAAGGGTGAGGCACCGACAAGAGTTGTTACATATTTCTTTTGTAAAGAGGAGGGGCATTATAAATACGAGTGTCCTAAGCTTAAAGGAGTGTAATGCTACCATTGTCATCAAGTGGGGCATGTTAAGAAGAATTGTCCGCAGTTGGAAGAGACTCCAGCAGCACCTAGTGAAGCAGCAAGCAGAGTGTTACCTCCAGGTAGTGGAGCGAAAAGTGTGGGTAGAGGACAAGCTAGTGGTTCCAGGTCAGGTGGACGAGTCTTTACGATGAAAGAAGCTCAGATTACTCCAGATGTGGTGACAGGTACACTTTCTGTTACTGATAGAAGTGCTTATGTTTTGATTAATCCTGGTTCCACACATTCTTTTGTGTCCTATGCTTTTGTTGTATACCTGAATAGACCATGTACTCATTTAGATGTGGGGTTGGGTATTTATATGCCTATAGGGGATATGGTTATAGCTGAATATGATTTTCGTGATTATGTTTTGACTGTGGGGTCTAGAGATACAGTTATAGATTTACTTCCACTGGATATTTCTGATTTTGATATAATTCTGGGAATGGATTAGTTATCTAAATATCATGAATCTATGGATTGTTTCTGTAAGGAAGTTATTTTTAATATTCCTGGTGAGACTGAATTTAAATTAGTGGGGGAAAGGAAAATTGTTCCCAGTTGCATCATTTCTGCTATTCAGACGAGGAAATTATTGAGTAATGGTTGTAAGGGTTTTATTGCATATGTTCTGGACACTAGGAAGGGGGCTTTACAATTAGTCGATGTTCCTATTGTACGAGATTTTCCTGAAGTGTTTCCTAGTGAGTTGCCAGGGTTACCTCTAGAAATAGAAGTTGAATTTAGTATTGAATTAGCACCGGGGACAACACCTATTTCTATGGCACCGTATAGAATGGAACCTACTGAGTTGAAATAAATCAAGATTTAGTTACAGGATTTACTTGATAGGGGGTTCATACAACCTAGTGTTTCTCCATGGGGTGCACCAGTTTTATTTGTGAAGAAGAAAGATGGTACCATGCGTTTGTGTATTGATTATAGGCAACTGAATAAAGCTACAAATAAGAACAAATACCCTTTACCTCGTATAGATGATTTGTTTGATCAGTAACAGGGTGCTAAAGTGTTTTCAAAAATGGACTTGAGATCGGGTTATCATCAGTTGAGGGTCAAAGAGAGTGATATTTCTAAAACTGCTTTTCGTACTCGGTATGGTCATTTTGAATTTTTGGTGATGCCTTTTGGGTTGACTAATGCTCCAACTGTATTTATGGATCTTATGAATCGGGTACTTCATCCTTTTGTTGATTCATTTGCGATAGTTTTTATCGATGATACTCGGATTTATTCACGTGATATGGTTGAACATGAAAAGGATCTCACAACTATTTTGAATCTGTTAAAAGATAAGAAGTTGTATGCTAAGTTTAGCAAGTGTGAATTTTGGATATCACAAGTTGTATTTTTAGGCCATGTTGTTTCTGAAGATGGTATATGTGTTGATCCTAAAAAGGTAGAAGCTATTGTAAAATGGGAGAGGCCCAATAACGTGACTGAGGTGAGGAGTTTTCTGGGTTTAGCTGGGTAATATAGATGGTTTATTAAGGGATTTTCTTCAATTGCCTTGCCGATGACTAAACTAACCCGGAAAGATTTTAAGTTTGAATGGAATTCTGATTGCGAAAATAGTTTTGATGAATTGAAAAAGAGGTTGGTAACTGCACCTATTCTTACTATTCCGCATGGTGGAGATGGTTTTGTTATTTATACCGATGCTTCACACCAGGGGTTGGGTTATGTTTTTATGCAGCATGGTAAAGTTATTTCTTATGCTTCTAGGCAGTTGCGTACAGATGAACGTAATTATCCTACACATGATTTGGAACTTGCTGCTATTGTCTTTTCTTTGAAATTGTGGCATCGTTATCTATATGGTGACGTATGTGAAATTTTTACTGACCATCAAAGCCTTAAGTATTTATTTACTCAAAAGGAGTTGAATTTTAGGCAGAGGTGATGGATGGAGTTAATTAAAGACTATGATTGTACAATTCACTACCATCCAGGGAAGGCAAATGTAGTTACAGATGCTCTGAGTAGAAAATCTTCGGGCAGGTTATCTTGTATTCGGTGTGCTAGAGTTTCCCACATCATGGAGTTGAGATTGATGGGAGTAAAATTGAAGCTAGTCGATGGGGACATGTTCTTTGCTTATGTAAGCGTGAGGCCTTTGTTAGCTACCCGTATTCGTGATTTGCAAAGTCAAGATCCTTTTATTGAGAAGAAATGACAAGATGTCCGAGATGGTAAGTCTGAAGATTTTCGTATTGTGAATGATGGCACTTTATTGTATAAGCAGCGGTTATGTATGCCTAATGTGTGTGGATTAAAAGAGGAAATTTTAGAGGAGGCTCATAATTCCATTTATACTATGCATCCTGGTAGCATTAAAATGTATAGGGATTTAAAGGAGTATTATTAGTGGAATAATATGAAGAAGGAAATGGATGATTTTGTTGGGAGGTGCCTTATATGTCAGCAAGTGAAAGTGGAGCATCAGAAACCTACTGGTTTGCTTCAGCCATTGCCAATATCAGAATGGAAATGGGATCATGTAACGATGGATTTTGTGGTTGGGCTTCCTCGATCTCAGAAGGGGTCAGATTCGATTTGGGTAGTGGTGGATAAATTGACGAAGTCTGCTCATTTTCTAGCAGTCAAGACTACGTATACAGTTGATAGGTATGCTAGATTGTATGTTAATGAAATTATTCGATTGCATGGATCACTGATATCTATTGTTTCAGATAGGGACCCTACTTTTACATCCAGATTTTGGGATAGCTTGCAGTATGCTATGGGTACTAACTTGAAGTTTAGTACGGCTTTTCATCCTCAGACAGATGGGCAGTCTGAAAGGACAATACAGATTTTGGAAGATATGCTTAGAGCTTGTGTGCTTGATTTTAAAGGAAATTGGGATGAATATTTTCCCTTGATAGAATTTGCATATAACAATAGTTTTCAATCTACTATTGGTATGGCACCATATGAAGCATTGTATGGTAGACGGTGTCATACACCCGTATGCTGGGGTGAAGTTGGTGAAAGGAACGTAGAGGGTCCAGAGTTGATTGAATTTAACACTAAAAAAGTGAAGATTATTCGAGATAGAATGAGAACGGCTCAAAGGAGACAGAAAAGTTATGCAGATAAGCGACGGAAAGATTTAGAATTTCATAAGGGGGATTATGTGTTTCTTGGGATATCTCCATGGAAAGGAGTTATGAGGTTTGGAAAGAAAGGTAAATTAAGTCCACGCTACATTGGACCTTATGAAATTCTTGAGAAAGTCGAGATGGTTGCCTACAAGCTAGCGTTACCACAGGAGTTAGCTTGATTACATGATATTTTCCATGTTTCTATGTTGAGAAAGTATGTAGCGGATCCTTCACATGTATTGGTGGAACAACCTATTACATTCAAAGAGGATTTGAGCTATGTGGAAGAACCATTTGCAATCGTCGATAGGAAAGAACAAACATTGAGATCAAAAGTGATCCCACTTGTAAAGGTTATATGGAGAAGGCATTCCATGTAATAAGACACATGGGAGAGTGAGGATAGCATGAAGATGCGTTATCCGTATTTGTTTGATTCTGACAACCAAGGTATGTCAATTTGGGGGACGAAATTTCCTAACAGGGGGAGAATTTTGACAACCCGAATATAATTATGATAAATTATGTTTAAATCATGATTGGCTTATGTGATAGGGATAATATGTTATTAGTATATATAATGTTAAGTCCTTATATTTAGTCTAATCCTAGCTCCATAAAGCATGAAATATTGAATTAGTTACAAATGTGAAATTTTGAAGTTTTCGGTAGGAATGTTCAAGTTTAAGACTAGTTTTGACCTTTATGACATAACAATTGACTTGAGGTGAAAAATATATGTTTGTATATATATAATTTAGGTTTGTAACACAACAAACGGTTCATCTAACGGACATCCGAGTAGGAAGATATTGTCTTTTTACGAACAGAGGGTAAAGTAGTCATTTAGCCTTAAATGATCTTTTGTTTTATATGATGCCACATGTTATAAATTGATTGGTTGGAGGCGGAGGTTGGTTTGGCCGACTTAAACCCTTGAGATATCCCCCTTTCTTCAGTAAACTCATTTTGGGAGAGTTTTAAGTTGAGTAAGAACAATTGTGAGGGTTAGGAAGAAGAAAGTGAGGAGAAACATTCGAAAAAATTCATAAAAAATTACGTAAAAGCCCCTAAGGTAATTCCAACCACGAATCTTGTTATTTTTCCTGCAATTATGATTTATATGACATAAATACTTGATTGTTTATTGAAATTTCATGCTTGGGTGCATATGTATGGATATATGCAAGTTTAAGTTAAGTTAAATGTACAAACCCTAAAATTGCTTTGTTTAGAAACTTTGTTTATTCAAACTCCCATATATTTTTGTATAATTATTGGAATTGATTGGTTCCAATTGGATATTAACCTGGACTCATATATGTATGAAATATCCTAAAATATTGTGAAAATACAAATAAATGAGTCTTTGGTGAGAGTTTGAAGTTCGGGTATGAAATCTGCCCTAAGCATGAAAGTATGCCCACCATGTGTTCGATGTTTTGCTTGACATAGCAAACAAAGCTTAAAAATTATGAAACTTTAATTTTATATTAATCAATATGTTTACTGATGTTGGGTAAAATATCATAGAAATTAATGATGTATAAAAATTATGAAAATTCCTGGAAGTTGAATGAACGATAAAAGAGCCTATAGGGCAGATTTGTTATGTGGTAAAGAAATGGGCATATCTTGCTCTAGGAGACTTGAAATGATGAACCGTCTTTTGTATTGGAATACTAATATGATAACGATTGAATTACCAAGAATAAATGAATCTATATCTGGTCTATGATTTGGATATGTTAAATATATTAACATGGATTTGGATGGAACTTCACTTGTGATAAATGATTTGAATGGAATCATGTGATGCTAATGGATTGAATTATGTTTAAATCATTCTTTGGATTATTGATATTCTTATGATGATACTAATATTGTAAGAATGATAGGAAGGGGAGAAGAGTTGATTGAACAAATACCAGATAAAGGCAAGGGAAACGCCAGTTAGACTATCAAGGTGAGTGTACTTATGATTGTTTCATATATACAGATATATGAATATAGCTCTAAGAGCAGGATTTGTTTGAATACTTTGGTATTCAGGATTTTTTTGGATATTAAAATATCCAGGATTCTTTAGGTCTTATGATCCAGGATTTGTTATTGCCAATGGGAAGAATTATTTGGGTCTAATGATCCAGGATTTCTTATTGCCAATGGGTAGAATTATTTGGATCTTATGATCAAGGATTTGTTATTGCCAATGGGAAGAATTATTTGGATCTTATGATCCAGGATTTGTTATTGCCAATGGGCAGAATTATTTGGATCTTATGATCCATGATTTTCTATTGCCAATGGGCAGGATTGTTCGGATTTTATAACCACATATTCGATATAGAATTGTTATTCCGTTGCAGGGAAGGAGTACCTCACTAAGCTTAATGCTTACGATTTATATTTTAACAATTTTAGGTTCGTACGCTGCCAGCTAGGATACCATATAACCGG
The DNA here is from genome assembly GCA_949130495.1 of Sambucus nigra. Lineage (NCBI taxonomy): Eukaryota > Viridiplantae > Streptophyta > Magnoliopsida > Dipsacales > Adoxaceae > Sambucus > Sambucus nigra. Next base: position 315,168,477 of record OX422213.1, read on the forward strand.
TAACTTTGAGAGTTGCACCGTTGGATAGAGCTGGGGTTTAAATATGGGGCATTTTATCGTTGTCACACTTAAGATTTTAATATACTCACACATTGTATATATTGATTTAGTATGGATTGAGTTGATCATAGTCAATCACAGTATTGTATGTCCGCTTAATTACGACTCTGATATTGAATTTTATGGTATAAGAATAATAATATGTTCATTATGCACATTATGTAGGAAAATATTGATGAATGAATCATATTTCCAATGGGCTCAAGATTATGATCTAATTATTCCACTAACAAATGATTAGTATGGATATTGGGTTTGGGGTGTGACACTACCCGGCCATTCAAAATTAGGATCTTCTTCTTCTTCGATCGACTCTTTATCTACCCCAACGTCTCCCATATCCACATCGGTAGCTGCCTCTTCCACTTCCTCTTCCTCACTCGATCCATCATCGGCCTTGTCATCACTTCCACGCCTTGCCCAAAGGATGGCCAACTGTCTGGTGCTCTGAGTGAGGGTTCCCTGTCCAAAGGGACCGGGGAGGCGAGTACGATCTAGAGGAGCCTCAATGCCAGCATCTTTGAGAATGGAGGTAATTAGGCGTGCATAAGGAATTGGGGCTGCCCCTTTCTCATCCATGGCTGCAACGAGAATGTCAACGTATAGGGTGCGAGCCAGGTTAATGGAAGTGTTGGGATTAAAGAGGTGGTATGTCAATGTGGCTTGACGGGGGTGCATTGCGGAATCGTTGGGGGTTTGCAAAATGTTAGCACACATAATTTAAAAACTGAGGCGTGCTTTCTCATTGAGTCAGCCCACAGGGACAGTCTCCCCCCTTCATGCAATGCCTGGGGCAATTCGCTCTATAATCAGGTACTTGGCTACCGGGGCGACATTCCTTGGGTATGTGTAGTCTTAAACATCCGGAAACATCATACTCGCCCAACTTAGCCGTGAGAAGGGCCAAAGAAAAAGGGATGACGGTACGATCGACATACGTTTGGGACTCGAATTGGCCCGTGCGAACAAGGGAGCCATAGAAAGAGCGTACCTCGGTGGCCCAAACCGCCTCGTAGGCTTCATTAAGGAAACGACACCAACCCCTAGGCATGAAGAAGGCGGTGACGGAATTGGGCAGCCCCATCCATTGGACTGCGCGCTCTATGTGGAGTTTGCGATCCGGACCAAAGAAATGATTGCACCAATGCTCCTCTTGGCCGGAACGAAATTCACCATGGTCGGAGGGTAGGATTTCAATTGAGTCATATTTGATGGGGAAACTCTTTGGGCCATTGGGATAAGGGGAGGGTGCTAGGAAAAAAGTTAGGGAAAGAGAAGAGAGAAGTGATGTAGTTGGAGGTTTGGAGGAAAATGGGCGATTTGGGTGTGTATTTATAGGTGAGAAGTGTGGGTAGGGTTTTAGAAATGGAGGGAAGGGGTTTGGAGGGAAAGAGGGGAAATTGAAGGATTGGGTATGGTTGGACGAATTGGGAGGGAAGGGAAGGTATTGGGGAGAAGGGGGTGTACCTAGGGAAAGGGGAAAGACTGTAGAAATCGGATCGATCCGAATGGTACAGGACCGGACCAGTCCGGTCCTTTTAATTTTTGAGTTCTTTAATTATCGGATCGATCCGACTCTAAAAGAAATGAATCGATTCGATTCGATCCGATCCGGACCGTTCCGGCTCAAAAATAAAAGAACCAATCTAGCTCTTGCATTGAGCTGGATTTCTCCCCCTACCTTAATTTCAATCGCTCTTCTCCAAAATTTTTTTTACTCTCATCATGCTCCCTATCAAATTTTGGCTCAAAACCCTCTCGATACCTATGGTCAATGCAACTTGACTCAATTTCTCGAAACATGTGAATGCTTTCACCTTATTGTACCCTAGTCCTAGGGACTCTCACTACTCACATGACTCTCGTATACTATACACAAGAATTTACCCCATACACGTCGGGGGTGTGATGACCTCACTGTAGCAGCTCACTCTACCCCGTAAACGAGGTCCGACAACCAAACGATGTCGATTTCTTCCACACACGCCTCTAGATATGGCTTTAGGCATTGTCTATTTACCTTGAACGTATTTCCCCATTTTAAATTGTCTAATTCGACAGCTCTGTGAGGGAAAATGTTCCTTACAACGAATGGGCCAGACCATCGTGACCACAACTTGCCCGAAAATAGGTGAAGCCGAGAGTTATAGAGAAGCACTTATTATCCGGGAAGAAACTCTTTGCGTCGAATGATATTATCGTGAGCGAGTTTCATCATTTATTTGTAAATTTTTGCGTTCTCGTACGCATCATTGCGTATCTCTTCTAACTCATTTAATTGAATCTTGCGTGCTTCACCGGCCTTATCCATGGCGTAGTTCAACTCCTTAATCGCCCAATATGCCTTGTGCTCTAATTCCACAGGAAGATGGCAAGGCTTTCCATATATAAAGTGGAATGGGGACATGCCGAGCGGATTTTTGTATGCGGTATGATAGGCCCATAGCGAATCGTTCAATATAAGTGACCAATATTTCCGGGTAGGTTTGACGGTCTTTTTAAGAATGTTCTTGATTTCCCAATTTTCTAGTTCGGCCTGCCCATTCGTTTGTGGGTGATAAGTCGTTACAACCTTGTGAACGACGTCATACTTTCTCTTGATCTTCTCGAATGGCCTATTGCAAAAGTGCGTGCCATTATCGCTGATTATTGCTTTCGGAGCACCGAATCGGGAAAGTATGTGTTCCTGCAGGAACTTAATCACCACTTTGTTGTCATTTTTCTTGGTCTCTATGGCTTCCACCCATTTGGAAACGTAGTCGTCCGCAACAAGGATGTATAGGAAACCAAAAGATGGGGGAAAAGGGCCCATGAAGTCAATACCCTAGCAATAAAAAATCTCTATGATGAGTATGGGGGTAAGAGGCATCATGTCTCGTCGGGTAATAGCTCCCATCCTTTGGAACCTATGGCAAGATTTACAAGCATTGTTCACATCTCGGAATATTGTGGGCCAATAGAGGCCGCATTGTAGAATTTTAGCGACTATTTTTTCGTCGAAAAGTGGCCTCCACAAGCTTTCGAATGACAAAATTGGATGACTTTCGGTATCTCGTCATCCGGTACACAACGTCGAATGATTTCGTCGGCGCAATATTTAAACAGGAAAGGATTATCATAGAAAAAAATTCACGACCAAGTTATAAACCTTTTTTTATCTTGCGGTGTTCAATCGGGAGGGACGACTCCCGTGGCAAGATAGTTTACGATATCCGCAAACCAGGGCAAAGAAGATGTTGTAAAGAGTTGCTCATCCGGAAAGTATTCATCTATGGGTATTGGATCACTAGGCACGTCAGACAAAAGCCATGATAAGTGGTCGGCAACGAAGTTTTTTACTCCTTTCTTATCTTTAATGGAGAGATTAGACTCTTGTAGGAGTAGGATCCACCTTATGAGGCGCAACTTTGCATCTTTCTTTGCGAGTAGGTATTTCAATATCGCATGATCGGTGAAGCAAGTGATGGGAGAACCGATAAGGTAGGACCGAAATTTGTCAAGAGCAAAGACTACCGCTAGAAACTCCTTCTCTGTAGTGGAGTAATTTCATTGTGGTCCGATAAGAGTTCGGCTAGCGTAGTAGATGACATGAGCCTTATTGTCTTTTCTTTGGCCTAAAACAACCCCTATCGCATAATCGCTAGCATCACACATAAATTCGAATGGTAAGGACCAATCTGGAACTTGCATGATGGGAGCAGACACAAACATGATTTTTAATTTTTCAAAAGTACTATGGCATGCTTCCGTCCACTCAAATGGGGTGTCCTTCATGAGTAGTTTTCTTAAGGGTCTAGCGATGGCACTAAAGTCCTTAATGAACCTTCGATAAAACCCCACGTGGATCAAGAAGGAGAGCACGTCTTTGAGCGATTTTGGTGGGGGTAGACCGGCTATTACATCTATCTTAGCTTTATCAACTTCTATCCCCTTGGATGAAACTATGTGGCCAAGAACTATTCCCTCGGTGACCATAAATTGGCATTTCTCCCAATTTAGCACTAAGTTCTTTTCCACACACCAGGCAAGTACCTTTTCCAATTTTTCTAGACAAAGGTCGAAAGAGGTGCCAAAAATACTAAAATCGTCCATGAACACTTCAAGTCCTCTATCGACCACGTCGCTAAATAGGCTTAACATGCACCTTTAAAAGGTCGCGGGTGCATTACACAAGACAAATGGCATACGTTTGTAGGCAAACGTACCAAAAGGGCAAGTGAAAGTCGTTTTCTCCTGGTCAAGTACATCTACCTCAATTTGGTTATATCCGAAATAACCATCAAGGAAGCAATAGTAAGGGTGGCCCGCTACTCTCTTAAGCATCTGATCAATAAATAGCAAGGGGAAATGGTCTTTCCTAGTTTTCGCATTGAGTTTCCGGTAATCAATACAAACGCGCCACCCGGTGGTGGTACATTGGGGGAATAGCTCTCCCTTAACATTCTCAATCACTATCATGCCTGACTTTTTTGGAACAACTTGAATAGGGCTCACCCATTTGCTATCCGAGATTGGATAGATAATCCCAGCATCTAATAGATTAATGATCTCGGTCCTCACCACTTCTTTCATATTAGGGTTTAACCTTCTTTGCATTTCTCTCGAGGTCTTAACATCCTCTTCGAGATGGATCTTGCGGGTGCAAATCAAAGGGCTTATCCCTTTCAAATCAGCAATGCACGAACCAAAATCACTTTGGTGCTTCCTCAGAATTTTTAACAGTTTACCCTCCTGCTCTTCGTCTAGGCTAGAGGAGACAACAATAGGAAATGTCTCATCCTCTCCTAGGTATGCATATTTAATATGGGAGGGGATTTTCTTCAATTCAAGGGTTGAAAATTTATCGCTGGAGGGAACCATGCGTGTATCCCTCGGTGGTAACTCCTCGAATCTAGAAACTCAATTCACATCTCTTGCGTCCTCGTCTGACGCTCTCTCATTAAGTAATTCTCTCAACTCCTCAACTTCCCCCTCGAATCCGATGTACGTCCCCTCACTCTCGTGACTCGACACTAAACAGGACCCTAAGGCGTCTCTATAATAGTTTTCCTCAAAATACTCCTCTACGATCTCATCTATTAAGCTTACCGCATGAAGATCATCTTCTTCCCCTTATCTGTTAGGCTATATGGAAGATGTTAGTCTCTAAAGTCATGTTCCCAAAGGTGAGTTGCATTTGCCCATTTCTAGTATTGATGATTGCATTAGCTGTAGCTAATAATGGGCGCCCGAGAATGATGGAAACATGATTGCTCGAGGTGAAGGAGGGCTCCGTGTCCCAAATGACAAAGTCTACCGGGAAGTAGAAAGTGTCAACTTAGACGATCACGTCCTCAACTATGCCTCTTGGGATCTTCATGGTTCGATCCACTAACTGGAGAGTGACCTTTGTGGTCTTGAGGTCACCCAAATCAAGTTGATTATAGATAGCGTAAGGGAGGATATTGACACTCGCTCCCAAATCAAGTATGGTTTTCTCAATTTTATTTTCTCCAATGATGCAGGAAATGGTAGGTGCACTGGGATCTTTGAACTTGGGTGGGAGATCATTGAGTAGGATGAAACTCACGTTCTGTGCTAGAAAGACGTTTTTCTTTACCTTCATCTTCCTCTTTACTATTAATAAGTCTTTGATGACTTTTGCATAAGCTGGAATTTCCTTAATAGCGTCGAGGAAGGGTAATTTAGCTTCACTTGCTTTAGTAAGTATAGCACTTCATCACGGGGGTTTCCTTTATGGGAAGGAATCAACCTTTGAGGAAAAGGTGCCGCGGTGGGTCGTTTCACAACTACCTCGGGCTCACTAGTATCTTCTTTATCACTCTCATTCAAGGGGACATCTTCGGCCTCTTTCGTGCCGGGCAAAATCTCCTTGTCTTTGGTTACGTCGTGTGGGGGAGGTGATAAATCAACGACTCTCCCACTACGAAGAGTGGTCACATCTTGACATTACTCCTGGTGTTCTGTCGAGGTGGAGCTAACACTAGTTTGACCTTGGGGCGGTCTTTGGACCTGGGCAGGAAACTTGCCCTTCTCTTGGATACTCCATGATGATTGAATTTTTGAAATATTTGCATTTATGTCATTTATCAGGCAATCATATCTAGAATTGGCTGCACTTTGGGTATTGATAAATTGGTTTATCATATCCTTGAGACTTCTCCGCAGTGGAGGGATATATGCTCCTTGAGGTGGCGGTGCTTGCACATGTCCTTGCATGTGTGGAGCTTGTTGAAAGTGTTGTGGTGGATGAGGGGCATTATGTGAATTAGGATTCATCGCAGCTTGTTGTTGCCCATAGCTAAAACCAGGATGGTTTTTCCATGAAGGGTTGTAAGAATTCCCATGTGGTGCACCGAAATTACCCTTAAATCCTCCTATACCACTGACTTGCTCTTGAAGCATCAGTTTGTAGGCGGGTATAGTCGGGCATTCCTCAGTTGAATAACCCACCTCACAAATCACACACACCTCTACGGGGTTTGGGATGAATCCAGTTGTTCCTCTTTCATACACGTCACGTAGTTCTCGCAGTTCTTTCTCAATTACATCGAGTCGATTGTCCATCATAGAATTATTTTCTATATAAAATAGGCTGGACGCCGATGGAGTGGTGGTCACTTGACGATTTCGATTTTGAGTATTAAGGTCAGATGTATCCCAGGATTGGGTAGTCTCGGCGACATACCTCAGGTGAAGCTCAACATTGTGGGCGTCTAAGTCGACAAACGGACCACTACCCATGGTTTCAACGAGTTGCTTGTAATTAATGTTCCATTATGGAGAAACGAAATGATTTGCGTTTTATCAAAACCATGATGGGGACACGAAGTAATTAACTCATTGAAATGCTCGAAGCATCGATTGAACGACTCATTTTCTAATTGTTGGAACGTTTGAATTTAATCCTTGATGGAGTTCGTTCGATGTGGAGGAAAGAATTTCTTGAGAAATTTAGATTGTAATTTTTTCCATGATGAAATCGAATTTGGAGGTAAAGACCATAGCCAGGTCTTAACCTTATCCTTTAGTGAGAATGGGAAGAGTTTAAGGAGGAGCACATCTTTTGTGCAAGTTTGATCTTTAAGAGTCTCGCACGCCTCCCCAAATTCCATGATGTGGGCATATGGCTTTTTTGAATTCTTTCCATGGTAAGTGGGAAGTATCTGGATCATCCCATTCCTAAAGCAAAATTTCCCTGCATTATACGAGAGTAAAATGCATCCCGAAGTGACAGTGCGCTCGGGATGTAAGGTGTCTCTCAAAGGGCGATATGGGGCTTCTCCCTTATCGGCAGCTGGACTACCGTGTTGCGACATGTCTCTATCTCTCAAAGACTCGGTATCCTCAATTGGTATACTCAGAGCGTACTATGAAGTGTGTCCTAAGAGGGAAAATGGCGTGTTATTTGAGATTGAGTGTGACGGTGTGGGAGGTGGAAACCAGAATTGTGGAGCGTTAGGAGTGTGTGGGCTATCAGGATCATACTCAACAATTGGATTTTCGTGAATGTGGACTGGAGTATTATGGGGAGTTAGAGTGAGTTCAGAATTTTGCATTAACATCTTATGAGAGATGATGATGAATATTTTTGTGCTTTTTCAAAATTTTATATGTTTTTGGATTTTTGGAAATTTTGGGTCAAAGTTTTAGATTGACTCGATCTAATCCTAAGTCTACCTAATTCCCCGGCAACGACGCCAAAAACTTGATGCGACTACAAATGTGTCTCAGAAGAGTGTACTCTCTAGGCTCAAGTGCAAGCCTGTCGCGTTAGTAATAAACCCGATATGTCAGGATCGTATCCACGGGGAAATAGGACAACAGAGCTGTAACGATGTTGGATAGACAAAGGAATCCTAACTCTAACTCTAAAGGAAAAGGAAAAGGTGATTGGATGGTGAAATGGCTACAATTATATGAAAATTTTGAAAATGTTTAACTAATGAACTAAAATATGAATGAAATGTAATTATTCTAAATTACATAAAATACTAACGATGAATGATTTGAAAATTCGAACAATGTGACGAGAAAAACAGGATGAGAATACAATCCCCCAACCCTAGTGTATTGATGATATAAAACTAATCGTAAATTTAAATAATTAATTAGACCCAGAATCTCGTACTCCCAAGCATTACGTATATGAGGTTCAATCCCGCACCATACTTAATCAGAGGACGAGTAAATTGGTATTGCGATAGTTACACTCGAATTGCATTCTAAAGCATCCCGGTTACCCGGAAGCAAATAAGATCCAAAGATCTACAATTGTCGCGTTCCTACGCAACATGGTCGTAATCAAATCATTACATTTATAGGATTACTTTTACACACTTGCAACTACCACATCGGGTTGGGTTCATGCATCCCGACCCTTAAAAGTCTAGCCTACCATGATGAAATTAATGAAAATGATTTTTGAATTGCAGGAAATCATAATTACTCTAAGGGAGAAGTGAATAATGATATAGAATGAAGATTAAATAGAAGAAAGTAATCAACTACGTTACCAAAGCAACGAAAACATTAACTCAAATTACTTGTAATCAAGGAAATCTGAACAAACTTCAATCTTGGAAATATAATTTCAATAAATCTTCAAACTAGGGTTTTTACAGGAAGAATGGAAAATTAGATAAATTCTCCGTTTATTAGAATGATAATAAATCGGGTTTAAATACCCTACAAGACTCCAAGAGTTTTAGCTGAACTAGGACTCTCCATTAGAGTAAGAGTAAAAAATTAAAATTCGACAGTCGGACCGGTCTGGTCCTCTTCTGGTTCGGTCTGGCTGGAATCCGGTTCGGTTCATTTATTTATTGGCCGGATCGATCAGGTATGGATCGATTCATTTATTTTCTTTCAACATCGATCCGTCTTCGGTCCGAGGTTCTCTGGAAAGTGGCATTTCGGATCGGTTCGAATTTCCTTTGACTTTTTCTTCTACCTTTGACTGCTCATAACTTTCACACCGGGACTCCGATTGAGGTACCATTTCTTCCTATGTACTTGTGATCTTGATATCTTCAACTCTTCTTTAGATGCCTCATCCGAATTCTGAGTAAATATTACAACTTTGACCTTTTGACTTTCCTTCTATTCTTTCTCGATTCTTTTCTTTTCTTTCTTTCTTTCTTTCTTTCTTTCTTTCTTTATTAACATCAAATACCTGTAAAATCAGTACGAAATACCAGAAACTCGATGTACTCGTTAGAATAAGTCAATAGCAAGATTATGAGATAAAATCAAATCGATTACGTTATTTGAGGTGCGAAAAGTAACTAAATTAAAGGGATAAAAATGGAAAAATTTATGCTGTTATTAAGATTATCATGAAGAGATCCAGATTATGAGTATCCTTAACCTTATAAATCAAGGAGACCTCACTCAATTTGAAGGCACTGATTGTATCCTAGACATGATGACTTGGACTCTCAACTAGTAAACCTAGCACTCCAATCGCCATTGTTCTTCCTGAGTAATATACCATTCTCCCTCCCTTTCTCGTGGATGTATGAAGATCTCTCTGATGAACCGCGTACGTCTCGTTTTCTTTAATCCTTATCTCCATTCCTAATTATTTAGGGGCTAATCCTTAATTATTGATTTTATTGTGGGTTGATATACCATATAAGATTTTTTAGGAGTATTTGGATTTTTGTGAGACATTGCAATTTTGATGATTTTTAAATACTTGCATATCTTTTAATTTCTAAGGATTTTGCAGGAAAACGTGTAATTTTGGAAAAATATGGATTTATGTGATTGTTTTGGAATTTTTTGCAATTTTTGACAATTTTTAGAAATTATTGGAATTTTTAACGAGTTGCTAAATGTATGTGGGAATTTTGAAATTGGATGATTTATTATGGAAAAATATGATTTTGATGAAATTTATGATTTTATGATATTTGATTTTTTTGAAAATTTTATTCCCATTTTTAGCAATTTTGTAGAATTATTTGGATGTTTTTGTAACAAGATTTGAGGGGTTGTGCCGATAGGCAACTCAAACAGGTGCCATTCTACATGGCACAGTAAATCAAGGAGTTTTCATGTGTTTTCAAGGATCACTTACGGCTGACATACGCGGGGGGTGTTGACCGACATACCCCTTGCACCCTATAAAAAGGGAGTGAGGCTAACCTCATTTCTTACACCAAATGAATTCTCTCTCTAAAAAAATTTATCTTGAGTTTTAAGTTTAATGACCAACATCTTGAATGTCAATTATTGGGAGAACATCATGTGGGCCCACCCTATGGTAATGCCGACATGGATAAATATTACATATCGCCATGTCAAGGCCGTGGATGACAAGCAAATCATGTCGTGGGAGCTCGAGATCCATCATTCCACTCGGGAGAAAACTTCTGAGGGCGATGTGAGTATTTTTTTTATTTTTATTTTTTTCTTAATTTCTGAAATATTTTTTTTCGTTTTTGAATTTAAATTAATTCATCCACTTAGGATTTATTTATGGATTTAAATTATGTAAATAAACTTATCTTTGATGAGTGTTTTCTCTCGGGGTAGGATGGGAGTGGAGGCGGTATGTGACAAGCTTCATGAGGAGGTGAAGGTTATGGCGGATATGGACGAGTTTGGATACTTAGTGAGGGATTTAGATGATACACATGGTTGAGTACGATGTTGTGTACCCTTAGCAAGTTATGGTAAGATACCACCAACACATTCCATTTGGGTGTGGGTAAGATAACGATCACACTGATAGACATGTTCCAGATCTTTGGATTATCCCATGAGGGGGAGTAGAATATCATAGAACAAACCCTCCGTCTGACTTAGGTGGCAATTCGAGAGGCACTAGGGCCCATTAGACGACTGGAATCAGGAAAGGCGGTGAAGATGTTCTTCCTGAAGGACACTTCAATGAGTAGGGAGATTGACATAACAAATGGTCAACAGTTGTGATGGGAAACTCTGACGTTCATTCTTCTCCTTATATGGCCATTCTGGTAGAGAAAAGTGGGGATGACATCCATTTGTAGTTTATTTTGTATCTTCTTGTCATCTTTGCGGTCTAAAAATATAACAAGGGGATCCTGATGTTGGCTTCTCTGTATGCCTCTCTATACATTTTCAAGGTGTTTCTAGTCGACCTTTGGTTCTTGAGGGATTTGAATCGAAGTGTCCATATAAGTTACACTAGATAGTTGTTTTGGTTTCCACCATAAATGAAAAAACCTAAACCATTATTGCACTCTTTACGGGAGTGTAAAGGCTAGTCCGGGTACGAAATTCACAAGGAATGTTACTAGACGTTAATTGATTTATTATTTCAGGAATAAAAGTGTAAAAGGTAATGGTTTTAAAAAAAGATTAAACTAGGCATATATTTAAACTAAGTAAAACAAAAAGGAGTAAAAAATATAGATTGAGAATAATGTCCCTCACCTCGGGTTAATTAGTACAAATGGATACACGAGAGGACAAATTTATCTATATTAAATCTCATTTCATCAATTAGCCAAATCTAGAGTTGCCATGCCCTAAATTCTAATGAAAGCCTAGTATGATTTTTTCATTAAAAAAATCCCCGATATTACAAATGCAAGGTCATAAATATGACGCATACATGATATACACCGTTAAATATCCTAAACATAAAATCAAGAATAACCTAACCTATTTAAAACAATCTAATCCATCACTAATGCAAAGCAACCCATTAATCCAAGGTGAGTTCAATCACATCAACATAAAATAATTTAGCTATAAAGCATTTAAAAGCATGTATTTAAATCATGTAAGTAAAGAAAGAAAGAAAATATTGAAGACAATTACTTAACAAAGCAATAAACAATAAAAGAAAGCTTTAATTAAGGAAGAAGAAGGTGAATAGTATCTTACACATCAAAGAAATGGCAAACCCAAAGAGAGAGAAGGAGAAGCTCCCAAAATCCTCTCAAACCCTAACAAACTAATAAAATATATATAATACCAAATAAAAACCAACTTACATAAATATAGTAAGTAATTTAACAAGAGAAAATAAATGAAATCAAAATGCTCGAAATATATGAAATCTGGCATAATCGATCGATCGATGATTGTAATTTAAGCCCAATCATCTCAGATCTTTACAAAAATGGGATGATCTATTGATTGATGATTATTATAATTGCCCACTATCTGTGAGCCAAATCAAATTCCAATTGGGGTCGATCGATCGATGCTCTATTTTTTGCCGATTTCTTCATCAAAAGGGGAAATGTTGTGTTTACGGAAATTACTCTAACTTTGTCTTTCAGAATCAGAATGAGTCTTGGCTTACTGACACGTGAAGTTAACTCGACGAACAAAGATTCCATAAATATCTTACATCCTTGACAAGAAGTATGAAAATACAAAAATTCCCTTGAAGTTGCATCAAACGCCGAAACCTTCTCAAAATGCAATTATGCTCCGTTTAACGTTCTAATACCTACAAAAGCTCACATAAACCTTGCAAATAATATATATCCAAAATTGAGATTAACTAATCTACAAGCATAAAATTAGGAAATAATGGACACAAAAGTGAGAGAATGCATAAGAATAAAGGGCATATATATATAATACTCGTGACGTATTAACCTTCATGAGGGCCAAGTACCTCCTGGAGATTGTTTTATTATTATGATTTTTACTATTTTCTTTATTTTCTTGTTCTTTTTTGAATCTTTATATTCTTTTTGGAGATTTTTATTGAGAAAATTTTGTTTCTCTAATAGATGTGGTTCTATGAGGTGATTGGGAACAACACCGGGTTGATGCCTTTGTTGGAGAGTGGGGCTGATGTGCGGCCGAGGATAATGCGATGAAAAAAGTCCAACAAGATGGTGAAGGATCCTCTAACCCTTATAAATATGAGAGACACGCGGAACTCTCTCACTAGCATCCATATTAGACATTATTTTGGGTTTTGTGCATTTTGCATTTTTTGTGTTAATGGTGGACTTTATTTGGACAAGTGTCATTCTGCCCTTGGAGACAGGTTTCGAGAGAGATGGGGGTGGGGGGCACAGGCTTTCATACCAATCATGGAGGTTGATAACTTTCGATTTTGGGTAAACTTGGTACCTAGTCAATAGGGTGATACAATAAGTGATGGAGAGGGAGATTATAGTTCCTCTGACCGTCCCTTCCTTTCACATGAGGAGATGGGGAAAGATGTTGGAGGCTGAGTTAGCGGAGAAGATAGAAGTGGGATCACTATACGCTTCATAATATATTGGAGACATCGTATAACTATTTGGAACTTGTGACTAGCTCGTTGATGTTGTCGTCTATCTATGACATTGATAGAGTACCTTCTCATTCGACATATGGAAGAGGTGGTAGTAGTGCACCTGGTTCCTTGACTCGGGATTCTAGGAGTTGTGCATGGGATACAGATGCTCCTCTGATCCGATATTATCCCACTCTTTCTCACTACATGCATCTTAGAGGGGGTCGTTCCTTTAAGGTGACTCATCGTCCTCAAGCAGCAACAAATAGTTTCTTTGCCTTCCCAGAGGTGTACTTCTAATTGAACGATTTATTTATGTCTTCTCTTGATTTCTAAGTCCTACTTTATGACATTAGCTTACTATTGAGTTGATTCCAGTGCTTGATTCCTTCTTTTTATAGAATGTGGTTGTGTCAACATCTTGGCTATGGGATATTCATGATTGGGTGGTTTCTATGTTCGAATGATTGCAGACGAGAACTCAATTTTGTGTTGCACATCTGGCGACTGTTGACGATCAGTCCCTTGGTCCGAGTTTTGGCAGTGGAGGGTCCTCTTATTGACTTTATAGGAGGCACCATAGGAGGGAGTAGATAGATTAGGGTTTTTATAAGGTCCGGGTTGTGCCCCATAAAATTTTCTCTTATTTGTTTATTTTTTATTTTCTTATACCAAAAAGATGTAAAAACAAAAATGAATATATAATTGATGCATTTTTCATTTTTAATTATCTTGAGTTAATGATTTATTCTACATGCATATTAATTTTCCACTTGAGATATTTATTTAAAAAGTAAGAGAATGTAATTAGAAAATCGTAAGGGTCTTTAAGATAAACCTGTAATTAGAGATAATTCCACTCATTAAAGAAACTAGAGAATGATTCAACAAAAATCGTAAGATTACAAAGTAGTGCAAGGAGTTAAGTAAGTTGTATCATAAGCAATATGGAGAAATCACGGAGGAAGCTAGAGCAAGAACATAGGAAGTTGGATCAAGAACAAAGGAAGTTAGAATTAAGCAAACTAGTCCAAACATTAGAAGGAGGTACATAGGAAGCCTTACCAAGGGAGTGGTTTGAAGAACCTTTATTTTTTGTTTTAACTTAAGTTATGTGTATTTATGTGACATGTGGTAATTATGAGACGTATTGTAATTATGTGACATATTGAAATATTGGTGAGGTTACTCAACATTCATGAAGGACCAAGTCCGACAGAGCTTAGGAGAGCTATCATGCCCTATCTAATAACCTCACTTAGGGAACTTTTGAGGAAATTGGTTTGGAGGATTGAGAAGAAAGGAAACTTTAAGGCTTAACCTCTTTATATACAAAAAGTAAAACAACATATAGTCCGACAAGGTATAAGATGAAGAAACATATTGCGACCAATGAAGAGTTTCCTCGACCCAATGTTTTCATTAGCGACGAAGAGGCGCTGACATAGAAAAGTATTATCTGACATAAAGAATATTAATTTTACACATGATTCTATGTTGGAAGACTTTATATAAGGTGTTGGCAATAGATATCATTACTTTTCATTCCAGTAATTTTTTCATCCATGCTTAGAGATAACTTTATGCCACACTGAATAGTTTTATCCCCCATTAGATGGTTGATGTGGGATCAAAATGGGTGTGCTATTCCATTGATAGGTAATGATTGAAAAACATGGCACCACACATCCGAGATAAGGTATGGATTTCTAAGATAGAGTTATTACAAGAACTATTGCTTTATCCCTGAGTATTAATATCTTTACCCAAGATTTTGACCCTTATTCCATTGTACCCTGATATTTGAGATGCCTACCTGGGATGTATCTAGAGAGATTTATTTTCTCACCTTCTTAGTATTTTTTTCAAGTGTTAATTTACTATTCAAAACATATCATATTTATTGCTTGTTATTTAGTTATCCATGAGATTTTTTGTGCATATACTAAAGAGTTTAATTCATTTTAACTAAGTTTATTTCTTCATTGTCAATAGCATCTTATCTATTAAATTATCTCCATTAAAATATGTTATGCCAAAATTTATATTGAATCACCCTAGAACTAAGAGAACCACGCTCTTACATTTGGTGACTCCCTGGGGAGTTATTCTTTCAACAAATGGCTCAGGATAATGTTAACCTTTCTATTGGATATGACAAGATCCAATTGAGAGATGAACAAGAGGAATGGGAATGAAAATTCCTCGGGATGGGGTGCCTCGGGTGGAGGTTCCTCCTATTACAACTATTATGGGAGCTACCATAGTGATGCAGGCTTCAACGAGTATTATTATGGGGCCCACTCAAATATCTCATGGGGAAATTTATGATGTTTTTATTGATGCCAACAGTCGCGATGGAATTTGGGGCAATGGTGGCACCTTCCACAATTCCTTCGAGTGAAATACCTATCTCTTTGACCAGACCCCTTGGTATTTTGACAAGTAACCTTACTTCTATTGTTACACCTACCATTGGAGAATACATCTATGCCAATATTACAACCATGGTTATTCAGCCTACGGCTGTGGTGGGGTGGGGGAAGTTGTCTCACATTCTTTAACTTTTGAGGAGCTAATGAAGGAGATATTGAAGATGATGTAAGCTTCCTCGTAAAGTTCTTTTGAGGCCACCTCTATTTATGATTACTTTCACACTCATTGTCCAGAGGAGTTTAATGATTAACCGTATTCGAAGGATTATATCCCCCCCATTTTTCTGAAGTACAAGGGGGGGATCCGAAATAACTCATCAAGAGATTTGTGGAGCATTTGGGTGCACACTGTAATAAAAAAATCTACGTCTAAGGGAGTTTTCTAAAGCCGTTGCGAATAAATCTTACACGCCATACTCTCACTTTACTCCAAGAAATGTGTCTAAGTGGGAAGACATACCCATTTTGTTTTTACAAAAGTTCTACTAGGTGAGGATGAGTTCAATTTAACCCTCTTTTCACGGGAAAAGAAACAATCGAGTGAGGATGTGGTGGCATATATACGATGATTCAGACAGAGGTCTCTCGCTATGAGAGCAGAGAACAGAGAGTCAAATTTACTTCAACTTTGTACAGAAGGATTGCTACCTAAATATACTTGTCACTTGATATACGAAACACGTGAGGACACATTTGCAGAATTCTTAAAGTCTGCACGAAACATTTCTTTGGTTGTTAGCCCAAACCCAATCATGACCAATATAGTGCTTGAACTGAAAACAGAATATTGAAGAGGCCAGGATCGATGAATGGGTTATACGGATGGAACCGTTGAGGATGGAATAGGGCAGAAGAAGGGTAACAAGAGGATATTTGAGAGAGACATAGAATAACCTTAGCCATTGCCTTGCACCATTGAGGAAGCCATCAACTTTTAGAACACAATGCTCCGCGATGGGATAGTTTATGCACTTCCTAATATGCATCGGGAGCAGAAGTTTAAGCAGATCCCAAATAATGTCACATACATTGGCCTATTTTCCACCCGACCAACTCATGCTTCATGTTGAGTAGAATTATAAATAAGAATATGATAGCTGGAACATTGTAGATACCTCAAGTAAACATCAACAGCATCTCACTGCCAGCTAATGGGGCAAATATGGTGGTGGCTTATGATGAGGAAGATAAGAAGAGAGGGGAAGGAATTTGAGTTTCCATTGGAATATTCCATGGTGGTAATGACAAATGTAGTTATTGCCTATGAGGAATTGAGTGCCAGAGACATGGATGAAGTATATAATATGGAAAGTTTTGTGGTTAAACCCACTTTGGAGTATCAAGTTGTATCAAAGAGCCCCAAATTCACGTGGTTCTTCGATTAAGTTGGGTTTCCTCAAAGGAGTAAACTAGAGATAACTCAAGCAATATTAAATATCTTAAAGAATAATGTTGTTCCTTCGTTTAGATGGAATGGACTAATGGCTAGGTTGGTAAAAAAATTTATGTCAGAGATAACTTTTTGTAATGCCGATAGAGAAGTTAGGGTCCACACAATTGGTCATTGTAAGTCATGAAAAGAGTATATGGTATAAGATTTACTAGAGCCTTGATACATGGAGGTGCCTCTATTCCTATTAGAGCCTTTTATGCAAAAAATATCTTTGAGTCAAGGTTGGTAGTGATGTCACTGCTATTTCTAGTTATGATAACCATATTCAAAATACACTAGTTATGTTAATGTTAGGATTGTGATGAGGAATATCACATCACACATTAAGTTCCACGTGATTGAGAGTGCCACTTTGTACCATATTTTTATAGGAAAAGTTTTGATCCACAACCACGCTATAGTTACTTCGATGTGTTACCAATCTACCATGAAAGTAACTAAGACAATAATTCTATCAACGAAGAAGATTTTTGCACAAGAGGAGGTACATTTGGTGGATGTTGCATTTTACACCGGACTGTCTGAGGATACGTGAGTTTTAGCACACTATATGGAGGGAATTAGAGTTCCAAAGATTAAGGAAAGGTTGGGACCCATTAACAACCAAGGTGTTGAGATGGTAGACATTGAGCAGAGAGATGAGGAGGCGCATGATGTCATTCCTAAACATCAAACTATTTATAAATAACTAAGGGATAGAATGAGCCCAAGGATTGAACCAATTGAGCTCGAGGTAATACGATAAAGTGTCATTACCAAGTTTTATGGAACTAAATTGTAGGAAACTGATAGAGGCAAAAAGAGGAAGGCAGTTCCATCACCTAAACTCCAGTGAAAGAATGTACACCTAGAGGATGTAAGGGTATGTGCGTAGGAAGCCAAAGAAACTGGAGACGAAGCTTACCCAAAGTATGAGTATTTCCTAGTAAATAATCAAGGGTAATACCTTGTCATTGATTCATGAATTTGTTGAAGAGATTGAAGATGAGACGATATGCGTGATGGATCGCCAAAAACCATAAGACTAAGAGTTGGAGAAGATTGATCTGGTTGAGGGTGGAGAAGATCAAGGCTAATCTTCATTTTGAAGGACCTAGACACTGAGAAGAAACGAGGGTTGATTGCAATAATTCAAGAGTGTAAGGATATTTTTACTTAGAAATACACAAATATGTCAGGGCTAGAACGAGAGGTAAATTGTCACAAGTTGAACATAATACCTTCGATAGTATCAATGAAGCAAGCAACCCGAATGTACAAGCCATAGGTAGACCTTAAGATTAAAGAGGAAGTACGATGGTTATTTACAATTGGATTCATTAAGCCAGTACAACATCCAATTTGGTTTTCCAATGCTGTGCTAGTGGGTAAGAAAGAACAAAATCAAATACGCATATGTGTTGGTTTTAGAGATCTCAATAGAGATTACCCAAAGGATGAGTTTCCTCTACCATCTAATAACAATATGATAGATTCAACGACAGGTCACAAAATGTGTACCTTTATGGATGGGTATGTGGGCTCCACCCAGATCAAGATGGATCTAACCAAAGTGGAGAAAATGAGATTTACAACCCCATTGGGTAATTTTATGTACAACGTCATGCCTTTTGGTTTGAAAGATACGGGGGCAAGTTATCAAAGAACGATGATGGCCATTTTTCATAACTTTTTGGAGTTCTATGTGAATGATCTGGTCATTGAGTCAAGGAAGGAGGAATATCATTTTATTGATATGCGAAGAGTTTCAATATGTGCAGGAAATATAAATAAAAGATGAATCTACTCAAGTGCCCTTTTAGTGTAATGAGTGGAAATTCTTGGGTTTTGTGGTGAATCACTAGGGATTCCAGATAGACCATGACAACTAAAAAGCTATCCTTGATAGGCCTTGTCTAAGAACGACGAAGGAGTTGACAATCTTCCTTTGGAAAATTTCCTACTTGAGAAGATTCATCCCATGTTTGACTGAGATTACTCATCCGTTGATGGATTTGTTATGCAAGACTATGAAGTTTAAATGGGAGGAACCTCAACAAAAAGCTTTTAAAGAGCATAAGAAACTATTTACCTCCCCACAAACGATGATTCCCCCAAAATTTCGTGTAGCATTGCAACATTATCTTATTTCTACCATAAGAGATTGATGGATAAAAATGACTTATCTACTATCTGAGTAGAATCATCCCTAGTCCAGATGCAAGATACACTAGTGTCGAAAGACATTGTTTGGCTTTGGTATTTATTGCTAAAAAAATCAAGCATTATATGTTATCTTTCACCATTCATATTGTGAGAAGATCTGATCCCATTAAGTTATTTTTGGCATGAAACAATTTGATTGGGAGGCCAACAAAGTGGTTCCTTTCCCTCTTAGAGAATAATCTAAAATATGTGGTCCCGCGCACGATTAAGAATCATGCTTATGCCGATTTAATGGTATTTTTTCCTTTAGGGATATTTGAGCCACCTCACGAAGACATTCTAGGTTATAATATTTAAGCTGACTTTTTGGAAGCCAATCTTAAAGAGTAGATTATGGAGTTCAATGGCTTATTGACTAAATGAAAAGGAGGAGCGGGAGTTATCCTTTCAAGAGGAAAAAAGGAAATTGGTCTATCTTTTAAGTTGGATATCTTTTGTTCCAATGATAAAGATGAATATGAGGCTTTAGTTTTGGGATTGTTGAAGGCTCTTTGAAGAGGCATACATTCACTCTAGATCAAAGTAGTTTATAACTTAGTGGTCAAGAAAGTGAACTGAGAATACGTTTTGAAGCACCTCAACTTGGCACCCTATAAAACAATCATTCAGAGATTGATTAGTCAATTTTATAAAGTTAAAGTGGAGAGGCTTCTTAAAATGATGAACAAATATGCTAATGCATATGGCACCATTGTACAAAAGGTCACTATGAACAATGAGTTAATAATTGTGGTGATCTAATGAAGAACAAATCCATTTATCATTCTTGAAATATTTCCAAATTAAAATGACTCAGGCTGGAGAGGTAAATCAAGAAAGCAACCGGAGTCTGGATAAGGAATGATGAGGATTAGAGAGTTTACGTAATATTTTGTTATGGTGGGGAATTTATACTTCAAAAACAATAGAGGATGGTTGGCGAGATGCATCGACCTAGAAGAAGAAGTGCAAAAATTAAAGAAAACCCATAAGGATCATTGTGAGGCTAATATCGAAGAATTCAAATAGAGTGATATTTTTATCTAATGATGAAGCAGGGCAAATTAGCAATACAAATAGACTGTGCTATGTGTCAACTTTTCTTTCTGGTAGTTGAGTGCAGGTTAGTGAAAAATCAAATAGATTGGAGACAACCTTACATTTATTTTGTCAAATGGTGTTCACATGGAGACGATTGATGTCATGTGGATTCGAAGAAGAGACCCAAGGTTCTACGTTCAAGAGGAACAACTCTATTGCAAAGGATACTTCAGTAGACCTTTGAGGTGAATCACAAATGAGAAAGCAGGGGAAGTTCTTAATACATCTCACATAAGGGTAGCTAATTGTATGATCAACTCATTATTTTTGTGTATTTACTACAAATCCTGTAAATGGTCACCCCTAGGGGCTCACAGCCCAAAGTCTTGACCAGTTGGTCATAGCTCAAAGCCTTGACCACATCAACTTTGGTGTGACTATTTTCATGACCCAATGTGGCCATGGATGCTCTTGGAAGTGGCCATGGACCAAATACCTGACCAATACAGGTTACGAACATCTTCCATGACCAGGTCGAGACCATCATAGCGTTAGACTCACACCAAATTTCCCTCCAAGTTTGGTCATGGTAGGGTCACAGCTTTGGTCCGTGACCATAGCCACGGTGCACACCCATTGGGTCACATCTTTAGGCCATGACCATCTCAATTTGCTCGCGCGTGTGGGTCACAGCTAAGGGCCGTGATGTGTAAAAAAAATAAGGGTCATGGTATTGGCTGGTAGATCTAAGCCATGACCAAGGTCCTTATAATAAAAACCTCTACCTTCATTTCATTTATTCCCGCATGAATCTCTCTCTCTCTCTCTCGGCGATTTACATTCTTTCACAATCTCAAACCCTAATTTCGGCCCCTAATCTCTCTCTCAATCTCAAAGGTAAACCCTAATTTTTTATTTATGTGTTAAACCCTAACTTATATGTGTCTACATGTGTGTGAATGTGTGTATTTTTATGTATGTGTGTGTACATGTGTATATGCGTATGTATGTGTGTGTATATGTGTGTAAATGTGTCTGTATATCTGTGTATGTGTGTGCACGTCTGTAAATGTGTGTATGCGTGAATATGTTTGTGTATGTGTGTATACTTTTTTTTCAAGACAAGGGATGTTTTATAATTTCATATTTTGATTAGGTATGTTACATTTAGGGATTGGAATTTATTGAGTAATGTTAACATTGATTAGGAATTGTTATCTAGAGTTTGAAATTAATTGAGTATTATTGGTATTGACTGAATGTGGTTACTTAGGGATTAAAATAAATTGCATTATTTAAGGGTATTGTTATTTAGGGCTTGAAATCTATTTAGAGTTTGAAATTAATTGAATATTATTAGTATCGACTGAATGTGGTAACTTAGGGATTAAAATAAATTGCATTGTTTAAGGATATTGTCATTTAAGGCTTCAAATTGAGTTTGAAATTAATTGAGTATTATTAGTATTGACTGAATGTGGTTACTTAGGGATTAAAATAAATTGCATTATTTAAGAGTGTTGTCAGTTAGGTCTTGGTATTTATTTAGAGTTTGAAATTAATTGAGTATTTTAGGTTCCGCACCCACTGACTGAAAATCCTTTCCATTCTCAAAACCTCAATCAAAATAATATACCCTTATAGTTTGAATGTATCAAAACCTTAATCAAACTAATATTCCCTAATTTCTTAGATGTTTGAATTAATAGTTATTAATTAATTAGAGCTCTCATATACCCTTATACCTTAATGGTAGGACTTATATTTACTCCCTCGTATATTTTTCTCAGGAAAAATGAGGCAAGGTGATAATCACTGGAAACAAGAGTGCGAGAGGTTACAATTGGACCACACACGTAACTCCTTTATTAGTGAGCGCCATATAAAGGGTACTCCTAATTATAGGTATGGAAATAAAAATATCAAACAATTTAACTACCTTGTAAATTGTCGAGTTAATCTCCAGTAAGATTACCTGTTCAATTGTATTTTATTTTCCCTACTAGAAACTAGGATGAAGTTATAGAAAATATATTTCACACACATAATCTCGACATAGCCCTAACCCTAGTTACGTTATTGAAGAAGGCGAAAAAAATCCACCCGTTATGGATACAACTGTGTACAAAGAATATTGACATAGACTGTGATATCTCGTGCCATATACACATTAAATTGAATCTTGCCAGCAAGTCAAAAAACATGGGATTCCGAGTTCATGTCATGGATATCTACATAACAATCATATATACCCTTCCTCCTTCTTGGCTACGTCCCAAAATTCATAAGTTCTTATAAACTAATACCGAATGGATGGAGATCAGACACATTGAACATATTCTAAAGTCTTACTTTAAAAAGGTGTGTGTATATATATATAGTCATAAGCTTTACTAATTAGTTATAATTTATTTTCATTATAATTATTTAGTCATTTTTCATTTTTCATTTTTGTAGATAATGTTGGGAGGAAATAACCCAAGGGTACCAAGTGTCGAGGTGACACCGCAACAAGGTTCACCATCTCATGCACAATACTAATTCTCAACACCAATGGATGAGCATACACAAATCCATCAATGGTTACCTCCTCACCAAGTCCAACTTCAGGTGCTCTGGAACCCTCATCCAGCACTCCCGTTGACACACTGTCCCCACCCAATATTGTCGATGCCCCCCGCTCAATCCAAAAGAATCCCATTGGGTTCACCCTTCTCGGGAATAACTCGATGGGTGATAGCAATGATGTGATGAACTTTAAATCTCGGTGTTTGTCATTGGGAAAAATGAACGTGGGAGTTGGTGGACCAGACAATTGGAACCTAGTTGATCAAGATGTCAAAGATGACATATGCAATCAACTCTACAAGTATTTCTCATTTCCCGATCGTTCCAAGAATAAGGTTCTATCTCGAGTTACTGAATCATTGAGGACATAAAGGAGAAACCTTTAGAAAAAAATATTTCCCGAAGGAGGCAGCGAGCTCCAATATTTTATCTTTGAAAGAGAGTGTGCATCCCAATGCTGAAATGTCGGTGGAGTAGTGGAATAAGTTTTTGGAGAATGAGGGCACAAAAAATGGATATCCACAGGCTGAGATCCAAATCATATGAGGATTTGGAGAATGAATGGGCGAGTAAAACAAAGGAAGGTCCAGATGCGGGTAAAAAACCCAATCGGTCCAACTTATTCGTTCATGCTCTATGGGACAAAGATAATAAATTATTTCCACACTTGGATGAGACGCTAAAATCAATAGAGGCCATCATTAGTAAGTCATGTTCGAACGCTAATGATGACTTTGACCTTGAAAATGATGCCCTGGCCTTTGGAAAGGAAAAAGGGGGAGGATGATAGGTGTTGGCTCACATAAGCCAAAAACAAAATTTCAGCACATTGAACCTGTCATGGACGAGTTATCTTCGATCATGAACCGTATCTCGTTCAACGAGGAATGGTAGTTCAAGATCGATGGGGATGTCTAGGAAATCAAAACTAACTTCAAAATGTTGACTAATCAAATTGGGTAACTTGTGTCCCTTTTTTAAAATTGTGGGGTCCTAATGCCGCCTCCTCTAGGTTACCCTTACCTTCCTCCTCAAGGTTTCCCCTATCCCCCCTTCAAGTGTACCTTCCCAATTGCTGTCTCATCCAACATTCCACTCCCAAATGTAGAATCCTTCAACATTCCCATTCCCCGTGCCTACGAGTTACATTGGTCACGTGGGCCCTTTTCCCCGTACCCAAAACTGTACATTTTATACCCCGAATAGACGTACTTTAGTTTCTAATTCTTGACAATTTGGGTCTTATGTGCTTAAATATTTATTTTGTAGGTCAATTGTGCATTGCAGAGTTCAAACGCTTAAATCAGGGAAATTGTGTACAATACGAAGCTAATTACCAAATTCCCCGAGCCTAAGCCTAGCCTAAATCTACCATAAACTGTGTGTGTGTTGAGTTTGTGCCATTTTATCAATTTTTAGATTTTTAGTTTGTATCATTTTAATTTTAGAATTATTTTAGAATTTTTAGGTTTTATTTTCTATTTTATTAATATAATTTTATTTTGATTTTATTAAGTTTTTAGTCTTAGTTTTTATTTTATTTTATTTTATTTTATTTTATTTTATTTTATTAGGATTAGAATTTTTTAGGATTTCATGTATTTTTAGTTTTATTAGATTTTGCATTTTCTTTTTAGGATTTTTATTTTAAGTTTTATTAGATTTTATTTGTATTTGTATTTTTTTATTTTATTTCTTTTTAGTTTTATTTTTATTTAGTCTTTATTTTATTTTTAGAATAGGAATTTAATTTTTAGATTTTTAATTTGAAGATTTTTAATTTTTTTTAATATTATTTTAGTTGGGTACAAATTAAACACACACACCCTACTCCTATACACTATCCTACACCTAAAAAATACACCCTCACCCACACCTCACTCCCCTACACCCTCATCACACACCAACCCACCCCCACTTCATCTTCTTCCCAACATCTCTTTCTCTCTCCACAAACTCATCTCACCCCTACCAACCTCCATTAACACCCACACAAACCCACATCTTCCAACACCAAACACACACACCCATATCTCATCTCTCACCTCAATCATCCAAAGCCCCACCTCCATTAAAACCCAACAACAACCCAGGCCGACGGCGACCCCACCACACCGCCCTCCGTCGCCGGCGCAACCCCTTCCCCCTGTCACGACCTCCTCTGCTCCGGTGTCACGACTCCAACCTGTTAAACCCGGTGCCGGCAACCCCCTACCTCTGCCGTGCACCCCAGCCCCTGGGACTACCTGACCCCAAACCCGCTGTCTTCAACCCCAGAACCCTCTACCGCCGACAGCCTCCCGACGCTGATGCGTCACCTCCGGCGTTCTTCCACTTACAATCCGATCGCCCCCTGACCCGTCGGCGTTCCCACCCCGGTTGCGCGCCACGGCCAGCTCCCTCCGGCGTCCCCGCCTGTCGACCCAGGCGTCCCTTCCAAACTCGATTCATACCTCTATACCCATTTCAACCCATAAAACCTCCAAAACCATTTTCTTCTCAAAGCCAAAAAAATGTGACCTGCCAAGTGCCTAACCAATCTCAAGACAAAGGCAATAAACAAACAAATGCCACTTGTGCATAATAAACCCCTTTTAACCCTTTCTCCCAATTTTACCCCCAACTACCTACTTACCCCAATTTTTAAAATTACTCCTCACCATATCAGATTTTTATTCTCATTCACATGACACACCCAAATCACATGCACACTTATACCAATTACTCAATTACTCCTATTTCCTTGGCACCTACTATTAAAAGAGGATGAAGACCCATTTTCAAGGAGATCTCAAAATTAGTTTTAAGCTTGGTGTGATAAAATTCTCTCCACCCCTCTATGTTGAGTATTTGCATTTTTAGCAAATACCTCAATATAGAGGTGTGTAGTGAAAATTATCTCTAGGTTAAATTTCACCCCACCCATCTATAATGAATCTTGGCATTTTTAGCCATTAATTCATTATAGATTGATGTAATTAAATTTATCCCGTACGGGAGATAAATTCTAACCCACTCATTTATGTTGAGATTTTGCATTTTTAGCAATTATCTCAATATAAATTAATGATCTAGAATTTATTTCTTTGGGTGAGTTCTAATGCACAATTCTATAATTTTAGGATTTTCATTTTTAGCAAATCTCTTTTATTATTTAATTGTCCATTATGAATTCATCCACTATCCTTTTTATTTTTATTTCATAATTTTTAGTTTAGATTAAGAGAGCTTTTAGATAGGAATTTTAGAGAGAGAATTGTAGAGAGATAAACACCAATTTGCAAATAGTTTTTCCTTTTATTTTTTAGATATTTGTTAAGAATTAATTGTGAGTAATTGAATTGAATGGAAGATGATAGAGTTCAAATTTCCAATTTCAAGGAGACTTGTTGAAGATTTGTTCTCTTTCTCTACTCTTTTATTATATATGCCTTTGATTATTACTTTGTCAAATTTATACCATGTTAGGCTAAAACCCCTTCAAGGGGTGGGGTAAAACCCTTAATTGATGTTGTTTTATTTTAAGTAGTTTAATTACTTGAAAAGTCCCTTTGAATGTTAATTTTAATCCCTCACTCTTAAATTTACGCCTCGAGAGAGGGTAAATGATTTTCGAGAGAAAATCGAAATTCTAGTGATAATACCCATTTTAGATTCGAACTAGAGATATGGGTTTCTTAAGTAAGGTATTATAAATTGAATTTCAACTCTAAATTTATTTTCTAAGATTTACATAAATTCTAATTAATCGATCCTAGTGGGTGATTAATTAAAAGGAGTGTAGATCTACTTTTCTAGAGTTGTGGGGTGTTAAACTTAATTTTCTAAAGGATTACTATTATAATTACACTTGCAACGAGAGTTGGTTTGTAATTTTGATATTAATTTGGGAGAATTCAAATAATTAAATTAATTAATTAGAATAACGAAAATTTGTGGTATAATCCCATTCCTTGATTGTTCTCACAATTATTTACCTCACTTATCTCGTATTTTTAGTTTAGACTTTAATTTTCATTTTAGTAAATTTCTAGTTAGTTGTTTTCATCTCACACTTTAATTTAGTTTAGTTTAAAACCTACACCCGGTC
This sequence comes from Sambucus nigra, assembly GCA_949130495.1. Classification (NCBI taxonomy): domain Eukaryota; kingdom Viridiplantae; phylum Streptophyta; class Magnoliopsida; order Dipsacales; family Adoxaceae; genus Sambucus; species Sambucus nigra. The sequence goes on from OX422213.1 coordinate 315,195,548, forward strand.
ACTCACAAGAAGGGATTTCATCACCCGACTCACTCGCTTACCCATTGTGTGCTACCCTAGCCATCACTAAATTTAAAATCAATCAACTAGGTAGCCCACTAGGAGAATATTTTTGCAAGGGAGGTCACTCAGAAAATTCCGTGATATTTTATCGCCCGCGGACTTAATTAAAATTTGACTACCCTTTCACTAAATTTAAAGATAAAAATTGGCTATGTGCTAGTTAGGAATTTTTTTTGACTTGTTGTAAGGACATTTTTGTCCATTAACAATTTATTATGTCGCACGTCGTTGCACCGTTGAAGAAATTCAAGATTCATAAATTCATCAACGGATCTGAATATCAAAAGAAGAAGAGGAATCAAGCCTGACAGACCGGACCGGTCCGCCTACAATAAAAGAATCGATCCGGCTAACCGGACCGGTCCGCCCTCAACCGGACCGATCCATTTGATGCAGATCCAGTATACCCCGGACCGCAAGCGAACCGATGAAGCCTGTAATAAAAGAACCGATCCGGTCATAATCGGACCGATCCGCCTCTGAATAAAAGAACTGATCCGGTCAACTAGACCGATCCGCCCCCAAGTCGGACTGGTCCGCCTTGGATAAACTTCGCAAGATCTGCTCGAGATTTTTTAGGCTCAAAGTTTTATTATTTAAGCCAACTTCGTGGAGTTATTTTCTAAGACTTTTCAAGACGATTTTCAGAGTCCTAAATACTCTAAGTCTTCACCTATTGAGCCCAAGACTCTAGTTTTTTTATTCACACAATTCTTCCAATCCTTTGTGAATCATTTTGTGTAACCCAAGAACACAACTTTGGTTTGTTCAACCCTTGTGGAGAAGCCGTTCTCTTCTTCAATGCTGCCCTCCTGGAAAGGGAAACTTCCAGCCGCCGACATAGGAACCGACACCTGCGGGTATTTCTGTGCCACACTATTTCTAGCCGTTGCTTTTGAAATAGCGTTGCTAAAGCCGTTTATTGAAAATAAACTATTTAAGCAACTCCGAAAAGTTTGTTGAAGAAACTCTTTACTTAAATCAAACTGATTTTGAACACAAGATGTGTTAACAAAATTATGTACGAGATTAGGACAAGATTTGATAACAAGTTTTAGTAAACAGTTTAAAATATTTTAAACTCAGCACACATCAGAATGGGATGAGAAGATGTAGAAATATCAATACTCAGGACTTTTAACGTGGTAAAACCTCACCCTTGAGGAAACATCCACGACTCCCTCTACGGAGTAACACAAAAAAATTCACTAAAATAAATATGTGAGTTACAATCTATTTAACTAACATGCACACAATAACAAGTCTATACAAGTTCAGGATTGTACCCTCTGGCGTCCTTAAACTTTTCTGCAGATCTTGATTGTTGATGTAGTCTTCTCAGTTTGTCAACTCTTCCTTTGTTTCAGCACGTTACGTCGACTTATGTTCACTAAATCTTATAGCCAACACTTTCAGTGTATGTAGTGTGAAGATGTTTGTGAAAAGTGTTCTATAACACATGCATGAACTCACACACACTTAGATTTACAAACAGTCCTATACAAATTATAAAGTCTATATGCAGTGAGTTTGTTATTTTTCTTTCTTACAAAACCAAAAACCTTTTGACCTTTCAATATAACCCAGATTCCACGGAGATCTTGCTTAAGAAATCGGTTAAGACCTTTCTCAATCTATTTTGAAAATATTTAGGAGATTGAAAACCCTCCAAGTGCGAATCCAACTAGGTCAGGTTAAGTTTTGTAAAAACAGAAACTATAAAACATTTATTGTTGATTCTGAAGTAATAAAATGTTTTAACAGAAAACAATCAACAATGTACTTCTCAAGATGAGAAATAAAATGCAACTAAGTGTATTATGACATGAAAAACTTCAGATCTATGATTTCTATTGAATCAGAAACAAGATCTGAGTAGGTGTCTAAGTTGGAAATAAGATTTTATGAACACAAGGTTACAGCAACCCAATATCACTCAACTCGAACTCTCATAAACTCAAGAAACACTAAAGATGGTGTTTATTTGGTTATGGTGTTTTGGAGAGGTAAGTGGTTTACGTTGTAGAAGGTTTTAGACGAAGTTAGGGTTTCTAACTTGACTCTCTGGTTTCTCTCTCTCTCTTGTATTTCTTCTCTCTCTCTCTATTTTTTCTCTGAGAATTTTCAAAATGACAAAATCTTTCGAAGGCTGAGATGAGAGTCCTTTAAATAGCAAGAGGAGAAGGTTCCAGACTAATGTTAAAAAACAACGGCTGAGATTGAGTCAAGCTTATTTGACTTCAATCCAAGGGCTCACAACAGGCGGTGGATTAAACAGACTGTGATTGGCTTAAAGGTTTACACGGGGATTCACTCAGGCGGCATGCAGGCCATTGATAAGGGTTGATCCAAGGGCTGTAAACATGCGCAGTTTTGTCTCTGTAAAGAAACACAACTCTGGCCAATCAGAGAGCAGCAAGTGTTGACCATAGAATGAATACAAACGCGCGTCCAAAACTAATTACAAAGCCAACCCTAGAGTCTCTGGCGCTTTTGGTTTCTACCCAGAGTAACTTAAGGCCAAAAACCACAACAAAACATATTTAGATATTAACCCCAAAACTTTTTAAATCAAGTTTTAGTTTAATAAAACCTTAATTAAAAGATGTTTAAAATTCCCAAAAAATTAATAAAAATCAAATTGAGGGATTTAAACACACTCACCACATTAATACACATAAAGGTGCAATATGATATGCAAAAGTTAAGTTCTAAGTGTGTGAGCGATGGCTATAGTCTTAGGATCATTACAAGATGAATAGGAGAAGAAGCAAAACAATCTATGAGGCTCTTTGGTTTCTAAGATGGACACAATTTTGTCACAATTTCCTAACTAGATGAGCTCTTATACAGTCTAGACTCAAATGAGTCAAAAGTATAAGGGCTTCAATCTCCCCCTTTGGAAATATGAGACAAAATCTCCTTTGAGTCAACTAGAACTCGTAGGGCGACAACAAATAAGAAAAACCTATTCCTATAAAAGTTCTATCTACCCAAATCCTAGAAAGCAAAAATTACATAACTCAACTATATACAGTTTAACATCCTATTATTACAATAGAGAATGACTGTACAAGAAGAATACCTGCAAAGAATTACTAAGATCAAGCTGTTTAGTATATGCAGAGATAGACTCAAATTTCTCCCCCATTTTGTCTCGAATGGACAAAGGGAAGGAACTTGGAAAATATAACAGGTATTTACTCGACACAAACCATACCAATAGATTTACGTAAAGAAATGAATCTATTATAATCAAGAGGTTTGGTAAACAAATCTGCAAGTTCTAGATCAGTAGGAAGATAATTGATTTCTAATTCCTTGGTTTCAACTAATTCACGAATAAAGTGATGTCTTATTTTAATGTGCTTAGTTCGCGAGTGTTGAACCGGGTTCTTAGAAATATTAATCGCGCTTTGATTATCACAATAGAGATGAAGTGTGGGTTCTAGAATACCATAATCACTTAGCATTTGTTTAAGCCACAATAATTGGGCACAACAGCTACCAGCGGCTATGTATTCAGATTCAGCAGTCGAGAGAGATGTGCAGTTCTGTTTTTTACTACTCCATCCTACCAAGTTATTACCAATATAACAACATGCGCCTGAAGTGATTTTACTATCATTAGTACAACTAGCCCAATCAGCATCAGTGTACCCAATAATAGTGCTCGGTGTGTCATTCGTGTACCAAATTCCTAAATTTAGAGTGCCTTTAACATATTTAATTATCCGTTTAACACAGTTTAAATGGCTCTCTTTGGGGTTGTTTTGATAGCGCGCACAAACACACACAGCATACATGATATCAGGACGCGAGGCAGTCAGATAGAGTAATGTGCCAATCATACTACGATATAAAGTAGGATCTACAGATTTTCCATTTTCATCTTTTGACAATTTTTCTGTAGTACTCATAGGCGTTTTAGCACTTTTAGCACTCTCGAGGCCAAATTTCTTAACTATCTCTAATGCGTACTTAGTCTGCGAAAGAAATAATCCATCTGGTTGTTGTTTGACTTGGAGACCTAGGAAGAACTGTAACTCCCCCATAAGGGACATCTGAAATTCCTTACTCATAATTTCAGCAAAAGATTTTACTTCTGAGGTAGAAGTGGATCCAAATATGATATCGTCTACATAGACTTGAGCGATAGTAATGTGTTTGTCAAAATGTTTGACAAATAAGGTTTGGTCATTTCCACCTCTTTTGAAACCTTTATCCAGTAGAAAACTGGACAGGCGCTCATACCAAGCCTTAAGAGCTTGCTTAAGACCATATAAAGCCTTTTTCAATCGAAATACATGATTAGGATAATTAGGGTCAATGAACCCTTTAGGTTGTTCTACATAGGTTTCCTCGGCAAGTATTTCATTAAGGAACGCAGATTTAACATCCATTTGATATAATGTAAAATGCATGTGACAAGCTATAGCAAGAAGCAGACGAACTGATTCTAAACGAGTAACAGGAGCAAACGTCTCGTTAAAATCAATTCCTTCTATTTGGGAATAACCTTGAGCAACTAGCCTAGCTTTTTTTCTAATTATCATCCCATTTTCATCAGTTTTATTTTTGAAAATCCAACGAGTACCAATAACCTTTTTGTGATCAGGACGTGGAACTAGATACCATACATCATGAATGAAAAATTGTAAAAGTTCATCCTGCATTGCAGAAATCCAGTGAGAGTCATTCAATGCCTCATTTACATTCTTTGGTTCCACAAGAGAAACAAAGCATGCATAAAGTGCATAATTTCTAAGTTGGGATCTTGTACGTACTGGCTCACTAGGGTTACCAACTATGTTGTTTATGGGATGATCTTTAGAAACCCAGTTAGGTACTTCAGGTGACTCAATAGGTAATGAATTATCTATTTCAGAAGAGTCATTTTCTACAATATTTGACAATTCTTCTTCTATAGGTAATTCACTAGTCTTGTTTTCTATAGTAGTGTCACTAACAATTACATTTATGGATTCCATTAAGGTTTTAGTGCGAAGATTATACACCCGATAAGCTCTACTGTTAGGTGAATATCCTAAGAATATGGATTTATCTCCCCTGCTCTCAAATTTAGATAAGTGTTCCCTATCTTTGCACACATAGCAGGTACTACCAAAGGTTCTAAGTTACTTAAGATTAGGCTTTTTATTGTACCCAAGTTCATAAGGAGTTTGTTTGGAATTCTTTCTAAGATAGACCCTATTAATAAGATGGCATGATGTACGAATAGATTCTACCCAAAAATACTTAGGTAAGTTCCTGGCATGGAGCATGACACGTGCCATCTCTTGAAGGGTTCGATTCTTTCTCTCAGCTATACCATTTTGTTGAGGGGTCTTAGGAGCACTGAACTCATGTTTGTAACCATTATAGTCACAGTATTCTATAATACCAGTATCTTTAAATTCACCACCTCTATCGCTTCGGATTCTATTCACTTGAGTGTCTTTCTCATTTTCAATCCCTAAAAGAATCTTTAAAAAAGTTTGGAAAGTATCGGATTTCTGTTTTAAGAAAGCTACCGAAGTGAATCTGGTGAAGTCATCTACCATAACTAAGATATAACTGTGTCCACAGAGACTAACAGTTTGAGAAGGACCCATTAGGTCCATATGGATGAGTTCTAAGGGATTAGAGGTAAGGATATCTTTAACCCTTTTATGATGTGCTATAACAATTTTTCCTTCTTGACAGGGACCACATATAATGTTATGAATAGGTTTAATTTTTGGTATTCCTCTAACTATTTGTTGAGAGGACAATTTACTCAAATTTTCGTAATTAATGTGACCCATTCTGTTATGCCATATCTCATTGTCATCCATTCTGGCAACATTACAGATTTCAGAACTAGTCATGACAGTATAACAATTGTCAGGAGTCCTGAATCCTGTAATTACGCATTCTCCCTTTTCATTTAAAATCTTGCAATTGTTCTTTGAAAAGGTAACAGTATGGTTTGAGTCACAAAATTGTGATATGCTAAGTAAATTAGCCTTAAGACCTTTAACTAAGAGAACATTTTCAAGAACAGGAAGTCCTTTTTCTTTAAGAGTTCCTTTGCCTATGATCTGGGATGATACTCCATCACCAAAAACAACTTTTTCACCATCAAAGTGGGTTTTATTTAAAAGTTTGTATCATCACTTGTCATATGCTTGGAACATCCAGAATCCAAATACCAACCAGAAGATGTAAGTTCAGCTTTTAAGGCAGAAATAACAATATTACACTTCATCTGGGGTACTAGATCATCTTTTCTAACCCAAATTGCTCTGGTTTTCTGTTTGCGCTTGTTTGCTCTCATTTGATAAAATTTGCGAGCATTAGATTTTTGTTGAAAAACATTTTGCGCATGCTTTTGAGTAAATTTAAACACCTGAGCATTTGATTTAGAAAAGTTTCTGGGATTCCTTCTAGTAAATGTCCTTTTAGGTTTAGTCTTTTTATTCCTATAGTTGGAGTTTTTGTCTGGTGGCCTGGGAAGGACATAATTGTTACGACTCCTCCTAGAATAGTTAAAGTTTTGATACATGGAAGTATTGTAGATAGGCTTAATCAGTCTCCTATCATAGAAATCATCGAAAGAATGTCCGTATATATCACAATAGGAGCAATAAAGATTGCTCAGAATGGGGTTTACCTTAGGAGAGTCTCTAAACAAAGGTTTTGAGAAATTTTGAGGCTGAATTTTATTCCTAGGTAGCACAGGTTTGAAAGCAAGTTCACTTTTCCTAATTGGGGGGCAGACATACTTTTCCTTTGGTAAACTTTCATGCTTAGAGCAACTTGCATCTCCAGTGTTAGTGTTTTGATGATCAAACTCAGTTTTTAGTGAATGAAAGTCTGGACATGTTTCAATAGGTCTTTTGCCTCCTGACACAAATTTGATAGGTTCAAGATGTTTTGTTTGTGTCTTCAAATTGGGGAAAACCCCTATACCAGTTCGATCATCAGAATTGGTTTTAGATTCAGCAACGAATTCCTCAAAACATTTAGAATTGTTTTCAAATTTTGTAAATTTTTTGAACACAGTTGCTGTCTTTTCTTTGGTTTGTTCCAATTCTAATAATGTCCCTTTGTATTTTTTCTCCAGAATTTCATTAGCTTCAGTCAAAGTTTTCAATTTTTCATCAAACACTTTGATATCACTTTCATGAGACATGCATTGAGTAGTATACTCTTCAGCATTCAGTTTTACCATCAGGCTTAGATCCTCTAGCTTTTTGGTAAGATCTTTAACAATCTTTTCTAGTCTAGTGCTTTTCTTTAGAGTTTTAGAATATAGAGTGTGTATATCTGGGAGATCTTCATTTTCTGAGTCACTAAGTGTGGTGTGTGAAGTGACCCCTAAGGTTTCATTTCTTAAACTCACGCACCCATTGACATCAGCAGTATCGATTCCCCTTTGACTCACACATCCCGAGGAAGAAGTATTAATGTTCTCAGTAAGTAAAGCATCTAAACCAGTTAAAGTATGATTCAAAGCAACAGAGCTAGAATTACTAGGCTCATCCTCACTATCAAGCACAGGCATATCATCATTATATATGATTTTGGCAAAGAAGGATAAACAAGGATCAAAACCATCAGATGTCTCAGGTTCCTCATTTTCAGAGTCACTTGAGTCATCCCATGTTTTGCAGATGTTGGCTCTAGAGTGTTTGTTTTGGGTATTTAAATTAACTCTACAGTCTTGAGCAATGTGTCCTAGTTTACCACATCTATAGCATTCAGTCTTCTTGAGGTCTCTGTGAGGTCTTGTGTTGTCCTTGTTCTGTTTGTCATGAGGTTTCTCATGGGACTTGTGATTTGAAGGAGTTGAATAATTAGACTTGCCCTTTCTATTTGCAATACTGTTTCTAAATTTAACAATTTTCTTAAATTGTTTTGACATTAGGGCAATCTGATTATCTAGACTTTCTAAGTCACAGTCCTCATCAGAATCATTACTAGGAGTGTTTAACTCAGGCTTAATCATCTTAGAAGTAAAGCTAAGATTCGAATTGGTATGTTTCCTATGAGTGTGGGTCAATTGTTTCTTAAACTCTAATTCCATTTCCACAGTTCTTAATTTACTACTGAGTAATTCAGGAGTGAGATTTATATCACACATTTCCTCAATAGCATATCTTTTATTGTCAAATTTCTGTGGTAATGATCTCAGAATTTTAGACACAATTTCTTGTCTATCATAAGTTATACCATTAGCATGCAGTTTAGTGACAATATCAGTCAGGTTCATATAGAAGTCATCAAAAGACTCAGATTCAGACATGATTAAAGAATTATACTGTTGAATTAACATCTGAGTTTTAGCAGCCTTAACCCTAGAGTCTCCTTCATGGACAGTAATCAAGGTATCCCATGCTTCCTTAGAAGTGGTACAATATGAGATTCTCTTGAACTCATGTTCATTTATAGACATAAATATGGCATTCTTTCCTTTATTATTATTTCAAGAAACTTGTTTCTCTTCTTGAGTAAACTCACTTAATATTTTCTTAACCCTCTCATTACTTCCTTCAGTGGCTGGTTTAGTAGGATAAGAGTATCCATTTTCAATAATGTCCCAGACATCATCTCCCAAAGTTCCTTGAATGAAAGCAGTCATCCTTACTTTCCAGTAAGAAAAATTGGTTCCATCAAAGACTGGAGGTCTGGTCAAGTTACCATATCTTTCATTTTTCTCTTCCACGATTGATTTTGAGAAAACAGTTTCAGAAACTCAGGATCTTTTTTAAATAAGTTCACCAATAGCTCTGATACCAATTGAAATAGCGTTGCTAAAGCCGTTTATTGAAAATAAACTATTTAAGCAACTCCGAAAAGTTTGTTGAAGAAACTCTTTACTTAAATCAAACTGATTTTGAACACAAGATGTGTTAACAAAATTATGTACGAGATTAGGACAAGATTTGATAACAAGTTTTAGTAAACAGTTTAAAATATTTTAAACTCCGCACACATCAGAATGGGATGAGAAGATGTAGAAATATCAATACTCAGGATTTTTAACGTGGTAAAACCTCACCCTTGAGGAAACATCCACGACTCCCTCTACGGAGTAACACAAAAAAATTCACTAAAACAAATATGTGAGTTACAATCTATTTAACTAACATGCACACAATAACAAGTCTATACAAGTTCAGGATTGTACCCTCTGGCGTCCTTAAACTTTTCTGCAGATCTTGATTGTTGATGTAGTCTTCTCAGTTTGTCAACTCTTCCTTTGTTTCAGCACGTTACGTCGACTTATGTTCACCAAATCTTATAGCCAACACTTTCAGTGTATGTAGTGTGAAGATGTTTGTGAAAAGTGTTCTATAACACATGCATGAACTCACACACACTTAGATTTACAAACAGTCCTATACAAATTATAAAGTCTATATGCAGTGAGTTTGTTATTTTTCTTTCTTACAAAACCAAAAACCTTTTGACCTTTCAATATAACCCAGATCCCACGGAGATCTTGCTTAAGAAATCGGTCAAGACCTTTCTCAATCTCTTTTGAAAATATTTAGGAGATTGAAAACCCTCCAAGTACGAATCCAACTAGGTCAGGTTAAGTTTTGTAAAAACAGAAACTATAAAACATTTATTGTTGATTATGAAGTAATAAAATGTTTTAACAGAAAACAATCAACAATGTACTTCTCAAGATGAGAAATAAAATGCAACTAAGTGTATTATGACATGAAAAACTTCAGATCTATGATTTCTATTGAATCAGAAACAAGATCTGAGTAGGTGTCTAAGTTGGAAATAAGATTTTATGAACACAAGGTTACAGCAACCCAATATCACTCAACTCGAACTCTCATAAACTCAAGAAACACTAAAGATGGTGTTTATTTGGTTATGGTGTTTTGGAGAGGTAAGTGGTTTAGGTTGTAGAAGGTTTTAGACGAAGTTAGGGTTTCTAACTTGACTCTCTGGTTTCTCTCTCTCTATTCTCTTTCTTCTCTCTCTCTCTCTCTCTCTATTCTTTCTCTGAGAATTTTCAAAATGACAAAATCTTTCGAAGGCTGAGATGAGAGTCCTTTAAATAGCAAGAGGAGAAGGTTCCAGACTAATGTTAAAAAACAACGGCTGAGATTGAGTCAAGCTTCTTTGACTTCAATCCAAGGGCTCATAACAGGCGGTGGATTAAACAGACTGTGATTGGCTTAAAGGTTTACACGGGGATTCACTCAGGCGGCATGCAGGCCATTGATAAGGGTTGATCCAAGGGCTGTAAACATGCGCAGTTTTGTCTCTGTAAAGAAACACAACTCAGGCCAATCAGAGAGCAGCAAGTGTTGACCATAGAATGAATACAAACGCGCGTCCAAAACTAATTACAAAGCCAACCCTGGAGTCTCCGGCGCTTTTGGTTTCTACCCAGAGTAACTTAAGGCCAAAAACCACAACAAAACATATTTAGATATTAACCCCAAAACTTTTTAAATCAAGTTTTAGTTTAATAAAACCTTAATTAAAAGATGTTTAAAATTCCCAAAAAAATTAATAAAAATCAAATTGAGGGATTTAAACACACTCACCACATTAATACACATAAAGGTGCAATATGATATGCAAAAGTTAAGTTCTAAGTGTGTGAGTGATGGCTATAGTCTCAGGATCATTACAAGATGACTAGGAGAAGAAACAAAACAATCTATGAGGCTCTTTGGTTTCTAAGATGGACACAATTTTGTCACAATTTCCAAACTAGATGAGCTCTTATACAGTCTAGACTCAAATGAGTCAAAAGTATAAGGGCTTCAGCTTTGAAGGTTTACCGAAGACACCGTGCGTTACACTTGTGGGCGATTATCAGGTTGTATGTAAGTTAATGGTCTTGTAAATTCTTTAAAGTTCTAGAAATAAAAGGTTTTGCCCTTCGGGGATTTTTCCTTAACTTTGTGTCGCATGCTTTATATTTGATGGGTTGATTTAGATGCATGTTATAGGGTTGATTTTATTTGGTTTAAAAGTAGACGCTAATTAAATAAGTGTTCTTGGAAACTTGCGAATTTAATTTAAATCGATATTACACGCGTTCTCAAATTGGTATCAGAGCGGGTTACCCTAATTTATCGTGTGATCCTATTTTCCGCAAAATCGTGTGATATTGATTTTTTTTGAAAAAAAAAATCAGTTTTGTGAAAAATCACAATTTTTTCAATGGAACGCCCGTTTAATGAGGAGATTATTTTGAAAAATTTCACGACCAAGCGGAAAATTTAAAAAGTTTGAATTTGAAACTTTGCAAAAGAATTAAAGTTTTGGTAAAAGAAAATTCTCGTTTTAAATCCGCGATGGATCTTTTGCAAACGGTTCAAAATCAAAGAGATTTTTATCGTGAAAAATTTGTTTCCTTGGACCATGACTTTGTTTCTTTAAAATTGTCCAAGAAGGAGTGTGATGATAGGGTCCAAGTTTTAGAAAACGAATTAGAGGACCTTAAAAATTCGATGGTTTGTGTTTGTGCCAAAGATGAAAGAAATATTTTAATCAATGAGTTTGTGGCACGTGAAGAAACTCTTAGGGAAAAGTTTGCTTTAATTGAGGGGGAGAGGGATACCCTTTTAGAAATTGTTGAAAATTTGAAAAAGCAATCCCTGTCTTGGGAAGAGTCTAATTTGTTGCTTGAATCAAATATTTTAAAGTTGAAAAATAATTTAAACGATTCAAGTAGGTTTGATAGTGATGGTAATGGCTCATCTTGTTCTCATGCTTCTAATGCTAAAGCCAAAACCATTATTTGTTTTAGAGGGACAACTAATTCCAAGGATGTTAGAAAAGATCACACTTTAGGTAACATTCCTCCCGTTTACACATGTTCATATTGTGGTAGGAAATGTCACCTTAGGCGCTTTTGTTTTGATCTTGGAAAAAGTCCTAGGAAGTTTATGTCTAGTGTTCCCGTGGTTTCCAAAGCCCCCACACGATGTTTCACATCTATTTGGGTTAGAAAATCACTTTTAAAGGCACTAGATCTTTAGACAAGTTGATTCCCGGTTGCTTGCACATGATTCTTCACTTGCCATATCATATAGATGATTGTGTTTGCATGTTTGTCATACACTAGTTGTGGTTTCATGATTTATACTTGCTTGCTAGTGTTATGACATGTGTACTTTTTGTATATATTTTTTTGAAAAATTTTGAAAAATGCAAAAAGATTTTTTTGGTTGCACCGTTTATGGATGAGCACTTAGGATGACCAAGTCACAACATCATTCCAATTTTTTTCATGTGACTATTTGATAGTGTTTTGAGACAATAGGTCAATTCATCCATGTGCTTTATAATGTTTGGAGTCATTAAGATGTAATTAAGTGTTACTTCCTACATGTTTGACTCATGTTTCCTTTTATGCACACATGCACGGATTTGTTTGATCATTGTGCTTGTCTTATCACATGTTGGTTGGGTGTTTACACTTCAATCCTGTCCTTAAAATGAACCAAGCACGATAAATTTTGATAAGGAAATTGTGCATATAAAAACCGTTTTGTGAGTTTGTGTGTTTTGTTTGATAACGGGGAAGGGCTGCGAAAGGTTCTTTAGCCTTTGCGAATACTAAGCCACCGTTAAATTGGACCTAAAAAATGGAGGAATTTTATTATCCGAGGTCCAAAGAGGTTAAAAGAGCCCTGAAAAAATTGAAAGGCAATAAAACAAATTTCATGCCAAAAAGGGGGCCATTTAGGTTTTTGCACCAATTCTCCAAAGTTTGAGAATTTAGTTTATACACCTCTAAAAGAATATATATATATATAAGGGAGTTTGGTTGGATAATTTAAAATGGGTTTGCACGTCCTTGAAATAGTTGAAAATGCGCCACATAGTTTTGGACGTTATTGGTGTGAAAATCATTTTGACTTTGATTTGTTGATTTGCATAAGACGATGTCATCTAAATTCAACAACCTTTACACCTAAGGATACTTTTGATGTTCATTCGTTAGGAGTACACATATGCATCGTGCACATATGATTGATTGAGTTGATTTGCCTATCGAATGTGTTCACACCCATTCATTCCATTTCCATGACTTGGTTGTTTGAGTCTAAATCCATGGTGTGATTTTTGTATCATATTTGTTCAAATTAGTATCCTATCTTTGTATGAAAAATTTGAAAAATAAAAAATAGTTTGTGTGTTTTTTTTGTATACCGTGACACCCCGATTTTGCTTGTTTGATTCATTGTTCTTATTTGTCTATTTGGAGACATCATAAAAAAGGGGAGAAAGTTATCTTACTATGGGGGAGATTTGAAAGTTTGAGTTTGCTCATAAATTGGTATATATGTTTATCTCATTTCAAACTCGATATGTCACTTGGTATTTTGCTTTGTCTCATGTGTGTAGGTACTACATGGATTATCATTGGATTGCACACCCTTATGAGAAAAGTGTTGAGATTCCTGAAAGAGTTGAAGAGCCAACGCTGTAATCTTATTCAATTGTATCTTTCCAGTTTTGGGTTATTTTTTCGGGTAGATTTGTATAGGCATTTTTAGTTGTTTGATAATTCGGATGTTTTGTTTTTATGTATGTACCGGCATAGACATAGGGGGAGATTTGTAAGGACATTTTTGTCCATTAACAATTTATTATGTCGCACGCCGTTACACCGTTGAAGAAATTCAAGATTCATACATTCATCAACGGATCCGAATTTCAAAAGAAGAAGAGGAATCAAGCCTGACAGACCGGACCGGTCCGCCTACAATAAAAGAACCGATCCGGCTAACCGGACCGGTCCGCCCTCAACCGGACCGATCTGTTAGATGCGAATCTCGTATACCCCGGACCGCAAGCGAACCGATGAAGCCTGGAATAAAAGAACCGATCCGGTCACAACCGGACCGATCCGCCTCTGAATAAAGGAACCGATCCGGTCAACCGGACGATCCGCCCCCAAGTCGGACCGGTCCGCCTTGGTTAAACTTTGCCAGATCTGCTCGAGATTTTTTAGGCTCAAAGTTTTATTATTTAAGCCAACTTCGTGGAGTTGTTTTCTAAGACTTTTCAAGACGATTTTCAGAGTCCTAAATACTCTAAGTCTTCACCTATTGAGCCCAAGACTCTAGTTTTTTTATTCACACAATTCTTCCAATCCTTTGTGAATCTTTTTGTGTAACCCAAGAACACAACTTTGGTTTGTTCAACCCTTGTGGAGAAGACGTTCTCTTCTTCATTGCTTCCCTCCTGGAAAGGGAAACTTCCAGCCGCCGACATAGGAACCGACACCTGCGGGTATTTCTGTGTCACACTGTTTCTAGCCGTTGCTTTGAAGGTTTACCGAAGACACCGTGCGTTACACTTGTGGGCGATTATCAGGTTGTATGTAAGTTAACGGTCTTGTAAATTATTTAAAGTTCTAGAAATAAAAGGTTTTTCCCTTCGGGGATTTTTCCTTAACTTTGTGTCGCATGCTTTATATTTGATGGGTTGATTTAGATGCATGTTTAAGGGTTGATTTTATTTGGTTTAAAAGTAGACGCTAATTAAATAAGGGTTCTTGGAAACTTGCGAATTTAATTTAAATCGATATTACACGAGTTCTCACTTGTGTGTGTGTGTCCAATTCATTTTTTTGGTAGTTGGTTTTAGTAAGTTCGTCCATTCAAAGAGTCCACATATTTTTCCCCACCTTTTCTTCCAAAAAAAAAAAGAAAAATCCAAAAATATTTTGAGAATGCGTGATATTGAAAAACTTCGCAGATTTCTAATTTAGCACACTTATTAAATTTCAGCCCCTAAACATGCATCTAAGGTGCGTGTGTGTGTCAACCCATAACCAAATAAATCATGTGACACCAAGTTTAAGGAAAAATCCCCGCAGGGCAAAACCTTTTATTTCACTATAAAGCGTAAATCGCAACTTACAAGATTTACAATGAAATACAGCAATGAATCCACACGCAGCGAACCCACATGAACCTCAGTCCAATCAGCAAAGGAAGAACCGCAGCACTCCTCAATGACACGCAGTCATAAAACTTTGTAGAGACTCCCTCAGCAATGACACGCAGCCCTCGGTTGCAAAGATCTCTCCACAAAGGTTTGAACAAACTAAAAAGTTGTGTTCTTGGGTTACCAAAAGATTCACAAAGGTTTGGCAATTGTGTGAATCAAAATATGAGTCTTGGGACTCAAAAATATGAAGACTAGAGTAATTTGGACTCTCAAAAATGTCTTCTCAAGTCTTGCAAAACAACTCCCCCGAAGTTGGTATTTATAGGAAAAAATATGAAGAATCCCGCTTTGTTAAAACTCTTAAAAACTTATCAGCGTACAGGTACACCGAACCCCATCTGGGGTACACCGAACCGGTTTGGTGTTCCCATTCTGGTATGAGGTTAAAAAAAAACAGCATTCTTCAAGGAATTTTCTCCAACTTTAAAAGGTCATAACTTCTTCACCGTAGCTCGGATTGAGGTGCCGTTTCTTCCAGTATCTTCGTTGCGGCGAGCTCTTCAACTTTCCAGTTGACCAGACCTCCTAACTATGGATGTGAAATTACGAAAATGCCCTTGAACTTTCCTATCGTGCCTTTTTTCACTGTTTTGACTTCCCTTGCGTACCACTTGCATTAAGTCCCTAAAATCTTGGAACGTGAAGTCATTGAGGCAGATGGGGGACACATTAATGGAGATGTTGAATGCTTGATTCCCGGAATTCGGATAGAGGCCGTCAAGTGAGATCGTGAGGTGACGTGCCGAATGTAGCGGCGTACGACATACATAAATGTAACATGTTGGACATGAGAAAAATGTCCTTACATATTTTCTTTCTTTCATTTTAGAAAATTCAAAAATATTTTTCTTCCCTTATTTTTATAAAAAATCCAAAAATATTTTCTTTCATTTTTATAAAAAACACTCCAAAAATATTTTTCTTTCTCCCATTTTTCGAAAAATTCAAAAATATTTTCTTTCCTTTTGAAAAAATTTTAAAAAAAATTATTTCTCTCCACATGGCCGAAGAACGTCCATTACGGGACTACTTTGATCATTTTCCATTGACACGCGACACGTGTGAGAGTGATCCCGAGCCATCTCTTTTGGTTTTGGCTCTCTCACGAGTACCCTTGATACTCTTGACCCGTCCTTGCACGCACCTCCTAGTCCATCACCCTCGGTGTCATGTGTCGGCGTGTCGCATCCTTGTGAACCCATTTTCGATCAGTCCCCTCACTATGCACCCTATGAGTATCAACCAATTGTCCATCACGAAAGCGATCCTTTCGTGTATGATGCACTTGGCCCCATCCCACCCACTTCATTTGAGTATTCTCCGTATAGTCATGATCATAGAAAGTTGTGTCCACCTCAACCACCGCCACCACCCGTCACTCCACCACCACCATCATCCACCTCCACTCTCGAAAGCCTCTTGTAAAAGTTCATACTCGAGCAAGAGCGAGCCACTCAAATTCAAATTCAAGCTCTCCAAAGGCTTGAACAAAGGTTAAATGAATTGGAGTGTGCGAGAGAGTCAAACATTCCCATGCCTCCACCCATCGTTGCAACCGAGTGTGACGATGATGTGTCCTCTACTGACACGAATTTTGAGTGTGACCAATCCTACCACCCCGAGAATCTCAAAGTCGAGACCATTCCATGGTCCGGGTCCCAAGTCGACAAATGTGTTGACTTACCTTTTATTAGTGAGCCTGATCCAATTCCACCATATCCAAATGAACCCCACCTTGCGGTTCCTATTCCCACTAACACTCCCATAATATCCAAAAAATGCCCGAGTCTATACCTATCGAGCTTCACCCTTGTGTTCCCGAGGAACCACTTCATTCTAGGTTATCTACGGCTACGAGTGTTCACCATTTTCCCGAGATAGAATTCGTGATAGCTCCTAACTATCTATATATGGATGATGTCCCACCATGTATGGCTCCCTTTGAGTCTGATATTTCTAGTGATTCCTCTATCTTAGATCTTGGTGCCTCGTCTTACCCACCCACCCCATTCCCCGATGCTGCTCTTACGGAGAAGTTGACAACTCCATCTTTAGAAACCACACTCCCTTGTAAGTATTCATTTACTCCTACCAATGAGTGTGTGTCTCCCACGCTTGAGTTAGATCATCTTCCTACACCATTTATCCCACCCGACCTACCCATTATCATTTCCACCCCACCACATGGTTTGGATCTTGATTTTGCACATTTCAAGTTTTTCTCTACATTTTTAGATCCTAACCTAAAACCATCCTCCATCTACGAGAGTATTTGTGGTGATACTCTCTACCACCGTGACATCGAGCTTGTTCCTCCATGCTCACCACTTCCTTGTGGTGTTGATTTTTCCAATCGACAGCTCCCTAGCGTGTCACTGCGCGACCAATATCATTGCCCATTCATAGAACGGTCATGTCCTTTCTATGAGCCTCATCCCATCAATATTTCCACACCATTTCGCCTTCCCATACAACTTGAGCACCATGCTTATAGGGCCATTGTTGCCCTCGCCTTTAAGCTCAACAAGGCCCGTGACCGATACCTTTCCACCCTCACCTTAGCCCTTTTTCCCACCCGCCCATGGTCCATCGATGCTTTGCATCGCGTGATGCATTTTTCTATACAAGTGCATTGACCATTCTTAGCCCTGATCCAACAAGACTGGCGCTTAAGTCTTGTTTGGGGGTGATTCTCATCACCCATTCTTCTGCCGCCCTGCGCTTTCATAGTTCTTATCCTTAGGGTGAGAATGGTTTGGTCTGGCTGAAGACATTAAACTTAGCGCTACCGGGAGGCAGCCCGCGTTTCTTGTACTAGTCTCATCCTGTTTGGGGGTGGTGTTTCACATCACCCTATGCTTTCTCATGCTTATGGACTTGTACACATTTTTTTCTTCTAATTTCTTTTTCAAGTTTATTATTGGCTACATCTTTCCACTTCATTAACGGTTCATTCTGGTAATCTCTTTCCTACCTTATGCTCTCAATTTTAAAAATCATTTTACTTAACATCGAGGACGATGTTCCTTTTTGTTTGGGGGTGGGGAATTTTATCAAAATCGTGCCTCTTTTGAAAATTTTTGATTTTTGTCCCTGATTTTTAAAATTTCATGCAGTTTCTTTCATCTCATTTATTGATGTGAATTTTCAATCATCCATCTTTCAAAAGTCTAGGAATCAAGCTAGAGAATATTTTTTCTAAATATCTTATGTAATACGTAACAAGGCATTTTGCACCATGAATTTTTAGACTCAACAAAAAATTTGCGCACTTATCAGGTCACTACGGTTTAGAGTGAGGAGTACTACAATTCTAAAGAGAACCTTAAGGATCACTAGTAGAGACTTTAGCCCGTGAGATTTGTACCTTTCAACCTTTCAGAGTGTTTTACGCAATCTCCGAGTCACAAGTTGATTCAACTTCTTTTGGGTCCGAACTAAATTGTTGTATGATCTCACTCTCTTTCATAAAATTTTGGTTGATCACTGAGAACGACATCATTTTCGAGTTGTAAGAAACGCGTGTCTTGAAATTTGTCCTGAATATTAGATTTTCATCCATACACTTACCACTTTTCCATATCACATTTCCATTCACTCACCCATTATATTCCCATATTATTCCATATTCACATCTATTCCCCTCACCACCCTCCATCTATCACCTCCATTCATATACCATCTTTTTTTTTTTAAAAGAGTGTGATTTCAAATGTAAATGTCTTCATTGTTGGTTTGAAAAGTGAGAGAAAAAGAAAAAAAAAAGAGAGAGAAAAACAAAAAAATAGAAAAAAAAAATAGAAAAACAAAAAGAAAAGAAAAATCGAAAGAAAAAGAGAGAGAAAAGAAAAGAAAAAGAGTTTGTAGTTAGTAATAAAGACATTTGTGCCTAAAGTGTGTACATTCTTCTCAATCTTATCGCATCCATCACTCATCGATTATCCATCATATCACTATCTTACCTACCTCATCCCATCCATCCAACCTATCATATCCTTCTCATCCCATTTCATTTCCCCTCACCCATATACATACATGTTCCCCTAGGCGTTCGGGCAAATGAAAGTTGACGTGGTGAATAACTCGATGTTCTCACTATAGTGATTAGCATTCTTTCATGAGATCACTTTTCTTTCAAATTGTTAATTCTTTCTTATGTGTGTGTGAGACGTTTGAACTTGATTACATTTACTCACCTCCCCACACACAAGAGCGATACACTCACCCTAATCTCGAGAGTTCGTTTGAGAGAGATATATCCGTGAGATTTGAAGTTGAAGCGTTGATTCCGATAAGGCAATCTAGAAATTACTCTTGTGGTACTCAACCCGTTTTGACTGATTCACACTACACACGTGGAGTTCTAGGAAGGATGTGCCTTGAGTATTTACTTAGCTTAATCTTTTTACACATTCTATCTTGTATTTTTGAAAATATTTTTCTTGTGATGGATTGTGCGATTATTCTATGTCTAATAAGAGATTGACTGTCTTTCAATAAATTTTCGCAAATAAGAATTTTGTGGGTATATTCCCTGCAAACCCTCACGAGACACAACTCGTCCTGTAGGGCAACCTATAGGTTTAAAGGCTTGTCGCACATGCTAAGTGCAATCGCGAGTGCCCGCAAAAGCGGTACACTTTTGGTTACTTATCTGTCTCTTTCTCTCTATCTTATTGCTCGAGGACTAGCAACACTCTGTTTGGGGGTGGTGTGATAAGCACCCAAAACTGTACATTTTATACCCCGAATAGACGTACTTTAGTTGCTAATTCTCGATAATTTGGGTCTTATGTGCTTAAATATTTATTTTGTAGGTCAATTGTGCATTGCAGAGTTCAAACGCTTAAATCAAGGAAATTGTCTACAATACGGAGATAATTACCAAATTTCTCGAGCCTAAGCCTAGCCTAAACCTACCCTAAACTGTGTGTGTGTTGAGTTTGTGCCCTTTTATCAATTTTTAGATTTTTAGTTTGTATCATTTTAATTTTAGGATTATTTTAGAATTTTTAGGTTGTATTTTCTATTTTATTAATATCATTTTATTTTATTTTGATTTTATTAAGTTTTTAGTCTTAGTTTTTATTTTATTTTATTTTATTTTATTTTATTTTATTTTATTAGGATTAGAATTTTTTAGGATTTCATGTATTTTTAGTTTTATTAGATTTTGCATTTTCTTTTTAGGATTTTTATTTTAAGTTTTATTAGATTTAATTTGTATTTGTATTTGAATTTTTTTATTTTATTCCTTTTTATTTTTATTTTTATTTAGTCTTTATTTTATTTTTATAATAGGAATTTAATTTTTTGATTTTTAGTTTTTTTTTAGTATTATTTTAGTTGGGTACAAATTAAACACACACACACACACCCCCTACTCCTATACACTATCCTACACCTAAACAATACACCCTCACCCACGCCTCACTCCCCTACACCCTCATCACACACCAACCCACCCCCACTTCATCTTCTTCCCTACATCTCTTTCTCTCTCTACAAACCCATCTCACCCCTACCAACCTCCATTAACACCCACACAAACCCACATCTTCCAACAATAAACACACACGCCCATATCTCATCTCTCACCTCAATCATCAAAACCCCCACCTCCATTAAAACCCAACAACAACCCAGGCCGACGGCGACCCCACCACACCGCCCTCCGTCGCCGGCGCAACCCCTTCCCCCTGTCACGACCTCCTCTGCTCCGGGGTCGCGACTCCAACCTGTTAAACCCGGTGCCGGCAACCCCCTGCCTCTGTCGTGCACCTCAACCCCTGCGACTACCTGACCCCAAACCCGCTACCTCCAACCCCAGAATCCTCTACCGCCGACAGCCTCTCGGTGCTGATGCGTATCCTCCGGCGTTCTTCCACCTACAATCCGATCGCCCCTGACCCGTCGGCGTTCCCACCCCGGTCGCGCGCCACAGCCAGCTCCCTCCGGCGTCCCCGCCTGTCGACCCAGGTGGCCCTTCCAAACCTCACCATTCCAAACCCGATCCATACCTCCATACCCATTTCAACCCATGAAACCTCCAAAACCATTTTCTTCTCAAAGCCAAAAAACGTGACCTGCCAAGTGCCTAACCAATCTCAAGACAGCCAATAAACAAACAAATGCCACATGTGCATAATAAACCCCTTTTAACCCTTTCTCCCAATTTTACCCCCAACTACCTACTTACCCCAATTTCCAAAATTACCCCTCACCATATCAGATTTTTATTCTCATTCACATGACACACCCAAACCACATGCACACTTATACCAATTACCCAGTTACCCCTAGCTCCTTGGCACCTACTATTAAAAGAGGACGAAGACCCATTTTCAAGGAGATCTTAAAATTAGTTTTAAGCTTGGTGTGATAAAATTCTCTCCACCCCTCTATGTTGAGTATTTGTATTTTTAGCAAATACCTCAATATAGGGGTGTGTAGTGAAAATTATCTCTAGGATAAATTTCACCCCACCCATCTATAATGAATCTTGGCATTTTTAGCCATTAATTCATTATAGATTTATGTAGTTGAATTTATCCCTTACGGGAGATAAATTCTAACCCATTCATTTATGTTGAGATTTTGCATTTTTAGCAATTATCTCAATATAAATTAATGGTCTAGATTTTATTTCTTTGGGTGAGTTCTAATGTACAATTTTATAATTTTAGGATTTGCGTTTTTTGCAAATCTCTTTTATTATTTAATTGTCCATTATGAATTCATCCACTATCCTTTTTATTTTTATTTCGTAATTTTTAGTTTAGATTAAGAGAGCTTTTAGATAGGAATTTTAGAGAGAGAATTGTAGAGAGATAAACACCAATTTGTAAATAGTTTTTCCTTTTAATTTTTTAGATATTTGTTGAGAATTAATTGTGAGTAATTTAATTTAATGGAAGATGATAGAGTTCAAATTTCCAATTTCAAGGAGACTTGTTGAAGATTTGTTCTCTTTCTCTACTCTTTTATTATATATGCCTTTGATTATTAATTTGTCAAATTTATACCATGTTAGGCTAAAACCCCTTCAAGGGGTGGGGTAAGCCCTTATTTGATGTTGTTTTATTTTGATTATTTTAATTACTTGAAAAGTCCCTTTGAATGTTAATTTTAATCCCTCACCCTTAAATTTACGCCTCGAGAGAGGGTAAATGATTTTCGAGAGAAAATCGAAATTCTAGTGATAATACCCATTTTAGATTCGAACTAGAGATAGGGGTTTCTTAAGTGAGGTATTATAACTTGAATTTCAACTCTAAATTTATTTTCTAAGATTGACATAAATTCTAATTAATCGATCCCAGCGGGTGATTAATTAAAAGGAGTGTAGATCTACTTTTCTAGAGTTGTGGGGTGTTAAACTTAATTTTCTAAAAGATTACTATTATAATTACACTTTCAACGAGAGTTGGTTTGTAATTTTGATATTAATTTGGGAGAATTCAAATAATTAAATTAATTAATTACAATAACGAAAATTTGTGGTATAATCCCATTCCTTTATTTACCTCACTTATCTCTTTTTTTTAGTTTAGACTTTAATTTTCATTTTAGTAAATTTCTAGTTAGTTGTTTTCATCTCACACTTTAATTTAGTTTAGTTTAAAACCTCACCTCAACCTATTGTTTTAATATTGAAAAAGCTAAAAAAATTAGAAAAGTGAAAAAGCACAAAAAGAAAATAAAAAGTGTATTACAATTGAATTTGTCTCTAGCTTACTCCCTAGAAACTGGATTGATACCCTTACTTACCTCTACACTTGAGTTTGTTATATTTTGTAGGTAGTTGAGATTTTGACTAACTTGGCTTTCAACAACGACATATACACAAAAAGCAAGTTGTCACGTAACTCCAACGAGTGGAAGTGGTACATGATTAACTAACACATCGTCCAGTGAACGACTTAATTGATGATGTTTACGGTCTCCACAATTGTTAAAACCACCAACCTATGGATACGGATAATACACATTATGGACAATTAAATGAAAATTTTGATGTTGAACTTCTAAGAGATCGGTAATACCTACGGTTCAAAGCCGATGCAACTAGACCGTTGTATAAAGATTGCGATGAATATCACTCGGTATTATATGCAATGATTGGTTTGCATAATTTTAAGAGCCAATTTGGTTTATCTGGGGACAGCGTAACCAGAATTATTAAGTGGGTTAAAAATATTATCCTAAAAGAGAACATATTACCGGACAATTATCCTACCATGTAGAAGAACTTGAAGGGTTTGGATATGAAATAAAAATCTATTCATGCATGAAAGTATGATTGCATATTGTACCACAACGAGCCCGAAGAGAAGGATGAATGTCCTGGAAGAAGTGAGGCTATATATGTGGTATGTAAGAATGCAATGGACAAATCTGCAAAAAATCTCAAGTGCTCGCAAGTTCCATAACAGGTTTTGAACTATTTTCCACTTATGCCATGGTTAAAAGGGTTTTTTACTGTACCGTGACATGGCACACTCAATGCGAGGTGGGTGGGAATATGATTCGATATCCAGTTGATTCACCCATTTGGAAAATTTCAAATGCGTAACACCATGAATTTGCAAAGGAACCTTGCAACATTCGTCTTGCATTCTCAATCGATGAGTTTAACCCTTTTGGTAATTTATGTACTATTTAGAGTTGTTGGAAAGTTCTCTTAGCGCCTTAAAATCTCCCCCTGACACTATGCATGATAAAGGAGTTCACATTACTATCTTTATTCATAGATGGGACAAAGTCTCCCAGCGATGATATTGATATATTCTTAGTACCATTAATAAAAAAACGTAAAGAGTTGTGGGATAAAGGCATGACCGCGTTCGACTCTCATATGGGTGAAGAGTTCACATTTAAAGCAATGGTGATGTGGGTGATCCATAACCTTCCAGCTTATGGGACCTTGTCCGGTTGTAACGTTCATGGTTATTATGGATGTCCCATATGTGGGGAGGAAACTGAATCCTGATGGCCAAAACATAGTGGTACGATGAGTTACACGGGTCATCGTAGATTTCTGCTGTTTATTCACCCTTTTAGGAATGATAAGTCCTGTTAATAACGAGTGCAGAATACCACCTGCTCAATTTTTTGGTCAGCAGATCGAGGAGAAGGAGATGGCTTCGATTGCAGGGAATAGGTACATAGGCAAACACCCCCAGTTTGTAAACTTGAGGCGTAAAGCTAGGGGGATCTGAACTACCATAGTAAAGAAAAGACGTGGTCCATGAGATTAATGTTTTTTGATTTACCGTATTGGAAATATCATCGTGTAAGGCATGTAGTTGATGTGATCCACATAGAGAAGAATGTTACAGAACATCTGATAGGAACATGTCTAGGTGAATCTCATTCTAAAGATGGAGAGTGGGCCTGCCTAGATTTATAGGATATAAAAATAAAGAAGAAACTGTGGTTAAAAAAGGGTCCTACAACAGGAAGAATTTCTACCACTGGGATGCTTTTACTTTGACTACTAGTGAGAAAACGTTAGATACGTTATTTAACTTGAAGACTCCACTCGGTTATTCTGATAATTTACGTAGGGTAATAAGATACCAAGTGAATGACTTGAAACAGTGAAAATGTCATGACTGATGCATAATCATCCAATTAATCCCTCTATTATTTCGGCATTGATTTTTTGAACACAAAGATATTCTTCTAGCAATTGTGCAAATCAATTTGTATTTTACCCGACTTTGTGCAAAAGTGGTAAACAAAAGGCACATTAAAGTTACGAAATCAACTTTAGCCAAGGTAGTTTGTGTATTAGAGAAATATATTGCTCCGCCGTTCTTCGATATCAACATCCACCTTCTTGTGCATTTATGCGATGATGATTTATTATGTGGTCCTGTTAAGTATCGTTGGATGTATCCTTTTGAGCGCTTGGTGAAAACTTTCAAAGATTACGTAAAGAATACACGGTATATTTGAGGGTCAGTTGCTAAACAGTAAGTAATGGTGGAATCATCGTTATACGCTAGGGAACATAGGCCAGAACAAGAGGTGAGGAGTTTCAACACTCGTGGGTAATGAGTGATTGAGGAACATGACAAGTTTGAGGTCAAATTTACGTTTGGTAACCCTAAAGAGGTCAAACTCACAAATCTACAATAGGAGCAATCAAATCGTTATGTCTTCGAATCGCAAGACAAAGTCAAAGACTGGAGAGAGAGAGAGAGAGAGAGAGAGTATCTAATGAATTCTTCTTCTTTAATTATATATTTTTCTATATTTTATGATCTAGACGCTACAATTTATTGGTAGGAAGTACGAGAACGAAATTGCCCAAAATTAAAGGAGAAATTACACGAAAATTGATTTTAGGGCACGAGTGTCAAAAGAGGTAATTTCACATTTTATGTGTGCGATTATTTGTTCATGTGTGTTAAAAACATGCCCTAATACAAATTCATTAATAAATGCATCTTTAAAAAAGAGGTGATGTCTCTTCCAGACTTGCACGCCTAGCAAAAGGTCCTAATTTTCGTGCGAAAGAGTTTAAGAAATTTCGCACCAATGGTTTTGATTTCATTTCATATCCATATGAGGAAAAGATTTTTATGCAAAACAATGGAAGATAAATTTCATCCTTGATAACGTGTACCGCTAGTAAAAGCGATAAAAATCCAAAGAATACAGTACTAGCCTATTATGGCATAATCCAACAAATCCTTGAACTTGATTACTTAGACTTCACAAAAATCGTATTCTATTGTGATTGGGTAAAGGTGGAGGATACACCGAATGCTTGCAAAGTTGATACTGACTCCAAACTTATTATGGTAGATTTATCAAACCTCAAGACTAAAGATGGCATAGTCGACGAGCCTTTTATTTGTGCCTTTCAGAATGTAAAGAAGGCATTCTACTCGAAGTGCATAAATGATGGCAATTGGTCTATTGTTGTGTATGCACCAAAGGGTATGACTATTCAAGTGGATTCATTAAAATCTCCAAAAGAGTTTTAGTTAGCTTTTGATGACAACCCTAATTTTAAGGATCTTTTAGTTAATTTAGAGGAAAATATAGTATCAAATTATTATGTTATCCCTGTCAATTTTATTCGTATCCTATTATGATATTGACATTGTATTAGCGCTTTACTTTAATATATGAATGTTTAGTTACTTTTACGAATGGTTAATATGATTTATGTAAGTCAACTTTCGATAATAAGTTATGTTTAGAAGAATGTTTAGTTACTTTCATAAGACACTCGGTTTGAGAATAGAGTTATTTGAGTTTGTGATTAGATCAGATTGACCCAGCTCAATTTCCACGTGTTCCTATACATATACTTTTGTTGATCAGTTTCATTAATGCTGGCTTGAAAAAATGAAGTTAAATTAGCTGATTTTATAAAGATTGTATTAAAGAAACTAATCAAAAAATGTACATGTAAAATAACATCTTGGGGTAGTGAAAAGGGAATTTAACCTTTGTCCATACGAGTCTCAGTAAAAAATTCCAACATACATCGATACTCGTATGGTCGAACTGTTTCCTATCTGTGATGCCTTTGATTATTTTGGAGCAATGATTGTCCTGTACTTGTACGAATACAGGCCTGAACATCTGACAAAAGTTGTCCATGGCTTGCGAGGTTTTGAAATGGTGGGCACTGAATTTCTCGTCGCAAGAGTCGGGGAATTTTAAGAGCTTCCCGATCAGATATTGATCATGGACAATTAGTCGAGAGGTGTACCAGGCATCGTCGTCTGTGGATTTGTACTCCACCTCATATTCGCAATTCGCGTTCATAGGTATGGCATTGGAAACTTTGGAAAGTGTCAAATCTAGTGTAGTGTTTGTCTAAAGTAGCATGGTGTGTGTGTGAAATACAACAAAATTTAAAAAAAAGACACACTTAGGCTTGAAAACGTACCGGGGGGGAGGGGGGACCCCAGCAGCAACCAAAGGGCATAGCGAGTGGATCGAACACCTCGTGCGCAACTATTTAGAGCTCAAGAGTTCTGCAACTATTTAGAGATTAAGAGTCATGCTAATATGACATTAATTAGAGAGAGATGGCTGCAGAAATTGGGAATCGAACGTGCTACCAAGATGGTACGGGACCCCCAGTTTGAGAGCACGATGATAATTCGAGAATATCTACACTTAGGCTTTAAAATATAGCGTTAGAGGGCGAAACCAAGACCCCCCCCCCCCCAAAGGGCCCTATGAGCGGCGCCCACAACTCGGACAGGACCAATGTAACATGTAGGAACTCACCGCGTGGTCACGGGACCCCCGATTTGAGAGCATGACGATAATTTGTTAATATATACAATTAGGATTGAAAACATTTGGAGGGAGAAACCCCGAAACACCCATAAATGACCCCGTGAGCGGCGCCCACACCTCGAACGGGATCAACGTAAATCGTAGGAACTGACTGTGTGATCACGGGACCCTCAGTTTGAGAGCATGATGATAATTTAAGAATATCTACACTTAGGCTTGAAAATATGGCGTTAGAGGACGAAACTGAAAAACACCCTCAAATGACCCAATGAGCGGCGCCCACACCTCGCAGGAGAAAAATGTAACTTGTAGGAACTGGTCGCGTGGTCATGGAACCCCCGATTTGAGCACATGAAGATAATTTGAGAATATATATACAGTTAGCCTTGAAAACATGGCGTTGGAGGGAGAAATCCCAAAACACCCCCCAAACGGCCTCGTAAGAGGCGTCCACACCTCGCACGGGACCAATGTAACTTGTAAGAACTGATCGGTTGGTCATGGGACCCCCGATTTGGCAGCACATCGATAATTTGAGAATATCTAAACTTAAGCTTGAAAATATGGAGTTAGAGGGTGAAATTTTGAAACACCCCCCAAACGATCCCGTGAGTGGCGCCCACACCTCCCATGATACCAATTTAACTCATAGGAACTGACCGTGTGATCACGAAATCCATGGTTTAAGAGCACAACGATAATTTGACAATATCGTCGTGCTCACAAATCGGGGGTCTTGTGACCACGCGGGCTTTTATAATTTATTATTTAGCATTATGGTCGTGGGGGGTTTACATTGCGCAGGTTTTAGAATGTCCAAAAAATAGAGAAAATTCTATCCATTTTTGTTATTATAGTTAAAAATCATCACGGTCAAAATCCATAACCATCTCTATTTTTGTCATGTATAAACAGGGTCACGACGTAGGGCCGTGACTATTTTGGTAATGTCAAAGTTTGGGTGTCGGTCTTGTGACGTGACCAGAGTCATACCCATTGTCATATTCAAATGGATGGGTCACAGACTTGATCTATGACCAGATCCGTGACCATTTTCATATTCCAAAGGATGGGTTACAGCTCAAATCCGTGACCACTTTCATATTCTGAAGGATGGGTCACGGACTTCAGCCCTGGCCAGAATTGTGACTAAAATCACAAGTAAAAGGATGGGTCACGGCTTTGGCCATAGAAAACTGTGTGTATGGGTCATGACTTTAGTCCGCAATCGTCTGTCGTGACCCCCAAGGTACGTGACCCTTCATTTGGTCATGGATTTGAGCCGTGACCCACGAAAATGGTCACACCCAAAATGGTCAAGTCCCTTGGCTGTGACCCACAGTCCTGGTCAGGGACTTTAGACATGACCATTCATATAATATGGTGTAGAAATTATTGGCCAAGTATGGATAAAGATTCAGCTAAGTTCATTCGAAAGTATAAGTTATGATAATTTATGGAAATCTAACCCATAATCCATCAGTAGACCTTCATTCCTTAAAAACTCCCTACCCATTTCACACTTGGGAATTTGACCTTATGCGGGTAATCAAACTTGTTAGGACATAAATTTCCAATTGAGTCCCTGTATTGTTTTGACTTAATTCCGTGAACAAAACTTGTTTGTAATATGTCATAGGGAATTTTATTTTGTCATGATCCCACTTGGTCTATGACGTATTGAAGAAAATTGAAGACATTGCGGCAAAGATTCAAAGAAATAATCATACTGATGTTTAATTGGTGCAAGTTTACTCGTCTTCAAGTCATTTGCATTCCAAGATCACTCAGGTATGAATGCGTATAATTAAGGGTGCTCGAAATGGTTTTTATAAAAGATAAGGATGTATTTTTATAAAGAAAAATATTTTAAAATGTTTTTAAAAGTGTTTTAAAGGTTTACATTACATTTTATTCTGATAAGATCGAAAAGGAGTTTGACTAGTTTGGATCTCTTTTAAAAGAGACATTTTAATCAGAAAGTCAAAAAATTCAAACCTTCGCGTCGTCATTCGAACGACATGTCAGCTCGTTCGAGCGAGATCCCTATGTCGCGCGAACGATGTGGCAATCTCGTTCGAGCAACACTCTTTTCAAGGTGGCATTTAAATCTTATTTAAAGCGTGTTTCTATCAGAGTTTCGTGTGTGTTCATTCTAGAAAAAATAGTATACCATCCAGTACGAGTTTAGCAAATGTTTTCTAAGGTTTAAAAGGATTAAACACATCCTCAGAGTTTGCAAAGATCCGAGTTATCATTCTTATATGCTTACGTGCTCTTGCTACACTAAGTTTGTTTGTTCTATCATTGAACGGGTTTTGGGTGAAGAAAAGAAAAGGACTTCTTGTTCGACATCGTAGACGAATCAAAGCCAATCGGTGGACATCTAGACATTCATGGAGTCGAGTGTTGTGGACAGGTATCGTAGAAGACGGAATTTCTGCGTGGGCACTATTGAAGAACGGTAGAAGATCAGAAGGAGCGTCAAGACCCGTGGGGATCGAGTCATTGAGTAAGGCTAATATGCCTTTGAAAAAACCATTGTTCATAGTGATTGTCTAGTTTGGGCCGTCCAAGGTTGTTTTCCCGTTTTGGGTTTTTTCCTCGTACATTCGGCGTTATGAGTGTTCTTTCCTTTATTTTACTTGCTTTAATCACTAGATGTATGTTTAGGATTAATCAAGATAAAATTGGTTTAAAGTGAGAATTGGGTTTTCAAAACTTTGTTTGGTGCAAATTAAAAGTTGGATAATTTTTTGGTAAAAATTGGTTTTATTTGAAACACACACAAAAGGGATTTTGGTTTTTTTCCAAATTGGTATCAGATCCAGAAAACATATTTTATTTGTTTTGTGATCTCGTGTGTTTTCAAAGATGAATTTTGGATTTAACGAACTTTCTCGAACTCCTATTTTTTATGGCACTAATTACACTTATTGGAAGATTAGAATGAGAAGTGCTTTAAAATCAAATTGATGAGCATGTTTGGTTAATAGTTGAGAAAGGATGGACACCCCATGCCACTATTGTAGGTGAGGTCATTAGTTTAAAGACTATCGAGTCATGGACCGAAACTAAACATAGACTTTCACAATATAATTCTAAGGGTCTGCACATTATTTCTTCACATGTCACACCGAAAGAATATAATAGAATTATGACTTGTGAAACTTCAAAAGACGCTTGGGATATTTTGGCACTCACTCACGAGGGCACTAGCACGGTTAGGGCGTCAAAACTTCAAAATCTAACACACAGTTTGAGACCATTAGGATGTTAGAGAGTTAGACTTTTGATGAGTTTTATGTTAGGTTATCCAATATTGTCAACTCGTCGTTTAACCTAGGTGAGAAAATTCCCGACAACTGTGTCATTAAGAAAATCCTTAAGTAATTGCCTAGTAGGTTTGATGCGAAAGTGACCATTTGGGTAGGTTAGAGTCGACGAAACTAGAAGAGATTGCAGGTGACTTACAAACCTATGAAATCGACATGATTACCTCCAAGCAAGTGCCTAAGAAAGAAAAGGGTATTTCTTTGAAAACCCGAAAGGAAGAAATTAAAGTTTCGGACTCCGATTCCAATTCCGATTTTGAGGCTGTTGCTTTGTTGGCAAAGAAATTTAAATTTTTTATTAAGTTTTAAAAGCAATCGAAAGATGCCAAGAAATTTGAAAAATTCAAGAACAATAAAGTAGATCACACCTTTAAGGATAAGTTTGAGAAGCCTATGAGAGATGAGTCAGATAAGTGTTTTGGGTATGAGGAGTACGGTCACAAAGTTAAGGAGTGTCCCACTAGACTTAAGAAAGAGGGAAAGCAACCCATTATCTATAATGCCACCTTAAGTGATGGTGATCCGGAAGAGGGAGAGAATTCGCCTATTGATCGTAACTTTATTGCGTTTATGGCATGTCATGTGAGCGACGATGATTCTTATGTGCATGACACTTCCGAGGAGGTTTTAAGTGTATCCCATGTTAGTGAGGGTGACGAGGAGGAGGTAGATGCGAAAGAGTTGCAAAATGCATTTAATGAGTTGTATGCCGAAACAGTGAAGGTGAAAAAGGCTAACTCTAAATTGCAAGCTAAGTTGAATGAGTGTTCCATAGAAAATAATGATAGTTTGATTGAGGATCTTAGGGCACGAGACAAGAAGTTTAGGGAGAAACTAGAGTTTGTGGAGAAAGAGAGAGATAATCTCCGTGGTTTGATGGAGTCCTTGAAAAAGGAGATTTTAGAGTTCGATGAGTCTAGGTGTTTTCTCGAGTCTAGGATTCACGAGTTGGAGGAGAGATTGAGAGACTCGTCTAGAGTCAAGTTTTATTTTGAGGCTAATTCAGAGAAGTAAGATAAGATCCTAGGCACCGTACAAATTAAGGGAGACAAGGGAGGTATAGGTTTTAATGAGAGAGTTTTCCCATCCCCCCCGCACATGTGAGAAACACTAGGAAGGTTAGAAAAGGTCCACATATAGGTAATCATTTCCACCACCGCTACACTTGCACGTTTTGTGGTAGTAAATGTCACCTTAGGCGGTATTGTTACGACCTTAGACAAGCTCCTAGGAAGTTTAGGAATAAAGTTGCCCCAGTTCCCAAAACCCGCATGCGTCATTTTACACCTACTTGGGTTAGGAAATCGGATTTAGTGGCTTTAGGAATTAAACTTCATGATTGTCGTTTGGGTGCACTTGATTCTTACCATGCTAAATCTAAAGGATGATAGTGTTGCCATGTTTGTCATATGCTAGTTTGCTTCATGATATATTCATTGCTAGTATTATGACATGTGTATCATTTTGTATTATAGTTTTCATTTGTTTGATTCTTATTGAAAAATACAAAAAGATTTTGTTTTTTTAAGAAAATTTTGTGAAAAATCCTAAAAGATTTTGTTTTTGAGAAAACTTTTAAAAAACCCCCAAAGTTTTTTCTTTTATTTGAATCAAAATATGAAAAGCCAAAAAGTTTTTCGGTTTTTGTTTTTGAGTTTACATGTTTGATGTGGCATATTGGTGTGCTTGACCCCCCCCCCCCCCATCGTTTTCATTATCCATGTGGCTAGGACATTTGGCCATTATTTTCGATGCTTAGAATGATCTTGACCATTGTTTATATGGGGTTGTTTCGAAGTTGATATGCATTTTGATTCGACTTTGTATATATGCCAACATTGCACACATGCACGAGTTTATATGGATGTTTGACTTCTCTTGCATATTTGAATTTGGTGAGGCATTCTTATCTCAATCTTGTCTTCTATGCGTAAGTAGACTTAAGGAAAAGTGTTCATGTAAGAACCGTTTACCGTGAGGATTTAAATTGGTAAAAATAATGAGTGATTCACGGGAAAGGGCTGCGAAATTAACTCGTCGTGAAATCCACCGTTTAAAAGAGCCCAAAAGAAAATGCAATATGTTATGAAAAGGGCCAAATTTGTTTAGTTCATTCCAAAGAAAATTTGATATTATTGAGGGAGTTTGGATGGATTAAAAATTTAAACGGGTTTGCACAACTAATCCTAATGTTGAAACATTGCAATTTGATGCTATTGTTTGTAGAATTGCCAAAATTCTGGATTTGTGTGCATGTAGTTTGTTTAGTTCATTAAGCTCACACTTTTATTGTCATAAGGCTATAATAAAGTTTGACGATTTATCTCTATCAATTAGATCTTCTTAATCATTTCGATGTGTTGGAATTGTGACTCATTTGTTGTAGTTTCACGCCCATTCATTCCATATCCATGTTTGAGCACATCGTTACTATATTTGCATGTAACTCACATTATTAGTTTTTATGAGTTTTTGTATTGTGTTAAAAGCCTATTGTTTTAACACTGTTTTGCTTATGTCAGGCCCTTTCTGGAATCTTTTTGTGAATTTTTTTTCACTGGGAAATATTATATAATATTTTTGAGAATCTGGGAAATTTTGATAAGTCGCGAGAAGTCGTTCAAACGACATCTCTATGTCGCGCGAACGACATCTGTCCTTTGTTCGAGCGACGTCCTCATTTCGTTTGAGCAATGTCCCTGGCTCATTTGAACGACATGTTGATTTCTTGCTTCTGGTTGGTTTGCAGACCACTGGTTGAAATTGGTATAGTTTTGGTACTGCTGGAAGTGTTTCTGGACAGACTGGTTTATATGCAGGTTTTATTGGTTCTAAATTGGATTTTTGCATATAGTCTGTTTATCATACCTGATTAGATTGCTATATTCTTTGTGTGATTCTTTGTTTACTAGCTACTGATTTGTCATTACTTGATCATATTTAGCTGTTCATTTCATGATTATCTAGCAATTTCAAATTGATTCAAATTGATATATTCTCATGCTAGATACTTGTTGGTTTATCTTTTCACCGGACTGTCTATTCAAAACAAAAGGGGGAGAGATGTATGTGATGTAGGGGGAGATTTGAGCATGTTTTTGTTTACATATGTTTACAAATTGGTATCTCATATTGGTAGTACACATTGGTACCATTTTATTGCTCAAATTTTTTAACAAATGATTTTTTCAGAGATTATTCATATTGGTATCTATTGTTGTTTGGTATCTGTAATACCCCGTATTTTTGTGATATTTATTTTTGGGATTAATTAAATTAAATGTGTATTAATTGGAAGTTAATCCGGATTAAAATACTAGAGAGATGCGAGTTGGCATTTGATTATAATGTGTATATATGACTATATATGAATATTGAACTATGAAACTTGTTGTGAGATTGAAATACGGCAATTTGGAAATTTTGTTGAGACGCGTGTGACAATCGCGTCAGGAATATATTATTATTTAATTAAAAAGTGAATTTTATTTCTATTAACCGTATGGTCGTTTTGAGTGCACCAACGCGTCCGGAAGGGTTGAAATATTCAGAAAACACTAGCCGGGGGTTTAGTTTGGGTCCCGGGGCATTTTTAGGCCATGCCGGCAACGTATAACGGTAGTTTGGTAATTTTGGATTTTTGGGAATTAAAACCCACGAAAATTAGGAATTAATATCTGATTTAGACTTTACCCACTAAACCCACTAATAACTTAATGGGCTACGGGGGTTATTAGAATTAGTCCCAAAAAGTTCCTAAGGAAAACCCTAGCCACCATTGTCACTTTGGAGAAGAAAGCCTGTAGAGAGAGAAGAGAGGAGAATTCTGAAGAGAGAGAGAGAGCCATCCATCAATTCGACATCAAAATCAGAGATACACATAAGGCAAGTGGTTTAATTCCGTTTATTACAAAGAATGTTTCTTCCATGCGTAGGAAATTGA
Organism: Sambucus nigra; assembly: GCA_949130495.1. Lineage (NCBI taxonomy): Eukaryota > Viridiplantae > Streptophyta > Magnoliopsida > Dipsacales > Adoxaceae > Sambucus > Sambucus nigra. The sequence goes on from OX422213.1 coordinate 315,230,159, forward strand.
CAGAATTTCATTGTTCTTGGAGAATGATAAAACCCATTGAATTTGATGTAGAGATTTATAATTTTATGAGGATATTGCATGTATAAAAATGTTAGGATGATTAGTCAGTGAAAAATACATCCTTTATACCATAAAATCGGATTTTTTTATGCCTATGGATGAATTTAATTTCTAGGGTTCATGTTCTTGAGATTGGGGAAGAAGATGTGGAGATTTAATATTTGGATGAGATTTAGGATGAATTAATCCCATAAAATACGTTAATATATGACCTAAGTATATTTAGGATTGATTAGAACCCATTTATATTGTTGGTTTGATGTTTATAGGAGATTAGAGGTGAAGAAAAGTTGGAAAAACGAGTTAAGGAAAATCTGGGCTCGAATCTGGCCACTCGTTAGAAGACCTGCCCAGGTCGTTCGAACGAGCTTCTAACGAGTTGACCTTTGACTTCTAACGAGGGTGAAGTTCGTTCGGTGACTGTCGTTCGAATGAGATCTCGTTAGAAAGCCCACTTCGTTCGAACGAGACTTCTAACGAGCTGACAGTTTAGGCTTTTTAGCCTGTTTTGATTCCGAGTGTCCCGTAACCTTGTTTATATGTAGAGATAACACTCCCTTATGGATTAATTGATATAATTGGGATATTTGGGATATAATGAGGAGTAAAACCTAGAAGTGTAGTTTGAACCTAAGGGAAATTATGAAGTAGGACGTGAGTGTCTATTACGATGCGAGAACTATTGACGGCCTACATAAATATATTAACCGTGAACATATAAATTGTCTAGCATTATATGTCGGTACGAGAATGAGATGTGTACTACAAATAAATTATGGCGATTACTAAGATGTGTGCATACTTAGTATATGTATTGATTTTATGTGTATGACATATCTACCATACTTGCTATCACGGGAGGTTTACGTTCGCTTAGGGCCCTCTAATCCTTGTGTTGCCCGGATTTAGACTGGTACCTCGATGAACATAGGTCAGAGAAGGACTTATTGGGATGTTAATAAGTCTGTTGATCGTGGGAGCGTAGGTATGTGCGTGACCCATGTGATGTGACTGTGTTCCCCTCCATTATTTGTGATGTTGTTATCTGAGAACGATTCCTGAGAGATTCGGAATACGTGATCCTTATGTACGTGATGTACCGGGATGGATAGCAGAGTATGTGTGCACCGCAGCTTAGTCTCGGGGTGCTTGTATTGTATATTTATGACGTGAAAAATATACACTTAATTAATGGGAACTTTCATGTTGGTATTTTGAATATAATTATGGTAATGTTTTGAGAAACATAACGGGTTAATTGATAGTGAATTGTATTACTAATTGAGAATCTGAGTTTAAGTAAAGCCCTCTATTTAATTGATAACGCTAGAATGTAATATGGGGATCGAGTAGTAAGGGGTACAACTTATTACGGTTTGGTTAGGTATGTATGTCATGTAGATGGGTACGGTACGTTAGCAGTGCACATGTAGTCGAGAGGCGAGAATTTCATGTGAGTGCACATCCTAACATGTATTTTGCATTTAATGTTTTAATGTTATTAAAACACTTGCTATTTTTAAAATGATTTCCACTTTCGGGCTCTGACCCATTTGCTTTCAAATCTATTTTTGTAAAAACCATTTTAGGTGCCCAGCCACAAGGACACCATGCTTAGGATCCTCATTCAGGTGACGAGCTGTAGCTGTTTGTGGAAGTTACAGGACTTTTCTTGTAGACGCTTCATCTATCTTGACTCTATATTCAGCATTTATCAGTTGTAGGGCATGTCGCCCATTTCTTTTAGAGACATTTCATTTATTTCAGTTATTCAGACTTCTGGCATGTAATTCATTCAGGATTCAGACTTGTCTTATTATTTTCAGTTGTGGGATTGTTGTGAGGAGTTTTCCTCCGGACTTATTACTATTTGTTGGTTATTTCATTACTTCGTTATGGTGAATGGATTATGTTGTTCTTCCATTATTCTTTTATTGCATGTTAACTAGACTTAAATTAAAATTTGCCAACTTACTTTTTAAATACTAGGTGGTTAGTAATTATTAAAAATGTTTTTCGACAGTGATGCTATTAACTGAACCAACTTGGCATTTTGTATTGATTTAATAAAGGAGTAGCTACCCGATATTTAATTAGTCGGGGTGTAACAGTATCATTTGGATATATATATATATATATATATATATATATATATATATATATATATATATATATATATATATATATATATATATGTTGTTCCTCCATACTTCACTTGGTATTTTTTTGTCCGTTTCATGTTGGTAAGTATGTTTCAGCGATTCGAGATTCCAAGTCTACATCACATTCAGATAGTTTATGCTCCCCGATGTTACATATACTAGTCCGTGTCGTGTAATTTTTGATTTTGGGTTTATGGGATGGGATTTAGGCGTCATATGGCTTTACGGCCTGGCTTAGTCATTTCACTGGTTTAGTTTTGTTCCGGAATATTCAAAGGGGGAGACTTGTTAGGACATAAATTTGCAATTGAGTCCCTGTATTGTTTTGACTTAATTCCGTGAACAAAACTTGTTTGTAATATGTCATAGGGAATTTTATTTTGTTACGATCCCACTTGGTCTCTGATGTATTGAAGAAAATTGATGACGTTGCGGCAAAGCTCCAAAGAAATAATCATGTCTATGTTTAATTGGTGCAAGTTTACTCGTCTTCAAGTCATTTTCATTCTGAGATCACTAAGGTATAAATGCGTATAATTAATGGTGCTCGGACTTGTTTTTATAAAAGATAAGTATGTATTTTTATAAAGAAAAATATTTTAAAATGTTTTTAAAAGTGTTTTAAAGGTTTACACTACGTTTTATTCTCATAAGCTCGAAAAGAAGTTTGACTAATTTGGATCTCTTTTAAAAGAGACGTTTTAATCAAAAAGTCAAAAAAGTCAAACCTGCGCGCTGTCGTTCGAACGACATGTCAGCTCGTTCGAGCGAGATCCCTATGTGGCTAGAATGATGTGGAAATCTCGTTTGAGAGACACTCTTTTCGAGGCAGCATTTAAATATTATTTAAAGCATGTTTCTATCAGAGTTTCGTGTGTGTGCATTCTGGAAAAAACAGTATACAATCTAGTACGAGTTAGCACATGTTTTCTAAAGTTTAAAAAGATTAAACACATCCTTAGAGTTTGCAAAGATCCGAGTTATCATTATTATATTCTTACGTGATCTAGATGCACCAAGTTTGTTTCTTCTATCATTAAACATCAGGGTTTTGCAGTGAAGAAAAGAGAAGGACTTCTTGTTCGACATCGTAGACGAATCAAAGCCAATCGGTGGACACCGAGACATTCGTGGAGTCGAGTGTTATGGATAGGTATCGTAGAAGACAAAATTTCTGCGTGGGCACTATTAAATAATGGTAGAAGATTAGAAGGAGCGTCAAGACCCATGTAGATCGAGTCATTGAGTAAGGCTAATCTGTCTTTGTAAAACCATTATTCATAGTGATTGTCTGGCTTGGTCCGTCCGAGGTTGTTTTCCCATTTTGGGTTTTTTTCTCGTACATCCAGCGTTGTGAGTATTCTTTACTTTATTTTACTTTCTTTAATAACTAGATGCATGTTTAGGATTAACCAAGATAAAATTGGTTTAAAGTGAGAATTTGGTTTTCACAACTCGGTTTGGTGCAAATTAAAAGTTGGATAATTTTTTGGTGAAAAATTGGTTTGATTTGAAACACACGCAAAAAGGGATTTTCTATTTTTCAAAACCTCCCTTAAGGTAAAAAAATTTGGATACTCGTGGCAACATAGTGTTTTAAAATGGGGGAAGAGGTAATACCATTGAAGAGATAAACATGCACGCGTGGGTGCACAACTCATCAAAGAGTATAAAATTTATTGATCAGGCATTCCCAAGGTTATTTTGTTTGATAATGGAACTCTATTCATCAATAAAGAGTTTCCTTTGATCATAGACAAATACTCAATCATACATCACACTTCAAAGGCATCCTACCCTAAAGGCAATGGTCAAGAAGTAGCCACAAACAAGGCCCTGGTCAACATCTTAGCCAAGATGATGGACGAATTTCTTGGAGCATGGGATGAAAAAATTCCAGTAGTACTATGGTCTTATCAAATTACCAAAAGGAAACCAACTGGTTATACATCTTTTTCCTGGGTTTATAGGATTGAAGCAATTTTTCCAGTTGACCTTTGACCAGATATACCTGGTGAAGAAGCAGGCTCCCTCATGGCAGACATGTTCAACTAGAAGCATTGGATGAACAAAAGGATAATGTGAGGAAACATTTATATGTACACAAAGAAACTCTCCAGGCCCTATTGAAATTTAGTGAAGCTAAGAAAACTTGTAAAAGGATATTTGGTTCTAAAAGAATATGTTGGACACATTAGAGGAATCCCATTGCCCAAGTTTATAACCAATTAGAAGGGACCATTGGTTGTCCAAGAAGCACATGATTCAGGTTACATTTTGATCTCCAAGAAAGAAGATTATAACCCTTTCAAAGTTAACAACAAGTGGTTGAAAGTTTACCATGTTTAGAGTTGGTTATATTTCTTCGTAAATTTTTTTAGAGGCATTTATAGATTATGAGCAAGGACATAAATAAAAAATGAATTATAGTTTATGTTATAAACACAAAGTAAGCAGATCAATATCAGTACACAAATGAGAATGTCCATAAAAAATATTTCTTCATTTTATTTCAACTTTAATGGAGTTACATTACAAATGTGGACTATTGCCTAGAAAATTTAGCAAAGGCAAAAATATTCCTAAACTATGAGAAATCGTAGTTCAGGGGAGGTGAAATATCCGTTAGAGAATGAAGTAGAATCTAGAACACAATCATGTTGAGCTTTCACGATGGTATGGATGGAGTCTCATTTGAACTTCGGACCCCCATTCCAACTCTTATTCGTGAAAGCTCACAGCCTTGGCCAAAGTATCTTCGGCTACCTTGACTTTATTATTAAGTTCCTCAATGAGGGATCCAGCTCCTTCAATCTTCCTTCCTCAACACGTTGGGCCTCAACGTTCTACAAGTACAACTCACGTTGAGTCTCCATTCAAGCACCCACTACAAGAAAAAAAAATCTATTTACAACGCTTTTATAGTTTTTTACATCATTTACAAATGCAGTGTGTAATTATTTTTTTAAAATTTATTTCATGTCACTTTAGTTAAAAGAGGACCCAATTACATCTCATTTTCAATTCATGATATACCCTAATTTTCAGTCCCGCTCAAACCCACTTCTCCATATCCCAATTACATCACAATTTTTGTGCCCACTCCTCCATCTTGGACTTTGGCCCCCGATCCCCCATCGTCTGTCTCTCTTCGTTGGGTATTTCTCTCTGTAAGTCATCTCTCTCTCCCTCTCTCTATCTCTATCAATATATATATATATATATATATATATATATATATATCATTCCCTCTCTAACCTATTTGCAGTAGGCGTCATCTCAATGCTATTCGCCCTCATACTAACTCCTTTCAGCAATCTCGTTATGTAATCTTGAATCGAACTTATTGAAATTAATGGAACGAGATTCAACCTTAGTGAAAGTTGAGTTTTATCTTTTAATTAATACGGAGTATTAGCATTAAAATGGAAAGAAATTAACTATCGAATTTGTTTATTGTTTTTCTTTCATTATTTTTCCATATTGTTAATGTTGTAAAAAAAATATTTGAGCACTTTTTGGAGTGTTTCTTCATACTACAGTTTGTTCTTAATGTCATCTTTGAGTTGGAAACCTTCCTAGTGGAACCAAATGATTACTAGAGTTGAAAATAATCATATAAAGGTATTGAGTTTAACTTCCAATTTTTCCAACACAAAATTAAGTTTTTTTTCCTGCTCCTAGTTATACAAGGTTTATTGTTAATGTAAAGTTTTGATTTACTTAAATTTTTATTTACATTTATAATTCCTTAAGATAGATGGAAACTATCATCGTTATAATTGATTACAATATTGGATTTGTGCTGTGAAATTTCGTAATACAGATGTTTGACAAAATGCCTAAATGGGGTATTTTGAGATGTATTTTCTTTGTCTTATAAAGAAATATATTTTCAACTTTATTTTTTGATTTATTAATAAATTATATATCATTTTTTTGTTAAAATATAGTGACAATAGTTTTTTTGTTGAGTTGTCGAACCATCTGTGGTTGAAGGCTTATGAAGAAGTTGGAGCAAAGATAAGGATAAATTTTTCAACTTATGGACTCCACCTTAGATAAGTTCATCAATATTAGTTTGGCCTAAGATAGTCATTTATTTGAACTATTATTAGTATTATAGACCAATAAAGTTGTTTGCAAGTTTTGAACCATTTTGCAAACAACCTTACTAAAGGTTTTCTAAAGATATAAGCACAAGAAAGACTTTGTGGGTAAACATATGATTACTTGTTTATTTATTGTCTCACATTACTTTATTAATTATGTTTTTTGGGTTTAGTCCCATGCCCAATTTTTTTTGGCTCCCTTGCCATGTAATTTTTAAATTGTATTAGGTCCCATAACTACCAAAAACCTCCCTTAACCGCCTTGTAACCACCTCTCTTTCTCTCTACAGAGAACGACACGTGTCCGACAGTTGTTACAATAGGCCCAACGACTAAAAAAATAAAAACATGGAAGTGGATACAAATGATTTTTTTAAAAGTGGGACTAAATAACTATGATCCCTTAATTAATTAAAGTAGTTCATGTTCGGTTTTTGGTTGTAGATGCACTTTTTAACTATGTCAATGTAGATCTTGATGGTGCCTATGAGGATACGATGAATGTTCCTTTGTTTAATTATGTGTAGGCGAGTTCCATTCATTTGTTTCTTGACATAGCCTTAAATTGTTATGTGTTGAGTGAAGAAGAGTTTGATAGAAAATTAAAGATGTGTGAAATGTTGTATTTTAATGACAAAAGATGTTTGATATTTTAGTTTACATGGACCAACTTTTATAGAAAAACATCTAGAATAGCTATGTAGGACCAAAATGAATAATCATTAGCTTGCATTGTATGTTCATTATGTTATTTTAACTTTTCTCATATGTCTTATTTGACTTTTAAAGAAGGGATTAATAGATCTATTGATTACAAAATCTGACAAAGTTAATGTAAAAAATTCCTTTAATAGCAATAGTTTCATTTAGTTAATACGGTACCATGTAGTTGTTTAATATATTTTTATGTGTAATAGATTGAAAACCTAATTTTTTGGGTTGTCTTTAACATCCTGATATTATCTAACCAATATTGTATAACTAGTGAGTTATAAGCTAACTGAATTTAAACCCATCCTTGGACTAATATATAACGTTGTTCAAGTGTTGGTTGATCCTAGATCTATTTATAATGGCCATTTGAGTGTTCACGACCTCTGCTACAATGGTTGCCATACTTTTGAGTTTATACTCCATTACAACTTTGTCTGGATTTAGGAAGTCTACAACAATAGTTTTTGGGTGATGTTGATAAGTTGTTATATGATCGTGAGATGGAAACCTTGAATAAAGAGGCATTATTAAAGCAAATTCTAGTAGAATTTTATAGGTGCAATTCTTAGAAGTGGAATCCCACACCTAAACTCACTATTAGCTGCATTGTCTTTGGTCGTGGAGCCACAATTGCTGTCACTAGAGGAATCGAAATGAGATAGCTCTGGCATAATGGGGAAAGCTTATAGTTGTTGAGGAGACATAATGACTTGAGAAGGAGTAGCCGAAGGTACCTCAAATTGTGCAACATGCTCCCTCTCAGGCCACAAAAAGACCACAATAAGAGTTAGACATAATTCGGCATTTTCGTTTTTACTAGAGAGGTAATTTTAATAAAATAATAGCAAAAAGTTTGCAAAGTCACCAAGCAGTTGTAAAATATGAAAAAAAATCTTACAAAAGAGATTGCTAAGTCACAAACTAGGTGTGATATTTGATTTTTTATCAAAGAGTCTACTAAACCAGATATTTGAAAAAAATCTTAGCAAAGAGATTTCTAAGTCACCAAACAAGTGTGAGATTTTGAAAATTCCTTAGCAAAGAGTTTTGCTAAGCTAGCAAGCAAGTGTGGGAATTGAAATTTGTTTTAATAAAGGGTTTGCTAAGTCTAAGATTTAATATTTTTAGCAAAGATATTTCTAAATCACCAAGTATGCGCATTTTAGCAACTTAAATATACCTTAGGATCTTGAATAAGCACAGTTGAAGATAAGGGAGTATTTGCATCCCTAAGTTTAACGATGGGACTTTGAGAAGATGGAGCTTCCTATTGATCTAGCACACTAAATTGTGTTTCAACTGGCATAAGGTCCAAGCCATAAGTAGGCTCCGATGTTGAAGCACCAGTCTCAATATTGGAAGGGGAAGCTTCCACTAAGGGTAGATAAACGTCATTAGCAGAAGTTGTTGGTTCATCTCGAGAAAGAGGCATCAATATAAGGAGAAAAAACTTATTAAGAGATAAAAAATGAAATATCAAGAAAATACCTCCTCGAAAGTCTCTTATGGGATCCAATCCACTATTTTCCTTATAAGGGGGTGAGGGGGAAGAGACTCATTTAGCACACTAACAATAAAAAAAATATCCACCTAGGAAAACACATATCACTTCACTATCATCAACAAAACAGTTCGAGGAGGCTTACTTGAAGTTTTTCAAGCATCAAAATACAAGTTACCTCTAGAAAGTTAGCTGGAGGAATCACAACCAGTGGTAAAATACAAGAGGATGGTGAGTCATATGCCATTGAAGAAGGTAAGTAAAGTGTCATTAAAACTTCAGCAGCATTAACTAACAGACCAACCGATTCATCTTCCAGTGATAATCTACGAGCTACATCACTTAAACAACTGGAGGAATAAAGCCTTGAATATGTAAGTCTAATCATCGATGAATAATGAGTTGGAGCTGGATCAGGGATATGTTTATTGATGATTGGTCTTGGGGGCTCCATTTGGAGTAATGGAGAATAACTCAGAGATGAAGATTCCTATAGAGTAAAGTTAAAAAGATAAATTACCAGAGAAATCACGTCAACACAAACAAAGTTGTACAAAATAAATAAAGAGTTACCTCCGGAGTTGGAGAAATTTACAGCGTTGGAGTATTATGCATTAGAGCAAGATGCGTTGAAAAATCTACAACATCTTTATCTGTAGGAATATCCTCTAAAATAATACATTCATCGAAACCTAGTTGTATAGGAGTCAGACTTGGACTTGGTGGGATCATAATTCACTCCTAATTTGCGCATTTCCTCACGGTTTTAGTGCCCAAGTGTTTTTCTTATGCTGTGAAGAGGCATCGGTGGAAGGTTCCTCTTTGGATTTACCAAACTTAGAGTTTTCCTAAGAGGAACCTAGGAAGTAATAATATGATATACAAGGGGGATTCTAGGGTAAATAACTGGAAAAATGATTGAATCCACATAACACTTCAGCTGCTACTAAATGCACCTTTTCCACCAAGTTTGGGTTAGGTGGTCGAACAACTTATAGAGGCACCGTAGCCAATTAAGTGGCACTTTGATTAGTTTTTTTTATTTCTTGGGAGCTGTGAAGGAAGCCTCCTCCATTGATGAACCAACTCCAGAGAAAGTTTTCCTTTTTGTAGTAGCAGTCATAGGTGCAATAATTTTCTTCTTTCCCTTTTCAGGAACATCGTTTAATGGTATCAAGGGAGGTAACTCCCATAGTGGACTCTTTTTCGTGGTTCTTAGCTCCAATTAAACTCCTAATATTGAGTTATTTTTAATCCTAACCTCATTAGGGGCATACCATTTCACCAATGGATAGGTAGACAGAATCTTGAGCCACTCTCTGATTCGGTTGAGTAGAGATGGCAAAAAATGCATAATCCTTCTAAATGATATGTCACCCTTCCTATTGTTATTTGGAATAGTGATTTTTCCCTTCAACTTAAAAAAAGAACTATAATGTCAGAGGCTGTAAAGTCCAAACAAGTTGCGGAGAGAGATTCACTGGCTTTAGTACTTTGACTGTTCATAGGAGGAGACTTTGGTCAAAGCCAAACTGTCTAGCAGAACGTTGGGGTGATATAACTTACTTTCAATGCCACCTATAATGAATGAGCAAAGAAGTATGGAAGTAATAACAAGAACAAGAGATGAAGAGGTTTTATCGATAATCATATCACTTGTCACGGCTTCAATTGAAAAATTGGCCACATCAAAGAATTAGCACGTTTGGTCTTTAGTTTTCCTATAGTAGGGCCTACAAAAAATAAGAATACTTGTCAAGCAAAGGAAGTAATTCCGTTATGCTTTGATTTTTATTCCAAAGCAGCAGCCTAGGACATTTCATAGTAGATTGAACCATGAAGATCTTCAAAGGGGCAATAATGGGGAACCACGAGTAAACGAACCCCGTTAAGAGAATGATGTTAGCAAAATTAAAAACATCATAGCTCCCCAAAGATCATTCCATATCATCATGAATCCTATCTATCCAAATATAGAGGGACCCAAGAGTGATAGAACCAAGTGGAAGATTAAGCCCACTAGTCAATACAGATATATTGATCAAATCTTTACGAGGTTGATTATTGGGAGGTTGATAAAAAGAAGCAAGAAAGCACACACAGAATATAAGAAGCTAACTCCAGCGAAGAACCATTACCTTCACTAAAATCTGCATCAGAGATGATACCTCGGTTCTTCTCATCTTTAGTGGATTTTAGGTGAACCTTGTAATAAAATTTGATGAGTTGGGTGAAGGTAGCTTTGTTGGAATCCCCAACACATTCACGATGAATTTTATCCAAGTATGCTTGTGATGTAGCTTAAATAACATCTAAAGCTTCATTGATGTAAGAAAGGGAACCATGGGGCTTAAGGCCCATCAATTCCATCGAGAGACCAAAAACTTGAGGGATACATTATTTTTAGATAAAGTAAAGTCCTCTAACAAATAAGTGCGGACAAGACCCACCCTTTTTAGGATGACAAAGTAGGTTTGATGGATAGGTTGACTAAGTAATAAAACCTTATGGCGAGCCTCCAGGTGCTTCAAAATTAATGTGAAAATAAGGTAAGTTCCCACGATCCAACCTGAAGTAAAGAGTTCCATTGGGGCCAGGTATCCACACTCTTGTCTTCCCTCTGATTCTTCCACTAGCATCAAAATATCAACTATGCCTTTCACCAGACTGGAAAATGATTTCCAATCTTCCCTAAACTTGTCATTTCCCACAAAGTAAGGGGCTCGACAGTATAACTGCAATTAGGACTAACTCATCACTATTTGAGACTTTAGGGTTTGGATAAAAACTTGGCTAGAACCTTATGTTGATGACTAGAGGAAGCCATTGATGTTAAATGAAGGTTTTAACGGATGAACAATATGCAAAAAATGCATGAAGGAAGGAGATAAGAAATGACTGGTGAATATGGGATTTTGTGGTGGTTTTCGGTGAGATTCAATGGTAAATAACACTTTCTCTCTATAAACGCTTGAGATACGAGTTTTAATCATAGAAAGTTTTAAGGTTTTGAAAATAGATTAAGGGAAAATGTAGGGGGATTTAAAATAAACCTATAAGTAGAGATAATTTCCCTTATTAAAGAAATTGGAAAATGATTGAACAAAGAATAGTGAAATTACAAAGTAGTACAACGAGTGAAGTAAGCCGAATGATAAGCCATCTTAAGCAATCATAGAGGAAGCTGGAGAAAGCCAATAGGACGTTGGAGAAAGAACAAAGGAAATTGGAGTGAAACCAGAGGCAAGCAAACTAGTCCAAACGTTAGAAGGCAGCACATAGGAATGCTTCCCAAGGGAGTTGTTTGAAAACCCTTTTTATATTATATTAACTCAAGTTATGTGTATTTATGAGACATGTGGTAATTATGAGACATATTGTAATTATGTGTAAGGTCACAAATTTCCAATTGAGTCATATGTAGTGTTGGCTCAATTCCGGACAAAACCATTTGAGTCATAGGATAGAAGTTTTCCCTATCAAGCCTATGACATGTTTGAGCAGTTGAAGATATAGCGGCCCAGAATTTAAAAGCTTCATCATTGCCGATTTTCCTGCCAAGTTTCACGTCATTAACATGTGGATTCCAATGTCTCCTAAAGGTATGAATGCATTAATATATATATATATATATATATATATATATATATATATATATATATATATATATATATATATATGAGCTTGAAAATTTAATTTGTGTGTTAGTATTTTTTTGTTAATTTTTTTTTGAATTTATAGTTCTAAAGATTTTGTTCTCGGACACCTTTTCGTAGAAAAATCATATCAAATCCAAAAAAAAAAAAAAATACGAAATTGGCAGTCACGCGTTCATATCGAAATTCCCTAGAATCATGGCCTAAAATCTTGCTAGAAAGGTCGTTCAAGCGACCTCGTTGGAACGAGATTTCAGATTTTTTTTCTTCTGAATTCTCGTTTGAAATGTTGTTCGAACGAAACTTCAAACGAAATTTTCGCTTCGCCAATTTTGTTTTTCAACCACCCACTTCCCCACTTTGTTTTGCCATATTTTAAGAAGTGCGAGAACAAGTTTTTCCTAAGAACTTTTTCCATCTCTAGAGAGTTTTTGAGAGCTTAATTCTTCCAAGAAAAAGTTCCCTTGGTTTTTGTCAAAAATGCTTAATCTTTAGAACCAAACCAAGTGTTTTACACCCAAAATATTTGTTTAGTTTCTATACAAGTTCTCTCTCTCTCTCTATATATATATATATCTTTTTTGAAGATAGTTTGGCACATGTTTTACTCTCAATCATTTGAAGGATATTGTTTGGGTTTCTTCACTATCCTCAAAAGGAAGACATTTATTTCGTTGCGGTGTTCTCACATGGTGAAAGGCACATGTGTGGTTGATGGTGGGTTGTGCCTCCATTGGTGGACTCCATGATTCCGGTGGACTTCGAAGTTATTTTTTAGACAGGGGTATTTGCAAAAAGAAGCGTCAGGGTTTGAAGGGAGTCAAGTAGAGTGTAGTAAGTCTTTTGTCTTGTAACTGTAAAACCATATCTAGTGAATTTGTTAGGCTAGGACCGTTTGAGGTTTTTCCAATTTGGATTTTCCTCGTACATCGCCATGTAATGAGATTGTTTCTTTTATCTTGTTGAAGTCACCTAGAATGCATGCTTAGGTTTAATCAAGATAAAATTCGGTTTAAATCACATATTGTTTATTTTGGTTCTAATTAAATTTGTGTAATTTTTTATTTAATTTAATTCAAGTGAAAATTAATTTATCTCAATAAAATGCAAGTTTAACTTGAATTGGATTAATGTTTGTTTAAGTTGAAATTAAAATTTTGGTGTGGTTTAATTTCACTTTTATGTTTAATTTCACTTTTCATGTTTCGATTGTGCTTTGAAAGTAAAGAAAATTAAATAATTTTTGAAAAATTAAAATTTGGTGTATCATTGAACCATATCACTATTCAAAATTTAAATTTGGGGGCTTCTGTGCTTACATTATGATATATATTGTAATTGTGAGACATATTAAAATATTGACGAGGTTGATCGGTATTCACGTGGAACCAGGTCTGGCAGGACTTAGGAGGGCTATCATGCTTTGTCGAACAACCTCACTTAGGGAACAATTGAGGGAACTGGTTTGGGGGATTGAGAATCAAGTAAACATTAACACATGACTTTACCTCTTTAGATATACCAGTTAAAACACCGTCTAGTCCGAGAGAGCATAAGTCGAAAAAACACTAGGGTAAGAAGGAATAAGAGTAGAGGCTCAACCAATGCCTATGATCTTGGTAAAAATATTGGATAAAGATATTAATGATGAAGGATAAACCTTTGGTTGTTGAAATAACTCTCTCACAAAAATCTTTATCTCTCTCTCGGATGTGCGATGCCTTATTTTTTTATCCCTGCCCTCTCAATGGAATAACATAGTGTGTCTATATATATATCTTGGAAAATGGAACAACTAGATCTTGGAAAATGGGGCCAAATATCTCCATTGGTTTGTTCTTGATGGGGGAGAATTAGTGTCCATTCTTCAATTCTATAAGTTTCGTTATGCTTGGCTTGTGGGTTTCCTCCGGACCTCCTTTAATTTTCCTTGTAGCCTTTTGCATTAAGTGGGATGGGAGCATATTGTTCCCCCACGTATTGTTAACTTTTATCCTATGGAGGACCTAATTAAATCATTAAGTATGTCTTTGGTGTTTTGTGGAGCATCGCAGGCCATCTACCCATTTGACCCGTCTGTGGGTAGGCTACTATGGTGTCATCAGATTATATGAGGTGGCTGTGGAAGGACTTGGTTATGAAGGTTTGCACTGAGGAGGTTAGGTAGATGTGGCTTATGATAGTTGAGGCCAGGGAAGGGGGATTGGTTATTTCATCCAAATCGTTCAATGTGTATCGCCTAATTGAGTTCACGAGGATATGTAACCAAAATTGGGATTCCTGAAAGGCCTTGGGGGATAACGAAAGTCAAGGAAATGGTGATGATGATGAGGCAGGACCTTAGGGTAGTGGAGATGACATTGTTGTGAAACTTTTAAGGAACTTGTTCGGCGTAAGTTTAGGTGTTAAAATTTAGTGGGTGTATTTGCTTGTGCTTTGGCATTGGTTTAGTAGGTTGTGTTACTTTCTCATAGGTATGTGTTTAGTAGGTTAGTAGGTGTATGGTAGGTTAGGGATGATGTAAGTGTTTGGGATTTCTTATTACTGATGCTTTGTGTAACAACTATGTTTAGAAAGGTATCTAGAATGATTGATGATTTTGACGTATTTTTTATTACCATTGAATAATATCTTTATGCTATATTGATCACTAAGGCATACATAATCCTCTTGATCCTTTAAACATTATGAGAGAATGGTGATTCTTGGTGGGGTAAAAGGATAACATTTTATGAGAAATAAAGGATCTCACCCAAAGTAACATTATGGATGGCATATGTACCTCAGTGGGGATATAGATTTTTGTAAACATTTAAGAGGACCAAGTCCTACGTAGTTATTCCCAGGGAGAAACATGAGGGTTTTTAAAGAATATAATAGAGGTGGGGAGTGTGTTGCGGGACACGATTCGGATAAAGGTTAAAATTTATTGAGTCAGTCCAAATCTACTGGTCATGCCATGTCTTTTCCATCAAGGCCTGTGATCATAAATGTGATACCTGAAAAAATCTCCTTCATAAGGTACGACCCACTCCAACTAGCCTAAATTTTCCTATTGGGTCCCAGATGGGTTCCAAAATTTCTTTGAGAGAGACTATACTTTCTCGTACATTGTGGTCTTTAACTTTTATGTTGATTGATTATGCAATGCGACGATGATACCCTTGTATGTGATATACATATTTTAGTCTCTTTTTATCCAAGAGTGCGAGCTTGTCATAACATCTTTATTGCCAATCATTTTCCCCAACTTGACTTTTGAGTATGACCTATAAGGATGGTATTTTAGGTTCAACATACAGTACGACTTCCATTTCATATATTATGGAGTAGGGGTATCCCCAAAGGGAGTTACGATGGACGTACAATGGCCCCAGAGGGCATAAGTTATTTGATAAGCCCAATCCCTACAACTCTCGGTTATCTTGTTGATTATAATTTTGAGGATTTTGTTAGAAACTTCAATAACCCCAATAGTTTGTGGTCGGTAGGGAGAAGACTTGTGCCTTTGAATTCCATACTCTTCGACCACTTCCGTGACTTCAAATTTGAAATGGAGCGCATTATCTAATACCAACTCATGAAGGACCCCATTGTGATAGATGATATTCTCTCTAATGAACCTGGTTACTTTATTAGGACTCAATACTACATATAATTGTGATCCAACACATTTGGGGAACAATCAATGGTGATGAGAATGAATTCATTCCCATTTGATGATTTGGGAATGATTTTCTCGATGTTGTCACTACCCCAAGTCAAGAAGGTCTAAGGAGTGGTCATGTTGTACAACTCTCAGGAAGTTGGTGTTGAAGATTGGAAAATTATTAAAATTTAGAGCATATTATGACATAAGCCTATAGTCTTTGCCATGATGGTCAATTAATATCCCCGTCAAATTATCTTGGTGGCAAGCATATGACTGTTCATGTGAGGCTCACACTCATCACTATGTTTTCTCTGCATTATTTCTTTAATGTCATCCCTTAATATGTATTACAAATGGGTTCCATCAAAATTTCTCTTGAATAAATCCTTGTTGCATATGATGTATTAAACTACAAGCTTGTGATGGGTCATGCAGTCTTTCTTATCAGTCCCTTAAGAACATCTACCATACTTAAAGAAACACTAAATATCGTAATTCCATAACCCAACCTTGCCTAAATACTCTTTCGTGGAAAGATCGATGTGATAGCAGTGAGTTAGTGTGGATTGTTTATGAACTTCAAAAGGGACCATTGTTATTCCCCCGAGCATGTTGATCATGGAGGCTAGAGTTGCAAATGCATCAATAAAGTTATTCCTTGAGCGAGAAAGGTAGTGGAATTTGACATGTTTGAATTGGGATGCGATCTCTTCAAGGTGAGCATGAAAGGGTAGGAGTTTCTCATCTTTGACTTTCCACTTTTGGAGGAATTTACATATGATGTGGGTAGAGTCTCCATAGTTATTGAGGTACCGAATTTCCTTCTCGAGGGAAAGCTTGAGGTTCATAATTCATAACTTATATTATCTAATATTATTGGGGAATTGGAAGTCTAAATTGATGGAGGTGGGAGTATTAGAATCACCAGGTGCGATTAGGGGTATCCTAATGCCATATCCCTCCTTGTTAGCATATCTGTCAAAGAACATATTCTATCGAAGCTCTTCATAAAAAGTATAAAGGATATCTTAGTCTAGGAATTCAAAAATCCACACATCGACTTCTCCCATGGGATTGTCCATTAGTTAATCAGAGATGGCTCTTCCTCTGATGGATTTTTGCGTGACATAGGTGATATCAAACTCGACTGGCAACAATATCCAATATGCCATACGATAAGGCAGGGTTTCTTATCAATTATTTAATGGGATCCAATGGAGACACTTACTTGATGGGGAATGCCAGCATATAGTGTCAAAGTTTCAGAGTGACCCAAACCAGGGAGACACACACTTTCTCCAACGTTGTATAGTTCACCTCATACCCAACCAGTTTTTGACTGGCGTATTAGATTATTATCTCTTTGTTCAATTTTTCAATGCACTGGCTAGCATATCCCCATCCGTCGTGTCAATGATAGTTAAGTAAAAGAGAAGAGTAGACCAGGTTGTAGTGGCATGAGCATCGGAGATCGGGTGCTATAAATCTTGATTTGTCAAAATCTTCTTGACACGGATCATTCCAAACTTTGGTTGAATATTTTTGGAGGATCTTGAAGATGGGATCACAAATGGAGGTGAACTATATAATAAATCTTCTAATGTATAGGATCTTGCCCTAGAAACCGCAAACTTCCTTCTTAGTCTGAGGTGGTGGAATTTTAAGAATTTCTTTTACTTTAGCAGGGTATGCTTCAATCCCTCTTTTACTGACCATAAATATACGGATCTTATCTTTAGTGTCACTGAAAATGCAATTTTGTGGATTAATATGCATCTATTATTGTCGTAGTCGTTCAAATAATTTCCTCAAGGCGGGAATGTGACCTTCTTTAGTTTTGGACTTGACGATTATATTACCGACATAGACTTCGACTTATTTAGGGATGAGATCATGTAGGATAGTTGTTGATGACCTTTGACAAAAAGGCCCAACATTTTTTAGACTAAAATGCATGACAATATAGTAAAAAGTACCACACGGAGTGGGGAAAGCACTATTCTCTTGGTGGTTAAGATTCATTTTGATCTGATTATTCCCTGTGAAGATGTCAACAACGACTTGAGGGCATGATTGGAGGTATTATTAATGATCATATCGATGTAGGTTAAGGGATAATCGTCATTCGGAGAATTTTTGTTTCGATCATCATAGTTGACCCACATTCTGAATTTTCATCCTAATTTTAGCATAGGGATAATGTTGGCAAGACAAGATGGATATTTAACTTCATGGATGAAACATACGTTCAATTTCTTAACCACTTCATCTCACACTTTCATGGACCATTTGGGCCAGATGTTTCTTAGCTTTTGCTTGATAATCTTGCATTCAGGATAAGTCGAGATATCACGTAGCATGATCTACAGGTCGATGTCAGGCATATTTTTATAAGACATGCGAAAATGTCAACGAATTATGTCAGGATCTCTTCGAATTGGGACAACCCATGATCCTAATCTCGAACGGAGTGATACTATAACCAAGATTAATAATAATAGTCTCATCATCATTAGTTTGAATGTGTTTATGTTATTTATTTATTTTCCTTATTGAGATCTGGTAAGAATTGTTAATTCATTGATAATCTTCATCAATTGTTTGATTAAAATAAGTGAGATTAATACAAGGCACAACAACAGACTCAAAATATTCATTTACTTCATTAATAACTTTTTTTTAGCAAATACAACATTGAGGAGCTTATCAAAGGAGGCCTAGTTTACACTTAAATCAAAAATAGAAAAAGGAGGAACATATTCATTTTCTATGAGATAAATAAAAGGGTTTTGGAGGATAGAGTTGAGTTGGCTGGGACACTTCACTAGTAAAAGAGAGGCTTACCAATATGAGTTATCTTTAAAAAAAGGGTTGGAAGTTTCAAACTCAGTATGGATTATGCAGAGTTCCTTGCGCATTGAAGCTAAATGACTCATCATTATTGGTGCTTTTTATGATTTATGTGTCCGAGGAGTTAAATTTTTCCTCAAAGAACATATCAAATCCTGGCTTCAATTTCTTCTCACCAATATTATGCCATGGTTCGGTGAAGTCACAATGGGGAGAAGTCCTCATCATTTTTGATAAATTACCCATTTAGAGAGAACCCATAGATGACTTCTTTCCTCTTTAATAATATATTTTGGTATGGTTGATGGAGATCCAGGGCATTAGATATAGACGGTCAATATCCCAAACCACACGAAGGATAAGCTTATTTCAGAACGATCAATTTAATAATTAGTTATTGTTTACGACCTTGCCCCATTCTAAGCATAAAGTGCAGGTTCTTTAACATATTAATCACGTTTACATGTCCATATGGGTTGTGTTTATGACTCACTTTGTCTTTTATGTCTTTTCTTGCAGAAGAGGGAGTGGGTTAATCTTAAATCTTAAGAAAAACCTATCATTTGCACTGTATTGGATTTCAAAAATTAGGTTACTGCTATTGATGCCATCGGAGTTATCGTCATATTCGATAATATTGATGACCTAGTTGTCTACGAAGAATTTTATCTTTTGATGGAGGAAAGAGTCCAGTCGCCGGATACTGTGGAGCCAAGGGTGACCAAGAAGTAAGTTGAAGTAAGTAGGAATAATAGTGACTTCAAATTTTATATGTGGGCATATCGGGCTAGCCCCTAGTGTGAGCAGTACCAATCCCTTGACTTCTCACTGAGTATTATCATAAGAACACATGATGGAAAATATAGGAGTGAGATCGCTAACTTGTACTCCTAGTCATATGAGACTTCTTAATGGGAAAAATTCAAGGGGGAACCGTTATCAACGAGTACTAAGGAGATTTTTTTCTCCAAGACATCTATTGAGATATTAAGGGAATAGATGTGATTCAGGACAAATTTGGGGATTTCTTTATCGACGAAGGAGATGAGTCTTATTGTAGTCAGATTTCCTTATTTGGAGAAGTGGTGGGAGGAATCCTACCTAAGTGAGGATCTTGATAAGGGAATTTCAGTGAAGTGAGAAGACATAAATAGTCCCCATAGGGTGATGTTGTCTTAGATTTTCTTGATCTTCTCTAGTATATTGCTTTCCTCAATTGACATTTCAATCATTGGGGTTTCTTCAGCAACCCCTTTTTTATTTTTTATAGGTGCACTTGCTGATGGGAGGATTGGACCATTGTAGTACTGGCCTAACCGGGTCTTGTGATTCATAAATGCTGGGAAGAATAGGAATTTAGTGTATTTATCTTCACTAATATAGGATAATAGTTCTGCAATAGATATTACCCCATAGAAGGAGGCAATTATACCGACTTCATCATTGGATTCCCTGTGTGAGGAATTAGAGCCATGCCCTCACTCGATTATGACAAAACATCTATTTTAGAAAAAATCAATACATTCTACAACTTTAACTATTTCTTCATACATATATTACCATGAAAAGGATAGGTTTTTTAGGTATGGTACCAGGTATACCTTGAACTTTAGTGATGTGAGTTGTTCAGGAGCTTTACATACTTTCTTCTTCTTCACATATTGTTGTAACATGATTTGAATGATGTAGTCTAAACTTAACTCCCGTGGAGCTGCAAACTAATAATTAGATTGATGGGACCACTTCTGGGATTGCATGTATATGTCACTAATTTTCTGAAAATTTATTTTTTTAAGGTTAATTTCAGATGGGAATTTCATCCCGAAACTTTTGAGTTGTTCCATAAGTGTAGGCAACTCTATACTTCTTATTTTCTAATGGGCTTGGACAACAATGCAAGCCATTGTCATAAGAGAAAGAGCACGATGACCAAAATGTTGAGAGCAACATGTGGTTTGGGTGATCTATTAGATGAAGTAAGCTTATCCATGGGTCGAATTCTTGTAAAAGGGTCAAAATTTGGATCTCCATCTGTGAGGATGGCGTTGATTCCAACTTAATGCATGGGTAGAGGGTTTGGGGTAGTATTTGGTTTCGAATTTGTAAGTGGGGCAATGGTATCTTTGTCAATGAGCCTTTGGATGACATTTCTTAGATGATGGAACTAATATATGGTATGCCTGACAGTTTGATGGAAGTGACAATAGGAATCACATTCGAAATATTTTGGAAGTCAATGAGGGTCCAAGGGTTTAATGAGGTTGAGAGATAAGAGAGCTTGGTAAAATCTGGAGAGAGGATCATAGAGTTCGATATACTCTGGTTGTAACGGGATGGGCTTCTGGTGTCCATGAGGTAGCAGGATGAGAAGATATGCTATTAACGATAATAGTAGCAGGTTATCATATTTTTTAGGAGTAAAATACCAAATTGGATTCTTTGATTTGGACTCGGATTTTTGAATTTTAACATTTTCTTCAATCTCAACCCCACCTTCCTGAAGGGATCCGAAATGGTGGTAGTACTAAATACCTATGGAAGGTAGAAAGTTATTCTTTACAATAATGGTCTTTTCTTCCTCAGACGAGCGATTGGTCATGGTGGAATTTTTTTCTCTCCATCTGGCGATGAAACTATTAAAAGATTCTCCCAGTTTTTTTTTTGATAAATTCTAGGCCTCGACAAGTCACCTCCAACTATTCGTTATATTTATACTAGGTCATGAACTCTATTGAAACATATTCCCAGTTGAGGATTTGAAACTCTTCTAGTCATAGCACCCAACTAAGGGAACTTTCTTTAAGGGTTTGTTGGAACATCTAAGACATGATCTCCTGCATATCACCAAGTAGGCACATAGAGTGGTGGTAATTGCGAAGATGCAACATTGGGATGACCACTTCTTCCAAACTTTTCAATTTATTTATTTTAAACTTCTCAGGAAGCCTGGATTTTAGATAGGGGACATGTGGGTGTAATTAATGTAATATCATGAGATCTTCACCTGGTCAAATTTCTTAGAGATCAGTCCGATATCCTCTTTTACTCAGTTTAGTTCCTCTTCTTTAGGGTCGTCCGTAGTAGGAATGGATAAGTTTGGCCCATCTTAAGAAATATTTTTCATTGCGAAATGTGCAAGAGGTGGCCCTTTAATGGAAGGAATTTGTGGATGTAGGTCCCCAAAATATAACTTTTGCTTGAGCGAAAATTACGTTAAGGATGAATGCAAACGAAATAACTCTTTTTGAAAAACTCTTTTTCAATTTTATCAAACCAAGTTGTGACATAAATTATCTTAACCAGATTTTATCTTGTTTAACCCTAAGCATGAAACTAGTGATTAAAGCAAGTAAAAAAAAGTAAAGAAATACTCACAACGCCGATGTACAAGGAAAAACCCAATCGGGAAAAATCCTCGAACGACCCAGGCCAGACAATCACTTTGACAATGTAATTACAAAGTCAGACGGTAGTCTTATACAATGACTCGATCCACCCATGATACTTGATGCTCCTATGATCTTCGACCAATCTTCACAGTGACCACACAGAAAGTAACCTTTTTATACGATTCTCGTCCACAACACGCGCCTCCAGGAGTGTCTCAGTGTCCACCGATATGGCCTGTATCGTCTACGATGTCGAACACGATGTTCGTCACTTCTTCACCACAAAACTAGCAATCACAAGTTGTTAAAAGATGGTTGAACAAGTAACACAAGATCTCTATCGCATATGAATATGAAAAATCGAATCTTTAAACACAAAGGATGATTTTACTATGAAAAACTTTATAAACTGTTGTGCAGAAAACATAACAGTATCCTGGAAATATTTGGCTCTGCACAACCCGAGAAAAGGACTGGGACCTAACTTAAATAAAAAATTCAAGTCGATGCAATCTCGTTCGAGCGAGATGACACGTCGTTGGAACGACAGGGCATCTCGTTCGAACGACATGTTGATTAGAGTCCCAAACTGATCCAACTTTAATAAAAGAGTTTTAATGTAAACCAACTCTAATCCAACACTGATCCGTCCTTTAGCTGATGTGTAAACAAATAAACAATTTTAAAAACATTTTATTTAAATAATTCATCCTTAAACAATTTTCGATTTCCATAATCATTAAGCATTCATACTTTAAAGAAATTCGGAATGCACATTAAACCTTGAAGATGAGAAATTGCACCAATTAAACTTCGGCGTGATTTAAACTTTGTAGCTTTGTCACAGCGTCTTCAATAAATCTTCAATGCGTCATAATCATGACAATAAAAAACTATTTATGACTCAAACATGTTTTGTTCCGAGAATAAATCAAAACTACATTAAGACTCAAATGGAAATTTGATCCTTACAAATCTCCCCCTTTGACTATTCCGGGACAAAACCAATAGTGAAATGCCTAAGCTGGACCATCAAGCCTTATGACGCCTAAATCCCATCCCATAAAACCCAAAATGAAAAATACATCATCAGTAGGGGATAAGATTATTCAACAATGGACCGGCAAGCATGAAACTGTCTCTGAATGTCTGAATGTGATGTAGAGTTGAAATCTTGAATATCTTTAAGCATACCTACACACATGAAACAGACAAATACCAAGTGAAGTGTGGAGGAACAAATGATATAAATCAATATGAAAATTGAAATCAGAAATCAAAGTCATTTGTTATGTGAGTAATCATGATACCAATATGTAAACAAAACTCGACTCACAAAAACTCCCCCTACATCACAAAAACTCCCTCAATTCAGTGACAAGATAAACAAATCTAGCATTTTATATTCCAATTTGATTACATTAACTCATATTATGATAGATAAATACATAACAACTAGCTAAAAAATGATCAAGTAATGTCAAATTAATAACTAGCAAATAATGAATCACACAGAAATATATCGGTCTAAGCAGGTGTGATAAACGAATTAATGCAGTAAAAGATCAAATCTCTAAAAGAAGACTATATAAACATAAACCCAATACCAAAATATGAATCAATATGCAGCAGGGTACTGAAAATAAGAAACAACCAGAAAAGTCTAAACTGGTCAAACAGGCTATCCTTCGAACGCGCCAGGGATGTCGCTCGAACGAAATGTGTCATCACTCGAACGAAACATTCTGTCATTTGAACGAGATTTCCCATAAAATTAAACAGTGTTTTCGAGTGGAAAAATTTTGTGAAAATTCTAACTAGAAGGGGCTCAAAACTGCAAAACAGTAGCAAAACTAATAAAACTCAAAACTAACATATATGAGTAACATGCCAACATAGTATCGATGTGCCTAAACATGAACATGGATTGTATTTGCCTGAACTAAAACAAATGAATCACAATTTAACACATCGAAACGATCAAGAAGCTCTAGTCAATAGCAATTTATCATGAAACTTTATTATAGCCACACGTGACAAATAAAGTGCGAGCTTAATGAAATAAACAAACATCATGCACATGTATTCGGAATTTTGATGATTCTATAAATAATAGCATCATGACACGAATTTTCAACTATAGGATTCTTTGTGCAAACCTATTTAAATTGTTAATCCATCCAAACACCCTCAAATATATATCATAAATTTTCTTTGGAATGAACTAATTTGGCCCATTTTTGGCATATGATTCTTTTTATTGCCATTTAATTTTTTCTAGCTATTTTAAATGGTGGCTTTTACGACGATTCCATTTTACACTCTTGCAACCCTTTACCATACACTCATCATATTTTTAAATTAAAATGCTCACGGGTAAATAGTTATTACATGCACACCTCCTCCTTAAGTCTACTCATGCATAGATGACAAAATTGAGATAAGAACGTCTCACCAAACTCAAATATGCAAGAGTAGTCAAACATTCATATAAACTCGTGCATGTGTGCAAAGATGGCGTATATACAAATTCGAATCAAAACGCATATCAACATCGAAACAACCCCATAATGCAATGGTTAAGATCATTCTAAGCATCGATAATAATGACCAAATGTCCTAGCCACGTGGATAACGGAAGGAAAGGGGGTCCAAATACACCAATATGCCATATCAAACTTGTTAACTCAAGACACAAAAAAAAACGAAAATCTTTTTTGCCTTTTTCAAATTATTTTGACTCAAATAAAAGCAAAATCTTTTTGTGTTTTTCTCAAAAAATTTCAAAACCAAAAAACTTTTTGTATTTTTCAAATAAAATGCAATAAATGAAAAATGTAACACAAAATGATAAACATGGTAACACACTCAACCTTTAGATTTAGCATGGGAAGAATCAAGTGCAACCAAATGAGAACCATGAAGTCTTTTTCCTAAAGCTACCAAATCCGACTTCCTAACCCAAGTAGGTGTGTAACGATGCATGGGGGTGGAGGGAATTGGGTCAACTTTATTCCTAAACTTCCTAAACTTTCGAGGAGCATTTCTAAGGTCATAGAAAAACTGTGTAAGGTGACCTTTCCTACCACAAAACGTGCAAGTGTAGCGATGGTATGGAAAGTGACCTATATGTGGACCTTTTCTAACGTTCCTATGTGGCTCTCTCACACGTGCGAGGGGGATGGGAACAACACTATCATCAAAACCAATATCGCCCCTATCTCTCTTAAATTGGATAGTGCCTAGAATCCTATCCAACTTCTCAATTATATCCTTTAAGTCAAACTTAACTCTAGACGAGTCTCTCAAACTCTCCTCTAACTCCTTAATCCTAGACTCGAGTAGACGACTAGACTCCTCAAACTCTGGCACCTCCTTTTTCAAAGCCTCCATCAAACCTATAAGGGTGTCTCTATCTTTCTCGACGTTCTCTATCTTCTCCCTAAGTTTCTTCTCTCGTGCCCTAAGATCCTCAATCAACACATCATTATGTTCTACGACACGCTCATTCAAGTTAGCTTACAATTTCGAATTAGACCTTTTCACCTTCACCGTCTCCTCAAACAACTCTCGAAATTCAACTTGCAACTCTCCTACATCAATCTCCTCCTCGTCGCTCTCATCACCCTCACCCTCTCGGGAAGCACTCTCAACAGCCTCGAAAGTGGCATGAACATGAGTATCCTCATGGGAAGATATATCATCGCCGCTCACATGACATGAAATAAGTTCAACAAAGTTACGCTCAATGGGGGAATCCTCTCCCTCTTCCGGTTCACTATCACTTAAGGTGGCGTTGTATGCTATCGATTTCTTGCCCTCTTTCTTAAGTCTAGTGGGACACTCAACTACTTTGTGACCATACCCCTCACACCGAAAACACCTATCATACTCATATCCTTTAGGTTTCTCACTTTTATCCCCAGGTGTGGAGTCTCCCTTGTTCTTAAATTTCTCGAACTTTTTGGCATCTTTTCATTGCTTATGAATTTGAAGAAATTTTTTGAACTTCATTGCCAACAGGACGACATCCTCAAAGTCAAAAGAGAAGTCGCCATTCGAAACTTTAGTCTCCTTCTTCAGGGATTTCAAAGCAATGCCATTTTCTTTCTTTGGCACTTGCTTGGAGGTAAACATATCGAGTTCATAGGCTTGTGAGTCACCTATGACCTATTCTAGTTTCGACGAGTTAAGCATACCAAGGGAATTCATAACTGTCACTTTAGCATCAAACCTACTTGGCAACGATTTCAAAATTTTCCTAATTACTCGGTTATCGAGAATATTCTCACCTAGGTTAAACGTCGCATTAATAATAGTGGACAACCTAGTATAAAACTCATCAAACGTCTCAGTCTCAAGCATCTTAATCGTCTCAAACCGTGTAATGAGATTTTGCAACTTAGACTCCCTAACCGTTCTGGTGCCCTCGTGAGTGAGTGAAAGTGTATCCCAAGCTTCTTTCGAAGTTTCACAGCTCATGATACGATTATACTCTTCAGGTGTGAAATGTGAGGAGATAACTTGCAGACCTTTAGAGTTATACTGTTCAATCCTATGTTCAGTCTCTGTCCATGACTCATTGAGTTTCAAACTAATGACCCCACCCTCTTGTGTGATAGGTGGTGTCTAACCTTTTTCAACAGCTAACCAAACATGCTCAATAATGGATTTTAAAGAATTTTTCATTCGCATTTTCCAATAAGCATAATTTCCAAAATTCATCCTTACAAGCAACAAGGATTAAACACAATAAAAATGTATTTCTAGATCTGATACCAATTTTTAGGTACCCAAAATATAACTTTTGCTTGAGTGGAAATTAAGTTAAGGATGAATGCAAACCAAATAATGCTTTTTGAAAAACTCTTTTTCAATTTTATCAAAACAAGTTATGACACAAATTATCTTAACCAAATTTTATCTTTTTTAACCCTAAGCATGAAACTAGTGATTAAAGCAAGTAAAATAAAGTAAAGCAATACTCACAATGCCAATGTACGAGGAAAAAACCAATCGGGAAAAAACCTCGGACGGTCCAGGCCAGACAATCATTATGACAATGGAATTACAAAGTCAGATGGTAGTCTTATATAATGAATCGATCCACCCACAAGACTTGACGCTCCTATGATCTTCTACCAATCTTCACAGTGCCCACGCAGAAAGTAACCTTCTTTTACGATACTCATCCACAACACGCGCCTTCACGAGTGTCTCGATGTCCACCGATACGGCTTGTATCGTCTACGATGTCGAGCACGATATCCGTCGCTTCTTCACCGCAAAACCATCAATAACAAGTTGCTCAAAGATGGCTGAACAAGTTACACTTGATGTAAACATAAGATCTCTATCACATATGAATATGAAAAATTGGATTTTTAAACACAAAGGATGATTTTACTATGAAAACCTCTGTATACTATTGTGTAGAAAAAGTAATAATATCCTGGAAATATTTGGCTCTGCACACCCCGAGAAAAGGACTGGGACCTGACTTAAATAAAAAATTCAAGTCGGTGCAATCTCGTTCGAGTGAGATGACACATCGTTCAAACGACAGTGCATCTCGTTCGAATGACATCGTTTGTCGTTTGAACGAATGTTGATTAGAGTCCCAAACTGATCCAATTTTAATAAAAGGGTTTTAATGCAAATCAACTGTAATCCAACACTAATCCGTCCTTTATCTAATGCGTAAACAAATAAACTATTTTAAAAACATTTTATTTAAATAATTCATCCTTAAACAATTTTCGATTTCCATAATCATTAAGCATTCATACCTTAGAGAAATTCGGAATGAACATTAAACCTTGAAGACGAGAAATTGCACCAATTAAACTTCAGCATGATTTAAACTTTGTAGCTTTTCCATAAAGTCTTTAATAAATCTTCAATACATCACAAACTCATGATATCGTGATAATAAAAAACTATGTATGACTCAAACATGTTTTGTTTCGAGAATAAGTCAAGATAACTTCTTGATCCTTACAGAGGAGTATGAGAATATTGATGAGTAAAGATAACTTCTGGATCTAGTGTCCATGGTATATGAACCGTGTTTCTCTGTATCTCACGAACATATGCTTGTAGATTATCAATCTTCGTAGTAAGTTAAGCAAGTACGACCATCAAGTTTGGTTAAGCATTAGTGTTCTGATCAGGGTTCTCCATGAAAAATGTTCAGAATGACCGCTCGATTTTTTATGAAGTTGTTGATGAAGGTGTAAAACTCTGAGGTGACTTGATAGAAGATCTCAGCCAATACGGAGCTAGGGCAAAGAGTGCAGTTGCTCCTTAAAGGGAAATAAAATATATTTTTTTAAATGATATTTTTAGTATTTTTGAAAAAGTGGAGAGAAAGGGGGGAATTCTTAGCGTAGTTGTTATTATTAGGTTTAACATGTATTAAATTCTTCTTAGGGTGCAAGTCAAAAGCCGAACATGACCCGATTCTAGGAAATAATGGGGTATGTGATGAAAGACACATTTTGACTTATTTTCAAACTCACATATGGGGTCTTATTTTCAAAACTGGCGAAATTGTGCAAAATTTGGAAGTAAGATGACCTGAAAGTTTTATAAAGTTTCGCGTTAGAACCGATAAACTAGGTATGAGTGTCCTAAGTTTTAGGCTTATATGAGGTTTATCCATAGAAGGTTAGTGTAAGGTCTTCCCCCTATTGGCCTGACTTCCACAATATACCTTTTACCTATAAGACCAATCATTCATCAATACTTGTGGAAAATACATTTAATAAACCTGAGTGTTATGAATTGCCTTACAATATACTTGATGTCTATGTAGAGAGAATTCAATATACTCGACATACTTAAACGATTTTCCTGCTATATACCTCCCGTTATGAGTTCGGTTAAGCAATATGATACAAGGGAACCGTTCGATATATGTCAAAGGTACTTGGCCAATGGAAGGTGGGAGTGATATCTCTTAGGTTAACTGTGCCCCACAGAACCAGCAACTCATCACAAAGTGACTCCCCACTATGGATCCCATATATGTTCAGTATGTAATTCTCACACGTTGTCGTGTGAAATGCATGAATCTTAATTAGAATCTTTATGCAAAATTTTATGTATGCTAAGGGAGATTTGTATAACCACTAATCATGAGATAAAGTATGGAAATATACATAAGTGGCATGTGAAAAAGAGTTATGTATGCAAGGAGAGTACATAAAGTAGATATATATAAGTAACATACAGTATATACACGTGAGCAAAGCATGATAATATGTGCAAGGTGTGAAACATATGGATATACACAAGTGTGAGGGATATATATACAAAATGAGAGTAACATGTAAATATGTGTAAGTGAAGAAAACATGAAAATATTTGCAAGTGAAGAGAACATGGATATATATATATATACACGAGTGAAGTGAGATATATACATTAGGCATGTGTTATCTACGAGCGATGTGAAATATGTGATATGTGAAACATGTGAATAAATTCAAGTGGGAATGATCATGGGTATATACGAGTGGCATGGACTATGTGGGAACGTAGATAAGTGAAACATGATAAATATATACAAGTGAGTGTGAAATATGAGATATAAGGGGTGGGGCCCTTACATACACGTGATAAGGGACATGTGATAGAAAAGATATACATATGCGAAAAGAAGAGAGAGATAATGGAGAAAAAGAATATATATGGCTTATGTAACATGAGCATGTTACATATAACATATGAGCATGAGAGTGAAAAGAAGAATATACAAGTGGAAATAAATATAAGCATATAGAAAAATAGAGAAAGTAGAAAAAGGAAAATAAAGATCATCTAAATAGAGTTTAGTCCTCTAGAATAAAGCCCCTAGTGGAGTCGCCACTGTGGCCATCCTAAGGGTTCACACTAACATGAAAAAATGGGGTCAAGGAAGAAAATACCCTTCCCTCCACTCCCACGCCATTCATAGGCTCCAAAGGATATTAATTGGTCGCCGTCAAGGGTGTGTGAGTGTAAAGATTGGAGTTGCCAACCTATTTTACTCAAAAATGGAAATATGGGTAGTCATCTACAAATAGACATAAGAAGAAACTATTCAATCATACGAAACCAAATAGATCATGAGTTCGAGGAATAAATCATGCAATGGGAATTTGTTAAGCACCCATTCCTCCCTTCAATCTCCTATGGGCTATGAAAATGTTCTCCTTCTCCTAAAACATGTAATCATGTGCATAAAGCATGTGAGGTGATATATATATATATATATTTATATATGTGTGTGTGTGTGTGTGTGTGTGTGTGTGTGAATAGTGCATGAGGAGCGAAATCATTGTGTCTACATCATGGAAAAGACGAGAGATAATCATTTCAAGGAGTAATACTAAAATATAAAGAAAAATACAAAGATAGCCAAAATATGAGCGATGTGGTTGTGACTCGCTATGAAAATGATAATACGCATGTCAACGGGACCGCTAAAAGGCAAGTAAAATGAATTGAAGTGGATAAACTATGAGCGATTCTTAGAATTGTGACTCACTATGGGAAAGTGAATATGCATGTTAATGAGACTAATAAAAAGTATGAAAACAAGTAAATATATATATACACTATGATAAATATGTCGGATCATGACCCACTATGAACAAGTGAGTCTGCTAATCTGATGGAATGGCTAAAAAGAATGATATAAAACATAATAATAGATCAACTATGGGCGACATTCTAGATCATAAATCACTATGAATAAATGAATAGGCATGTCAATGGGGTAGCCAAAAAGTGATAAAATAATAAAAGTAGATATATAAACAGAACTTTAGTGACAACAATGTGAAAGAAATGAAATGAGGTAAAAGAGGACTCGAATACCAAGATAAATTTGGAATGCCAACGTAGCTAAAATAGGCATCCAAGTCAATGTAGTTCCAATGAAAAATGGAGTCGGAGTCTAACTCATAAATACAAAACTAGAATTTTCTATTTTAATTTGTGAAAAAATGTGCATAAGTGGTGAAAATGTAAAAACTGGGAGAAAACTCCAATTTGGAATATATAAATAAAACCCTCATTTTGGGGTTTTGAGTTTTTGAAAATAAGTTTGCATGTACATAAATAATAAAAAGGTAATTGGTGGTGATAAAATAACAATTAGTTAAGAAATATTCTAAAAGTAATAAGATATGAGAAATGATATTAAATTGATAAAATAGGATGGATAGAACTTGGGCCTTATAAATGATCTAATTTCATGTTTTATAGAGTTGTAAGATGATGTTGGATGGTGGTGGGGTGGTGGAAAGTGATGGGAATTGGTGGGAATATGTGATATGTGGACGAGGTAAGGGAATGTAGAAAGAATGTTTTAAAAGTGATGTAATGAAAGTTGCCACACTGATTTTGAGGTTGAAGGTCTTGGATAATGAGGTCGGGGTTTTCTTAAATTAGGGGCCAAAAAGATCAGCCTTCCCTTGGGGGTGTTGTCGGTTGGCATGGATTTTATGTTGCCTATCTACAAGCCTACCATACTTGGAGGTCATATTAAGTCTCCCCTTCTTGCAGGCAAGGGGACTTGTGCTTATAAGGAGGTTGGAAGTGGATTTCTTGAAAAAACGGTTGTAAAATAAAAATCATAAATGCAAGGTCAGGGCTCTTGGAAAGATTATTCAAAGATCTACAAGTGCATTGAGATAATCTCGGGTCAATTAGTTAACCAAAGTCAAATAGAGCTCAGGGAGTCTCCGTTGACCTCCGATTAGGGTTTATGGTTAAAAAGGTTACTAATGCAAACCATAAGTCCGATTCGCGCACTATAGGGACTGTTGGAAAGGGGATTCAAACCACCATGAAAGTTCATTGAGATACTCTCAAGTACTAGTGTTTAAAAAAGTCAAAAAGAGCTTGATAAGAATCTGGTTGCCTCCTCTTTAATGGTTTAAAAGAGGGTCGGGGTCCGAGGTTTGAAGGGAATTTGTTTATAGCATACGGAGGTGTACGGGAGGGGGGGTTACTATAATGGGGTGTATACATTAATGAATATACCATAAGTTAAATTGATCATCTTACTCTAAAAATTACCACTTTCAGGGAGATCTACTCATTTTGACTGTTCACTATTTGTGGGTAGAATTATGTCGCTCAGGGGATGACCAATCCTCTTAGGTTGTACCACCTTTTTCTTATGGGTTTAGTGACAAAAGTATGAGACTGGCATATTCTAAGTCATACCACCCAATTATTAGGTGGGTTTATGCCTCTTATAGGCTTACTAACCCTCTTGGGTTGCACCACCATTTTAAGGTGGGTTTAGTGCTAGATTTTCAGGCAAACAACTTGTTCATCGTCGTACCACTACTTGAGTGGGATTGATGCCAAATGTAGGTGACTAACTTCTTTTAAGTATTACTACCCTAGTATTTGGTGGGTTTTGAGGATCTTTTATGATCACCATCCCTCTTAGTTGTACTACCATTTTCGGGTGGGTTTAGTGCCAGATTCTCAAGCGATCAACTTATTCTAAGTCGTACCACTACTTGAGTGAGCTTAATGTCAAATGAAGGTGAATGACTTATTTTAAGTCATACCTTCATGCCTATTCTAAAATGACTAAACTTTTTGGATTGTACCACTATTTTCATGTGGTTACAAATAAGCAGAGTACTGAAATATAATATGCTAAAGAAACTTTTTTCATTATTCATAAATTGTCTTTTTAAAACATCAAGGAAAATACTTCTTGTCCCTATCTAATGATAAAACTTCTTAAGTTTCATGGAATTCCATGACATTGGGACCATTGTGCCATCCGACTATTCCATGTGATAGGACCCTCCACCACCCTTTGAAGCTATTATCTAGGGTCCTTACCAGATCAGTGGCACTTTTTCATCTGAAGGCTTCTTCGCTGCAGGCAAGAGTTTTGTGAGAATCAAATATTCGACATGGAATTCCATCACCTTGACTTTTTTCTCATATTGATTTTTTGGTTCTTATTAGTAAATTTCCAAGTGTATGTGGGTTTTATCTCTTCATTCTTCAACTGATCCAACTCGTGAGCCGACCAGTCATCATTCCGACCATCTTTAAAAATCTTTAACCTGAGAGTTAGGAATCTGATCTCTAGAGGAATGACTTCTTCCATTCCATAAGTAAGAGAGTAGGGGCTTTCCTTGGTCGACCTTCATGGGGTTGTCTTGTAGGACAGAGAATAAAAGGAAGTTCGTCCACCCATATTCCTTTTTCATTTTCTTACCGGCACTTGATTCTTAACAGCAGAGTTTTATCAGTGATATCGACCTAGCCATGACAATACGGGAACACAATCGGTGCATTGTGTATTCTGATCCCACGGTCTACATAAAATTCCCCGAAGGTATCATTGTCAAACTTTGTTTCATTTTCGATGACCTACACTCTTAGGATCCCAAATAGTGTGATAATAGTCATCCACATGAATTTCTTGGAATCTACTTCTCTGATGTGGGTGAGTGGATTTACTTCCACCCATTATGTGAAGTAGTCAGTGACATTTATCAGGTACTTCCAATTTTTAAGTGCTACTGGTAGGGGACCCATGATATCCAAGCGCCATTAAGAAAAAGGCTAATCATTCATGAGGGGTTTTAGATCTCTAGTCGACTGTTTGATAATTAGCGAGAAATACTCTGACTTGATGAACTTTTGGGCAAATTGCATGATATCCTTTTGCATGAAAGGATAATATTATGCTCAAGAAATTATCTTATATGAGAGTTATCTTCCACTGGTGTGAGCTCCATAACTGTCTTCGTGCATCTCACTAAGGATTTTTTCCAATTAATCTGGATAAACGCACTTGAGTAGAGGAAGAGTGAACGATGCCTGGTAAAATTTTCCATCCGAGCTAAGGTGGAACTTTGATGTTTGGATATTCAAATTATGAACCTTTTTGGTGTCTGACAATAGGTTGCCATTCTTCAGAAAGTTGATGATCAGATCCATTCATGATGGTGATAACTAAGTTTATGTTACGTCCAAAACTGGATTTAGCTCATTAATACTTGGCTAATCTATATATTCAACTTTAATTATTATCTATAGGTTGGTATTAATGGAGGATGACAATGTAGCCAATGCATCTTCTTGACTGTTGTTATTCCTTGGTAGCTACTCCACCGACGACGACCTGAACTGTTGGAGAAAATTACTTACTTTATCCCTGTAAGCAAACGTCCTAGGATCTCTAGCCTCATACTCACCATAAAATTAGTTTATGATTAGTAGAGAGTCATAACATACAACTATATGATGGGATCCTAAAATAATATCCTTTTGAAGATTGTGAATAACGGATTCGTATTCGACCTCATTGTTAAAGACTTTAAACCCCAGTCAGAGTGTTTGTTCCGTGAGGCAACCTTGTCATATGAAAAATCTGATACCAACTATGGTGGCACCTTCATTGGATACCCCATCAACGAACAATTTATATCTTTGATCACCCTCACTAATGACTAGTGACTCCCAAATTGGATTCAAATCCTCTTTTCCTGGTGGAGACGCATATGATTCGAAAACGTAGTCAGCCAAAACTTAACCTTTGATGGAAATTCATGGATCATACTTGATGTTAAACTTTTCTAGATCCAATGACCACTTTATTACTATATTGGATAAATATGCATTTTTTAGAGCCTCCTTTTATGGGAAAGTCCTCGAGATGATTATAGTGTAGGCCTCGAAATAGTGTCAGAGCTTGTTGACCATTGTCATTAGTGCTAAGACCATATTCTCAATAAGATATAATTAGCTTA
Organism: Sambucus nigra; assembly: GCA_949130495.1. Taxonomy (NCBI): domain Eukaryota; kingdom Viridiplantae; phylum Streptophyta; class Magnoliopsida; order Dipsacales; family Adoxaceae; genus Sambucus; species Sambucus nigra. The sequence continues at coordinate 315,265,040 of OX422213.1, forward strand.
TGCCTAAATGAATGTATGGCTAACATAGTGCACCAATCTTTGTTATTTATGTTACGATCGTCTCAATTATGCTCTAGTTTCATACCGTGTGGCGACTCTGTATGGGTAGAGGCATTCCCTAATAGTAAGAGTTTATAATAAGGGAGGAGATCCTAAGTACTGTTGAATACTTTGAGTGACCGGACACTCCCTTTGTCCATACTGTTGAGCTTGTATTCCTCAATGCTTGGAAGAATGGTCAACATTTTTTAGATGATCTAGATATGAATTGTGGTCAACAATCATATCAAGACAACCATCATGTCAATCAGAACCTGGACATCCCTGATGGTGGTCAACTTTATGATTTTCTTTAGAGACTTGATATGATTGTGATTTTCTTTTATCCCCCTTTATCTTATTACGTATCCTAGGAATTTGTTGAAGATCACTTCAAAGACACATTTGGAGGTTTTAAGCTTTATATTATATTATGTAGGAGGGGATTATTTGTAGAACTCTTTACTCAGAGATAAGATACTTAAAGAAAGTAAAAAAAGGATATCAACATATATTATATAAAAAAGGTTGCTCAGAATGCTAGCAAGAGAGAGGAATCTCAAGGGAAGCACCGAAGAGGCTCAGAACTAAGGTCACCAAAAAAACTCCACATGTACAATAAAAGATTAAAGATCACCACGTGACCAGGAACATTATGAAACTAGGTTGATCGAGGGAACATATCCTAACCAACTAAAATCTTGCACTAGTAATTAGGCTCACGACCTATAAAATCCCAGTAATATGCTGGCAGGGTTTATATAAAGCATTGGGTAGTGCGATCAACATTCTTTATTAGAATGATACTTACCCCACACTTTGAAATTTCTTTATGACATGATTAACCATTTTGTCCCCAACTAGTTGGTTGGGTGTGGTTTACAAGTAAAGGCATCCTAAGACGGGGAACATGGGCTTGAGGTTAGGTCCCATGAAAAAAAGATAAATTATATATGTTACTTCTTCCCATTGAAAGAAGAATGAGAACACAGTTAGAGAGGAGATATATAAAGAGAGAAAAGAGATTCAAAAGAAGAGTTCTAAAAACCCTATAAAAACTTCGCAAGATTGAGATTTGAGCATTTGTAAGGCATTAATTATCATTCTAAAGTAAAATACAACTCTAGCTGCTATGGACGGTGCCTAAGTTGGGTGAACCACATTATTTTTTATGCTCTTTATATTTGATTTCCTCCCCATGTGTATTTTCCTTTTGTTATTGATCTCGTTGATTATCACTCTTACACCTTTTATAAATTTTACACCTCAGTTTTATCACAAACACCCATGTGACAAGAGAAATTATAATTTTCTCTTATTTTCTTAAAAGAAGTGCTCTCTTACATTTGGTGACTTCGCTAGGGAGGTATTCTTTTAAAAATGGTGAATGAGAACATAAATTATACTCTTGCATTCGATGTTGGAGTCTATAGGAAGACAAACATTGATCGAGCATTTGATCGAGCTTAACCCCAATTGACTGAATATTGGAGTCTATAGGAAGACAATTGTTAATTATTTTCCATAGATTGATCGAGCATTTCTTTGGGATACTACAATCCCAAATAATGGTGCTAACAGTTGAAGAGGGGTAATGAGTTATGCTACATACATAAGCAAAACTAAGAGAGAATTTCCCAGTAACTTCAGGAGCCCAAAACCACTGATTTTTTTAACCATATTTTTTGCACATATATCTTTCACCTTGGCTATGTTCCTCCAGGTATGAGAAGCTACGATTGAACCCTGCATGCAATTTTTATACTTGTTCGTCATGTAGTCAAACCATAGAGATTTCTCAGTGGACATTTTCCAATATAGCTTCATGAATGAAGCTGTAGAAAGATGGTTAAAGTTTACTAGGCCAGGCCCTCCTTCTTTGATATCTCTGCTAAGAAATTACCATTTCTTCCATTGGTGCTTCCATCCTTGGACTTCATTACCTCCCAAGAAAAACTTATTCAAGATCTGAGGAATCTTTGTAATCACAGCTTTAGGAGGAGATAAATAAGCTAAAAGATAGGAAGGGATAGATGAGAGAACATGCTTGAGAAGAGTAATCCTTCCCCCGGGGGAGAGAATCTTAGATTTCCAGCCTGCAATTCTAGCTCTCAAGACATTGATAAGTCTGTCATAATAAAGCACCTTGTTCCTACCGTTAAAAATTGGACATCTAAGTTATTTAAGAGGAAGATCTTTGTGAGATAGCCCTGTTAATTCAGCAATCTTGGCCTTGAATTGAGGTCCACATTTTGAGACAATAGTGAAGCTACTTTTCCTTATATTAATCTTCTATCCTGACCAGCTACAGTACGGATGAAAGAGCTCCTTAATTTTCAGAATACTCTTCTTATCCCCTCTATAAAAAACTATGAGATCATCTGCAAAGGCGAGATGGGAAATAAATGGTCTACCACTTGGAAGATATAAAGGCTTTATAGAACCAGATTCCATCATATTATTTAGCCCCATGCTCAAGAAATCTGCTGCCAGGATAAAAAGACTGGGGGAAAGGGGATCCCCTTATCTAAGTCCCCTTGTAGATGTGAAGAATCCACATGACTGACCATTAATGATTACTGAAAACCAATTATTGGAAATGCTTCTCCAGATGAGGTCTATCCATCTCTCTCCAAAGCCAAAAGCTCTAAGAATTTTTACCAAAAAACTCCAATTCACCTTATCATATGCTTTCTCCATGTCCAGTTTGATCAATACGTTGCCTCCATGAGATTTATTCCCCAAATTATGAACCATTTATTTTATGAGAAGGATGTTTTTCTTGGATGGACCTGCCTTTGATAAAAGCACTCTGATTTGGAGAGATCAAATTTAGGAGTATTTTAGACAATCTGGTTATGAGAATTTTGGTGATGATTTTGAAGGAAACATTACACAAGCTTATAGGTCTGAGGTCCCCACACGACTTGGGTGATGTAATTTTTGGAATAAGAACCACTGATGTGCTAGTCCAACTTTGGGGGAGAACTGAACCTGCAAAATAAGAATTAATAGTAAGAATAAGGTCATCTTTAATTACCTCCCAACACTTTTTGTAAAAAATACCACCAAATCGATCAGGTCCCGGAGTTAAATTATCACTTAGCCCCATAATAACTGAATGGACCTCCTCCTCGTCAGTGAAAGCCTCTAAGAATTCATTTTGGTCAGCTGTAATAAGAGAAGGTATAGTTGCTGAAACATCAACCTGAGGGTACATCTGATCAGATTGAAGTTGGTCTTGAAAAAGCCCCATTATATGCTGCTTGATAGCCTCCTGGTCTTTGAGAATAACTCCTTCATTTTTAATAGAGGTAATCTGTAACTTATGTCTGTTGGCTTTAATATACTTATGGAAAAAATTGGAATTAGAGTCTCTAAGCTTGAGCCATTTCAGGGATGATTTTTGTCCCCATAATTCCTCCTCATTCTTATCAGAATTTAATAAAGAAGCCTTTCCTTTATTCATACCCTCTTTGTTTTCTTCAGAGTTATCCAGTTCATAATTAAGCTCTAGCTGCAAGTTTTCATCCTTGAGGTCTTTAATAGTTTGAAAAACATCCTTAAATTGATCTTTATTCCACTGTCTCAAGGATATTTTAAGTCTCTGGAGCTTCTTTGAAAATATTTTGAGGCCATTCCCTACCATATCTTCCTTCCACAAGTTCTGAATCAAGTCCAAGAAATGAAGGTGATTACACCACATATTCTGAAATTTAAATTGTTTAGGGGAAAATTCATTACTAGACTTTAAAGAGATCAATAGGGGAGCATGATCAGAAGAGGATCTATTAAGATGCTTGATAGTTGATGACTCCCACTCCGTGATGAAATTTTGATTGACAAGACACCTATCCATCCATGCCATAATTAAATCTTCCTCCTTTTGATGGTTGCACCAAGTAAACCTGGTTCCAGCATACCCCATATCAGTTAAGCCCTTGTCTTTAATTGCTTGATTAAAATCCTCCACTACTATATAGTCAATGTCATTCCCACTAAGTTTTCCCATTTGAGAAGATACCACATTAAAATCCCCCATGGCCATGAGAGACTCATATTGGAAGCTTGCTGAAATGGAAGATAACTCCCCCCACAAAATTTTCCTTTCTTCTTTATTACATTTATCACATACAATGGTCATAATTGAGGAGGATTGAACAGCAGGGTGACTTAATTTAGGGTTAAATGCTGAGGATGGTCTTGAATACACTGCACATTAACTCCAAACCTCAAAAACACCCATATTTTAGCATTCATGTTGTTGCAACTTCCTTCAAATCCCCATTTTATCTGAAACTTATCAATTTTTTTATAGTTAACCTTTGGTTCAAGAAGAGCTATGATAGGCAGCTTGTAGATTTTACTTAACAATTTTAACCTCCTGGATGATGACTTTTTAGAGGCTCCTCGAATATTACATACTATGCAGTTGATCATTGAGACTTGGATGGGTGAGAGTGGTTGGTGCCTTTAGCAGCTGCTCTTGTGGTTCTTCTGAATTGAGGATCTATCATTCTTTGTTTGGTCTCTTAAATTACTTTTAGGGCTGCTTCTTTCATATTCTTATCAACAACTTCATTCTCTTCTTCCAAATTCACACCAGCACCTTTCTTCTTATTGATGAACATGAGTTTCTTATCCAATTTCCTTGCAAAGAGTTGAAGTTCCTCAACGAATGGAATGTATTTCCCATTCTCATCTTCTACATCAGTGAGGTAAGTTAGCTTAGCTGCTAGTTCCTTCTTCACTTTTGGAATGGGAGTACCTTTGGGAGATAATGCTCATTGATGGACAATTTGGAGATCTTCAGAACTGAGCTCTTCATTATATATCCTATCAATGTGTTCTTCGACAATGTTACATCCCACTACACTTTCTTTATTTTTTTCCCCAATTAACTCCAGATTTCTGATATCTGCGTCTTCTACAAAATTTTGATTCTCCTTGATTATATCATCTGAGACTTTATCATATCTAATTAATTTTTCCTCTTGTTGGTTCCCCTATTGTTATCCTCCTCCATACCTTTATTAATAGCTAGTACTTCACCATTAGTTATGCATAGCTGCTTGTTGAAGGGAGTTATGCCACCAAGTACTGCACCATCAGGTATTACCCATCACCAGGAACTCCACCAATTTCAATTGTTTGGTCTATTATACATATAATCTCCTCATTCCCTTTATCAATAGAAGGTACTTCATTTCTAGTGATTGATCCTGAACCAAGAACTTGCTTCCCTTTATCTGCTTTTGTTATGCCCCCTTGTTGATTCTCCACACCTTTCTTCTCATATCTCTATATAACCTTTTTAGGCTTCGTGAGTTCAACTTTTTTTTATTGATCTTCGTACCTGGCCATTAGGAATATACAAGATTCATCATCATGTCCTTTTTAAGGCAGTTTTTGTAGTATTTGGACTTGTTCTCCACCAAAACCTCATGACAGAACCCCGTGTTACCACATCCTATCCATACTCGTTGAGGGGGGATTTAAGGAGGTAAATTTCACACAAACTCGAGCAATGATCGGTCTGTTAATTTCTAGTATAGATGAGTCTAGGTTTAGAGGTTTCCCAATAAGTTGGGATATTGAGAATAGGGAAGACTTAGAAAAAAAATGAATTGGGAGTTGGGGAAAAAAGATCCAGATAGGGGAAAGGCTGCTCTCAATGTCTGATCTAAATTCAGGAGTCCATTTGAATATCCTCATTGGGAAAAAACCAACATACCACATATCTTTTATCCGCATTCTTGAATAGTCTTCATCTGAGTTTAGCCTTATTAGAACGTGTTTGTTATCAATAAGACCTAGAGTGAAGGATGTTTTAAGGGAAAAGGTTTGGAATATGTGCCGAATAATTTCCATAGAGGGCCTTCCATGAGAAAATTTCCTTACCAATTTGAGTGGCTTAGAAAGCATTTCAATGTCTTCTTTAGAGAACATAACTGCTGGTTCACCTTTGTAAGTGGTAGGTTGTTTTAGATTGATGGTGTGGTGCTGAGAGGAGGATCCATCCACTATAGAGGCAAAGGATCAGTTCCATACAGTGTTAATGTCAGGACGTTTTGGATCAACATGGGGGAGGTGGTCTTGGTCTGCCATGAAAACCCTAATGGCGACTAGAGATAGAGATAAAGATAGAGATAGAGAGAGAGAGATATGAAGAATCTAAGGACCTTCACTCAACTTAGATTTTCTCTTTATACCAACACTAGATTTCATTTCCTTATTTTCCACTATGGCAACTTCACTTACTGGGAGTAAAAGAGGATACTCAGTACATGGCTCGAGAATCAATCTATTTTTTAGGCCAAGATCATTAGGCCCAAAACATTCCATGATGGGATAAATAAGTTAGGAATCTTTCAAATGTTTAAGCTGGAACGAAAAAAATGGCAAAGTCATCACATGGAAACATCACCCTGCCTTTTTTTTAAAAGGAACAATCGTCCTACCATCAAACTCTACACAGAGAGAAAAAATACATTGGCACATGAAGTCAAGATAGGAGGAGGAAAAGGAATCATCAAGTCTTCTAGAAAGACAAAGGTAAATAGGAATTACTTAGTCAAAACCAAATTTCATCCAATAACAGTTGGGGTTATAAGCCTAACTCTCTTCCTCCTACTCAGTAAGGAAATGAAGACGATTGGGTGTAAGTACAAGAATCACATCCTATAGATGCTTCTAAATTGATGGAATGGGCTGTATAAGTCTCATCCTTAAAAAATGACCAAGACTTAGCATGAGTGACCTCCGCATAAGGTCTCGCGATGAAATCACTATGGACATCTATCACATGAAGGAAATCTTTTTTGCCTTTCTTGTGATTCCAACGCAATAACCTAGGGCATCTAACTAGAAATTTATACATTAGAAGTTACACGGGGGAACTATTGGGGAACCTTCTATAAAGGAATCTCATTAAAAGAATGTTTTTACGAAAATTAGAAACATATACCCACCTGCATAACGAGTTATGTCGAAACGGGTCTTATCCATCCAAGTTTACAATGAGCCCAACGTTATAGTAGCCAAAGGAATGCTAAATCCTCGAGCTAACCTAACTACATAATTGATCAAATCTCTCAATGGTTGATCAGTAAGTTTACCAAGAAGAAAGAAACGAGATAGAAAGCATAACATAAAGGCAACTGATTAGAAAGGTTAATCCTTGCCAGGCCCAAATGATGCATCAGACACCACATCTTTTACCTTCTAACCTTTCTTCTTCTGCCCCTTTATTAACTTTGGCGGGACCATATAGAAATGTTGAAAAAATACCATTTTTATTGGCTCAATTTTGAGACAAATTAATTTTTTGAATCCTTTTATGATTCTCTATTTAATTCTTGGCTAAAAATATTTTTATATAATTTTTAAAAGCAACCAAAATTTCTTTCTTTTTTTAAATATTTAAACTATTTTTTGTTAATAATCATTTCTTATGTGTATTTAACTAAAATAATTTTTATATTATAAATTATGCATTTTATTATCTTCCCAAAATTTTATAAATATTTTTTTGTAATTTTTATAAATTTTCTAGATTTTAAAAGTGTTATAATAAACAAAAGAAAATTATTCATGCGTTTAGATATTACTTCAAATCCATAATTGTTGATGGACTTGAGTGATCATTACTCAGAAGCATTATCTCCTCAAACTCATGGTCCCAATTAGCAATAATAGATGAGCCCTCTTGCATATGATATTGTTGTAAATCACTCACCCCAAGTGATTTCATCCTATTTATTTCTTCTTTTATCTCTTGAATTTCCCCTACAAAAGCAACATTCACATTGTCTACATTTTATAGTGATTTAAAAAATAAAGCATTTATCATTTTTAGGAGTTACATTTGTGGGGGACAGTAAAATTCCTTTTCAAGTAATGATAATGGCACTAATAAGTAACATCGAAGTCCAATCCAAATGGACATTATTTCTCCTCCCTTTTGTTCCGAGTTTTTTTTATTTAATTAATTTAACATAAAAAAAAACGATAGAGTTTATTATTTAGTGTGTGTCATTTTGGGTTTATCTGGTGAAATGGTTTTGGTCCAATTGTAAAGGCGCGTTTGAGACACGCAAGTTCATGGCGCATGTATTTGGTATGCTATCTGCTCGATAGTTTTGTCTCATGGATTTTATCCATTTCACCCTCACTATTGCCATAGACGTTTACGCATGTGCCCTTATTTTTTGCTTTCCCCAATTTCCCTTAGATACTTCTTGTCTTTTATGCTTATACCCTTTATGTTGGTGGTATTTGAGTTTTAATTGGGCCTCTTCCAGATGCTTCCTACATAAACTATATATATGATGGTCGGGGTGTTTCAAAAATAGAGATTGTATTTTACAATTGTTGGACAAACTCTGTCAAAAACTTTCCTCGAATTTTGTCTCTAATATTACCTAAGTGTTCTACTATATGAGAATCTTTTACCTATCTATTCACGATATAAAATATTCGGGGGCTAAATTACGGAATGGGAAGGTGTTAGGCACTCATCCCACCCTTTTGGTCTCTCATGGGCATGTGTTAATATTTTCCTTAATTTTTTCATGAAGTTTGTATGCGTGTATATACAAATGGAGATCGAAATCGCCCAACTCACATCATGGAAAAGATGGAGTGAGGTCATCCATAGGAATGTTCCCAAAATAATATTTCAAAAATATGATGTATGCGTTTATCGAGATATTGATCAGTATAATGGAACGATAATATATATTGGATAAAAGGCCAATAACGATCACAAATATAATATGTATCAAAATAATGTGTAGATAAAAAGGATACAAATACGAAAGATGGAAAATTGAGAAATTAGAAAATTGGACTCGAGTCTCGAGTTTTAACTCGAAACGTCTATGCAACCTATAAAGGCATCAAAGGCCTCGTAGTTCGCATGCGGCATAAGGGTGGGGTTTATCCCACAGATTCGAATGGGAATTGATTATATGTATGTGTGTGTATAAAATGTATTTTTGTTTGAGAAATTATGGTGGATAATCCCGTTGGAATTTATAGGTGTAACCCTCTTTTCCTTTTTTTTTATAGAAAATAAAGTATGTGCAATATAACTAATAAAAGATGAAGTATTAATGTATATGAACTAAAGTGAAAACTAAATTAATAATTGATGTAACTAAGGCGAAAATAAAGAATTTAAAGAGAGAGAAGGATTTTTGGACCGTATTTGGAGATTTGGGTCTTGATCTTGATCTTTGATGAGCTCCCTTAAGTGTTGAGAAGAATGTTGGATGAGAGAGAATGAGATTTTGCTCAATTGGGTATCAAAAGGATGGGAATGAAACATGGAAAGAAATTTCATACAAGGAAACTTCGTTGATTGCAAGAGAATGTTGCTGAGATCAGTAATATTGATGGATCTGAGTTGTGCCTGGGAATGAGGTCATGCCCTCTATTTATAGGGTAAGGATATGCCTATCTTCATATCCCTAGCACTCCAAATTGACAGGTAACCCTAGACATATTGCTGATAGGTAGGGAAATGGACCTACCAATCGGCAGTCTCATGCAGATTTTTCCAGAAAATGATCGCGTAACGCAATCCTTAAATCCAAATTGCGCACAGGGTATACCGTTAGAAAGGTAATTCAGAGACATTTAATAGTCCTCTGGGAGTTGACTTTGGGTCAAATGGGGCTCAAAAGCGCTCGTCGGTCCTTTGGACGGGAGATCACCAGACGGTAATAGATCGCTCGTCCAAATCGTAAGTCAAAATCATGCATGGGGAAGACCGTTGGAAAGGTTATGTGAGGTAATATGATATTCCAAAAGTTTTGCTCGGTTGAAAGAGTTGACTTGGGTCAGTCGGGGCGGGGCCTAGAAGTTCCTGTGACCTATCAGAGTAAAATGGGTCATTCATTCGTATCATAAGGCTGATTCGTTCATGAGATAAGCCATTGGAAATGGTATCTAGTTCCCCATGAAGATTAATTTAGTCTCATTCGATTTGAAGAGTTAATCTTGGTCAATAGATCTCGGGAGCTCCCGATGGCCTTCGAATTAATGTTTGGTGGAAAATAGATCATTCGTCTGAACAGTTATGTCATTTTGTGCATGAGGTGAACCATTAAAAATGGGTTTCAGTTCCTTTCAAAGATTCAAAGAGCTTTCACTCAGACGTTGAAGTTAACTTGGGTCAACTTGGGGCCCGGTAGAGCCCGATGGCTTCCAAATTGATTTTTAATAGTAAAATTGCCCATTCGTCCAAACCGTTATGATAATTTGTGCACGGGGGAGACGATTAGAAAGAGGATTCAGATCCCTTAGAATATTCAATGAGATTTTGCTCTTCCAATAGAGTTGAATAGAGTCAAATGGGGCTTGGGAGCGCTCGATGGCCTCTATATTGGTACTCAGATTATAAACTAGGGTTTGTAGTGAAATGGGGAGGTGCTAGGGACCTAAGGAGAGACTTAGGGGGTCCTAGAATGTGGTGTCTATAAATCGCCTCGACGGGTGAGCTTGAAATAAATGAAAGTCGTCGAATAGACACCACATGATTTTTTAGGAAAGAGGTCGATTTTGTAAACCTAAAGGGACAAGGATGACCTTTTCAATGGGTCGAAGCCAGTTTTGAGAACCTAAGGTAATGCTGGGAATAGTCGATTCTACGGGTCGAGGTCGATTATGAGAACCATGGGTAGGCAGCGACCAATTCTGAGGGTCGAGGCCAATTCTGAGGGCTTTAGGTGGAGCGACCAACTCCAAGGATTGAGGTCAATTCTGAGGACCTTAAGTAGAGGCGGCCAATTTGAGGGTCGAGGTCAATTTTGAGGACCTTAAGTGGGAGCAAAAAATTTGAGGGTCAAAGTCAATTCTGAGGGCTTAGATGAAGTGACCAATTTTGAGGTCTTCAGTAGAAGTTAATAATTATGAGGGTCAAAATCGATTATGAGGGCATAAGTAGAAGTGAACAATTATGAGGGTCAAAGACGATTCTGAGGGATTAAGTGTAAGTGACCAATTTTGAGGGCTTAAGTAGAAGAAACCAATTCTGAGGGCTTAAGTAGAGGCGAACAGTTCTGAGGGTCAAAGAAAATTTTAAGGGATTAAGTAGAAGCGACCAATTCTGAGGGTCAAAGCCAATTATGAGGGCTTAAGTAGGAGCAAAAAATTCTGAGGAATTATGAGGGACTAAGTAGAAGCGACCAATTCCGAGGTTCGAAGCCAATTCTGAGGGCTTAAGTGGGTTGTGGGGCATATTTTTCTTGGGAAAGTTTGGAGATTACTCTGGAAAAAAAGATACTAATATGAGGATTGGATACAGCCCTACTGGGGAATTTTTTGATTTCTGCGGTGTCCCTTGGAGACGTTATTGGGGAGATATCCAATTGGATTTGGGAATTCCTCTAGGGAAATAATTCTGGGAGAAAATTTGGTATTAGTTCAGTTGGGGATTTAAGATGCTTGAAAAAAATGCTTTTCTTAATGAAAGAAGGTTCTAAAATTCATTTGGTAATTTTAGGAATTTTCTGGGGAATTTTAAGGATTTTTGGGGAATTTTTGTACAAAATTTTAGGGAGGTACCGACCGAAAGGGTGGAGTGGGTACCAAATGGAAGTGGTGTCCTATTTTGGATTACTTCGGGCAGGTGAAGGTACAGTGCCGATCGGTATATGGTTAGGGACTTACGATTGGCATGCCCATTAGCCTTCTATAAAAAGGGCGAGATTTCTTCATTTTTCATAACTTTCAGATCTTCTATCTTTTGCCTTTCCTTTTTGCGAACTATTCCAGCGTTCTTTTCTCTTCCAAGACTAAAAAATGGTGGATTTTTCAAATAGGGCGGTCTGTATGGACTATTTGAAAAATCCACCATGAGAATGTCTTTGAGTCATTTGGGCCGGTTGTGAATGAGCGGACTTCTTTGCATGAGCCGATGCACCATTGATCCTCTAAGGTGGTGAACCCTATTGGCCACGTAAGTGTTAATGACCTTTTTTATTTCTTTTTTTCCTTTGTGTATTTTGTCATTTTTTTTAATTTTGACTAGGGTTTTTCCTTTAGCTTTGGCATACTGATATATCTACGTCGAACTTGCGTTCTCAGGGGACGACGGGGTTCAAGGATATCTAGATCACCTTCCTCCGGTGGTGTGTTGGGTGGTTACATCAGCTGGCTTTGGGAGTTTGGCATCTGCATTGGATAAGATGCCCCGTTCGATGACTGTCATCTGCGCCTTGGGAGAGAGGTCCTGGAATACTACCCACACCATGCATTTTGATTTTAGGGAGATGACAGTGACTCCCATGAGGTATAGCAGTTTTTGGGGCTAGATTTTGAGGGAGCCCAAATAGAGGTGGACTGGACTTTGCGGGTGATGTCGATGACGTTGAGTGATGTTAGGCAGATAGTCTCAAGGGAATCCATTTGTCTCTCTCTTTTGAAGGAGGTTTTTTGAGTCAGAGGATCGAGGAGATTGACGGGATGAATGTGCGAAAGATGGCCCATTTATTTGTTCTTTTACTGCTAGGAGGATTTTTGGTGGTGACGAGTGGCAACGTCGTCCATTTGTGGTTTTTTCCATATTTGAGGGTATTTCTAATATTGCACTCTTTAATAGGGGGGGAGCTTGACTTTGGAGACCCTTTATTCATTTTTGGATGGAGTGAACCGAGGCTATCGGCATACCTTTATTTGCGCCACGTATCTTTTGGTGGTATTCTTTCCTTTTTGCCTATTTCCTTTATGGATTTTTTTTATTACTTGATTACTTTCTTCATATTGGTGACCCTTTTCCTTTGCAGACGCGGTTCTACGAGGTGATTACGCTTAATGCCCATTTGATAGGATTAAAGGGTGAGTCGATGGGGGACTTTTGCCGTATGTACCGGTGGCGAAATTCCAACCAGTAGTCAAGGCAGTTTCTTTCCTTGGAAGTGGTAAGTAATGTCTTGAATGGCCTCACGAGCGATAAGGTAAGTTCTTCTTTCCTCTTAAGATAATTTTTCTTCCATGAACTTTTTTAATATTAATTTTCCGTTGGGATCTTGCAGGTGACCTTCTATCCCTGGGGGATGGCCATCCAGGACACAGGGGTCACCAGGGAAACGCCCAGTTGCGTCGTCTTTTATCACATGAGTTTGTCTAATCTTGGTATTTGGGAGAGAGAGTAGTCCGACATATGGTGGAGGACGAGGTGATGGGGTCACCTGTGAGGCCTTCGAGGTACATGAAGCGGGAGAGGGAGATAACAGAGGAGGCGAGGGTGGCGACAAAAGTCGATGAGCCTTATTCATCGTATACCTACATGAAGATGGCCTATGATTATCTGGATTTCGTATTATGATGATTGATTCCACCCAGCATGTATGATGTTATGCCTCTTCCCCTGTAGTTTTTGTTAGGGAAACAAGTCGGCCAATGGGGTCTGCCCATAGTGAAGGTGGTGCGTCAACATCAGTAGCGGAAACGACATCAGAGCATTTATTTTTGCGGCTAACTCCTCCTTCCTATAGCATTAGATGACCTAATGGAGGATCGATGCGTATATTGCATCGCCCCAATGCGATGAACTGAGAGGTGCTGGGGATGATAGAGGATGTCCTTCAGCCGGAGGTAAACCTTTTATTTTTGTTGACTTTTGTCCTTGTGATTTATTTCTTTGCCTCAGACTCACTAATTAGGTATTTCCTTGTTTTTCCTACAGTAAGTCTGGGTGTCAACTACTTGGATGAAAGACATTCGGGATTGGGTTGCTTCCACGATAGCTCATATCTGGGATTCGTTCTTGTTTCCTTCTTGCTTAGTGTCGTCTGCTTCGTTTGGGGAAGGGTTTGGATCAGGTAGCGAAGGCTCTTCAACATGTCACCGGGGAAAGCGTGTACACCGGAGGGATGGAGTTTCTTAGAGAAAGATAGAAAAAATAGAGAGAATGTTTAGAGAGATCATGGGGGGTCGAGGTGAGTCCTTTTATTTTTGTGTTTTCCAGCAAGGCAAATGTAATAAAGTAACATATATGCAATAGAATGAAGTTTTTATTAATTTATTTTTGCTGTAATGACTTAATGCATATGCACATCTTACCTTGTTGCTGAGACCGCAAAAAGGATTATAATAACTTAAAAGGAGATGAATTTATTTTGAAAAAATATAAGTGAAAATAGGAGGAATTGTCCTGACTTCGAAAAATAAATTTTGAGTTTTGTATTTTGACAAAGAAGGAAAAAGATAATTTGCTAAAAATATGGGAATGTCGATCGTCATACTCCTTGTTCTGCGTATCGGCAGGTCAGTCCAGTCCAATCATCCTAAGGCTTTGATTGCACTTTCTTCAACTACTAGGTCCTTGATGGGGTAGGGTTTCCTCCGAATTTTGCAGGACCCTTGTCTTTAGCCAAGTTTTTCAAGTATACAAAGGGGTAACGGTGGAGTATTTTCTTCACCCATCCACACTTCTTTATTTTTCTTATTTATTGCTTCTTGTCTTATCATTTCCAATATGGATCTTCCCAGAAGTGTTGAAGTCATTTTTTACCTTAAAATTTTAGACCATGATGCCTTCAATATGCATCGAGTTTCATTATGGCGCAACCTGCCTATTGAACGATACAATTTTGGTACCTCGAGGATCATTTTTTTTCACTTTGGCTTGGACGGAGTATGTTCGACTTATTAAGAGTTCTCTGCTATGCTAGGGGTAAATCCTAGTGTTGTGGCGGTCATGCCTGGATTCTCTCAGTCTTCTCGAGTGCTGTTAGCAAGACTTCTCTATAACTCACCCTGCGGCTCGATCATTGGTTACGAGAGGAATGATCTCTCTCCTCGTAGTGATATATTTTATGCATCTACAGGATATTGGTGATGCAGGCTACGTCGTAGCCGTCATCCTTTGCTTAACTTTAAAATTATTATTGGTGATAGGGGACATGTTGGTGGACCCTTAACTTGCTACTATCACTTTATGGATATCATACCGTTGCAATCCTGTGACGGTGATGTAATACCCCGTATTTTTATGCTATATTTAATTTGGGGATTTATTAAATTTAATGTGATGATTTATTTAATAAAAATCCTGAAATTAATTATGTTATAATTATTAACGTGACTAGAGTTAGTAATTATGGGAAACTTGTTGAATATTACTAATGAGCATAGTAATATATTATATTGGTTATATTGAATGTCATAAGTGAATTATATGACTATTTCGGAAATTTAAGTCGGGACGTGTCCGTGTCACGTCGGGACTAATTATGTCAATTAAAAAGGGAATATTTTATAAGTTGTCCGTATGGTCGTTTTGAGTGCGACAACGCGTCCGGAAGGGTCGAGATAGTCAGAAAAGTGTACCCGGGGGTTTAGTTTGGGTCTCGGGGTGTTTTTAGGCCTAATTAGTGACCCGGGAGGGCATTTTGGTCATTTTACAAAATAGGGTAATTAAACCCACGAATTTCAGCCATCCTTAGCAGCTATTTAGGTCAGCCTTTTAGGGTTAGAACATTCATAACCCTAGTACGGCCATTGGAGAAGAGAGGAGAGAGCTCTCAAGGTGATTCAAGGCCAAATACACCACCGTTTGCACCGCCGTCACCACCAACACGTAGATCTCGAGGAGGAGAATGCAACCACACCAAAATCAACAGGAAACCAGACCTCTGAAATCCCAGGCAAGTGTTTAACTTGCGTATTTTCATTGGTGCAATATTCATATTAGTCTAGGAATGATTAGGAGTATAATCTATGAAAGAAAACCCCAATTCTTGATAGGAATTTGCATGTAGAAGTCATTAAAACCATATTCTGGAAACTTTATGGGATGTAGATGATTAACCCACGGATTTTTGATGATTATGTAGAAGGAAATTCTGGAGAAAAACTGATTAGAACAGAAGTTAAGAAAACTTAGGGTTCTTGATGATTAAATGAGATTTAGGTTGTTTGATCATGTTTAATGATGGTTATACGCATGCTTAACGTTAGAAACATTTGGTAATATGTTATTATGTTTGTGGTTTAAGTTTTGGGACGATTAGTGTTGGAAAATATGTATTTGGATGAAGAATTTTGATGAAACCCGTAACTGCACTTCTGCAGAAATCGAAATACCTGTTTGATCGATCGATCGACCCTAGAGCATCGATCGATCGAAGGTTCAATCGATCGAGCCCCAGCCGTCGATCGATCGACCCTTCCTGGCAGCCTCTTATTTCCCCATGTTTAATTAGTTATATTAATTTATCATGGAAAAATCCTTGGCATATTAAATAAAATGTTTTGGGATATAGGAGAGACCAGTAGGACATATGATTAAGTGTTGAGAACTTTATTATGAAATGATTATTGTGTTTTAGGGATAATTAATTAAGGAATGACGAACTACGTATTTCAAGTGAGGGATTATGACGAATACCTACGATAGTGAATAGATGTCTACCTACTGAAATTGTTACTTGGATGGATAGAACCCATGAGTGTTCCATAACTAGTGAGAAAACCCTTCGAGTTAAGGTTAGAGACGAAACCTTATGCGTAATACTAATAATGTGAAATTGAGGATAAATGTTGTAATTATGGGTAACGAGAAGTGACCTATATTAATATGATGAAAGTAGTATATTTATATGATTGTGTGTGTGCATATATTATATACATGTGAAAAACGTACCCGCGCTACTTGCTATCCCTGAGGTTACCGCGTTGGGATGGTCTTATCCTGTGTTGCCTTACGGGGGATATTGATTCGTACCCTAGAAGATAGGAATCCTAGGTACAGGCTATCGAATCGGTAGTCATGGTCCTAAGAGACGCGAGGGTATGTGCTGACCTCTTGGACTTGGAAACTATGCTTCGCCTCAATATTGTTTGTGTTTGTATTGATACAGTTCGAGAGTGATTCCGAACTTGTATTTTCCTTAGTACGATTGATACGGGGATTGGATAGCAGAGTATGCCCGCACCATAATTTTTATGTGGGGTGCCATTAGAATATATATATTACACGAGTATTTAATATATATGAAGTTCTAAAACTTGGAACTACCTACTGTGATTTGGTAAGTAAGTCATGTTTGATGAATTGGAATGGAAATGCTTGTTTTATGAGAGTATAATATGATCACTGGGAAACTTTATAAATTAATGAAGCTAAAACGAGAGTTGTGCTACACTTTGAAAGTACCCTTTTTACACGTTGACATTTTTCGGTTTTTAAAACTTACGAGTAAGTTAAGATAAACTAAATTATTGGGAAGGTTAGTATGATAATATGTTAAGTTAAACCATTTGGGGAAGGTTAGTACGATAGGCGTGCACACTAGAAGAGAGGTGAGAATTTCTCAAGAGAGTGTCGAACTAATATGTTATTGCATTGGCCTGTATCAATTTAAATACTTGCTAAACTAATTTTAAATCATACACACTTTCGGGCTCTGACCCGTTTTATCTCTCCCTCTCCCCCTTGTATATATATATATGTATGTATTTCAGGTGCCCAGCCACAGGGGCGTCTTGCTTAGGATCTTTTGGAAGGAACGCGCTGCAGCTTAGGTGGGAGTTGCAGGTCTTTTGATTAGACGACTTCGTTCATTCGGATCCACTCCTAGCATTTTCATTCAGATGGGCATGTGTAGCCCTTTCCATTATTTCTTTATGTTGGGACATTGTTATTTCAGTTATTTCCTAGTTCGTTATTTTGGGATTTTGTTCAGAACGGATGTATTACTTTATTTTCTCGCATGTTGACATTCGTTGATGAATGTTTCATATATTGGATTCTTTCGTTCCAGTTTATTATGGTGTGAATCTTATTCATTGAGCTTTGTTAATAATTTAAATAAACCTTTTCTTTAAATAAAATTTGGAAGTTAATGTTAAAAAAAAAATTGGTTTTGACACTTAGCTTAATTATTTAGGGTGTTTAATTGGAAAGTTTCTTTTTACGACAGTGATGCTAAGAATGAACCAAACTGTTCACCTTGATTTAATTTAATAAAGGAGTGATCGCCCGGTATTTAATTAGGCGGGGTGTCACAGGTGGTATCAGAGCATCAGGTTCTAGTGTCCATAGGATCTGTATGGCTTATTTCGCTTTCAGCTTAACGTTTTTGCTATAGAGCCCTATTTTTAGGATTTGTTGTATTCCTGTTTTTACGTTTAAGTCTTCAGTTAATTGAAATTCGATGATAACTGTAAACTGATAAATTTTGTTCACGTTTCAGATGCCTCCGAGACGTGCTCCGAAAGATAGGCGTGCCCAAGCCGAGCAGCCAGCAGCTCCGGCACCAGGCACAATGAATGCGAATGAAGTAGCCGCTATTGTTGCTCAGGCGGTGAATGCCGCGATAGTTGTGATTCAGCAGGCTCCACCCCAGGTCCAGGCAGTGGCGCCAGTACCAGCACAGCTTCCATCTGCATGGGAGAGGGAGAGGGAGAGGGATGCTTTTCAGAAAGCACATCCCCCTGAGTTCTCTGGTAGCTCCGACATTATCACGGTTAGCCAATGGAAGAAAGACATCCAGCGGCATCTTCGCATGTATGAGTGCACCGAAGTACAAAAGCAGTTATTGGCTTCTTTCAAGCTGGTGGGAGCCGCATTACAGTGGTGGGAGTCCACTACTACTTTGGAAGAGAGGGACACGATCCCTATTCAGATGTTCTGGGAGCGGTTTGACCGCAAGTATTTTCCACCTGCAGTGCAGACGGAGATGAGGCGGAAACTACTAAATCTGAAGCAAGAGAACCTTACTGTAGCCGAGTATGAGGAGGAGTTCACGAGACTTCTCACTATTATGCCAGATGAGGCACCCACTGAGGGCAAGAAGATTTTGCTGTTCGTCGACGGGTTAGCTTGGAGGATCCGTCAGCACCTTATTGGAAATCTATCCCTGAGTACTTTCACTGATGTACTCAATGCAGCGTTACTACATTTCCAGGATCAACGCTTCCACCTTCAGGGAAGCAAGAGAGCAGGAGAGTCCAGCCAGCAGGGCAAGACCGGGGGTAATAGTGCCGGTGGGGCACCAACTCATGGACAGACTCGTCAGCACGAGCAGAGTTCCCATCAGGGGGACCCTGCTAAGCGATTCCGTTTAGGTGATTCTAGGCAGGGATTCGAAGGATTCAGGCAGGGCCATCAGGGTCAGCCTAATCAGCAGGGCCAGCAAGGCCAACAGCGTGCACATCAGGGCCAACAGGGCCAATGGCATGGAGGTAACGGCCAGCAGGGCCGTGGTCAGCAGGGACAGAGGGGAGGTAATTTCAGAGGCCGGTGTTTTGTGTGCGGCAAGCACGGCCATAAGCGTCAGGATTGCCCAGAGGGCGATAGGGCCCCACAGCAGCAGGGAGCCCGTAATGAGCCGCAGAGACCACTTTTTCCACCTGCCCTTCCAGCTCCAGCCCAGGTGCCAGCCCTACCAGCCATTCCAGCAGCTCCAGTGCAGCAGGGAAAATTACAGTATGGACGTGTCTATAACGTCCACCAGGCAGCAGCTCCACAGGCACCACCCGCGATTGAGGGTATGTTTCCTATCCATGGTACTATGGGTAAAGTTTTGTTTGATACAGGGGCAACGCATTATTTTATAGCTACGCATTTTGCGAAGTCCTTAGGATTATTAGCCACAGCAGAGAGCACCGTGACGTGTGTCGACTCACCACTGGGGAGTGGGTCACTTATATTCTTTATATGCCGGGGAGTAGGGGTAGATATTGGTAGCTTGGAATTGCCTGCAGACATGCTAGTCTTAGACATGCACGAGCATGATGTGATCATTGGTATGGATTGGCTTGCATATTATAGAGCCATGATTGATTGCTTCAGTGGGAGCATTGTTTTTGCCATTCCGAGGCAAGAGATGTTTGTAGTAGCGATGCCTCGCCCAGAGGGAGGTTCGACCGCTCATTTATATTACATTGAGGAGGATACCTCTAAGGAGGTTGTGATTCCTTTGGATTCGATCCCAGTTGTTAGGTAGTATTCCGATGTGTTTCAGGATATACCAGGCCTACCGCCCAGTCGTGAGATAGACTTCGTTATAGATTTATTGCCGAATACGAGACCTATAGCATGTTCACCGTACCGTATGGCTCCGACAGAGATGCGAGAGCTACGAGATCAGATTGAGCAGCTATTAGGTCAGGGCTTCATTCGTAGGAGTACCTCACCTTGGGGCGCTCCAGTCTTATTTGTAAAGAAGAGAGATGGTTCACTGAGATTGTGCGTGGACTACCGGGAATTGAACAAGGTCACGATACGGAATAAATATCCGTTGCCTCGAATCGATGATCTGTTCGACCAGCTGAGGGGAGCAACCTTCTTTTCGAAGATAGATCTGAGGTCGGGGTACCATCAGCTACGTATTAGGGAGCAGGATGTTTCGAACACTGCTTTCTTGACGAGATATGGGTCTTATGAGTTCTGGGTGATGCCGTTCGGACTCACAAATGCTCCAGCCGTTTTCATGGACTTGATGAACCGAGTATTCAGAGAGTTCTTGGATCAGTTTGTCATCGTTTTCATAGATGACATTTTGATATATTCACACTCCGAGGAGGAGCATGCCGAACACTTGAGGCAGGTTCTTCAGACTCTACGAGAGCATCAGCTGTATGCTAAGTACGAGAAGTGTGGATTCTGGTTACGAGAGGTACAGTTCTTGGGGCATGATGTTTCTGAGCAGGGGATTGCAGTTGACCCGAGCAAAGTGTCAGCGGTGAGGGAATGGGAACAGCCCACGACACCGACAGAAGTGCGTATTTTCTTAGGGTTAGCTGGTTACTACAGGAGGTTCATTCGGGGATTCTCCAAAATAGCGGGTCCACTGACGAATCTGACTCGCAAGGGGGTACCATATGTCTGGGATGACGCTTGTCAGTTGGCTTTTGACGAGCTGAAGGACAAGCTTACTTCGGCACCAGTCCTTGCTTTACCGAAGCCGGGTGTAGAGTACCTGGTTTACACAGATGCGTCCTTACGAGGACTTGGGGGAGTACTTCAGCAGGAGGAGAAGGCTATAGCTTTTGCTTCCCGCAAGCTTAAGCCGCATGAGAAGAATTACCCCACCCACGACCTGGAGTTAGCTGCGGTCGTCTTTGCATTGAGAATTTGGAGGCACTATTTATTGGGCGAGAAATTCCGTTTGTTCACAGACCATAAGTCACTGCAGTACCTGTTCACTCAGCGAGAGCTGAATATGCGTCAGCGCAGATGGTTAGAGTTTGTAAAAGATTACCAGTTCGATATACAGTATCATCCAGGGAAAGCCAACGTAGTTGCTGATGCGTTGAGCCGTAGACCGGTTGACGATGTAGCGGACATCTGGAAAGCATAGTGGAAGGAGTTGGGTCACCAGGATGCAGTAGCACGTTCTTTCATATCCGTGATGTCAGTCACACCCGAGATTGTTACGAGGGTGATACAGGCACAGACCACAGACCCGTTTTGTCAGGAGCAGATTGTACGACTTCTAGCCGAGGGTGCTGAGTCCTATTCTACTAGTTCGGATGGAGGGTTGCGATTTAATGGGAGATTAGTGGTTCCAGAAGGAGCGGAGCTACGTCATGAAGTGATGACTCATTCTCATGGGTCCCGATTTGTAGTACATCCGGGAGGCGATAAGATGTACCAGGACATGAGACGACAGTACTGGTGGAGTGGGATGAAGAAGGACATCGTTGAATTTGTGTCCAAGTGTTCTATTTTCCAGCTAGTGAAGGTGGACCACCAGAAATCGTCAAGATTACTTCAGCCGTTGGAAGTTCCCGTGTGGAAGTGGGAAAGTATTTCCATGTATTTCATTACCGAGTTGCCTACATCACAGCGGGGCCACGATTCTATCTGGGTGATTGTAGACCGTTTGACCAAGGTGGCTCATTTTCTACCAGTGAGGACAGATTATACCACGGGTCAGTATGCCCAGTTGTTCATCGCTGAGATTTTCAGATTACATGGGGTGCCCCTGAATATTGTATCAGATAGAGACAAGATTTTTGTGTCACGTCTCTGGGAAAGCTTTCAGGAGGCTATGGGTACAGAGTTGAGACTGAGTTACCAGGTATGCCTTATTTTCTGAATTTCAGGACGAAATTCCGTTATTAGGGGTGGAGTATGTAATACCCCGTATTTTTATGCTATATTTAATTTGGGGATTTATTAAATTTAATGTGATGATTTATTTAATAAAAATCCGGAAATTAATTATGTTATAATTATTAACGTGACTAGAGTTAGTAATTATGGGAAACTTGTTGAATATTACTAATGAGCATAGTAATATATTATATTGGTTGTATTGAATGTCATAAGTGAATTATATGACTATTTCGGAAATTTAAGTCGGGACGTGCCCGTGTCACGTCGGGACTAATTATGTCAATTAAAAAGGGAATATTTTATAAGTTGTCCGTATGGTCGTTTTGAGTGCGACAACGCATTCGGAAGGGTCGAGATAGTCAGAAAAGTGTACCCGGGGGTTTAGTTTGGGTCTCGGGGTGTTTTTAGGCCTAATTAGTGACCCGGGAGGGCATTTTGGTCATTTTACAAAATAGGGTAATTAAACCCACGAATTTCAGCCATCCTTAGCAGCTATTTAGGTCAGCCTTTTAGGGTTAGAACATTCATAACCCTAGTACGGCCATTGGAGAAGAGAGGAGAGAGCTCTCAAGGTGATTCAAGGCCAAATACACCACCGTTTGCACCGCCGTCACCACCAACACGTAGATCTCGAGGAGGAGAACGCAACCACACCAAAATCAACAGGAAACCAGACCTCTGAAATCCCAGGCAAGTGTTTAACTTGCGTATTTTCATTGGTGCAATATTCATATTAGTCTAGGAATGATTAGGAGTATAATCTATGAAAGAAAACCCCAATTCTTGATAGGAATTTGCATGTAGAAGTCATTAAAACCATATTCTGGAAACCTTATGGGATGTAGATGATTAACCCACGGATTTTTGATGATTATGTAGAAGGAAATTCTGGAGAAAAACTGATTAGAACAGAAGTTAAGAAAACTTAGGGTTCTTGATGATTAAATGAGATTTAGGTTGTTTGATCATGTTTAATGATGGTTATACGCATGCTTAACGTTAGAAACATCTGGTAATATGTTATTATGTTTGTGGTTTAAGTTTTGGGACGATTAGTGTTGGAAAATATGTATTTGGATGAAGAATTTTGATGAAACCCGTAACTGCACTTCTGCAGAAATCGAAATACCTGTTTGATCGATCGATCGACCCTAGAGCATCGATCGATCGAACCCCAGCCGTCGATCGATCGACCCTTCCTGGCAGCCTCTTATTTCCCCATGTTTAATTAGTTGAATTAATTTATCATGGAAAAATCCTTGGCATATTAAATAAAATGTTTTGGGATATAGGAGAGACCAGTAGGACATATGATTAAGTGTTGAGAACTTTATTATGAAATGATTATTGTGTTTTAGGGATAATTAATTAAGGAATGACGAACTACGTATTTCAAGTGAGGGATTATGACGAATACCTACGATAGTGAATAGATGTCTACCTACTGAAATTGTTACTTGGATGGATAGAACCCATGAGTGTTCCATAACTAGTGAGAAAACCCTTCGAGTTAAGGTTAGAGACGAAACCTTATGCGTAATACTAATAATGTGAAATTGAGGATAAATGTTGTAATTATGGGTAACGAGAAGTGACCTATATTAATATGATGAAAGTAGTATATTTATATGATTGTGTGTGTGCATATATTATATACATGTGAAAAACGTACCCGCGCTACTTGCTATCCCTGAGGTTACCGCGCTGGGACGGTCTTATCCTGTGTTGCCTTACGGGGGATATTGATTCGTACCCTAGAAGATAGGAATCCTAGGTACAGGCTATCGAATCGGTAGTCACGGTCCTAAGAGACGCGAGGGTATGTGCTGACCTCTTGGACTTAGAAACTATGCTTCGCCTCAATATTGTTTGTGTTTGTATTGATACAGTTCGAGAGTGATTCCGAACTTGTATTTTCCTTAGTACGATTGATACGGGGATTGGATAGCAGAGTATGCCCGCACCATAATTTTTATGTGGGGTGCCATTAGAATATATATATTACACGAGTATTTAATATATATGAAGTTCTGAAACTTGGAACTACCTACTGTGATTTGGTAAGTAAGTCATGTTTGATGAATCGGAATGGAAATACTTGTTTTATGAGAGTATAATATGATCACTGGGAAACTTTATAAATTAATGAAGCTAAAACGAGAGTTGTGCTACACTTTGAAAGTGCCCTTTTTACACGTTGACATTTTTCGGTTTTTAAAACTTATGAGTAAGTTAAAATAAACTAAATTATTGGGAAGGTTAGTATGATAATATGTTAAGTTAAACCATTTGGCGAAGGTTAGTACGATAGGCGTGCACACTAGAAGAGAGGTGAGAATTTCTCAAGAGAGTGTCGAACTAATATGTTATTGCATTGGCCTATATCAATTTAAATACTTGCTAAACTAATTTTAAATCATACACACTTTCGGGCTCTGACCCGTTTTATCTCTCCCTCTCCCCCTTGTATATATATATGTATGTATTTCAGGTGCCCAGCCACAGGGGCATCTTGCTTAGGATCTTTTGGAAGGAACGCACTGCAGCTTAGGTGGGAGCTGCAGGTCTTTTGATTAGACGACTTCGTTCATTCGGATCCACTCCTAGCATTTTCATTCAGATGGGCATGTGTAACCCTTTCCATTATTTCTTTATGTTGGGACATTGTTATTTCAGTTATTTCCTAGTTCGTTATTTTGGGATTTTGTTCAGAACGGATGTATTACTTTATTTTCTCGCATGTTGACATTCGTTGATGAATGTTTCATATATTGGATTCTTTCGTTCCAGTTTATTATGGTGTGAATCTTATTCATTGAGCTTTGTTAATAATTTAAATAAACCTTTTCTTTAAATAAAATTTGGAAGTTAATGTTAAAAAAAAATTGGTTTTGACACTTAGCTTAATTATTTAGGGTGTTTAATTGGAAAGTTTCTTTTTATGACAGTGATGCTAAGAATGAACCAAACTGTTCACCTTGATTTAATTTAATAAAGGAGTGATCGCCCAGTATTTAATTAGGCGGGGTGTCACGGGTGATACTGGCAGAGACCCTGAACGGTCTAGATACTTCGCGGGAAGTCCATTCTGAGTTTTTGAGAGGTAGCCCAGTTATCATGTTCATGTGGTTATCGAAGAGAATCGGTATGGTGGTCCCTCCTTAATATCCCTTGGCAACTGTGCCAAAATTCTTCACTCGCTACTTCATCAGTTTAGGCCCGAATATCAAGACATGGGAGAACTAGTTTTTGGAGTACGGGGCTCGAGGTTTGCATTGGTCAGTGCCTTGGTGGGGGAGTTGCAACCCAATTTAGAACTGGGGGAATACTAGTATGTTTGGTTGGTTAGCCTACGGCAGACCTCTTTCTACTTTTCCTACCATCTCCAGTGTCAATTTGTTTGGGAGAAGATTGTGCCACCTCAGCTACTAGACTACTTTCATGTGGAAGATTTGACGGGGGGCACACGCATGCGGTTGGGCTCTCTATGGGAGAATCGTCGACCATCGACCCATCTTTCTCAATCTATTGGTAGAGTTTGGCATGTTTTTAGGGATTACATGAAGTGGATGTGAAGGAGGGTAATGGAGACTGGACAGAGAGGGCTTGCCATGTTTGACACCATGAAGGAAGGTGTTATGGTTTTCCCTAAGCTGGTCCAGGCTTACCGTTCCACGGAGCGCCTTCGATATTCCATCTAGGCAGGGGAAGTTTGGGGACCCCAAGATGTAAATGACAATGGGGCTTATTCTTCTGGTAGCTGCAGGTAGGATCCTTGGGGAGTTTTATTTGTGAAGCTCTCGTATATTGTTTAGTTATGTATTAGATTGTTTTCGAGTTTGTTGGAAATAAATTTGGAGTTTTTTTGGTTTCTAGTTGTTTGGCGGGGGAAGTTGTTTGATTCCCTATGATGATATTTCATAAAAGTGTACTAACATTTCCCAAAGTGAAATAAAAATGTTTTTGATCATCTAATTGTGCCTCTTAATGACTTTTTCATTTGAATTATCTATACCAATCATTAAGGCATATATAATCCTTTTGTTCATGTAAATGAAAAAATGAACTATCGTTCTCGGAGATAATAAAAGAATAGCATTTTGTGAAAAACAAGGGGGTCGTGCTCATGTAAAGCATATGAGCTGATTACTTTCCTCTGGGGAGTTTCATTTTTGAAAGTAAAAGGATTTTTATAGGATCGGGTCCCACGTAGTTCTAAGTATAGGGAAATGAAGAATTTCTTTTTATAATAGAAAAGGGATGAGAAGAGTCGTAGCGCACCGAGATTAAGGGTAGAATTTCTTGAGATAGTCCAAGTTGACTAGACGGTCCCTCTCTTCCCCATCGAGGTTGATGAGCGTAGCGACGCCACCAGATAGGATTTTCTTCACAATGTAGGGGCCTCTCCAATTGGGATTGAATTTCCCTCAGGGGTTCCACACGGGCTCTACGATTTCTTTAAGGGATAAATCCCCTTATCGGACACCACGATCATTGGTTCTTTTGTTGATTGATCATGCTATTCGGTGATGGTACTCTTGTATATAATATAGAGCCTTTAGCCTTCTTTTGTCTATGAGTGACAACTCGTCAAGATGGCTCTGATGTCGGTATTCCTCTCTAACTTTGCTTTCAAACATGATGCGTAATGAAGGAATTTCTAGTTCAACGTGTAGAAATGATTCCATGTTGTATACCAAAGAGTAAGGGGTGGCACCAGTAGATGCTTGAACTGAAGTACGAAAGTCCCATAAGTCGTAAGGGACTCGATCAACCCAATCTTGGCAACTCTCGTTCATCTTGCTAATGATTTTTTTGATGTTCTTATTAGCGGCTTCAACTGCACCGTTGGTTTGAGGTCGGTAAGGAGAAGACTTGTGCCTATGGATCGCATATTCGTCGACCAATTCTGTGACTTATGCCTTGAAATGTAACTTGTTGTCTAATATTAGCCCATTCAGGACCCCTTATCAACAGATGGTGTTTTTTCGAATGAACTTGGCTACCTTTTTAGCATTCAGCATTACGTAGGACTCGACTTCGACTCATTTGGTGAAGTAATCAATGGACACCAAGATGAATACATGCTCGTTGGAGGCCTTGGGTGTAAATTTCCCTATGATGTCGATGCCCCATATAGAGAACAGATAGGGAGAAGTCATGTTGTACAATTCCCACAGAGGCAATTGCTTGAAATTAGAAAATTATTGGCATTTAAGGAATATCTGAACAAAAGAAGTGCAATCATAGACCATGGTAGTCCAAATAGTAACTATGTCAGATGATTTTCTTAGCAATCATATTGCCATTCATATGGGGTTCGCACTCCCCACTGTGGATTTTCTACATCATCTCTTCAATGTCATACCCTGTGATGCAGTGTAAATAAGTTCCATTGAAGTTTCTCTTAAAGAGAGATTTATCATAGACAATGTATTGGGCAGTCAGTTTGTGAAGGATTTCTCAGACTTTTTTTTGGATCTTGGGTATACCTACCATGCTTGAGGAGGTGCTAAATATCATATAACCAGCAATGGTCTACATCAGGATCTTCTTTTGTGATGAGCTCAATGTGGTAGCAGTGGGTAGGTTTAGCCTACTTTTGGACTAGGAAGGGGGCCATTGTTATTCCTTTGTTCGTGTCAATTATGGAGGCTAAGGTAGCAAGGGCATCAGCTAAGTTGTTCTTTTTTGAGGCAGGTAATGGAAGGTGATATCTTAGAATTGGTAGGTCATCTCTTCTAGGTGGGCATGGGAGGGTAAGCGTTTCTCGTCCTTGACTTTCCATCTTCTGAGTACTTGATCGATAATGAGGGATGAATCTTTGTAGACATCTAGGGATTGAATTCCTTTCTTGAGAGAGCCTTTGAGGCCTACCGTGCATGCCTCGTATTCGATCATGTTATTAGTGCAGGAAAAATCCAGCTTGTTGGCAATGGGAGTGTGAGAGTCATCAGGGGCGATTAGGAGTATCCCAATGGCATATCCTTTATTATTGGTAGCACTGTCAAAGAACATTTTCCATCGAAGGTCTTCTCACGTGTATAAAGGATATTTTCATCCGGGAACTCGAAAATCCAAACATCAGCTTCTTCCATAGGATATAGTCAGCAAAGTAGTCAAAGATGGCTCTTCCTTTCATGGATTTCTGCATGACATACACAATATCAAATTTGACTAGAGGAATTAATCATCAGGTCATTCAGTTTGATAGGGTAGGTTTCTCAAGAAGATATTTGATAGGTTCCATACGGGATATCAGTCTGATGGGAAAAGCGAGCATGTAGGGTCATAATTTTTGGGTGACCCAGATAAAGGTGAACATGCTTTCTCCAATGCAATATAGTTAACTTCGTACCCGACCAACTTGCGACTAAAGTAGTATATGGCTATCTCTTTATGGGCTCTTCAAGGTATTAAGCCAATAAAGCCCCAACCTCGGTGTCTATTATGGTCAGGTATAAGAGTAGGGGCAGACCAGGTTATGGTGGCATGAGTATCGGAGTCCTGGTTAGATATTACTTGATTCGGTCGAAGGCCTCCTGAAAAGATTCATTCCAAACCTTAGTTGAATCCTTACGAAGGAGTTTGAATATGGGTTCACAAATGGAAGTCAACTAGCTAATGAACCGACTAATATACTGTTATTTTCCAAGTAATCCCTGTACTTCCATCTCCATTCGGGGTGGTAGCATTTCAAGTATGGCTTTCAGCTTGGCAGGATCTGCTTCAATCCTTTTTCGCTAACCATGAATCCCAAGAACTTTTCTTTGGTAATGCCAAAAACACATTTATGTGGGTTAAGTCGCATCTGGTATTGTCGTAGTCTCTCAAAGAATTTCCAGAGAGAGAGAACATGACCTTCCCGAGCCTTAGACTTTATAATTATATCTTCCACATAAACCTCGACTTCTTTGTGTATTACATCATGCAAGATAATTGTAGCAACCTTCTAGTAGGTAGCCACTGCATTTTTTTAGACCAAATGGCATAACAGTGAAATAGAATGTTCCCCAAGGGGTGATGAATGCAGTTTTCTTTGGATGATTTGGGTGTATCTTGATCTAGTTGTATCCGAAAAAACCATCAATAAATGACTTTAGAGCGTGACTGGACATCTTATCCACAATCATGTCGATATTGGGTAGCGGGTAATCATCCTTTAGAGAGGCCTTGTTCAAATATCGGTAGTTAATGCACATGCGAACCTTTCCTTCGCATTTTGGCATGGGTATGATGTTAGCTAGTCATGTAGGGTATTCGATCACCCGGATGAATCCTACGTTTAACTATTTGACCACCTCTTCCTTAACCTAGAGAGACCATTCGGTGTGAAGCTTTTGCAGTTTCTGTTTTACCGGTTTGCATTCTAGGAGCATTGGAATCTCATGCTGAGCTATCTCGGGATCAATTCCTGGCATGTCATCGTAGTACCATGCAAATACATCCATAAATTCCTTTAGTAATTCCTCTAGTCATGCGCGCTCTTGCTCGTCAAGGATAGACCATATCCTAATCTCACGCAATTGGTAACTAGAACCGAGATTAATAATAATAATTTCATCTTCATTAACTTAAACGTGATTATGTTGTTTATTATTAACCTTATTGAGATCGGTTAAGAATTATTCATTTGCAAAATCATCATCATCAAGAGTTTGATTAGAATCAAGACAATTAATGTAAGGCACAACAAGAAACTCAAAATCTTCATTTATTTCATTGTTGGGAAAAACATAATTGAGAACCTCATCAAAGGAGGTCTCGATTACATTATGATCAGAACAAGGAAGAATAACAATAGAAGAGGAAATAGGATAAAAATCTAGGTTGGGTTGCATTTCAGTGGGTGGAACTCGTATAGCATTCCAGTTGAGGAGAGTTGCACCAGCATCTTTGATTAAGAGAGATGTATTTGATGATGTAGTGCTTGAGTGGACTATGCAGAGTGTTAGCCCCAGTGTCTGCAAGTTAAATGAATCCTCGGAGTCACTTACCTTAAAATTTCTGAGAGCAACTATAGTCTTCTCAATGAATGGTTACACATGATGATGGTAACTTTTAGTCCATGAATAGCTGTCTTGGAAAAAGATCTCCATTACTGGCTTCATCTTCTTATCCACATGATCATACCACGGTTTGAGAAAGACACAAAAGGGAAATGTTCACCCTCTCTGATGAATCTTCCATTAAAACAATCCCCTGAGACAATATTGGCACTTTCTAGCCTTTTCTTCAATCAAGGTTGGCAGAGCATTATGTTCCTCTAATGATGGTTGGTAACCCAAGCCATAAGGAGAAAAGGCTTTCTTTAGTATTATCGATTCAAGTATCCCCTATTGTCGTCATCCCAGCCCCAATCCGGGTAAGAAGTGAATGTTTTTGAACATCTATATCACATTGACGTTGCTATGAGGGATGTGTTCTGGATAAACTCTATCTCTGAAATCCTCCCCTATTGGGAGCGAAAGTGGTTCGACTCGAAAACCTAATAGAAGCATATCATTTGCCCCATGTTGTATCTTTATTAATGGATCCATGGTGCTTGCATTATCAGTATTATCCTCGTTGCCCAAGATGGTGATGACCTCCCCATTGGCAAAGAACTTCAGTTTCTGATGGAGGGAAAAAGACACACCCTTAATACTATGGATACCTATTCGTTCGAGCAACAGGTTGAAACAAACTGGGATATCAATGACTTAGAATTCAGTAACGGGATTTATAGGGCCAATCAATATTGTAATATTTATGGATCCCATCACTTCCTGACGAGTATTATCATAAGAGCGCATCGCAGTAGAGGTTGGAGCAAGGTTGATCACCTTCAGTCCCAAGCAATTATGGGATCTCAATGGGAAAATATTAAGAGTTGATCCATTGTCAACAAGCGAAAGTGGGACGATCTTTCCCATGACTTCGACGGAGATATTGAGATCATAGTTATGATTTGGTCCAAACTTAGGGATTTCGTCTTTGGATAAGGAAAGCATTCTCATAGAGGTTAAATATCTGACCAGATTCACTGCTTCTTCTGGTGTGGTGGAAGGACGGACTGTGGGCCCGTTGAGTAGTTTGATCAAGGTATTTCGATGCAACTGGGAAGATATAAAGAGTCTCCATAGAGTGATGTTAGCTTGGTTTTTCTTCAATTGGTTAAGGATCTTGCTCTCCTCAAGGGTCATTTCTGGTATTGGAAGTTTCTCAACACCTTTTCCCTTGTTGCTCATTAATGATTGCGGGTTTGGAACTTGGTATTGCCTCCCTGATTTATAGTTCACAAAAGAGGGGAAAATAGAAACCATGTTTCCTCATCTATCTCGGGCTGTTCGAAAACCTTATTAATCTCTCCTAGAAGCTCTTCAAACTATATTACTCTACATATTATGACTACTGGGCTAATATTTTTTGGGTTGTGCTCTTCATCTAAATTATTAAATTCGTCTCCCCTTCCGGGGGAAATGACATCATCTTTCCACGAAAAGTCAATGCACTCCATAACCTCAACAACATCTTCGTATAAATCCTCCCACTCAACGAGGAGATGTAGAAGCAAAGGGACTGGGTGACCTTGTAGTTTCAAAGAATTAAGTAGCTCGGACATATTATAAATTTCACCAGTCTGTCAAAAAAAGTCTAACAGGATCAAGATGCCATCATCTAAGTTGAATTCATCAGTAGGTACTACCTAATTATCTAACTCTCGAGCCCACTTCCGAGATTCCAAGAATAATGTGATGAATCTCTGGCAGTTAATGGTCATTTATGAGGGCAATTTCAGCGCGAACTCTAGAAGTTGGTTCAATACTGCTGACAATTCTATATCTTTCCCTTCGAAACGGGTACGAACGGTAATGCATGCTCTTGTAAGGAGTGATAGGGACTAATTAGCAAAATAGGTAGGATGTAGGAGAAAATATGGGCAAACTTAGAAGGTTTTAGGGGAATATGTGGGTATGATGGGTGGCTTACAGGGTATAATATGGGTACATGGATCAAATTCTTGGTCTTTTTCTAGGAAGATGGCATTTGCATGATTTGGAAGTGGATTGTGGGTAGTGTTGGGTTTAGGATTGGCTGGTGGGACGATGATACCCCGATCAATCAGACTTTGGATTACATTTCAGAGGTGGAAACATTAATCAGTGTTATGGACGGCATTTTGGTGAAAATCGCAATGGGCCTCTGGATTGAAATTTTTGGTAACTGAGTTTGGTAATGGACGAGGGTCTAATGGATTGATAAGATTTCGGCTTAATAGGGCATGGTAAACTTTGGAGAGGGGAGCGTGAAGCTCGTTATATTCCTTTTTATCTGGGTTTGGGCAGCTTTCTGGTGCCCATAAAGTGGCAGGCTAAGAGATTCTATTAATGGTTAAAAGTGCAATATTGACAGGCTCCTCACACTTTGTGGGAGTGAACTGTCTGGATACTTTTTTCGGCTCAACTTCTGACTTGGCAAGACTTAATTCAATCTCCACTCATTCTTCCCAGAGGGATTAAAAATGGGGGTAGTACCATCCACCATTGTTACACTAACATGGGGTAATAAGTTCTTCTTCATAATGCTGACTTGTTCCTCCTCGAAAGGCCGATTGGTCATGGTGGCTTCTTTCTCTCTCCACCTTTCTATGACGATACTGATAGATTTCTCGAGATTTTGTTTGATAAGTTCTAAATCACGGTAGGTAACCTTCGATTCTTCATTATAGTTGTACTTTGATATGAATTCACGAGAAACATCCCCCTAATTGCGAATCCTGAACTCCCGGAGAGATAAGAACCAGCGAAGAGCATTGTCCTTCAAAGTCTGTTGGAACATTTGGGACATTATTTCCTCAGAGGAACCTAGGAGAGTCATGGATCAATTGTTACTTAGGAGATAAACAATTGGGGGTCCACTACTTCCCAACTTCTCAATGTTAGGCTTCTTGAACTTTTTCGACAGCCTTGCTATAGGATAGGGAGACATGTGGGTGTAATCCATGTAGTTTCTAGAGTTTCGGACTTGGTCAAACTTCTTGGCCAACGTCTTAAGGTCTTCCTTTACGTTGTTCAATTATTATTCCTTCGGATCAACAGTCATGGGTAGGTTAGCCCCTCGCTAGGCAAAATTCGACATAGGGAGTTGAGCTAGCGGTGGCCCATTAGCATGAGGGGCACGTGGAGCGTGCTGATGTTTCTCGGGGACCAAAATAGGCTCAGGTGTGGGCGGACCTATAGCATGTGGGAAGAGGACCTCGTGCTCTTCGAGAATAGCGACCCAATTTTGTTGCATCTCATGAACCTCGATTTGAAGGTTGTGAATATTAGCAGTGAGTTGGTGTAGAATCGTCATCAAATCCAGCTGGCCATTCGAAACTTGGTCGATTTTCTCCATGGAAAGTGGATGAAGGTGAATTATGGACTTGAAGGAAGTAGCAAGGGAACTAACGGAGCCTCGGGACGGTTTGACGGAAGACCAAAGCCAATAGGGAGCCAGGCCAAGGGTCAGGTATGCGATCGACCTGAGAAGGAAAAATGATTCTAATAGATAAAAAATTGCGTCTCTAATGTATTTTTAATCGTTGTACAATTCATTTTCCATCAAAATTCCCTTGAACCTACAAATAAACTCAAAATATGTATAGGGGTAAGTAAGGGAGTATCAATCCAACTCTAAGGATGAAACACAAAATATCAGAAGACAAAAGTGTAAATTCATTTGCATTTTATTATATTTTTGTATTTTTTCTTTTTCTATTTTTTATGGATTTTTCAAGGGATTATTAATTAACTAACTATATACTAATTGTTCAAGTACTAACTAAGATGTAAAAGCTAATAAAAAAATAAAGTAAACAAAAATGTGCTAAAAAGTAAACTAACTAAATTGGACTCATGAGCGCTTCAAAATACATCCCATGAATGGGAGATTAGTCCTTAATAATAACCATCCAAAAATATAAGATAGACAAATGAAAGCATATGATGATTAAAATAAATGTAATAAGAGAGGAATAGATCAAACCCATTTGTACTTGAATTTGAGCAACTCTTCAATTAAACATAAAAAATTCTCTACATAGCAATCCCTCACCGATGTATTTTATAAAATTGTAC
Source organism: Sambucus nigra (assembly GCA_949130495.1). Lineage (NCBI taxonomy): Eukaryota > Viridiplantae > Streptophyta > Magnoliopsida > Dipsacales > Adoxaceae > Sambucus > Sambucus nigra. Next base: position 315,299,258 of record OX422213.1, read on the forward strand.
ATTTGAACTCATCCAAAGAAATAAATTCTAGATAATTACTTTATACTGAGATAATTGCTAAAAATGCAAAATCTCAACATAAAGTAATGGATTAGAATTTACCTCCCATAAGGGATGAATTCAACTACATCAATCTATTTTGAAATAATTGCTAAAAATGCACAAATTCATTATAGAGGGGTGGGGTGGAATTCATTCTAGAGATAAATTTCACTACACACCTCTATATTGAGATATTTGCTAAAAATGAAAATACTATATATCGAAGACTGTAGAGATATTTATCACACAAGAGTTTTAAAAACTAAATTTGAGATCCCCTTGAAAATGGCCCAAGTCTTCAATTTATATGGTGCACATGGAGGCTAGGGGTAAATTGGGTATTGATAAAATTGAGTTAGGATGAGAGCACATGAGCATGGCAAAGGCGTGCATGTCATTTGAGAGGTGTGAGGACATGACAGAAGTGGGGGAATTGGGATAAAAATCAGATTGGTTTAGAGGGGTAAATTGGATAAAAGGTGTTGGGAGTAGTTTTGGAAAAGGGTTAAAAGAGGGAATAAGTGCAATGTGGAGAAAATGGGCTTTATGTTTTTTATATTTGGCAGGTAAGAAAGTGATTTTGTCTTGTGGAGAAGTGGGTCTTGGTTGAAAAAGGGAAATGAGCTAAGTGGTTTTGACAGGTCCGGATTGATGGTTGGCAGTTTCGGGTTCAGCTCGATTTGAGTCGTTTGGGGTTGCCCGGGCATCCGGGTTTGAAATCGGGTTTCGAAAAATGGGAGAGGTCGTGATCGGGTATGGTGTGTTTGATGCCAGCGGGTTTCGAGTTTCTAGGAAGAGGGTCGCCTCGCCTGGTAAGGGGAGTTGGTGGTCGGAGCAAGGGTGAGCATAGGGTTGTGTCACCGGCAGGGGTCGCGGGTTTGGATGGGTTGTGGGTAGGTGGCAAAAGTGGTTGGGGTGGGTTTCATGGCGGTTTGGTGTATTAGAGTTTAAATGGTTGGTGGTTTGGAAGTGTTGAGTGGTGGTTATGGTGGAAAGAGGAGCGACAGTGAGGGTGTTCGATGGGGAAGATGAAGTGGGGGTTATAGTGTGGAGAAGGTGTATGGAGTTTAGTATGAGGGTGAGAGGTTAGTTAGGTGTATGTGAGTATATGGGATAAGGTGTGAGTGGGTTGGTTTAGGATTAGTGTATGTATTAATTTGTACCCAACTAAAAAAATGAAATAAATAAAAAATAAGAAAATAATAAATAATAAAAATAAACCTAATAAAAACACGTAAAACACTAATAAATACTAAATTAAACTAAAAAATAAAAATCTAGTAAACTACTAAAAAGAAATAAAAATAAACATTAAAATTCTAATAAAACTAAAAAACCTAAAATCCTAAATAAAAAATCTAAAAGAAACAAAATAAAAAAATAAATATCTATTAAAACTAAAAATATAATCCTATTATAAAACTAAAGAAAGATAAAAATTTATAAAACTAGAAAATAAATTCGAAAAAAACTAATCCTAATAAAAATTAAATTAAATTAAAAAAAAAAAGATAAAAATTGAAAACTAATAAAAATCAAAATTGAGATAAAGAAATAGAAAAATAGAAAATAAATCCTAGATTATTCTAAATAAATCTAAAAATAAAAACGAATCAAATAAAAATCTAAAAAAAGACAAAAGTACAAACACTACACACACGGGTTTCGGGGTAGGTTTATGGAATGGTTTAGGCTCGGGTAAGGTTACGGGACAGGGTATTAGTTCCATTCTTGAAGCAATTTGCCCTGAAATAATACTTTTGACACCGTAACTTCAACCAAGCTTGGACATTAAATATTTATGCGCGTAAGACCCAAATTGTCGAGAATTGGCAACTAAAAATGGTCTATTCAGGGTATAAAATGTACACTTTTTGATGCTTATCAGATTCGAATTTATTTTTGAAATAGAAGGGGGAATTGTTATTATTGAAAAGGAGGAAAATATTTTTGACATTTTTGGAAAAAATGGGGACAAAATATTTTTTTGGGTAAAAGGGATGACAAATGCTTTTGACGTTTATGATAAAAGGAAGGAAAATTCTTTTGGTGATTTTTTAAAAAAGGGAAAAAAGTTTTTGACACTCTTGGTAAAGAAATAGTAAAAATGAGAGAAAAAGGTCTCATTATTATTATTTTTACTATTATTGTTGATGTAAAAAAAAAGATTCGATAAAAATATAGAATAAGGAAATGAGATAAAAGATTTTTAAAGTGGTTCAGCGTTACGAAAATGGCCTACGTCCACTGTTGTGTATTTCTGATGTTTGATGCTGATTACAATAGCTTGATCCCCCCTTGTGGAGGGTGTTACAATGTATTTATAGCCTTGGAATTGTTAGTATGAATAGACGATATGTCGTTGTTTAATAGACATTTACATTTGTATAATAAGAATGCTCATTAAATACGATGTTCATTAAATGTGTAATTGTCGCTTGATCTTCCCGTCCAGGTGCTTTGCACGGTGAGTAGCTCGGCGGGCTATGTAGCTCGGCCCGCTGTGTTACTTTGTGCTGCGAGTTGTTTGATGCTGTGAGTTGTTCGATGAACATTTTCCATGTAAGATGACACTTGTCTTAATTTAATTGGTCCACGTCACCTGCCTAATTTTCTTATCAACAAAAGCCTCCCTCGGTGTTTCACAGTTGAGCTTTGATGTGAGAGTGTGGAACATTTTACCTACAAGTTGCTTGGGTACCTTTTTGTGTCTTCATTCATTACAGATCTCCAACACTTAAGAATTTTACCTCTAATCTCGTCATTTGAGCGCGAAATGGCAAACTTGTAAATATTTTGAATCTACGACTAACGCTCGGGTATTTGCATCTTTTTCATCATTTAATTGTCGAAAACGCAATCGTATTTTCTAGTAATCATTTCCTTTCCTACTTCCCGATGGAAGGCATTCAAAAGTGATAGAAAAATATCGTCATCTACTTTTTACCTCCATATTTCTAAACCCTGCGTTTTTTCACTCTGTTTTTATACTATCGTTCTTTCCATCGTCCACCTTAACAGGTTTCTCAATTTTTCGTAAGAATTTCTTCCTTCTTCTTTCTTTGCTTTACTCATCATGGTTTATCTTGTTGAATCTTTGGATAAATTTCGAGCTGATTTCGCGATTCCCTCTTGGGTTATTCTAGAATATCCTCCTTCTCCATCTGATTTATTTTCTCTACCGGAGGGACATTTGTTTCCCTCCCTTTTCATAGCCGAATGTGGTTTTTCTTTTCCGCCTTATCCCTTGTGTTTGGATTTTTGTTAATATTTCGATATTGTGCCTGCAAGAGTAGATCCAAATACATAGAGGGTAGTTAATGGCGTACACAGGTTAAATCAGACTCATGGGACTTGCTTAGGGATCCCTGAGATTATGTTTTGTTATAAATGGGTTACCAGTGATACCACATTTTATTTAAAAACTAGATTTTCCAATAGGGCTTTAGTGGTTAACCTTCCCGATGCCAATAGGGACTATTTTGACCACGGGGTTGTAATGAAAAATTGGAAACACCCCCCATTAAATATAAATGATGCGTATCAAGGTCCCAGATGTCCACTTTATGGCAATGGGATAGGTTGTTTTCAATTTTCTCAATTTAGCTCTGTGTATATCTGATGAAATGCGTAACTGATATTTATTTTTGTTTTGTTTTTGCAGTTGATAACAAAAGAAATCCTCCAAAATAAAGAAACAATAATATAAAAGATCTGAAACTTATCTGGAGTCTGCACCAATCAATTTCTGGGGAGCACGTTAGAGCTGCCTCTTATTTGCTTAGATATAAAAACACCACCTCTTCTTTCATTGCACGTCCTTTTGCCCCTCCTGTGGTAATTGATCTTGATCAAGTACCAACATCTCGAGCAGGTGTCGAAGACTCCTCTTTTGATTTGAATACCTCTATTGTTGATTTAATGACGAAGAAGAGGAGAATGCATGCGTTCTTTGCCAATGATGCTCCTGGCACAAATGGGGAAAAAAGAGCAAAATGGATGTCCCAGTAGAGGGGACGAAGAAAATGGATAGTACTCCATCTAAAGGATTAACTGCGACATTTAAGGAGGTCGGCGAGAAACCACTTGTTTTCCCAAAAGAGGCATCACCTTTGATTGAAGGTGTTGCTATCACACAAGAAGAGGCAGCATCATTGATTGAAGGTGCTCCTTTGAGGAGATTGAGGAGAGGTCTCGCAAAAAGACCTATAGAAACTACTGCTCAGCCTTCCGGTGTTAAGGATCCTTTTCTAAGAGAGAAAACTCCAGCCCTCATTGCTCTGAGATCGTCCAAAGGCTTGATCATGTCTTGGACCATTCCCGAATATCTAGTTACTGAGGGTTCCCTTTCTCGGGAGAAAGTCACCAACTTAGCTGCCCAACATATTACATCAGTAAGTATCATTATGTTTTACTATTTCATCTTCATATACTATGTTCATATTATGATCAGAGCTCCTTTTATTTCCCAGTTCATGATGTGTTTTAATTCTATTATGGAGAAAGATGAGGCTATTAAGGATTCGACTTCCTCCAATGGGATCGAAGAAGCTTTTGCTGGGTTGACACTATCCTTGAAGGACTCCCAGAAGACGTACGAGGAAGATAAAACTTCCTGGGAGAGGAGATTTCTATCTACAGAGTCAGCTCAAAACCAAGCTATAAGTGCCTCCAAAGAGTTAGAGGAAAATTAAAGGTCATCGTTGTCAGCAAGGAAGAGGTTGATAGCAAGCTTGAAGAGGCTGAACGGTGTAAGAAAGATTTGGAGGAGAAAACGAAACTTGTTGAGGAGTATGCGACTTCTGAGAAGGTGAAGAGAAAGGCTGCTGTGAAGAAGTCTTTCAACTCTGGTTGGGATAAAGGATGGAATAGAGCTTTAACTACCATTATTTTTCAGATGGAGTACGCAAGTTTGAAGTACTTCAGAGATGGATGGGTCGCAGCATTGAAAGATTTGAGTGTTGAAGAGGATTCTGAATTGTTTCAGAAACACACTCATGGTCCTCCTCTTACTATTGACGAAGAATAAGAAGATGAAGCTGCATCTGATGAGTCTTCCATGGTGGTAGCAGGATAAGTCCCTGTTGTTACTGTTCCTCGGCCCTCCGAGCAACTTCAGCGGGCCTCAGCTTCTACCGAGCAACTTCAAACGCCTTTCGAGCAACTAACTCCTTCGTCCAAACCGATTGATAATGTGATAGGAAATAAGGAGAAGGTGTAGAGTTATTCAGTTATTTATTTATGTTGTTCTTCTATTTTTATCTTTTTATTATAACTTTGGTTGTACTTTCCCTTTTTATGATCAATAAAATGGAGTTTGTCATCTAATCTGAATGTCTCCTTGATTTGCTCTGTCTGTATCATTGTTGATGTGTTTTTATTTTCCCTTTCTAGTTTGTTGCCAGGATGGAACTCTTGTCAGCCCATGACACAGAGTTGATGAAAAAATGTAATGATTACTTCAAAGCGGGTCATGCAGATTTTACTGAGGCTCAAATAATTGATATCCTTGGACCTGATGCTTTGGAGTGAGAAGTTGATGCGTATCAATACTTGAAGTGCTTACTTGATCGTGTTGTAGCCAATAATGTGCCTTATTATGAAATGATTGAAGACCTTCAAGGGATGATTGAAGAACTCCAACTTCAGCACAAAGAGACCACCGCTCTCCTGCATGAAAACCAACAGTTGAGTGATGATCGGGGCTATGACAAATATATCTCGGCCCATGAGAGAAGGGAAAGTGTGATGAAACTTGAGATTGAAGAGAACAGGAATACTGCCAAGCTGTTAGAGCAAGAGAATATTGCGTTGCAAGAGGAAGTGAAGAAACTTAAATCTGCTACCTCCTCTTCTTCTGGAGCTTTGGTTCCAGTTAATGATGAAGGTTTTTCTTTTTTAGAAACTGGAAATCCTGCCTTGAGAGAAGAGTTGGAGACTTTGAAACGAGCCGGTCCTACCCCATCTGCTCGTAGTAGAGAAAGGCCTTTTACCTATGGTTGAGCTGGCTGATCGAATTAATATTGAAGAGACGAGGACCCAAATGGATTTAGAAAATCAAGTCGTTCAATTAACGATAAAAAATCAAGCCCAGGCAAAAATGTCTAGAAAAATTCAGAGTCTTACCGACCAACTCTCCAACCAGATCTCTGCACTGGAAAGTAAAGAAATTTTGGTGAAGAAGCTCCACGAGCAGCTTGAGACATTGACTTATCAATTTCACAAACAGCCTAGAGATTTTTGGATGGCGAGATACAACCAAGCTCTATGCCATCTTGATGCTCGGTTACAGCAATCAAATAATGAGGGATACAAATAGGGATGGTTGAATGCCTTATGTGTGATAAAAGTTGATCGAGGACTATCCTTATGGGATTGGTGTGAGTCTGGATTACTTGATTTGCCTGTTACTTTCTTTAAACTCGATGTCTGCTGGATTCTAGCTCATGCCATTCCTCGGTGTTTGATATCCAGGTATCTTGGTGATTACCAGCTTCATTCAGAGTTTGATATATCTCGTCCTCAATATTTGCTTAATCGACCATGTCTGAGCAACGTCATAATGCTACAAGATATGAATTTTATCAATTCTCTCCATGCGTTAGATGACCCTCCAGCTGGTGTGGAACCTGTATCAAAATCAGAGGGAAAGAACCCATAGAATAGGAAATTTGTATTTAATAAACCAAAACTCATCTTTATGTAATTTGCTTGTATTTAATGAAGAAAATTTGGTCTTGGTGCAATTTTATTTCCTTGGAAATACTTGGTGAGACGTTTTTCTCGTTTTTTGCCGATGAATAAATATATATATATATATATATATATATATATATATATATATATATATATATATATATATATATATATATATATATATATATATATAGAAAGAGAGAGAGAGAGAGAGAGAGAGAGAGAGAGAGAGAGAGGGGGGGACAATGTGTCCAGTTTTGCCTAGACAATGGAGCTTGCCCCACTTGCTGCCTAATTATAGTGACTTATCAACTATAAATGCATAAGCAATGGAATGATTTTCATCCCATATTCCTGCTTAGTTGTAGCAATCTTATCTAGATTACCTTGGTGCCTAGACAGTGGATGCCCCGAGAGGTCACCCATCTTCTTGCCTAGTTTGGAATGTCTCTTGAGATCATCTGTGATTAAATAGGCTTTGCCTTGTATGATTGTTCTGCCAACATTGTTGGCAAAATTTATTGATGCCGACCAACCGGAGTTGGTGTTTGCTAAATGCCGACCAATCTTGGTTGGTGGTTGTTGATGCCGACCAACCTAAGTTGGTGTAGTGTGTAGCATTAGTACTCCAAAAAAATTAAACCAAAAAGGAATATGGAAAAACCAACACTTGTATTTATTTAAAGAGAAATGTGTACATGTAAATTTGTATTACTGATAATATTTGTGCAGATGCTCCGCATTCCACTCATTTTTAAATTCTTCTCCCTCTAAGGTTTCTATTCTATAAGTCCCAGGGTGAACAACTATAGTTACTCGGTAGGGTCCATGCCAGTTGGCCTCTAGCTTATTATGCTTCTGGATCACCTTCTTAAGCACGTAATCCCCCTCTTTGAGATCACATTTCTTCACCCTTTTGTTGTAGAATATGGTTGTTCTTTGTTTATAGGCTGCGTTCCTGATTGTCGCATATTCTCTAACTTCCTCGAGCATGTCTAGATCTAAGCATCTCATCAAATTGCTTACAGGAGAATTAAAATTAAGTACCTTGTGTGTAGGAAAGCCCAATTCAACTGGAATAACTGCTTCACTTCCAAAGGCTAGCATTTTGGGTGATTCTCCAGTGGCTGTTTGGGGTGTTATACGATATGCCCATAGCACAGAGTGTAGCTTGTTAATCCAATTGTCTATTGCCTCATCCAGTCATTTTTTCAAACCATTCAGCAGAGTCATGTTCGTCACTTCAATTTGTCCATTTCTCTAGGGGTGGCCTACTGCAGAATGGATCTTCTGGACATTGGATTGATGATAATATGCAGTAAATTCCTCGTTATCAAATTGGGTTCCATGGTCAGTGATAAAGGCATGTGGCAGATCATACTTGCAAATTATATCCTTCTAGATAAACTGGTAAACCCTTTCATACGACATGTCAATGAGAGGTCTGGCCTCAACCCATTGGTGAAGTAATCGACAATGACTACTAGATATTTGAACCTCCCTTTGGTGGTCGACAGAGGCCTGACCAAGACTATGCCCCACATAGTAAATGGCCAAGGGGAAGTAAGGGGCGTTAATAATTCTTGGGGAGTTTGTCGAATGGAGGAGAAACGTTGGCATTTATCGCATTTCTTCACATAGGCTGTGCAGTCAACTCTCATCGTCGGCCAATAGTATCTATACGTAGTTATCCTATGTAGGAGAGTCCGACTTGCCACATGGGATCCACAAGAGCCTTTGTGAACCTCTTTAATCAAATCTTTAACTTCTAATGGGTGCACACATCTCTGTAGACTTGATATGGTGCCTCTTCTATACAAAATGCCACTATTGAGTACATATCGAGTAGACTTAAACTTCAGCCTCTCGACCACAAATGGGTCAGTTGGTACAACCCCTTCTTCGATATATGCCCTGATGGGATCCATCCAGGATGGACACATATCTAGGGTAATGAATTTCACCATTAAATCTTCATCTATGCTCTGTTCTGCCAATATCTCGATAGGAATCCTTCTTTGTAGCTCGGTGCGAGTAGCTGAGGCTAAACGATCTAATGCGTCAACTCTCGCATTCTCCAATCTTGGCATTCTGATCAATCGAACTGCAATAAAGGTGGACACAATCTCCATAGCTTTGGCACGATATCTTGACATCAAGTCTCCCTTCGCTGCATACAACCCCAGAATCTGATGTACAATTAATTATGAATCACTAAACACGGTGACTTGCTCTGCGTGCATTATTTTTGGTAAACTGAGGCCCACGATCATAGCTTCATATTCGAACTCATTATTAGAATCTTTAAATTGAAAGCGTAGAGCCTATTCAACATCTAATCCATCAGGGCTACTAAGAATTATTTCGGCTCCACTCCCTGTAGCACATGAAGAGCCATCAACATACAAGTTCCACACATGTATACCATTATCAAACTCTTGATCTAACAAGGTTCCCTGATGGAATATTTGGTGATTCCTCCTATCATTCTCAAGTGTTGGGTTGTTACCCGATGATTCTTTTTGCTCGTTGTTCACCCCTTCTGATGAATTTGCTAACATTAGTTGATTGGGTATTGTCTTTGGTGATCTCGTAACATCCACGGGATATTCTGCACTAGACTCTTGTTGGTCAGAGGTATCTGGGTAAGTGAATCCCGTAATGAAATATGCCACCGCCTACCCTTTGAGTGAGGACCTTGGCTCATAAACAATGTCATACTCGCCGAGTTCTATTGCCCAATACATTAGTCTTCCGAATTTTTCTGGTTTGTGCAAGGCCTGTCTAAGTGGCATATCAGTGTACACCACTATGGTATGGGTCTGGAAATAAGGTTCCATCCTCCTACTCGCCTCTATTAGAGCTAATGCTAGCTTTTCTAGACTTGGATATCTAATTTATGTTCCTCGGAATGCCTTACTGGTGTAATACACCAGTTTTTGCACTCCATCTTCCACTCTTATGAATGTTAAACTAACTGCGCTCTCCGAGACAGCCAGATACAGGTATAATCTTTCTCCCATCATTGGCTTGGATAGCAGCGGAGGTGTCCCCAAATATTGCTTTAATTCCTAAAATGCCTTCTCACACTCATCATTCCACACAAAAGTTTTCCTGAGAGTTTTGAAGAATGGGAGACATCTGCCCGTTGCTCTCGACACAAACCTGTTGAGAGCTCCAACACAGCCTGTGAGGATTTGTACCTCCTTCTTCATAGCTGGAGATCACAATTCCAAAAAATCTTTAATCTTCTCTGGATTCCCCTCAATGCCTCGCTGATTCACTATATACCCAAGGAACATGCCTTCTCGTACACCGAATATGCATTTCATCGGATTCAACTTCATTTGATATTTTTCCAGTTATCAAATGTTTGACCGAGGTCTGCTAGATGGTCGGCGGCTTTCTTTCTCTTATTCAGCATATCATCGACGTAAACCTCTATGTTTTTACCAATTTTCTCTATAAAAACATTATGCATCAACCGCTGGTACGTAGCGCCTACATTTTTAAGTCCGAAAGGCATAACATTATAGTAGTATGTTCCCCTTAGGGTAATAAAATAATTACTCTCCCTGTCTTCTGGTTTCATCTTAATCTGGTTGTAGTTGGATTAAGTATCTATGAATCTCAACAACTCATTCCCCGAGGTAGCGTCCACCAACTGATCAATTCGGGGCAAGGGAAAGTGATCTTTTGGGCAGGATTTATTGAGATCTGTGAAATCTACACACATCCTCCACTTGTTATTCTTCTTCTTTACCATCACAACATTGGCTAACCAATCGGGATACTTGACATCTTTAATGAAAGAGGCCTTTTGTAACTTCTCAACTTCCTCCTAGATAGCTTGATTCGTCTCTAGGTTGAATACCCTTCGTCGCTGCTTCACTAGCTTGACCTCCTTATTAACATTAAGCTCATGGAATAGGAAGGTTGGGTCTATTCCTGGCATGTCTTCGTGACTCCATGCGAAAGCCTTCTTTTCGCTCCTTAAAAATGCCACCAATTCCTAATTTTAGTTGTCCATTCTGGTCGTTCATCGTCCAGAATGACGTTCTCCTTGGCTTCGATGACAGACCCTTCACAAGCTGGGACTCATCCCTAGGGTCAAAAATCCCATTCTCTGCATCCTCAGACTCCTCCACCTGGTAGGTGGTGGTTTTCTTCCTGGCCTCCTCTAGTTCCTCCTATTTGGCAGATGAATAGTAGCATTCTCGAGCTATTTTCTAATCACCTTTCCCAATTCCAACCCCAAAATTGGTCAAAAATTTCAAGCATTGGTGTACCGTGGATGGAACTGCCTCAAATTGCTTCAATCCTACTCTCCCTATGATTATGTTGTAGGCTGATTAGGCGATCATATTCAGACAAATTGATGCGCTGTATGTAAGAACTAGCTTGGGCCTCATTGAGGTAAGCTTTCCTTTCAGCAGTATGATCTCCTCCCCCTACATCGCCACCTGTAATCACATTACATTCAAATGATCCCAAATGGATTGATAATACCTCACGTTTAGGTTACCTTGGCTTTTTAGGGAGGTCGGGGTCATCCTCTGGATTATCTTCGTGGTCCCTCTTTTTGTCATCTCTTGTTTGGCACGAAGATTTGGACATTTGTCTTCCTCTCTCGTTAGTCTTCCCACCGTTCTGGTGATCAAAGAATTTACTCAATTTTCTAAGCCTAATGAGGGCTTTAATCTCATTCTAGAGAGCTATGCAATGCTTAGTCATGTGGCCATGATCTCTATGGAATTCGCAGTATTTGGACTTGTCTCTCTTATCAGGGTCCGCCCTTATTTTCTCCGGCCAAGTTAGCTCCTTGCTATTCTTGATCTCCTCCAGGATATGGTTTATGTCCACTTTTAAAGGAGTGTAATTCCCATACTTCTTCAATTGCTCGAGCGTCTCCTTGCCTTTTGGTCGCTTGCCATTCCCGTTGTGCTTTTGATCCTTCTTCCCCGCTATACCTTCAGCCTTGGTCTCTGCTTTAGTGTCAACACTCTTCTTCATAGCCATGGCCTCTTCGGTATTTATGATCTTAGATGCTTTTGCCATCAATTTTTCCATGGATTTGGGGGGATCTTTAGCCAACGTGTAATATAACTTGTCAGGCAACAGACCACTCATCAGTGTTGTAATTGTTGTCTTCTCCTCGTAGTCGATCACCTCAAGTTTCTCATTATTGAAACGAGTAATGTAATCCCTAGTACTTTCTCCTATTTTCTGCCTTATGCTCAGTAGGTGTGCTACTCTCTTAATTGGATTCGCACCAAAGCAAAATTTTCCTAAGAAGGGCTCGGCCAGCTGTTGGAAGGTGTCAATTTTTCCCCAGGAAAGGTTGTTGTACCATATATGGGCTGACCCAGGGATAGTTCCTGAGAATGCCCTGCATCTCATCTCATCAGAAACCGCACCGATATCAGCAGTAGCTTGGTACTGCTCTATGTGGAGAACGAGATCAGTTTTCCATCATATTTAGGCGTCACTATAGGAGCTTTAAATTTTGATGGTGTGGGAAAATCCACAATTGCCTGAACAAAGGGTGATCCTTGGATAAAAGTTCTTTGGAGAGGGTGATTTGCCTTAGTCATTTCCCCTAACCGGTATTCCAATCTCTGAATGGACCACTTCCACACATCATTCCCAGCCTCATACCTATTTGCCCGAGCAATAGAGCGTGCCGAATTTTCCACTTAGGATCTTTCACTATGAGTTGCGGGGTATAATTGGGCAGAACCTTCCCTTAGATCGATTGGTCGTTGAGAATTCCTTGACGCAATCCTAGGGGGATTTTTATTCCTCCTAGGACCCAAACGGTCAAAGTGAGAGACTCTGCTCAACCTTTCCAAAGCTCTTGTTCGCTCAGGAGTTAAGGTAACATTTTATCGAGAATCTGTAGCTCGTATAGATGAAGTTCGTCCAGGCTGGTATGAAGAATCGTTGGACCTCTCAGTATGATGAGAATCACTGTGCTTGGGATGTGAAACATCCGGGAATAGTGTATGTCTGGATCTTGAAGATGGCAGATGGGTGTTTTTCTGAACGCTTCATTGACTTGACTGGGCATGTGATCCGTTACGAACAGTCTGAATGAGATGTCACATGGTTTCTTGCATAGCCATTTTCCCTTGGGCTAAGTTGGCCACTATTCTAGTAAGTTGATCGATAGTTGGAGGAGCATAGGGGTCCGGAGGGACCCCGGTAGTGTTCCTATTACTGGATTCTGGGATCTCAGCCATTGGTGATAAGTTTTTAGTGAAAATGCTACTTACAGTCGTTTCCATAGACGGCACCAATCTGTTGATGTAAAAAACTAGATTCTCTCTAATTAATCTATCACAGATAAAAATATAGAATAAGGAAATGAGATAAAAGATTTTTAAAGTGGTTCAGTCTTATAAAAATGGCCTACGTCCACTGTTGTGTATTGCCAATGTTTGATGCTGATTACAATAGCTCGATACCCCCTTATGGAGGGTGTTACAATGTATATATAGCCTTGGAATTGTCAGTATGAATAGACGATATGTCGTTCCTTAATAGATATATACATCTGTACAATATGAATGTTCATTAAATCCGATGTTCATTGAATGTGTAATTATCGCTTGATCTTCCCGTCCAGGTTCTCTGCACGGTGAGTAGCTCGGCGGGCTATGTAGCTCGGCACGCTGTGTTGCTCGGTGCTGCGAGTTGTTCGATGAACATTTGCCATGTAAGATGACACATGTCTTAATTTAATTGGTCCACGTCAACTGCTTAATTTTCGTATAACCAATTACTATTATTATTATTATTATTATTATAATCACTTTTATTAGGTTTACCTAAATCCAAAAAGAAATGTTGGACGGGACCCGAGCTTCAAAAAAATGGGTTTGAAAAATATGTAACACGCGGTTTGACTTATTGCCAGGCTCATGGATAGGGGCCCGTTTTAAAAAAAAAGACGAAATCAAGTGAAAATTTGGGCGGCATGCTAACCCATAATTTTGACAGAGTTTAGGATAGTAACCGACAAACTAAATATGAGTGCCCTAGGTTTGAAGCCTATGTGAGGGTATGTAGTTGTTGGGTTAATTGGAAGGGTTCCCCCCTTTGGCATGACTTCCACGATACACGTCTTACTTTTGAGGGCAATCGGTATGTGTGGACAAGCCATTTGATATACCTAAGTGCACGTGAATTTCCTTATTATATACCTCGTGGGGACAGTACGTGTGAAAGTGATGATATACTCGACGTACGTGAACGAGTTCCCTGCTATATACCTCCCATCATGACTTCGATTAAGCGGTACGATGCGGGGGGGAACCGTTCGATATACGTCGAAGGTACTTAGCCAATTGAAGGTGAGAGTCATATTTCTTAGTCTAACCAACATCCATTACAAAGTTACTGCTCAGTTATGGGACACAATTTGGTCAATAGACATGCTTTTTGGTGTTGTAGTGTGCAAAATGCATGATTCTTGATTAGTATATTATGGAGAGAGTATTTTATTTTGCATGATGATCACTATACTAATAGGGAAGAATGTATAAGTAAAAAAAGTAAATCCAACATGGGGCATGAAGATTATATTAAACATGGATATGTGAGAGTGAGTGATGTATGACTATCTATGAGTTAGTGTGAAGTAGTGAACCTAAGCATGGATTAACTGTAAGTGTTGAGTGACAAGTGTGAGTGAGCATGGATATATACAAGTGTGATATGTGGAGGTGTGTGTGTGTTAGTGACACCTAAGCATGGATATTCTAAGTGGTGTGTGCAACGTGTGGATATAAGTGATCCTATGTGTAAGTAATGTTAAGTGTACATGGAGAATATCTACAGGTGTGTGAGTGAGTAGTGATATAAGAATGAGGTAGATATGTAAAAGAAATCATAGATGAGAGAAAAGGGAACATACAGGTAGGTGTATATGCACACAAGCAGAAAACAATAACACCCATACAAATAGATCTAGCCCTCTTAAGTCAGTCCCCAGAAGAGTCACCAATGTGTCCATCCCGATCTCTCCATTTCCCAGGCTAGGGAAAAAAGGGGGAGAAGAAGGTCTTGGACCCGCTTTCTTTAAGAGTGATTCGGTCGTCGTCGGTGTGAGGTAAATGTAAAGATATGGAATGACCATCCTTTTTGCACAAAACAAACAAAAGAACATGTCGCTGCCTTGAGAGTGCGGCATCAAAGATAAACTAATTCTTACAAAACCAACAGCTCATAGGTTCAGGGGCTAAGTTACAGAATGTGAAGGTGTTAGGCACCCATCCCTCCCTTTCGGTCTCTCATGGGCTTGTGTTAATATTTTCCTTATATTCTCCATGAAGTGTTTGTGTGTATATATATAAATGAAGATCGTAATTACCCTAATCACATAATGGAAAAGATGGAGTGAGGTCATCCATAGGAATCTTCCAAATATAATATTTAAAAAATACTAACTCGCATCATGGACCTGCCGATCCACAGTCTCGTGCAATTTTTTTTGAAAAAATGATCATAAAATGAAATTCATAAATCTAAATCATGCACGGTACATACAGTTAGAAAGGTAATTAAGATACCTACAAGAATCATTGAGCCTCTCGTGGGTTCGGGAGTTAACTTTGGGTCAAACGGGGCTCGAAAGCACTCATCAGCCCTTTGGACGAGATGAATCATTCCAAAGAGTTAATTAATCGTTCATCTAAACCATAAGTCAGAATCGCGCATGGGGGGCTTACCATTGGAAAGGTTATGCTAGGTAATTTGATATTCCATAGGGTTACCCTCGATCTAGAGAGTTGACTTTGGTCAAAAAAGGCTCGAAAATGCCTGAAGACCTTTCGGAGTAAAACTAATCGTTTGTGTGTACCATAAGGCTGGTTTGTGCATGGGGATAATCATTGGAAAGTGTATTCAGTTCCCTTCAAAGATTCATTTAGTCTCATTCGAGATGAAGAGTTGAACTTGTTCAAACGAAGCTCGAAATGCTCGATGGCCTTCGGGTCAATTTTTAGGGGAAAACGGACCGTTCGTATAAATGGTTATGATGTTTCGTGCACGAGACAGACCTTTGAATAGGGGTTTTAGTTCCATTCGAAGATTTAAAGATATTTCACTCAGACTTTGAAGTTGACTGAGGTCAAATTGGGGCCTGAGAGCCCCCGATGGCCTCCAGATCGATTTTTGGTTGTAAAATGGCCCATTCGTTTCGAACCTTTATGCCCATTCACACACGGGGTGGACTATTGGAAATAGTATTCAGACCCTTTCGAAGATTCAATGAGCTTTTGCTCCGACGATAGAGTTGTCCAGATTCAAATGGAACTCGAAAGCGCCCAATGTCCTCTAGATGGGTACTCGGAGTATGACACATGCTTTTTAGTGAAATGGGGAGGTGCTAAGGAACTAAGGAGAGACTTAGGGGGTCCTATAATTTGGTGTCTACCGTGTCCATCTGTAATGTGGGTGAAAAAAATTTAAAGATTGGAGTCACAAACCGATTTTACTCAAAACAGGAAAAAAATATAGTCATGCCCGAAGCGACAGCATAAAAGACTGACTAGTATATACGAAACCAAATAGATTACCAATTCGGAGACTATGTTACGAAATGGAAAGGTGTTAGGCACCCTTTACGGCCTTTTGGTCTCTCATGGGATATAAAACTATTATTTGTTTTCTCAACAGTATAATCCATGTGGGTGAAAGAATGTATGTATGTTTGAAAAGTGAGTGAGAAGCTAAACCATTGTGTCCATATCATGGGAAAGATGATAACTAATCATTCAAATGAGTAATACTAAAAGAAAAAGAATAATAGAAAGTAACCAAAGTATGAGCGGTACGTCGGATCGTAACCCACTATAAAAGAGTGAATACGTGTGTCTAATGGGATCGCTAAAAAGGAAAACAAATAGATAAAAGTAGATAAAAATAAATAGACTACGAGTGATGCACTGAATCGTGGATCACTACAAACGAGTGAGTATTGATATGCCCAAAGTGCACCCTCGCACTCAGGGTCACTAACCTCGGCCTGTCTCATAGCCGAGTTGATAAGAAGCTCCCAACTTCCATCAGAAATGTCGTATTCTGCAAGGTTGGCTTTCATTGACCAAACTCGGCTGCCCATCAGCTGAGGTCAGCAGAGTCTCATGGGTACAAGCTGTTGCCAACATCGTACTCTACCTCAACCGACGTTACATCCTGCTTCATACACAACCTCGTCTAGTCTTCCAAGCCGAGGCCATATCGGCGACTGACAAGATAAAGCAGCGCTATTGGACTTCACTAAGCTCGTACTCGACCAGATTGAGGTTACAGTAGCTAATGACACAAGTCCAAGCACACGGGATGCTTGGAACACGTAAGAAAATTAGTTATAACCGAATCATTCCCCACATGTGAAGGAATATTGAGGTCATCATTATCTAAATAAGATCAGCTAGGTGTCATCCGGATATTGGTGAGATCCTCATACACATGCTCATTACATGCTTGAGGGGTACATTACACCCCCCAAGTACTATATATAGAGGTCTTCCTCTACCTTGTAAAGGGATCAATAATTACAACCCTAGATGAAACTCTGTTGGTTTGCACAGTAGATAGAAAAATCTTGAGAGATTGTATCTATGGCCATTAGTGCCTTCATCTAGTGAAATTGCTCATTCACTCACAGTGGACGTAGGCCAGATTGACTGAACCACTTATATGCTAGTGTCTCTCTTCTTCTCCTTATCTCCCTCTATCATATATTTACTCTTGTGATGCCATTATTATTCCTAGTTTGAGCTTGATAACACCTCACATCGTGGTGGTGTTTACAGCATCATCATTTTGGGTAGTTAATGACACAAGTTAGAGAAGATGCAAGCACACGGAAGGCTTGGAACACGTGAGTAAATCAGTTATAACTGAATCATCCCCCCGCCCCCACGTGAGGGAATATTGTGGTATTCATTATCTAAATAAGATCATTCAGGTGTCATTGGTGCGATCCTCATACAAATGTCATTGCATACTTGGGGGTACATTACACCCCCCAAGTACTATACATAGAGGTCTTACTCTACCTTGTAAAGGAATCGATAATTGCAACCCTAGCTAAAACTCTGTTGGTTTGCACAGTAGAGAAAGAAAGCCTGAGAGATTGTATCTATGGACATTAGTGCCTTTATCTAGTGAAATTGCTCACACACTCGCACTGGACATATGCCAGATTGGCTGAACGACTTATATGCTAGTGTCTCTCTTCTTCTCCTCATCTACCTCTATCATCTATTTACTCTTATGCTGCCATTGTTATTCCTAGTTTGAGCTTAATAACACCTCAGCTGGTGGTGCTCTTTATAGCATCATTATTTTGGCACCGTCTGTGGGAACGAGAGGATTCATCTCTTCCTCTTTTGCTACTTATCCTCACCGAAGACTCTGGTGGTGAACCAGGCCTCACCTTCACGTGGAGTTGTTTCACCATTGAAAGAGGTCCCTTAAGGTTTCCAAGATATATAGTCTTTTCATCAAAAGCTTAAACATATGGAACCGAAGTTACCATCGCCTCCTCCACTATCTGGTGTTGAAGGACCCAACTCTAGCCAGGCACCACCCCAGTCCGAGATGGCTGAGGTGGCAGAAGCCTTGAAGTCTATAGCTGCAACTCAGTAAGCGATGCAGGAGCAATTTTCCTAGCTAAGCTAGAATATAATAACGAGACCATTTGGGGTCTCACCAAAGATGATTACTCCGACAGCTGCTCAGCCACATCATGAGGATAGAGGACCACCCCAAGCACCGTGAAAGGACTAACCTACTCCTCAGCATAGGAGGGATGGTGCTGACCCTAGGTGTTTACACCTGGGGAGGTAAGGAAACCCTTGCCCTGAGGATAGGTACGATGACATTGAGGTAGAGGATTCTCCGACAGACTATTGGGATCCGTGTGAGGTCTCGAACAACACTGTTCGTCCTATATATTAGAGCTAAGGTCAGTGTGCAAGAGGATATGGTGACGCACGACAAAAAGGATCAGCTTTTGATCGCTTAAGTAGAGGGTCGGCCTTCGAAATGCTCGTCCAGTTAATGATCTGAGGGAGAGGTTGTCCAGATCAAGAAGTTTCGCTGGCTCTAGAAGGGAATGAGGTGACTGTCATCCCCATAATGGCTGACCCCCACATGGTCGAGACTATGGTCAGGGAGAGGTCAATAGCCGATATTACACAGCAGTTGGGGAACCCTTAAATCACCCTTTAGAAGTGGCTGGGGACAACCTCGGCCAAGACGACATTGCCAAACCATGGAATGACTCTATTCAGAGGTTGGAAGAGAAGATAGAGAATCTCATAAAAAGTCGATACCCACTAAAGAGGGGATACTCATAGGGTTCAACGTTTATGGTAAGGATTGTTAACTTCCCAACCCCTAACAAATTTAAACCTCCAGTGGTGTCTGCCAATTACGATGGTAGTACTAACCCAGTCCATCATATTGAAATGTATCAATCTGCAACAGACATTTATTCAATCTCTGATGAGATGAGGTGCTGAGATTTCTTAAGCACTTTGACTGGGGCTGCATATATCTAGTTCACTTCTCTTCCTAAAAATTCAGTTGAAAATTTTAAAGGTTTGGCCGAGCAGTTTATTCATAACTTTTGTTTTGGGGTAAGACCTCAAAAGAAGATGACTCACTTGCTTTATATAAAGCAAGGGAAGAATGAAAGCCTCAAAGACTACATTATGAGGTTCAAAAAGGAAAAATTGGAGGTAGAAGATTATGAAGAGATCATAGCCATGACAACCCTTATTGGAGGGCTTCAGAAGGTAAAGCTACTCCTAAGTCTATGGTCGAGCTATTAGCAACAGCTGGAAAGGTCAAGAACGCAGAAGCAACAATGGTTGCGAAGTATGAGGATGAGAATGGAAGTAGCAGTGGGTGGTTGCAAAGGAAAAAGGATGGAAAGAAGAGGACTGCAGACGAAGAGTTTGCACACTACACTCCTTTAAATGTGTGCTGCGAACACATCCTGAATGAAATAAAGAATGATAGGTCCTTGAGATGGCCGAAAAAGCTGAAGGCTCCTCCACATAAGAGAAATAAGAACTTATAGTACGAGTTCCAACAGGATCACGACCATCTAACTGATAAGTGTTTTTCCCTGAAGGACGAGATTGAGAAAATATTGAAGTCTGGAAAGCTCAAAAAGTATGTGGATGGTAGAGCTTCTAAGGGGGAAGAGACTACCCTAAAAAGAAAATAAATGATAAATACCGGGAAGATATCCCTGCCAAAAGAGCTGATGACTCAGATAATGAGGATGATGACCCTGACCTCCCACCAAAAAATGATAATGTCCCAGTGAACGGGGTCAATATGATCTCTTTTGGTGTAAAAACTATCTATGGAGGACTAGAAGGGGGTGGCTCAGAGGTAGCGGATCACAAGGCTCTTGTGGTAGAGGTTAAAGTAGTGACTAAAGCCGAGGTTATGAACTTGGCATCTATAGAAGTTAAACATGAGAAGAGAAAGAAGGTAGATATGGACACCCTTGTGGTCGGCTTCTCATGACTTGATTTCAAGGGTATCTTAGCTCCCCACGATGACCCTTTAGTCATCACCACAAGGGTGCATGGGTATGACGTTCAGAGGATCCTGGTTGATGGGTGAAGTTCCCCAGATGTTATATTTTGGCCATGTTTCAAGAGCTTGGGACTCAGTAGCGTTAGGCTTGTCCCTTATCATCTTACCTTAATTAGTGTCAGTGGTGAAAAGGTTCATCCCTTGGGTATATATGAAATGGATGTGAGAATGGGGGATGAATGGCCTAAGAGGATGACTAAAAAAATTAATTTATGTGTGATGGATGAAAATGTCTTCTCATCTTACAACCTCATCATGGGATGAGTAGCCCTTAAGGAATTTGAGGCCGTGACTTCAACAGTCCACCAGATGCTAAAATTCCCGACTCCCTGTGGGGTAAAGGAAGTGCAAGGTGATCAAACGTCGATGCGAGAATGATACTTCAACTCTACAGAAAAGATAAAGGCTCATAAGAAGGCAACAACCACGTATAATATTAACACCCTTGATCCTAGAGATGAAATAAAGATAAAAAAGGGAGAGGTCACATAAGAGGTAGAATCCATCATCCTCAAAGAGGATGAGCCAAAAAACCATCCAAGTTGGTAAAGCCCTAAGACCTGAGATCAAGAAGGATATAGTAAAGCTGTTAAGGAAAAGACAAAGTATCTTTGCCTGGAACCATGCAGACATGCCAGTTATTGATCCTAAAATTATGTGCCATAAACTCAATGTTATAGAGGAGGCCAGGCCCATTAAGTAGAGAAGAAGAATATACTCAAGAGAAAATTATGATGTCATAAGAGATGAGGTTCGAAAGCTTGAAGAAGCTGAGTTTATCAAAGAAGTCATATACCCTGAGTGGCTATCGAATGCTGTCATAGTACCTAAAGCTAATGGGAAATGGAGGATGTGTGTAGACTTCACCGATTTAAACAATTCTTGCCCAAAGGACAGTTTTCCCTTACCTCTTATAGATCAGATGGTGGATGCCACAGTAGGACATGAGCTCATGAGCTTCACGGATGCGTATTCTTGGTATAATCAGATCTTCATGGACTCGGCAGACTCAGAGAATACATCCTTCATTATAGACAAATGTTTTTTATAGTTTGAAGAAAGAGTGATCACTTTACGTAATTTACCAATTTGCAACATTTGTTTATGAAAAACCGAGTTAATTTGCAAAACCACTTACACTAGAACTAAACCACCATCCCGAATTATTACAACATTATGGCCAAAGGTCTGAATATAAGTTTAGGCATCAAGTTTACAAAGTACCAAATGGTTATTATTTGAAAAGTAAGTACAGAGCATTCTACTAATGACGATCGCTCCCTGGGGCCTTACTCGAGTTCTGACCAACGTTCTTATTGGATGTACCTGGGGTGGGGGTGGGGATTTTCAACATAAAAATCAGGGGTGAGGTAAAGAAAAAAGCGGGTAATATTTCGCTATATATTTTCCATAAAAACTTCTACACATTTAACCTATGAGTTTTTGAAGGATGAATAAACATTTACCACTTAGCTAGTATTAATCGGACAACACGCAATACAATCGAGCGATGAGTTCATACTCACCCTTAACTAAAATTAGCATCCCTTTTCGAGTCAAGAGATTTATTATTCGCAATTTACTTTTAAACTTACTCATAATAATTCCATTAGGATTCATTTCAAATATACAAATAGCACCCCTTTTTAAATTGTTATTTTATATTTATCGGAGTTTTTCGTCTAACCAATTTCTTTAATGGGCTCCACACTTCCGGCGACGCCACCATATGCTCTGGTCAGTGTTATCTGAGTCTAACTTTTTATGTGTTTAACATCTTAATCAATGTCCACATTACTCCATTTTCGTTCTTCCATTTTACCATGGCATGGGTTTAAACCGTTGTTTATATTATTAATATGTCAACTTACTTTTATCATTCCTTCTACCTAAAAATAAACCGATGGGGTCTACAGAGGGAACTCAATTATTAAGATCCTCAAGTTTGTCAAAATCCCTTTTTTACATAACCTTGGACAAATATTTAGTCTTAGTTCCCTTTGGCATTAATACTTAGTCACCTTTCTTTAACAACTTTTTGTTAAACCCATATTCATCCCTTTTATGTATTACCACATAAAATAATATTGAGCACTTAAGTCAACTGTAACTAAAGTCCATAGTCTTGCATTTTAATCACAAGAAAACCCTAATATTTATATTCTTCTTCTTTCACTCATCTTTAATTTGTTTAAGATGTTTTATACATTCCTCATTTGGATATTAAAACCCCTAAAGAGCTATATGGTTTGTTTATCTTAGGGTGAGTACAGTTTTCTAAGGCTTAAGAAAGAGGGTGGGATATATTGTAAGGGAGGAAAGAGACATTGGAGGTTCTTAAAAGAGAGAGTTGGAGGAGATAGAAATATATGTAAGCTTTAATCCCCCAAAACCTCTCTTTTATACTACAACCAAGGCCCATAAAAATACATATAAAATACACATCTGCTTCATCCCAACTTGACAAACCCCTGAAGTTGATACAGAACCTTAATCAACAGCCCTAGGAGCGACAACAAAAATGCAGGTCTGATGTTTTGTTTAACATACTAGGTCTCTCTCTCTTTGTGATAAATCCATATGACAAGATTAAGTCGAGAATATCAACCACTGTTATTCTCCAAGAGCTGACAAAGCCTTAGATCAATGGATGAAAGCTTTACGACATTCTGATTTGGAAGGTTAGCTACGTCGTTCAAATGACTCTGCTCATCGTTCTAACGACAGCAGCTAGTCATTCGATCGAGGCAAGAAGATCCCTTTCTATCCTCTCAATCCATTCCACTCAATCCATTCCAGTATACATGTGATTCCTTTAAGCTAATATATATATATATATATATATATATATCACTACACCAAAATGGGTAAATTGGCACCCTTCCAGCAGCTAGCTTTGTCACGATCAATGACCGTGACAAAAAAACACGCGTTTTTGTCACCGTCATTGATCGTGACAAGTCCGTGACAAATTTTGCAGCAAAAAACCCTTGCCCCTCCTTTTCTCTCTCTCTCTCTCTACGCTGCTCTCCCTCTCTCTCTCTCTACTTTCAGGTTAGTTTTTCTCTCTCTCTCTCTTCCATTTATATATATGTGTGTGTGTATATATATATATATATGTGTGTGTGTGTGTGTATATGTGCATGTGTGTGTGTGGTGGGGGAAGGGGGTGGGGCAGGGTGTGTGTGTGTGTGTGTGTGTGTGTGGTGGGGGAAGGGGATGGGGCAGGGTGTGTGTGCGTGTGTGTGTGGTGGGGAGGGGAGGGGGTAGGGATGTTTGTGTGTGTGTGTGGTGGGGGAAGGGGGTGGGGATGTTTGTGTGTGTGTGTGGTGGGGGAAGGGGGTGGGGTAGGGTGGGGAGGGAGGGGGTAGGGATGGGGGTGGGGGTGGGGTAGGGGGCTGCGTGTGTGTGTATATGTGCGTGTGTGTATATATGTGTGTGTAGTGTGCGTGTTTGTGCGTAGTGTCCCTTGTAAACGAATTGATTGATTATTAATTTTTTTAGTAAATTAATATATAATTTCCCCTCATTGTAAATTAGTAAATTAATATATGATTAATTACGAAAGTAGGATTGCCCCTCATGGTAAATTAGTAAATTAATAATTGTATACTTTAATTGTTAGTTTAATTGATGAAAATAATTAATTGAGTAGATGAATTAGAAGGAGTACGGGATACACATTTGTTATTGACATTGTCGTTGGATTATATTGGATCAATGTTGGGTTGGCTAATTTTAAAAGTGGCATGACCACTGGATTATTGTCCATATGGGGGTGGGATTTTTTAACTTTTTTTGAAAATTACTTTGTATATCTAACAATATATATATATAATATGATAATTAAATGAAATATACTTGAAATTACATATAGTGCGCATAGATACTAGCCTTCTAGTTCTTATGCGTACGCATTCAATAGCACTTAGACCCGTTCGAGAGTCATTACCCCTGTAACGAGATCCCTCGAATTGTCCCGTTTGGATAGTTTGGGGCTGCATACTTTCTGTATAATATTCTTAGTGGCTTAAAGTTGTTACTTTTGGAGGAGCTTTATATTATAAATTAAATTTGAATTTGAAATCTAAGTTTTGTTTATACTAATCCATGAATATACGCTTCTTACCTTTAATAGGTGATTAATACATAGTTATTTGGGGTGTCCTATTTGTGGAGAGGAGACTGGATCTCTTCGTCTATCCTTTAGCTTAAAAAATGAAGCGAGAATTCTCTTCATATCCGAACACTAAGAAATGTCATAATCCTATGGAGTGATGCTCTGCAAATTCCTTCCAACCGTTGTCTAGCCAAAAATCACCAGTTAAAGTTCTCAATTCCACTTTCCATACCCCACCACTTGGAACCTCTAGCAAAACATGGGAAAATATAGAAAGTGGAATTGACAACTTCAACTGGTGATGTTTGGCTACACAACGGTCCGAAGGAATTTGCAGAGCATAACTCCATAGATTTATGGCATTTCTTAGTGTTCAGATATGAAGGGAATTATGTTTGACACGATATTTATATTTATGTTTATATGAATATGAATATTTCAATTTCGATTTCGATTTATATTTACATTATATTATTCTGATTTCAATTTCATTTATTAAATTTTATTTATAATTGTGTTTGGTTAGGGATTTATTAAATCGAATCGCAACTCAATGCGAAATGAATTTCTTGCTGATTTCTTGTCTCTCTTTGTTTAACGGTAACTTACTTTGACTATGGATTTAGATTCTGTAATCGATGGATATGCATCGTTAAAGACTCGTCTGCACAATTTTGGTAGAATTTTTTTGCACTCGATGAATTTGAATTCTTTTAAGATTATTCATGCACAATTTATATACATTTTAATTTTTATTGTGAATGAATTATTATATTAAACTATGCTTTGCCATTTTTTTCCCTGTTTTAGCTTAATTCAATTATTATGAATATTTTCTTATTGTTAGCCCAGCCGCCCTTATGATAATCCTGGCTCCTCCCTTGGTTATGCCATATGTTTATTTAAGCTTCTTCCAAGGATTTCCAACGTAAAGTCTCTTTCATTATCATGTTCTACCATGTTGGTAAGCTATAATATCTCTGCTATTGTTGCTTGCATAAATGACTATATTTTTTAGATTTATTACTCTTCAATTCATTTATAAAATCTCTCTTGTGTATGTCTTGCAGTGGATGATTCTTATAGTGGAACTGGAACTGGAAATTGATGCTGGATTTTCTCCAAAGTTGTCCTCTTCTATAGGTTCTTATCTTTGAGGTACGTCAAGGGTTCATAACATCACTTCCAGCTAAATAGTTTGTAGATTTGAGATAATTGATGGTGATGTTGTTTCTTCTTATATTAGGGTTTTTCATTTTGTTGTGAACAAATCGGGACATCGTGGTTGGAATGGTATGTACCTGATTGTTTAAGATCACACCTAAAGAAAATCTAAATTACGGGATTGGGGTCGAACAATGGAGTTGAACAGTTGATGTACTTTGTGGAGAATGCCAAAGTTTTGGAGAAGACTATAATAAAGATGAAGGGTGGTGTTAACAATTAAAGCTTCCAAAGTGTTGAAAGTGCGTGATTAGTAAAATAAGTAAATTAATAAGAGCATTGAAACGACAAAAATATAGCATGACGCGAAGTTGTCCCGTTTGCATATTATTTCTATTTTGAATGTATATTTGCATTGTCTCTAGTTTATTTGGATATATAATGTTTGAACAGGTACAACGTGGCTATAACAGGTACAAATATACTGCTGGGCAGTGGCAGTGGCCATATTGCCAAGCAGATTTTTTTTCAATTCTGCCAAGAATTGTCACAATCAATGACCGTGACAAGTCCATGACAAAGGATAATTGTCACGGTCACTGACCGTGCTAATTTTTTATAAACTTTCACGGGCTTGTCACGGTCATAAACCATGACAAAACTTGTTACGGTCAGGGACAGTGACATGACCGTGACAATTCTAACGAGCTTGTCACGGTCCATGACCGTGACAAAAAAAAATTATCTCGCCCAGAATTGTCACGGTCATTGACCTTGACAAGTTCAACTTGTCAAGGTCAATGACCATGACAATTCGGCAGATTTGGTGTAATGTGTGTGTGTATATATATATCTTTTTATTAATACGAGAGGCAGTAATTTTAAATGAGAGAATAGGATCTTAGACCTTAAACTTCTTTCCTATATTACTAATTCTTTTTCATGATTGCTGATTACAGTTAGAAGACAAATACATCTTTGAGTTGGGTATTACATCTAGTATGGAAACATGTGAAAAAAAGGTTGACTATAGCAAGATTGTTTAAAAATGAAAATATTTTTTTCCTACCATAGTACCATGTTCGATTATATGGAAAGTATCCTACTATGACTATTTTGTTAGTAATTTTGTCTATACTAAGAAAGTATCATTAAGTGTGTGTTTGTCCTTTCACATGTGGCAAGCATTCCTGTGGATTATACCAAAAATAATCCTCTTTTTTGGGTTTTCCTCTGATCACATGTCTTCTACTCGGGTTGCCATTACGGCTAGCATGAGTTTTGTTTAACAATGAAGAGAAGTTTTTAAGTCCTTATTATTGTGTATGGTGATCACTTAGCTTCCTCGTGTGCACGATTCTGTGGAAATGTGGAAAATTGAGACCTTTGTACTTCCCATCATATTGAAATGAAAAATAAAAAAGATGATGAAGTTGCAGATTGAAGACATACATATATGCATACGAGCTCACAAATACCTAAAAGCACAAATAAAATATAAAACTTACACCCTTCACAAATACAATACCAACACACACACACACACACACACACACACACACACACACACACACACACATATATATATATATATATATATATGTATATATATATGTATGTATATAATCAAGCCCAAAGTAACAACCCAAACCCAGAGCAATAACCGGCAATATAAATCTCAACCAACGGCAAACGAAATCCCCAAATTATTTTCTTGATTATGAGAGGGAGAGAGAGAGAGTACAGATAGGTAAGTTAAGAGGGAGGAGAAATAGGAGGGTCAAGGCATTTGTCCTCAATGATGCCAACAATGACATCAGAGTCATCAATCCATTTCTCATCAAATTTCATAACTAGAACCTTCCCTTTTGGGGTCACCTTCGAAAACATCATTTATAAATATAAATAACACAAAACATACGAAAAATGTCTTTGAAAAGAATATAATCACCATTGAGTCTTGTTGCTAAAATTTATGAGGTGAATCTTATAAGATACTTTCTTCTCCTCCAAAGTTAGAAGTACCCTTTGACAGAACGGACAATCTCCAAGAATATCAGGGGTGTGAGTTGCAACCTTAACACAAATCTCCACAGCCATTGTAAGGTGTTGAATTACTTGATACACACAGGCAGGGACGTAGCCTATGTGTATGTATATTTGCTTTTAGAGTTTTTTATTCATGGCAAACGTCAGACAAAGAGGATACGAATAGATAAAGAAACATAAGTAATTTAGCTTCATCATTATTGTAATTATCAATCAACTTTTGAGTTTATTTTATATGATTTCGTGGGTTATTGTAATTGCCAAGGTGAATTAATTGTTATTAAACCTTTAATACTGTCGTATTAGAGGTATAACCATTTTTAACCCTGCGCAATGCGAGGGCACTTTGTAAGGGTTTTTGTAAGGAAATAAAAAAGTTATTAGGGCAGACGAAATAGCAAATAATGATTATCGTAGTAACGTTAAAAATGGGTAAAATGTCATAATTGCAAAAAATGAAACAAAGAAGAAATACAGTGTGCCATTAAAAAAGAAAAATAAAAAGAGGTTACTTACATTAAACTTATAAAATTCCAAGTCACCAAAAGCAAACTTAGCAAACAACTACCACTTGAGCGTCTGTATGTATTATTATAGAATTGCAAAGAATTTTAAAATAATGTAGTGCCTAGTCATATCCCCAAAATAATCAATATTACCAGTGTCATGATTTGTACTACCTCCTCTTATCTAATAACTTCACAAAGAGTGTACAAAGCTCTTATAATGCAGACACTTGTCAATCAAAATCCCCAATTAGTTTATAAAGTCTTGGTTTTACCTCAAACTTAGCCTTATGTAATTAGCAATAACATACTCCATCTAATTAATCACATAGAAATGGGTTGGAATGTTGTACAGGTGTATCCCATGTATTATCAATAGGCATAGGCATCTATGAAATCAAGGCTCATTATCCCACAGAGTGAACTCATTATTAAGGGTAATAAATTAATAAATTTGATGAAAATACCCAAAATAACTGTTTGCGATGGACATGAGTTTTTAAAAGAAGTTATCCTAAATTAAAATAAAAAAAGGGACAATCTTCTTGTTTCCACCTATACACACAAGCATACAAAAACAGAGTGTCGGTTCTCAATTTAAAAAAACATTATTAAATGGATGGGTATAGTATCTAATGCAACATGAAATGAGAACAAAAATAGTTTGATACAATTAATAAAGAATGAAAAATGGTTATGTAAATAAAAAAAATTAGTTCTATATTAGTACACATTAGCATAATGAGATCATTCTAGTAAACGATGCATGAAACAGAGTTTGGTTTTCCTAATCTTTGGACCAATTGAACCTTGAAACAAATACACAAACATTTTGAAGGCATGTATTGAAACATAATCAAATGGTGGATTGTAACAATAACAAAAGTTAAATTATCAAAAGAGAAAAAAATCTAATCTGATAGAAAAGTTGTTACCTCATTTGTATGATGAAGAAATACGCATCCGACCCAATATAAAGAACCGATTGAAATTCGATTTATATAGAGGGGAGAGATAGAGAGATGTTAGTAGAGGAGATAAAGAGTTCCAAAGGGGTAAAAGAGAAGATGAACCTTTCGAATCTAGATGAGGATGAAAATGAAGAGGTTCCCTTAGGGTGAGAATTATTAATTTGACGTTTTAGCATTGGATCCAGGCACCAGCGTATTTGGAGCAGGTAGCTGTATTAGAGGATTAATACTTTTGAGTAATGCATCTCAAACACTACAATGACAAGTGGCAAAGTTTTGGAAGGAGACACCGTTTTTTATATTATATATTAGATATAGATGAGTAGTAAAGTTTATAGAAGTTATTACCTACAGTGAATTTTAAATTGACTTTACATTGCATTTGAATATTATATTATAATGATGAGAAGTAATTTTGTTAGTGTATTTATCCCCACCACCACCACCATAAACATTTTATTTTTAACTTTCAAAGTGTTATCATGCGCCCATGTAACGTGAAATTCCAAAAACGTAACAAAGTAAAAAACTTCTCAAAAGGATGGCTTAAATACTATTTGAGCAGGAAGTACACCGTTCCCGCACGAAGGTAAGGTATCTCCTTTAGTGATGCAATGACTACTCAAGGCACAATCTAAGGGACCATTTGATAGAGTTTTTTGCCTTGGAAAATGTCAAATTCCACCCTCAAATCCATTATTTGTGTCGTTTGATAGGGTTAAATTGGGTAAGAATAGAATTCACATTGTCTCATCACGTGACCTTATTTGGCCGAAATAGTAGGAAACTAATTCTTTACACCCCCTAAAGAAATGAATGGTTGGTAATAAAAAACCAGCCAATTGATTTAACTGAGGCCGACTAGACAAAAGTGATGGGAGTGTTGGTGGACGAAGTCTTCTTCTACCAAGCCAAGGTAAACAACCACGAAAGAAAAATCATAGTTCAAGTGGTTCTGCAATTCGAAACCCCATTAGTTCTTCATCCTTTTTTTCATTTTTTGTTCTATTTTTTTCACCATCCATCCAAGGCATGCATATGAACTTTATTTTTTTCCTTTTTCTATATGTCTGATAGTAGTTCGAGGGTTATTTTTGTGGATTATATAGATGCTCCCATTTTCTGTATATAGATACTCCCTTTTTTCTATGTGTAGATTATAAGGACACAAATTTCCAATTGAGTCCTTTATAGTTTTGGCTCAATTTCGGACAAAAACGTTTGAGTCATATGATAGAGTTAATTGATCATCTTTCAAGTCTATGATGTGTTTGTTGAAGACGTATCGGCTAAGAGTATAAAGCTTCATCACATTGCCAAATTTGTTTGTGCCTTGTTTCTACATCACCAACATGGTTCCATTGCTCCTAAGGTATGAATACATTTTGATTATATATATAGGAGCTTGGAATGTTTAATATTGGGTGTTGTTCATTTTAAAATTGTTGTTTAATTTCAGAAAGATTGTATTAAAACTTTAAAATCAAGTTTATAAAGTTTCCGGGCTAAAAATAGAAATTTTCAAACTTTTTGAAAGTTCGTTCGAAATGTCGTTCGAACGAGTTTGTCGTTAGAACAACATTGTCGTTCGAACGAGTTTACCAACGAGTTCCCATATTGGCCACTGGAACTTCGTTCGAAATGTCGTTCGAACGAGATTTCTAACGAGTTCACACTGGAACTTCGTTAGAAGCCTCGTTCGAACGAAAATGTCAATCGAGCGAGATTTGGCGGGAACAGGTATTTGGCAGTTTTAAGCAGTTTTGACCCACTTTTCCACTTATTTTTCCCACTATCTTTTGACAGAACTTCTTAAGTACAGAAATGAATTTTTCTATCTCAACTTTTTCATATCCTACAACCTCTAAGTGAGTGTTTTGAGAGAGAAATTAAAAGGGAAAAAATTCATGGTTTTTGAGTGTTTAATTCTTCAAGAAAAATCTTTTAAACATTTGTTTACACCCAATTGTTGTTTAATCTAAGTTCCATATATATATAATTTACTTGGAGTGTTTGGCACCGGTATATCTACATTCATTTGAAGATAAGTGTGGGTTTGCTTCTAAATCCCATAAAGAAGAAGTGCTTGTTTTGCTGCGGCATTCTCACATGGTGAAAGGCACCATGTGTTGTTGACGGTGTGCCTATGTCTCATTGGTGATTCCAAGATTCCGGTGGAGCTCTGGGGTTGTCTACTAGGTGGAGGTGTTTACAAGAAGAAGCATCGGGGCTTGAGAGGGATCAAGTTGATTGTTGTAAATCTTACTGTCTTGTAATTATAATTCCATACTTAGTGGACTTAAGGATAGGGCAATCCGAGTTTTTTTTTCCCGTTATGAGTTTTTCCTCGTACATCACGGCGTAGTGATTTCATTGTTTATTTTATCTTTCTATACTCACCTAGAACGCATGCTTAGGTAATTCAAGATAAAATTTGGTTTTAATCACTACAAGTTTAATTTGGTGCTATATTAAATATTGGGTAATGTTTAATTAATCTTAATTCAAGTCAATTAATTTAATTGGATAGAATTGTTTTGGCCTAATTTGGTAAAATTGAGAAATATGACTTAGGCCAATTTTTAGGACTTGGGTTAAATTAAATTGGTTTAAGTGAAATTTTAGTTGTGTATGTGGTTAAGTTAATTTCACTTGGTTTTATTTTAATTTGAACAAGAAAAATTAAAATTTGTTAATTTGTGTATTTTAACCATCATCTTCGCTTCCGCATATCTTTCAAGGAAATTATCTTTTTGAAGTATAAAAGAATTTATTTTTTAAAAATTTGGGGTCTACAAATTGGTATCAGAGCGAAAGCAATAAATTATTTTGTTAAGATCCTTTATATAATTTTTGGTTAAAATGGAATTTTCCCCATTCTCAAAGTTTCCTATTTTCAATGGTTCTAATTACGCGTACTGGAAAGCGCGTATGAAATCGGCAGATAAATTTATCGACGAGAGGGTTTGGTTATCTATAGTTAATGGGTGGTCTCCACCAACTCATTTAGTAGATAATGAACGTGTTCCCAAACCGGCCAATAGATGGAGTGAGAATGAGCTTAAACTTTTTAATTTTAATTCTCGAGATTTAAATGCCTTATTTAGCACTATCACACCAAATGAATTCTAACACATTATGACGTGTGTAGACACCCCATTCTATTACCCCCTGACTCTTCTTAGGTCCCTAGTACCTCCCTTCATAACTGTAAACCCAGGTCATGTCCCGAGTATTGACCTGAAAGCCATGGGGCACTCCCCGGCTCAGTTTGACCCAAAAGTCAAACTCTTCGTCTCGACTGAGACTGAATGAATCTTTGAAGGGCATTAAATACCCTTTCTAAGGGTCTACCCCCTGCGCGATTCCGACTTACCATGAGGACTAACGGTCCGTTTGCGTCCGAAACCTGACCCAGAGGCCACCGGGCGCTCCCGGGATCTGTTTGACCTATTTCAACTCTTCAGCTCGACCAAGGCTGATTGAATCTTCAAAGATCCATGAATAGCCTTTCCAACGGTCCGCCTCGTGCGCGATTCTGACTTTCCATGCGGACGAACGATCTGTTTGACTCCGGGAGGCCACCGAGCGCTTCCCGAGCCCGGTTGACCAAAATCAACTCTCCAAACTGGGTCAAACTCTTTGGAATGTCGAAGTACATATCCTAACCTTTCCAACGGTATGCCTCGTACACGATTCGGATTTATCATGCGGATGAACGATCCGTTTGCGTTCGAATGATTCCCCGTCCAATGGACTGACAAACGCTTTCGAGACATATTTGACCGAAAGTCAACTCCCGAACCCGAGAGAGTTCTAAAGGACTTTAGAAGGTATCTGAATTACCTTTCCAATGGTATGCCCCGTGTGCAATTCTAACCAACGATTTGCCCTCGACGGCCGATTTTTTGAAAAAGCCTGAAACACACTGCCAAACGGCAGGTTCCAGAACCTGCCTATCGGCACCTGCCTGCCAATAGGCAGGAAGGGCTCTATGCTGATCGGCACTCACCTGGGACTATAAAAGTAGGCCTTCAATTCATTTTAAAGGAGTGCCCAGATCTGATAAAAATCCCTCTCAACGAATCCCAGAAACCTCTCTCGAAGGCAACATGATTTCAACTTCCAAATCCCCTTTTTACTTCCACTTTTCATCATCCCTTTCATCAAACTTGGTGAATTAGCCACTCTCCATTATCATCCAAAGTGCAAGGGATTCTCCCCAACATTCAAGATCAAGCTCAAGATCTTCAAGAAGGTCCAACTTTCTCAAACTCTCTCTTTAAATTCTCTTAAATTCTCAATAACTTGTTTTCTTACTTAGCACTTTTATTATCTCATTTCACATATCCTAATATACTTTTTACTTAGTATTATTGCACATCTTTTATTTTCATAAAACCCAAAAAATAAGAAAAAGAGGGTTTTGCTCATAATTCAAATAAGGGATTCTCATATTTTCATCACCCTTTTCTCACAACTAAAACACTTTTTTCTACGCACACACACACACACTCACAAATAAGAGATTCCCCATTTTGGATTTATGGGATAAACTCCACCCCTCGTTTTACATGCGAACTATGTGGACTTTGATGCCTTTATAGACTACGTAGGCGTTTCGGGGTAAAACCCGAGACTCGAGTCCTTTTTTTCACTTTTTCTCTCATTTTATATCTTCTCTAAATCCATTTTTCTTATATTATACATATACTTGTTCTTAGTGACGCATTACCCCATATGCGTTATCGTTCCCTTATAACGATCAACGTAGGGGTAATCGCGTAAATCCCATTTTTCTAATATTACTCTTATATCTTCCTACGGATGACTCGCTTTATCTTTTCCATGATACAAGTCGAGGATTCCTACCTCCATTCTATATATATACACATACACACATATCACGGGGGGAAACATAAAGGAAAATAGAAAATATTCATGAGAGACCGAAAGGACGGAATGGGTGCCTAACACCTTCCCATTTCGTAACTAAGCCTCCGAACCCTTCTCGAATCATCTTGGTTTCGTATGCACCAGTATGTCTTTAGATGCCACTCTTCGAGGTGGCTTCCCCTTTTTCTTTTTTCTGTTTTGAGTAAAATAGACGGGCGACTCTGAATCTCTCTACATTTTTCACACCACAAACGACGCTGACCGAAGAGCTCCCGAGAGGGACGCGCGGGACCCAAAGGATCCTTTCCTCCATGCGCCCACCCGCAAGGATTAGGATCGGGAATGTCCACAGTGGTGACTCCGCTGGGGAGTTTGTGCTTTTGCTTGTGGGCTTGACTCTATTTACATGGATGCTATATTTGTTTATGTTTCCCCTCCATATCTGCCTATTCCCCTTTCTCACATATATCCCATGCTTACGCTTATGTTCACACACTTGTAGAAAATTCTCCATGTACACTTCGCACCACGTGCACCTAGGATCACATGTATATCCCCATGTTACACGCATCACCCATCCATACTTGGCGTACCTTTTGGGATACTTGTACTTTGTTCCCTGTTTGGCATAATCAAGAAAGGCATTCTCATCAAAAGATACTAATAAGAGAATCATGCATGATTCACACGATATCACCAAAGAGATTTGCTAGTGACAAAATTTTACCCAGTAATTGGAGGGTCACTTCGTGATGGGCGCTGGTCCGGCAGGTTGCAGTTAGCCTAAGCGATATGACTCTCACCTTCCATTGTCCAAGTACCTTCGACGTATATCGAACGGTTCCCCCGCATCGTACCGCTTGACCGAAGTCATGACGGGAGGTATATCATAGGGAATTCGTTCACGTATGCCGAGTATATCGAATTCGCTCTCACACGTACCGTCCCCACGAGGTATATGGTGAGGCAATTCACGTACACTCAGGTATATCAAATGACTTGTACACACGTATCGATTGCCCGCAAGAGCAAGACGTATATCGTGGAAGTCACGCCTAAGGGGGGAACCCATGTCGATTCACCCAACCAACTGTATACTCGCATATAGGTGTCAGACTTAGGACACGCACTTTAGATTGCCGATTTTAACCCGAAACTCTGCCGAAATTCCAGGTCGATCTACCACCCAATTATCGCGCATTTTTTAAAATGGGACCCTGTCCGCGAGCCTGGTTACAAGTCCAAACCATAGCTTTTTATAAATTAAAAACCCCACTTTTCCAGGCTCAGGTCCCGTCCAGCATTGCATTTAGGAGAATTAAATACAAGTGAGAACATAATAATCATAATAATCATGCTGAGTTCCGTCCCCAAAAACATTTCTCCCATCTTTATTAAAAATCCAAAAACATTTCTCCCTTCTTTATTAAAAATCCAAAAACATTTATCCTTTCTTTATCAAAAATCCAAAAATAGTTTCTTCCTTTTTTCTCAAAAATAAATCTTATCCTACGCCTTCTCAGGTCGATTGTAATCCCTTGGCTTGGCTCCCTATTAGCTTCGGTCTTCAGTCAAATCACCCCGGAGTTTCATCCGCTCCTCTACTACTTCTTCTGAGTTCGGAATCCATCCATCTTCCATGGAGAATGCAGAACAAGCACCAGTCATACAACTGGATCTGCCGACAGTCCTAGCTCAGCTCGTGGCCAAGATTGACAACCTCCAAGCTGAGGTCCGAGAAATGCAATGAAACCAAGTTCCTATTCCTCAAGAGCTCGAGGCCCTGTTCCCTCGTGCTATGGGTACACCCGAGCCTATCTGGGTCCTGGAAGAATATCAGCACACTCCACGTGCCCCTCCTGCCAATGGGTTGTCGCGTGCCCAGCTTCCAATGCCAAACATTGCCCAGCCTATGGCTAACCTACCTGTGGTCGCTGATCCAAAGGAGGAGGAGTTGAATAAAGTAAAAGAGGATATCAAGATGCTCACCAAGAAGTTTGACCAAGTCAGGATCTCTGGGAATTACACGGACTACACCCATATGTCTCCTTATCCGAAAGCGAGGTTACCCGAGAAGTTCAAGATGCCAAATATCGAGAAGTTCGGGGGGGAGTGGTCCCCCAATTGTTCATCTTCGTAGTTATCATCGTTCCATGACTCTACTAGGGGCTTCTGAAGAGGTGATGGCCCAATTGTTTCAGCAAACTTTGAATGATAGTGCCCTCCGATGGTTTTTATCCCTTGAGGAATCCAGAATCCGTAGCTTGGAGGATATAGCCTGAGAATTCATGTCGCAGTACAAATACAACGAAGAGCTTGAGGTCACCCGTCGTGATTTAGAGCTGCTCAAACAGAATCCTGGGGAATCAGTCAGTAACTTCATAACTTGGTGGAGGGAGCGAGCAGCTACCATGACTAATCGGCCATCCGAAGAAGAACAGGTCAACTTAGTGAAGAAGAACTTATTGTCCCATGTCTGAGCGACGATAGGAGGACAATACTATCCCCACTTTAGAGCTCTCAGAGAGGCTGGAGTGGAAATCGAGGAAAGCCTCATTAAAGAGGAAATTGAACCAAAGAAGGTTTTCGGATAGTTCACCCCTAGAAAGTATGACAGGCCTGCCAATGCTACAGTCTCAACCATCAACAAAATCTCTCAGCCAACCACATCATGGGCACCAGAAACCCGCCATGCTCCCGTCCGAAGGGAAAACACTGAGCTTCATGCTCCCCTCTCCAAAGTTTACCAAGCCTTGTTAAGCCGAAACCTCATCAAACCCTTGGATCCACATCCATTGCCAAATTCACTCCCAAGAAACTTCAAGACCGACGCTCATTGTGCCTTCCACCAAACTGCTGGCCATACCACCGACCAGTGCTTTCACCTCTGAAACGTAATCCAAGATCTCATTGACCGGGGTACCATCTCCCCACTATCCAATCCTAAGCCAAACACTACTCACAACCCACTCCCAAATTACACCAATGCCATCTTCTTGGAAGAAAACTCGAATTTCGATCCATCAACCCAAATCACACCCCTATACCCTCCTAAACCTCTTCAAATTTGCCCATATTTCCTCCTACACCCTAATAGCCCCACTGATCAGTCACTATCACTCCTTACCAGAGCATGCATCATTGTCCGTACCCGTTCTAAAAATGGAGGTATGGAATTATCAGAGGTGTTAAACCAACTCCTAGAATTCGGGCTGAAATTGCCCTCACAGATGGTCATCGATTGCCAGAGATCCAGTACACTATTTTTGGAGGCACGGAAATGGGCCCGAGATTCAGACAGATGGGTGGTACCAACCGATGAAGTCAGCTTAGATGATGTTGTCCAGACTATGGCAGAATTATTCAGGCAAACCAACAGCATTTGCAGTATCACCGGGTTACCTGACACTTTGAAGCTACAAGGGCGCTTGGTCCCTTTAATCACACATATCCCCACAGAATGGGAGAACTTGTATGAAGAAGCCGTTAAAGTTGTGGAATGCGTCAACTTTACAGGGAAAGACAAAATTTTTGCCACCAGATGGGGGGAAGGATTCGAAGATTCGAGCGAAGAACAAGCTTCAGGAAGAGCTGGCCTAGTAGTCGACGTATATGGGATGGTCTCATTTGAAGAAATACTCGGAGAAATAGACAGGGTGGAAGAGCAACCTGAGATTGACAAGGAAATGGGATTTCTATTTTTTCCTTCTTCAGTAAATCACATGACCAGATCAGGGAGACATTACCCAGTTCCAATCTCACTACCAGCAAATAACAAGGGGAAGGGCGTTGAAAACCTTCGTATGCCTGAGATGACCATTGAGGAGAGAAAGATCCTTGATAAACTAAAGAAAACTCAAGCTAAAATCACTCTATGGGGGCTTTTCATGTCTTCCCAGCTACACAGAAATGCTTTAATCAAATTACTCACTGGACCTATAGTTCCTCCCTCTACCACACCAGAGGAGGCGATAAATCTGGTCGAATCCTTAACCTCTACCCGAATGCTATCATTTTCTGAAGACGAAATCCCCAGAATTGGGCCGAATCAC
Organism: Sambucus nigra; assembly: GCA_949130495.1. NCBI lineage: Eukaryota > Viridiplantae > Streptophyta > Magnoliopsida > Dipsacales > Adoxaceae > Sambucus > Sambucus nigra. Next base: position 315,337,386 of record OX422213.1, read on the forward strand.
AATCATGCACTCAACATCTCCGTCGAAGTTATGGAAAAGGCCGTGCCGCTCTCTTGTCGATAACGGATCCGCCTTGAATGTTTGCGCATTGAGAACCTTCAAGTGTTTAGGCCTGAAAGAAAGCGACCTCACTCCAACCTCCTCCGCTGTGCGTGCCTACGATAATACCCGTCGTGAGGTGATGGGATCCATAAAACTTGTAATAGGGGTTGGACCTATAAACCCTGACGTTGAATTCCAAGTCATAGACATCCCATTTTGTTTCAAACTGTTACTCGGACGCCCCTGGCTCCACAATATCAAGGGTGTGTCTTCCTCACTCCATCAAAAATTGAAGTTCTTCACCGACGGGCGAGTCATCACCATTTTGGGCGATGACAAAAATATCGAGGGTGCAAGCACCAGCAGTCCAATTCTCGAGATACAGCACGGGTCAAATGATATGCTCCTATTAGGATTTTGAGTCGATCCATTCCTACTCCAGCAGGGGACGGTTTTAAAGAAAGGGTTTGTCCAGAATATGACCCTCGTGGCAATGTCAATGTGATTCAGATGTTCAGAAACATGCACTTCATGCCCGGACTGGGGCTAGGGCAAAGGCAGCAAGGGATACTTGAGCCCATCGAACTGAAGAAAGCTTTCCCTCCTTGCGGCTTGGGGTATCAACCATCAGAATAAGAGCTCAGAATGATCCGTCAGTCTCGACCAAAGAGAGGATTAAACTGTATCCGAACTATCTCAGGAGACTCCTTAAATGGATGATTCATCAAAGAATGTGAGGATTTCCCTTTTTGCAGTTTTCCAGAACCATAGTACGACCGCACAAATAAGAAGATGAAGCCTGGAATGGAGATCTTTTTCCAAGATAGCTACCCATCGACCGAAAGTTTCCCACACCGCGTACAATCTCTCATCAAAGATATCTAAGAGACTGAGGAAAGTGATTCCGAAGATTCCTTCAACTTACAGACACTGGGGCTGGCACTCTGCATGGTTCATTCAGGCACTACATCAATGGACCCATCCCGTCTGATTTAAGCTACTGATACACCTCTCCTCAACTGGCATGTTGCGCCAGTTCTACCTCTTGAAATCTCCCCTAACCCCAATGTTTACCCTGTTTCTTCTTCTGTTGTCTATCCTTGCTCAAATGTAATCGAGACCTCTTTTGATGAGGTTCTCAATGCTGTTTTTCCTATCAATGAAATAAACGAAGATTTTGAGTATCTTATTGTGCCTTACATTAATTGTTTAGATTTTAATCGAACTTTTGATGATGATGATTTTGCAAATGAACAATTCTAAACTGATCTAAATAAGGTTAATAATAAACAATATAACCGCGTTCAAGTTAATGAAGAAGAGACTGTTGTTATTAATCTCGGTTCTAGTAGCCAACTGCGTGAGATTAGGATAGGGGCCACCTTTGATGATCATGAGCGTGCACAACTCGAAGAATTGCTGAAGGAGTTCGTAGATGTTTTTGCATGGACCTATGATGATATGCCCGGCATCGATCCTGAAATAGCACAGCACGAGATCCCCACTCTCCCAGATTATAAGCCAGTTAAACAAAAACTGAGAAAACTCCGCACCGAATGGTCGCTCAAGGTCAAAGAAGAGGTGGTCAAACAGTTAAACGTGGGTTTCATTCGAGTGATCGAATATCCCACATGGCTATCCAACATTGTACCTGTACCGAAATCAGGAGGAAAGGTTTGAATGTGTGTGGACTACCGAGATTTAAATAAAGCTTCTCCGAAGGATGATTATCCACTACCCAACATCGACATGATCGTGGACAACACAGCCAGTCATGATCTCAAGTCATTCGTCGACGGGTTTTCCGGATATAACCAAATCAAGATGCACCCAGACCACTAAGAAAAAACCACATTCATCACCCCATGGGGAACCTTTTGCTACACCGTTATGCCTTTAGGTCTCAAGAATGCTGGGGCTACCTACCAAAGGGCTTCCACAACCATCCTGCACGATCTGATTCACAAAGAGGTCGAGGTTTACATGGATGATATGATTATCAAGTCCAAAACTAGATAAGCTCATGTTCCCGCTCTCCGAAAGTTCTTCGAACGACTGCGACAGTATCAGATGCAACTTAATCCACAGAAGTGTGTCTTCGGCGTTACAAAGGGAAAACTCTTGGGATTCATGGTCAATAAAAAGGGGATAGAAGCAGATCCTGCAAATTCGAAGGCCATACTTGAGATGCCACCACCCCGAACAGAGAAAGAAATCCGAGGTTTTCTTGGGAAATTACAATATATCAGCCGGTTCATCAGCCAGCTAACCACCATCTGTGAACCAATCTTCAAGCTCCTCCGAAAGGATTCAACCAAGGTTTGGAACGAGGCCTGCCAAGAAGCTTTTGATCGAATCAAACAATACCTGACCCAACCTCCAGTAGTCATGCCACCACAGTCTGGTCTCCCTTTGCTCCTATACCTAACCATAACCGACACTACAGCCGGGGCTTTGCTAGCCCAATACCTTGAAGACTCCTGCAAAGAAAGAGACATCTATTATGCCAGTCGCAAATTGGTCGGGTACGAGGTTAACTACACTTATTTAGAAAAGGCATGTGTCTCACTTGTCTAGGTCACCCAAAAGTTGCGACACTACATGCTCGCCTTCCCCATCAAACTTGTATCCCGAATGGATTCCATCAAATACCTGCTTGAGAAACCCGCCTTATCCAGCCGAATGGCCCGATGGTTGATGCTCCTAACCGAGTTCGATATCGTGTACGTCACATAGAAAGCTGTTAAAGGAAGAGCTATCTCTGACTACCTCGCTGACTACCCTGTAGAAGAAGCAGATGTCTGGATCTCTGAATTCCCAGAGGAAAATATCCTCTGCACCACTCAAGACTGCCTTCGATGGAAAATGTTCTTTGATGGCACTGCTAACAAAAATGGATATGGCATTGGGATACTTCTGGTCGCCCCAGATGACTCCCACACTCCCATCACCATAAAACTGGATTTTCCTTGCACCAACAACATGACAGAATACGAGGCATGCACAGTGGGCCTCAAAGTTGTTATTGAAAAGGGTATTCAAAACCTTGATGTCTACGGGGATTCTGCCCTCATCATTGGTCAAGTGCTCAGAAAGTGGAAAGTCAAGGACGAAAAGCTCCAACCCTTTCATGCCCAATTAGAAGAGTTAGCCTTCCAATTCTGAGATATCACCTTCTATTACCTACCCCGAGCAAAGAATAACCTAGTCGGTGCTCTCTCCACTTTGGCCTCCATGGTCGACATGTCCGAGGGAATAACAATGACCCCCTTCCTAGTTTAAAAGTAAGACAAACCGACCCATTGCTACCATGTGGGGCTTGTCTCCACCGAAGATCCCGAACCAGCCGATTGTTGGTACTATGATATCTGGTGCCTCCTCAAACATGGTAGGTATCTCGAGGGTTCCAACAAGAAGGACCGAACAACCCTCCGAAGACTGGTCGCCCAATACATCATCTGTTATAAAGCTCTACTCAAGAGGAATTTCGATGGAACTCATCTACACTGCATCGCAGGGGCTGAGATTGAGAAAATAATGCAGAAAATCCACAGCGGGGAGTGAGGACCCCACATGAATGGTCACATGCTCGCCAAGAAGATCATTCAACAGGGCTACTACTGGACCACCATGACCCAGGATTGCACCGCCTATGTCCGGAGATGCCTCAAATGCCAATAATTCTCCAATCTTCAACACTTGCCTCTGCGAGAGCTATACAACATGACCTCTCCCTGGTCATTCTCCATCTGGGGTATCTACATCATCTGGAAGGTTACACCAAAGGCTTCAAACGGACATGAGTTCATCCTGGTTGCCATCGATTACTTCACCAAATGGGTCGAACCTGAGTTGTATGCAGTGTTGAACGTCAAGAAAGTGGTCAAATTCATCAAGAAGAATATCATCTACCGATATAGGGTCCCGCATGATCTAGTGTCAGATAACGGGTTACACTTCAAAGCAGAAGTCACAGAAGTTATCAACGAGTGCGGGATTCAGAGACACAAATCTTCTCCCTACCGACCTCAGACCAATGGTGCAGTTGAAGCCACCAACAAGAACCTCAAAGCCATCATCCGCAAGATGATCGAAAGCTGTAGGGATTGGGCCAATCGGATCCCATACGCCCTCTGGGGATATCAAACCTCAATCCGAACCTCTACTGGGGCTACCCCTTACTCCCTGGTCTATGGCATGGAAGTTGTCCTCCCTGTGGAGCTAGAAATACCCTCGCTATGCGTCATGCTCGAAAGCAAGGTTAGTGAAGAAGACTGGTGCCAAAGTCATCTTGATGAGCTAGCCCTCCTAGATAAAAGAAGATTAAAATCTCTTTATCACATACAGGGGTACCATCGCCGAATAGCGCGATCATTCAAAAAGAGAGTCAAGGACCGCGGTGTCCGGGAGGGGGATTTAGCCCTCAAAGAGATAATAGAACCCATTTGGGACCCCAAAGAGAAATTCAAGCCCAATTGGAGCGGCCCCTACATTGTGAATAAAATCTTATCCGGCGGTTCCGCCATGCTCACTGACCTGGATAGGGAAGAGATGGCTCGTCCAGTCCATCTGAACCGTCTCAAGAAATTCTACACCTAGTTCGAAATCTCGGCGCGCTACGAATCTTCTCATCCCCCTTCTATTCTACAAAAAAAAACTCTTCATTTCCCTCTACCCAGAACTACGTGGGCCTGATCCTCTACAAAAACAATTTTAAAACTTTTCAAAAACCCTAAGGGTACGTAGGCAACTCATACTCCTCACATGAGTGCAGCCCTTTCTTTTTCACAAAATACTATTATTTTCTTACCTCTGAGAACGACGGTTCGTTCTAAAATTATTTGAACAAAAGGATTATGTATGCCTTAGCGATCAGTATAGATAATTCAAAATACAAAACTCATCGAAAGGCACAGCTGGATGATCAGAAACTTGTTTATTTCATTAATAAGAAATTACAGTACGGATTACATAAGAAAAAGGAACGGATAAATCCCTTCCCCGCCACTATAAAAAAACAAATAAAATCCCCATATACATTCCCTATTCCATAAATAAATTCCCCAGGAGTCCTACCCACAGCTACCCGAAGAGCCTGCACCCTCATCATCTACATCCTGAGGACCCCAAGTTTCCCCTGCCTGAATAGAGTGCCGCAAACATTCCATGGATCGATGAGCCTTAACCATCTTCGAAAAGACCACAACACCCCCTTCCATGGAGTCAGATAAAATAAACCATCTTTGACCAGTCTCTACTGCCAACATCTTGCTGACTACTTTCCTCCACAACCACCTCATATAATTTTTGGGGACATGGCAAACCTTCCCAACAGACTGAGAAGGAAGGGTCGACGGACGCCGATTTTCCCACAGAGACCCAAGCAACAGACATAGGCGCTCAGTCAAATCTTCAACTGGAAAGAAATTTGAGGTCCGAGGGGGCACGACATGCACCCAGCTAAAATAGCGCAGAAGCCGCCAAGGGAAATAAAAAGAGGTCTGTCTGAGACCAACCAGTCGCACATATGAATACTCTCCTAGCTCCAGAACAGGTTGCAACTGTCCCCACTAAGGCACGGACCAATACAACCCACAAGCCCCGTGCTCCACAAACCAATTCTCCCAGTTCTCAACATACAGGCCAACGCGAATGAAGTAGCGCGAAAAGAAGTTGGGTACAGCCGACAAAGGATATTCTGGAGGAGTCGACAAGCGGAATCTTTCAAACAACCACATGAACATCATCACAGGGCTACCCCTTAAAAAGTCAGAATGACCTTCTCTCCAGGCATCCAGGCCATTCAGAGTCTCTGTCAATATCACCGCCACAGGATTGCGAAGGTATGACATCCATGAAGTAATGGCTGCAAGTTGTGGGTCCAGTTGCACCTCCCCAGTCACCAATAACAATTTTGAATGCAGGCCCAAAACCACTGCTCCAGCATAGCCAGCATCACCTACTTCCCGCAAATGCACGGACTAAAGCACCGTCGGGAGGGAGATCATTCCTCCAGCAACCAATGACTTGGCCGCCGAAGGAGAGATATGAAGAAGCCTGGCCAACAAATCCCTAGGAGAACGGGAAAATTCAGGCAAAGCGGCAGCACCACTGGGATTCACACCCAGTATGGCAGAAAATTCCTCGTAGGTAGGACAAACTTCTTCCAACCCAAAGCGGAATACATGGTCTTTGGGGTACTAGAATTGTACTGCCACTATCATCATATTCCGCTCAAAAGGCCGATTGCGCCACATGGAGACTCGACGCATGTTGAAGGCATCATAGTCGACATTATAAGAGCACATAGCTTCCAAGGCTTCGAGGTAATTGACAAACTCAATGCTACCAGGGAGAGCCATCTTGCAAGACTAAAAGATAATGGGTAGGCAGATGAGGATGCAAAGGTGTGATGAGAACACTCCACCATTCTCCCTTTTTATACTTAAAAATCCTCACAAGGGACATAATCCCTGCAGAAATCGGAAGGAATCCTACCCCAAAAGGTACCAAGGGCAAAAGAGGGTACCAATCAAATCCTTCATATGATGGGACTGGACTAAACTGCAGATAGGCAGGTCAGGGTGCTTGCCGATTGGCAACCCCCCATTTTTGGAAATTTCCTCCTTTCCTCTTTTGTCAAATCAGAAAACTCAATAAAAATAAATTGATATTCTCAAAAGAATTTCAAGAATCCTGTTTTCTCCTTATAGGATTCCCTTTTTAAATAAAAGCTTTCCTTTGAAAATTCCAAAAATATTCCTTTTTTACGATCTCAGTAGCAAAGTAAAAAGCGCATGAGCATGCATTCATTCATCATTAATAAAAGATAATAATCAAAAAACTCCCATTGCATTGCATATATTTGTGTTCTGTGTTACATCAGCTTTGCAGGAAATAAGAAAAGAAAAGACAAAAACAATGGGACTCAGCCCGATCCCACATTTCATTCCCTCTCTCTCTCTCAAGAGCTTCCACCCCCTCGACGCGCTCTCTTCCCCCTACGACGAGATGACGCACCACCACTACCAGAGCTCGAGTCCTCTCCGGACGAAGCAGACGGCACCAGGCAAGAAGGAATGGGAACCGCATCCCGAATATGGGCAGTCGCCGAAGATATCCAATCTCTAATGTCCTTGAGCCAAGTGGTCGACACCCGGACTTGCTGCAAGGAAAGGTAAAATCAATATCAAAATAGGAATGACCAAAATAGAAAAGAAAGAGAGGAACAGAAAGGTATACCGCAGGTCGAAGGACCTCCTCTGTTAAGCCCAACTCCTCCAAATCCATCACATGAGGACGGTGCAGCATAGGCACCATCCCTTCATCAGCCCGCTGGATGTTGTACGAAGGGGTATGTAACCGCCCAAAAGGGACCTCCGAGGTCGCCGCCACCGCAGATGCTGACGGACCACCACCACTATGGGAAGGCCCCATCGCCCAACTCAAACCTGCCGGAGGTAAGGGCAGCGCATCATATATGCTGGGCGCCATCAACCAGCTCGTTATAAAATCTATATAGTCATACGGCGTGGCCGTATCGGTGTACAGCAAGTAGGACTCGCCAATCATCCTCGCGATCCTCTCATCCTCCAACATCAGTCGCTCCTAACTCATAGACGTAGGAGGCTGCGCGGGTGGCACCACCACCTCCTCCTCGGAAATCTGACGAACTACCCTCTCCCCGAGATACTAGGAATGGACGAACTCATGCGCCAGCAAATGCCTCATCCGCGCGTTCACCCTAGTCACCCCCGCATCCTGAATGGCTGTCCCCCAGAGATAAAAGGTCACCTGAAAATCTCCAAGCAAGCACAAATCAATAAAAGATCAAAAGGTGCAAAAACTAAGGCTGAAATGGAAAGAGTCTTACCCTACCACTGGTCAGGTCATTCAAGGCCTGATGCACCGCCTCCAGGGAGAGAGATCCTTTCGACTGCCGATTGGCCTTACGCCATCGATACAAGCGACATAAGTCCCCAATAGTGTCATCCTTCAAAGCGATCAGCGGGGTATTGCACCCAATCACATCATAAAACCACGTCTAATTCACAGGCAAAAAAGGGATGCATAAGGAAAATGTGAATGCATGAAAAGAAATGCACAAACTGAAGAATACCTCAAGAAGGTACGTGGCCCCAGTAAAGGTCTGCCGGCAGCACCGGCTAAATGCATCCAGAGAAAAGTAAAGGGTCGCCAAGGTCAGACTTCCCCAATCATATAAAAGGATGTTCGAAAACATCCTCAAGTACGGAAGAAACCACAAATGAACGACGTCGCCGCTCGACGCCACCATGAAACCTCCCAACACTAGCAAAATGAATAACCGGGCCATCTGCCTCACTTACAGCCCGTCCTCCACATGAATCACCCTGCTCAGCAAAACATCCTTCAGCAAGGACAGCCGGATGGAATCCCTAGAGACTATCCTCCCTACATCACCAAGTTCCGCACGCACTGCCTCCGGTCTCACCCGTAAAGAGTGATCCACCTCTATCTGCTCTCCATCACAATCCAGCCCCAGCAGCTGCTGCACGTCTATGGGAGTCACCGTCATCTCCTCGAATCCAAAATGAAAGGTGTGGGTAGTGTCCCACCACCTCTCTCCCAAGGCGCACAAGACCGCTGTCGAACGAGGCGTCTCATCCAGCACCGATGCCAACCGCCCAAAATCTGTTGATGATACCATCCAACGCACCACATATGGGAGATGCTCCCAGACATCCTTAAGCCCCGTTGTCCCACGGGCACATACGTTCTTCAAAGAGATATCAGACTGGCAAAAAGAAAACCCTCATCAAAAGTAAAAAAAACCACCAAAAAGAGAAGAATGCCAAAGGTCGGGTTACTTACATAACTGTCGGGGATCACTCTCGAAGAGAGATGATGTGATGGCTCCCGCAGCAAAGTCCGCTAATCCGCGACAGGCTCAAATGCATCAAAGTAATTCTCATTCCCCAAAGCAAGAGGCGCCCTAGCCCTCCACTCCACATTCGCCCAATCATCAACGATCAACCACTCCCGGTGGACTACAGTGCTCACAAAGGCGGCCATTTCTTGAAGATCGGAATGCTAAAACAATTTGCAGAAGAATCGCAAAGGGAGAGAAAGAAAAAGAAGCTGTGAAAAAATGAGGGGATTAGCCCCCTTTATGTAGGAGGCCAAGAGCCAAGCCGATCGGCATCACCCCCACCATACAGATTGGCACTGACCCCTTACCTTCCCGAGGTAGCCCAAAAGTCCGTGCCACTACCGAATGGCACCCTTCATACTATGTCGATCAGCACCCCTCCTAAAATTTCGTACAAAAATTCCAAAAAATCCCGGGAGGGATTTAGAACCATTCTACGAAGAAAATTTTTTATTTCCTCAAGCGAAACTCCTCTTCCCCAGTACAATCCTCAAAAGCTAAGTGAAAACTCCTCCCGGCAAAGCTCCGAAAAATCCCTAAGGATCACCTGATCACTTCCCCAGCGAAATTCTCTTACAGCACCCAAAATAGGTTGTTCCCCCCTGAGAGGTCTCCTAAAAAGCTTACCCAGCTATCAGCTCCCCAGCTCAGATCAGAATCACAAAGTACTTTCCCCAGCAAAACCGAAATCTAATCCTCAACCACTCTTGGGTCAGAATTGACCCCGGTCTTGGATCATCACCTAAGTTAGGTCAGAATTGACCTCGATCCTCGATCGTCACCACTCTTGGGTTAGAATTGGCCCCGGTCTTGGATCGTCACCTAAGTTAGGTCAAAATTGACCTCGGTCCTCGATCGTCACCACTCTTGGGTCAAAATTGGACCAGGTCTTGGATCGTCACCTAAGTTAGGTCAAAATTGACCTCGGTCCTCGATCGTCACCACTTTTGGGTCAGAATTGGCCCCGGTCTTGGATCGTCACCTAAGTTAGGTCAGAATTGACCTCCGTCCTAGGTCGTCACCACTCTTGGGTCAGAATTGGCCCCGGTCTTGGACCGTCACCTAAGTTAGGTCAGAATTGACCTCGGTCCTCGGTCGTCACCACTCTTGGGTCAAAATTGGCCTCGGTCTTGTATCGTCACCTAAGTTAGGTCAGAATTAACCTCGGTCCTCGGTCGTCGCCACTCTTGGGTTAGAATTGGCCCCGGCCTTGGATTGTCACCTAAGTTAGGTCAGAATTGACCTCGATCCTCGGTCATCACCACTCTTGGGTCAGAATTGGCCCCGGTCTTGGATTGGCACCTAAGTTAGGTCAGAATTGACATCGGTCCTCGGTCGTCACCACTCTTGGGTCAGAATTGGCCCCAATCTTGGATCGCCACCTAAGTTAGGTCAGAATTGACCTCGGTCCTCGATCGTCACCACTTTTGGGTCAAAATTGACCCCGATCTTGGATCGTCACCTAAGTTAGGTCAAAATTGACCTCGGTCGTCACCACTCTTGGGTCATAATTGGCCCCGATCTTGGATCGTCACCTAAGTTAGGTCAGAATCAACCTCGGTCCTCGATCGTCACCACTCTTTAGGTCAGAATTGACCTCGCTAGACCTTTACCCTAAGCCCATAGATTCGGCTTTGATCCGTCGAATTGATCATCCCCAGTACACTCCTTAGTTCTTCAAAATCTCCCTCAACCCTCAGAATCGGTCATACTCCCTCAAAATCTTCATGTGGTGTCTATTCGACAGTCATCATTTGTTCCAAACTCACCCAACGAGGGGCTCTGTAGACACCCAATTCTATTACCCCTTGACTCTTCTTAGGTTCCTAGTACCTCCCTTCATAACTGTAAACCCAGGTCACGTCCCGAGTATTGACCTGAAAGCCATCGGGCACTCCCCGACCCAGTTTGACCCAAAAGTCAAACTCTTCGTCTCGACCGAGACTGAATGAATCTTTGAAGAGCACTGAATATCCTTTCTAAGGGTCTGCCCCATGCGCGATTCCGACTTACCATGAGGAGGAACGGTCCGTTTGCGTCCGAAACCTGACCCAGAGGCCACCGGGCGCTCCCGGGCTCTGTTTGACCTATGTCAACTCTTCAGCTAAACCTAGGCTGAATGAATCTTCAAAGGTCCCAGAATACCCTTTCCAACGGTCCACCCCGTGCGCGATTCGGACTTTCCATGCGGACGAACGATCTGTTTGACTCCGGGAGGCCACCGAGCGCTTCTCGAGCCCGGTTGACCAAAGTCAACTCTCCAAACTGGGTCAAAATATTTGGAATGTTGAAGTACATATCCTAACCTTTCCAACGGTATGCCCCGTGCGCGATTCGGATTTACCATGCGGATGAACGATCCGTTTGCGTCCGAATGATTCCCCGTCCAATGGATCGACAAATGCTTCCAAGTCATATTTGACCCAAAGTCAACTCCTGAACTTGAGATAGGTCCAAAGGACTTTCGAATATCTCTCAATTACCTTTCCAACGGTATGCCCCGTGTGCGATTCTAACCAACGATTTGCCCTCGGCGGGCGATTTTCCGAAAAAGCCTGAAACACACTACCAAACGGCAGGTTCCAGAACCTACCTATCGGCACCTGCCTGCCGATAGGCAGGAAGGGCTCTATGCCAATCAGCACTCACCTGGGACTATAAAAGGAGGCCTTCACCTCATTTGCAAGGGGAGCCTAGATCTGATAAAAATCCCTCTCAACGAATCCCAGAAACCTCTCTCGAAGGCAGCGTGATTTCAACTTCCAAATCCCCTTTTTACTTCCACTTTTCATCATCCCTTTCATCAAACTTGGTGAATTAGCCACTCTCCATTATCATCCAAAGTGCAAGGGCTGCTCCCCCACATTCAAGATCAAGATCAAGATCTTCAAGAAGGTCCAACTTTCTCAAACTCTCTCTTTAAATTCTCTTGAATTCTCAATAACTTGTTTTCTTACTTAGCACTTTTATTATCTCATTTCACATATCCTAATATACTTTTTACTTAGTATTATTGCACATCTTTTATTTTCATAAAACCCAAAAAATAAGAAAAAGAGGGTTTTGCTCATAAATTCAAATAAGGGATTCTCATATTTTCCTCACGCTTTTCTCACAACTAAAACACTTTTTTCTCCGCGCACATACACACACACACTCACAAATAAGAGATTCCCCATTTTGTATTTATGGGATAAACCCCACCCCTCGTTTTACATGCGAACAACATGGACTTTGATGCCTTTATAGGCTACGTAGGCGTCTCGGGGTAAAACCCGAGACTCGAGTCCTTTTTCTCTCATTTTCTATCTTCTCTAAATCCATTTTTCTTATATTATACATATACTTGTTCTTAGTGACGCATTACCCCATATGCTTTATCGTTCCTTTATAACGATCAACGTAGGGGTAATCGCGTAAATCTTAATTTTCTAATATTACTCTTATATCTTCCTACGGACGACTCGCTTTATCTTTTCCATGATACAAGTCGAGGATTATTACATCCATTCTATATATATACACATACACACATATCACGGGGGAAAACATAAAGGAAAATAGCAAATATTCATGAGAGATCGAAAGGACGGAATGGGTGCCTAACACCTTCCCATTTCGTAACTAAGCCTCCGAACCCTTCTCGAATCATCTTGGTTTCGTATGCACCAATATGTCTTTGGATGCCACTCTTCGGGGTGGCTTCCCCTTTTTCTTTTGTCTGTTTTGAGTAAAATAGACTGGCGACTCTGAATCTCTCTATATTTTTCACACCACAAACGACACCAGCCGAAGCGCTCCCGAGAGGGACGCGCGGGACCCGAAGGATCCTTTCCTTCATGCGCCTACCCGTAAGGATCAGGATCGGGGATGGCCACAATGTGTGAGACCGCTAAAGAAGTGTGGGATATTTTACAACTCACTCATGAAGGTACTAGTGTCGTTAAAGCTTCGAAACTCCAAAACCTCACCACTCAATTTGAAACCATCAAAATGAATGAAAAAAACTTTTGATGAATTCTATGCTAGACTTTCAGATATTATTAATTCATGTTTTAACTTGGGAGAGAAAATACCCGACAACCGAGTAGTAATGAAAATTTTAAGGTCCCTACCCGATAGATTTATTCCAAAAGTGACCGTTTTAAATTCTTTACCAACTTTGGCCTATACGAAATTAGAAGAGCTTATAGGTGATTTACAAACCTATGAACTGGACATGTTTCCCTCTAAAACTGAAAAGAAAATTGAAAAGGGCGTTGCTTTAAAATCCCGAAAAGAGGAAAAATAAGTAGTAGAGAGCGAGAGTGAAAGTGACTCGGAAGACGTGGCTATGTTTGCTAGAAAATTTTGAAAATTTATTAAATTGAACAAAGATAAATTTAAAAATGATTTTAATAAATTTGATAAATCTAGGCATGACAAAGCCGAGAAGATCCCTAAAACTATTAATGAAAATTTAAATAGGGACAAGTCAAATAAGTGTTTTGGTTGTGAGGGTTATGGCCAGAGGGCTTCTGAGTGCCCCACTAAACTAAGGAGAGAGGGTAAGCAACCCATTTCATATAATGCGACCCTTAGTGACAGTGATAAGGAAGAGGGACCCAATTCCCCCACTAAGCCTAATTTTGTGGCTTTTATGGCTAGTTATGTGAGCACCGATAATGAATCTTCTCATGAAGATATTCAAACACATGACACTTCCGAGGTCAAAGTTTATGATTCCCTTATTTTTTATGGCAGTGAGAGTGAATAATAAAGAGAGAATGAAAAAGAAGAGGTTAATGTGAGTGAACTTCAAAATGCTTTTCGAGAACTATTTGAAGAATTCATTAATTTGAAAAGAGCTAATTTGAAGTTAGAAGCTCGTTTAAGAGAGAGTGTCAAGGTCATTGATGATAGTGAGTTAGTGGAAGAACTTAGGACAAGAGAGAGATCTCTTCGAGAGAAGCTAGAATATGTAGAAGGCGAGAGAGATAGCCTTAGAGGTTTAATGGAATCCTTGAAAAAGGAGCTTCTCGAGTTTGAAGAGAGAAATGGTTTGTTAGAGTCTAGAATTTTACAATTAGAAGATCAATTAAAAGACTCTAGTAATGTCAAATTTGATTTGGAGTGTAGGTCCGAAAAACTTGATTAAATCTTAGGCACGATCCAAATAAAAAATGACACTTGTGATTTAGGCTTCGATACTTGTAATGAATTTACTCAAAAAGCCAAAACCAACGTTTTAGGAGAATCGCCTAGGAAAACCTTTAGAGATCACTCAGGTAAATCTTTTTGCCGTGAGTTCAAGTGTTCACATTGTGGTCGAAAAGGTCATCATAAGAAATTTTGTTTCAATCTTAAAAGAGGTCCTAGAAAATCCCAATGTAAGGCAGCCGAGGTAGCCAAGATTCCTACACCCCGAGATCGTCATTAGTTTGAGTTAGGATATCCGACTTGGTAGATTTACAAGATAGGGTTTTTGTTTCTCATTTACTTTCACATGCTTCCTCCCTTGCAAAATCTAAAGGTTGAATGTGTTAGCTTTATTTGCATACTTTAGCTTTTGTATTTCATGCCATATTCACATGCTAAATGTATGCTTGTTGAATTATTTTCTAGTCTATGCTCCATGCTTTATCACATGCTAGAATTATGATTTTTGTTTATCTTTTGTATTATATTTCCTTCATTTTGCTTGCATTAAATGAAAAATACAAAAAGATTTTTGGTTTATCATTTGCATTTTATCTTTTTAGCAATTTGAGATTAATGAAAAATACAAATGATTTTTTTTTGTATGTCTTTTGAGTATATATTTTTATTTTTGATTAAAAATTTCAAAAACTCAAAAAGATTTTTTTTTTGTGTATCTTAGTTTGATACACTTTATGTGGCATATACTTGTGTTTGAAAATCATCTTTTACGCTCCCACGTGGCTAGAACTTTTGGTTTAGGTTATCAATCCTTATTATGTTCTTTACCATGCTTACATGGAGTAGTTGGATTTTGTGTTGATTAAATGGATTCTATTTTTATATGCCTCAATTCACACATGCACGAGCTCTTTTGAAATTTAACTTCATATGTTATATTTGAGCTTTGTGAGGTGTTCTCCTATTAATTTTGTCATCTACATATTTGTGACTTAGGAGGACTAGTGCATGTCAAAATCCGTTGCAAGCGAGATTTATGAGATAAAAATAATATATATAAATGTGCACGGGAAAGGGCTCCGAAAGGATCTATTATCCTTTACGATTGTAAGCCACCGTTTGTATGGACCTAAAAGAAATACGTGGTCCAGAGGCCTAAAAACAGAAAAATGGCATTAAAAAGAAATAATTGCCAAGGCATGTGTTTGATTGATATATTCATTCAAAAATAATATATGCTTATTGAGGGAGATTGGATGGTATAAGAACGGTTTTCACAATGTCCGTTTACCCTAGTTACGTTTTCAATGTCATGGCTCTATTGGTTTGTAGAATCATCAACATGTTAGGCTTGTATGCATTGTGTAGGTTTGTTCATTGAGTTCAATTTATATTGTCACATGAGGTTATATTCAAATGTGATGAAGTTTGCAATCAATTAAGAACTCCGTGAACATGTTTTAAGTGATTGGGTCTAAATTTAATCGTTACTAGTTCACACCCCAACACTTCCATTTTCATATGACACATTTTTGCCATACGAGTGTGAAAAGCTTATCTTATTTTGTGTCATTTGTGTGTTTATATCTATATATATGTACTTGAGTCTATTAGGTATATATTATGTATACATTTATTTGATATTTTGTTTGGTCTTTGCCTTACTTTCTAGTCCATATATGCTTTAATTCATAATTGGTACCTATATCGTTGCATTCTTTATTGATATCACATGCTTAATACTTTATGTATCTTATTGGTATCATTTTCTTGCATCCTAGTTGGTATCCGTTATTTTTTGTTGGATTAGTTGTGCTTTTGTTGCCCATATGCTTTAATGTTCTCATCACTTTTGTACATTTGCATGTTTAGCTTGTTATCCCATTTTATGTATCCGTTGTTTAGTTTAAGGGTAATATGATTTAATTGGGGGAGATAAGTTAATTTTTTATTCTTTAGCCTTTGTCTATTACTGAACAAAAATGGGGAGAATGATAGGGGAGAAATGGTATCTATTCAAATTATAATCGTATCTTAGTTTGGGGGAGATTTATCTTAGGGGGAGACGTCTTTCTAAGTTGATAATAGTTGATAAAGGGAGAGAATTAATTTAGGGGGAGTGTAATTATTTAATTGTCTTTAATATTTTAATATTCCCTATGCATTTAATGTGTTTGCTTAAGTGTGCAGGAATTATATTCTAAGTGGCGGCTTTCACCAGCAAAGATTTTAATCCTTGGGGTGTTTGAGTCAAGCATTGTAATTTTATTTTGGGTGGGACTTTTTGTCAGTCTAGTAGAGCTTGACGGCCCTTTAGGATTTTAATTTGGTTTTTGTCCCGGAATAGCCAAAGGGGGAGATTTGTAAGGACACAAATTTCCAATTGAGTCCTTTGTAGTTTTGGCTCAATTCCGGATAAAAACGTTTGAGTCATAGGATAGAGTTAATTGATCATCTTTCAAGCCTATGGCGTGTTTGTTAAAGACGTAGCGGCTAAGAGTATAAAGCTTCATCACATTGTCGAGTTTGTTTGTGCCTCGTTTCTACGTCACCAACATGGTTCCATTGCTTTTAAGGTATGAATGCATTTTGATTATATATATAAGAGCTTGGAACATTTAATATTGGGTGTTGTTCATTTTAGAACTGTTTCAAACATTCTGGAAGTTCGTTCGAAATGTCGTTCTAACCACATTGTCGTTCTAACGAGTTTGCCAACGAGTTCCCATATTGGCCACTGGAACTTCGTTCGAAATGTCGTTCAAACGAGATGGATGTTCGAACGAGATTTCCAATGAGATTTCTAACGAGTTCACACTGGAAGTTCATTATAAGCCTCGTTCGAACGAGATTTCGTTCGAACGAAAATGTCGTTCGAACGAGATTTGGAGAGGACAGGTATTTAGCAATTTTAAGCAGTTTTGACCCACTTTCCCACTTGTTTTTCCCACTATCTTTTGACAGAACTTCTTAAGTGCGGAAATGAATTTTTCTCTCTCAACTTTTTCATATCCTACAACCTCTAAGTGAATGTTTTGAGAGAGAAATTCAAAGGGAAAAAGTTCATGGTTTTTTAGTGTTTAATTCTTCAAGAAAAATATTTTAAACACTTGTTTACACCCAATTATTGTTTAATCCAAGTTCCATATATATACACTTTTCTTGGAGTGTTTGGCACCGGTATCTCTACATTCATTTGAAGAGAAGTGATTGTTTTCTTCTAAATCCCATAAAGAAGAAGAGCTTGTTTTGCTGCGGCATTCTCACATGGTGGAAGGCACCATGTGTGGTTGACAGTGTGCCTATGTCTCATTGGTGATTCCAAGATTTCGTTGGAGCTCCGGGGTTGTCTACTAGGCGGAGATGTTTACAAGAAGAAGCGTAAGGGCTTGAGAGGGATCGAGTCGAGTGTTGTAAGTCTTACTGTCTTGTAATTGTAATTCCATACTTAGTGGACTAAAGGCTAGTGTTGTTCGAAATTTTTTTTCCCGTTGTGGGTTTTTCCTCGTACATCACGGCGTAGTGGTTTCATTGTTTATTTTATCTTGTTATACTCACCTAGAACGCATGCTTAGTTAATTCAAGATAAAATTTGGTTTTAATCACTACGTGTTTAATATGGTGCTATATTAAATATTGGGTAATGTTTAGTTAATCTTAATTCAAGTCAATTAATTTAATTGGATAAAATTGGTTTGGCCTAATTTGGTAAAATTGAGAAATATGACTTAGGAAAATTTTCTAGGACTTGCGTTGAATTAAATTGGTTTAAGTGAAATTTAAGTTGTGTGTGTGGTTAAGTTAATTTCACTTGGTTTTATTTTAATTTAAAAAGAAAAATTAAAATTTGTGTATTTGAACCATAATCTTCGCTTCCGCATATCTTTTAAGGAAATTATCTTTTTGAAGTATAAAAGAATTTATTTTTTTTAAATTGGGGGTCTACATAGATGCTCCTATTTATGTAGATAAAAGTACGGGGGCTTTTTCTGTATGTAGATGGTTCCATTTTTCTTCAAGATCTGTGGGTGGTAGATATTAGAAGATGATCCCATTTTTTTACTTCTTTTGCTATTACATATATTTTTCTTATCCCCCTGTATATACGGATGACTCCAAAATAGTTCTTTTTCCATTTTTTCAATATTTTTCTTTTCACCCTGTATATTTCGCTGATCCAAAATAGGTGTTTCAATTTTTATTTCATTTTTCGTACTTATTCAATACATTTTTCTATTTTCTAATTTTTCTCTATTTGCCCTGTATACTTTAGATGATCCATAATAGTTGTATTGAGTAAGAAACCCTAGTTATAAAAGTAGCACTTTTGATTTTTTTTGTGGAATTATAATATGATTATAAATTAATTTCATAAAGTTCTTGAGCAAATAACTCCAAAATAGTTCTTTTTTCTATTTTTTGCACCCCGTATATTTGGATGATCCAAAATAGGTGTTATAATTTTTGTTTCATTTTTCTTAATTGTTCAATGCATTTTTCTATTTTCTCATTCTTTTTTCTATTTGCCCTGTATACTTTAGATGATCCATAACAGTTGTGTTGATTAAGAAACCCTAGTTAGTACTATTTATTTTTGTTGTGGATTTATAATATGATTATAAATTAATTTCGTAAAGTTCTTGTGAAACTAACAGGTTTGTTTGGAGACAAATTGCTCAAAACGCTTCTCATTAGGTATATTACTTTCCTTGTCTGATGTTGGATTTTATAAAGTTTTATTATCAAATATATAGTCTTAGTGAAAAAGTAGACGTTGTTAACTAAAATGGCCATAAAGCATTATTTAATTTTGGTTGGTATAGGATTTTAATATCTCAATGTCGAGCAATTTCTCAAAGCGGTTGCGACACCAACGAGGGTTGTTCTGGACCCTGGTGATGCAAGCAATTGTAATTTTTCAATATAAGAGGAGTCGTAACCATATGCTTCCTAGGGATCCCCATAGAAACTAGGATGCTAATCGCAAAACTGCATTATATCGTTTATTTTAATATGAATGGTCGGGTATGCCATGCACAACTTCAGATGAACATAGCCTCATTCAAAAGACTTTGTACTAGACTGCACACATATAGACTAAGTGACAATCGATCATTTAAGATCAAGGAACAAGTTGTCGTGTTCCTTAACACCGTGGGATATAATGAGCGATATGTTTTCGAGGAGTTGACTTTCTTCAGATTTGGTCAAACCATTTGTTACTACTTTCATAGAGTTTTACGAGCATGTCTTGATTTGTTTAATGATGTCATTACTAATGCTACTCCTTTAAATTCCTCTTATGACAACGAGAAGGACCTACCATCGTATAATTACTTTGAGGTTAGGATAGTTTCATTAATTAATTTGATTTATTTGGCATTGACTTTCACCGTACTAAATTCATTTCAACCGATTTAGGATGTCGTAGGTGCAATTGATGGTATGCACATATTTTCTTTGGTTCCTACTGCTAACCAAGCAAGGTATTGCAATAGGAAAGGGGAAATTTCTCAAAAAAAAATTGGTCACATGTACATTTGATATGCGATTCTCCTATGTCCTCACTGGTTGGGAGGGGTCAGCGCATGATGATTGCTTACTTCAAAGTGTGATACAATGTCAAGGTCATAAGTTGACCGTTCCATTCGGTATGTTGAAACATGAGATTGACTTTCATTGATGTTTTTAGTAAGTATAAAAATAGTTATTAGTAACATTTATTTTTAAATTATGCGTAGGTAAATCCTATCTCGCAGATGTTGGCTTCCTATTGGTACCTGATTTTCTTTCCCCGTATCGAAAAACTCGTTATCATCGTATGGACGTTAATGGACAACGTCCCGAGAATAGTAAGGAGTTATTTAATTTTAGGCATTTATCTCTTCGAAATGTAGTGGAGAGATTAATTGGGTTATTGAAAAAAATATTTGCATATCTAAGGCCTCAACCATTCCACGCAATTGAAATTTAAGCTACAACCCTTCATAATTTCTTGAGGATTGTTAATATTGAGGATGAATGCGTGGGAGATGGGGAAAGTGATGATGATGACATTACTCCTCCTCCCCTAAATGTTCCAGAAACACCAATGAATGAGCATGTAATGTTCACAACTGAGAGTGCATGGACCGAGAAAAGAAATGCAATGGATAATTTGATGTTGGAAGGATACTATGTGAATCACGGTAATACTTTATACTACGATGACTGAGTTTAGGTATGTGGATATTTCACGCTGAAAGTTTACACTACGCTTATAATTTCTATGTTTTAAGATTTTAGGTAAGTGGATATTTCAAATATGCCATCATCAAATCAAAGTGAACTTCTCCTTCTACGATATGAAATAAAGAAATGCTCCTGTGGCATTATATCTAAAGCGAAGGTTACATTGACTGACAAAAAACACAACCAGGGTCGATTGTATTACACTTGTCCTCAATGTCACAAATTTTTGGGATGGACAAAGCCATCTATTGAAGGCGAAATAGTAACTATGCAACCTTTCATCCGCATATCTAACAACCTGCATCGATTATATCCATTCAATCTCCACTTCTTATACGAGAACCCCATTGTGGCCATGAACATGACGTTATATGTACCTTGGTGACTGTGAAGAAACTTCAAGTTCTAACTATGTTGTTGCTCGTTGCATCTACTATTTTTATTACTTTTGTTGTAATGTAAGGGTGTATAATGGATTACGTAATGTCATTTTTGTTGTAATGGATTATGTAATGTAATGGTGTATAATTTTCAGGGATATTTTCAGGAATTTAATGTGAATATTATATGTTTATTGTAATAATGATTTTGGATATTATAACTTTATGTCATTATGATTTTGAAATGTATGTGCTTCTCACTGAAATGTTTGAATTAACAGTATATGCTACTGCAAATGGAACTGCTTTTACATGGTACTGCAAATGGTCCCTATATGAATTAACTGAACTGAACATGGTACTGCAAATGGAACTGCTTCTGAAGTATATGAATTAACTGTACTACTTTTACATGCTTCTAAATGGTGCTGAATTTTCATTATATGGTATTGATGTAAATGGAAATCAGTATACCAATATATGGTTATGAATTTAAATCAGTATACCAATATATGGTATTGAATTTAAACTAGTATACCAATATATGGTACTAAAATCAGTATGGCAGCATCATATGGTACCGAATTTAAATAATTATGGTACTGCATTAGTGTCAGTATACCTACTTTGCTATACTGATTATCAGTATCATTATGGTACTGCATAATTTGTTATGATTTTCTATGGTACTGAACTTCATAATTTGTTATATTTTGCAATGGTACTACATAATTTGCTATATTTTGCTATGGTACTGCATAATTTGCTATAATTTTCTATGGTACCTACTTTGCTATATTTTCATTATGATTACTTTTGCTATATAGTACCTAATTAGAAGTAGTTTTGCTATATGGTACTGCAAATCAGAAGTAGTTTTGATATATGGTACCTAATCAGAAGCATTATGCCTACTTTTTCGATTTGGTACTACAAATGCCTAATGAGATACACTGCCTACTTTTCCTAATCAGAAGCATTATACCTAATCAGTATACCTAATCAGAAGCATTATACTTTTGCTATACAATGAATTTTCATTTTTGGTATACAGTTACGATGCTACACATTTTGGTCGTTATGATGCTTTTTTATAATGTTTCTTCCACTTTGCTATACTGATTACTACGAACTGAACTGAACTGATACCATTTTACCGTATGAATTACTACAATTTTACCATATGAATTGCTATAATTTTACCATATGAATTGTTACAATTTTTCTATATGAACTGCTATATGATACCCATGATGCTGCTATACAATTTTTTTACTCTATTTTTGTTATGCTTAATAGGCATGCAAAACCAAAATTTCCCTCCGCTCCGCCCACCAAAACCACATAGGACCGATGTGGTGCGAGTTGATGTGAGATCTCATCAAGTAGAAGGAATTCAAAATAAATGCCATCTGCGATGGAGAGAGCGAAGGGATGGGTTCCTAATCCATTGTCTTTATGCCCACGTGCTCGAGGGGCATCAGAGGGTTGACATAGGATTCACTTTCGCACAAATTAAAGTCATAATAGATATTGTTAAAGACGAATGTCATATTCGAGTGGCGAAAAAGAATGTGAGATCCAGATTGAAAAAGGATTATGTTTGATTTCGTGAGTTGTTACAGGTCAGTGGTTTCGGTTACGACACAAATAGTGGAGGCATAATGGCAGATGCAAGTGTATGGTCTGACTACATTGCGGTGAGTATGACACTTTTCCATGTAATTTACTCCTCAAAAATAATTCTCATATATCAAACAATTACTTATCTAATATGGATATCATAGGGTAAACCAGTTACTGGAAGGATGAAAGGAAAGAAATGTTTGTACTATGACGAGCTTCAAAAAATCTTTGGCAATGACACGGCTATGGGTGATAATTCTATATCGGGCACATATCACTTCTCACCTATGAATGGTACACTTAATTTTACATTACTATGTGTAGTGCATCTAGTTAATTTAATGTTTTATTGGCATTTTATTAATAATCATTTTCTTTTTCAGTGACAGCAGAAGTCAAAGTAGAAGTGGATGTAAATGACGAATCGTACATGGAGACTGAGACTCAAACAATGCCTGGACAGGAGATCGATACGCAAACGACTGCTGGGAAAGAGACTGACACCCAAACATCAGTTGGGAATACCATGAAGCGCAAGGGCCAGTCACCTAAAACAAAGTCTCGTCGTCGTAGTGTAAACCATCAGGACGAATGTGCCCAAGCATACACTGTTACTGCTGAATCGTCGAAGCAAATTTCCACCGTAATGGAGTTTAAGGTTGTTGTGGACTCTCGTCTCACGTGAATTGGCAGGGTATTCTTGAAAGGCTAGTTTGTATGGATATGGACAATGAGAGTATCATGCTCATGATGTCGATGTTTGAGGTCGACAATGGACTCGGTCGAGCCTTCATGGGTTTCTCTGACTTTACCTTTTCACGTACATGGTCTTACAACAAGCTCCAAAATCTCCCTTAATCACTGTAGTTCATAACTAATGTAATGTTTTGCGTAAAAATTGCGGGTAGTTACTATCGGATCTAATGCTGTGTAAACATCCTTTCTGTAGGTGGTGGCCTTTTTATTAATTAGCTTATTATGTATTTTGTATTTAAACTTAAAGGGAGCACATTAAGTCTTTTTATGTAGTTGTAATGTTAATTATAGTATTAATGGTATTATGGCATTTTAGTCTGTATCTCAAACTATGTCATGATGGGATTTGGCAACATATTGTATTAGCCATATCTTTTCAGTATGCCTACTTTTGCTATATAGTTACTAATCAGAAGCAATTTTTCTATATGGTACTGCAAATGGAACTGTAAATCAGAAGTAGTTTTGCTATACGGTACCTAATCAGAAGCATTGTGCCTACTTTTGCTATATGGTACTGCAAATGCCTAATTTTCATTATGCAAATGGAAATCAATATCAATATACCTAATGAGATACACTGCCTACTTTTGCTAATCATAAGCATTATACCTAATAAGAAGCATTATACTTTTGCTCTACGATGAATTTTCATTTTGGTATACAGCTACGATGCTACACATTTTGGTCCCTATGATGCTGCTTTATAATGTTGCTTCCACTTTGCTATACTGATTACTATGAACTGAACTGAACTGCTACCATTTTTCTATATGAATTGCTACAATTTTGCAATATGAACTGCTATATGGTACCCATAATGCTACTATACAATTTTTTTACTCTATTTTTGTTATGCTTAACAGGCATGCAAAACCAAAATTTCCCTTCGCTCCGCCCACCAAAACCACATAGGACCGATGTGGTGCGAGTTGAAGTGAGATCTCATCAAGTTGAAGGAATTCAAATGAAATCCCATCTGCTATGGATCGAGCCAATGTTTGGGTTCCTAATCCATTCTCTTTGTGCCCAGGTGCTCGGGGGGCATCAGAGGATTAACAATAGATTTACTGCCGCCCAGATTAAAGTCATAATAGATACTGTTAAAAATGGATGTCATATTCGCGTGGCGAAAAAGAATGGCATATCCTGATTGAAAACATTGAAAAGGGATTACGTTTGATTTCATGAGCTGTTACAGGTCAGTGGTTTCTGTTACGACAAAAATAGCGGAGGCGTAACGACAGATGCAAGTGTATGGGCTGACTATATTGCGATGAGTACGACACTTTTCCATGTAATTTACTCCTAGAAAATACTTCTCATATATCAAAAAATTACTTATCAAATATGGTTACTGTAGGGTAAACTAGATACTGGAAGGATGAGAGGAAAGAAATGTATGTACTATGACGAGCTCCAAATAATCTTTGGCACTGACACGACTATAGGTGATAATACTATATCGGGCACATATCACTTCTCACCCATGAATGGTACACTTAATTTTACATTACTATGTGTAGTGCATCTAGTTTAGTTGATGTTTTATCGGTATTTTATTAATGATCATTTTCTTTTTTAGTGACAAAGAAGTAGAAGTAGAAGTGGATGTAAATGACGAACCGTACATAAAGACTGAGAATCAAACAACGCTTGGACAGGAGACCGATACGCAAATGATCGTTGAGCAAGAGACTGGCACCCAAACATCAATTGGGAACACCATGAAGCGCAAGGGTCAGGTACCTAAAACAAAGTCTCGTCGTCGTAGTGTAAACCATCAGGACGAATGTGCCCAAGCACACACTGTTACTGCTGAATCGTCGAAGCAAATTGCCACCGCAGTGGAGCTTCAGGTTGCCGTGGACTCTCGTCTCACATGAATTGGCAGGGTATTCTTGAAAGGCTAGTAGGTATGTTATGGACAATGAGAATATCATGCGCATGATGTCGATGTTTGAGGTCGATAATGGACTAGGTCGAGTCTTCATGGGTTTCTCTGACTTTACCTTTTCACGTACATGGGCATACAACAAGCTCTGTAATCTCCCTTGATCACTATAGTTCATAACTAATGTAATGTTTTGCGTAAAAATTGTAGGTAGTTACTATCGGATCTAATAATGTGTAAACATACTTTCTGCAGATGATGGCCTTTTTAGTAATTAGCTCATTATGTATTTTGGATTTAAACTTAAAGAGCTAGCACATTATGTCTTTTGATGTAGTCGTAATGTTAATTATGGTATTATGGCATTTTAGTCTATATCTCAAAATATGTCATGATGGGATTTGGCAACGCACTATATTACCCATACATTGTATTAGCCATATCTTTGTATGTCATTACTTTACTGAAAATCAACGACAATTTGACCATACACTATCTTACTCAGTCATTAATTTAGAGCCACAGAAGTTGTTGCTACTTGAAGTCACACTATCCGATAATATTTTTAAATATTTATTCATCCACTTTCTACCTTATAAATAAATCGTCTCTTTATTAGTTAGAGCATCAGTAACTGAGTTCATTTTGACATATATATATATATATATATATACCACAACACTAGTTACACTTCCTCATATCATAAACTTTACAATGCATAACCATGTTTACATGCCTGATGAAGATTCACCTTTCTTAACCCATGTTCTCAGAAAAACTCTCTCTAGGAAAAAACTTATGTATTATAACTGGTCACCACCTAAAACAGTATTGCGATGTGATTACTTCTTAACGTGAGGGAGGGGGTAAGCAGGATGCAACAGGCCAAGAAGACATAGTGTAAGTCTAAAAAATCAACATTATTTGGTGATGAACATATTGAGGTAATGGCAGTAATGTTGAACAAGTGTTGACTAACCCAGGGATCTACCAAGATCCCTATAGAGGTAGTTGGTTTGGCGAGAAAATGGTTTTTGAAAACATCCTTATATGTACACTCCATTCTTTAGACGATGTTGATCATGTGAGGAAATGGTTAGCGCCGACAAAAGAAAATATTTCACGGGATGATCATTTGAAATGGCCTAAGTTATTTGGTAGACGTTGCGATTTGGAGTGCTACTGTCAGTGGCATGGTTTACTCGTGCCACATGCAAAATCGGCAAGATATTGCAAACATCTTAACAAAGATGATAAAAAAATGTATTCGTTTATTGTAACACGAATTTGCACAAATGGAGAAAAGGCTAGAGCGGTGGTATGCTAAACATTTGATAAATACTGAACTTGACGATCCAATGTATGCATCGGTTTCGGACCTCTCGGATTATAAAGGGCTCGATTCGAACATGAATTTAGTACATCTTTACCTAACATGTTGATGGGCGATGGGAATGTCTTATATTGTGTTCCGTGGTTGCCTAGGAAATCTAGACGATAATATTATGTAACTTTTGTATATTTTTTTTATGTTTCAAACCACGGTTTGAATCACGATAGGGGATTGGAATGCGTTATGTTCTTGAAATGTTTTTTTTTTCAAAGTGGTATTCAAATATTATTATTAAAAACAATTGGTAATATGGTATTATGGATTTTCCGTCTACATTTTTTTAATGTACGTGATAGTAAAATAAAATAGTTGGTATTAACTAGAAAAAGCAATCGTTATTTATATTTAAAAAAACTCTAAAAAAAATCAAATATAGCATGACAAAATTTTCATTTACCAACCCAAATTTTAGCTCTCAAACAACATAAGTAAAAAAATAATTGAATTCCAATAGATAAAATGATTCTATCAAACATAAAAAGAATGACAAATATCATATTTTTCAAACATGCAAAATGACAATCAAAAAGCAAAACTTTTTTTTTCGAGGACAAAAATTGCCTCACAAAATTTGCTATTCCAACTCAATTCACGCTTTTCCACCCAATGGAGCCTAAAATCTTTTTAACATAATACTGGAGGCATAAAATTGATAAAAGCGAATCTAAGAACACTCACTGCCTCAACATCAGGTACCAACCAAATTTTAAGGATTCCCGTCTTTCCCGAATGAAAAAAAGAAAGGACTGGAGACGATTGATTATTATAAAAAAAAAAAAGAGAACCCAGCGTTGGTTAAGGATAATGTTACAAATGTTCCTGCAATTTACAATTCACGTCACCATGCAAATGACAAGTAAAGATAGACCGCAGTGACTAGTTTTACATGTTGTCCTCAGATTTGTAACTTTGATCAGGTTGTACGAGCTCCGGTTGTCCAGCCACATAATCCAAGATACCCTCGCCGGTTTTTTCACCGCAAACTTCTGCCGCCGGCGGTGAAGTCCGGCCAAAGACTACAACGGCGACGAGGAACATAGCCGTAGAGAGCAAAAGAGGCCAAAAGTAGGCTAGGATGTTAATGAAGCTAGGAGCTACATAGAGGAGGGAGATGATGATGAGAGAGAAAGTGATGAGTGCTGCTATGTGAAATTTGAATTTTAAGAGTTTTTCTGGGATCTCCATGGAAGAATAAGGGGAGAGACCAAATGGGTCCTTGTGGGTTTTTGTAGGCTTTTTAGATAACAGAGAGAATGGACAGATTATTGGACTTTTACCTCTCTCTGCACAGATTCTCTGCCGGAAATGTTTTTTTAGGCTGTGAATTTTGAGGACTGTCAAATTACAGTTTGTGTGTTTGATCTCTTTTCATCCTTTTTATTTCACAACCTAAAACTTGGTTTCCTAAAGTACCCACTCTTTGTTCAATTATTTTCTCTTTTCATACTCTTTTTCTCCACGGGTAAAAATGAATAGCAATAAATTCCGAAAAAATCTATTTGCACGGATATATATGGACCGAGATTTGTACACAGAGTTAAAAGACAAAAAGTAAAGAAAGAGTTATTTGTCTAATTGATTTTTTTTAATAAAAAAAATTGTATTTTTAATAAAAGCATTTTAAAAAACTGTTTTTAACTTTTTATAACTGTTTTAAAAAACAAAAAAAAACATTTAAATGATACGGATAAGTACCAGTGACACTAATCAATCGCGATAATAATGTTGATCTGCGTCAGTGACACTAATCAAACGCGTTGATGATGTGGGTCCGCGCCAGCGGCACTAACCAAACGCTATGATGATGTGGGTCCGCGCCAACGGTACTAACCAATCGCGATGATATTATGGGTCCGTGCCAGCAGCACTAATCAATCGCGATGGTGATGTGGGTCCGCGCTAGCGGCACTAACCCATCGCGATGATGATGGGTCCGCGCTAGCGGCATTAATCAAACGCGATGATGCTGTGGATCCGCGTCAGCGTCACTAACCAATCGCGATGATGATGTGAGTCCGCGCTAGCGGCATTAACCAATCGCGATGATGATGTGAGCCCGCGCTAGCGGCATTAACCAATCGCGATAATGTGGGTCCACGCCATCTCTTAAGAAATTGTTTTTCATATTTTTAATAAAAAAAATATACTGTTTTTTTAAATAAGAAACTGTTTTTAAAAAATAAAAATAAAATTATTTTTTTTAAGATAAAATAAGATTTCAAATTTTTTTTTGAAAATAAAATATTTTTTACACATCATTATCGCGATTGGTTATTGATGTTGGTGCGGACCCACATCATTATCGCGATTGGTTAGTGATGTTGGTGCGAATCCAATTTTTTTTTAAAATAAAATATTTTTACACAATAAAAAAAATATTTTTTTTATAGTAATAGGAAAACTGTTTTTTTTATATAAAAAATTATTTTTATATCTATCGTTAAAAACAAAAGAATAAGAATCTTACAAAAAAAAGAGAGAGAGATGAAAGACATGTAGCCACATCACTATGTACATACTCTGTACAAAAAATGTCAGTGCAAATAGAAAAGCTCATAAATTCCACTTACCGTATTTTTTTATAAAGAAATCTTCCTATTAAGTTTCATTTACTAGATATTTTTCCTAATTAGTCCGATAAGTAATTTTTTTCCCTATTAAATTCTATTAATAAAATACACATTTTTTCCTTCATTTTATTGACTATTTTAGTCTTCCTATTTTTTAGGATACCACTCCCCCACGCATATCTTTAGAATATCAACCATCTCTATTGATATTCAAAAATCCGTTTCTCTCTCAACTGTTCAGAACCCAATTATCTCTCTCATATGTGTGAAAATTCAGCAAATACGTTTACAATTCAAGACCCATATTCGTTTTTCATCTGCTGCCCTGTGAGAAACCCCATATCTACAAGGTAACTTAACAAATACTCTTGTCTGCATGTATGTGTGTGTAAATCAATGTGTATACATATATATACACAAGCTTTTAAGGTTCATCCATGGTGTAAATAGAAAAAAAAGTAAATTAGATGAAGAAGAAGATAGAATATTTGGGGTTGTCATCGGTTTGGGAAAAAATTGACGAGGAAGCAGGGGTTTCAGGGTAGGGGTTAGCCGGCGGTGGAGAAAGAGAAGAGAAAGGGGGGTATGTGGGTTGAGGGGTAAAGGAAGCTGGGTTTGGGAGAATGAGGGTTAATGGGTAAAAGGGTTTTAGAAAATTTCATTTTTTTCAACTTCTTTTGTGCAACTTTATGAACCCAACTTCATTAAAATGATATATGCTTAGATTTGTGGTTTTGTTTCATATCATAGGTTATGGCTAAGAATTTTGGGTGATTATGTACTTTTTTTAGATATATAGAAATTTGTAGTTATCATAGAATTTTGGGTGAAATATGCATAATTCATGAATTTAATTTAGCCGTTTGCGTGACAATGTAAGATATTTTGAGTCATACAGTGAATATGCACTGTTTGAAGACCATATATAGTATGCTCCCTCTGGAAAAAATTGTCATATAATATGTGAATAATCACTATTTTAATACACATGGAGCAACTTAAATCCAAAAAAAATGAACATCCAGTATTTGAATACAATTAAAAAATACGCACTGTTTTTTATCCTCGTTCAGTGAATATTCACTGAAAACAGTGTTACACCACTGAATTTGAACTTATTCATTACACTACACAATGAATTTTGACTCGACATTTTCAGTCATACAGTGAATATGCATTTGTTTGAAGATCATATATAGTATGCTCCCTCTGAAAAAAAATTGTCCTATAATATGTGAATAATCACTATTTTAATACACGTGCACCGACTTAAATCCAAGAAAAATGAACATCCAGTATTTCAATACAATTAAAAAGTACGCATTGTTTTTAATCCTCGTTCAGTGAATATTCACTGAAAACAGTGTTACACCACTGAATTTGAACTTATTCATCACACTACACAACGAATTTTGACTCGACATTTTCAGTCATTCAGTGAATATGCACTGTTTGAAGACATCATATATTGTGTGCTCCCTCTGAAAAAAAATTGTCCTATAATATGTGAATATTCACTATTTTAATACACATGCACCAATTTAAATCCAAAAAAAAGTGAACATCCAGTATTTTAATACAATTAAAAAGTACGCACTTTTTTTAATCCTCGTTCGTGAATATTCACTGCAAACAGTGTTACACCACTGAATTTGAATTTTATTACACTACACAATGAATTTTGACTCGACATTTTCAGTCATTCAGTGAATATGCACTGTTTGAAGACTTCATATATAGTATGCTCTCTGAAAAATTATTGTCCTATGATATGTGAATATTCACTGTTTTAATACACATGCACCGACTGAAATCTAAAAAAAAGTGAACATCCAGTAATTGAATACATTAAAAAAGTACGAATTTTCGACAATGTGAAAATACACTACTCGATATACTCTACGATTATAAACAGTTAATGTTCACTCTTATTTTTGCATACATTTATTTTTGTGTGAAGGTGTATGTCGGCTTTGTTAGAATATGTTCATCTATTAATATGTAGTACAAATATTCCCTTTTTGCAGATGGTCAAGAGTACAAAAAGGACAAAGACAAGATTAAATAAGGATGAGGGTCTAGATATGATAGACCAAACGGAGCACATACTTCAATATAAATGTAACCTCTATGGCTTAGTGAAGCTCCTAAAACAAATCAAATTAAGTTTTAGGGCAGAAGCTTTTTTAGGTATGACTCCTTTTTCCGCATTATTCTCATCTTTAGTCGAAAACAATTTTGATAGTATTTTTGTTAAAAAAATATGAGAAAAATGTTGAGAATATCATAAGAATGTATGATCCGGTGCGGAGGAAGTTCAAAATTGGGGGGGAATTTCTTACGTTTACCCCGATGGATATTGCACTTATCTTTGGTATACCATTCGGTGAAGAAAATGTCAAAATTCCTTCTTACGCCACTAAGCTAACGTCATCATTCATCAATAGGAGGTTTACTGATGTGACGGGAATGGTTTCCACAAATGTAATTAAGAATGCGACCATTAAAGCCACGTCGGAGGATTCCCTTCAAGGAGATATGGATGTGTGTAGATTATAATGCCTTTTCACAATTGGGACTATACTCCCCCCCACTCGAGGTGTAAAGATTAGGTGGGCATTCTATAATTTTGTTGAAGATATTGAATGTATGGGAAAGTACAATTGGCCATTCATGATATGTTGAACACTAGTTGACTCGATCCATTCATCGCACACTAATCCCAGATCAGTTACAGGATGTGTTATTAGTCTCCTGGATAGTCATTTAAACGTTTATATAAATATGAACAGTATACTACTTATTGTTGTGTTTTTCGCAGTATGTCACCTATCTTGTTCATCTTTTGTTTGTTAATATAAGTATTGGTTATGTGAGCACACAACCATCATGTAACCCGATGCGTGCCGTGGATCGTTCCCGAGATATCAAAAATGGTCTCTCACCAAGCTTAGTGAAAAGTTTCCACTAAACATTCATGTAGCAAATGATGCGGAATTCTATGTAACATACATTCACTTGTCAAGTTGTCTATATTCACTACATTTTGAATATTCACTATTTTGTATTAACATCACACGTGGACCGCCTAAAATGATAATGTTTCCTTGATGTCACATTAACCATTTTAATATACGTACTATCATACCATTTGGATGTGTAACAATTCATCCTTTAAATCCCAATTCGTAGAAGGCTAATAATAACCATTTCTTTCTGTGAGGACACAAATTTCTAATTGATTCCTTTGTAGTTTTGGCTTAATATCGGACAAAAACATTTGAGTCATAGGATAGTATCATTGAGTATCTCTCAAGCCTATGACAAGTGTAAAGTTGAAGACGTTACGACCTTGCTTTTCAAGAGAACATCATTACCAAGTTTCAGTGCCTCGTTTATCGTCATCAACTTAATATTTCAAGTCTCTAAAGGTATGAATGCTTTTATATATTATTAGGAGACTTGGAATAATTTTGATGGGTGCAATTTTATTTTAAAATGAATTTTATTTTCAGAAGGTTACTTTAGAACTTTGAATAAAAAGTTTTGGGGCTTAAAATGTAATTTAACCATTTTGACATTTCGTTTCGAAATTGTCGTTCGAACGAGAATGTCATTCGAACGAGAATTTCCTTCGAACGAGTTTACCAACAACTTTTACCTTTTGGCCACTGGAACTTTGTTAGAAGGTCGTTCGAACGAGATTTCCAGCGGGAAAACTTTTTGGCAGTTTTTCTCCACTATCCCACTCGTTTGTTCGTACTAAATTTTCCAGAATAAATATGTGCGGGAACCAACACTTGAAAAGTAACTTTTGAAATTTCCTAAACACATTTTTGAGAGAACAATTAAAGAGAGAAAAATTTATTAGTTCAAAAGTTCATTGTTTAGTGTTTTTAAGTATCCATGAATTAATTTTTACAAAAACACTTACACCCATTAGTTTAAGTTTAATCCAAGTTCCTATTGTTATATACTTGCTTGGAGAGTATTGGGCACCGGTTTTTACTCTACCGAATTGAAGATTTTATTTGGGTTTACTTCTATATCCCATAAAGAATAAGTTCATTGTTTTAATGCGGCATACTCACACGGTGAAAGGCATTGTGCGAGGGTTGACGGTTGTCCAAAAGCATCATTGGAGGATTCCAAGGTTCCAATGGATTTCGGGATTATTGACTTAGCAGAGGTTGGTACAAGAATACTCGTTAGGGGCTTGAAGGGAATCAAGTCGAGTTGAGTAAGTCATTTGTCTTGTACTTGTAAAATTCTGTACTTAGTGGACTTAAGGCTAGGGTCGTTCGAGATTTTTTCCCGTTGTGGGTTTTTCCTCGTACATCGCAGCGTAGTGTTGTGAATTTATTTTATCCTACAAATCACCTAGAACGCATGCTTAGGATTAAAAGATAAAATATGGTTTAATTCATTTCTCTAATTTAATTTAGTGCTAAAATAAGTTTGGGTGAAACTTAAGTTGATTTAATTCAAATCAGTAATTTATATTTGCTAAAATTTATTTTGGCCTAATTTGATAATATTGAAAATATTGTGTAGGCAAATTTTAGGACCTGTGTTAAATTAATTTTGGGCTAAAAGTAAATTTCTCATAGTTAACTTCATGAGTTAGTTTTGTTTGTGAGAAAATCCTAATACTGGTTTGTACGAATTTTGTGTGTGTGTTCACCATAATTCACTAATTTAGATTTAATTTTAATTTTGTTTTTAGAAATTAAAATTTGTGTTTAAGTTAATTTTTCATTCTTTTAAGAAAAGAAAATCAAATAAAATTGAAAGATTAAATTGTTATGTTGAACCATCTTTATTCCGCATTTAAAAGAAAATTAAATTTTAATATCAAAAGATTTTTAAAATCAAGGGGCCTCGTGCTCCAACAAGTGGTATCAGAGCCGGAGCACTAATTTATTGCGTTAAGGTCCTTTTAAATATTTTTGGTTAAAAATGGAATTTTTCCCATTTTCAAAATTTCCTATTTTCGATGGTTCCAACTATGCGTATTGGAAAGCGCGTATGAAATCAGCACTAAAGTCTGTCAATGAGAGGTTTTGGTTGTCAGTTGTTAACGGGTGGTCTCAACCTACATATCTGGTAGAAAATGAGCGTGTTCCCAAACCCGCAGATAGATGGAGTGAGAATGAATTTAAACTTGCAATTTTTAATTCTTGAGGTTTAAATGCCTTGTTTAGCGCAGTCACATCGGATGAATTCCGATGCATCATGACGTGTGAAACTGTTAAGGAAGCTTGGGATATATTACAACTCACTCACGAGGGAACTAGTGTCGTTAACGCTTCTAAACTCCAAAACCTCACCACTCAATTTAAATCCATCAAAATGAATGAAAAAGAAACGTTTGATGAATTTTATGCTAGACTTTCTGATATAGTTAATTCATCTTTTAATTTGGGAGAGAAAATACCGATGACCACATAGTAAAGAAAATTTTAAGGTCCCTACCCGAGAGATTTATCCCTAAAGTGATCGTTTTAAATTCTTTACCCACCCTGAACTCTACCAAACTTGAGGAACTTGTAGGTGATTTACAAACTTATGAACTAGAAATGTTCCCCTCCAAAAATGAAAAGAAAATTAATAAGGGCATTGCTTTGAAATCTCGAAAGGAGGAAAAACAAGTTGTGGTTGATGAGAGTGATAGTGACTCGGAAGATATGGCTATGTTTGCTAGGAAGCTTCACAAATTCCTTAAATTTAACAAAGATAAATTTAAAAATGATTTATAGAAATTTGAAAATTCTATGCATGATAAAGCCGAAAAGATCCCTAAAACTTTTAATGAAAATTTAAATAGGGATGAGTCAATTAGGTGTTATGGTTATGCAGGGTATGACCATAGGGTTTTTAAATGCCCCACTAAACTAAGGAAAGATGATAAGTAACCTATTTCATATAATGCCACCCTTAGCGATAGTGATAAGGAAGAGGGACCCGCTTCCCCCGTTGAACGCAATTTTGTCGCATTCATGGCAAGTCATGTGAGCACCGATAATGAATCTTCGCATGAAGATGTACATTTACATGACTCTTCTGAGGCCTTTGTTTGTGAATCCCCAAAATATGACGGTTGTGAGAGTGGAGAAGAGAGAGAGAGAGAGAGAGAGTGAAAGTGAAAATGAGATTGATGTGAGTGGACTTCAATTTGCATTTCAAGAATTATATGTAGAATCTATTAAATTAAAAAGAGCAAATTTGAAATTAGAAGCTAGTTTAAAAGAGAGTGATAAGGTCGTTGATGAGAATACGTTAGTTGACGACCTTAGGACACGAGAGAGAGCTCTTCGAGAGAAGCTTAAGTATGTAGAAGTGAGAAAGATAACCTTAGAGGTTTGGTGGAATCCTTAAAAAAGGAGCTTCTCGAGTTTGAAGAGAGAAATGATTTGTTTGAGTCTAGGATTGTAGAGCTTGAGAAGAAAGTGAGAGACTCAAGTAGAGTCAAATTTGATTTGGAGAGTCGTTCAAAGAAATTAGATAAAATCTTAGGAACGGTCCAAATTAAAAATGACACTTGTGGTTTAAGCTTCTATTCTTGTAACGGTTCCACTATTAAAGCCAAAATCAATGTTTTAGGAGAATCCTCTAGGAACAATGTTATAGATCATTCCTTAAGTAAGTCTTTTCGTCGAGTATTTAAGTGCTTTCATTGTGGTCGAAAAGGTCATCTTAGGAAGTTTTGTTTTGATCTTAAACGAGGTCCTAGAAAATCCCAACATAAGGCAACCGAGGTAGCCAAGATTCCTATACCCCGAGATCGTCATTCATCATTAGTTTGGGTTAGGAGATCCAACTTGGTAGCTTTACAAGATAGGATTTTTTATTCTCATTTACTTTCACACGATACCTCTCTTGCTAAATCCAAAGGTTGAATGTGTTAGTTCTTTGCATACTTCAGCTTTTGTACTTTATGCTATATTGTCATGCTAATTGTATGCTTGTTTATCATTTTCTAGTCATTGCTTTATCACATATCTCATGCTAGAATTATGATGTTTGTTTATCTTTTGTATTAAAGTTCTTTTATTTTAGTTTGCATTGAATGAAAAATATAAAAAGATTTTTGTTTATCATTTGAGTTTTACCTTTTAATAATTTAGGCTTAATGAAAAATACAAATGATTTTTGTGTGTCTTTTGAGTAAATATTTTTGTTTGGTTGGTTAAAAAATTTCAAAAACTCAAAAAGTTTTTTTTGTGTATTTTAGTTTGACACACTTTATGTGGCATATACTTGTGTTTGAGTCCCTTATTTTTCCCTTCCATATGGCTAGAACTTTTGGTTAAGATTGTCAATTATTAAAATATTCTTTATCATGCTTACATGGAGTAGTTGGACTTTATGTTGCTTAATGGATTCTATTTTTATATGCCTCAATTCACATGCACGAGCTCACTTGAAATTTTAACTTCACATGTATATTTGAGCTTTATGAAGTGTTCTCCTACCAATCTAGTCATCTACATATTTTATGACCTAGGAGGACTTGTGCATATTAAAATCCATTGCGCGTGAGATTTGTGTGAGATATAAAATGATATATATAAATGTGCAGGGGGAAGGGCTCCGAAAGGAAATTTATCCTTTGCGAGTAAGCCACTGTTTATAATGGACCTAAACGAAATACGTGGTCCAAAGGCATAAAAGAAAATGGCATTAAAAGAAAAATAATTTTCCAAGGCCTATTTTGTTTAATTGCTATAGTCATTCTATAACTATATGCATATTTTGAGGGAGTTTGGATAGTATATTAACGGTTTTCATAATGTCCGTTTATCCTAGTTGTGCTTTCATTGTCATGATTCTATTGGTTTGTAGAATTATCAAAATTCTAGGCTTATGTGCATTATGTATGTTTGTTCATTGAGTTCACTTTATATTATCACATGAGGCTATATCTAGATGTGATAAAGTATTGCAATCAAATGAGAACTCCGTGAACATATTTTAAGTGATTAGGTCAAAATTTAATTGTTACTAGTTCATACCCCTACACTTTCGTTTACCATATATATTTGGACACATTTTTGACATACGAGTGTAAAAAGCTTAATGTATTTTGTGTCATGTGTGGTGTTTATATCTATATATGTGTGTTTGAATATATTTTATATATAATCTGTATACATATATATGATATTTTATTTTGTTTAGTCTTTGGCATGTTAGTTAGTCCGTATATGCTTGAATTCATAATTGGTATCTAAGTAGTTGCAAAATATTTGTTTGACATCACATGCTTAGTATCTTATTTGTCAAATTGATATCATAGTCTTTGCATCATATGTTTTGGATTAGTTACTTTTTATTGTTGCCCATATGCCTTAATGATCCTATTTCCTTAAGCATCATCGTGTTTTACTTGTTTTCCCATATTTATATCCATTATGCAGTTTTAGAGGGATAAATGGTACTTAGTTAACTTGGGGGAGAAATGAATAATTAATTAATTCCAAATCCTTTGTCTATTCCTGAACAAAAAGGGGGAGAAATGGTATCCAATCCTATTATTATCGTATCTTAGTTTAGGAGATTTAACTTGGGGGGAGTCACGACCTTCTTAGTTTAGGAGATTTAACTTTGGGGGAGATTTAATTAAAGGGGAATTTATTTAGGGGGAGTATTTAATTTAATATTTTGATATTCCCTATGTGTTTAATGTTTTGTTTAAGTATGCAGAAATTGTTCTACCGACAATTTTCGTTGGCAAAGATAGTCATCCTTGGGTTTTGAGTCAAGCTATGTATTTTTTATTTTATTTTCGGATGAGATGTTTTTGACTCTAGTAGAACTTGACGGCCCTTTAGGATTTTGTTTTGTTCTTTGTCCCGGAATAGCCAAAGGGGGAGATTTGTAAGGATACAAATTTCCAATTGAGTCCTTTGTAGTTTTGGTTCAATACCGGACAAAAAGATTTGAGTCATAGAATAGTATCATTGAGCATCTTTCAAGCCTATGACAAGTGTAAAGTTGAAGACGTTGCGTCCTTTCTTTTTAAGAGAACATCATTGCCGAGTTTCAGTGCCTTGTTTATTGTCATCAACTTCATATTTCAGGTCTCCAAAGGTATGAATGCTTTTATGTATTTTTAGGAGACTTGGAATAATTTTGATGGGTGTAATTTTATTTTAAAATGAATTTTATTTTCAGAAGGTTACTTTAGAACTTTGAATAAAAAGTTTTGGGCTTAAAATATAATTTAACCATTCTGACATTTCGTTCGAAATTGTCGTTCTAACGAGAACGTCGTTCGAACAAGAATTTCATTCGAATGAGTTTGCCAACGAATTTTACCTTTTGGCCAATAGAACTTCGTTAGAAGGTCGTTCAAACGAGATTTCCGGCGGGAAAATATTTTGGCAGTTGTTGGCAGTTTTTCTCCACTATCCCACTCTTTTGTTCCCACTAACTTTTCCAGAATTAATATGTGCGGGAACCAACATTTAAAAAGTAAATTTTGACATTTTCTAAACACATTTTTGAGAGAACAATTAAAGAGAGAAAAAATTATTAGTTCAAAAGTTGATTGTTTAGTGTTTTTGAGTATCCATGAATTAATTTCTACAAAAACACTTACATCCATTAGTTTAAGTTTAATCCAAGTTCTTATTGATATATACTTGCTTGGAGAGTGTTAGGCACCGGGTTTTACTCTACCGAATTGAAGAGTTTGTTTGGGTTTACTTCTACATCCCATAAAGAATAAGTTCATTATTTTGCTGAGGCATACTCACACGGTGAAAGGCATTGTGCAAGGGTTGACGGTTGTCCAAAAGCATCATTTGTGGATTCCAAGGTTCCGGTGGATTCCAGGATTGTTGACTAAGAAGAGGTTGGTAAAAGAAGACACATCAGGGGCTTGAAGGGAGTCGAGTCGAGTTGAGTAAGTCATTTGTCTTATACTTGTAAAATTTTGTACTTAGTGGAGGGCTAGGGCTGTCCGAGATTTTTTCCTGTTATGGGTTTTTTCTCATACATCGCGGCGTAGTGGTTGTGAATTTATTTTATCTTGCAAATCATCTAGAACGTATGCTTAGGATTAAACGATAAAATATGGTCTAATTCACTTCTCTAGTTTAATTTCGTGCTAAAATAAGTTTGGGTGAAACTTAAGTTTATTTAATTCAAGTATGTAATTTATATTTGCTAAAATTTAGTTTGGCCTAATTTGGTAATATTGAAAATATTGTGTAGGCAAATTTTAGGACTTGTGTTAAATTAATTTTGGGCTAAAAATAAATTTCATATAGTTAACTTCATGAGTTAGTTTTGTTTGTGAGAAAATCCTAATACTGGTTTGCGTGAATTTTTTTTTTTGTGTGTGTGTGTGTGTGTTCACCATAATTCACTAATTTAGGTTTAATTTTAATTTTGTTTTTAGAAATTAAAAATTGTGTTTAAGTTAATTTTTCATTTTTTTAAGAAAAGAAAATCAAATAAAATTTGAAAAATTAAATTGTTATGTTGAATCATCTTTATTCCGCATTTAAAAGGAAATTATATTTGAATATTGAAAGATTTTAAAATCAAGGGGCCTCGTGCTCCAACACTTTCTTGTGTTAAAATGAGAATGTTCATTGAATTGGGATTAATACCTAAGAGCAGTGAAGTGCATATACCAAACAGTGGATATTCATTGTATAGGTACTTTTCAAAGAGTGTGCATGCAGTGAATATTCACTGTATAGCTATTTTTCAGCAGTCTGAAATTTGGTGTGTATACAGTGAATATTCACTGTATGGGTTGTTTGAATTGTGGATTTCAAAGCAATCATAAACAAAATTTTGGTGCTTTATAAATAGTGAATATCCACTATATGGGTATTTTAAAAAAATAATGTAGAATGGTGAACATTCTTAGTGCGTATATCAAACAGTGAATATTCAGTGATTTATATTGTAATATTCACTTTATTTGTTTAAAGAGAGATTTCATTGAATAAAATGTTCAAATGGAATATTACATACAATGCATAATATATTAATTTCGACTATTCAATACACGCAGGTAAATAATGAGATGCTATTGATGACTAGCTATGAACAAAGAGTGTTTGGTGTGGATGAAATTGCTATGGCTGATGATGTCGGTATGGGCAATGTTAATGTAGGAGATGGTGGAAAAAATGATAATGAAACTATTGGGAGGGTCGATGGTGAACATTCAAGTCATGCACAAGTGGAAGAAAATAAAGTTTTGAAAGAAAAGATTCAAAAACTTGAGGATGATTTGTTTAAATCCGATATGGAATAAAAAAAAATGTGCAAGGAAATAGAGGCATTGAAGAGTGATATCGTTAATATGGTTGAAGACCATAGGAGGCAAATCGAAGAAAAGGTTAAGGAGATTGAACGGTTGAATTATATTATTAACGATCTTATCGTACCTCAAGTGATAGGAATTTAAGATGAGTTGACACTCCTACGTGAGAGGATTTTAGAAATGGAGAAGATGGAAAAAATATATAAATAAGAAATTGAGTCTCGGGATGGGGTTATTAAGAGGTTGCTTAAAAGATTTAAAGAAGTACATGGTGTAAAGAGAGAGCTCGAAGACAAGGTTGATGAACTAATGGCACATCGGGTAGAACGACACATCGAGCAATTGAATACAGGAGAGATACCAAGTTCTTGTACAGATAAAAATGACAATTTAACTCCAATTGGAAAGGAAGTGAAAGTTGTTGAGGGGTCATTAGTTGTTGAAGAAACACCTTACCATACCCCTTCGCATTTGAAACAACTTGAAGTTGTTATGAATTCAATGGTGAAAGGAATAAACCAAGAAAGGGGATAGGAAGGTGAAGAAATCGAGTGCATATGAGTAAGATTATATAGGACATGGCAAACGTAAGGGGATGTCTTCGCAATTATCGAAGAAATCAACCGGTCTAACAAAGCCAATTATTTAAAAAATGAAAATGACGAAAAATGCGCTCACCAAAAAAGGTGTTGTTGGCAGATATATGGTGGATTCAAACTTAGCACGTCTGCGAACCATTTACAACACAGAAGGATTGGGGTATGTACACTAGATATATGTGAATATTCAACATGGTATTTCTTGTGGTGAAAAATACCCATACAGTGAATATTCACTGAACGGACGGTGTGTAGTGAATATTTGCATGGCATTCAGTGAATATTCACTGATTTTTTTTTTCAAATTGAAATTTGGTGCATACAGCTCTTTTTAAATTTCGAAATTTGGTATGGATAGTGAATATTCATTGAATGAGTTTGTTGAAAAGTGTCAATGAATCTGCATGGGCATTCAGTGAATATTCACTGATTGTTTTTTTTTTCAAAGTTTGAAATTTGGTGAATGCAGTGAATATTCTCTTTTTTTAAAGTGTGAAAATCTGCATGGGCATTCAGTGAATGTTAATTGATTCTTTTTTTTCAAAGATTAAAATTTGGTGGATACAGTGAATATTCTCTTTTGTGCAAATTTGGTGTGGACAGTGAATATTCACTTAATGGGTGTGGAAATTGTGCAGTGAGTATATGCATGGGCATTCAGTGAATATTCACTGATTGTTTTTTTTTCAAAGTGTTAAAATTGGTTCACATTGAATTCTCGTGCGAAATTTGGTGTGCAGTGAATATTCACTGTATGGGTATTTGTATAGTGAATATTCACTGTATGGGAATTCTTACCATTCGAAATTTTATGGATAGTGAATATTCACTTATTCAATGCCTTAGTACGAGAAATGTCGCGCATATAGTGAATATTCATTATTTGGGTAATTTCAAGTGTGCATACAGTGAATATCCTATATATGAATAGTTTTCAAAGCAGTTACTTTGAAATTAATATGGACATCAATATAGTGAACATTGAATGCATTTTATATAGAACTATCCAAATTAAATGAATACGATATTTTAACTTTTGTGATGTAAAACAGAGCAATGATACTGTGGTGACAATTAATCTCAACACAAATTAACAAGCAAAGGCAATCACCAAAATAGGTAAAGGATTTAAAGGAACGACAATCACACACAACACAGAGATATACGTGGTTTGGCAAGAAAGCCACGTCCATGATGGTGCTCTCAGTATTTTATTTCTCTTTACTCCGGGGAGTGTTTACAGAAAAGAATACATGCCCTTTGCCCTGGGTTGAGGGTTTATTATATACATGTTATTTTTTTAGGAGTGGGGGTGTTGGACTCCCCCCACATTAGCCTATAATCCTTAGAATATCTCCTTGAGAGATTTTAGGAATTGAATAAGTCACAACTGAATTAGTGAATGCGCGGGGCCTCTAGACTTTGGGTCGTGTTTAATCGGGTTACTCGTCTGGGCCAAAGTGATAAATCGAGGTACCCACAATTGCCCCTAAAATTTTTGGGTCACAATTTGGGCTCAATAATTTTAAATAATTTGCCTTGATGGCACTTTCGTGAATCATGCAACACTCATGCGATTGAAGCGCCCTTCCCGAATTGATTTAGGCGGCAGATCGCCTCGTTACCAGTGCGTTATAATTATAAAGGTTTAAATCATCTTAGAGTGTCCATTCCCTGAACGTCTCTTCAAAGTTCTTCGCTTTCTATAAATTTCTCTAAGCTTTCACTTTAGCTCTCTTATTCTCAGGTCTTATCTTCCATCTTCAAGATTCTTTCTCATCTTCTCATCGTCCCTGCTTGTGACTTTGCCTCGTCCCAAGCT
Organism: Sambucus nigra; assembly: GCA_949130495.1. Taxonomy (NCBI): domain Eukaryota; kingdom Viridiplantae; phylum Streptophyta; class Magnoliopsida; order Dipsacales; family Adoxaceae; genus Sambucus; species Sambucus nigra. Next base: position 315,380,039 of record OX422213.1, read on the forward strand.
GACTCTTACTTCGTAAGTTCATCTCACTTCTTCTTTTTCCTTTTTCTATTGAAATTTCTTCATATACTCTACTAGGGTTTTTCTTTTGGAATTTCTTCATATACTCTACCAGGGGTTTTCTTTTTTGATGACGAAAATAGGCAATAGGTCGATAACTGAATTTAGGAAATACTATAACATTCCAAATTGGGTGGACATCGAATGTGCCCCTATTCCTCGTAATGTAAGAGATAATGAGGATGGTCACTGGATACATGTTCTCTTGTTATCACGGGGGGTCTTACTTTTCCCCCAAATAACTTGTTTTTGCACTTTTTTGGTTACTTCAATATAGTTCCTGCACAGTGTTTGCCCAATTTTTGGAAAATTATCAATAGTGTGGATAGAATTAATCAGCTTTATGGCACCAATCTAGGGCTTGTTGAAATTTACTTCTGCTACTCTTTTCCTCAAACAAGCTTTGGTCTTCTTTACCTCAAGGCTAGGAGTCCTGATAAGGTATTGGTAGTAAATCTACCTAATTCCCACAAAGACTACTGGCATGAAGGGTTTATTGCTAAAAATTAGCAGTTTCCTCCTCATACTGAAGGGTCGAGGTTTGGGAGATTTGAGATTCCCTTTTATAGGGACGAATACATAGGTAGGCATAGTTCTTATTTTGCTCATTTATCCTCTGCTCATGCATGGTTTTTCTTATATCTTTCTCTCTTTCTCTTTTCAGCGAAGATAAATAACTCATAACCAGATCTTTGCAAGATTCGGGCTGCCGAACTGATTAAGGCCTGGAAAATTAGGGAATTTTTAGCTGACGGTGAACATCCTCGATCAACGGTGTTCCTTCTGGAATACAAGAATGTTAGGTCCAGTTTTATTGCACGACCTATGGATAGCATTCCTGAACTAGACATCTTAGAAGAGTTTGCTGCTGACCCAATCCAATTGGACGAGGAGGAGAGTAGCTCTGGTAGTGAAGAATCTTCCAATTCGAAAGAGGGTTCAGAGATTCAGGGGTCTTGGGGTGAATCAAGTAGCTCCAGCGAGGAAGATATGGCTCCTCCTAGGAAGAATTTGATCTGAGATGATGATGATGATGACGATATGTTTCTCTCTCACCGGTTGAAGAAGCAGAAATCTGGCAGTGGGGATGTTGCCATTGGTTCTCAGCCTGCTGAACATGAGCAGGAGAAGAAGAAGAATGAGGAGGAGCTAGTGAGAGAGAGGGAGAGGAAGAAGGAAGAGGAGAATAAGAAGGTGGAGGAGTGGAAAGAGAGTTAAAATGGAGAAAAAAGAGGAGAGAGGAGGTGAGGACAAAGTTAGGGCACTCTCTGGTGCTTGTGTACGCTTTGCTTGAGGGGTATTTTGTTGCCCTCTCCCCTCAGTTGGCTCCTGCGGGGCTCGAAAGAGCAGTTTTGCCGGCTGATCGTCAAAAGGCGATGGGGACTGACCAGTTAGCCCTGAAGGTGAGTCAGAGGCTAACTTTGGTAAGTCTTCCTTTACTTTTTCTATTCTTGAAATATTCTGTTCAATACTTCTCTTGCTAACATTTCTCTTCTCTGTAGTTTGTGATCGATTTCCATGTCCTCTACCGCAGTCGCGACGAGCTAGTGAGGAGGAATGTCGAGCTGGAGGCCAGTTTGAAGACTGCTAATGTTGCCCAAAAGTCTTCTAATCTTTCCTTGACTGAATCCAATCGAGCAAAGGAGGTGACGATAAAGGAGTTTGAGTATTTGAGGCAGTCCTACGACTTGGTCTGCACGAGCAAGTTGGTTGTGGTGGAGGAGAATAAGGTGCTCGCATAAAAGGTGAAGAAGGTGGAATTTGAGGCCGCCACCCTTAAAGAGAACTCGTACAACGCCAGATAGGCCACTACGTATGAGGATGCTGATGTTCAGATTGGCTACATTAGTCATCTTAATATCAAGAAGGCTTAGAACAAGGCTCTTCTGGTGGCCGAGGTGGATATCGACTTCCCACTCTTTGACGAGCACGATCCTGGCCCTAAGCCTATTATAGATGAGGCACCTGCTCTTGCTATCGATGAAGGTGTTCCTGCTATCTAGACCGCTCCTGTTGGTACTCCTTCTGACCAGGGGATAGTGACCGCTCCTTCTGAGGGAGGCGTTCCTGCTGTCGCGGACAATGGAAAGCAACTAGAGATCTCAGAGAAAACTGAGGTTGCTATCTAGACTCCTTTAGGGAACTCTTTATATTTTTCACTTTTACCGTTCTTTCCTTTTGATGATGTACTATGAACCCTTTCTTAATGAAATAAAATTTCGTTCCCTTCTGCGTACTGATTTATTTATTCTTTAATGCTTATATGGTCTGTATCTGATTGATGTTGATGAGTATATACCTTCTACTTCTCAACTAGGAAGGATTATTGGTTCTCATGCTAGTAATCAAGTTCTCCAAGCCTTTATAAGGATTTACAAGTCCCTTAGGTCAAGGAACTAGAGCTTTAAAGACTAGTCGGAGCTTGTTGCCAAACTGAAAGATAGGCTTTAGGAGATGGAAGAGGTTGGTGCTTCCGTTCAAGAGGAAGTGAATGCTATGAGGGCTAAACTTCTGGATGCCTTTGAGATCAATCAAGTTAGAGAAGTTCTTAAATAATAGAATGACGCTCTGAGGAGAGAGGTTTCGCGACTTAGAGAGCATGTGCCGAGCATTGCCCCTCAAGTTTTGTGGGGTTCCTCTTCATCGGCTGGTCCATAAGCTGGTACCGATGATAGGGGTTCATCTAGGGAGATTGACGAGCTTCGAGGAGATGTTAGTCGAGCATACGTGATAGTTGTCGGTCTTCAAAGAGATGTTATCCTGCCGAGGCATCTGTTCAAGAAAGACCCTCGGCGAGTGTGGGTTGATGGTTATGATCAGGGTTGGATCGATGCTCCGACGAGGTTGGCAGAGGTTGAAGAGTTATCCATTGTTAGGGGATAGTTGAATGCTCTCAGGGAGATAAAAGTCCCTAGGGACTCAGTACTCTGGTATCGCTATGAAATCTCCCGTTCAACTTTGATGCCTAACCCCTTCAGGAGGGATGATCAGTGGGTCCCCATATATGTTATCCCCAGGAAGCTACTGGAGCCAGATGCAAATGAAGTCGAGAAGGAGTTAGCTCCTCACCCAAACGATGGCCGAAGAACGCAAGTAGCTGATTATCTTACCCGGAAGCCTAATCCTCATTATGATCTATTTAATTTAACTAATGTAACTCTTTATAAATGTCGTGAAGTAATAAAATAATTATGTTTTGGGCGGTTTTCCGACTAAACATGTGTTATGTATTGTTTACTTCATTGATTTCTTGTTTGATTATCTTGGGCTTTTCATAGCCAACTAGATTTGATATGGGCAGAGTTGTTTTATTGCTTGAGTATCCTCCTAGTCCAGTATGCTTATAAGATACCATTCTTCCCTACTTTACCTTTTAGGTCGTGTCATCACACTCCCTTAGGCCTAAGTGTAGCAATGGCGAGGACACAACTGGTCTTGGATATTCTATCCGAGCAGGGTTTTTTATCCAAACATCGTTTGGGGACCAATTCGAGTTGGTCGAGCTGCCTAAGGATCCCCTGTAGGGCTTCATATATTATCAGGGGCAATGTTAAGTGGCTGTTCGTGTTAAATGATGAGAACCTTAGGAGGGTAATACCCTGCTTCTATGTGTTAAGTGGGGAGACTATCACTTAGAAAAGGTGCACAAGTTATAAAGTTTATGAAAAAATCAACACTTCATAGAATGCCACTGCCAAACTATCTTTTATTAGTCAGAAAAGAATTGAAAATTTTGACATTGTAATAAAAGAATTAAACAAGAAACTAGAAGTAGAATTTCTTTAAATTGGCTGCGTTTTAAGCTCGAGGTATCTCCCTGGCCTCTAGTATTTCTAAGTGATAGGCTCCTTACAGGTTGTCCCTTATCACCTTGAATGATCCCTCCTAGTTTGGTCCTAACTTTCCATATGGTGGTTTTACTGCACTACCCAGAACTTTCCTTAGGATGTAGTCCCCAACTTGGAATGCTCTTGGATTGACCTTCTTGTTGTAGTGCATTGTTAGCTGTTGCTGATAGCCTACTAGTTTCACTAGAGCCAGCTCTCTGCGTTCCTCAGCTAGGTCAAATTCAGCGAGTAATGCTGCATTGTTCTGGCCTTGGTCGACCAGGGAGAACATCATGGTGGGGAGGCCAGCTTCCAAGGGAATGATTGCCTCCATACCATATGTCAGTGCGAATGAGGTTTTCCCGGTTGTTCGTCGTGGGGTAGTGCGATAAGCCCATATGATGTATGGTAGCTCGCTCACCCATACCCCTTTGGCTCGCTCCAAACGCTTCTTTCATCCATCAATCAAGGTTTTATCGGAAGCTTCAGCTTGTCCATTGATCTGGGGGTATGCCACCGAGCTGAAATGGTGCTTGATCCCGTAGTCATTATAGAAACCGTAGAAGAGGCCACTTTTGAACTGGGTTCCGTTGTCAGTGATGATGGTCCTGGGGATCCCAAAGCGAGTGATAATGTTCTTCCATATGGACCTCATCATATTCGCATCTCTGATGTTCACCAACGGTTCTGCCTCTATCCATTTGGTGAAGTATTCTGTCGCGAGCAACAAATACTTGCGATTATCGACAGTGATAGGAAGAGGGCCCACGATGTCCATTCCCTATTGAGCGAAGGGTCAGGGGCTAGTAAATAATTTTAGGTCGCTGGCCATTTGGTGAACCATAAGAGCGTGTGGTTGACATTTTCGCACTTAAGAGCATATATCCCAAAATTCTTCTGCATGTATGGCCACCAGTAGCCTTCTTACATTGCTCGAAAAGCTAGCGACCTACCCCCAATATGAATCCCACAGATTCCCTCATGGAGCTCATGCAGAACTTGCTCGACGTCCTTTGGGTGAACGCATTGGAGGTAAGGACTGGTGAAAGATCTTTTATACAGTTTGCCTTAAGGAGATAAGTGAAAGCGAGTAGCTTTGACTCTTATCTGATGAGCGGCCTTCTCATCGTCTGGTAGGGCACCATCTTTCAAATAATCCCTTAGGGGGTCCATCCAACTAGGGGCTGGTTCAATCTGGAGAATGTGACCTGTGTCTCGCAGCACATTGTTCTGTTTAATGCTCGGTTGGGCGAGGAAGTCGATCAGAATTGTTCTCTTCAAGTCAGAATTGATCGCTGAGCTTAAGGCCGCTAGGGCGTCAGCATGACTATTTTATCCTCTAGAAAACTGTTGGACGCTGACTTGTTCGAAATTAGTCATTAATTTCATTATTGTGGAGAGGTAGGCCGTCATTCTCTCATCCCTCGTGTTGAAGTCTCCGCTTATCTGATTGGAGACCAGTTGTGAGTCGCCGAACACCTAGAGTTGCTTTATCCCCAATCCATGTACCTTCTGTAGGCCTGCTATCAATGCTTCATATTCTGCTTCGTTATTGGAGGCTTCAAATCCAAGACCGATTCCTTGCCCGAGGATTGTATCTTCTGGGGTAACCAGCACAATGCCCACTCCTGTCCCTTTGGAGTTGGAGGCTCCGTCAACAAGCAATCTCCAAACACCTTGCACCGAGTGATCTTACCTTTGACCAAAGAGCTGAAGTTGCTCATGAGTATGTTCTCCTATAAATTCTACGATGAAGTCGACGAGGACCTATCCCTTGATTGCATTCCTTGGCTAAAACTGGATATCAAATTGCCCGAGCTCGACTGACCACTTTGATAGTCTGCTGAACAGATCTACTTTTCGTAGGACTACTTTAAGGGGGTGATATGTAAGGACGATGATATAGTGAGTTTCGAAGTAGTGCTACAATTTCCTCGAGGCATCCACTAGTGCAAAAGAGAGATTTTCCAGTGGTAGGTATCGTTGTTCGGTGTCCAATAGAGTCATGCTCTCGTAGTAGACTGGATGTTGGATTCCTGTTCTTTCTCATACTATAGCAAAACTGATAGCGTGGCTAGAAACTGCGAGGTATAGGTACATGGAATCATTCTCTTGAGGTATTACGAGCATGGGTGGTGTGCTGAGATAAGCTTTGAGTTCCTCTAATGCCTTCGAGCCGTCCTGGTTCCACTCCACAGTTTTTCTTTTCTTCAATAACTGGAAGAACGGCTGGCACCTTTCGAATGACTTCGAGACGAACCGATTTAATATGGCGATCTTGACCGTGAGCTTCTGTACGTCTCTTATCGTGCGTGGGGGTGTGGGGGTCGGGGGTGCACCCTATTGATTGCATCAATCTGGTCTAGGTTGTCTTCAATGCCTCTCTCTCTAACCAAGTACCCGAGAAATTTTCCTGACTGGACACCGAAGGAACACTTACTTGCGTTGAGCTTCATTCGATATTTACTGAGGATTTCGAAGGTCCTTGATAGGTCTGAGAGGTGGTCTTCTCTATGTATGCTCTTGATGAGCATATCATCGATGTAGACCTCCATGGTATCTCCCATTTGGTCCTTAAATATTTTGGTGACCAACCGCTGGTAGGTTGCTCCTGTATTTTTTAGCATAAACGGCATGACTTTGTAACAATACACTCTAACATTGGTGATGAACGTTGTCTTATCTTGATCTGGTTTGTACAGGGGGATCTGGTGGTACCCGGAGTATGCGTCCAGGAAACTAATTCTTTTATGAGTAGCTGTTGCGTCCACGAACTGGTCAATCTTCGGGAGAGGGAAACTGTCCTTAGGGCATGCCCTGTTAAGGTCAGTGAAGTCAATACAAATTATCCATTTTCCATTGCACTTTGGGACCACTATTGGGTTGGACAACCACTTAGGGAATTAAACTTCCCATATAGATCCCGCATCTAACAGCTTCTCTACTTCTCTCTCCACAGCCTTGGCAATCTCGGGTGCAGTTCACCGTGCTTTTTGCACAATCGGTTTGAAATTCGGGTCAACGTGCAACTGATGAAAAACCACATTGGGATCAATCTCGGGCAACTCTTAGGGTTCCCATGCGAAAATGTCCAAGTTGTTCCACAAAAGTGCTGTTAGTTCCTTCTTCTCTCGATCTGTGAGAGAATCTCCGATCAAGAACATCCTGTCTTTCTTGCTGTCGCCGGCAGTGACCTCCTCTAGGTTCTCAACGACCGGCTCAGAGGGGAGGAGCCTGGTCTCCTTCACTCCAGGTCTTCCATATTTTAGCTGCTATTTGGAAGGCATTAAACCTTCCTGCTCTTCATCTTTCTCCTTGGACTTTTCGTCCTTCTTCTCCGACCTTGGGCGGATGGCTGCTATAAATCACTTTCTTGCCATCGCCTGATCTCTATGGATCTCCATTACTCCACGCTCAGGTGGAGGGGATGACCTTCATCGCATGTAGCCACCCTCTACCAAGGATGGCCTGGTAGGGTGAGTCAATGTCGACCACCAAAAACTCAATCATCTTGGAGATGACTGCTTCCCTTACTGGTAGTATAATCTTTCCCAAAGGGATGGTCACTTTACCAACGAAGCCGACCAAAGGGACAGTGGCTTCCTTTAAGTCGGCGATGCTTAACTTAACCTTTCTGAATAGGTCGAGATACATTACTTCGGACGAGCTACCCTAGTTGACAAGCAACTTATCGACATCATAGTTAGCTATCCTGAGTGTAATTATCAAGGTATCATGATGTGGGGTCCTTACTCCCATCAAATCTTCATTTGTGAACACAATGTATTTGCTCTAGTCGACATTATATGCTCGCCGACACTTTCCTATTTGTGTTTTATCTGGATCGATTTAAAAATCTTGTATTATTGTCGTAATCTTTTTAACTTCCATCCGAGCTGAGTTTACTTGAATCTTCTTTAGGTACGATGACCCATGAATCATTTCGAACTCATGGCCATCATCCTCTTTGAGCACGTTGTCAGGCCTCGGGTCTCCGTTGGCAGTAACTTTCTCTGCCTTGTTCTCCATAAATTCGTTCAGGTGCCTAGTTTGGGCTAACTCCTTAAGGTGAGACTTAAGAGATTTGCAGTGCTCAGTTTTGTGCCCACCTTCCTTGTGGAAAGAACATCTTAATGCGTTGTTACTCTTCGAGGGATGTCCTCCCATTTTTCTAGGCCACTTAACGAATGACTCATCCTTGATCTTTGCTAGGATCTTATAGATTGGTTCTTTAAAGATAGTGTTCACTGCCTGAAATGCTTTTGAAGCATTATTTTTTTTTCCGCTCTAAGAGCAACTCTTACCCCCATTTTTGCTTCCTTTCTTCGGGTTCTCAGCTTTGTCGCTACTCTTACCAGCAAACTTGGCGCGACCATTCTCCCTTGCACTTAGGCGGGTCACATCCTCAACCTTGGCGTATTTTTCAATGCGAGCCATTAGTTCGTCAATAGTCGTGGCCTCCTTCTTGGTGAGGGACTGGTGCAAGAGGCAGGAGTTGGGTAGGCTAATTTTAAAGGATGCCACAGCGACCTGCTCTGAGCAGTCCTTGACCTCGTTGACCAACTCCTAATATCTTTTCGTTTAATCTCTGAGGCTATCTTGAGGCGTCTTCTTCATCATTAACAAGGCATCCATCCTCCTCGGATGGGAGCTGCTAGTGATAAAGTGAGCTGTGAAGAGCTATGCTAGTGACTTAAAGCTCCTGATAGATCTATGAGGGAGTCTTTCGAACCACTTTTGGGCCACATCATGCAAGATCGAGGGAAAGATCTGGAACATTAATGCGTCTTTATGGTTCTAGAGGGTCATGGCTTGCCTGTATTGCCTCACATGGTCAATAGGGTCAGTCTTTTCGTCATAAATCTTGAACTTGGGAATTGCTAACGTCTTGGGGGCTTCTTCTTATTCTATTTCCCTTGAGAAAGGGGACTTCATCTGGTCCTAAGAGCTCGCCTAGCTATCTCTCTTATCGATCTATCACTCCGATGTGATGTGTGATGGTCCATTTCTCTTCAGACCAAATTCCATATGTCATCATTTCCTCGAGTTGGGCTCCTATAACGGCGAGCTGGTTGTTGTTCCTCGAGAAAGTCATCATCTGATCTGTGTTCCTCAAGTTTTTGAGATCCACATCTAGGGCTCCTTCCTCGACTGCGAGACTTGCTCGCCAGAGGGCTAGGGGTGCGGTATTGGCGTTTCTTGGTGCTACGATGGAGTTCTCTCTCCATTCTCTCCAATCTTCTTTTGAGATGAGCATTCTCTGCTTATTTCTTACGAGTAGCCTCCTCTTACTCTTGGAGCCTGGCCTCATAGGTGTCGATTAGCCTGTAGACCTGTGTGAACCTAGTTGGCCCTTAGCTTTCCTCCGAGACTTGTCTCTCTTGGCGAGCCCTAGGATTTGAACGTCGAACTTCAGATCTGATCCTACGGGGGGTAGGCTGCTCTTGAATATCCCCTGCTTGAGGGGCATTGCTACTGTGACCAGACATTCCAAATTCTTTTTGGTGAAGGCTTTTTTAAAGGAAAACAAATGTTTCCCACAGAAGGCGCCAATTGTGGTGAAAATTAATCTCTTCACAAATTAACAAGCAAATGTAATCACCAGAATAGGTAATGGATTTAAAGGAACGACAATCACACACAACACAAAGATATACGTGGTTCATTAAGAAAGCTTACGTCCACGGTGGTGCTATCAGTATTTTATTTCTCTTTACTCCGGGGAGTGTTTACAGAAAAGAATCCATGCCCTTTTCCCTGGGCTGAGGGTTTATTATATACACTACACAAAATCCTACAAATGGTCACGCCCAGTGGGTCACGACCTAAGTTCCCGACCAGCTGGTCGCGAACTTGGGCGGGGACCCACTCAATATTTGGCGTGACCATATTTATTATCACACTAAATTATTGATGCTCGGGAAGTGGTCACGGACCAAGGTCGTGACCAAAGTGGTGGCGGACTTAGGCCATGACCAGGTCGTGACCGCGCAGCCGCGGGACTCCCGGTTTGAGAATACGACGGTAATTTGCATATATCTAGACTTAGGCTTAAAAACATGGCACTAGGGGGGAAAACCCAAAACAACCCCCGAACGACCCCGTGGGTGGAACGAATACCTCCCACAGGACCAATGTAACTCGTAGGAACTGACCGTGCAGTCGCGAGACTCCCGATTTCAGAATACGACGATAATTTGCATATTTCTAGATTTAAGCAAAACATGGCGTTAGAGGGTGAAAACACGAAACAACCCCCGAACGGCCCCGTGGGTGGCACCAACACCTCCCACGGGACTAATGTAACTCGTAGGAACTGACCCCGTAACCGCGGGTCTCCCGATTTGAGAATACGACGATAATTTACATATTTCTAGACTTAGGCTTAAAAACATGGCGTTAGAGGGTGAAAACTCGAAACAGTCCCGTGGGTGGCATCAACACCTCCCACGGGACCAATGTATAACTCGTAGGAACTGACCACGCAGCCGCGGGACTCCCAGTTTGAGAATACGACAGTAATTTGCATAATTCTAGACTTAGGCTTAAATAAACGGCGTTAGTGGGTGAAAATACGAAATAGCCCTCGAACGGCCCCGTGGGTGGCACCAACACCTCCCACGGGACCAATGTGACTTGTAGAAACTGGTCGGGCAGCCGCGGGACTCCCGGTTTGAGAATACGATGGTAATTTGCATAATTCTAGAATTAGGCTTAAAAACATGACGTTAGTGGGTGAAAACCCGAAACACCCCCCGAACGGCCCCGTGGGTGGCACCAACACCTCCCACAGGACTAATGTAACTCGTAGGAACAAGCCGCGCAGCCCCGGGACTCCCGGTTTGAGAATACGATGATAATTTTCATATTTCTAGACTTAGTCTTAAAAACATGGCGTTAGAGGGTGAAAACCCAAAACAGCCCTCAAACCGCCCCGTGGGTGGCGCCAAAACCTCCCACGGGACCAATGTAACTCGTAGGAACTGACCGCACAGCCGCGAGACTCTCGATTTGAGAATACGATGATAATTTTCATATTTCTAGATTTAAGAAAAATATGGCGTTAGAGGGTGAAAACTCGAAACAACCCCCGAACGGCCCCATGGGTGGCACCAACACCTCCCACGGGACCAATGTAACTCGTAGGAACTGACCCCACAGTCATGGGTCTCTCGGTTTGAGAATGCGACGATAATTTGCATATATCTAGACTTAGGCTTAAAAACATGGCGTTAGAGGATGAAAACTCGAAACAACCCCCGAACATCCCTGTGGGTGGCACCAACACCTCCCACGGGACCAATGTAACTCGTAGGAACTGACCCCGCAGCCGCGGGTCTCCCGATTTGAGAATATGACGATAATTTACATATTTCTAGACTTAGGCTTAAAAACATGGTGTTAGAGGGTGAAAACTCGAAACAGCCCCTGAACGGCCCCGTGGGTGGAACCAACACCTCCCACCGGACCAATGTGACTCGTAGGAACTGGCCGCACTGCCGCGGGACTCCCAGTTTGAGAATACGACGGTAATTTGCATATTTCTAAACTTAGGCTTAAAAACATGGCATTAGAGGGTGAAAACCCAAAACAGCCCCCGAACGGACCTGTGGGTGGCACCAACACCTCCCACGGGACCAATGTAACTCGTAGGAACTGACCGCGCAGCCGCGAGACTCCTGGTTTGAGAAGACGATGATAATTTGCATATTTCTAGACTTAAGCAAAACATGGCGTTAGATGGTGAAAACTCAAAACAACCCCCGAACGGCCCCGTGGGTGGCACTAACACCTCCCACGGGACCAATGTAACTCGTAGAAATTGACCCCGCAGCCGCGGGTCTACCGATATGATAATACGACGATAATTTTCATATTTCTAGAGTTAGGCTTAAAATATGGCGTTAGAGGGTGAAAACTCAAAACAGCCCCCGAACGGCCCCGTGGGTGACACCAACGCCTCCCACGGGACTAATGTAACTCATAGGAACTGACCACGCAGCCGCGGAACTTTCGATTTAAGAATACGACGGTAATTCTCATACTTTTAGACTTAGGCATAAAAATATTTATATGTTGATAATTTTAACTCATATATGCAATTTTTCAGCTTGATTAAATTTTTTGTAAAACTACTCGGTTACTGATATTTTTTTTATGTATCCTATTATTTGTAGGATTTTTGCACGCAGAACAAATGGAGGAGGCAATGGTTTACAACGTGAAGATTATTTATATGCTGTGGACATTCAGGATTTTGTTTTTTATGTGTTACAGCCGTGCGGGCTTTTATTGTTTTGTTTTATGGTCGTGCGGGCTTTTATAATTTGATTGTTGAATTTTATGGCCGTGCGAGCTTTATAATAAGCAGGTTTTACATTTACAGGGTTTGGAATGTCAAGAAAATAGAGGAAATTCTGCCCAATTTTTTTTTGTCTGTGAATTATTAAGACGTGTAATATTTTTAAGTTTGTATATATATTTGTTTATTAACAATGTTCTCGATTCGCAATTTGTGATTTTTTTTATTGTTTTGCCAATAATAAATATTTGTAACACCTCGTACGCGTCCAATGTTACACGTAGCAATCGACGGTGCACTCACAGGAACCCCAATTTTAGGATTGGACCAAAAAAATACATTTTTTTTAAATTATAGTTAAATATGGTCATGGACTTTGTCCATGACCAATTTTTATTTTTTTTGTCCCGCATAAAAATGGTCGCGGCCAAAGTCCGCGACCATTTTTATTTTCTTTGTCATGGTTGTGGGTCGCGGACTTTGACCGCGACCAATTTTTCACGGTTGTGGGTCACGGATGAGGGCCGCGACCAATTTTTTTTTATTTTTTATCACGGTCATCGGTCGCGAACTTTGTCCGCGACCAATTTTTACGGTCATGGGTCGCGGACTTTGGCCGCGACCAATTTGTCACGATTGTGGATCACGGATGAGGGTCGTGACCCGTCATGGTATGGGTCACGGCCCAAGTCCGCGACCATCTGCCCTGACCCCTCTCGGCGGTGACCATTTTTTGGTCACGGACTTGGGCCGCGACCCACGAAAATGGTCCCGCCTGAAATGGTCACGGCCCAAGTCCGCGACCCACAGTTTTGGTCAGGGATTTTGGTCGTGACCAATCGCCAATTTTGGTGTAGTGATACATGCTATTTTTCGGGGAGTGGGGGTGTTGGACTGCCCCACGTTAGCCTATAATCCCTAGAATATCTCCTTGAGAGATTTTAGGAATTGAATAAGTCACAACTGAATTAGTAGATGCGCGGGGCATCTAGACTTTGGGTCGTGTTTAATCGGGGTGAGATAGTATTTGTGAAGGACTTATTAGAAGTGCTTGACGACAAAAGTATTGCATCAAATGTAAGAATGTTAGAAATATTATATTCGTAGTTGCATGCTAATTTTTATGATAATTTACATTGCTAATATCATTACAATTTAAGTTGATGGATGCATATGCGGGTATATTGAAAATGGAGGATGAGGCATATCTAATTGGGCACCCAGAAGACAAACTACATGACAACCCGTATTTCTTCACAAGCTTATACTGGGTAATTTGCAAATATCTACATGTGTTTTATATGATGATTGTTTTATAAGATTTCGTTTAACATTTGTAAACTTTGAATGTGTTCCAGACCATCGTACGCGATAATCATACCAACCTCAGGAAGTTTTGGATTGAAGATCACATAAATATAGCGACCCATAACAATAGGTGGTTATTTTTCCCAATGAATTCAAGCGCTGAAGAAGGTATGAGAGGTGGATTTCATTTTCACCTACTTGTGTACGATACACTTGAGGGGCATATGTTACACTACAATCCGTATATACCAGACCATACTTTCAAAGATCGCTACTTTTCAGACGCAACAAAGCTGGTAATAAAATTACTCTCCAAATATAACATGGGACTTATGCAAATCTATTACATGTGTACAAATTTAAATACGGTTTCATTATGAAGTGATATAGAACTAATTTATGTTTGAAATGGTTAACTATAATGTTGTGTACTAGAGGGATTACATTATGGATCTTCTTCTACGTCGACGCGATGAACATCTTGCAAAAATGAGAAATGATGGGCAAGATGCACAAAATGTTCTCCCAAAAACCCTAGAGTATAAGATTCCTATAATCAAAGTAGAAAATTGTCCTCAACAAGATCCCAAGTCGTATGTTCTGATTTTTTTTCATTTACGACATACGTATATGTAAATAAATTGCCATTAACTGTGAAATTTCTTTGAATTGATGCAGATTAGATTGTGATGTGGCAATTTGCTACTTCATGGAGAAAATATACAAGGGAGAGGAGAAAAAAAAATTATATCGCGAGCAATGATGCGCAAATATCGTGCAAAAATGATAGACAAAATCATGGGGGTGCATCATAATTAGTCCATTAAGACCATCACATTGACTTATGGGAATTCTATTTTTCATTTACATACTTTTAATTAAATGTACAGCGAATTAAAAATTACTATTGACATTTAGTAGATATATGCAATACATTCTTCACTATTTTGTATTGGTTTTATGTGATTGCATAATGTGAATTATGTTCTGTTGTCTCTAATAATCGAAATGTTGATGTCTTGTATTCGCGATTGGTTTACGTCGCTGGCGTGGACCAATATCATCTAATGGATGTGGGTTTGTGCCAGCATCACTAAACATCCGCAAATGCAATCAATTCACTATTTTAGTCTTATAGTCAAAACTTTCATTCAGAATTACAAATTAATTCGTTTGAATATTCACGTAATTGGGTTTGAAAAAGGGTGAAAATGGATGCTCAATATTCACTCTTAGAATAATATACATTCGAAATCCAATACTTAACAGTGAATATTCACTGTCTTAAAATGCACAATTGGTTAAATTCTAATAAAGTGAATATTCACTACGTTATATTCAATACACTCTTTAAAGTACCTTTAAATAAAGTGAATATTCATTGTTCACAACAAATATAATTTGCACTCCACACCTCTTTAATGATGTAATCTTGTTAATATTAATGTTCCATTCATAATCATTACACAATATTTCACTACGACTCTGTTTTAAAAAAATACCCATTCAATGAATATTCACTGTCTACAAAATACCCATTCAGTGAATATTCCACGTCTACAAACACCCATTCAGTGAATAATCAATGTCTGCAAATATACCTCGTCATTTCGTATATTGAATATTCAGTGAATTATTTGAAACATACCCATTGAGAGAATATTCAACCTAAGACATCAAAATTTTGATGACTTGTATTCACTATTTTTTATGCCACTGGCGCGGATCAACATCATCTAACGGATGTGGGTTTGCACCAACGTCGCTAAACATCCATAAATGCAAGAAATTCACTATATCGGTCTTATAGTCAAAATTTTCATTCAGAATTACAAATTAATTCGTTTGAATATTCACGTAATTGGGCTTGAAAAGGGTGAAAATGGGTGCTCAATATTCACTCTTAAAACAATATATATTCGAAATCCATGAAAAACTTAACAGTGAATATTCACTGTCTTTAAATCAAAAGTGCATATTATTCAAATAGGGCTTCTTAACACAATGTTAATAAACCAGAATTGTTAAAATATTGCATATTATATTTGACGTGTAAGCATTGAATAATCATCGAATTGTTATTTGATGACTAAGATCCATAATTTTGTAATGTCGTTGGCATGGACTGACATTTATTTAATGGATGGGGTCCACGCCAGCGATAGAAAAAAATTTACGAATACAAGACACCAACATTTTGATGTCCTAGAGACATCCAATTTTTGTCAATTAATTCCATGAGTATTCAGTGAAATTAATGTCAGATTTACTAAAAAAAACATGTAGTGAATATTCATTGTCTAAAACATACCCATGCAGTAAATATTCACTGTCTGCAAATGCACCTCGTAATTTTGTACATTGAATAGTCACCGCATTCTTTAAAACATACACATTCAGTGATTATTCACTATTTGCACATGCACCACGATAAAATTCAAGAAGTAAATATTCAATGTTTCAAATGAAAAAATTAGTCAAATAACGTTTTTGACAACTACCAACTCAGTGAATATTCACTGTTGGAACATAACATACGTCTAAACACTAATATTCAATATATGAACACAACTCTAAAAAAGCGAATGGTTTTGCATTAATGTTCCATATATCTAGAAAACAGCTGATATTATAATGTTCAAACACATAAATAAATGAAACTAAACAATATCAACAATTATGCGAAATTAAACGAGCATTGGCTTTGTATAAGTTTGTCTGTTGTGATTTCCATACTTGCCACATCTACCACACTTGATTTCTCTTCGCTCTTCACCCTTTGACAAAATTATTTTGTTCTTTGATCTACCCGGTGAACGCTTGGATATGGGAGGATTAATTTCAATAGGGGATCCCACGTCATTCTCTTTATCAACTGTCTGAATTGGATAAATCGTATACGAGTAAGTCTTTATAAAGCTTGAAACTGAAAAGAAAGAATCTACAACTTCACTCATTTTACGTCCACTCCTATGAGCAGCTACAATAACATGGGCACATGGAAATCCATTTAATTTCCATTTGTAACAAGAGCATGTCCCATTCAGAAAATCAATCTACCGAGTTGGTTTGTCTGGTTCAATAATCAGCTCAAAAACGGAATCATTCGATTTGAAAACACCCCATGCTTGTCCCAACTTTAAAGACTCTTGCACCCGACGTTCAATAGCAGCACACAATGTACCATTCCAATTATTAGATTCATCTCTACGCTTTGAGTTCAACTTCATTGTTTGTATTCGAATTGTATCAACTAGGTTAGTAATTGGTAGGTGGCATGCATCTCGTATCCATAAATTGAACGACTCTACTACATTTGATGTCATCTCCCCAAATCTTTTTACTTTGAAAAAAGCATTGCTCCAATTATCTTTGGGAATAGTTGCTAGACAGGAAATAACCCTATCCCCTCCTTCAATAATTAACATTTTCAAGCGAGCATTAAAAATCTCCTCTGTGGGTGCATACGCACAAAGAACAAATTGTTCGATAATTTTTCCTTTAACTGTATGGTGATATCCAGACAACTTATTCCTTAAATTTCTCTTCAAGTGATGCAAGGAGAAGCCATGATGCCCATTGGGAAAAACTTTAGGTATGGATTTCAATAATCCGTTATTTTTGTCAGAAATGAAAGTTGTTTCCCTCGGTGCCAAAATGAAAGACAAATTTGATAAAAACCATTCCCAATTCTCATCATTTTCCGAGTCAACAATCGCAAAAGATAAGGGGAAACTTCAGTGAATGTTCACTGTTGGAAAAAAATCACCACATAAGTCTAAATACTAATATGCAATACTTGAGCATATAGAAAGAATTCAAAATTCAAAATTCATCAATACCGTGAATACAATATATGCACTATAACATTCACTAGTAAATAATCATAATAGGGATCGAATATTCATTACATAGTGAACCAATTCTAAGCGTGCATTCGTTGTAAATTCATGTTTTCAAGTGAAAGTTCTAAATGGGAGATTAAACCCTCCAAGATGACATAATACTCCAATATTCATAGTGTATTAAATACTCAAGTAAAGTTTTACTTTTTATTGTTGCATTTACAATTAGTCCAATGTGGAAAATGTGGAACGTAACTTCATTGCAATTTTTTTCAATTGCAACTAATAAAGTTCCCTTGAATTGACCCTTTAAAAATGTCCCGTCCAAGAATACTAATGGTCGACAATGATTAAAACCATCAATGCATGCTTTATATGCAATAAAAAATATCATGAACCTCTTAGATAAAGAGTAACACTCTAACTCCAAATGACTTCCAGGCTTAGTCTCTTTCACCGCATTAATATACCACCGTAAACTATCAAACGATTGTGTATGGTCACCAAAAACTTTATTACGTGCTTTCTCCACAGCATTCCAAGCAAATTTGTAGTTTATATTTTGTCCATATTTAGACCCAAATAAATGCACTACAGCAATAGGGCGTGTCAATGGCATGGTGGGAAAACGATTCTTAATTTCACTTGCTATTACATCATAATTCATACGTGAACGCTTTGAAGTTCTATAACAAACACCACAAGTATGCTCGCTAACTAATTGCCTCGAGTAAAAAAATACGTTAATAGGGTGAACTCTACCATGAACATACCACTGACAACCAGTGCTCAACCTATGATGCACTCAGCAGTAACTCTCACAGAATCATTCTTCAAATACTTGAATTCGAATCCCATTTCTATCGAATATTTACACAGTGCATCCCTTAACTCAACAATGCCTCCTACATATTTTTAAACAACTTTGACGATAAATTTTTTCAAACTAGAAGATAGAAGTGGTTTAACGGAGTTGTATTGTGATGTTCCAACTTCTAATTCGAAAGCATCGGTAAAATCGACATCAAACGCTCCATCAGTAACATCACATCCATCAATATTTGCACATATTTGAGTAAGTAACGTGAGGTTTATGAAATGTACATTATGTGTCCGACAATATGCTATCAAAATTTGTAAATCCTCTTCAAAATCCAACATGCAAGAAGAATATCCAGGCAAATCATAAAGTAAACAAATATAATCCTCAGTAATGTCAACCCAATGAGCACGAATGGACTCGTGTATATCCTTCAGTGTTGTTGTTTCATTCACATTACATACAAGCGTGCTATCCATATACGTACAAAAGAACGTAACAAATGAAGTCATCACTGTCATAAACAACAATTACGTTAGCAACTTTAAAAAAATAGAAATACATATGTACTTTTCTTTAAATTAATTAACATAGTATGCACTAACTTGGGTTTGAACGGGGTGCAAATTTTTGTTCAAACAGTGAATATTCACTGAATTGTGGGAAGTGCAAACAGTGAATACTCCCTAAACGACGATTAGAAGTGTATTATTGTTCAATCGTTGAATATTCATTGACTTGAAATTTGTCGTGGTGAAATAGTGAACATTCACTAAATTATTATTTGATGTCACTGAGTTCAAATTATGTGAATATTCACTAAATTGCAATTCCAAATGATTGAATATTCACTAAATTGGGTTTGAAAAGGGGACAATCGGTGTTCAAAAAGTGAATATTCAATGTATTGCAATTCTAAATAATAATTAGAACAATAAACATTTCAAATGGATGTAATACCCAACAGTGAATATTCACTGAAATTGCATTAAAAGCGTTGACCGACATCATTTGATAGACGTACGTACAACAGAATGTAACAAATGAAGTCATAGCATGAAATAAAAATTATAAACGAGTCAGAATTCATCCATAGTATGACCACCCAAAAAATTATAAATATGTCAAACTTTGATAATTTAGATTGACAATTAGTTAATCCCGCTAGCGTGGACCGACATCATATAATGGATGTGGGTTTCAGTAATCATCAGTGCACAGCCCCTTAGGATTTTTTTTTGTTAAATATTCCCTAATATATGTGTTTTTTTTACATCGTTTATTTTGACATTACAGTTACGATAATAATTTAACCGAATTGTTTTTTTTACTCTATATTAACCGAGATGGAAATTTTTTTTTTACCCAAATTTTTGCGAGTATCAAGAGATAGTTCAAACAGGGTATTTGATGATATCATTATTTGTTAAGCATTCCCTATTCTATGCGAGTACCAATCAAGATCAGACACCTTGTGTGTGTGTGTGTATATCGATTTATACTTATATATATATATATATATATATATGTGTGTGTGTGTATGTGTGTGTGTGTGTGTGTGTGTGTGTGTGCGGGGGTGTATATATAGACATGTATTTCTGCACTATTAACAAAAAAACAGGGGGGAAAATTTACATGTTGTCTAACCTTGTTTGATTGAAATGGGTTAATGGTGGAGACACATCCGTTCATCAAACATGTTCGAAATGGGAGATGTGTTGCAGATAATCGATTCAGTTAAGAGGTTACGAATCATTGATTTCGTGGGGTTTGGCATTTGACGGGGTTTTGAGTCATGGAGAAAGAAGTGCAAAGTTGGTTGTTGGGAGGGCTAAAATAGGAAATAAACTGACTTAAAAAAAACTGTTTTCTTATTGAACCAAAAGACATTTGAAATGGGACTTATGAGACGAAATCTTAGATATAGGACCTATAATACTATTAATCTAGTAAATAGGATTGATTGGTAAAAAAACCTTCTATAAATTACTAATATCCCTCTGTTTAAAAAAATATACATATATAGACCCAAAACTATTGGGGAGTCCAGAAATTATTATGGGCCTTGGGTCATAGAGTATATAGATAAACTATAACATTTTGCTATGTACTCGGAATGTCGGTAAGGCCATCTTAGTGGAGGGTCTAAAGTGTCTATGTGGATGCAACTTTATACACGGGATACACAGTGACTAAATGGGATTTATAGGTCTGGGAATAAAAAATGTCACCCGTCCAGAATCTTTGGGTGCAATAATATCCCCGCCCAGGTTTTATTAAAAAAATAAATCATTTCCTCCCTCTAATGAAAATAAACGGCTATATTAATTGTTTTAGTATAATACAAATAACACCACAAACATTTTTACACCCGAAAAAACTTAACATTTCTACAAATTAATTATACAAGTGGCATATCCCTCCAAAACTACTCCCACAAACTCCACCTGATTACCAAATTTCACGCAACACGATAAATTGTTACTTTAGCACACTTATATAAAACATTCAATCAATGATATGTTAGATTTAAAATTAATAAATCAATTAACAGTTTTTATAGACCAATAATACAATACATTAACATATAAACTGTTATGTAAATATAGGACCTTAATTTACATAATTATCACATGTGTCCAAATTAGAATTGAAAAAACATACCTAAGTCATCATTAGATTTGACGAGTGAAGATGTTGTCATTGGTCCCTCCAACCTGAGATAAAAAATTATTATGGATTATAAGTTTCTCTCCCCTAGCCTTTCTATAATTTGTTGCTTATTTATTTTTCCCAAATGATGGAGTTTAGGCCACTATTTATAGGCAGGTAGAGGTTCTAAATCCCGAAAGTCATGCGATCCTAATCGTCCATCAGGTTCATCTCAAGGGTTTACTTTAATTTATTTTTAATCAATACTTGGTTAATGTAATTAACCATAAATGAAATTGACCCTTGGCTAGACTTTGGTGACCTTTTATTTACCTAATATGACTTATTACTTAATTTAATAATGAACCACTTAAATGGGCATTAGATTATTTGATAATTCGAACATTCTCCCACTTGGTTCATAATTAACATAAGGCGCGCTTTCAAACTTTCAGTCATGTTTAATGGTTTTTCATGAACACCTTTATTAAACAAAACATCAATGTGAGTCATAGCGGTTCCATACTAATCCATGAGTAAGGTTCCTTCTATGTACTACGCCACTAACAATTTATTTAACAAGGTCTATAATAAGATCTATCATATTGGACCAATAATTGTCTTATAAAGACTAGTCCTATCACTTTAATCAATCAACATGCATTTAAACTTATATTCCATGACAGAAGTTGAAATGTTCAGAATACAGTTTACTTGATATCAAATATAGTGTCAAAAATTAAGCACCAAACAATATACAAAACCTATACTTAATTGGCTACACGCAAGACTCATATCTTAAGCATGTTTCATGAATGTCCTTTGGTGATATCCCATTTATTAGTGAATATGTTGTGTTAACGCTTAAACTAATGTATTCGACTGACACTTGTTGTTTCTGAAGTTCTTCGTTCACATATAGATATTGTATTCTAATGTGCCTAGGTTCTTTAAAATACCTATCAGTTCTTCATAACAAAGAGTAAAGCGAAATTATCATAATATTTCAGCGACTCCATAATAGTGTCGACAACTTCAAGTCCCAAAATAATTTTTTCGCAACCATAATCCAAGAGTTGTAGCCCCAAAGCATGCTATATATAATATTAATTGTTTCTCACTCTTTCATAATATTGGTCACTAGGACAAAACAAATATATTTAATCAAGAGAGAAAAATTACCATAAGTGTGAGCATATAATATTTTAAGCATCTCATTACTTCATACTTTTAAACTATTTTATTTCTCTAATCTATCATTCATTATTAAGATAAATTCAAGAAATATATAAATTACTCCCACTAACTTCAAGGTATATATATACTTAATCAAAACACATAAATTATTCTTAAAATACCACTAATGGGAAACTAACATAAGTTTATATAGTGATTTCTCAACTTCTGTAGTTCTTTTCTTAAACTCTCATAAGTTTTCACACTAAATGTAACTCTTACTCAAAAGGAGCTACTAAAGCTATAAAATTTTAATATTCAAAGATATAGGTGAAAATATTCATTTGCGCCCCTTTGTCTATTCGTAATAAAAACTTTGACCATAAGTCTAGCTTTATATCATTGATTATCAAAATCAAATATTTTCTTACTCCTTTGTCAAATTCCCATTCTTGTAATAAATCTCACAATCAATCAAAATAGCAAACTCATTTAAGAGTTTCTTAAAACTATTCATATCCATTAACCAAAAGAAGAATTACTTTGAAAGTTTAAGGAATGACATGAGTATCTTAACTTCTTTTATAACCGCATTAGGTGATTTGATACTCAAACTAATTTCACCATTCTTTAAAGAATTTGACATTTGATATTTTCGATTTCGAAAGTAATTAGTGTACCCTCTTTCAAGTGTAAAAATAATTATAAATTCTAATTCTTTTAGTGGATTATAAATCCATGCTTGTACTAGACATTGCCAATCATATTGGCGTGACAAATAGGGTAAGTAAAGTAGAATTTATATAATACTTCATTTAAGTGTGACTAAATATCATGGCGATATCGAATTTTTGCATTTAACTTGTTGTCTTGTTGTGTTTGACTTGTTGTTTTATAACGGCATGTTCTATGTAGGTCCACTATCCAAAGACTATTATAATTCTCCCACTTGGGGCACATAGACCATTCTAAAATTATAAAACCTTAAGAGCTCATACATGAGTGTCAAGATTCATAAGTGACAACCCAAAGACAACCTAGACTTAAAAGGATGTGATATTCAATCCACAAGTTCGAAAAGATGCTTTGAAGTTCAACATTATGATATTCAATCAACAAGTTCGAAAAGCTACTACATTAATGCTATGAGTTGACAACACATATATTAAGAACATTTTATAAATGTGTACATTCTTTCATAATAACTTTGAATATTTATATGTATGACTTTTTTGGGTACCATGTTATGTAATTTAGATGAACATGCTATCTAGGATAACTTTTCACCACCTAATTGCATAATCTCTTAATATTTATTTCATTTACTCAAAATAAATTTCCTTTGGGAAATTATCTTTGCTTGACGAAATAAATCAAATATACCCCTTTAATGTCTTCACATATATAAGCATAATAAGTTATTAGTATAACTTTTACCTTTAAATTTAATATTCACAAGCATTCTTGTTGGGTCACTTTGGTGGCTACCAAACTATCCATTATATGAATATTAAATTATTTTATGGATTGTATAATAGTTTCAATAATCACTAATGTTTTCAACAGATTATAAATTAAGGAAGGTTATGGACTTTTTGGAGCAACCGATACCAACCATAATAAACAAACATGTTGCCCCTTAATATTAACTTCACAATTGTAATCGAACTCTTTGGAGCAACTAAATCACAATGTGTTAATCATTATAAAATTATTAATTATCAGAACACTCAAAACTATATCCGGACTCTTTGGAGCAACCAAGACATAGTATTTGAATGTTATCAAAAAATTCAGCATTTACAATTAATTAGATTAGACCACTTTGGTGGAATCGTAACCTAAACGTGATATAAATACTGAGATGAAAACCTTAAGTCATACCAAAATATAGTATTGCATGTTATCATAAATTTAACATTTAAAGTTTATTAAACTAGACCACTTTGGTGGAATCATAATCTAATCGTGATATAAATGCTAAGAAGAAAAGTATAGGGCATGCTTTTAATATTGCTTTACTCATATTGGACATAATAAGCATATACACATTAATCTAATATTTAAAATTTTGAACACCGAATAAACTTTTACGCAGATATTAGTCTTGAGGAGAAATTTAAATCATTTGACCTTAAGTTGATGAGAAAAAAAAGTGCTCATTAATGTTAGGACATAAATTTCTAATTGAGTCCCCGTATTATTTTGACTTAATTCCGTGAACAAAACTGTGTTTCTAATATGTCATAGGAAGATTTTATTTTGTCACGATCCCACTTGGTCTATGACGTATTGAAGAAATTGAAGACGTTGCGACAAAGCTTCAAAGAATTAATCATGCAGATGTTTAAATGGTGCAAGTTTACTCGTCTTTCACTACACCAAATCTGCCTAATTTTCACTGTCATTGACCTTGACAAGTTCAACTTGTCAAGGTCAATGACCGTGACAATTCCGGGCGAGATAACTTTTTTTCTCACGGACGTGTCACGGTCAATGACCGTGACAAGTTCGTTAGAATTGTCACGATCGTATCACGGGCCATGACCGTGACACGTTTAGTCACGGTTAATAACCGTGACAAAGCCTTGACCCCTTTTTAAAAAATTATCACGGTCAATGACCGTGACAATTCTAGGCAGAATTTAAAAAAAATCTGATGGGCAATATGGCCACTGCCACTGCCCAGCAGTATATTTGTACATGTTATAGCAACATCATATATTCAAATAAACTAAAGATAATGCAAATATATATTCAAACTAGAAACAATATACATGACGATATAATCCAAATATAATTCAAATGTACCAACTTAAAAATAATGTCACTACATGTCTGGGGTAAATGTGAGGAGGTGAGTAGGCCACACGATATACGAATTGACACACCCACTAATATACATCATGCCGCATTGCTCGCACAACCACAATAGGGAGTTCTCCTTCCTGGGTATCACATGCGTGATGAGCACTTTGGACTCGATCTCTTGAAGCTCACGTCCATGAATTATTCCACCCTGGATGATATTCGGGTCCCTCAACCCCCGCCCTATCCGCTGGCAATCAAATACGTCCAATATGAACACGATCGGCCAACCAACTGTCGACATCGGTCTATTGAAGGGATCCAAATAGGTAAGTGGATCATCGAAGTACGCACATGTCGGTGATGAAGCAGCGAGGTCCACATCCTCATCATCCTGCGCCTCGTCCTCCTGCACCACCTCCTCCACCGCCTTCTTCTTCCCTTTCCCTTTCCCCTTATGGTCTCCGCCCAACGTATGCTTCATGAATGAGTACATATCTTGGACCATCGCCTCCAAATGGGATAGCTTCGCGTCATGTGAATCCACCCGTTTGAGCCAACTCGGTGTCGCTCGTCTCCAATCTGATGATCCTAGATTTTGCCACCCGCGAGCTCACCCCCCTTGTCCTCCTCTTGCGACCAGAGCCAAGCACTAGGCTGAGTGCGTCTGTGGACAAAGATGCCTTGTCGGCATCAGACTGTGACTCATGCACTTCTTAAGCTTTGCCTGAAACGACAAAAAGCACATGATTAGTAAAATAAGTAAACTAAAAAATTATAATGTAATTAACAAAAAGTAAACTGTCGAATTACTTACAATCGTGGCCGCGACGCTTGGGAACACCTCCTTGTCCTTCCCCTTCTTCGTCCAAAGAGCCACATAAGTATCGAGCCTATGTGGATTACCCCCATGGCCACTCCCTACCCCCTGAAATAAAATAAAGTAAAATTAGTATCGGTCCCGCAAAGTAAAATAATACAGAATAATATATTTCTATAGTTATAGAAAAATAAAATCTTACCTTCATCCTATGCTCCACCTCGGCGTAAGACGTCCGGCCGGAGTAGTGCACGTCCGTCTTTTTTGCCCGATTTTTCCTCCCAATTGGCGAGATGCCAGTTGTCGCTCCCCGATCTCATTGTCAATGAACTTTTGCCATTGTGCCAATGAGATCAGCTCTTTCGGCGGGACGGATTCACGCCATTGGATAATGGATTCTCGTGTTTTCCCAAAGTACCGTGTTCGCATATTTTTCTTCCACGTCTTGTGTTGCTCCCTCAGCTGCTCCAAGATGGAATCGTGTAGCTTTGGATCCAAGTTGAATTGTTTTTGTCCAACAAATACAATGTTAGTTGCGAATAAATATAAATATAAATATAAATATAAATATAAAATGAAATTGAAATCGAAATTGAAATTGAAATTGAAATATTCATATAAATATAAATATACTACCTGTAGTGCCTCCCAAACAGCTAACTTGAGCTCATATGGCACCTCCTTCCAGCTCATAAACCCCGGGTCGATGACCGTCTTTAGCAGCTCGAGGGATCTCGCTAATAGCTCCGACTTGTTCTCGATGGTAATCCCAAATTTTCCATATTTGGGAAGCCTAGGGGCCGAGGAGCCCTCGTCGCCTCCGCTAGCACCGAGCCCAGACGACATCATCATAACCAGCGTCATCATCCTCGCCTTAATACCTAAAGGATACATTTGCTGTAACAAAAATGTTATTAGTACAGATAAAAAAAAATTAGAAGAAGACATGGAAATATGTACAATTACTACAAATAAAAATGAACACTAATTATTAATTTACTTTTATACACCCCCTCCCCCACCACACACACGTACACGCACACACACCACCCCCTGCCCCCCACCACACACACAATAATTATTTTCATCAATTAAAGTATACAATTATTAATTTACTAATTTACAATGAGGGGCAATCCTACTTTCATATGAAATGGGCACTAATTATTAATTTACTTTCATCTAAAACTATACAATTAAAATTACAATTAAAGCTATACAATTTATTAATTAAAGCTATACAATTGTTAAGATTGCCCCACCACACACACACCACCACCACATCACCCCCTGCCCCCTCCCCTCGCCACACACACGCACACACCTGCACACACACACACACACCACCCCACCCCCACCCCACTCCCACCTTGCCCCACCCCCTTCCCCCATCCATGCCCCCTCTAGAACTAGCTTCTGTGATAACAGTTATATTCCTATAATGGTGGATGATTGTACACAATTTAATTGAGTCGCTTTTATGAAAATAAATCTGACACCCTCCGTGAGCTCTTGAAAATTCTTTTAAAAATTGAGAACGAGAAGGACACCCATGTATCTCGCAAAAGAAGTGATAGAGGTAGAGAATTCATATACTCAGGTGTTACAGAATAATGTGTAGGTAATGGATATAAACATGAATTTAGTGCACCTAAGATCTTACAACAAATCTGCCTAATTGTCACGGTCATTGACCTTGACAAGTTCAACTTGTCAAGGTCAATGACCGTGACAATTCGGGACGAGACAACTTTTTTTGTCACACTATATATTTCAAGTATGTTTTATTTAATTATCATACTATATATATATTGTTCGATATACAAAGTAATTTTAAAAAAAAAGTTGAAAAATCCCACCCCCATATGGACAATAATTCAGTGGTCATGCCACTTTTAAAACTAACCAACCCAACATTTACTAAACAAAATAATCCAATAGCAATGTCAACAACAAATGTGTATCCCGTACTCCTTCTAATTCATCTACTTAATTAATTCATTTCATCAATTAAACTAACAATTAAAGTATACAATTATTAATTTACTAATTTACAATGAGGGGCAATTCTACTTTCATATGAAATGGGCACTAATTATTAATTTACTTTCATCTAAAATTATACAATTAAAATTACAGTTAAATCTATACAATTTATTAATTAAAGCGATACAATTGTTAAGATTGCCCCACCACACACACACACACACACACACCACACCCCCACCCCCACCACCCCAACCCTTGCCCCCTGCCCCCTCCCCCCGCCACACACACACGCACACGCACACACCTACGCACACACACACACCCCATCCCACCCCCACCCCCACCCCACCCCCTGCCCCCTCACCCCATCCCACCCCCTGCCTCCTCACCCACCACAAACCACCACACACATATATACACACACATATAGAAATGAAAGAGAAAGAGAGGAAAAAAACATACCTTAGAGAGAGAGAGAGAGAGAGAGAGCTGAAATTGCTTAGAGAGAGAGAGAGAAGGAAAACCAAAAAACGGTAGGAAAAAAAAGCCTAGGACTTTTTTTAATGAAGACATTGTCACGGTCGTGTCAAGGTCCTTGACCGTGACAATTATTTTAAGAATTGTCACGGTCGTGTCATGGTCAATGACCGTGATACAAAACGTGTGTTTGTTGTCATGGTCAATGACCGTGACAAGGGTGGCCGGTTGAAAGGTGACAATTTGGCCATTTTGGTGTAGTGTTTAAAGTTAATTGCATTTCGAGATCACTCACGTATGAATGTGTGTAATTAATGGTGCTCGGAATTATTTTTGTAAAAGATAAGGATGTATTTTTATAAAGAAAAATGTTTTAAAATATTTTTAAAACTGTTTATGTGTTTACACTACGTTTTAATTCTGATATACTCGAAATAGAGTTTGACTAATATGGATCTCCTTTAAAAGACACGTTTTGAACTAAAAGTCAAAGAAAGTCAAACTGAAGTCAGCTTGCTCAAACGACATAAGGGTCTCATTCGACCGAGATGCCTATGTCGCGCGAATGACGTGGCCTTGTCATTCGAGCGACACGGTTTTCGAGGCGGCGCTAAATTGTTATTTAAAGTGTGGTTTCATCAGAGTTTCGTAAGTGTGCATTCTGGAAAATAATATTCGAACCAGAAATTTGTTTGCACATATTTTTCTAAGATTTCAAAGCCTAAACACATCCCTAGAAGTTTGCAAAGATCGGAGTTATCATTATTTTATGTTTACGTGATCTTGTTGCAATAGGAAGTTTGTTCTATCATTGAACGTAAGGGTTTTGCGGTGAAGAAAAGAGAAGGACTTCTTGTTCGACATTGTAAGTGAATCAAAGCCAATCGGTGGACACCGAGACATACGTGGACGCGTGTGTTATGGACAGGTATTGTGGAAGAAGAACTTTCTGCATGGGCACTGTGTGAGGAGTGGTTGAAGATCATAAGAGAATCAAGACCCGTGGGTATCGAGTCGTTGAGTGAGTCTTTATCTGTTCATTGTAAATCAACATTCATAGTGATTGTCTGGCTTGGGTCGTCCGAGGTTATTTTCTCGTTTTGGGTTTTTTCCTCGTACATTCGGCGTTGTGAGTATTCCTTACTTTACTTTACTTTCTTTAATCACTAGATGCATGTTTAGGATTAATCAAGATAAAATTGGTTGAAAGTAAGAATTGAGTTTTCACAACTTGGTTTGGTGCACATTAAAAGTTGGATAATTTTTTTGGAGAAAAATTTGGTTTTTATTTGAAACGCACGCATATTGGGCACTTTCAAATTTGTATCGGATCTAGAAAACATAATTTTTTTGTTTTGTGATCCCGTGTGTTTTCAAAGATGAATTTTGGATTTCACGAACTTTCTCGAACTCCTATTTTTTATGGCACTAACTACACTTATTGGAAGATGAGAATGAGAAGGGTATTAAAATCAATTGATGACCGTGTGTGGTTAGCAGTTGAGAAAGGTTGGATACCCCTTGTCACTATTGTAGGTGAGGTCACTAGTTTAAAGTTTGTCGAGTCATGGATCGAAACTGAACATAGACTTTCACAATATAATTCTAAGGGTTTGCACGTTATTTCTTCACATGTCACACCGGAAGAATATAATAAAATTATGACTTGTGAAACATCAAAAGAGGCTTGGGATATTTTGGCACTCACTCACGAGGGCACTATCACGGTTAGGGCGTCAAAACTTTAAAATCTCACTACACAGTTTGAGTCATTAGGATGTTAGAGAGTGAGACTTTTGATGAGTTTTATGCTAGGTTGTCCAATATTGTCAACTCGTCATTTAACCTAGGTGAGAAAATTCCCGACAACCGTTTTATTAAGAAAATCCTTAGGTCATTGCCTAGTAGGTTTGACGTGAAAGTGACCACCACCGCTACACTTGCACGTTTTGTGGTAGGAAAGGTCACCTTAGGCGTTATTGTTACGACCTTAGACAAGCACCTAGGATGTTTAGGAATAAAGTTGCCCCGGTTCCCAAATCCCCCGTGCGTCATTATACACCTACTTGGGTTAGGAAATCAAATTTAGTGGCTTTAGGAATTAAACTTCATGATTCTCGTTTGGGTGCACTTGATTCTTCCCATGCTAAATCTAAAGGATGGTAGTGTTGCCATGTTTGTCATATGCTAGTTTGCTTCATGATTTATTCATTGCTAATATAATTACATGTGTATCATTTTGTATTATAGTTTTCATTTATTTGAGTCTTATTGAAAAATACAAAAAGATTTTGTTTTTGAGAAAATTTTTGAAAATCCAAAAAGATTTTGTTTTTGAGAAAACTTTTGAAAACCCAAAAAGATTCTTCTTTTACATGAATCAAAATATGAAAAGCCAAAAAGATTTTCGGTTTTTGTTTTTGAGTTTACATGATTGATGTGGCATATTGGTGTGCTTGGAACCCCCCCCCCCCCCTAATCATTTCATTATCCATCTGGCTAGGTAATTTGGTGATTATTATCGATGCTTAGAATGATCTTAACCATTGTTTGTATGGGGTTGTTTCGATGTTGATATGCATTTTGATTCGACTTTGTATATATGCCAACATTGCACACATGCACAAGTTTATATGGATGTTTGACTTGTCATGCATATTTGAATTTGGTGAGGCGTTCTTATCTCAATCTTGTCATCTATGCGTAAGTAGACTTAAGGAGAAGTGTGCAAGTAAGAACTGTTTACCGTAAGGATTTAAATTGGTAAAAATAATGAGTGATTCGCGGGAAAGAGCTGCGAGAGTTCAAAATTAACTCGTCGTGAAAGCCACCGTTTAAAAGAGCCCAAAAAGAAAATGAAATATGCTAAGAAAAGGGCCAAATTAGTTTAGTTCATTCCAAAGAAAATATGATATTATTGAGGGAGTTTGGATGGATTAAAATTTTAAGTGGTTTGCACAACTAATCCAAATGTTGAAACATTGCAATTTGACTCTATTGTTTGTAGAATCGTCAAAATTTTGGATTTGTGTGCATGTAGTATGTTTACTTCATTAAGCTCATATTTAAAATGTCATATGGCTATGATAAAGTTTGATGATTTATCGCTATCAACTAGAGCTTCTTGATATTTTCGATGTATTGGAATTGTGACTCATTTGTTGTAGTTTCACACCCATTCATTCCATATCCATGTTTGAGCACATCGATACTATGTTTTCATATAACTCACATTATTAGTTTTTATGAGTTTTTGTGTTTTGTGTTAAAAGCCTGCTGTTTTAACACTGTTTTGCTTCTGTCAGGCCCTTCCTGGAATTTTTTTTGTGGAAATTTTTTCACTGGGCAATAATATACAATATTTTTGGGAATCTGGGAAATTTTTACAGGTCGCGAGAAGTCATTCAAACGACATCAATATGTCGTGCGAATGACATTTGTCCTTCGTTCGAGCGACGCCCTCACTTCATTTGAGCGACGTCCCTGGCTCGTTCGAACGACAGGCTAATTTCTTGCTTCTTATTGGTTTGCAGTCCTCTGGTTAAAATTGGTGTATTTTTGGTACTGCTAGAAGCATTCGGGACTAAATGGTATATATGCAGGTTTTAATTGATTCTAATTTTTTTTTTTTGCATATAGTCCGTTTATCACACCTGATTAGATTACTATATTCTTTATGTGATTCATTGGTTTACTAGCTACTGATTTATCATCTCTTGATCATATTTAGCTGATTGTTTCATGATTATCTAGCGTTTTCAATTCTCAAATTGGTATTCAATTGATTCAAATTGGTATATTCTCATGCTAAATACTTTAATCGGTTTATCTTTTCACCGGATTGTCTATTCAGCACAAAAAGGGGGAGAGATGTATGTGATGATGTATGTGATGTAGGAGGATATTTGAGCATGTTTTGGTTTACATATGTTTACAAATTGGTATCTCATATTGGTAGTACACATTGGTATCAGTCTGTTGCACAAATTGTTTAACAAATGATTTTTCAGAAATTATTCATATTGGTATCTATTGTTGTTTGGTATCATTTGGATATATATTGGTTTCATTTGTTCCTGTATACTTCACTGGGTATTCATTTGTCTGTTTCAGGTGATGATGTATGTGATGTAGGAGCAGATTTGATCATGTTTTGGTTTACATATGTTTACAAATTGGTATCACATATTGGTAGTACACATTGGTATCAGTATGTTGCTTAAATTGTTTAAAAAATGATTTTTCAGAGATTATTCATAATGTTATCTAATGTTGTTTGGTATCATTTGGATATGTATTGGTTTCATTTGTTCCCCCATACTTCACTACGTATTTGTTTGTCTGTTTCATGTGTGTAGGTATGCTTCAGCGATTCGAGATTAAGTCTACATCACATTCAGACAGTTCATGCTTATCGGTGCTACATATTCTAGTACGTGTCCTGTAATTTTTTATTTGGGTTTATGGGATGGGATTTAGGCGTCATACGGCTTGACGGCCCGACTTAGGCATTTCACTAGTTTAGTTTTGTCCCGAAATAGTCAAAGGGGGAGATTTGTTAGGACATAAATTTCCAATTGAGTCCCTGTATTATTTTGACTTAATTCCGTGAACAAAACTATGTTTGTAATATGTCATAGGTAGATTTTATTTTGTCACGATCCCACTTGGTTTATGACGCATTGAAGAAAATTAAAGACGTTGCAGAAAAGCTTCAAAGAATTAATCATGCCGATGTTTAATTGGTGCAAGTTTACTCGTCTTCAAAGTTAATTGCATTTCAAGATCACTTAGGTATGAATGCGTATAATTAATGGTGCTCGGAATTGTTTTTATAAAAGATAAGGATGTATTTTTATAAAGAAAAATGTTTTAAAATGTTTTTAAAAGTGTTTTAAATGTTTACACTACGTTTTAATTCTGATATACTCGAAATAGAGTTTGACTAATTTGGTTCTCCTTTAAAAGAGACGTTTTGAACTAAAAGTCAAAGAAAGTCAAACTAACGTCTGCTCACTCAAACGACATAAGGGTCTCGTTCGAACGAGCTGCTTATGTCGCGCGAACGGCGTGGCCTTGTCGTTCGAGCGACACGATTTTTGAGGCGGCGCTAAATTGTTATTTAAAGCGTGGTTTCATCAGAGTTTCGTAAGTGTGCATTCTGAAAAATAGTATTCAAACCATAAACTTGTTTGCGCATGTTTTTCTAAGGTTTCAAAGCTTAAACACATCCTTAGAAGTTTTCAAAGATCCTAGTTATCATTAGTTTATGTTTACATGATCTTGCTGTACCAAGAAGTTTGTTCTATCATTGAACATAAGGGTTTTGCAGTGAAGAAAAGAGAAGGACTTATTGTTCGACATCGTAGACGAATCAAAGCCAATCGATGGACACCTAGACATACATGGACGCGTGTGTTGTGGACAGGTATCGTGGAAGAAGGACTTTTTGCGTGGGCACCGTGTGAAGAGTGGTTGAGGATCAGAAGAGCGTCAAGACCTGTGGGGATCAATTCGTTGAGTGAGTCTTTATTTGTTCATTGTAAATCCACATTCATAGTGATTGTTTGCTTGGGCCGTCCGAGGTTGTTTTCACATTTTGGGTTTTTTCCTCGTACATCTGGCGTTGTGAGTATTATTTACTTTACTTTACTTGCTTTAATCACTAGATGCATGTTTAGGATTAATTACGAAAAAATTGGTTTAAATTAAGAATTGGGTTTTCACAACTTGGTTTGGTGCACATTAAAAGTTGGATAATTTTTTTTTTGAAAAATTTAATTTTAATTTGAAACACGCGCATATTTGGGACTTTCAATTAATGTTCATTTAATAATCGAAATTATCCCTTTGGTACAATAAACAAGATGCATCATTATTGCATCAACATTCTAAAATTAATCATTATATTTGGACTCACTGGCAGTCAAATTTATACACAGTAATTTAATATTTATAATTATAGATTATGGCACTTTAATGGATACCTAATCTAATATAATATAAATATTAATATCAAAACCTTAACCATAACCATAATAGTCATAACAATATTTGGTATATACCGAAAATATTATGAAAGCCAAATAAGATAAGACCGCTAATGTATTTATTAAAACACATAAAATGGAGAAACCCATAATTTTCAATAATGAAAAATTTGAGTAATCACTATAAGAAAATTCTTAAAAAAATAATCTTCCCTATAAGCAAAATTTTAAAAAAAATTGAGAAAGAAATAATTGTCAAACTTTATTACCAAATGTGACAAATTTAAGGTTTTGAGAGCTTAAACGTGCTCAAATAGTCATAACAACGTTTATTACTAAAAAAATTGTGATTTTTCATCATTAAATCCTCTCGAATTGACATAAAAAAAATTTATCAATCCCGAGTAAGTCGACAATTTTAATATCAATTATTGCTTATTAGAGGCATAAGAAAACTGTTACTGAAAATGTCTCAAAATATTCAGATTTACAGTTTTATAAAATAAGTGGCTTTAAACATGTAATTAAAATTGTTACAATAGAAAATCACAATTACGGAACCAAAACCAATTTTAATGTGGTCATAAAATTTTGGTAAACAAAATCTCATTTTATGAAATTTTCTTTTATGTGATTATATAGATGCGCCAATTAATTCATTTGGTTGCATTCACGCTTATCTTAAATTGATTTATCCTTAATTACGCATAAATATTTAATTCATAAAGTGTGAAAAATAAATTTACTTTCATGGAACATACATGCACACACATATCACGTAATGGATATAAAACTAATATCCCAAAAAAAATATTATACGCAATTCTTGATGTGTAATCAGAGGTCCCAATATAGATGCGTACACAGTAATTGAATATTTATGACTATAAATTAAGACACTTTCCTCCTAATACAACATTATATGAATAATATGTCACAATTATTTTAGGAATTTCTGCAACCAAATAGAATATACTCTTTAATCTAATATACGCTAACATAGGGTAGGCAACTATGGTGGACACCTATCCTATCTTTATGAAAATATTAGCACATGAGATTATTAACATGAGACATATCCATACAATGATTTGGAATGATATAAAGTACATAAGAACATCTAAAAAATATAAACATTACATATGTAGTGAAAAAAAGATCTCGTAAAATATCCAAAAATGAAAATTTAATTTTCACCACAAATATCTTTAGAATTGCAAAAGAATCACTCTTCAATTCGCGAAATCGAAAGTATAATTTTCGTGAGAGAGAGATATAAAAGTAAACGTTATTTCCAAATCAATTTTTTATTGGTGACACAAAAAAAGGTCACTTGAAATACAAAGTTCATAATAGGCAATAAGATTTCAGTGACGAAACTAT
Organism: Sambucus nigra; assembly: GCA_949130495.1. Classification (NCBI taxonomy): domain Eukaryota; kingdom Viridiplantae; phylum Streptophyta; class Magnoliopsida; order Dipsacales; family Adoxaceae; genus Sambucus; species Sambucus nigra. Next base: position 315,415,493 of record OX422213.1, read on the forward strand.
TCAAAACGTCACAGAAATGAATTTAGACAGATTTAGTGACAGAAAATAGAAGCGCACATAAGATTTTCATACATAAACATTCGCAGATTCAGCGACGGAAAACTAAAACGTCGCAGTAAGATTCACACATCAATATAAACAGATTCAGCGATAGAAAATAAAAATGTCGCAGAAAGTACTATTCATAAACATAAGCTGATTTTAAACTAAGTCCAAATTAGAGTCGTCAAAAAATATATAATAAAAACATCACATAAGTCTCATGATTTAGAATATAAAATGTACTATAAATATGAATTTCATATTTAGACACAAAGGATAATTATGTGATCCAAACCATATGCTCTGATACCACATGTTAGATTTAAAATTAATAAATCAATTAACAGTTTTTATAGACTAATAATACAATACATGAACATATAAACTGTTATGTAAATATAGGACCTTATTCTACATAATTATCACATGTGTCCAAATTAGAATTGAAAAAGCATACCTAAGTTATCATTAGATTTGACGAGTGAAGATGTTGTCAATGGTGCCTCCAACTTGAGATAAAAAATTATTATGGATTATAGGTTTCTCTCCCCTAGCCTTTCTATAATTTTTTGCTTAATTCTTTTTCCTAAATGATGGAGTTTAGGCCACTATTTACAGGCAGGTAGAGGTCCTAAATCCCAAAAGTCATACGATCATAACCGTCCATCACGGTTAACTCATGAGTTTACTTTAATTTATTTTTAATCAATACTTGGTTAATATAATTAATCAAAAATGAAATTGACCCTTGGCTAGACTTTGGTGACCTTTTATTTACCTAATATGACTTATTACTTAATTTAATAATGAACCACTTAAATGGGCATTAGATTATTTGATAATTCCAGCATGATGCAACTAGGACATACCAATGTCGTAACACCTTATGGGACAAAATAACTCACCAATAAAACAATAGCAAGGGTGTTATTTACAAATGCGCCAACAATGCATTATGTACAACACAAATTTTGCTGAATCGTAGACAAATCAAAGAATTTCAAATGAGAATATTAAGGATTTAATTAAAATGCGCCCTATAGATTACGAAGCTCAACTTCAACGTGATAAACATCGAATTATATACATGGATACTACTAACTTCATGCCCCAACAACGTGCCTTTCACGATATTCATATGAATCAGATAATGTATCGTCGCACTCAAACATATGAGAACTTTTCACAATAGGAGATTAATTAGTGATTTATCAAATATTTTAAGTTATGCAATTTTTTATTGTTAATTTTGTAACCCCTTATTATGATTTTTTATTTATTAGAAGCAGTATTAATAATATTTTAGATGAGTCGTAATTATGAATATTGCATATACAAAAACTAAGAGTACACACATTCAATAATACAATGGGACATTTAATAGAACACACATTTAATAGTACACACATAATCATACATAAATTAAAATTAATAATAACATAAAGAGACGTTAATAAAGATTAATAACACACACGATAGTAATGACTATAAATTTAATGATTCTGCATGTGGGTTCCAAATGTGTTCCATATTGTGCGCATCCTTGTTCTATGTCTTCGCCTCCCACACGTGCCTGCTTAGGCAGGGTGGTGGGTCACGATCAACATGCCAAGGCTCGTCCCGTAACTCCTCCTAAACAATCATATTTCATTATATGACACACATTTGTCAGGTTTCTAATAAAATGGAAACGATATTGTATGATGGCAGAAACCCTTTAAAAATCCTTTTGAGCACCTCCCTGAGCTCATGTGAACACAATTTAGTGGTTGGTCTCTTGTATCTTTTGACAATAGTTGCGAGAGGTGGGTAAATACCATTTGCAAGGGAGTATTCGATGTCATACTTGTTTTCGTTGACTTCGAAGTGCATATCCAGTTGGTCAATAATTGCAAGGTAGTATTTGATTGCAGAAACCCCGCTCAATTAAATACCGGGTGATCGGTACTTTATTAAATTGAATCAGAATATCCAGTTGGTTCATTCTTATCATCACTGTCGAAAAACATTTATTTTCCCTCACTTACTAATTAATTAAGCTAGTGCCAGAAATATTTAATCATTTATTTATTATCTAACAATTTAAACCATTTACCACATTCACCATATTAATGATAAAGTAATAAAAAAGAGAAACCATATGTCTGAACAGATAATATTGGAATAAACGTTCTAGCTAAAGAGTCTCAAATACAATAATCCATAAAAAAAACTGAAGCCCATCAAACTGAAATAAATGAGTAAAATATCTCTCTGAAATAAATGATAACTGAGAATGGGAAACCTGCCCTAACTGAAGTAACTAAATTAGGAACTGAATGGCTAAGAGTGGAGGCGTCTAATAATAAGGACCTGCAATGTTCGTCAATTCATTCAATAGCCTGCGCTTGGCGTCCCTGTGGCTGGACACCTAAGATAGTTGCACAAAGAAAATAGATTTGTAACAAACGGGTCAGAGCCCGAGTGAAAATATTTTAAAACAGTTTATCAAGTATTTAAAAATGCTTAAAAGTAGATATCATGTTCATGTTAGTTATGCGGGCTCTCTCTTCAGAAATCTCACATCTCAACTAGTGTGCACACCTAACGTACCACTAAACCATTCTAGTTATTACTAACACGCCTAACTAGTTCAAGATCATAAATTTTCAAATCCATCATCTCATAATAACTACTCGTATTTCCCACGTAATACGTTCATGAATATTTTTGTATCTTTTATCTCAAGTGAGAGAGTTTTCACAATCAAAGTTAAGTGTTCCCACACTTAAGTTATTTTAGATTTCACTATCCATCTTATTTATTAATTTCACCCAGTAGAACACGTCAGAAAGTATATATATATATATATATATATAGGAGAAGGCTCACCTACATCATGCTCTATACATCATCCATACGTCACACCTAGTTGTAGCTCCTTCAAAACCATTTTTTCCAATTTTTTTATTTTTCTCTTCAAATAAACCTTCCAATAAACCATGTTCAAAAAGTTGGGGTCAAAATACATTTTGTAGCTATTTTTAAAGAATCCACAAAAAACTGCTCAAAATACCTTATTTATAAGGGTCTACGCTAGCAGTTTTTTATGAATTTTTTAAAAATAGCTACAAAATGTATTTTGACCTAATTTTTTGAATATGTGTTAAATAGAAGGTTAATTTAAAGGGAAAAATAAAAATTTAGGAAAAAAAGTTTCTTAGGTCCTAGAACTAGATGTGATGTGCACATCATGATGTAGGTGATCCTCTCTCTCTCTCTCTTTCTCTCTCTCTCTCTCTCTCTCTCTCTCTCTCTCTATATATATATATATATATATATATATATTATCTCATATATATACTAATACCGCATCTTTAGATTCAGCTGCGGTACATGCATACTCTGTTATCATGTCACGGTACATCTCGCACTGTATAAAGGATTGTTGGTTCAGTATTCCCTTGAACCATAACGGCAAATCAGAGATATTGGAGGCGAACATAGTCCCCAGCCAAATGGGTCATTCATATACCTACGCTCCCATTCAACCGTCGAAACTATCATACTCTCAGATAACACGTGTCCAAGGTTCTATGTTCTAGGTACGAATCTAAAATCCCCCTAATGGGCTCATCAGGATAAGACCGTCCACTACGTGAAACTACCTACCCGATAGCAAACATCATAGGTATGTCATACACATAAGAAATCATATAATGGGTATTTTCCCCACCTATATATTATATCATCGATATAGGTTTACACACGTACCATATCACAAGTCTTATACGTACTATATTTATTGCCCGAACATCCTACGTATTATTAAATTTCTACTTTACTTTTATCTCATGCTCTCGATTATTTCTCACCACCCGAAGTGTACTCATTATTCTTCTCATAATATTAGTAGATAAACTCACTATATCCTACTGGTCTAAGTCATCCTTTCGCTTGAATCCCCGCGACTCGAATTATTCTCCAAACTAGGTATATTTCTCGAAAATACTAATTACATTTAGCCTTTAATTCCCCCCTTTAGGACTAAGCCCGAAATCCCACCTAAGCCTACTGGTATTTCCATATATTCCCCTTTATGTTTAAAAATTATTCCCACGATTTAATCCCGAACGTTCCCACAAGGATACTAAACAAAAGGGAAAAGTTGGCCAAAACTGGGAAACCGAATCGATTCGACCTTGTTCGAATCGATTCACCACCTACAGGTTTCAAAATCTGCATTGTTTTTTCTACGGGTTTCGCCATTTTCAAGTATCAAAACCTTCACCAAACATTCCCAAACTACCAACCAATTAATTCAAACATTATACCTACATATATAAATGATTCTTAACGTACAACAATCATCCATTAATCAACTTAATCCTAATTAAATTCTGAAAAACTCTAGTTTAACACTTTCATTCAAGAACCAATTTAAAACTCATTTTTCTTCACCAATAATCATGTAATTTCGTTGGTTTCATGTTACATACATGGAGGGTTCAATCCTTTATCAATTTCCAACACAAGATTATGAATTAAGTCTTTCAATTTAACCCAAAACATACAAATTTCTTATATAATGCATCCTACACTAACATGGATATCATACATGCTTTAGTTTTGCAAGAATAAACACTTGACTTAATATTAACGTCTCATCCTTTGGAGAAGATGGGTATATTGATGCTCCTCTATTTTCAATTAACCCTCCTGAGGTGTCGGTGCTGCAAAAGGTGTAGGAACGATGGTTTAGCCTTTGGAACTCCTCTCCTCTTCCTCTTATGGCTTCTCTGTAACCTCTTTATGTTTCTCACATAACTAGCCCTAACCTCCCCTTCTCTAATCTAATATAATAACTTAAAAATTCATCGGTACTATTCAACCAAAAATACAATTGACCAAAATGCCCTCTCGGGATGCCGATTTGGCCTAAAATTATCCCGGGACCCAAACTAATCCCCCGATTAGACTTTTCTAACTATCTCGACCCTTCGGGACACTTTGTCGCACTCAAAATGACCATTAAGATGACTTAAAAATTAATTACTTTCTATCTCATTAAATTGAGTTCCGACACGACTAACACGCGCGTCCTGACTTAGTTATTATAACTGTCATATTTTTCACTCGCGATAATTTTAACAAATTCATAATCATATATTACTTTACTCACTAAGTAATATTCAATATAACTCACATCAATAAATACTAACCCTTATCTCGCAAGTTAAATATTTATTTTAAGCCGGATTAATTATCCATTAACTTCCCATGTTTAATTTTAATGAATCTCACATTAAAAATCATTAAAAAATTACGGGCTGCTACATACTTCCCCCTTATAACAGAATTTCGTCCTGAAATTCAAAAAAATAAAAGTATACCTGGTAAGAACAACTATGGATATTTTTTGCGATCTCATCCTCTCGCTCTCAACTAGATTCCTTGACATTATGATGCGCCCACTGGACATGCACAAGTGGAACTAACTTCGACCTCAATCTCCTATCGCTATGGTTTAAGATACGCACTGGTCTCTCCTCATACAAACTATCAGGCTATAAGTCAATCTCCTCTAACATGATTTGAGCATGAGCCAACTAATCCCGGAGAAAACCGTCTTAATGAATAAATATGGAATACATTATGAATACAGTGCAAGTGCTCAGGAAATCCAAGTCTATGCACTACAGATCCAATCCTCTCGATGATAGGAAATGGCTTGACGTATCTCGATGCCAATTTCCCTTTCTTCCCGAACCTCATAATCCCCTTCATAGGAGATACACGTAATAGTGCCTGGTCCCCCTCACTAAACTCTCGAAAGAGACACTTAGCATCGACGTAACTTTTCTATATGTCTTGGGATACCCGTATAGGACTCCAAATCATCCTAATCCTCGCCGACGTATCCTGAATCACCTCCGACCCGAGTAGCGTGTTGTCCCCCTCATCTAACCAACAAGCAGAAGAACGATAAGGTCTACCATAGAACGCCTCAAATGGATCCATGCTAATAATGAACTGATAGGAGTTATTGTATGGAAACTCCACTAGTGGAAGATACTGGTCCAAACCTCCCCTAAAATCAAGAACACACATATTCAATATATCGTCCAGCATCTGATTAGTCTGATCACTTTGCCCATTCATCTGCGGGTGATAGGTCGTAGTCAAATGCAACTCGGTGACCATGGCCTCCTAGAAGCTCTCCGTCAAATGAGACATAAAAATCTTGTACCTATCGAACATAATTTCTAGGGGCACCCCATGTAATCTCATTATCTCGGTAATAAAAATCTGAGCATACTGTGTCGTAGTACAATCTGTCCGGACTGGCAAAAATGGACTACCTTAATCAATCGATCTACTATCACCCATATGAAATCGTGATCCCTCTAAGAAGTAGGCAACTTTGTGATGAAATCCATGGAATGCTCTCCCATTTCCACATAGGAATCCCTAGCGACTGAAGAAGTTCTACTGGCTTCTGGTGGTCCACCTTTACTAGCTGACAGGTGGGACACTTCGAGACGAACTCAGCAGTGTCCCTCTTCATCCCACTCCACAAATACTTTCGCCTCATATCCTAGTACATCTTATCCCTATTAGGATGTACCATTAATCAAGACCCATGCGACACTGTCATCACCGTGTGTCGCAAATCCTCCCCCTCGAGAACAATCAGTTTACCGTTGAAGCGCAAGCCTCCCTCGGAACTCACTAAGTAAGACTCTGCTCCCCCGGCTAAAAGCGATCTAATCCTCTCCTGAAAAAATGGGTCCACTTCCTGAGCCTGTACCACCCTCGTCACAATCTGGGGTTTAATGGTCATAACTGACATAAATGACCTGGCAAATGCATCCTGATGCCCCTGATCCTTCTATTTCACTTTCCACACCCCCCCACTGGCCTAAGGCTCAACGCATCAGCTACTACGTTATCCTTCCCCGGGTGATACTGAATCTCAAACTGATAGTCTTTCAAAAATTCAAGCCACCTGCGCTGATGCATATTCAACTCCCTTTGAGTGAACAAATACTGTAGTGACTTGTGATCTGTGAATATATAGAATTTCTCGTCCAACCAGTAATATCTTTGAATTTGAAGGACAAACACGACTAGTGCTAGCTACAAGTCGTGGGTGGGATAATTCCTCTCGTAATGCTTAAGCTTGCCAGAGGTAAAAACTATGGCCTGGTCCTCCTACTGAAGTACTCCCCCAAGTCCCTGTTGGGATGCATTAGTGTAAACTAGGTACTCAACTCCTGGACTGGGTAGAATGAGAAATAATATTGAAGTCAGTATATCCTTTAGTTCATCAAATGCCAACTGAAACGCGTCATCCCAAACATACAGTACACCTTTGCGAGTTAAATTACTCAAGGGACCTGCAATCTTCAAAAATCATCGAATAAACCGCCTGTAATACCAGGCCAATCCCAAGAAATTGCATACCTCCATCAGTGTCATGGGTTATCCCCACTCCCTCATCGCTGACACTTTACTCAGGTCTACCTACATACCCCTCTCCGAAATAATATTCCCCAAAAACTGCACCTCACGTAACCATAACCCATATTTTTACAACTTCGCATCCAGTTGATGCTCACGTAGTTTCTGTAATACCTGACGTAAATGCTCATCGTGCTCTTCCTCGATCCTGGAATAAATCAGAATCTCATCGATGAAGATGATAACAAACTGATCTAAGAAATATTTGAGAACCATGTTCATTAAGTCCATAAATACGGACGGTGTGTTGGTTAGCCCAAATGGCATAAACTTGAACTCATAGAATCCATATCTCGTCAGGAAGGTAGTCTTAGACACATCTTGATCCCTGATACGTAACTGGTGGTACTCGAATCTCGAGTCTATCTTCGAGAAGTAGGTAGATCCTCTCAACTAATCAAATAAGTCATTGATTCGGGGCAACGAATACTTATTCCATATCGTGACTTTATTCAGTTCCCGATAGTCAACAGAGAGCCGCATGATCCATCTCTCTTCTTGATAAATAATACAGGGGAACCTCACAGTCATGTACTACGATGTATGAACCCCTGTCCAACAACTGCTCGATCAGATTTCATAGCTCCCTCATCTCTGTAGGAGTCATACGGTAAGGTGCACGTGCTATTGGTCGAGTGCCCAGCGCTAAGTCTATCACAAACTCTATCTCCCTATTAGGTGGTAAACTCAGTATCTCCTGGAACACGTCAAAAAAATATTGAACAACGAGGATTGAATCCAGTGAAATCACCACCTCCTGAGAGGTCTCCTCCTCAATATAATATAAATTAGTGGACGATCCTCCCTCGGGGTGGGGCATTGCCACCTAAAACATCTCCAAACTAGGTATGGCAAAAACAATGCTCCTACTGTAGCAATCAATTATGGCTCTATATGCGACTAGTCAATCTATGATGGCAATGGCGTCGTACTCATATATATATAATACAAGCATATCAGCTGGTAAAATGAGATTCCCAATCTCTATACTTACACCCTGACATATAAAGAAAATTAGCGTTCCATTACCCATTGGAGAATCTACACAAGTAACCGTATTATCAGTTGTGTCTAATAACCCTGCGGCCCGTACACATCTAGTGTCTACAAAAGAATATGAGGCCCCCGTGTCAAATAAAATACACCCCATAGTCCCTTAGATAGAAAACATACCCTCAACTACGGGCGGTGTGTGGGGAACTGCTACCTGGTGGACGTTATAAATATGCCCATACTGTAATTTCCCCTACTGAGGTGGGGTTGCTGGAACAACTGGTATAGAAGACATCTGAGGTGGCACTGGGAGAGAGGCTGGGAAGATAGGCCTCTGTGGCTCCTGGTGAGCACCCTGCTGATGTTGAGCCTTTACCTTATAAGAGAAATCCTGTTTCCTGTGGCCAGTCTTGTCGCAAAAAAAAACATCTGCCTGCAAAATGTTCTGCTCTCTGTCCTTACTGACCTCGACCATACTAGCCATTACCACCCCTCCCTTGGCCCTTCTGGCCTTGCTATCCCAGTTGGCCATGTCTGAAACCTCCATGTCCATGTCAAAAAAACCCTGATCTGAAACGCTTAGCAGAATCCCCCTGCTGGGAACTCTGGTCACCCTGCCTCGATTGCCCCTGAGCTGATGGTTCCCCGCTGGCACTGTCTCCCTCGATCCCGCCCTGCTGGCTGGACTCTCCAACTCGTTTTCTTCCCTTAACATGAAAGAGGTGGTCCTAGAAGTGTTACAAAGCAGCATTCAACACATCACTATATGACTGCAGAGATAGATTACCTAGAAGGTGTTGTCGGATCCTCCAGGTGAGACCATCCATAAACATCTATATTTTCTTCTCCTCGGTAGGCACCTCCTCTGGTACCAAACTAATCAGCCTCGTAAAAACCTCCTCGTATTTAGTAACCGTCCTCCCCTCCTGGGTGAGGTCCAGTAATTTCCGCCTCATCTCAGTCTGAACAGCGAAAGGGAAATATTTGCAGTCAAAATGCACCCGAAAACCCTGAATAGTCATGTTGTCTCTCTCATCAGTTGTGGTAGTGGACTCCCACCACTGTAACGCCTCCTTGACTAGCTTAAAGGTAGCTAGTATTTTTTTATGTACCTCGGTACACTCATACATCCTCAAGTTTCTCTGAATGTCCCTTTTCCATTGGCTCGCAGCTATCACCTCAGAACTCTCCGAGAACTCTAGGGGATCCACCTTCTAAAAGTCATCCCTAACTCGTTCCCACACAAAATGGAATGCCTGAGCATGTACTGGAGCCACCACATATGCCTCTGGTGGGGCCTACTGTACTACTGAAAATGTTGCATTCACCGCCTGTGCAACTATGGCGATAACTTTTGCGACATTCATGGTACCCTAAACTGGCATTGGTTGAGGCACTGGTTGGGCATTTCGGACCCGCGGTGCGCATCTGGGAGGCATCTGAAATGAGAAATAACTTTATAAGTCCATAGTTAATATGACTTAAAATAGCTGAGGCGTAAATGTGCAAATAAGAATACAACAGTCCTAAACATAGGGCTCTATATCAAAGAACGCTATGCTGGAAACATAATAATCCGAACAGATCCTAAAGACTCTAGAACCTGATGCTCTGATACCACCTGTGACACCCCGCTCAATTAAATACCGGGTGTTCTGTCCTTTATTAAATTAAATCAGAATATCCAATTGGTTCATTCTTAGCATCTGTAAGGACACAAATTTCCAATTGAGTCCATATATAGTTTTGGCTCAATTCCGGACAAAAACATTTATTCATAGGATAGTATGTAATTGTAATACTCTCAAGCCTATGAAGTGTTTGTTCAAGACGTAGCGGCAAAAAGTATAAAGCTTCGTCAAATGTGCCGGTTTACGTGCCTCGTTTCTACGTCATCAACTATAGTTCCATGCTCCCAAGGTATGAATGCAATTATATATATATAGGAGCTTGGAACAAAGTTTATTGGGTGTTAGGTTTAATATAAACTGCGTTTTTATTTTCAGAAAAATTTTATTAGAACTTTAAATTAAAGTATATAAAGTTTCTGGGCCAAAATAGAATTTTACAAAATTTCTGGAAGTCGTTCGAAATGTCGTTCGAACAAGTTTTTCGTTCGAACCAGGTTTCGTTCGAACGAGTTTTGCCAACGAGTTCCCACCAAGGTATACTGGTCCGTCGTTCGAAATGTCGTTCAAACGAGATTATTCGTTCTAACGAGGTAACCAACGAGATTCTAACGAAGTCCATACTGGAGCGTCGTTAGAAGTCTCGTTCGAATGAGATTTCGTTCGAACGAAATGTCGTTCGAACGAGCTGTCAGGCGGGAACAGTTTTTGGCTATTTTTGGCAGTTTCTCACCCACTTCCCCACTTGGTTTTTAACCAACTTTTTCAGCTTTAATATGTACAGGAATGATATTTTCCAACTTAACATTTCCATAACTTTTCCATCCTAGTTTATCTCTTAGAGAGAGTTTGAGAGAAAAAATTGTTTAGGAAAATGTTCATGTTTTGAGTGAGATTTTTAGAGAAATATTTTCATCACTCTAGTGTTTACACCCAATTGAGTTTATTACAAGTTCTATATACTTATCAATTGCTTGGAGTTTGGCACCGATTTTCTCTACACCGAATTGAAGAGAAGTTTTGGGTTTTGCTTCCACCACCCACAAAGAAAGAAGAAGTGTTTTCTATGTTAATTTACCCACACGGAGAAAGGCTCCATGATTGGGTGACGGTGACCATATAAATTCCTATCGGTGGATTCCGAGACCGCGGTGGTGTTCCAAGGTTATCCGCTAGGAAGAGGTGTTTACGAGAAGAAGCATCGAGGCTTGAGAGGGATCGAGTCAGTCGTTGTAAGTCTATATGTCTTGTAATTGTAATTTCGTATCTAGTGTATTTGTGGCTAGGGCCGTCCGAGGTTGTTTCCCGTCTTGGGTTTTTCCTCGTACATCGCGGCGTAGTGTGATTGGTTTATTTTATCTTGCATAAATATCGTAGAACGCATGTTTAGACTAATTCAAGATAAAATTCGGTTTAAATTATCACACTCAATTTAATTTGGACATAAATTGAATATTGGGTAAAGATCATAAAATTCAAGTCTTTTGCTAAAATTTGGTTTCGCCTAATTTGCTAATATTGATAAATATGACTTAGGCAAATTCTAGGACTTGGATTGAATGAATCGGTTTATGTGTATATATTAATTGATTAATTTTACTTCTCTTGGTTGCATTTTAATTTCTTGTTGTTTAAAATTAAACCATCACTTTTACGCTTCCGCATCATCTCGAGTTTTACATACAAAGGAAATTACTTGCGCTTACAAATTGGTATCAGAGCCAAAAATGATAAATTATTTCGTTAAAGTTCCTTAAATTTTTTGGCTAAAATGGATTTTTCTCCATTTTCAAAATTTCCTATTTTCGATGGTTCAAAATACGCGTATTGGAAAGCGCGTATGAGATCAGCACTAAAATCTATCGACGAGAGAGTTTGGATGTCAGTTGTTAACGGGTGGTCCCCACCAACTTGTTTAGTTAAAAATGAACGTGTTATCAAACCCGCTGATAGATGGACTGAAAATGAGTTTAAACTTGCTAATTTCAATTCCTGTGGTTTAAATGCTTTTTTTAGCGCCGTCACACCTGATGAATTCCGCCGTATTATGACGTGTGAAACTGCTAAAGAAGCTTGGGATATTTTACAATTAACTCATGAAGGAACTAGTGTCGTTAAAGCTTCAAAACTCCAAAACCTCACCACTCAATTTGAAACTATCAAAATGAATGAAAAAGAAACTTTTGATGAATTTTATGCTAGACTTTCTGATATTTTCAATTCATCTTTTAACTTGGGAGAGAAAATACTTGACGACCGTGTTGTAAAGAAAATTTTAAGGTCCCTACCCGATAGATTTATTCCAAAAGTGACCGTTTTAAACTCTTTACCCACTTTAGCCTCTACAAAATTAGAAGAGCTTGTAGGTGATTTACAAACCTATGAACTAGATATGTTTCCCTCTAAAATTGAAAAGAAAATTGAAAAGGGCGTTGCTTTAAAAGCCCGAAAAGAGGTCAAACAAGTAGTAGAGAGCGATAGTGATAGTGACTCGGAAGACATGGCTTTATTTGCTCGCAAATTTAGAAAATTTCTTAAAATTAACAAAGATAAATTTAAAAATGATTTTAAGAAATTTTATACTTCTAAACATGAGAAAAGCGTGAAGACTTCTAAAGCCGAGAAGATCCCTAAACCTAGCAATGATAATTTAGATAGGGACGAGTCTAATAAGTGGTTTGGTTGTGAAGGTTATGGCCATAGGGCTTATGAGTGCCCCACTAAACTAAGGAAAGAGGGTAAGCGACCCGTTTCATATAATGCGACCCTTAGTGATAGTGATAAGGAAGAGAAGCCCAATTCCCCCACTAAGAAAAATTTTGTGGCTTTTATGGCTAGTCATGTGAGTGATTGTGAGAACTCATCGATTGATGAAACGATAGCACATGCCACTTCCAAGGTCATTGTACATGATTCTCTTATTTTTTATGATAGTGAGAGTGAAGAAGAAAGAGAGAGTGAAAATGAAGAAGAGGTTAATGTGAGTGAACTTCAAAATGCTTTTCAAGAACTTTATAAAGAATCTATTAAATTGAAAAGAGCTAATTTGAAGTTAGAAGCTAGTTTAAGAGAGAGTGTCAAGGTCGTTGATGACAATGATTTAATAAAAGACCTTAGGACTCTTGTGAAGACTCTTCAAGAGAACCTTGAATATGTAGAAGGCGATAGAGATAGCCTTAGAGGTTTAATGGAATCCTTGAAAAAGAAGCTTCTTGCTTTTGAAGAGCGAAATGTTTTATTAGAGTCTAACATTTTAGAATTGCAAAATAAATTAAAAGACTCTAGTAATGTCAAATTTGATTTGGAGTGTCGTTCGGAAAAATTAGATAAAATCTTAGGAACGGTCCAAATTAAAAATGACACTTGTGGTTTAGGCTTCAATACTTGTAATTAATTTACTCATAATGCCCAAACCAATGTTTTAAGAGAATCTACTAGGAATACATTTAATGATCACTCCTTAAGTAAATATTTTCGACATGTTCTCACTTGTACACATTGTGGTCGACAAAGTCATCTTAGGAAATTTTGTTTTGATCTTAAACGAATTCCTAGAAAACCCCATAGTAAAGTAACCACGGTAGTTAAAGTTCCTACACCCCAAGATAGTCATTCCTCATTAATTTGGGTTAGGAAATCCGACTTGGTTGCCTTGCAAAATAGGGTTTTTGATTCTCATTTACTTTCACATGACTCCTCCCTTACTAAATCTAAAGGATGAATGTGTTAATGTTTGCATACTTTAGCTTTTGTACTTCATGCTATATTCACATGCTAAATATATGCTTGTTTAGTCATTTTCTAGTCATAGCCTTATTTCATATCCCATGCTAGAAATTATGACTTGTTTATCTTTTTGTATTATATTTTGTGTTTGAATTAACTGAAAAATATAAAAATATTTTTGTTTATCATTTGTGTTTTATTCATCTCATTTAAGCTTAATGAAAAATACAAATGATTTTTATTTGTCTTTTTGAGTAAATATTTATTTTTGATTAAAAATGTTAAACACTCAAAAAGATTCTTATGTGTGTATTTTAGTTTGACACACTTTAAGTGGCATATACTTGTGTTTGAATCCCTCCTTTAACGCTCCCACGTGGCTAGAACTTTTGGTTTAGATTTTCAATCCTTAAAATGTTCTTTACCATGCTTTATATGGAGTAGTTGGATTTTGTGTTGTTTAAATGGATTCTATTTTTATATGCCTCTTTTCACACATGCACGAGCTCTTTTGAAATCTTAATGTCACATGTTATATTTGAGCTTTTTGAGGTGTTCTCCTACCGATCTAGTCATCTACATATCTTTGATCTAGGAGGACTAGTGCATGTCAAAATCCGTTGCATGTGAGATTTGTGTGAAAATGAAAACATGATAAATAAAATGTGCACGGGGAAGGGCTCCGAAAGGATGAATTAAATCCTTTGCGATTGTAAGCCACCGTTTATTGGATCTAAAAGAAATACGTGATCCAAAGGCCTAAAAACAGAATATTTGGCATTAAAAAGAAAACAATTGCCAAGGCCTATGTTTGTTTGATATATTCATTCAAAAGCAAAAGAATATATATGCTTATTGAGGGAGAATTGGATGGTATATCAACGATTTGCACAATGTCCGTTTATCCTAGTTGTCTTTACTGTCATGACTCTATTTGGTTTGTAGAATCATCATCATGCTAGGCTTGTATGCATTGTGTATGTTTGTTCATTGAGTTCAATCTTCATATTGTCACATAAGGTTATATTCAAATGTGATGAAGTTTGCAATCAAATGAGAACTCTGTGAATGTTTATTAAGTGTATGGGTCTAAATTTAATTGTTGCTAGTTCACACCCCTACACTTCCGTTTCCATATGACACATTTTTGCCATACGAGTGTGCAAACTTATTGTATTTTGTGTTATATGTGTGTTTATATATCTATATATATATATATATATATATATATGATATTTGTTTGTCTTTGCCTTGCTTTTATTGCCCATATGCTTTCATGTCTTATCACTTTAAGCTTCAACATGCTGTTTATTAGTTCTTTATCCTTTGCCTATTCCTGAACAAAAAGGGGGAGAAATGATAGGGGAGTAATGGTATCTAATCCTATTATTATCGTATCTGAGTTTGGGGGAGATTTATCTTAGGGGGAGACGTCTTTCTAAGTATGTCATTCGTTTGATAAAGGGGAGAATTAAGTTAGGGGGAGTAATTAATTAATTGCATTCAATACTTTGATATTTCCTATGCATTTAATGAGTTTGCTTAAGTGTGCAGGATTTCTTCTAAAGCGGCATTGTTTAATGGCAAAGCGTTTGATCCTTGGGTTGAGTCAAGTTTGGGTGGGTTATGTTTTGAGTCTAGTGAGCTTGACGGCCCTTTAGGATTTTTGTTTGGTTTTTGTCCCGGAATAGCCAAAGGGGGAGATTTGTAAGTACACAAATTTCCAATTGAGTCCATATATAGTTTTGGCTCAATTCCGGACAAAAACATTTATTCATAGGATAGTATGTAATTGTAATACTCTCAAACCTATGAAGTGTTTGTTCAAGACGTAGCGGCAAAAAGTATAAAGCTTCATCAAATGTGCCGGTTTACGTGCCTCGTTTCTACGTCATCAACTATAGTTCCATGCTCCCAAGGTATGAATGCAATTATATATATATAGGAGCTTGGAACAAAGTTTATTAGGTGTTAGGTTTAATATAAACTGCGTTTTTATTTTCAGAAAAATTTAATTAGAACTTTAAATTAAAGTATATAAAGTTTCTGGGCCAAAATCGAATTTTACAAAATTTCTGGAAGTCGTTCAAAATGTCGTTCGAACGAGTTTTTCGTTCGAACGAGGTTTCGTTCGAACGAGTTTTGCCAACGAGTTCCCACCAAGGTATACTGGTCCGTCGTTCGAACGAGATTGTTCGTTCTAACGAGGTTTCCAACGAGATTCTAACGAAGTCCATACTGGAGCGTCGTTAGAAGTCTCGTTCGAATGAGATTTCGTTCGAACGAAATGTCGTTCGAACGAGCTGTTAGGCGGGAACAATTTTTGGTAGTTTTTAGCAGTTTTTCACCCACTTCCCTACTTGGTTTTTAACCAACTTTTTCAGACTTTAATATGTGCGGGAATGACATTTTCCAACTTAACATTTCCATAACTTTTCCATCCTAGTTTATCTCTTAGAGAGAGTTTGAGAGCAAAAATTGTTTAGGAAAATGTTCATGTTTTGAGTGAGATTTTTAGAGAAATATTTTCATCACTCTAGTGTTTACACCCAATTGAGTTTATTCCAAGTTCTATATACTTATCAATTGCTTGGAGTTTGGCACCGGTTTTCTCTACACCGAATTGAAGAGAAGTTTTGGGTTTTGCTTCCACCACCCACAAAGAAAGAAGAAGTGTTTTCTATGTTAATTTACCCACACGGAGAAAGGCTCCATGCTCGGGTGACGGTGACCATATAAAGTCCTATCGGTGGATTCCGAGACCGCAGTGGTGTTCCAAGGTTATCTGCTAGGAAGAGGTGTTTACGAGAAGAAGCATCGAGGCTTGAGAAGGATCGAGTCAGTCTTTGTAAGTATATTTGTCTTGTAATTGTAATTCCGTATCTAGTGGATTTGTGGCTAGGGCCGTCCGAGGTTGTTTCCCGTCTTGGGTTTTTCCTCGTACATCGCGGCGTAGTGTGATTGGTTTATATTATCTTGCATAAATATCGTAGAATGCATGTTTAGACTAATTCAAGATAAAATTAAGTTTAAATTATCACACTCAATTTAATTTGAACTAAAATTGAATATTGGGTAAAGATCATTTAATTCAAGTCTTTTGCTAAGATTTGGTTTCGCCTATAATTTGCTAATATTGATAAATATGACTTAGGCAAATTCTAGGACTTGGATTGAATGAATCGGTTTATGTGTATATATTAATTGATTAATTTTACTTCACTTGGTTGCATTTTAATTTCTTTTTGTTTAAAATTGAACCATCACTTTTACGCTTCCGCATCATCTCGAGTTTTACATACAAAGGAAATTACTTGCGCTTACAGCATCACTATCGAAACACATTTTTTCCCTCACCTACTAATTAATGAAGCTAGTGCCATAAATATTTAATCATTTATTTATTGTCCAGTAATTTAAACCATTTACCACATTCACCATACTAATGAATAAAATAATAAAAATGAGAAACAATTTGTCTGAATAGATAATACCGGATTAAACGTTCCAGCTAAAAAGTCTTAAATATAATAATCCATAATAAGACTGAATCCCATTAAACTGAAATAAAGGAGTACGATATCTCTCTGAAATAAATGATAACTGATAATGGGCAACCTTACCTAACCGAAGTAACTAAATCAAGAACTAAATTGAAAAGAATGGAGGCGTCTAATAACAAGGACCTTTAACTTCCACAATAGCTTCAGCATGTCAAATCATCCAATAGCCTACGCCTGGCATCCCAATGGTTGGATACCTAAGATAGTATAGATTTATAAGAAATGGGTCAGAGCCTGACTGAAAATTTTTAAAACAGTTTAGCAATTATTTAAAAATTCTTAAAAGAAGATATTATATTCATGATAGTTATGTGGTCTCTCTCTTGAGAAATCCCACCTCTCAACTAGTGTGCACGCCTAACGTACGGCTAAACCATTCTAGTTATTACTATCATGCCTAACTAGTTCAAGCTCATAAACCTTCAAATACATTATCTCATAAGAACTACCCGTATTTCCCACGTAATACGTTAATGAGTAATTTCACAACTTTTATCTCGAGTAAGAGAGTTTTCAAAATCAAAGTTAAGTGTTCCCAGACTTAAGTTATTTTATATTTCACTATCCATCTTATCTACCAAGTTCACCCAGTAGAACATGTCACAAGTGTATATATATATATATATATATATATATATATATATATATATATATATATATATATATATATATATATATATGTATATTCATCACTCTATCACAAATATATACTAATACGGCACCTCTAGACTCAGCTACGGTGCATGCATACTCTGCTATCATATCCTGGTACATCTCGCAGTGTATAGAGGACTGTTGGTTCGATATTTCCCTCGAACCATAAAGGCAAATCACATATACTGGAGGCGAATATAGTCCCCACCCAAATGGGTTGCACACATACCTACGCCCATTCAACCTCCGAAACTATCATACTCTCAGATAACACGTGTCCAACGTTCTATGTTCTGGGTACGAATCCAAAATTCCCCCCAACGGGCTCATCAGGATAAGACCGTCCACTATGCGAAACCTCTTACCCGATAGCAAGCAGTGTAGGTATGTCATACACGTGAGAAATCAGATAATAGGTATTTTTCCTCCTATATATTATATCATCGATATAGGTTTACACACATCCCATATCACAAGTCCTATACGTAGTATATTTATCTCCCGAATATGCTCCGTATTATTAAATTTCTACTTTGCTTTTATCGCATGCTCTCGAGTATTTCTCACACCCCGAAGTGTACTCATTATTCTTCTCATAATATTAGTAGGTAAACTCACTATATCCTACTGGTCTAAGTCATCATTTCCCTCAAATCTCCGCAACTCGAATTATTCTCCAAACTAGGTATTTTCCTCAATAAATACTAATTAAGTTTAGCCCTTAATTCCCCCTTTTCGGACTAAGCCCGAAATCCCACCTAGGCCTACTGGTATTTCCATATAATCACCTTTATGTTTAAAAATGATTCCCACGATTTAATCCCGAATGTTCCCCCAAGGATAATAAACAAAAGGGAAAATTTGGCTACAACTAGTCAATCAAATCGATTCGGCCTGGTCTGAATCGATTCGCCACCTACAGGTCTCAAAATTTGCATTGTTTTTTATACGGGTTTCGCCATTTTCAACCATCGAAACCTTCACCAAACATTCCCAAACTCCCAACCAATTCATTCAAACATTATACCAACATATATGAATGATTCCTAACATACAACAATCATGAATTCATTAACAATCATCCATTAAACAATTTAATCCCTATTAAATTCTGAAAAATCTTAGTTTAAACTTTCATTCAAGAACCAATTTAAAAATCAGATTTCTTCACCAAGAATCAATGTAATTTCGTCGGTTTCATGTTACATACATTGAGGGTTCTATCCTTTATCAATTTCCAACACAAAATTATGAATTAAGTGTTCCAATTTAACCCAAAACATACAAATTTCTTATACGATTCATCCTACACTAACATGGATATCAGACATGTTATAGTTTAGCAAGATTAAACACTTGCCTCAATTTAAAGGTCTGATCCCCTGGAGAAGATGGGTATATTGATGTTCCTCTCTTTTCGATCAACGCTCCTATGGTGTCGGTGGTGAAAAAGGTGTAGGAACGATGGTTCTAGCCTTTGGAACTCCTCTCCTCTTCCTCTTATGGCTTCTCTGTAAGCACTATGTGTTTCTCACGTAACTAGCCCTAACCTCCCCTTTTCTAATCAGATATAAAAACTTAGAAATTCGCAGGAACCAAAAACACAATTGACCAAAATGCCCTCCGGGGATGCCGATTTGGCCTAAAATTACCCCGGGACCCGAACTCATCACTCGGTTAGAGTTTTTTGACTATCTCAAACCTTCCAAACACTTTGGCACTCTGAAAATGACCATTTGGATGAATTAAAAATTAATTACTTTCTATCTCATTAAATTGAGTCCCGACACGACTAACACGCGGGTCCCGACTTAATTATTATTACTGTCGTATTTTTCACTCACGATAATTTTAATAAACTCGTAATCACATATTACTTTACTCACTAAGTGATATTCAATATAACTCACATCAATAAATATTAACCCTCATCTCGCTAGTTAATATTTATTTTAAGTCGGATTATTATCAATTACTTTCCCATGTTTAATTTTATTTAATCGCACCTTAGAAATCATTAAAAAAAATACTGGGTGTTACACATAGGGGTTCGATTTCCTTCCAAAAATTCTTCAAAAATGTGAGATTTCGCCAAAACATATTGATATTTACTTGCACCGGGAATTTCCGAAGAACGCATGCAATATCCAAGTATCGAAAGATGCAACAACCTCCAAAATTGTAGTTTTTGCATGATAATGTCCCTGATATTGCCCTTTCCATGCATGTGAACAGTTATTCTATTCTTAGGGCATGCAGTCAATACTACCAATCATCCTGAGAAAATCGCGAAGCTCATTCTCAGGCTGCATGCTGGCAACATCTTCTACTGTAGGCATGCGGTGATACTCCGGGCTAAATACCTTCACCACGGCCTGAGAGAAATGTTTTCAAGTTTGACTCACTGTGGTCTCAGAAATTTTTAAATATCCATCCTATAAATCTCAACATCCACCATATGCAAACATGCGAGTGCACATACAATCTTTTGGTGCGAGCTTAATCCCAATCGACCGACATAATCAAATTTCTGAATGATATATGAATCACCTTTACAAACGGTTTACAAAATACGATTGAACACGAACTTGTTCATCCTAAAGCGACGCATGAACATTTCTTCTGGGTAAGTTGGGTTCTCCTTGAAATAGTCATTCCATAATTTTTTGGTGAGCCGTCTCTCGATTCTGATGCACAATTCTTCCTTCATGAATATGACCACTATTATACAGTATCAATGATTGATAGATTGTAGTTCGCAATCTATTATGGATAGCGGTGGCTTCATCATCTTCGTCGAGATTATAATTTAGGGCGATTTGAGCTAGTATTATTTCCTCTATCTTGTTGTTAGACATAAATTGATTGAGTTTGAATTATTTTTTGGTTAGGGACAATTGGTTTTAGGTTGGGCGGAATGTTTAATGATATGTGGTAGATTTATACGACGGATGTATAAGGGTATTATGGCTATATCACAATAAACATTTATTAGTTATTGAAGAATATCCCATCTAGCAATCTTTGCAGACTACAAGTTGTAAGATGTCGTTTAGCATTTTTTAGTCAGGAAAATAAAGTTTAAGTGACCACATAGATTTGTACGGTAAACAATAACCCGTTTATGATCTTTGCAATCTACAAGTTGTAAAATATCGTCTAGCATTTATTAATCAGGAAAATAAATTAGAATTGACCATGCATATATGGAAGGTAAACAATAACCCGTCTAGCATCTTTGCAGTCTGAAAGTTATAAAATAGATGTTGTCTTTATTATTCAGGAAACTAAAGTTGAAGTGACCAAATATATTTGGATGGTAAATAATAACGCGTCTAGAATCTTTACAGACTGCAAGTTATGAAAATGTCTTTTAGCATTTATTAGTCAGAAAAATAAAGTTGAAGTTACCGCACATACTTGGACGATAAACAATAACCCGTCTAGCAATGTTTTCAGAATGCAAGCTATAAAATGTCATCTAGCATTTATTAGTTGAGAAAATAAAGTTAAAGTGACCAAATATATTTAGACAATAAATAATAACCCGTTTAGCATTTTTTGTAAAATGACTTCTAGTACACACCAATACTATAAATACATCCATATGTTATAATTTGTTACCTACCCTTCTATTCAAAATATAATCTAATCTATTATATCATAAACAAAAATATGGCATCAGTTTCCTACAACCCATCCTTTATAATGGAACATACATCGATATTGCAAGTAACTTAGTGTATGGGAAAAAACTTATATTCCAAACCTATATGATTGATACTAGTCAATTTTTTTCTTAATGACTTTGGTCATACATTCATAATCTCTCCCACTTCAAACCCATAGATGGAGTAGGTTATCCTTAGGAAACCTAAATTGGACAAAAAAAATACAATGAAATGTGTTACCTAAAGGTTCTTTTGCCACTGCCACCACTTACCTATTCCAAAAAACTGAGTTGCAACACTATGGCCTATCGTATCTCGAATAAGCAAACTTATTTTGACTTGATCTATTGGAGGAGGAGATGTGGAAAATGCAAAGGCTCTTGTAGAGTTATCACAAAGAACAACGAGCGATGATCTTCGAGAGTCATAGTTGGGAATAATTAGTTAGCCTTTATAGTGAGAACTTGTTGGCATTGGATAACAACATTTCTGACTATAACAAATCTGGTTATGACTACTTCTCAATAAGAAAATATGAAAATGATGGGGAAGAATAGGAACCAAATATATCAAACTACAAGAAGGAATATGTTGATTCCAACATATCTTACCTACCAAAATGTTTAGTTCATTATGGGAAACCATTTTATTGTACGTCAACTAGGTTCGACCTAAGTGTTAGAATATATAATCTTATTTATTTATCTTTTAACTTTATGATTTAAATATAAGTGTTTTTACCTTAGTTTATCAACGAGAAAATAAATGAATTTATTATCAATCAAAGTAAAGGATTTCTCTTATAACAAATTACTACATTGCAATTATAACTTTACAATACATACCCCACTTTACTTTGGATCTTGACTAAATATTGATCATAAGGAAATATGGAAAAGATTCCAAATGCATCATTGACAATAGATGGTTGAGTAGATGATCCTCCGGGTTCTTGTGAGAGTCATGATCCATTTCAAAAGTGATATTCGGAGACTCCATACCTAATTCATCTCTATATATGTACGACGGTGTGTGTTGTTGGATGATGTATTATCCTGGAGCCGAACTTGGTCCCTCGCCTCACAAATTTGCATTCTCTTCTTCTTTCTCATGAGCCCATGTTTATAACCTAAGCTCATGTTCAAAAATTTTGAGTTTTAATTTCTGAAGTTGTTCATATCTAAAAAATACCATATCGTGCCATTGTGAGCGTAAGCCCGTGATAATTCATTCGGCCTAGTTGGAGGTTCAATTTATATGACTGGTCTCATTCAAACTAAAATCTTCCCCCTCGACTTCCCATGATAAGGGTGATTATTTTGATGAAAAAAATGGTCCTTGTGTGTCGTATGTATGCAGGGCCTCCCATCTATCCAGATGGGCGCTGGGTACCAGTAAATCTGACTGTACAATTAAGGAAAAACCAACGCTGTTATGGTTATGCCACTGAAATAAAGGAGCTAATATAGGATCCTTATTAATTGTTGCTAGTACGTACTCCATTCCTCCCATGGTGGCTTTAACATAAGCAATTGCAGGTTTTCAATTGCCAATTTGTTACATAAAAATAAGTAGAGGAATCTACGCTATAGCATATTGTGGGTTTACGGGAATAATAATTTAATTTGTCAATCAGCTGTAGCAGCGATCTCTGAGATACTAAGTCACACCCAACTTCGTATCACCTAACATGTAACGCCTTTGAGCCAAATCATGTGCAACTCTAATGACAACCAACTCGTTTTATCGCAATCCAAGAAAAGGTTTCCATATTATTGATTTGGGCGATCGCATTTTGAGTTTCTCCTGCATGGCTGAGCCTTTAAACCATATTTGTACCAAAATGTCATCACATTGATTTCTCACCCATCATAAAATACAAGGCCATCTTTTCCCTGCTAGATCGTACAAAATGGGAGACATCTTGTGGAGGTACTCATAACCGTAATACTTCGGTTTTGAAAACATATAATTAATGAGTGATATTCATAAACTAAGTATATATAAAATCTATAACAAAAGTGTAAAGTTGAAATTACTTAAACATTTATCTCTACTACTTGCCACAAACAATTAACTATTTTTTAAACATTTTTAGTACATGCATGTAAGTTGTAGTACACTCGTACTAGAATAGAAAATCCCCAATCCTTCGAAAATATGTTATTTAGGTCATGTAAATACGTAGCCTAATCCACAAATACAGTATTATGGCCCGTAAGATAAAATAAAGAGCTCGTGACATATATGATAAATGTGCGAGCAATTTGGTCTACATTTGCTAGTCTATCCTGGGGAAGTTATTGTTTCTAGAGTAACATGTATGCTTTGAGAGTTCCACACGAAATATTTCATCCTTTATACTGGGGGTAGCCTATTTCGTGAAAATATAATTCAAGTATTTCTTCCACAGTTAAGCATTTGATATAAGAAATGGATTTGTCCCAATTGGAATTCCTAAGCATAAACATATTTATTAGTAAAAAAAGATTTCAATAGTGAAATATAAATAATAAAAATAAATAAATTACATAGCATGAAATTCAAATAGTTACAGGTGATATGCAAAAAATCAAATGGGGTAATCACAAACTCCACGTAAGGTAGATGAAATGTATATGTTATCTCTGACCACCTACTAATTAGGGAATTGGTCATTTGGCTCTCTGAGTTAGGAAATTTTTCACGAAACAAATGACTAAAGCCAAAATTGTCTATTGTGTGTCGCAATTCCAGAGTTGGAAAATGTTGTATAAACTTCAGGTTGACCCGTGGTTTCTATCGTGCATGGTGAATTAACTATCATTGGCATGTGTTGTAGGATCAATTATTGCATCTCGGTCATGTGGTGTATTGTCATACAAACTAACTAGGTTTAAATAAACTTTTGGGAGGTTAGGTGATGGAGGAGGTTTTTCATTTGGTTTTGCAAATTTTATATACCATTTTCTTTGAATTGGAAACATGATGTAAAAAAATATTAAATTTAGAAATATAAAATAAATCAGTATGGAATAATAGTTATTTGAGATTTTAGGTAAAAGAAAGAAAAGAAGATGTTTTGTGTGAAAAAATTGAGTTTAGAAGTATAATTTATATGGAGTTAGGGAAAACGGCTATATTTAAACGATAGCTAACATTCTAGACGATAACTGAGAAGGAAAAAAAGGCAAAGGTAGTCACTTCCTAGGTGGATGACTGTCCCACGCCCTAGGTGGGTCCCATGGTTGGGCAGGTTAAAGTCCCACACCCACGTTCAAATTTCCATCTTTTTACATTTCCCCACTATGTTATCTACAATCTGAATGGAAACCAAAATGTCTAAATTCCCATATTTGTACATCCTTGCATTGTGGATGGCCTAAGTGTTTTGTTCTAGATTGTTGGACCATATGTGGTTTATCCAATTTAGTCCATATTTATCGTTCTTATAGATTATTTATTAAATACTATAAAACACAATACTACAATGAATTCTCCTTTCTTCATAGACTATCCACGTGGCACTTTGTTTGAAGAGATACCCACCCTTCTCTTCCTCCATTTGTTTTTTCTCCTCCCCCTCTCTCTAATCATTATCTCCATCTTCTAAAACATTTCATCCTTTCCTATTTATTTACCCATATCACTTGGAATTTTATCTTCTCTATAACCATAATCCCACCACTCTCCTTTTTATTCTTTTGAGTCAGTTTCTCTACCACTCACTCTCCTCCCAGGACCTTTATAAATTAACCTGTCAAAATCAGGTACCCCTTCAAACCTCTTCATCAATGCAAATATTGTGGAAAAGTTAAACCAAGACAAAATAAAGGTGCTTCCAAATTTATCAGTTTCTCTATTCTCTTCATCTCAAATCTGACATGGTAATAACGATCAATATGATGTGCATTTTTTTTATAGTTTTATTTGGGTTGTGGAGATGGTGGTGGCATTTGAAAACTAGCCTTTCATTTGGATCTTGATCTTGTAGATGTACAAGTGAAATCAAACTCCTGATTCAGTAGAACCTCAGCCCTCTATATTGTTTGATCTTCCATACTGATTTTGTACAGAGAAACGGTACTTTTTAGGGATAATGACTTGTTCCTTGCTTAGTACCCATTTATAAACTAAAAACCCATTTGTTTAATTCTAATTTGAAATAATGGGTTGGTGTCTTTTTATGCAAATGTTGTAAAATTTTATCAACGGCGTTTTTCTTTTTTTAGGTTATTTTTTAATGGATTTTGAGTAAACGTGATATAATTTTTTATTTTTTTGATAGATGAAATTTGATTTTGTTGTATTCTTTATGTGTCTTGATGTAAGTATGTGATGGTAAGGGTTCATTTTGTTTATTAGGTTCGACTTGTGAGTAGGGAATGTTAATTTGGTTTATACAATAGGATTAGCTAGTGAAATTTGAGGATGAATTGGATTTTATTTTTTTTCGTGTGTGAATATAAACCTTAGGAAATGTTAATGTCCCTTTGCCTTATCCGAGTGGAATTATTTTGATTTAAACTATTTCTTTATAATTCAAAATTTTAGAAATATTTTATATTATCTGCTAGATACTGCTATTTGTTAATATGGATTTTAAACTATTGCTATCACTTATCGGAATTTTCAAAAGAAAATGTAACTTTCTTGAGAAAAAATCTTACCTCTTTAATGTTGCTTTATAATTTTTTATATTATTTTTCTTCAATTTTTATTTTATATGATATGATATGATATGATATGATATACCTTCCTCATAGTATGTCTTAAAATGGTATTTTTTGGGAAATATTAATTGGGAAAAAAAAACTTTGGCATGCACCATACGATTCGCCATGTAATTGTTGCCAATAGTGATGAAATAAAAAATAATAATTGAGTCGAGCATGAGAAAAACTTAATATTCTAGAATTATAGTATGTAGATCAAAATCATTGTGATCATTTTCTTTCAGGTGACAACAATATTAAGTTTGTGTATTATTTTGTATGCAAATCAGTAAAAGCGAGTATCAAACACTACGACATGCTCATTACAATAGTGGTTGGCAATATGTAGGTGCCCAAATGATATGAAATGGATTAGAAATATTCAAATGCTTTGAGCTATAAAAATTATGGGGATTGTTTTACTTTTAATTTTTTGAAGAACAACACAATTATGGATGATTTTTTGGAAATGACTATCTCAATAGCCTAGCACGCGCATCGCGCGGGTTTACGCCTAGTTTAACAAAAAATTAATAAACAAAAAAGTAAACATAAACTTTATTATTGAGATTTTTCATATTTAAAACATTACATATGGTTAAGAAAATAAGTTTTAATTTAGAATTTAATCGTCGACTAACTATATTGATATTATATGATAGAATTATGGCTAACTTATAAAATTTTGAAGCTCATAGGTGGTGATATTGATTTGTATGACTAGATTCAAAATAAAAATATAAACTAAATATCTTGATTCTATAAATGATTAAAAAGTACTTTTATTAATATTAAATGTAGTACAATAATATAATGAGAAACTTACGAACTTGGAGTAACACTGAAAAATGGTAGAATTTTGACTGGATCGAGGTTATTGTTGGACAGTATTTCCATAAATAATTACGTTCTCACTTCAGTTCTTATGGATTTTTTGACGATTGCCTCCTAAGGTATAACAATCTTGCAAATGTTAAAGTAGTACTCCAATTAACATTGCATGGCTACACACTGCTTTTTTGAAGAACTCTCATTTAAATCCAGACACAAAGAAAGTTTAATGATGGTGATAGACTCAATGTATGAGGAATTTCAATATCAAAAAATACAACGAAGAACATGATATATATATATATATATATATATATATATATATATATATATATATATATATATATATATATATATATATATATATTGTGGTGACAATTAAGTTCAGTACAAAACAATAAGAAAAGGCAAATCACCAGAACAAATAAAGAACGTAAGGAATGACAATCACACAACACAAAATTTATGTGGTTCATCAAGAATGCCTACGTCTATGGTGGTGCTCTCAATATTATTTCTCTTTACTCTGGGGAGTGTTTTTCAGGAATAATAATGCATGCCCTTTGCCCCGGGCGGAGGGTTTGTTATATACATGTTATTTCGAAGGGTGAAACTCCCCCACGTTAGCCCACAATCCCAAGGATATCTCTGAGGAGAGATTTTAGGAATTGACTGGTCAAAACTAATTTGGTTGAGACGCGGGGCCTTAGGATTCTGGGCCGCATTTGATTGGGCTTCTCGTCTAGGCCCAAGTGACAAATCGAGGTACCCATAATTTCCCCTAAGGCGAGGTAGGCTTCCATTCTCTCATCCCTCGTGTTGAAGTCTCCACTTATCTGATTGGAGACCAGTTGTGACTCACAGAACACCTAGAGTTGCTTTGCTCCCATTGCCGGTGCCTTCTGCAGGCCTGCTATTAATGCTTCATATTCTTCTTCGTTATTGGAGGCTTCAAATCCAAGCCTCATTACTTTCTCGAGGATTGTATCTTCTGGGGTAACGAGCACAATTCCTACTCCTTCCCCCTTGGAGTTGGAGGCTCCATCAACAAATAATCGCCAAATAACTTGTGCCAAGTGGTCTTCCTTTTGACCCATGGATTGAAGTGGGTCTCAAATATGATCCCCTATAAATTTTGCGAGAAAGTCGGCAAGGACCTGCCCCTTGACAGCATTCCTTGGTTGAAACTGGATGTCAAATCACCCGAGCTCGATCGACCACTTTGATAATCTGTCGGATAGATCCTCTTTCCATAGGACTGCTTTAAGGGGGTGATGTAAGCACAATGAAAGAGTGAGCTTTGAAGTAGTGCCTCAATTTACTCGAGGCTACCCCTAGTGCAAAGGCGAGCTTTTCCAGTGGTAGGTATCACTGCTCGACGTCCAAGAGGGTCTTGCTCGCATAGTAAACTGGGTGGATTCCCATTTTTTCACATACTAGTACAGAACTGACAGCGTAGCTGGAAACTGCAATGTATAGGTACAAGGAATCCTTATCTCGAGGTATTACGAGCAAGGGTGGTTTGCTGAGATAAGCTTTGAGCTCATATAATGCTTTCGGGCAATCTTGGTTCCACTCCACTATTTTTCTTTTCTTCAATAACTGGAAGAATGGTTGGCACTTTTCGGACGACTTTGAGATGAACCGATTCAAGGCGACGAGCATGACCGTGAGCTTCTGTAAGTATCTTATTATGCGGGGAGGCTGCACCTTACTGATTGCATCAATCTGGTCTGGGTTAGCTTCAATGCCTCTCTCGCTAACCAAGTACCCGAGAAATTTTCCTGACTGGACACTGAAGGAACACTTGCTCACATTGAGCTTCATTCGGTATTTCCTGAGGATTTTGAAGGTCCTTGATAGGTCTGACAGGTGGTCTTCTTTCTGCCTGCTCTTGACGAGCATATCGTCAATGTAGACTTCCATGGTATCTCCCATTTGATCTTTAAATATCTTGGTGACCATCCGTTGGTAGGTTGCTCCTGCAATTTTTAGCCCAAAGGGCATAACTTTGTAACAATATAATCCAACAGTGGTGATGAATGCTGTCTTGTCTTAGTCTAGTATATACAGAGTAATCTGGTGGTACCCCGAGTATGCATCCAGGAAGCTCATTCTTTCATGAGCTGCTGTGACGTCCACCAACTGGTCGATCTTCGGGAGAGGGACACTGTCCTTAGGGCACGCCCTGTTAAGGTGATTAAAGTCAATACAAACTCTCTATTTCCCAATGCTCTTTGGAACTACTACTGGGTTGGACAGCCATTTAGGGAATTGAACTTCCCGTATAGATCCTACATCCAACAGCTTCTCTACTTCTTTATCTATTGCCTTGGCCTTCTCGGGTGCAGTTTGTCGTGCCTTCTGCGTGATAGGCCTGAAAGTTGGGTCGATGTGCAACCGATGACAAACCACACTGGGGTCAATTCCAGGAAGCTCATAAGGTTCCCACGCGAAAATATATAGATTATTCCTCAAAAGTATCGTCAATTCCTTCTTCTCTCGATCTGTGAGAAAGGCTCCTATCAAGAACATCATGTCTTCTTCGCTGCCATCGACTACGACCTCTTCCATGTTTTCAATGAACCGTTTAGAGGGGAGGAGCCTGGTCTTCTCCACCCCGGGTCTTCCAGACTTTAGATGTTATTTTGAAGGTATCAAACCTTCTTGTTCCTCAACCTTCTCTTTAACCTTCTCGACCTTCCTTTCTGGCTTTGGGCGGATGGATGCTATGAAGCACCTTCTTGCCATTGTTTGGTCTCTATGGATCTCTATTATTCCTTGATTAGTCACGTACTAAAGTTTCTGATGGTAGGTCGAAGGAATGACCTTCATCGCATATAGCGCCACCCTCTACCAAGGATAGCCTGGTAGGTCGAGTCAATATCGACTACCAGAAACTTGATCATCTTTGAGACACTTCCTGCCCTTACTGGCAGTACCATCTTTCCCAACGGGATAGTCACTTTTCCAATGAAGACCACTAGAGGGTTAGTGGCTTCTTTCAAATCGACGACGCTTAACTTCAATTTCCTGAACAGGTCGAGATACATTACTTCAGATGAGCTTCCCTGGTCGACGAACAACTTTTCCACATCATAGTTTTCTATCCTGAGTGTAATAATCAAGGCATTATGATGTGGGATTCTAACTCCCACTAAGTGTTCATCCGCGAACATGATGTGTTTGCTGTAGTCGATGTCATCTACTCACCGATGCTTTCCTGCCTGTATTTTTACTGGATTGATTTGAAAATCTTTCATTACTGCCGTAAGTTTTTCACTTCCATCCGGGATGAATTTCCTTGAATCTACTTCAGATCTGATGCCCTATGAATAACTGTGAACTCGTGGCCAACATCCTCCTCGAGCACATTTTCGGGCCTTGTGTCTCCGTTAGCATCAACCTTCTCTTCCTTCTTCTCCACTGGGCCAACTCTTCAAGGTGGGATTTAAGAGCTTTGTAGTTCTCAGTTGTGTGCCCTCCTTCCTTATAAAAAGCGCACCTCAGCGCGTTGTTTCTCTTTAAGCGATCTCCTCCCATCTTTCTGGGCCATTTGACGATTGGTTCATCCTTGATTTTTTCTAGGATCTTGTATATTGGTTCTTTAAAGATAGTGTTCACTGCCTGAAATGATTTTGAGGCAATGCTTTTCTTACCATTCTTGGAAACACCTTTTCCCCCATTCTTACTTCCTTTCTTCTGGTTCTCAACTTTATCACCACTCTTGACGACGAACTTGGCGCAACCATTTTCCCCTACACTAAGTCTGGTCACATCCTCGACTTTAGCGTACTTTTCAATACGAGTCATTATGTCATCAATGGTTGTGGCCTCCTTCTTAGTGAGGGATTGGTACAAGAGGCAGGAGATGGGTAGGACGATTTTAAGGGATGCCATGGTGACCTTCTCCGAGCTATCCTCGACCTCGTTGAACAACTCCCAATATCTTTTTGCATAGTCCCTGAGGCTTTCTTAAGGCATTTTCTTCAGTGTCATTAAGGCATCCATCCTCTTTGGATGGGAGCTGTTGGTGATGAAGCGAGCTGTGAAGAGCTCTTCAAGGGACTTGAAGCTCTTGATGGACATGTGAGGGAGTCTCTCGAACCATTTCTAGGACACCTCGTGCAAGCTCGAAGGAAATATTCGACACATTAGTGTGTCCCTGTGGTTCCAGAGAGTCATGACCTGCCTAACATGATCGATAGGGTCAATTTTTCCGTCGTAGATCATGAATCTAGGAATTATGAACTTCTTGGGGGCTTCTTCTTCCTCTATCTCCATTGAGAAATGGGATTTCATCTGGATCTTGAGAGCTCGCTTGGCTAGCTCTCTGGTCGATCTGGCACCCTGATGTGCTGGGTTCTGGTTCATTTCCCTCCGAACCAAATTTTGAATATCATCGTTTCCTCGAACTGGACTCCTGTAATGGCGAGCAAGTTATTGTTGGTCGAGTAAGTCATCATCCGACCTGTGCTCCTCAAATCTCTGAGATCCACGTCTAGAGATCCTTCCTCGATTACGAGAGTTGCCCGCCTGAGGGTTAGGAGTGCGATATTGACGTTGCCTATTGCTACGATGGAGTTCTTTCTCCATCCTTTCCAATCTCCTTTTGAGACGAGCATTCTCATCTTCTTGCTTGCGAGCGGCCTCCCCTTGCTCTTGGAGCCTGGCCTCATAGGCATCGATCAACCTGGAGATCTGCGTGGACCTGGCTGGTCCTTGACTTCCTTCTGAGGCTTACCTTTCTGGGCGAGCCCTATGATCTGAACGTTGAACTTCAGTTCTGTTCCTGCGAGGGGCAGGCTTCTCTTGGATATCCCCCGCTTGAGGGGCATTGCTACTGTGACCTGACATTCCAAATTCCTTGTTGGTGAGGGCTTTCTTAAAGGAAGACAAACGTTTCTCACACACGGCGCCAATTGTGGTGATAATTAAGTTCAGCACAAAATAACAAGAAAAGGCAAATCACCAACGTAAGGAATGACAATCACATAACACAAAATTTACGTGGTTCAGCAAGAATATCTACGTCCACGGTGGTGCTCTCAATATTATTTCTCTTTACTCTGAGGAGTGTTTTTTAGGAATAATAATGCATGCCCCTTGCCCCGGGCGGAGGGTTTGTTATATACATGTTATTTCGGAGGGTGGAGGAGTGGAACTCCCCCACGTTAGCCCACAATCCCTTGGATATCTCTGAGGAGAGATTTTAGGAACTGACTGGGTCAAAACTAATTTGGTTCAGACGCGGGGCCTTTGGGTTTCGGGCCGCGTTTGATTGGGCTTCTCGTCTGGGCCCAAGTGACAAATCGAGGTACCCACAATATATATATATATATATATATATATATATATATATATATATATATATATATATATAGAGAGAGAGAGAGAGAGAGAGAGAGAGAGAGAGAGAGAAAGAGGTTCACAAGTGAACCAAAAAACTGAACATTTTAATGAACCTTAACAAAAAATACCTAACAACCCATTAATTTTAATTCCTATTTTGTAATTGGTTCGCGCCAGTAACAACATAAATGCATGTCGATTGAATATTTTTTTACACCCCCGAACCTACTCCCCTCCACCACCACTACCACCCCAAAAAAAACCTCTCCATTTGGCATTGATTGTTTATATTGTCCATGTATACCTCTTTTTTTCCTTATTTATACCTCCACAGATCGAGACCCGCCGCCCAACCTAACTAGCACAAATGGAGTTTGACCCATCTCAAGATTAGTATCTCAATTCAGCACTACAATGTCAGCTTTGAACCATCTCAACACTGAACCAAATCCATAATTCATCACCAAAATCTACACCATCTTTGACACAAGAACCACCGCCCAAATCCACACCAACTTTGACCCATCTCAACACTAACCCAAAATAGAAGTAACATGCAAAAATAGATATCAAAAAGTACACAAACCGGACCTATGTACTCTTCATTTCCAATAAAAGATTGGACGGTGTTGAATTGATATGGATAAGGTGGTGGGGTATGGGGGTGGTTGAGGTCTAAAAACATTTGATCGACACATGTGTCCATTCCCGCTAGCGCGGACCAATTACAACATAGGAATTAAAATTTATGGGTTGTTAGGTGTTTTTTTGTTAAGGTTCATTAAAATGTTAATTTTTTTGTTCACTTGTGAACCTATATATATATATATATATGCAATTTTATTTAGAAGCCACAAAAATGAAATGACAATCCTTTTAAACGAAGTGACATGGCCATTCAAAAGTTAACCATTCCATCAAAACACTAAAATTATCTGAATTTCATCGAAATAGTGCACTAGCTCGAAACTTCAAGCTTAATTAATTCCAAAAAATTCAATTCAAAGAGGACCAATTCATTACAAAAAATTCACAAGAAAAACAAATAAAATGTGGCACCCAAGTCCATGGGCATGGGCCGGAAGGGGAAAGGTTATGTGCACGCACGTATGGGATTTAGGTCAAATCCCAAACCATCTATAATAGATGTCCTCTCTCATTTAAATGGTTGGGATACCCCAACATCATCCACGCCTTTAGGTCATCTCATGAATAAATGTACGACTCACTTTTCTTCTAATTTTTCTACATGGGCTAACCCAATTTACCCAACTAAACACTAGTTCACCCATTTCAAATGGAGTTCTTTGAGGTCAATTCTTGTTCACCTCTTAATGATTTTGAATATGTGAATAGATCTCATAATTGTCCTTACGAAATGAATGCACTGGCATGGGGACCCGCCGTAAAAGGTGTGCGACTCCCACTATTATTTGGGCCAATAGTTAACCCGTTTCATGTAAAAAAAACATTAATAATTGAATGTGTTGAAATTTCAACAATGCATGAGAGATATAAGTGGATTTCACCATAAGAATAAATAAAAATTATTTTGTGAAGCTAATAGTATATACGCATAATATTTGATTCTGGGGTATTTTATATGGAATTTTTAAATGGTATATATTTACTTATTATATACACACACACACACACACACACACACACACACACACACACACACACACATATATATATATATATATATATATATAGAGAGAGAGAGAGAGAGAGAGTGAGAGAGAGAAGAAGAAGAAGAATTAGTGTCTTCAACATTAATGTGAGCTAGTGGGGCAAAATATATGGCAAAAAATGTATATTTATAAAATTAAGAAATAGGCATAATGCTAAAACAATAATTGAACAAGATGCTTTTATTAAAACAATTTTCCTCCCAAAAGAATATATCAAATTGATCCACAATATATGTGTTATTTGGAGCATATTCTACATTATCTTTTGAATGAATCTAGTCAACACCATTTGTAGATGTTCCAATTTCATTTGGGAAATCATTTGATTTTCTAGATCGATTCGAAAAATCTTTTTAGATGTCATTCTTATTATAAATGATGTGGTTGGACATGATGAATTCGTAAATCTATATAAAAAATCATTCCTAGTTTGTGTGTGTGTGTGTGTGTGTGTGTGTGTGTGTGTGTGAGAGAGAGAGAGAGAGAGAAAGAAAGATAGAGATATTTCCCTAGTCATGAAACTCAGAGGTTATGGGAGACTTGTGAGAGACTACTTTAGCGTTAAGCGTTGAAAGGTTTAATCTTTTTCCCTTGGGGTTTGATTTTTAAATTAAATGGAATCTTTCAAGTGTTGGTCAGATAGATTAGAAGTGCACTAACTATGAATTTTTTATCTTGTAAAAACTATGTTTCTTTATTTTTTATTTTAGAAAATTAGATTAAGACCTTAGCTCATACAAAGATGAATTTGGAGACTAAATGATAATCTATCTAGTCTCTTTTGAAATCATGGGAGTCTCATCTATATTTACCATCTTTAACATATTCTACATCTTATATTTTTAGGATGTCAACATCTTGAATTGAATCGACGATCTTTATTAAATAAAAACTTAGAAAATATATCTCTATATTTTGTTTACTTTTATTTCAGTTGAATCATGTTCATTTAAGACTTTATTTCTCTAAAATAATGTGTGTGTGTGTGTGTGTGTGTGTGTGTGTGTGTGTGTGTGTGTGTGTGTTATGCCATATTTAGAATTCTAATTTTTGTTGGTTTATTATCAATGTTGTAGCTTTATTTAAAATTCCCCTCAAACTATTACTTAATTACCTATATTATGGGCATTTAGCTTTATTGCTCTTCACTATTTTGTTTTGTGCTTTTACAAGTTTAACTTTTGTTTGAATTTTAAGTAAAGATGGGCCTTGATATTATGTCAAACAAAGATCCTGAACGTAATATGCATAACAACATAAGGGATATGTGTTATGTTTAAATTTTGTGACTATAAGTCAATTAGGGATATAAATTGGCTAAATGACCATTTAGGGCATACCCACAACGGTATTATATCTTGCAAAATTATCGTAGAATAGGTAGTTGAATGCTTCGTGACCTCAAACATTGCATCTAAGTAAATATTTAGAAAAATAGATTATTAGGCGAGTCTAGGGAAGGGTTAACAATGTGTTCGATTTAGGTGTTTAGGATGAAAGTCCAAGAAGTAGGGTAAGCAGCAAGCAACCACATGGTCTGATGTCCACATGTGTTGAGAGTGCTCTTCAGGGAAAATACTACTCGAAACGGAAGATACATGTGACACGTCTCCTATTATAATACTAGTTGATTAGGCCTTTATTAAAATTAAATGAGAATCAATTATGATTCATTCTTAACATCACTATCGTAACAAATGTTTAATTTAAATACAACCATCATAAATATGCACCAACTCTAATGACATTGGAAATAATAAGAGAATAATAATAGATAACATAAACCTAATAAACAATCGGTTACCACGAATAATACCAACATAAACATGCTACTGAGAAATAATAGAAAATATATGTCTCAAAAGAAATGTCTTAACCATGAAGGGGTAATATGCTCAAAAGGGAAATATTGAAATACTGAATCCTATTTAGATAGAATGGACTGGGGCTGCTGCAATCGAATTTCCAGCATCCGCAGCTACTCTATGCAATGGCGTGATGAAGAGACTAACCCTATGATACCTGTCACTGAATAGCTGAGGTTTTAAAAATATTTGACAATAAGTCAAAGCCCGAAAAACATTTGAAAAATATTTTTAAGTATATAAATGTTTTAAATGTAAATGTGCAATGTATTACCTTAATAATTAACTTACAGTTGCACTCACTGTAGACTTTACCTCACCTCTTATCTATAGTGCACACCTAACGCATTTATTTTATTATTTCAATCACGTTGTCCATCCTAACTAGGACAATAACCACTAAAATAGTCAATCCCGCTAATAAATCACCATTAGCTATTATGCACTACCTTCACTAGGTATATCATCACAAATATTATTTAGCTATACATATACTATAATTAGATTTCAAACAACTATTTTATATACATATACATATATATCACTTACTATATAAGTATATACCACATCCCCAGAGTACGGACTCGTGGATGCATCCCTCGTGTGTTATTAAGCTTCAAACATACCACATACCAAAACTAGGCGAACGGGTCGGAATTTCACCACCGAAACTAAAACATAAACACAAACAACAGGGGAAGTCATAAACATACGTCCGGGGGTCACAACCATACCACATCACTCCCAACCAATCTTCAAACCAATACCTATCCTCAATCATGGATAGTGATCATGCAACAGTATTATGACCTTGGGAAACAACTTAACACCTGCTGATCAACACTAGGGTGGACTGGCCATTACACACAACTTCCTAACGATAGCACTACCGAGTAGGTATGTTTCAAACAAATAAACAATAATCACACACACACACACACACACACACACACACACACACACATATATATATATATATTAGTAAACCCACAATACATATATACATATATAGCACTGACTACGTACAGAAATCCCACAACTTACTAGTCTACCAATCTCGAAGTCCGAACCGACTTCCCGACCCACAATACATATATACATATATACCACTGACTACGTACAGAAATCCCACAGCTTACTAGTCTACCAATCTCGAAGTCCGAACCGACTTCCCGATTTCCAATCTAAGCGTTTGCTCACTTGTTAACCGATTCATCTTACTCAAATCCAACAAATAGTTAGCCTAAAATACGCATCAAACCCCGAATAATGTACAGCCAAAATCCCAACCTATTTAATAAATTTATACACCCATTTATCCAACACTAACGGGTCAAAAAAATGAAACATAAAAATTGGGATAGGCTGCCAAATCAAATCAATTCGCTTGGCAGGCCGAACCGATTTTGCCAAGTGAATCGATTCATTCCCCCATCGAACTAGTTTCGGCTTGATGGGTTTCCCTTTATCTTCATGTCGCAACCCGTCTAATTCTGGCGTCGGTCGCTACCAAAACTAAGTCGAGCGTGAGTCAATCAAATACAATTCTTAGAATGAGACAATTATGAGACATAAATAAATCAATCCTCAAGCTAAATAATTGAATCAAACTTAATTAATAATAACAACTAAAAGATAAAAGATCCATCACTTGCTAAACTCCAAATAAAAACTAATCTCCAATAATATAAAACTGAATAAAACCCATACAACTTTGGAACTGAATTGCCCAATCAAAACCATAAACTGTGTCTCAAAGTACATACGAAGGAATGAAAAACTAAACAAAATCAACACGCATAAGGTAGAGCAACTCCAACTACACCTCCACGCATATCCTCAAATAACTCTATGCAGCTTCTCCAATTACTAATTCCTGAAAAGTTAGTCAACGCACGAGGTCAGAGCCCCAAGCATGACCACACACTACTCCCCTAAAATAGGATCCTTAAATCCAGACAGTATCATTATACGCAATAAATATCACAAAAGAGTATTTTAATTAAACTAGATAGTTAAACGCGATAAATATAAAACCATCTACCCCCACGAATCCCCATTTAAAAAGAAAACACTAATATGATTTTAAATTCCTAAGTCCCACGAAGTTAATCTTTTATTAATTAACCCAAATTTCTCAATTATAAATGTTCTTACTTCAATAATTATTAGGTAGGGCGGTCATCCCGCCTCGGGTGATAATTCACCAAAATTCATTATAGCGGTCCTCCCACCACAGGTGATTTATCCACCAAAATACACATCCCCTCGTTAAAACGTCGGTTGCTCCATTCAAACTGTCGACCCTCGCTGATTGATAAGGTTCCACACACGACACGACATAAAACGTTGGCTGGCCCGTTTAAACTGTCGGCCCTCGCTGATTATGTCGCTAATATATTTTAATACCCGTCTTATTATCTTAGGTATTAATCCACAATTTTCTTATATTCAAAATTTCAAATTACCCCACCCTTTTATCGATGTGAGATCCACAAAATACCCCTTAGTCCCATACCTAAGGGTCCTCAAGTTATCAATACGTCCTATCCTATGTATAGGATGAAATTCTAACATAAGCCTCGACCTAGTCTCATGCCTAGGCTAGCGTAATGACGATAAAGTATCGAAAATCAGCCCACCCCCTGAATGATGAACACGTGATAATCTACCCTCACTAGTCCCATACCTAGAAGGCGTAAATCATCAAAAGGTCTACCCACTAGTCCCATACCTAGAAGGCATCCTAAAATATAGGGAGAGCATGAATACCAACAACCCGTTGTCACAAAGGCAATTAATAAAACCAACAAGTCATATAAATAAGCACAATTAATCAATGTACCAAACTACACATGATAGCCCAATTCAATTAAATCTTAATTTAATTATCACATCGACAAAAAACCCAACTAATCTCATTTAATTATTTTAAATTAAATACACCGATATTACATCATTAACACATCATAGTTCCAATTTCATCATCTTAACACAAATCACGTGAGTCATACGCCCCCAAATCAATTAATTCAAGACTAAAGTTTTTCTATATACAACCTACACCACCAAAACCCAAAATTCACTCATGAATCCTACGCACCCAAGGGTTATGAATATTATTCATATTAAGAGATTTCATAAAAACAGCCCCAAGTTTTATGTGTTCCTCCAATTAGATTCCTAATTGATTTTATGAAAAATATGAGATTAAAGTTTAGGCAACACTTAAAACGCATAATACTAAAGGAAAGGAATAGAGTATTCATGCCTGTGATTAGTTGGACAAAATCTGAGTAGAAGGTTGAACTCCTCTTGAGAAAACATCAATTAAGCCTTCTAATCTAAGGTTGAAATCTTGAATAAGTTTGGGGATATGGTTTGTAGATGAAAAGGAGTAATTTTGGAGAGGTCTTCTGGTTGAAAAGTTTGAGACAAAGTGATTTGAAAAGTCCATCCACGAAATAGTTGTGATATATAAAGGATTAAGAGTTTGATTCAGAAAAGAGTTCTAATCATATACAAACACTCGAAAAATCATTATGGACAATCAAACCGTTAGAATGGCTTGAAATTTTAATATGTTGTAGCGAACAACGAGACAGGACTGCTGTGAAAATTTTTGCTCGATCGGACGGACAGATTTCTTAAAAATTTGTTTTTACTAGAGAGTTTTTATGGATTCTTAGAGAGTTTTATGTTTTGGGGAGTCTTCTATATAACAAAAATTCAATTAAAACTTCATTTTAATTCCGATTCCAATTCCGCTTGAAAATTTATTTTTCAAATATTAAAACCATCATTTTAAATTATAAAATTTATAAAATCCAAAATTTCATTTTTCTCCGATTCCCAAAAATTAATTTAAAAATTCCCATTTAAAAAATTCGGGTTTTTACATACTTCCCCTATAGCAAAGAATTTTGTCCTCGAAATTCGACGAAGCATACACATCAACGCGTAAATCTCGCAAAAGAAAATAAGGCTCATATATGCCTACCCGTGGAATGCCATCATTGGGCGCCCATACACCCAATCCTACGCGCGCCTACCCCACGAACAACAAAATAATATATATATATATATATATATATATATATATATATATATATATATATATATATATATATATATATATATATACATACACATAACTACGAAAATATCGGCGTACCACACGCTCTCAGAAATTCCCACTCGATCATATATCCGAAAGTCATCGAAATGCTAGCATCCTCAAATTAAACCTCAACGTCAAAAATCCATACATACGCTACCTAACATCTGCACTAAAATCTCTAAAATAATTATCGTCTCCAAAATCCATTTTAAGGATCCTCATATTAAGCTTACTAATTATAAGCTCAATGCCTACGACGTCCTTAGCACAAAGATTCACATATTCAAGAAACACATCTAACACGTATGTCGGACCATCTACCTTAAGGAGTAAGAAACAACAAATGGAATCAAAGATCGGCAATGCGGAAGCAAAACGGACTCATAACCTACGAGTCCTAAGACCATGCTCTGATACCATCTGTCACAACCCGCCTAATTCTAGCGTCGGTCGCCACCAAAACTAAGTCGGGCGTGAGTCAATAAAATACCATTCTTAGCATGAGACAGATATGAGACATAAATAAATTAATCATCAAGATAAATAATTGAATCAAACTCAATTGATAATAACAACTAAACGATAAAAGATCCATCACTTGCTAAACTCCACATAAAAACTAATCTCCAATAATATAAAACTGAATAAAACCCATACAACTTTGGAACTGAATTGCCCAATCAAAATCATAAACTGTGTCTCAAAGTACATACGAAGGAATGGAAAACAAAATTAAATCAACATGCAAAAGGTAGAGAAGCTCCAACTGCACCTCCAAGAAAATCCTCAAATAACTTTATGCAGCTTCTCCAATTACTAATTCCTGAAAAGTTAGTCAACGCACGAGGTCAGAACCCCGAGCATGAATACACACTACTCCCTTGAAATGGGATCCTTGAATCTAGACAGTAGCATTATACATAATAAATATCACAATAGAGTATTTTAATAAAATGAGATAGTTAAACACGATAAATATAAGACCATCTACCCGCAGGAATCCCCATTTAAAAAGAACACACCAATATGATTTTAAATTCCCAAGTCCCGCGGAGTTAATCTTTTATTAAGTAACCCAAATTATTAAATTTCTCAATTATTTATGTTCTTACTTCAATAATTATTAAGTATGGCGGTCCTCCCGCCTCGAGTGATAATTCACCAAAATTCATAATAGCGATCCTCCCGCCACGGGTGATTTCTCCACCAAAATACGCATCCCCTCATCAAAATGTCGGCTGGCCTGTTTAAACTATCGACCCTCGCTGATTGACAAGGTTCCACACACGACATGACATAAAATGCTGGCTGGCCTGTTTAAACTGTCGGCCCTCACTGATTATGTCGCCAATATATTTTAATACCCATCTTATTATCTTAGGTATTAATCCACAATTTTCCTATATTCACAATTTCAAATTACCCCACCCTTTTATCGATGTGAGATCCTCAAAATACCCCTTAGTCCCATACCTAAGGATCCCCAAGTTATCAATATGTCATATCCTATGTATAGGATGAAATTCTCACATAAGCCTTGACCTAGTCTCATGCCTAGGCTAGCGTAATGACGATAAAGTATCGAAAATCATCCCACCCCCAGAATGATGAACATGTGATAATCTACCCTCACTAGTCCCATACCTATGAGGCGTAAATCATCAAAAGGTCTACCCATTAGTTCCATACCTAAAAGGCATCCTAAAATATAGGGAGAGCATGAATACCCAATAACCCGTCATCACAAAAGCAATTAATAAAACCAATAAGTCACATAAATAACCACAATTAATCAATGTACTAAACTACGCATGATAGCCCAATTCAATTAAATCTTAATTTAATTATCACATCGGCAAAAAACCCAATTAATCTCATTTAATTATTTTAAATTAAATACACCAAGATTACATCATTAACACATCATAGTTCCAATTTCATCATCTTAACACAAATCACGTGAGTCATACGCCCCCAAATCAATTAATTCAAGACAAGAGTTTTTCTATATGCAACCTACACTAACAAAATCAAAAATTCACTCATGAATCCTACGCACCCAATGTTATGAATATTATTTATATTAAGAGATTTCATAAAAACAGCCCCAAATTTTATGTATCCACTTTCTCTAATTAGATTCCTATTTAAATTTAAGAAAAACATGACACTAAAGTTTAGGCAACACTTAAAACGAATAATACTAAAGGAAAGGAATAGAGTATTCATGTCTGTGATTAGTTGGACAAAATCTTAGTAGAAGGTTGAACTCTTCTTGAGAAAACACCAATTAAGCCTTCTAATCTAAGGTTGAAATCTTGAATTAGTTTGGGGATATGGTTTGTAGATGGAAGGGAGTAATTTTGGAGAGGTCTTCTGGTTGAAAAGTTTGAGAAAAAGTGATTTGAAAAGTCCATCCACGAAATAGTTGTGATATATAAAGGATTAAGAGTTCGATTGAGAAAAGAGTTCTAATCATATACAAACACTCGAAAAATCACTACGGACAATCAGACCGTCAGAATGGCTTAAAATTTTAGTATTTTGTAGCAAACAGTGAGACAAGACTGCTATGAAAAATTTAGCTCGATCGGACGGTCAGATTTCCTAAAATATTA
Organism: Sambucus nigra; assembly: GCA_949130495.1. Lineage (NCBI taxonomy): Eukaryota > Viridiplantae > Streptophyta > Magnoliopsida > Dipsacales > Adoxaceae > Sambucus > Sambucus nigra. The sequence goes on from OX422213.1 coordinate 315,458,447, forward strand.
TTTTTACTAGAGAGTTTTATGTTTTGGGGACTCTTCTACATAATAAAAATTCAATTGAAACTCCATTTTAATTCCGATTCCAATTCCGCTTGAAAATTTATTTTTCAAATATTAAAACCATCATTTTAAATTATAAAATTTATAAAATCTAAATTTTCATTTTTCTCCGATTTACCATCAATGGAGCTCCCAAGCCTCCAAAAACAACAAATTATGATCCCACACACATATATAATCATCCTACATGTATTTAAAAATAATTTAAACCCAAATCCAACATATGTTCAACTAAGGATTCTTATTATTTGATTCAATCCACCCATTCTAGAATCAATCAAATTTTTAACTCATTATTCTAACACCCGTCAATGTTCATCACTTTCATTTTATATTTACATATTTAAATCACCAAAATTCTTTCATATTAATTTTCAAACATATTAGATCATAAATCAATCCTCTTAATTTTCCCCACGATCGCATTCTCAATTCTCAGATTTAACTATGAACATAATTGACTGTAAAATGCAAAATCTAAAGAAAGTAAACACTTTCCTTGATGGATAAATATTCATATCTTGACATGCTCTTGATGAGTCGATTTCTAAAATGGCTTATCTCTTCTCCGAGCCTTCTTCCTCTCATTTTCTCTCTTCAATTCTCTTATCTTTTGTTGTCTCCCTTAGTCTCCATTAAACAGAGATTAATGGCAATTGTTATCCACCTCACTAACCCACTAACACCTCATTATAAAACTTAATATCGTATTTTGATTAATCCCTAAGGGTAAAAGACAACTATGCCCCTACAAGGGTCATTCTATGTCCAAAAAGCCCCCGGAACCCAACTATAACCCTTGGGGTACCTATTATAGATTATTTTGACCCATTCCGGATCACCGATGAACTCAAAAAGGCCATATAAGTTACTTAACTAAAAATGTTCAACCATAACATTAACCAGAGCTGACACGTGCGTAGAGTACACATCTCCCTTAAACCTTTTAAATCCATCGTTTTAACTCGCTAACGACATAATATAATACTCCGACATTTTCACTCTCTAAATAGCAATATAATAATTCCACATCACTATGTACTCATTACACACAAATAGTTAATTTTCAATCATAAATATTAATCCTAAAACCCGCTAATTAGCATTTATCAAAACCAATTTATTTCCTCAATTAAATTTATAATTAATGCACAAGTGGAATAAATGCCCTCAAAACTACAGGGTATTACATTCTCCCCCTAATAACGAAATTTCGTCCCTTAAATTCGAACGTAACTAACATGATACTTTTTTCATATGTCATCCTCGTACTCTCAAATCAATTCGTCGATATTGTGATGCCCCCATTACACACGTACTAATGGTACCACCTTTGACTGAGCTCAATCTTCACCAAAGTATCCTGAATCACGTATAGCCCGAGGAGCTTGTTGTCCCCCACCTCTAACTAATACGAAGGAGAACGACAAGGTCTCTCTTACATGTCCTTGAAATGTGAAATGCCAATTGTGAACTAGTATAAGTAATTGTACGCAAACTCAGCCAACGATAGGTACTGCTCCCTACTACCTTTGAAATCTAGAATACACATCCTCGGCATATTCTCTATTATCTGATTCACCCTCTCTATCTGCCTATCGGTTTGCAAGTGATATGACATGATCAAACATAATTTTATCCCTAATGCCTCCTGAAAGCTCTACTAGAAGTGGGATACAAAGATCATGTATCGGTCAGAAACAATGTTAAGTGGTACTCCGTACAGTCTCACTATCTCTATAATGAAAAGTTTGGCATACTACCCTATCGTGTAGTCGACCTAAATAGGTAAGAAATAAGATACCTCAGTCAAACGGTACATAATAACCCAGACGGAATCATGACCCCTATAGACGTCGTTAACCCCGTGATAAAAGCCATCGATATAATCTCCCATTTCCATACCAGAATCTCCAATGGATGCAAAACCTGACTGGTCTATGATGATCATCCTTCACCATCTGGAAAGTGGTGCACCTAAAGACAAACTCTGCGATGTCTATCTTTATATCATCCCATTAATACTGCCTCCCAATCCTGGTATATCTTGTCCCTTCCTGGATGAATCGAGAATTATAACCCGTGCGTCTCCTTCATAACTACTGTCGTAGGTCCTCATCATTTAAAATAACTAACCTCCCATTGAAATGTAAGACACCCTCAAAACTGACTGAGTAGGACTCTTTTTTTTCTTGCTAAGAACTATCGCACCTTCTTCTGGCAAGAAGGATCTCCTGCCTATGCCTTCACAACCCTAAAAATGATCTCGGGTGTGATGGTCATCACTGTCATATAAGCCTTGATGACCTCCTTCTCTTGATGAAGCTGATCCCACTTTGCTTTCCAAACCATCGCTGAATGCCCTCTAGGCTTACGGATTAATGTATCTACCACCACATCAGTGTTTTCTGGATGGTACTGAATGTCAAACTTCTATCCTTTCACGAATTCAAGCCACCTGCGCTGCCTCGTATTCAGCACCTTCTGCATGAAAAAACACTATAGTGACTTGTGGTCCGTGAACAAATGGAACTTCTCTTTCAATACATAATATCTCTAAATCCACAAGGCAAAATAAATGCTTCTAACTCCAAGTTGTGCATGGGATAGTTCTTCTCGTGGGGCATAAGCTTACAAGATGAACAAGTTATAGCACCTTCCATCTGCTGTAAAACTCCCCTAAGTCCCTGTAGGCACACATCGATAAAAATAAAGTACTTTACTCATCTCCTAGGCAATATGAGTATTGGTGATGAAGTCAACTTATCCTTTATCCCATCAAAAGGTAACTGACATAATCATCCCAAATAAAAGGTATGCCCTTACGAGTCAAATTCATCAAGGGACCCCCAATCTTCAAAAACCCTCTGATAAATCGGTGGTAGTAACACACTAACCCCAAAAAGCTACGAACCTCTATCGGTATCATGGGTTCGACCCACTCCTTCACCACTGAAACTTTACTTGGATCCACCTAAATTTCCCTATCAAAAACTATATGACCCAAGAACTATACTTCCCATAACCAGAATCCATACTTCTCGAACTTAGCATACAACTGATGGTCCTGTAAGGTCTAAAAAACCATTCGCAAATGCTCTGCATTCTCACCCTTTGTCCAAAAATAAACAAGGATATCATCTATAAATACAATGACAAAATGATCTAAGAAATCTCTGAACACTCGATTCATGAAATCCATGAAAACTTACTATGCATTGGTTAGCCCAAACGACAGAACCCAGAACTCGTAAGACCCGCATCTTATCAAAAATGTGGTCTTAGTACATCATTCTATCTAATTTCTAATTGATCGTACCCTTACCTCAAATTAATCTTTGAGAAGTACGATGCTCATCTCAACTAATCGAATAAGTCATCAATACGTGGTAATGGATACTTGTTTCGAATTGTGACTTTGTTTAACTCTTGGTAATCAATACACAACCTCATTGACATGTCTTTCTTCTTCAAAAATAGTATTGGATCACCCCAAGGTGAGGTACTCCTATGGATAAATCCTTTCCCCCAAAATTGTTAAATCTGATATCTCAATTCTCGTATCTTTAATATAGCCATACAATATGGTACATGTTCATTCAGTCTAGTCCTCGACGCTAATTCTATTAATAACTCAATCTTCTGACTTGTCCATAACCTCGGTATCTCCTAAAATACATCAGCAAAGTCCCTAACCACAAGGATCGTATCTAATGAGATGACAGTGCACTTAGAAGTATCCTCCTCGATGTAATATAAATGTGTGCTTGGCCCTCCTTCAGGACGAGGCATCACCATAAGAAGCATATGCTACCCTGGAATAACGAATACGATAGTCCTACTATAAAATTCCACCATCGCTCTATAACCAATCCACCCTTAATATAACATCATACTCAAATATGTCCAAAACGAGAAAGTATATTCCCAAACATAGCCTCCCAATGTCCACACCCATTCCCCTGTAAATGGAGTGGATGAGAGCCCCACTACCTAACGGTGAATCTACTATCATCACAATATAAAATGTCATGTCCACTAAACCCGACTCTTGTACAAATATAGTGCTAATAAAGGAGATGATGTTGTGTTAATTAATACTCATCATATGTGCTCATGAATAAGAAATATATCCTTAATTATTGGCTACGCCTGTAGCATAACTTCCTCACAGACATAATAGATATGCCCATACTGAAGTTACCCATATTGAGGTGGCACTACTAGAATTACTGGTGGGGACGGTAGTCGTTGTAGCTCCTGCCCTTACTAGGTGTCCTGTTGTTGACCTCTAGCCCTATTAATGCAAGAACACCTCATGTGGACCTTATCCTCACATACGAAGAACCTCCCAATGAAGTTTGGTAACCTCTAGCTTTGTTGGCCCTGATAAGGCTATTTATTGGCTCTGATGGCCCTAATATCCCTAGCCCTATGGAACTCCACTTTGGGTCCCCTAACCCTCTTGGCCCTGATGAGAATATTATTATCACTGGTGGCCCAATTTGTATCCTTTATCACCCGATCTGAACCTCTTAGTCGAGTTACCTTATTAAGAACCCCGCGCCTGATGCAAGTCCTACTGTTGCGTGTCTTGCCAGCACCGATGCCCTTAGTCTTTCCCTGTTGACTCGACTCTCCTGACCTCTTTACTCTCTTCATATGGAAGTGATGATCCTGGAAGTGTAGCAATGTAGCATTAATAAAATCAGTGTAAGTCTTTAATGTCGGGTTATCTAGCAGATGCTGACGGATCCTCAACATGAGCCCGTCCATGAACGTCAAGATTCTCTTCTCATTTGTGTTCACCTCATCTGGTACAAAGTTCTCTAGATAAGTGAACTATTCCTCATAATCATCACTATTCGGTTTTCCTATGTAAAGTCTAGAAATCTCCTCCTCATTTCTTTTTGTACTATTGATGGGAAAAACTTACAGTCTAACCATATTCAAAACCCCTGAATAGGCATCATACCCCTCTCCTCTAACGTGACGATTGACTCCCACCACTACAAAGCTACCCCGACTATATTAAAAGTAGTTAGTACCTATTTTTTAGTGTTGGTGTACTCAACCATATGAATATGCCTCTGGATATATTTATTATATTGGCATGTTGCAAACACATCTGTAATCCCCTGAAACTTTGGTGGATGACCCTTCTAGAAGGCCTCCCTAAGTCACTCCCACATAAACGGCAGTGTGTGAGTCTTCACTAGTACTAACACTGGTGGTTGTGGCTGCGCCTGAGGTAGGTGTTACGCCATGGATATCATGGTAGTGTTAACTACCTACGCTAGGATGGCTACGACCTCAGCTGCGATCAATTCCCTGGGCAACCTATGGCTCCGGCTGAATCTCCATTTCTACTACCCATCTTGTTTCCTTTACTGGTCTCCCTCTCCTGGTTTTTGGAATCTAAAACCAAACTAAAATTGTATGATATTTAACTTAAATATATAACAGTAGAAGAAGAACGAAAATGTGTAATATGAAAACAACTGTCCTGAACAAAGGGCTCTATAACAAAGGAACGCAATGATGAAAATGTAATAAGTCCACACGGATACTAAAGGACACTAGAACCTGATGCTCTAATATTAACTATGACACCCCGCCTATTCTAATACCGGTTGATCATGCCATTATTAAAACTAAACGGGGATCAATTATAATTTCATTCTTAGCATCCCTGTCGTAACAAATATGTAGTTTGAGTACAACCATCATAAATATGCACCAACTGTAATGACAATAGAAATAATAAGAGAATAATCATAGATAACATAAATCGAATAAACCATTGGTTACCATGAATATACCAACATAAACATACTACTGAGAAATAATAGAATATATATGTCTCAAAAGAAATGTCCTAACCGTCTATGGGCAACACGCATAAAAGAAAAATACTAAAATACTGAATCTTATCTAGATATAATGAACTGGAACGACTATAATCAAATCTCATAGCATCCACAACTATTGCACGCAATGGCATGATAAAGAGATTAACCCTACGGATCATGTTGATGAATACCAGGGGTTTTGAATATCTTTGACAACGGGTCAAAGTTCGAAAAATATTTCAAAAATTTTCGAAAGTATTACAATGCTTTAAAATGTTGAGGTGCAGTGTATTTCCTTTATAATTAACTTCCATTCTCACTCACATGATACTTTTCCTCACCTATCGTCTACAGTGCACACCTAATGCATTTATTTTATTATCCTAATCACACTACTCAGCCTAACTAGGATAATAACAGCTAACATAGCCAATCCTGTCAATAATCACCATTAGCTACTATGTACTACCTACACTAGGTATATCATCATAAATATTACATAGCTACACATATAATATAATTAAATGTTCACACAATTATTTCATATACATATACATGTATATATCACTCACTATATATGTATACACAACATCCCCAGATTATGGCCTCGTAGATTTATCCCTCATGTACTATTAGGTTCGAGCAATACCATGTATCACAACAGGACACCAGGTCAGAATTTCACCACCGAACCCAAAGCATAAACACAAACGATGGAGGTAGTCATAAATATATGTCCAGGGGTCGCAACCATACCACATCGCTCACAATCGGTCTTCAAGCCAATACCTATCCTCACTCATGGATAGTGGCCATGCATTAGTACTATGGCCTAGGGAAACAACCCAAGACCTGTTAATCAACACCAGGGTGGACTTCCCACTTAACATAACCTCCTAACGATAGCACTACCGAGTAGGTATGTTTCAAATAGATAAACAACAATCACACACACACACACAAACATATATATATATATATATATATATATATATATATATGTAGCAAACCCACACAACATTTATACATATATAGCACTGACTACGTACACAAATCCCACAACGTCCTAGTCTACCAATCCCGAAGTTCGAATTGACTTCCTAATTTTCAATCTAAGTGTTCGCTCACTTGTTAACCGATTCGTCTTACTTGAATCCAACTAATAGTTGGCCTAAAACACACACCAACCCCCCAAATAATATTCCATGTAAATCCCAATCTATTTTTAAAGCTTATACACCCATTTATCCAACACTAGCGGGTAAAAACAACGCAACCTAAAAATCAGGATAGGCTAGCAAACCGAATCAGTTCACTTGGCAGACCGAATCGGTCCGATCAAGTAAACCGATTCTCTCCCCCGTTGAACTAGTTATGTTTGATTGGTTGTCTTTCATCTTCAACCACTGGTTTTCACCTCCTAAACCCGTCAGTGGAGGTTCCAAACCTCCTAATGCAAAAAACTATGATCCCATACATATATATAATCATCCCGGATGTATTTTAAAAATAATCTAAACCCAAATCTAATATTTCTTCAACCAAGAATTCTTATTATTTGATTCAATTCACCCATTCTATAATCAATCAAAGTTTTAACTTATTATTTTAACACACGTCAATGTTCATCACTTTCATTTAATATTTTTACATTTAAATCATCAAAATTCATTCATAATAATCCTCAAATGATTAAATATGTTAGGTCACAAATCAATCCTCTTAATCCCCCCCTGCATTATCAATTCTCATATTTAACTATTGTTAACTATGAACATGATTAAGTGAAAAAATGCAAAATCTAAAGCAAGTAAACACTTGCCTTGATGGATGAATATCTGAAACTGACATGTTCTAAATGATTTGATTCCAAATTTGGCTTTTTTTCCTCCAAGCCTTCTTCCTCTCCTTCTCACTCTTCTTTTCACTTCTCATTTGTTATCTTCTCTTAATTCCCAATAAATATAGGTTAATGGCAGTTACTATCTACCCCACTAAACCACTAATACCTCATTATAAAACCCTAATTTCGTATTTATATTAAGCCCTAAGGGTAAAAACAAGAGTATGCCCCTATACGGACCATTTTATGTCTAAAAATACTTATTCTGGACCATTTCGACCAATTTCGGATCACCAGCGAACTCAAAAAGATCATCTGAGTCACTGAACTAAAAATTTTCAACCATATCATTATTCGAACCAGACATGTGCGTACAGTACGTGTCGCCCTTAAACCTTTTAAATGTGTCATTTTAATTCCCTAATAACATAATAGAATACTCCACCATTTTCACTCTCTAAATGACAATATAATATTTTTCACATCACTATTTACTTATTACACACATGTAATTAATTTTTAATCATAAATATTAATCCCCAAACTCGTTAATTAATATTTATTAAACCCAATTTAATTTCCCAATTACATTAATACTTTAATGCACACGTGGAATAAAATGCTCTCAAAAGTACAGGGTATTATAATACGCTAAATTAAAATTTAGTCGATGTCAAGGAAAACAAGTACAACCTAAAGGTATAGATGAAAAAGATTATGAATTATTTAACCTAAATAACAAATATTCATATTCATTAAAAATTTGATATATAAATCATGCGTAAAAGTAAATCATACAACAACACCGAATTACTGAGAAAAAATTGTACTAACTCTAAAAACCTTAGGCTCTCAAACAATATCAATAAAACTTGGTAAAGACTTACAAATGGGATAAACGTCTTACAATCACACAACACTCTAATTAACATATCACCCTTTTCCACCAATCTTAACGAGTCAAAAATCTCTGTAACATCGATGAGAATCTTAACACAATGATGTCATGATCAAACGATCAATAGGGATCCCTTGAACTAACTTCAAGTTTGTTTTTTAAAGAACCAAGTGATCAAAAGAATATCCCAATGATTATAAGTCCGAAGCTTAAAAATAATTGGATGAATAAAAGTGTTTTAGGGTTCAAAAAATTGACTTTTTCTTATTTGATACTAATCACTCCTAAGACAAGAATTTTCAAGTGCATATAAGAGAAATAAGGAGAAGAATGAACAAATCTTTTTTCCTAAAAAGTTTTGGTTCTTAAAGTGAAGAACAAAAACTCAAAATCTTTTTCTCTTTTTAAAAAAATTCTCTTTCAAAAACTATCCAAGCTCGTTGAAAGATAAGGTTAATGAGATATATATCCTATGAACATGCTATATCTAGGCTTGGTAGAGAAGGAAAATAACAAATGTCCCATCAAACACCAATAAGGTGATTTTTAAAATATTTAAAGAAGATATTTTATTTTGAAGAAAGGTAAAAAATATGTTAACATCTTCATTGGTGGTTCGCTGCAGCAATAACTTTTGTCGCTGACATGCTGCATCGATGAAGGAAGGTAGTAAGAACTTCTAGGGAATTTCTAGGAGATAACATATTTAATCAAGACAAGCGAAGAATCACAATTATTGTAGCCTATAATTAGAATTAGAATTAGAATTAGAATTAGAATTAGAATTAGAATTAGAATTATAACTGCCTTGAACCACCTTTAACTTCTATTTAAATTACTTAAATAATCACTATATAACCACCATATAGTTGTGTAAAAGTGGTTATCACTTAAAGAAGCTATGATACCAATTTGTAAAACGTAACTGCGTGATTAAGTTTGCAAATTTCTACATTGGCACACTTATTTAATTAGAGTCTATTTTTAAACCAAATTAATTCACATCCAAAACATGCAACTACGTGTGTGCGTGTGTCAAACCATAAATAAATAAAATATGCGACACAAATTTCAGGAAAAATCCCCACACGACAAAACCTTTTATTTCTAGAACTTTGACCAGTTTTCAAGGCCACTGACTTACATACCATCTTGCTTTCGCCCACAAGAGTAACGCACGGTGTCTTCGTCAAACCTTCAAAGCAACGGCGAGAAATTTGCAGTGGTTCACGCGCAGCTATACCACAAGGACCGTAGCCCAAAAACTTCGTAGAGACTCCCTCCACTATAACACGCAGCTCTCGGTTGTAGAGATCTCCCCACAAAGGATGAACAAAAACAAAACAGTGTTCTTGAACACCAAAACAATTCATTAAAGCATATGGGATTTTTGTGAATTGAAAACAAAAATGGGATTAAACCCTAAAAGAAGAAGTCAAAAGGATTCTGTAGTTTATCAGTTTTCTGTCTTTCAAAACGCTGGAACTTCTTAATGAAAACGAAACCATTTAATGAGTATTTATAGAAAAATGCGATGCCTCAGTCGCTCAAACGAAATATCTATCTCGCACGAACGACGTAAAGATGTCGTTCAAACGACATCGCGCGACATCCAATGTCGCTCGAACGAGATGACATCTCGCTTGAATGACCTGGGCATCAAAATCGGGGTACCCTTCAGGACTTAGAAAAAATACTCATTCTCAAATTTTGATGAAAAAGTGTGCTCCAACACTTAGAAAATATTTTATAAAAATATCCCAAAAGCTCTGAGTGTAAAGTTAAGGTATTTAAAACATAACATTACCAAAGTAAACTTTGCAAAGGCTTTTTGATGAAGAACCTTGATATTCGGATCCGTCTTTGATGCTTGAATGTTCTTGAACTCCTTCGACGGTTGTAATGGTATACGGCATAATTAATTGATAACGGACTAACAAAATAATGTCCTTACAAATCTCCCCCTATGTCTATGCCAGTGCATACATAAAAACATCTGAATTATCAAATATCAAAATGCCTATGCAAATCTACCCTCCCATGAATAAATTTGCAAGATCTCAAACTGATCTTCAAAAAGTCTTCATCAAATCTCAAAGCTTTTCTCATCATGGTGTGCAACATAATGATCTTCAATCTTTGTACCTACACATATGAGATGAATCAAAATACCTTCGTGACGCATCGAGTTTGAAATGATATAAGAATAAATCAATCAATATAATCAAATCTCTCCCATAATGCAAAAACTCCCCCATTACATAATAATTCTTTCTCCCCCTTTTTATGATGTCCCCAAATAGACAGATGAGAATAAATAATCAAAACATGGAGTGTCAAGATAAAATGCATAGCAAACATGAATCAAACTACACGTAAGCAAAGGAGTATTTCAAAAACTTTCACAAACTATTTTTGATTTTTCAAATTTTTCGTACAAAAATAAGATACCAAAACTCACACACCATGGATTTATACTAAAACAACCAAGTCATGGAAATGAAATGTATGGGTGTGAACACATTCTATAGGTAAATCAACTTGGTCAATCATATGTGCACGATGCATACGTGTACCCCTAACGAATGAACATCAAAAATATCTTTAAGTGTAAAAATTATTGAATTTAGATGGCATCGTCTTATGAAAATCAACAAATCAAAGTCAAAGTGGTTTCCACCCCAATATCGTCCATACTGTTGATACCAAATTTAGTCTGGTGACATGGCTCAATAAAGTGAAGACACGTGGAAATCTACGTGGCAACAACAAACACTTCCGAGGAACTCACACGCTCCGAGGAACCATACTACAACGAGGAACACTGCTTCCCCGAGGAACTCATACGCTCCGAGGAACAAGAACTCTCCGAGGAACTTTTGAGTACCGAGAAGCTTAGGCGGTCCGAGCAACTCAGGCGGTCCGAGCTGCACCTCGAACAAAGCATTAATAGCAGGATAACCAACAGTTTGACTGTTCATTAAATGCTTATCATTCAGACACACACGCTTAAGGGGCATTGAATGTATTACCCTTTCATATGTACATCATTTAATGTATTACCCTTTCACATTACAGCCTCAGGGCTATAAATACATTGTACAATCCTCATTGTAAGGAGACAGGAATTTCTAGAGAGAACTTGTAATCGAGAATTCCCAAACACTCAGCAATAACATAACAGTGGACGTAGGCCATTCTTATAAGGCTGAACCACTTTAAAAACTCTTTATTTCATTTATTTATCTGTGATTGAATAATTAGATATGATCTAATTTTTTACATCAACAGATTGGCGTCGTCTGTGGGAAACGACTGGTAATATCATTTTTCACCAAAAACAATTCATCACAAATGGCTGATATTCCAGAATCCAGCAATCAAAACACTGGAAGCCCTCCAAATCCATCTGCTCGGCCAAATATTCCAGGTCTGGCTGGAATAATGACAAATCTGGCTCAGGGCCAGACCGTCATGCAAGAAACTATGCGACAACTCATACAAACTCTCCATGGCGGTGCACCAACCCATTCAGGACTGCGAAGTATTCAAAGAAATACCCATTTACCTTCTTCACGTACTAGGCGTACTGATTCATATCGGAATGAGGAGTCTGAAGATTTTTCTTATCAACCTGGATGAACTTCGTCATTGCGAGCCACAGATACTGAACAGCGTGTCACTCTCTCTCCAGAAAGGACTAGTGCACTAGAGAGGTTAAGCAGGGCATCACCTTTCAATCGATTAGGACCTAGAAGGAGTAGAATTCCTCCTAAAGTTGCATCGAGAAGTTTTCGATGACCATCAAACTTAAGGGAAGGATCTGCCCAGTCGCGACCAGTTGCTCGTCAAGATAGATCCCAGGAAGCCACCTCAACGCGATCAGTTGCTCGAACCAATAGGCCCGAGGAAGGAAATAATGCGTGGAAAGGCTCTATTCAGAGGCTGGAGGATAGATTGGGGGAAATGGCTAAAGCCAAGAACCCTCTACAACGAACTTTTGTTCGAGGAACACCTTTTGTCCAGGCCATTGTAGATTTTCCAACACCCTCAAAGTTCAAAACACCTGTTGTGACTCCCAAATATGATGGAAAGACTGACCCTGTCCTTCATATAGAACAATACCAAGCTGCAGTCGACATCTATGCTGTTCCAGATGAGATGAGATGCAGAGCATTCTCGGGAACTCTTACCGGATCTACTCAAATATGGTATAATAATCTTCCTCGGGGTAAGATCTCAACTTTTCTTCAACTGGCCGAGTTATTCATTGGGAATTTCTATTTTGGGTTAAAGCCAGTTAAACGAGTAGCACATTTGTTAAGTGTTAGACAAAAAGCTGGTGAAAGTAACAGAGATTATATAACTCGTTTTAATAATGAGAAACTTGAAGTCGTTGATTATGAGGAGAAGACAGCGATTATCGCCTTGATGAGTGGACTACTACCGAACAAGTTGTATTACACTTTAGCCAAAGATCCACCTAGAACCATGTCAGATCTAATGGGAAAAGCGGCCAAGATTATGAATGCCGAGGAGGCTATGGCTGCGAAGAAGAATATGGATGCCAAAGAAAATAAGGTGGAAGGTGATAAAGCTAAGAAGAAAGAGCATAAGAACAATGGTAATGACAAACATTCAAAAACTAGGTCGGTATGGGATGTAATGAAGAAATTTGATAATTATACTCCTTTGAAGAAAGACATCAACCATGTTCTAGAGGAAATCAAGAACAACGAGGAGTTAAACTGGCCAGAGAAAATGAAGGCAGACCCTGACAAGAGGAATAAGGAAAAGTATTGCGAGTTTCATAAAGATCATGGCCATATGACCAAAAATTGCATAGCTCTTCAGAATGAGATTGAAACACTCATCAAACGAGGAAATCTGGCAAAGTATGTTTGGAAGCGAAAGAAGAAACAACGACCGAACAAGAGAGAGGTCTAGATCTCCTCGTCGAGCAGAGGAGAATAAGAAAAGAAACCATGAAGTTGATCCAGAAGACGACCCCGATCTTCCCAAGAGACTAAGGCAGCCATAACGAGAGGTATTTTCAATACGCTTTGGGTCATTTGACTATAATGTTATAACAGGTGGAGATGCAGGAGGAGGAGACCTTACTGCCGAGAGAAAAGCTTACCTCTGTGAGGCTCAAGCTTGCTCATACATTTAACGAATAAATCTAGCTGAAGAGGATCGCCCGAGAAAGGTAAATAAAGAGAAATTGGTCATTGGTTTCTCAAAGAATGACATGGCAGGTGTTCTATATCCTCATGATGACCCATTGGTGATCAAGATGAGAATGAAGGAGGTAATGATTTCCAGAGTACTGGTAGATAATGGTAGCACGGTAGACATCATGTTCTACTCATGCTTCAACAGTTTAAATCTAAAGCTATCTCAACTGGAGCCTGATCATAGACCCCTCCTCGGTTTTACTGGCGAGAAAGTATTTCCACTTGGGACGATCAAGTTGGATATATTCATCGGTACGTGGACTGCTTATCGAACAGAAAGAATACGCTTCTTCGTGATGGATAAGAATGTTCAATCATCATACAATATCATCATGAGAAGAGTAGGATTGAAAAAGTTCGAGGTTGTACCATCTACACTGCATCAGTGACTAAAATTTTCAACAAATTTTGGAGTAGGAGTTGTGAAAGGTGATCAGAAAGTAGCTCGGGAATGGTATTATTCATCCGTCGAGCAAGAGGAACTGGAGGAATCAAGGAAAAAGACTACTACCTATCAAGTGGATGAAGGTGTAGAAATTGAAACATTGGATCCTAGATATGAGTCTCAACTCGTGAAGGGTCAAGTGGTGGAAGCTACTAAAAACATCATTCTGGACGATGAGCACCCTGAACGAACTACTCAAATAGGTTCGGCGTTGGAAGCCTCACAAAAACAGGAATTGATAACTTTCCTTAGAAGCAGAAAATAAAATTTTGCGTGGAGTCATGGAGATATGCCTCGGATATACCCAAGTTTCTTATGTCACGAACTCAATGTGAATAAGGAGATCAAGCCTGTGAAGCAGAGAAGAAGAGTATTCAGTCCCGAGAAGAATCAAGCTATACAGGAAGAAGTCGAAAAGCTCCAGAAAGCTTGCTTCATTGAAGATGTTAAATATCCAGACTGGTTAGCCAATGTGGTGATGGTAAAGAAGAAAAACAACAAGTGGAGGATGTGTGTAGACTACAACGACCTCAACAAAGCATGCCCAAAGGATCACTTTCCACTGCCCCGAATTGATCAACTGGTGGATGCTACCTCGGGACACGAGTTGCTGAGCTTCATGGATGCTATTCTGGTTACAATCAGATTAAAATGAAACCTGGAGACAGGGAGAGTACTTGTTTCATTACCCCTAGGGGAACTTATTGTTATAATGTTATGCCTTTTGGTTTGAAAAATACAGGTGCGACATATCAGCGGCTGATGAACAAGGTCTTCGCTGAACAAATCAGTTGCAATATGAAAGTCTATGTTGACGATATGCTGACAAAGAGCAATAAAGTTGCCGATCATCTAGTTGACTTAAGTCAGACTTTTGATCAACTGGATAAATATCAAATAAAGCTGAACCCGACGAAGTGCATATTCGGAGTACGAGAAGGCATGTTTCTCGGATACATTGTCAACCAACGAGGCATTGAGGCAAATCCTGAAAAGATCAAAGCTCTATTAGGGTTGCGATCTCCAATGACGAAGAAAGAGGTGCAAAGTCTTACAGGACGAGTAGCAGCACTCAACAGATTTGTATCGCGAGCAACTGATCGAAGTCTCCCATTCTTCAAGACACTCCGAAAGACTTTTGAGTGGAATGATGAATGTGATAAGGTTTTTTAAGACTTGAAGAAATACTTGGGAGCACCTCCACTGTTGTCCAGGCCGGTGATGGGAGAAAAATTGTACTTGTATCTAGCAGTATCAGAGAATGCAGTTAGCTCGGCGTTGATAAGAGTGGAGATTGGAGTACAAAAATCAATCTACTACACAAGTAAGTCCTTCCGAGGAGCAGAGATCAGATATCCAAGGCTGGAAAAGTTAGCACTGGCGTTGATTGAGGCGAGTAGGAGAATGAGGACATACTTCCAGGCTCATACCATAGTAGTATATAGTGATATGCCATTGAGGCAAGCCCTTCATAAACCAGAAAAATCAGGGAGATTGATGTACTGGGCGATAGAGCTTGGTGAATATGATATAGTCTGCGAACCAATATCATTGCTAAAACGGCAAGCTGTAGCAGATTTTATAGCAGAGTTCACCTATCCTGATACCCCCGAGGAGCAAAAGTTGCTCGCTGATCAACCTGTGGATGTTACAGGATCATTAAACGCAAGCTCAGACCAGCTCAGGTTGGTAAAAGGGAAATTGGATGTTACAAGATCATCAAATTTGAGCTCAGACCAACTCCGGTTGGTAAAAGGGAAAGAAAAGGTGATCGACAAAGAGCAAGAAATATCAGGGGAGGATGAAAGGAAGCAACAAATATTTCACCGAGGAACTCTGTCAGATCAGAAGTTTGAAGACGAGTTACCTATATGGAGGATATATGTAGATGGTTCATCTTGCACAACAGGCAGTGGGGCAGGGATAGTTTTGAGCACTCCGGACGAGGTCGACATGGAATACGCCCTACGTTTCCAATTCAAAGCTTCCAATAATGAGGCTGAGTATGAGGCCATGATCGCAGGTCTTAATTTGGCAAAAATTATGGAGGCGCAGCAGGTTATTATTTTCAGTGATTCTCAATTAATCGTAAACCAAATGATGGGAGTATATGCAGTCAAAGGAGAATTAATGATCAGATATCATGAAAAGGCAAAGGAGCTGGTGTCAGAATTTGCTGCTATTCAGCTGGTCAGAATACCAAGAATGGAGAATGCGAGAGCAGACACTTTAGCTCGATTAGCATCAGTTACTCGTACCGAGCTACGACGAACAATCCCAATTGAAGTTTTAGTTGGTCGGAGTATAGATGAAGATCTGACGACGAACTTTATTACCCTTGATTTAGGACCATCTTGGATGGATCCCATCAAGGCATATATTGAGGAGGGAGAATTACCAATTGACAAGCTCGTAGCCAAGAAATTGAAGTTTAAAGCTACTCGGTATGTATTAACTAACGGTATTCTATATAGATGAGGAATTATGGCAGGTTTGCAGAGATGTGTGCATCCCACCGAGGTAAAAGATTTAATTGAAGAGATCCATGAAAGGTCCTGTGGAGCCCATATAGCAGGTCGGATGCTTTTGCAAAGGGTGATGATGCAGGGATACTACTGGCCGGTGATGAGGGCTGATTGTATAGCCTATGCCAAGAAATGTGACAAGTGCCAGCGTTTTTCCTCTATCCGAAGAGCTCCACAAGCATTATTGACACCCATAACTTCCCCTTGGACATTTGCCATGTGGGGAATAGATTTGGTAGGGCCACTGCCAATGACCAGAGGAAGGTTCAAATACCTCGTCGTCGTAGTGGATTATTTTACTAAGTGGGTAGAAGCTGAGCCTCTCATTGATATGACGTACGACAAGGTGTACCAATTTGTTTGGAAGAACATCATTTTTCGATATGGTCTCCCTCATGCTTTCATCACAGACCATGGAACGCAATTTGATAATGAGGAGTTCGCTGCCTATTGTCATCAGTCAAATATTTTGAAGGTCCACTCAGCACCAGGCCATCCTCAAAGCAATGGATAAACTGAAGTGACAAATAGAACGCTGCTAAATGGCTTGAATAAAAGACTAAGTGACGCAAAAGAAAACTGGATCAACGAGTTACAGTCAGTACTGTGGGCTTATCGTTCTACTCCCCGAGCAGCAACTGGAGAATCTCCATATATGCTAGCGTTTGGAAGTGAAGCTGTTATACCTGCCGAGTTAGGCCTCCCAACACACAGGGTACTGAATTTCAATTCCCCTGTCAGCGACTTAATGAGAAGATTGGATTTAGACATGCTCGAGGAAGTTAGAGAAGAAGTAGCCATCAGGAATGCTGCATACCAACAACGAACAACTTTGTTCTACAATAAGAGGGTGACGAAGTGCGACCTGAGAGAAGGAGACTATGTGCTGAAGAAAGTAATTCAAAAGCACAATAAACTGGAGGCAAACTGGCATGGACCATACCGAGTTACAGAAGTTGTTCGACCAGGAACTTACCGAATAGCAACTTTAGAAGGGGAGGAGTTTAAGAATGCATGGAACGCAGAGCACCTACGCAAGTATTATCAGTGATGAATAAAATGAAGATATTCTGCCGAATTCTTTCTTCTTATTGAAAGTTTTTCGGGGAATACTAGTGCTACACACTACTCGGCAAAACTCGGCAAAGCTCATACTACTCAAATTTATTCTCGAAAATGCCAACTAAGGTTGGTCGAGAAACCTATATTCCTCCGGGAAGTAAAGCTACATGTATTCCTCCGGGAAGTAAAGCTACTTATATTCCTCCGGGAAGTAAAGCTACATATATTCCTCCAGGAAGTAAAGCTACCTGTATTCCTCCGGGAAGTAAAGCTACATCTATTCCTCCGGGAAGTAAAGCTATCTATATTCCTCCGGGAAGTAAAGCTACCTGTATTCCTCTGGGAAGTAAAGCTACCTATATTCCTCCGGGAAGTAAAGCTACTTGTATTCCTCCGGGAAGTAAAACTATATGTTCCTCGGGAAATAAAAGTATTCCTAAAAATGCCAACTTATGTTGGTTAGGAAGTAAATATATTCTCGAAAATGCCAACTTGAGTTGGTCGGGAGGTAAAATTATTCCAAAAAGTGCCAAAGTTGCTCGTTAAGAAAAATAAATCTACTAACTATGGCTGGTCGGGGATAAAACCCACTAACTGTAGTCGGTCGACAAGGAAAATTTATCGACCTTGGTTGGTCGGAAATATTTTATGAAGACGAGAAAGTGATCGAGCAACATTTTTGATACTCGTAACTTTTTACTAAGTTGGTCGAGAAACAAAATATTATTTTTGCCAAATGATTACCACAAATTCAAGCTAGTCGACAATAACTTGATCGACAAACAACACAATATTGTTATCTTTTTAATAGATATACATGCATAGATGTAAAATGTTGCAAGACAATAGCAATTAAGATTGCGAATAAAAATGAAAGTCTTTCATTAAATCCAAAAATAAATTACATTGATAATGAAATGTATACTAACTATTACATCAAAATTCCTACTCTATTGGTTTATTCCCCTCTGCTTTTATAACAGGTTCCTCGCCAGCAGGCGGATCATTTAAAGCAAGAGGAGAATTTATAAAGTTCAAATCTTTTAACATCCTGATATTCATCACGGATGGTCGATCTAGGAGGTGCTCGGGACGAGATATCTCGACATTTGAATGGAGGTTGTAGTCGTCAAGATATTTGGAAATCAAGCATCGAGGAATGGCCCGAGCAGGGATCCAACTCATATCAAGTTTGAATGGTGGCACGGGTAGGTCGAGCAGCCCAGGATCATGGTAATCCCACAGATAATGACCCTGTTCGAGTTGCAGCACACCTAAGGCATTCAACCAGCCTTGCTTGTAGCCCTCATTATTGGCATTCTGGATACGATCGTCCAAGTGGTAGAGAGCCTCATTGTATCCAGCCATCCAGAACTCCCTGGGCTGTTTATGGAATTGATATGTCAATATTTCCAGCTGCTCGTGGAGATTTTTTATGAAGAGTTACTTGTTCTCCAAGACAGACTTCTGCGCAGAAAGCTGCTCTTCTGGGTCCCTGATCTTCTTTGACATTTCAGCCAACGCCTGGTTCTTCGCCATTAATTGGAAGGACTGGTTCTCTAAAGCAGATTGAACCCTCTGTTCCTCGACAGGAACCCGAGAAGCTCTTGCTCATCCCCGAGAAGCTCTTGCTCGTCCACGAGAAGATGTAGAGGGGCCAGCTCTCTTCAAGGTCTCCAATTCGTCCCTCAAGTTGGCGTTCTCGACCTCCAAGAATGAGAATCCCTCATCAGTCACTGGGATCAAGGCTTTTGAAGTGGAAGCTGCAGACTTCAACTGTGACAACTCTCTTTGTAGGTTTTTATTCTCTTGCTCTAATAATTCATCTATTTGTCTGCACTCCTCGACCTCACCCCTCAGAGTTCTCTCCCTCACATCGTAGCCAGCAAAATGCTTCTCGTATCCCTTGTCGGCAATGATTTGTTGATATTTCTTCTCATACCCCTCGTGCAAGAGGGCAGTGGATTCTTTGTATTATTGCTGAAGGTCTTCAAGAGTGCCTTGGAGATCCTCGATCATATCATAATAAGCCACATTATTGGCCACTGCACGATCAAGCAGACACTTCAAATATTGGTAAGCTTCAACTGCCTGTTCAGAAGCATCTTGGCCGAGGATGTCGACGATTTGTGCTGCACTCAGGTCTGTGTGATCAGCCTTAAAATATTCATTGCATTACCGCAACAGCTTTGTATCATGAGAAGGCAGTAATTCCATCCTGGACAGAAACTAGTAGAGGAAGAAAAAGCAGTAATCAATAAAAGTACCAACAGAGCATGAAGAAGAGACAACAGTATGCAAAAACAAAAGTTTAATTTTTATTATATCACAAGGTTCAGAGTTACATGGTTCATGATTACATTTGTCAAAGAAAAATAAAATATAGATAAACCCGAACAACTCTACACCTTTTCCTTGTCTCCCAAAACTTTCTCGGGAGGCTGGGACGAGGAGGTAGGTTTCTCGGATGGAGAAGATAGTAGCTGGGGAAGTGCTGGATATTGCTCGGAGGAAGTAGCGAGCTGCTGAAGTTCCTCGTTAGCAGGATGGATAGCTGCGGGATGATCTCCCATCACCATGGAAAAATCTTCGGAGGCAGCTTCGTCCTCTTCTTCATCTTCAGGAGTTGGAGGGGGACCAGGGATGTGTTACAGGAAGAGTTCAGAAGTTTCATCCACTTTCATCTCCTGTAGAGAAGCGACCCATCCATCCCTAAAGTACTTGAGGCTGCCATATTCTACTTGCGACTTCATGGCAGCCAAGCCCTTGTTCCACCCCTTGTCCCAGCCAGCGCTGAAAGACTTCTTCACAGCCAATTTTCTCTTCAACTTCTCCGAGGAAAGCTTCTCGGACAGAAGGTTTTCAACAGTTTTCAATTTATTCTCAACCTCCTCCTTCTGTCGACTTACTTCCTGAAGCTGAGCCAACTTTTCCTCAGCAACCTTGAGTTTATCTTCAAACTCCTCAGTATTCTTGAGCTTCCCTTCGAGCTCTTTATTCTTTTTCTCCAAGTCCTTTATTTTCTGCTCCAACCCCTTGGAGACTTCAACAACTCGAGCATTCTCCTGCTCGATTGAGGTAAGTTTCTTCTCCCAAGCAGCCTTGTCAGCATCATGCTTCTGACGAGAATCTTCCAAAGACTTCGTCAGGCCCATCAGAGCTTCCTCCACCCCAGATGAGGATCTTGAAGCTTTAATAGCTTCATCTTTCTTCACAATTATATTAAAGCAGCTCACCAACTGTAAAAAGAAAATGAAAGCAAGTCAGAAACAAAAATGGCAAGGGAAAGATGAAAAGTTCAAAATAATAAGACTTACAGAAGCAAGGTGGCGAGCATCCAATGAGGTAACCATGTCCCGAGAAAGGTTTTCTTCAGTACCTTGGACCTCGGGAATGATACAAGACTTTACCGAGCTCATGGCAGAGCTCGGAGGAACAAAACTAGGAACCCCAGTTCCAGTGGTTGGGGGCTGGGAGATGATTTCAGCCAAATTGACCGAGGAGCTCTTCTTCAGCTTCCTCGGGGGAACAGGAATAGTTTCAACCAAGGAAGAACTATTGGTCGGTGATATTACAATCACTTCTCCTAGAGAAACAAACTTGCTCAGTGCCACTTGGGGCTTCTCGGTAACCTTCACAGGAGAAGCCGAGGAGGGAGCATCAATTTTCTTCGTCCCCTCTCCTGGGACGTCAATCTTACTTATTTTTGCCTCTCCAGCACTAGAGTCAAGTTTCTCGAAAAGGGTGGGAGGTCTTCTCTTCTTCATCCTTTCACTTAAAGGAATGTGTGATTCAGGCGAAGAACTTGCAGAGGCTGGTGCTAGTTCTACTTAACTTATCACCGGACGAGCAGTGAAAGAAGATGTGTAGCTCTTGTACTGCAGCAGATATGAGGCTGACCTAATGTGCTCGTCGGCAACACTCTGATGCAAACTCCAGATAAGTTTTAAGTGCCTTATATTAACGTTTGCTTCTTTTGGACACTTTCTTTTGCTATCAACTGCAAATAAATAAACGTTGCCATCAGTGACACATTTTATCAAACATAAAGGAAGCATAATTTCAAAATAAATAAAATGAAATAAGAATAACCTATCCCATTGCCATAGGGAGGGCATCTAGGACCCTGATACACTTCATCTCCAGATAAAGGAGCATGTTGCCAATTTTTTATGACAACCCCGTGCTCAAAATAGTCCCTATTGGCATCCGAGAGATTAACCACTAAAGCCCTATTTAAAAATCTAGTTTTTAAATAAAAGCTGTTATCACCAACTGCCCATCTATAACAAAACATGATTTCTAGAATTCCTATGCGAGTTCCATGGATTTGATTTAATCTATGAACCCCATTAACTATTTTCCATGTATTGGGGGCTATTCTTGCAGGAGCAACGTCAAAGTATTGACAGAATTCCAGACATAAGGGATTTGGTGGAAAAGAAAACCCACACTCAGCAACAAAGAGACTGGGGAACCAATGTCCCTCAGCCAAACAAAAATAGTCAGAAGGCTCAGAAAGCTCTTCCAAAACAACCCAGGAGTGAATAGAAAAATCAGAGCGAAACTTATCAAGAGATTCAACAGGGTAAACCATGATGAATAAAGGAAATGAAGAAGAAGGAAGAAGATCTTACAGAAAAAGAGTGGATCTGTTGACAACGAACGATGGAAAGGATGAACGCACAAGAGAGTAAGAAAATAGAAAACTCGAAGATACAAATTTGAAAAAGTAGAAGACGATGGGATTGTCTGTGACGCTTAAATACCTTGCCTTACGAAAAGGAAAAAGTAATGATTACAAAAAGAAACGATTACGCTACCGGCGGCTAGAAGGACAAAAAGGGCGCGGCAATCGAGGCGGTTATAAAAATTCAAAAAAGAATGATTCTACAAATTGGGAAGGAGAAATAAATACAAAAGACTCCTAAATATCAAGAGGACCATTTAAAACTACCATACTCCGAGAAAGAATGTTCCATACTTCTCAAATTTCGAACTATGAAACATTGGGGGCTTCTGTTGATACCAAATTTAGTCTGCTGACATGGCTCAATAAAGTGAAGACGCGTGGCAATCTACGTGGCAACAATAAACACTTCTGAAGAACTCACACTCTCCGAGGAACGATACTACAATGAGGAACACTGCTTCCCCGAGGAACTCATACGCTCCGAGGAACAAGAACTCTCCGAGGAACTTTTGAGTACCGAGAAGCTTAGGCGGTCTGAGCAACTCAGGCGGTCCGAGATGCACCTCGAACAAAGCATTAATAGTAGGATAACCAATAGTTTGACTGTTCATTAAATGCTTATCATTCAGACGCACACGCTTACGGGGCATTGAATGTATTACCCTTTCATATGTACATCATTTAATGTATTACCCTTTCACATTACAGCCTCAGGTCTATAAATACATTGTACAATCCTCATTGTAAGGAGACGGGAATTTCTAGAGAGAACTTGTAATCGAGAATTCCCAAACACTTAGCAATAACATAACAGTGGACGTAGGCCATTCTTATAAGGCTGAACCACTTTAAAAACTCTTTGTTTCATTTATTTATCTGTGATTGAATAATTAGATATGATCTAATTTTTTACATCAACACATACTATTTAACGCTTTTTCAAGACTTTCAAGGACATGCAAACCCGTTTTAATTCTCCGTCCAAACTCCCTCATATATATTTTCTTTTAGAGGTAATCTAAATTCTCAAAGAGTGGAGAATTGGTGCAAAAACCTAATGCCCCCTTTTTTTGGCATGAATTTCTTTTTATAGCCTTTAAATTTTTTCGGGCTCTTTTAAACCTCTTTGGACCCCGAATAATAAAATTCGTCATTTTTTTAGGTCCGATATAAAGGTGGCTTAGTATTCGCAAAGGTCAAACGTAAACCTTTAACAACCCTTCCACGTTTTCAAATAAAGCACACAACCTCACAAATGGCTCTTACATGCACAACTTTCTTATCAAATTTTAACGCGCTTGGTTCGTTTTAAGGAGAGGATTGAAGTGAAAACACCCAACCAACATGTGATAAGATAAGCACAATAATCAAACAAATCCGTGCATATGTGCAATAAAGGAAATCATGAGTCAAACACGTAGGAAGTAATACTTAATTACATCTCAATGACTCCAAACATTATAAAGAACAAATATGGCATGATATATTGTCTCAAAACACTATCAAATAGTCACATGAAAAATGGAATGATGTTGTGACTCGATCATCCTAAGTGTCTATCCATAAACGGTGTAAACAAAATACAAAATCTTTTTGGATTTTCTCACAAATTTTATCAAAATAAAATCTTTTTGTATTTTTCTAAATTTTCAAAAAAAAATTATACAAAAAATACAAGTCACAACGCTAGCAACCATAAAAATCATGAAACCAAAAAAAACTAGCGTATGAAAAACGTGCGAACACAATCATCTATATGATATGGCAAGAGAAGAGTCATGTGCAAGCAAACGAGAATCAATAAGTCTACCATCTAGTGCCTATAAAAGTGATTTTGTAACCCAAACAGATGTGAAACGACGTGTGGGGAATTTGGGAACCATGGGAACAATAGACATAAACTTCCTAGGACCTTTTCGAAGATCAAAACAAAATCTCCTAAGGTGATCTTTCCTACCACAATGTGAACATGTGTAAACGGGAAGAATGTTACCTAAAGTGTGATCTTTTCTAACGTCCTTGGGATTAATTGACCCTCTAAAACAAATGATGGTTTTGGCTTTAGCACTAGAAGCATGAGAACAAGATGAGCCATTACCATCACTATCAAACCTACTTGAATCGTTTAAATCAATTTTCAACTTCAAAATATTTTATTCAAGCAACAAATTAGACTCTTCCAAAGACGGGGATTCCTTTTTCAAAATTTCAACAATTCCTAAAAGGGTATCTCTCTCCCCCTCAATTAAACCAAACCTTTCCCTAAGAGTCTCTTCACATTCCACAAACTCATTGATTAAAATATTTTTGTCCTACTTAGCACAAACACAACCACTAGAATTTATAAATTCCCCTAATTATTTTTCTAAAAATAGGACTCTATCGTCACTCTCCTTCTTGGACAATTTTAAAGCATTAAATTAATGGTCCAAAGAAACAAATTTTTCACGATAAAAATATCTTTGATTTTGAACCGTTTGCAAAAGATTCATCGCGGATTTAAAACGAGAATTTTCTTTTTCTAAAAAATCAATTCTTTTAGTAAACATCAAATTCAAATGATTTATATCATCAAAACTCTGACTCGTGTCATCAAAAGGGGGCATCCGATTGCTTAAGTGCTCCATTGGAAAATTGCGATTTTTCACAAAACTGATTTTTCAAAATAATCAATATCACACAAATTTTGCGAAAAATAGGAATACGCGATATATTAGCGCAACCTGCTCTGATACCAATTTGTAAAAGTGGTGATCACTTAAATAAGCTCTAATACCAATTTGTAAAATGTAACTATGTGATAATTGATTAAGTTCGCAAATTTTTACTTTGCACACGTATTTAATTAGAGTCTATTTTTAAACAAAATTAATTCATCCCCTAAATATGCAACTACGTGTACGCGTGCGTCAACCCACAAATAAATAAAGTATGAGACACAAATTTCAGGAAAAATCCACGCAGGGAAAAACCTTTTATTTCTAGAACTTTGACAAGTTTACAAGACCATTGACTTACATACCATCTTGCTTTCACCCACAAGAGTAATGCATGGTGTCTTTGTCAAACCTTCAAAGCAACGGCTAGAAATCTGCAGTGGTTCACGCGCGGCTATACCACAAGGACCACAGCCCAAAAACTCCGTAGAGACTACCTCCACAATAGCATGCAGCTCTCGATTGTAGAGATCTCCCCACAAAGGATGAACAAAAAATAAGCAGTGTTCTTGAACACCAAAATAATTCACCAAAGCATATGGGATCTTTGTGAATTGAAAACAAAAAGGGGATTTAACCTTAAAAGAAGAAGTCAAAAGGATTCTGCAGTTTTGCAGTTTTCTGTCTTTCAAAACACTGAGACTTCTTAATGAAAACGAAACCATTTAATAAGTATTTATAGAAAAACGTGTCACCTCAGTCGCTCGAACGAAATAGCTATCTCACGCGAACGACATACAGATGTCGTTCAAATGACATCACGCGACATCCAATATCGCTCGAACGAGATGACATCTCACTTAAACGACCTGGGCGTCAAAATCAAGGTACGCTTCAGGACTTAGAAAAAATACTCATTCTCAAATTTTAACGAAAAAGTCCGCTCCAACATTTAGAAAATATTTTATAAAAATATCCCAAAAGCTCTAAGAGTAAAGTTAAGGTATTTAAAACATAACCTTACCAAAGCAAACTTTGCGGAGGCTTTTTGATGAAGAACCTTGATATTCGGATCCGCCTTTGACGCTTGAATGTTCTTGAACTCCTTCAACGGTTGTAACGGTATACGACTAAATTAATTGATAACGGACTTATAAAATAATGTCCTTATAAGTTGTCTCTAACTTATTCCAATTTCCATCCACATGTCGAAAAATGAATATGCAACAAACTGATAAAATATGGTGTAAACACAACCCATGCACCACCTAAATTTTGACAAAGATTTAGCTGATTGAAATTTGATAAATGCATCTAAAATAAAATTCATCATAACTTCCACCTTTTCTAACTTCAAAGGTTACCAAAGATGGTGAATATACTTAACCCTTTTTAACTTCGAAGGTCACCCAAGACGGTGAATAATCTTGACCTTTTTAACTTTGAAGGTCACCAAAGATGGCGAATAATCACAAAAATTTTAAAATTCGTGAGGTCACCAAGGGTGGTGAATAATTGCAACATTTTTTTATCTTTGAATGTCACTAAAGGTTGTGAATAATCATAAAAATTTAAACTCTGAATGGACACTAAATATGGTGAATAATAACAACATTTTTTTGCCTTCGACGGCCACCCAAGATGGTCAACAATCATAAAAAATTCAAACTTCGAAGGATCACCAAAGATAGTGAATAATTACAAAAGTTTTAACCTTTGAAGGTCACCAGGGATGGTGAATAATAGTAAAACCTTCTAAACTTTGAAGGGTCACCAAAGATAGTGAATAATTATATCATTTTTAACCTTTTAATATGACAAAGATGGTTAATAATCATAAAAAAATTAATACAAAGGGTCACCAATGGTGGTAAATAATTGTGATATTTTATTTATCTTCGAAGATCATCAAAGATTTTAAATAATTATAAAAAAAATATAACCTTTGAATGGTCACAAAAGTCGATGAATAATGGAAATGGTTTTTGCCTTCAAAGGTCACCAAAGATGGTGCACAATCATAAAAAAATTTAAACTCCGAAGGATCACCAAAGATTGTGAATAATTATAAATATTATAACCTTCGAAGGTCACCAAAGATGGTGAATAATTATTAAAAAAAATTAAACTTAGAATGGTAAACAATGATGGAGAATGATTGTAATATTTTTAACCTTAAAATATCATCAAAGATGGTGAATAATAAAAAAAACTTTTAAACTTCGAAGGGTCACCAAGGATTTTGAATAATTGAGATATTTTCTTTTTATCTTCTATGGCCACCAAAGGTTGTGAATAGTCAGAAAAATTATAAACCTAAAATGGGCACCAAAGATGGTGAATAATGGCAACATATTTTTCCTTCACAGATCATCAAAGATTATTTAAAATCATAAAAGAATTAAAACACACAAAGATCACCAAATGTAGTGAATAATTGTAAAATTTTTAAACTTTAAGGTCAGAAAAGATGGTGAATAATTGTAAAAACTTTTAAACTTCGAAGGATCATCAAAGATAGTGAATAATTGTAATATTTTTAACACCTGAAAATATCACCAAAAATGGTGAATAATTATAAAAACTTGCAACCTTCAAAGGGTCACTAATGTGGTGAATAATTGCAACATTTTGGTCACCAAAGATGGCGAATCACCATCTTTGATGATCTTTGGAGGTAAATAATGTCACAATTATTCATTACGCTTGCTAACTAGGCTTGTAAATTGAGTCGATCAAGCTCAAAGCCCGCTCGTTCGACCTGCTAAATTTGGGCCGAGCTTTAAGTGAGATTGAATCGAGCCGAGATTGAACCAAATTTTAAAGCCCTAATGTAATTCAGGCTAAGCATGAGAATAGCAGTATTAAGCCCGATATGGGCCTGGACTGAACTTATATATATACATATATATATAGGGATCTTAAGTATTTAGTCCTATACGGAGTGATTTATTTGTCACCACTCTCATGTTTTAATTTTTTTTAGTTGTTGGTCCTATATGGGACAAGTGTCATTGTCTACAAAAAGAATGATGGGTAGTTACAGGGAAGTTATAAGCGATTTTGGATGGTTATGGGACTTTTTACAATTTTAAAAACTCATGGGAGTGGAGCCTAAATACATCTTTGTAGATGGGACTAAAGCCAAAAAACCTAATATATATATATATAATTCATTAATATTATATATATAATTTTAGGTATGTTTACCAAATAGACTTTTTGTAATAGTTAGTATAGTTATTGTTTTTAGACCATTTTATCATTTTACAAAAAAAGAAGGAAAAAAGTCTCTCATTTTTCACACACTGCTAACATCATACGGTTTCATTCAGTCCAAATCTCTCTCTCTCTCTCTCTCTCTCTCTCTCTCTCTCTCTCTCTCTCTCTCTATATATATATATATATATATATATATATATATATATATATATATATATATATATATATATATATATATATATATATATATATATATACAGTCCTGCTCTTGTGCGGACTAGTCCGCATTTTAAGAATGCGGACCAGACATGTGTCACCTGGCGGTGAGCCCAGAAAAGAGAGAGAGTGTACCCATAATTTAGGCGATAATTTCTAGACGCACCGTTAGGTGACACATGTTCGATTCGCATTCTTAAAATGTGGACTAGTTCGCACAGGAGCATTAATATATATATATATATATATACCTCTCGTCTTTAATATACACAATCTGGAACTTTAGTTTCTTTAACCCATCATCCACCATCGTCCACCGCTATCCACCCACTGCTCCACCTTATTGTCCACAGTTGTTGTGAGCTGGTCCACCACTGCCTCGTCTTTAATAGGGCATTATTTTGCAGTTATTTTTTGTGCATTTGGGGTCTTTAACAAAAGGTTTGCTAGATTTAACAAAAGGTTTACTATAATAGGTTTGCTAGATTTTACATACAAGGGTTTTGCTACAATTATTTGGGTGTGATTTAGATTTAACCAAGTTTTACATATAGGGTTTTATTTTGCTGCTATTTTATATAATTTAGATTTTACATAGAGGGTATTATTTTGCTGCTATTTTTTGTGTATTGTGGGTCTTTAACAAAAGGTTTGCTAGATTTAACAAACATAGCAAAAGGTTGATAGATTTAACAAAAGGTTTACTATAATAGGTTTGCTGGATTTTACATGTCGGGGTTTTGCTGCTCTTATTTAAGTATGATTTAGATTTAACAAAGTTTTACATATATGTTATTATTTTGCAGCTATTTTTTTGTGATTTAGATTTTACATGCAGGGTATTATTTTGCTGTTACTTTTTTTTTTGTATTGTGGATATTTAACAAAATGTTTGCTAGATTTAACAAACCTAGTAAAAAAGTTTGCAAGATTTAATTAAAGGTTTACTGTAATAGGTTTCCTAGATTTTACATAAAAGGATTTTGCTACTATGATTTGGGTATGATTTAAATTCAATCACGGGGCCTATATTTATTATTATTTTACTATTATATTTAATTTATTTAACAAAACCCTGCTTGGGTGTTTTTAATTCATTCACGGTGCCTATATTTATTATTGTTTTTGGGTGAAATTGTAAAATTTTGTAATTTTTCAACTTTAGATACAATAAACTGTGAATGTTAGGGTTTTCTTATATTTCCATATTTTAAAGAGCGTTGTTTATAGGTGTAGAATCTACTTGCTTTACAATTTATGTAGGGTTCATTGTTAAGAAAACTCAATATTCGTAGAACTCAAAATGGGAAATTATGAGGTATGAATTACTTATGTAATATAATTGAATGTTACTTACCTTAATTTATAATTACATAATCTTTAAGGTATATATGTATATATATTCAGTTTTGTAGATGTCGAATGAAAATAATGAAGTCGTCGCAAATAATTCTAATACCAATCCTAGCGATCCGCCTGATTCAAGTATGGGTGATAAGCGAAAAAGAGAAGTGAAGACAAGATCTAAAGTGTGGCTCCATTTCACAAAGGTACATAAGCCTAGTGAACGTGAAGAATGTAGGTGCAATTACTGTAATAAGTTATTTTCTTCTCCAAGCAAGGGTAGAACCACTCATTTGCTTCGTCATATTACTAATTGATTGTGTCTCGGTTATAACAAATTGAATCTCATTGAACGAGATATCTACCAAAGTATTCTTTAGCTTGAAAAGGAAAATCGAGGGAAGATTAAATTATTGTCCCATTGAAATTCGACCAAGAAAGTTCTAGGAAAGACGTGAGTGAGCTTATCATATGTGCGGAGCTATCCTTTAGTTTTGCGAAACACCCTTCTTTTCAAAAGTATATTCGTGGTATATGCCCTAAATATCAGTTTAAATCTCAAGCCATGTTGAGGAGTGACTGCATGAAACGTTACGATCAGAAAAAAGACATTTTGAAGGGTATGTTGCAATCAAGCAAATGTTGCAAAATTCTCTAATAACCAACACTTGGGCATCTCGTCAAGATTTACCAATTATGGCACTAACCGCTCATTTCATTGATAATGGGTGGAATTTGCATAAGAGGAATATAAACTTTGTAACGGTGCCTATGCAAGGCAAGTGGCAAAAATCTTGTCAATGTAATTATAAGTTGCTTAGTTGAGTGGAATGTTGAAAATATATGCACCATTACAATGGACAATCATATCACTAATGATATTATTGTTAGGAATCTTTTGGATCATTATTCTTCTTGAGGATTATTAGTGCTTGGCAGTGCACACATTCAAGTACATTGTTAGGCGCATGTTTTACATTTGTGTGTATAAAATGGATTAAACGAGATTAAAGATTCCATTCGTAGAGTGCGGAATGCAATTAAATATGTTAAAGGGTCTGATATAAGGAAACTTGAATTCCTTAAATATCCCCAACTAAGAACGTATTCCGTGGGGTAAGATGTTAGTTATTGATGTTCTCACGTGATGGAATTCGACACTCTTAATGCTTGGGGATGCATTGTATTATAAAAAATCATATCTTCGTATGAAAATATGTGACCCGCATTTTAAAAATCCACTTAATTCTGAGGATTGGGAAAAAGTTGAAACTGTTCATCAAATTTTGGAGGCTTTTTTTATTGTGACAAAAGTGTTTTTGCCAAATAATTATTGTACAAATAATATCCTTCTTTGTGAGGTCTATTGAATTTTAATATTATTGCATGCTACTTCTTTGGATTTGAACACTTTGCTTGGATGAATGGATTTGAACATTCTTGTAAAATTTGAAAAATATTGGGCTGAAAAAGAGCCAAACATTTTAATCTCTATTGCTCTTATCCTTGACCCAAGATTTAAAGATAAGTATTTGAAGTTTTGTTATAGTATGATTTATGGTTCTTCGACGGTTGATAGTTTGATGGATCGTGTTAGATATCTCTTTTATGAGTATAAGGCTTTATATGAAGGTTCCATTCATTTGGAAAATATTAATGAAAATGACAAAGAAAATGGATGATATGTCAAGTGGTACCTCATCTACACTTTTGAAAAAAAAATGGATTTTATGGAAGAGTTTTACAAGTTTAGTGAAGAGGATGATATGTAACATAGTAAATCTGAGTTAGATGTCTATTTGGAAGAAATCTTCACCCTAGCAAAAATACAAATGATGATTTTAACGTTTTACAATGGTGAAAGCATAACTCTTTCAAGTTTCCTGTTTTATCGAGGATGGCACATGATATTCCAGTTATTCCTATATATTTTCTGTTCGGAGAGTGCATTTAGTACCAAGGGTCGTGTTCTTAGCCCAATTCATATATCTTTACTTCCTTTTACGATTTAAGCACTTATTTGCACCCAAATTTCGATTCAAAATGTACCCGTGCAAACTAACTTTGAGGAGAAAGTTGATTCTGCCTTTTCTGCCACGTTTGTGATTCGATAAATTTATTTTAACAACTTCTTTTTTTATTGATAACTATTTTTTTATTTAACTATTCTTCTTTAACTTCTTTTTAGTTATTGACAATTATAATTTTATCGTATTTTCATATTTGACCATCTCTAAGGACTGATTCGTGTGGTGTGAGCTAGATACTATTTTGGACATTTTGGAACTGGGAACAACATGAGAATCACCCTTTTCTTTGGATACAACATGCGACTCAACATGTTTTTTTTTATGTACAAACATGCCAATATCATGGACACACTATGTAGGGCTATTTTGGACACTATTTTTTATTAGAAGTTGGAAATTGTTGTTGATCTACACGCAAATTTAATATTATTTTGGACACTATTTTTTATAGATATAGGGTTATTTTGGACACTGTTTCAGATTATATGAATGTCTATTTTGGACATAGTTTTGAACAGTATTTGCTTGCATGTATAGCAAGTTAATCCCTGTATTCTCTAAGCCTTATATTTTGTTGTAGTTTTTCGGTCATTTTCTCTATAGACTAGATGGAGTTGTTTGTTCAATCAGACATCAATTCCAGTTTGAACAAATTCAAATGATTTTTTTGCTTGTATGTGAATCATTGTATTGAACAAACTTGTACAATTATTCTTTTTTGACTGAAATGGCTACTTTTGTATATGCCCCAATTGGAGTAGTCATTATCGTGAAGGAAAGTTCTATTACATTTTCATATTCATTTAGTAAACAACAAAAATAAATGTTTAGTTATTGTTCTAAACATTACAATACTAATCATGCCATAAGTCCATGACTAGGAGCTTAAATGGGTAAGCTTTGATAATTGTGATGATTTTTTTTAACTAAAAGCAATGTTCTAAACATTTTCAGATTTTACATATAATCTCATAGGCCTATATACCATATAACATTATTTTAAACTAAAAGTATTGTTTTATTACAATATAAATAATAGTGAATAACACATTATTTTATACGAAATAAATAACATATTGTTTATTTTATTAAAAATTAAATGACAGTGAGTACAAAATAAATAACAGTGAATAACACATTGTTTGAAATCGGGACTATTAAAAAATGGATCCAAAGCGCGTGAGTTTGGTGAGCCGAGCCTAAGCCTGTAGTTCCTATTTTAATTCGGGTTAAGGTGGGGCTTAGAAAATGACTAGGAAATTTCAGGCTGAGCATAGGCAATCCCAAGCTCGGTTCACCTAACTCGATTTAAGTGAATAGTCACAAAAACTTTTAAACCTCGAAGGGTCACCAAAGATGATAAATAATTGTAATATTTTTTACCTTCGAAGATCACCAAATATTGTAAATATTCAATAAAAAATAGAGCTTCAAAGGGTCACCAGATATTGTGAATAATGCAATATTTTTACCTTCGAAGGTGCCAAAGATTTATGTGGCACTCTAAATATTTGGCTTGACATTCCAATCTTGGCATTAATTATGTATTTTGAACTAGAAAACGAGTAATATATCAAAATAAAATTCTAGAAATTATGCTTCCAATTCAAAACACAGTTTG
This sequence comes from Sambucus nigra, assembly GCA_949130495.1. NCBI lineage: Eukaryota > Viridiplantae > Streptophyta > Magnoliopsida > Dipsacales > Adoxaceae > Sambucus > Sambucus nigra. The sequence goes on from OX422213.1 coordinate 315,492,149, forward strand.
TCATTTGGACCTCTGTAGAGAAAGTTGTGGCTGTTTTGCTAAAATGTATTTTGGTGATAACACAAAACGCTGTAGCAGTTCAAAATTTTGGTCTAACTTTTTGATCATGGAGTTATCTGTGTATTTCAAACTAAAAATGAGTCGGGTACGAAAGAAAGATCTGGAAGTCAAGCTTCTAATCCCCAAATCGGTTAGTCATTTAGACATCTCTAGTGAGAGCTATGGTTATTTTACTGAAATACATTTTCAATGACTGCACAACTTGAAAATAAAACAAGTCTAAGGTCAGGCCAATAAGACTATAATTACATGAGTTCAAATTCATTTCCCATTGCCATGGATCCATTTTTTCACCCAATTGGTTTTAAATATTGTAGAAATAACATCCTACCCAACCCCTACCAACCTCAATTTTAGTTCACCATTCATGAGAGTCGATTCAGATGATAAACATTGAGGGTTGGCTAAGGTTTTCATTATTTTCCACATAAACGTTTAGGGATCCCCCGCGCTTTGGTTCAAAGTATATATTCTAGGCAAATTTTTATTGCAACTCTACATATGTTTGTACATATTCTTGTTGTCCAAACTTTGGATTGAAAACCAACTCTTTGGACACCCCAAGTTTTGAACTCCTTTAATGATATTCCAACCCCCGAGTTTATGCAATCATTGTAATTTTTAATGAAAAATATTGAGGATAATCATTACATTTGTTCTGCAAATCCATGTCAATTTCTTTGCCAATAGTCTTTACTAAAATAGACTATTTGTCAAAAGTTAACATGACGGGGATTGTTACAACCAAATTGCAAAGATTTGAAGCAAAATATTGTAAATTTTAGGCAAAATCATTGACACCTTTAACCATTTGTCTCATACACCATTTAAGTTCATCATCAACCAAATATTGTTCTAAATCATGAATGATAAAGACTCATTTTATCATTTTGACAATTTTCATTCTAGCCACAATAAACCATTTAATAACGCTTTGGTCCCACCGAGCGCGTCAAAAATATGCTTCAGGTATTTTCACTTAGCTTGATTATTAAAATTAGTTAGGATTGAGAATGTTTCAAGTAAGATTTGTGGTCTTTCCAAAAAATAATTTAGCCTAATGATAGTTATTAGGTGATTATGTTACGTTTGATCCCTCAATTAAGAGGACTTATGCTTCCCTTAGGGAAGAATTTTTCGTGAGTGCTAAGTTATGGTAATTATTTAGGATGAAAGAAAATGAAAGAAATAAGAAAAGTAAAGCTTTGTATATATTAAAAAAATGTGATTGAAGTAAAAGATTACCGAAAAGCAAAGTGCAGATAATGTATAGAATTACACTAAGGAAATGTAAAGCAAGAAAGTAAATGACAAAAAAAATATAAAGCCAAGAAACTTTAGATGTAATTTGAACAAAAAGGTTACCAACTACCTTACAACCGACTTTAGGAATGAAAGAAATATTGTAAATAAAGTAAAGGAAAGGAAAAAGAGGATAAAAGTTATGTAAATACATTTTTGATAAGGGAACCCTCTCCTCCTTGTTGGGTTCATGACTTATTTATAGTATTTCTTACCATGCAACGTTACTTTTATTTGGTAATTACTGTGTGTTTACCCACCCATGAATTCTCGTAAGCTCCCATTTTAAATAACACATCCCAACTTATGATAAATGTCAAGCATTCATGTTGCCCGCTATTTTTTATTTTTTTATAATAATTCGGCTATTTTCCAATTTAAATATTTTGTGGCAACACCTTATTGCTTCGTGTTAAAATGGTGTAAACAAAAATCAAAATAAGACAATATTTTAAGCGATGACACAAGGCACTCTTACATGCATTATTTTTATCATCAAGATCATTGTCCATCTTGTTACAATGTTAAGATAGGTTGGTTCTAATAAGAAACCTGATTTATAGGATATATTTGTAAGGTTATGAATAGTGAAAAAGCACAGATCAAATTTACTTGTGGATGGACTAAAATGAAATTATTGAGAAATTTAAAGAAAAATTGATGCATGATGAACACCACAACTTCATCACCTTTTATTTGTGAGCGGATATTTCTTGAACCCTTAGTTTCATTTAAAAAAAAGTTATCCAATTGTGAGGAGCTTAAAGCGGGGTTGTAGGCTTGCATGGGTAGGGTGTTACTATCTTATGATTGTCTCAGAAACGATAATCAATGGACTTTATGATGATAAAAAGATTATTTTCTAACTCTCATTGCTAAGAAATTAAGAATCGTGAGATCTTTGGGTTTACTTTCTAGGGAAAAATGCAAATTTAACCCCAAGGTTTGGGGTCGGCTTGAAATCTAAGTCCATACTTTTAAAAGTTTTCAATTTAATCTCAATGTAAATTTAGTGATCATAATCTACCCCTTTGTTACATCTTATTTTTCGAACTTGAGGGAATGGGTGACTAGCCATATTGCATGGCCAACTCGTTGACAAACTATATTATTTTGACCAGTGAAAAATTGACAAGTGGCTAAAAGAATTAACAAACTAATGAAAATAAGAAAACTGATTTAAAAGGCTAACAAAGAAATAAAATTAATTAAAAATTAAACTACACTAAAAATAAAATAATGAATAAAATAAAAACTAACAACAAAAGAATAAAATATGTGAAGCTTGAAACTCTAGTGGTGGCCACTACAACCACACACCACCCCATCCTCATCTCCCCCCACCCCCCCACCCCACCCCACCCACCCACTTGACCACAACCATCACCCACCCACCCCCAAAACCATAATGCTCTCTTTATCTCTTTATCCTTAACTCTCCACCTTGCTCCATTTGTATAACCCAAAGTTCTCCTATTTGATTCATATTTAGGATTCATTATATAAACCTAAATTTATACAAAAATCTATTCATATTAGTTTATAAAATCTAGTTAATGAGTTCATAAAACCATCAATATATATATTGATTCATTAATAAGGTTTTATGGATATATAATAATATATTTTATCCTACACTACCACTGAATTTGAAAAAAAATAACAATGGGTTTTCTGGCAGGCTAATAAATCTTGTTGGATCGATGCATTGGCAGAGATAATGATGTTATATGCGATAAGAGAGACTTTTTTTTTAATTTATTTGGGTATGGATAGATGATGATGATGATGATGATGATGATGATGATGATGATGATGATGATGATGATGATGATGAATGATTAAAGATTGGTGGTGGAGAGAGAGAGAGAGAGAGAGAGAGAGAGAGAGAGAGGTGAAAATAGAGTTGGGGGTGGTGGGCATTGGTCAGTGGTTATCAATGGTGGTGTGTTGGTAATTGAATATGTTTTTAAGTATTTGATATTTTAATTATATTCCAAAATTACATTTATTTTATGTTTTTTACTATTTTAAAATATTTTATTTTCTATAGTTTATTAATTCCTCCATCCACCATTCATTTTTTTACCGGTCAAAATAATAAAGTTTTTCATAGAGTTTGCCATATCGGATGGCAAGTCACCCATTCTATAAAATCCCTTAACTGGGATGTAAACGAGGGTTATATTTAAATCAATAAATGTACATTAGGGTTACAATTTTATACTTTTAATGTATTTATCTAGGTTTCAAGTTGACCCCAAACCTTAGGGTTAAGTTTTCATTTTCCCTATCTTGCTAATTTTTCCATTTGGTTGCTTTGTATTACTTGTAGAGTTTCGGGAGATGAGGGAAATTGGAGTACTTTTACATAAGTAGTTTTTTTATTTTTTTCAATTATAATGTGATATTAATTACTCTTTATTATTTAAAAAATTTAATCATTTAATAATTGTCTTTGCTAATTTTAGATACACACAAAAAAGAAAAAAAACTATATCAACGATTGAATACTTTAATTTATGTGAAGGATATACATTTACTAAGAGTGAGAAGATTCCAAGAAGAAATCATATATATCCTATTTAAGTTGAAGATATTGATTCGAATGATTAAATGATCACAAGGAAATGAGATAATTCCCCCGCTAAGAATCATTCATCGCTAGAAGATGGGGAGTTATTCTGACAAGATCCTATTAGGAGTGTGGAAAGTGGGGCTTTTGATACGATTTTTGATAGTCAAATACTTATAATGGGTGTCGAGTCTTTTCCAATTCTATAGAAATATAGAATTGTTAAAATTTCACGTAAGCTTTAAATTTAGTTTATGTGTAGGTAATGACTGTTAATGATGTTTATAATATATATTTCTTTAAATATAATTTCCAACTTATTAAGTGGTGGTGGCATTGAAAGCGTTTGTGGACTTGGAAGTGGATGTGATGGAAAATGCAAAGATAAATGGAAAAAAGTGAGAATATGATATTAAATAAGTATTTTTTTAGGCTTTGGCAGCTAAAATTTCTACCCATCAGGACATTAACACCATTGATTTTCATATTTAGGGATTGATAACCAATTTATATGGAATAGAACAATTTTACTGCTAATTTTATCATTAAGTTATATATTTAGACTTATATACCTTGAAAAATAAAATGAAACAAAAACATAAGAAACAAATATTCCATTCCCCAGTCCAAACTCAATATCACTCCCCCTCTGCATGATCTATCACATTTTTTGATCGAACATCACACTCCTTAAATCGAATCTCACCCACAGTCGACATCATTTCTCTATCTCCCATATTAACCCTCAATCTCTCCGATACAAATTGAGCTACTATAGTTGTAATGGGTTTTGGGGAAATATAGTTATTGTTAGGGGTTGTAGTGTGGTGATGGTTTGCAGTGTAGGAATATTTTTCATTTTCTTTTTTTTTTTAACTTTATGGAAAGATTTTCTTGGAAAATTGTGAACTTTATTAAAATTACCATCACCTTTTCTCCCATATTGTGTTATTATTCTACAATTTATTCTTTTTTTTGTGTGTGTGGGGGGGGGGGGGGGGGGAGGGTAGAGATTTTTCATTTCCCTAGAATATGTTTATTTTTCCTAAAAAATCTTGCATTTTTTTAAAATGCTAAATTAGTAAATTAAAATGATTGAAGAATGGATAGGTGATGACCGTACCTGAGATTGTGCCTCCCTTCTTTGTAAGTTTCATGCCTACTGGCCCTGAACTTAATATAATGGATGGTTATCAATTTTAAAATTTCCTTGTGGCCCTTGTGAAATGAAAATGTAATTGAATGGCCCAAAAATTAAAAAAGAAAAAGTTTTGGGTCATTAGAATGAGTAAGTGTCCTCGTTTGAACAAATGATTCAAACGGCCATCAAATAAAAACACGTGTTCGTATGTCCAATTTCATTATATTCTCGTTGGAACCCATTTAAATGATATGTGATGTCATTCGAACGAAGTCAATTCTCGTTCGAATGATCCTACAGAAAATTAAAAATTCTATAGATTTTATGCATTGTCGTAATGAGAACCCTTGGACCGGTTGAGATGTCAAGCTCCTAATTGAGTAGATTAAACAGACGTCAAGGTTAGGTGGACCAAAGGTTAAAAGGGCTAGGGGTTTTAGGGTATAAATAAGAAAGAGAGAGAGAGAGTTGGGGGGGGTCATTCCAACACTTCTCCATTATATTTTTATGCTCTCTCTCCCCACTTTCAAGGTCCCTCCCTCCATTTTCAGTCTTCCTCAACCATCCCCAAGGTTTATACCTCCATTCGAAGCATTATTATAAATATTTTCAAGATTGTAAGACCCATTTAGGTCCTTCTCCAAGGAAGAAGTTGGGTTGAAGAATTGTTCTTGGAACTTTCAGGAGGAGCTAGTTCATTTCTTGGAGCTTTTGAAGTTTTAGGAGCTTTTCGGTCATCATTCTTAGTTTTTCCTCTTCAACCTTACGATAGGATTTTTTTCACTATGTTTTCAAGTTTAACATATATGATATATGATGAATGTGTACATAAAATATGATTTCATGTCAATATCACGTTTAGATTCTTATTTATGGGATTTCTAGGTTGAAATCCATTCTCATATGTGTAGAATCTTGTAGTATGTTAATCGAGGACATATAAACATGATAAATGAAGATTAAAATGAGTTTCATTATGAAATAAGAAAGTTGAAAAATTCAGCTCTTAAATATGTTGTAAATTATTGATTAAATGAGGAAAAATGATGTTTAAGGCAACATATGATTATAAGGCTTAAATGGACATTTTGGTAAAATGGCTTTCGAAACATTAAATGTATTTCTTGTTAAAGAAATAGAGGGTCCTAGTGGTTATACTTCCTCATTTTACATTATTGGTCGGTTTTGCAAAAAACGAATTAAATGAATAAAGTGGCATAAAAACGGTGTGAAACGTAAATTTAAACCATATCAATAATAAGAATGGTGGAATCCTATAGAAATTTGATAAAATATTAAAACACATAAATATGGACAATGATCCAATCGGGAAAGAATTAAACTTAGGATGAAAGACCCAAAATCACTAGCCAAAGAAAATGGTAACGTAGCCGGCGGTGTGGAGCCCGTTAAAGTACGCGGTTATTTGGTAAATTCTGAGAAAAAGATAATGTTAATACCAGAATGATGGAAATGGAAATAAATAAGGTTGTGATTAGGAAATTTAAGGAAGACAACCTAACGAAAATATGTGAAAATTCAGTGTAAAATGGATAAGTGTGGGTATAAGCATATAGCTCGAGTTATGTTTCAAGGTATTTGCGTTTATACCTGTTAAATGATAATGTTTTCGGAATTGTTAAAATATATATATATATATATATATATATATATATATATATATATATATATATATATATATATATATATATATATATATATATATATATATATAGTATTTTCTAATAAAATGTATTGCTTAGCACTCCCCACCCCGCTGAGTGCTTTGCTCACCCCTCCTTTTTATGTTAAAACCCCCCACCCCCAAGTACATCTAGTAGGGACGTTGGCAAGGACGTTGATAAGGCTCCAGAGAGTACTAGTAATCGTTAGAGCTCTACCATAGAATTTTCAAAAAAAATGTTTTTTGGGACATTTGAGTTTATGGCACTTAAATAATCTTTTATTCGGGCCTTAAGCCATGTGTTGTCATAATATCAAATGGAGTTTTTCCTTATTATTGGTATTGTTGGGTTTTAAGAAATTTTCCTAAATAAATCTTGCAAATAACTCAATTAATTAAAGAGACACGCTATTTCTTAAGTTAAAACATGTTTAATTACTTTTCGTTCCTTACAAAATGGTGCAAATTAAAGGATTTTCTTAACTGAAAAAATTAGACTTTCCCCCTCCTCCTTAACACCTTGAATCGGGTGTAGGTTGACCCAACGGTATCCCAAACTCTAGTCGGGGTGTTAAAAATGGTATCAGAGCATTGAAATCCTCGTGTGTGACAAAGTTTTTCACACTTTCTTAGTACGTTTCCTTTCTCATTCTATTATGATTTTCACTTTCGTTTTTGTTACCATTGTTGTATTGAACTATCCCTTCTTGTGTAGATGGATACACGTCGCGGTACTGCTAGTGTATATGGGAACATCAAGCTCAGGCGCATGGAATGGGATGTGCATTAGCTTTCTGTCTCCCTCTCTCAACAATAAAAATCCGACCGCAGTGGAACGGTTGAAAGCACCACTTCAGCCTCTATCTTAAAGGAGTTTAGAAGGCTGAAACCATTAACCTTCAACGAGGCAAAAGGCCTCAATACCGTAAAGGAGTGGCTGGAAGAGGTCACCAGGGTTATGGAAATCCTTGACGTTCTAGTTGGGCACAAGTTCAAGATAGAGACCTTTCAGTTTATCGAGCAAGCTCGGCAGTGGTGAAGCGCATACTCAGTTAGCGTGATGGAGACCATGGACTCAGAAGGTTTCAAGGTTGCATTTCTAGACCAGTATTTCCTTTAGTAATGAAAAGATGATAAGAATGATGAGTTCCTTCATTTGATCCAAGGAAATATGTCTATTAATGAATACTAATTCAAGTTTGAGAGTCTGTCCAAGTATATGGTCACGGTTCAGAAGGATGAGGCTGAGAAAATGAGGTTATTTATCACTGTCCTTAGCCTTAACATTCGAAGAATTATGATTGGTTTAGATTTACCAAACTTCAAGGTCGTAGTTAACAAGGCCACAAGGTTTGAGCTTAAGGCATAGGATGTTAAGGACATCCGTGAGAAGAAGAGGGAGACCAGCGCGTCTTGAGACAGTGGCCGAAAGAAGTTTAGGAGCAGTGCTCGAGGCTTCTTTATGAAACTTAAGGCGGCTATAGGTGTTGGTTAATCTTCTTCCCAGTGTACTAGTGATCAAAACCCTATAGCCACTACCGAAAGGACGTGTTTTACGTGTGGGTCCCTAGACCATTTTAAGAGGAGCTGCTTGCAGAGAGCTTTTAAAAACTAGTAAGGTAGTTAACAAACTATCAATTATGTACCTGGCAGGAATTCCAGTTACATGGGCCCCACCCAATAACAACAGTTTCCATTCGATTATCATCATTAACTGAGGCACAGTGTGGACAGTACATATCCTAGCCACAGTCAGAGCATTCGTGGGGAAGGTCAGGTGCTCAATAGCCAGAGTAGTAGGTTCAACCCCGAATGCACTTATGCCATGTCCTCGTTTGTAGCTCCTTCCAGTGATCCTCGATCATGAAGGTATGATTCTATTGTTCAGCACTTGAGTGAAGGCATTATTCGATTCAGACACATCGAATTCATTTATCTTGAGTTATTTAGCATTCAGTTTGGGTTTAGAGGTAAATCAGATTTACCATCCTATTTTTATAGGACTTTCGATTAGTGTTAGTGTAGTTATTAATAGGGTATGTCATGTAAAGAGATTATGTTATAGAGTATGACTTGATTTCCATGGACATGGATAGGTTCGAGGTGATCCTCGGTATCGATTGGCTGTTGTGGTTTGAAGCTACCATCGAATGCCATCGACATGTGCCTCAGTGTCTCTCCTTGAGGGATCTCTCCATCATTTTAGTAACAAGCATGATGTTGATTATCCTTATAAGTTTTCAACCATGAGAGAGCAGAAGTAGTATTTTAGTTAGTTGAGCAATATGATGGCTCAGGAGGAGCCTGCCTGATCAATCGTTATTGGATTATCCAGTGGTGTGGGAGTTTCTCAATGTGTTTCCTGACGATCTTCCTCGTTTACCCCACATTGGGAGGTGGACTTTGCTATAGAGGTGTATCAGGGCATCTATCTTATCTCTATACCACCTCATAGGATGGCTTCGATGAAATTGCAGGATTTAAGGGTTCAGTTAAAAGAATTGACCAGCAAGGGTTTCATTTATTCCAGTGTATCCCCTTAGGGAGCCCCAGTCCTCTTTTGCCAAGAATAAGGATAACTCTCTACGACTTTATATCGATTATAGGTAGCTGAACAAGGTGACTGTGAAGAACAAGTACCCTATGCCCCGTATCGATAATTTGTTTAATCAGTTCCATAGTTCGAGAAGGTTTTTAAAGATTAACCTTCAGTCCGAGTACCATCAGTTGCGTGTCAGAGAGAAAAACATTCCTAAAATAGCATTTTGGACATAGTATGGCTATTATGACTTCTTAGGGATGCCATTCATCCTGATGAATGCTTCGATAACGTTCATGGATTTCATTAACCGTATTTATCATCATTTTTATACCGATTTGTGGTGGTCATTGTGGATGATATTTTGGTCTACTTAGCTTCAAATGTGGACAATGAGGAGCACCTTCGTGCGACATTCCAGGTGCTCAGTGAGAATCAGTCAATCGCTAAATTTAGTAAGTGTGAGTTTTGGATGAACGAGGTCAAGTTCCTTAGCCTTGTAGTCTCTAGTGAGGGAATTTTTATTAATCCATATCGTGGGAAAGAATTCGAACCGGTGGATGAAAGCCTCACTATTGAAGTCCAATCATTATTCGACTCATGTGGTCACATTGAAGAGAGTGAAAGTAAAAATAGGATAAATGAGGTTCTTCTTCGTGACTATCCACCTGTGCCATTTGAGTCCTTGGATGCGATAGAGGAGAGGACTCGAGTCTCATACCATTTAGAGCCCGACTGATGCATGCCCTCTAATTTTGACCAGGAAGTCCCCTCCAAGTCGCTTCTGAGTTAGGATAGGACGAACATAGTTATAAAGGTACACAATTTTCTTGGTTTGGTCAGTTACTATAGGAGATTTGTGTAATATTTCTCAAAAGTTTCATTACCTCTCACTCTATGGATGTGAAAGGATGTTCGCTTTGAGTGGTTAGAGGATTGCCAGTCAACTTTTCACGAGTTGAAGGTTAGGCTCACTTCGATGCCCATTCTTATCCTTTCAAAATAAGGCAAGGGTTATACCATGTATTGAGATGCTTTCGGATCAGGGATCTACACGGTGTTAATGTAGAATAGTTAGGTGGTTGGCTATGCATCCCGTCATCAAATGGTGAATGAGAAGAACTACCCCACCTATGACTTGGAGTTGTCTACGATGGTGTTTGCATTAAAAATATAGAGGGTTACTTGTATGGTGAATGGTTTGAGTTGTATACGAATCATAAGAGCCTGCGGTACATTTTCACTCAGCGTGATCTAACTCTTTATCAGAGGAGATGAATTGAGTTGATGGAAAACTATGACTTTTCCTTTGAGTATTATCCCAGCAAGGCCAATATGGTGGTAAATGCTCTTAGTCTGAAGTTTGGGCTCACTTTAGTAGCAATGAAGTGTTACCGAGCAAAGACGTTCGACGAGTTATAGAAGTTTGACTTACATGTCCAGTGGGGTTGAGATAGGGAATATCTTTAAGGAGTGGTAGTTAGACCTCTCATTCAGCAGAAGGTGTTGTAAGCTTAGTCTTACGATCTTGAGTTTACATATTACCGTGACCAAATACAAAGCAATGAGGTGTTCAACACTCATAATGTTAATAAGGATGGATGGTGCGGCATAAGGGAAGGTTTATTGTTCGGGTCATCGAGGAACTTCAAGAAGAGGTGATGGTAGAGGCACATCACTGACTCTTCAGCATACATCTCGATGCCACTATGATGTATAAAGACCTATATAGAGACTTCTAGTGGTATGATATGAAGAAGGATGTGGCGATGCATATGGCCAAGTGTTATACTTGCCAGTAGGTGAAAGCAGAGCATAAGAAGTTTGCAGGCTTATTACAACCACTACTAGTTGCAGAGTGGATGTAAGGGCACATTACGATGGACTTTATCACAAACTTACCAAGATTTGAATGTGGTTACGATGCGGTTTGGGTTATATTAGATCGGCTTATGAAGTTCATGCACTTTTTTAGGTCATGAATATCATGGCTAAGTTATCAAGGTTGTATGTCCGAAAGATAGTCCGCCTTCATAGCATCTCTCTCTCGATCGTCTAGAAAAGCAATCCCCAATTTGTGTCTTTATTGTGAAGTAAGATTCAGTAGGAATTGGGTATTGATTTGAACTTGATTACAGATTACCATCCCGAGACAGATGGGTAGTCAAAATGGACCATTTAGATTTTTAAAGATATATTGAAGGCTTGTGCCCTTGATTTACAGGGTAGTGAGCGAAGAGTCTAGATCTAGTAGAATTTTCCTATAATGATTATCAGGCCAATATTGGTATGGCTCCCTATAAATCTCATTATGGGAGGTTGTGTCATTCTCAAGTCTGTTGGGTAAAAGTGGGTGGGAAGTATCTCTCGAACTCGGACATGATCAGAGAAAGGACCGATAAAGTTTAAGTGATTCGACAGAGACTCGTGATGGCTCATAGTCGATATAAGAATTACTCTTATTATCGTTGAACATTATAGAGTTTGAGATGGGTAACCATGTGATGTTGAAGGTTAGGGAGAGAAATGATAGTCAGCTATTTGGCCAAAAGGGGAATTTTTCCCCTCGGTATATAGATCCCTTTGAGATCCTGGAACAGCTGGGAGAAGTATTGTATTGCTTGGAGTTACCTCCTCAGTTACCCTACATTCATTGTGTGTTCCACACGTATATGCTCAAGAAGTTTTTCTCGAATCCTAGGCACTCATTAATTAGAACCACATCGAGTTAGAGGTGGACGTTAAATTTACTACGTGACCTGTGTCGATCTTGGACCGTGGGGATAGAGTATTGCACAACATGGTCATCCCGTTAGTGAAGGTTCTTTAGGAATTCCAAGGTGTAGAAGGTATGAATTGGGAACGCGAGTCAGATATGCTTAAAAAGCACGCGAAACTCTTTGCCTATCTTGGTTGTGTAGATTTAGGGGATAAAATCTCTAAAGGAGGGGATAATGTGATGATCGTGACCGAGATTGTACCTCCTTCCCTATAATTTTTATGCCTAGTGGCCATGAACTTAATATAATGTATGGTTGTCTATTTGAAATGTCCGTGTGGCCCTTTTGTAATTAAAATGGAATTGAATCGCTTAAAATTTTAATAAGAAAAAGTTTTGGGTCGTTGAATGAAATATTGGGTTATTTGAATTAGAAAGCGTTGTCGTTCAAATGAATGCTTCAAATGACCATCGAATAAAAAACATTTGAATGTGTTTCTAGCCTCGTTGGATTATCGTTGAAACCCCATTCGAACGAGATCTGATGTCATTCGCGAGATGTCTAATGTCGTTTGAACGAGCCTCTAGAAAATAAAAAAATTTACAGATTTTATATGTTGTCGCAATGAGAAAACTTAAATCGATTGTGTTGTCAAGGTCCCAATGGAGAAGATAAAATGAGGTTCAAGGTTTGGGGTACCAAAGGTTATAAGGGCTAGGGTTTGGGGGCATAAATAATAGAGATAAAAAGTGTTGGGGGGTCATTCCAATACTTCTCCATCATATTTGTATGATCTCTTTCCCCATTTTCATGGTACCTACCTTCATTTCCAGCCTTCCTCCACCATTCGCAAGGTTTATGCCTCCATTACAAGCATTGTTCTACCCATTTCAAGCTTTTAAGACCCATTTAAAGCCTTGTCCAATGAAGAAATTGGGTTGAAGAATTGTTCTTGGAGCTTTCAAGAGGAGTTGGTTCATTTCTTGGAGCTTTTGAAGTTTTAACATCACTCCATTCATCATTCTTTGTTTATCCTCTTCAAACTCAAGGTAGGATTTTTATCACTATGTTTTCAAGTTTAAAACCTAATTTACATGTTAGGATGCATGTTAGAATCTAGATAATTTTGAAAAGTTATTTTCTAGTATGCTTTATTTGGAGTCTCAATCCGAAACGCTAGATAAAATTTTAGGGACTGTACAAATTAAGGAGGATAGGGGTGGTATAGGCTTCGATGTGAGAGTTACACCCATTCCCAAAGACAACACCACACGTGTGAGAAAGCCTCCTAGGTTTTTTGTGAGAGTGACTCCTAGGGTTGTTAAGAGAGAGACAGCGAGGGTTGTCAAGAGAGATCCACATAGGAACATCGTGCGAGAGGCACCTAGGAATTTGAGGACAGTGTCTCCTTTAGGTAACATTCACCGCCCTATTTACACTTGCACACATTGCGGTAGGCAAGGTTATCTTAGGCGTTTTTTTTACAAACTTTTAAAAGGACCTATGAAGGTTAATAAATGAATAAATTCAATTTCTCAAACACCCACTTGTCATTACAAATCTGTTTGGGTTAGGAAATAGGATTTAGAGGCTTATGGTTTAATTATTCATGACTCTTATTTGCCTGCAGGTGATTCACCCCATGTGAGATCGTTTGGTTGATTGTGTTGAAATTTTTTATACAATAGTTGTGCTCCATGATATACTGTTACTCGTGTTATGACTCATTTTTTAGTAGCTTACATTATTTTATTTGTTTAGATACTGTTTTAGCACTATTTTGGACTTGTCAGCACCTTCTAGGTATCTGTTTTTGAAATTTTTTTCACTGGGCAACACTATTTGACATTTTGGGGAATCAGTGAAAATTTGGTTTTCTCGTTCAAACGAGAAAAGTTTTCATTCAAGCGATTTCTAATCTCACACGAAGCCTTCTCGCAATATGCTATATCATTTTAACGATAACCAGACTCATTCGAAGTGAACTGGTTGACTTTGACCATTCAGTTTGCAGTACCCTGTGTTCTTTGGTTATGTTATTTAGAATTGTTGGGTTGCTTCTGGCAGTTTATATGCATTTATTTTTGGTACTTATGTTTAATTACTAATACTGCATTGCTCGTTTAATCACACCGGCTTAGATTATGGTTTGTTGTGTGATTTACTATCTGCTAGCATAGGATGATGCTCATGCTGATATTATGTCTATTGCTCCTATGTAGCATGTGTGTATTTATGGTTTTTGTGTTTGAAAAATTTTGGTCTCTAGGATGTTTAGGCCCTTTTTCTTATGTGGATGTAATGTTGGTTGTGATTGGGTAAGGGTTTGGAATGAAAAGAAAAGCTTGAGGGTTCATTAATAGTGAAACAGAGGGTTGGAGAAGAATCATACCTGATTAATCGATCGATCGATGGAAGGGATCGATCGATCGATAGTCCCAGATTTTTGGCAGATCGGCTTGTTTAATATATAAAGGGAAATTAATTTAAGATTTTTTCCCTACTTATTATTTAGTGATGCATGCATATGTAGCACATATTCCTTAGCAATTATAAGGGGATATAATTGGGTTTAGAAGGGTGATATTGTATGCCATGAGATGAATAAATTTCGGGAAATAATTCGTAAGTATTGATTTTGGACCAAGGGAAAATATTCGGGTATTGTAGTTGAATGGAACTACATTATTAAAGGAATTGTGGTGTAATTAATTAGTTATGGGATGAAATATAGAATCGGGGATTAACGATGGTACGGGCCAAGTGAGCGAGTCCGGGTATAATGGTTGGGTGACACCAAGTATTAAATTAATTAAATTAGAGTCGGACTTTAGACTCGGGAAGGTAATAAATTAATTAAGGAGAAAATTAATTAATTTGAGTCGGACCATAGACTCGGGAATATACCGGCTAGTGTTACGGGTTTTAGTACACGGTAAAGTCGAGATTTATATATATATATACAGTGTGGTGATAGTATACATGTATGTGTGTACTTTGTGTGTGCTATTGAATATCAGGGACTAGATATTTATTTAAATTATGTACTCTAGTGCTATCAAGGGAGGTTGAACGTTGTGGGTGAATCCCCTAGCTTGAGGAGTAGGGTGAGTATATCCCTAGGCCATAGCCTCTGGTATATGGGTGAGGGGTTTATCTCACTTTCAGGGAAGGAATATGACCCCCCCCCCCCCCAACTACATTTATATTTTGGGCCAGGTTGGTGAGCGATTCCAACTTGGGTAACCAGGTTATGTGAGCACACCTAGTGAGATAGCACTTTAGAGGGAATCATCTGGCGAGGGTATACTCGGAGGGAGGGATATACATATGATATATGTGTGGATGTTCTTGGTAAAGGTATATATATAATGGTAGTAAATATTATATGTGGGTAATAATAATATAGTGTGTGATGTATTTACTTTATATAACTTGTGTCACGGTTATATGATATTATTTAAAAGGAATTTATTAAGTTAATTGGTGAGATAACTTATAAACCATTAATATTAATACTCAGTTTATAGTAGAAAGGCAAGGGAGGATTACAAGGACTAGTTGGGAGGAATGGTACAACTAAGTGGGGTTAAGGAAATCGTTAGGTGTTCACATTAGTGGAGGGGTGAGTATGTCCTCAAGAGAGTGCAACACTAACTTAAATATGAATCGCATTCACGCAATTTAAATTACTGCAGTTAATTCACTTGCTAAATATTTTCAAAATGTTTTGGGTTCTAACCCTTGCTATAAAATTATTTTCAAAACCTTTTAGGTGTCCAGCCACAGGGATGCCAGACTTGATATTCTATTCCAGGGACACGAAGCTGCGGCATATGTGGATGCTAGCCGGAGCTTGGATTAGACGCATCATTCATTCTTTCCTAGAGTAAGAATCATTTATCAGTTTCAGTTTTACTTAGGGCTTGTCGCCCAAACTTTTCAATATAGTTTTCAGATTTATTTATTCAGGTGTTGGATGTTTGTATTGGACTATTTACTTTGGTGGCCGATGGTTTATTCGGCATGTAGTTTAATTAATCATTTTATTGATTTAATTCAGTTATGGTGTATGACTCATATTATCTTTCCGCATGTTATTGGTTGTTTAATTAAAAAAATATAAAATTTGGCACCGGCTTTTTGGAATACTAGATGGTTAGTAAGTTTTAAAAAGGTTTTTGACAGTGATGTTTATAATGAACCAACTGGTATTCCTATTTTAATTTGGTATGGGACTGATCACCCGATATTTTATTAGGCGAGGTGTTACAGATGGTATCAGAGCATCAGGTTCTAGTGTCCTTAGGATCTATGCGGATTTTCACGTTTCAGCTTAGCGTCCTTTGATGTAGAGCCCTATCATAGGATTGTTGTATTCTTATACGTATGCACATTTACGTTCTTTTGACAATTACTTTATATTTGATGGTGAACTCATACGATTCGATTCTCATTTCAAATGCTGCCCAGGAGAGAGAGAAGTTAGGACAACATGGGGAGATGAGACTAGGGGGGCTCATCAGGAGCCAGAGTTATCGCAACAACTGTCAAAGATGATTTCGGTTGCACAGGTAACTGAATTAGTGGCGCAGGCAGTTAAAGCGACGATGATCGCAATGGAAAAGTACTTTCCTCGAGGTCAACCACAGGCGTTAGTGGTATCAGATGTTCAAGCCCACCCGTGGCCATATGAGTGGCAGCAAGTACGATAGGTATTTCAAAAAGGCCACCCACCAGAGTTTCGAGGGGGTTCAGATGTGGTGCTAGCGTGTCAGTGGAAGAGATATATTCAGCGTCACCTATGCATGGTGGATTGCAATAAGGTGCAGAAGCAAATGCTAGCCACTTTTAGGTTAGTGGGAGCAGCGCTACAATGGTGGGAGTCGATCACCACAGTTGAGGAAAGGGATGCATTAACTATGCAGAGTTTTGGATTCAATTCGACCGCCAGTATTTCTCGCCAACAGTTGAGGCCGAAATGAGGAGAAAATTCAATGAGGTGACTCAGGGGGGCCGTTCAGTGGTCGATTACATGGAAGAATTCACTCGTTTGGCAAATTTTATACCGGATGAGGTAAGCAATGAAGAAAGAAAGAAGTCGAGGTTCATGGATGGATTAGTCTGGAGGATCAGGCAACATTGATTGGTAATCCCGCATTAGTAGCTTATACAGACGTCGTTAATACAGCACTCCTACACTACCAGGAATATTGCTTCCACATGAAAGGAAGAAGGAGGGGAGTGGAGCCTAGTCAGTCGGATAAAGCAGGAGGGAACCGTACTAGTGGGGTATTCCAACAGCAAACAGGGGGACATCAGGGGCAAGATTTTTGACAGGAGAATTAGGCCAAGCAATTTAGATCTGGGGGATATCGACAGGATGACCTGAACTTCCAACAAGGCCAGCAAGGAAGGGATCAGTGGTAGGGTGAATTTATTAGGAGGTGTTTCGTTTGTGGGGAAGCGGGACACATGAAGAGAGATTGTCTTAAGCGAGGCAGGGGTCAACTGCAGGATGAAGTCCTAGATGTACAGCAACTACAACAAGTCGTGGGTAGGAACCCGAGGATCATCCATTGCAACTAGAGTATGGAGGTAATTATCTTTTTATCTTATGGGCATGGGTTATGTTTTGAGTGACAGTGAGGGTGTCACAATATAAGAATTATTTTCACTAGAGTTCGTGGGTAAGTCGAATTTAGTGGGTGCGCTGGCTATAGCAGCCATATTACATATATGTATTTCTTTGGGGTAGTGGATTTCTTTGGTGTTAACCACGAGAGAGTGGGGGTGTACATAGAAAGGGGATTGGTATTATGCG
This sequence comes from Sambucus nigra, assembly GCA_949130495.1. Classification (NCBI taxonomy): domain Eukaryota; kingdom Viridiplantae; phylum Streptophyta; class Magnoliopsida; order Dipsacales; family Adoxaceae; genus Sambucus; species Sambucus nigra. The sequence continues at coordinate 315,509,994 of OX422213.1, forward strand.
AGGAGTTACTACTTTAGAGAATTATGGAAGTAGGGTAGATGATTTTTCCAAATATCGGTTGGATAGCGATGGATTTGAACTATTGTGGATAGTGAGGGTAAGTTTTGGTGTTCACGACACCAGGGTATGAATAATTTTTACTAGGTATCACCTGAGAGCATGTCTAGCCTATATATATGTGTAAATATGTTGTATTTTGTGGTGCGATAGACACATAGTGAGGTCTTGTGTTCTCACATTTTATCCCGGTAAGTAGGGTGTCTACTGAAGTGAATTGGGATGGTTAGATTTTTTCAAGCAGGGAGAGATAGCTCGGGATTTATTTTGCGCAAGAACTAGTGATAGTAAGGGCGCCGTATTTGATGTTGTCTTTTATAGCATAAGAGTAGGAGTGTATGCTCTTGTGTTAAGAGACAAGTATTTGGGAGTACGTACTATGGACTGAGGGTCTAACAGGTCTCAACGATCGACGATGTCAGGTAGTAGTGTATCGGGGGGTTCCTTGTTTGGATTTCGCTTGCAAGACGCCCCACGCATGAAACTTAGCGCAACATTGGAAGTGGGGAGATGTTTGGTCATTAGCACATAGGTTGGGTACCCTGGGTAATATATATATATGTGATATGACTACGGGTTGGAAGTTATATTACGGGTTACGGCTAGCATAGTCGGGTAACTTTCGTGCGGTTAAGCACGGGGCTAGGGTGTATGATCACCCTGGTAAATTAGGGTAACTTTTGTGCGGTTAAGCATGGGTATAGAGTGTATGGGCGCCCTGGTTAATTAAAATGCATATTTACGTAACTCATAGTTAGAAGCGGGAGATATATATGTAGTGAGCTTAGAGGCACGGGACTAGGGAGTGATATTCGAGACTTGGAGTACTAGGCTTATCTTAATTTCGACGACGAAATTCCTTGGTAAGGGGGGGAGTATGTAAGATCCCGTAATTTTGAGGATTTAATATTTAATTATTTTTGGGAGATACAAAAATATTTAAATTGGAGAAACTTAAATTTATAATTTGGATAATTTATTTGAGTGGGAAGAATTATTTATATTTAGTGACTTTAAGTTTAATTGTTCAAAATTTTGTGTGTCACATTTTGAGGTCAAAATTGGAGAATGTTATAAAGTATTTCGAATGATAATTCTGAGTGCGCGGTTGAGTTCGGATGGGTCAAGATAGTCGAAAAAGAGTACCCAGGTGTAGTAATCAGGTCTCGGGGCATTTTTGGGCATAGTCGGTCCCACGCGAGGTGATTTGGACCATTTTAACTAGGCCCGTGTGGCCAAAAACGGGATTAGTGGTTTTAAACCTAATTGAGGGAGTGTTGAATGACAGTTAACACAATTCTAAACCTAGGGTTTAAGAGAGAAACAGAGGAAACAAATCAAGAACAAATTGGGGACTTTTTGGAGACAAATCGAGGGACAAATTGGGTGTTATTCATCAACTTCTTCTCTACAACAACGGATCAGACTCTACGAACAATTTCAGGCAAGTGATTAACAATTTTGATTCTTAAAATAAGTGATAACCAATTCATATTATAGTAGGCGTATATGAAAATTCATTTTTGGTGTGTAACCATAATTGAAAATGGGTTTTTTCTGAATTAGAGTAATGGTTGGATTTAATTGCTCAAGGGATGTTAAGCTATGAATTGGGACTATTGAGATTGAATTGTAGGGTGAATTGCATTAGGTATTAGCGATTAATTTGACTGAGAATGATGAGGTCAAATTAGGTAAAAACGAGACCCGGGTGAAAAACCTAAATCGGATATACTTAGAGTTATATATAAATTTGATGATAAATTAAGGTCTCTAGGATGTTTAGACCCTTTTTCTTATGTGGAGGTAATGTTGGTTGTGATTGGGTAAGGGTTTGGAATGAACAAAAAAAGCTTGAGGGTTCATTAATGGCGAAATATAGGGTCGGAGAAGAAGCAGACCTGATCGATCGATCGATGGAAGGGATCGATCGATCGATGGTCCCAATTTTTGGTAGATCGGCTTGTTTAATATATAAAGGGAAATTAATTTAAGATTTTTCCCCTACTTATTATTTAGTGATGAATGCATATGTAACACATATTCCTTAGCAATTATAAGGGGATATAATTGGGTTTAGGAGGGTGATGTTGTATGCCATGAGATGAATAAATTTCGGGAAATAATTCGTAAGTATTGATTTTGGGCCGAGGAAAAATATTCGGGTATTGTAGTTGAGTGGCACTACATTATTAAAGGAATTGATGTGTAATTGATTAGTTATGGGACAAAATATAGAATCGGGTATTGACGATGGTACGGGCCAAGTGAGCGAGTCCGAGTATAATGGTTGGGCGACACCAAGTATTAAATTAATTGATGTGTAAATTAATTAAATTAGAGTCGGACTGTAGACTCAGGAAGGTAATAAATTAATTAAGGAGAAAATTAATTAATTTGAGTAGGACCATAGACTCGGTAATATACAGGCTAGTGTTACGGGTTTTACTACACAGTAAAGCCGAGATTTATATATATATATACGGTGTGGTGATAGTGTATATGTATGTGTGTACTTTTTGTGTGCTATTGAATATCAAGGACTAGATAATTATTTAAATTATGTACTCTAGTGCTATCAAGGTTGTGCGTTGTGGGTGAATCCCCTAGCATGAGGTGTAGGGTGAGTATATCCCTAGGTCATAGCGTCCGGTATATGGGTGAGGGGTTTATCTCACTTTCAGGGAAGGAATATGACCGCCCCACTACGTTTATATTTTGGGCTACGTTGGTGAGCGATTCCAACTTGGGTAACTAGGTTATATGAGCACACCTAGTTAGATAAGACTTTAGAGGGAATCATTCAGCGAGGGCATACTCGGAGGGATGGATATACATATGATATATGTGTGGATGTTCTTAGTAACGTATATAATGGTAGTAAATATTATATGCAGGTAATAATAATACAGTGTGTGATGTATTTACTTTATGTAACTTGTGTCACGGTTATATGATATTATTTAAAAGGAATTTGTTAAGTTAATTGGTGAGATAACTTATAAACCATTAATATTAATACTCGGTTTAGAGTAGAAAGGCAAGGGAGGATTACAAGGACTAGTTGGGCGGAATGGTACAACTAGGTGGGGTTAAGGAAATCGTTAGGTGTTCACATTAGTGGAGGGGTGAGTATTTCCTCAAGAGAGTGCGGCACTAACTTAAATATGAAGCGGATTCATGCAATTTAAATTACTGCAGTTAATTCACTTGCTAAATATTTTCAAAATGTTTTGGGTTCTAACCCTTACTATAAAATTATTTTCAAAACCTTTTAGGTGTCCAACCACAGGGATGCCAGACTTGATATTCTATTCCAGGGACATGGAGCTGCAGCATATGTGGATGCTAGCAGGAGCTTGGATTAGACGCATCAATCATTCTTTCCTAGAGTAGGAATTATTTATCAGTTTCAGTTTTACTTAAGGCTTCTCGCCCAAACTTTTCAGTACAGTTTTCAAATTTATTTATTCAGGTGTTGGATGTTTGTATTAGACTATTTACTTTGGTGGATGATGATTTATTCGGCATGTAGTTTAATTAATCATTCTGTTGATTTAATTCAGTCGTGGTGTATGACTCATATTATCTTTCAGCATGTTATTGGTTGTTTAATTAAAAAAGATAAAATTTGGCACCGGCTTTTTGGAATACTAGGTGGTTATTAAGTTTTAAAACGGTTTTCGACAGTGATGCTAAGAATGAACCAACTGGGATTCCTGTTTTAATTTGGTATATGACTGATCACCCGGTATTTTATTAGGCGGGGTGTCACAATTACTTAGTACTCCCCACCTCTATGAGTGCTTTGCTCACCCGTGCTTTTTATGTTAAAATCTCCACCCCAGGTACATCCGGTAGGGATGTTGGCATCCAGAGAGTACTAACTGTCGTTAGAGCTCTGCCATGGCATTTTCAAAAAAATGTGTTTTGGGACATTTGAATTTATGGAACCTAAACAATCTTTTATTCGTGACGTGGGCCATGTGTTGTAATTGTACAGGAGTTTTATGGTTTATTTTCTTATTATTGGCATTGTTGGATCTAACGAAATTTTCCTACATAAATCTTGCTAATTAACTTAATTACTTAAAGCGACAACCTATTTCTTAAATTAAAACTAGTTAAAACTTTCCTTTCTTTACAAAATGGTGCAAAATAAAGGATTTTCTTAACTATAAAAATTGAACTTTCCTCCTCTCCCCTAACACCTTGACTTGGGTGCGAGTTGACCAACCAATAGCCCAAATTCGAGGCATTATGGCATAAGGGGTGAAAATCATATTGTTGGTTAAAAATAAAGAATAATCAAATTATTAATATTTGTTTGTGAAAATTACAAGAAATATTTTGAATACTATTACATAGTTCGATTATGTGTGTGCATGTGAGCGCGCGCGCGCGTGTGTGTGTGTGTGTGTGTGTGTGTGTGTGTGTGTGTGTGAGAGAGAGAGAGAGAGAGAGAGAGAGAGAGATTATTGGGTTTTCAATAATAATGAAAGTTAACCAAATATTCAAACTTATCATTAGATGAAAATCGACTAAAGTGTGTGCTAATTTCTAATATGAAAACCACTTAAATCATATCCAATGCTAATGTGAATTGGAAGAAAGTAGTGTGGCACATAGAATGTATAGATAATGTGAATAAAAAATACTTTTTCAATGCAAATGTGAATGGTGACTGTGAATATGATGTGAATCATTTTTTTAGAAATTGTGAGGATGGCCTTCTAGATGTAAAGGGTCTCTTACACATTATGAACATTAAAAGTTGTCAATAAAAACTCTTTATCTCTCTATTTTTCACTCTCTTTCCAATTTACCAAACAAATCAATAATTTAAATGTGGCATCAAAGTTTACATTTAGACTTTTTTATCGGAGATAATTTTTCATATTGATTGTCTATTAAGTATATTTTTATGCTTGTAAGAGAAAGATAAATAATTGTTCATTATGTGTTTAAGTTTAGCATGTTACATTAGATATCTACATCATCATGTACATTCTTAAGAGCTTCAATCGAAGACAAGTTAGTGGCCGAATATGATAATCGAAGATCGAAGAGTTGAGATAGTCATTACAATCATTGAAGAAGGTAAATGATTTTGATTTTGTGTAATCATTATGTTCATGGGTATTTTAAAAGTGTTTGAAAACATAAAAATATTTTTTCAAAATTTTTTAATCAAAAAATCATTTTTAAGGTAGCTCCTTAGAACAAGGTACAAAGGGTCGTTCGAATGAGGTTCCTTATCTCATTGAATATCAACGGTTTGAACGAATATTCTAAGGATCCAATTTTCTCATCGCTCTAGAGCGTCGTTCAATGTCTCGTTTGATATTCGTTCAAACGACTCTGCATAGTCCATTCAAACGAGGTTCAATTCTTTCGAATGAGCATGCGAAAAAATGTTTTTTACTTGGTTTCAAATGCAATCTTTTCAAGTCTATATCTTGTATATTTTTCTTCATATTTAATATGTACGAACTGGCACTTCCTTGCAAGTCTTTTTGTACACTTTTTGTAATCAAACACTTTGATTTTTCAAATAAAATACCTTGGATGTTTTATGATCACTTTACAAAATATTGAAAAACACATCACATGTTCATATCCCTATAGAGTTCATCCTTCACTACTAAAGATAAAAAATGAGTTTACTGAGGTTGATCGGTGGACACTGAGGCAAGTGGAGCTTACTCTGGCGCGTTGATGGATCTGCACCGCTTTTAGTTATTAATAAGGAAGGAGACATAACTATGATACTTAGTGAATTTTAAGTTTGTAAGTCTGTCCGTGTCATTCTGTAATACTTTATTTGTAACAGTGCTAAAAAAATATTTTTTCGAAAGGGTTTTTTACTTATATATCCTATCGTAGTTTGTTTATTTTTTATTCAGATCATATCTCTTTCATGTTCAATTTCCCCTAATTAATTGAGATAAAATTTGGATCAAATTGAATTTATCTTGTTAGTGACCTAATATACGATTTCTGCATTTGATCATATAACTTGACCACTCTATTTTCAAATTGGTATCAGAGCCTCTTTTTATAAGCTATTTAGATTAACCTAGTGGTTATATGGAGTCGTACAATAGGCCACCTTTGTTTTATGGAATGAATTATCCCAAGTAGAAAGCTCAAATGAGATCATCTCTAAAATCGATCGACGAGTGAGTTAGGCTTGTTGTTCAAAGGGTTGGACTCCTACTATTGTGACTAATGAAAATGTAATTAGTCTTAAGACAATCACAACTTGGACTGAGGATGATTGTAGATTGAGTAATTTTAACTCTTTATATTTAAATTCTATTTTTGGTTCATTGACACCCGAAGAATTTCTACGCATCATGACATGTACCATGTCTAAAGAAGCTTGGAATATCCTCCAACTCACACGCGAAGGTACTAATGTTGTGAAAGCTTTTTATTTTCAAAACCTGAGCACACACTTTGAGATTATACGCATTCTTAAATCTGACACTTTTGATGAATTTATGCTCGTATAACTGATATTGTGAATTCTTATTTTAATTTTGGTGAGAAAATTTCAGAAGTGAGAGTTGTTACGAAAATTTGAGGGTCTCTCCTATCTCATTTTAATGAAAAATCTACCATCCTTAACTCTTTGGAAATTTTAGGCACAATTAGTCTATAAGAGCTCGTGGGTGATCTCCAAACTTACAAATTAAGCATGTTCCATGAAACCAAAAGGGAAAAGGAATATATTTAATAGTTAAATCGAATAAAGAAAAGGTTTCTGACTCTGATTCTGAAATTCATCATAATGATCTTGTCTTATTTGCTAAAATATTATTAAAAGTCTCTGAAATTGAAAAATTAAAATTAATCCATATTGGGAAGTAAAAAATTTAAGAAAAATAAAAATTTCAAAGCAGGTAAGATTTTTAATGAGAATGATCAAAAGAAAGATTAAGATGAACAACCCAAGAAAGTTGAATCTAATATTTATTATGAGTGAGAGGGGAAAGTTCACAAACCCTATGAGTGTCCCACTACTGTTAAGAGATAGGAAAAAGGAAAATTCGCCTATAATGCCACTCTAAGTGGTAGTGATGTTGAGTCGGTGGATTCCGAGGATGAATCACCATGCGAACATAATTTTTATGCATTCATGGCTAGTCATATCAGCATTACAAGTACGTCTCATGTGGATGCGGATAATTTTATACGTGATAGCAACGACATTGAGTCAAATCATTTCGATGAGGGTGAGGGTGATGATTTGAGTGAGGGAGAACATGTTCTGGTTTCCAATCTTCATAATCCAAACTTTATAATGACTTATTATAAATTAAAAATAAAAATTTGACTCTTAGAGTGTTGACTTTAGGGAAGGAGTTGAAACTTTCGAGAGAAAGTGAGGACTCAGTGAGTTAACTCGAGAGGTTGCGAATCTCTTTGAGTGAATAACTTATTTTGGCGGGCAGGGAAAAGTCTATTTTGACCAACATAATGGCTAGTCATATGAGATATCTTCAAGTATCATTGAAGACTCGTGAGAATCTTGAAGCCCATGTTTTCTAACTCGAGAAAAATCTAGAACTTGCCCAAAAGGTCAATGTTAATTTAGAGGACACAGCTAAGAAGGTTGGAAATATGCTCCTAGATCCTGCTTTGGTTATAAAGAGAGGCAAGGCATAGGTTACATTGGTCCATCCATTTCTAATACAGGTTGTTAAATTTGTGATAGATCCTTATGGGCCTCCACCTAACACACTAAGGAGAACTCGCCCTAGGAGTTTAAACCAAGGTTGAACCAAACCACTCTACGTTTTTACCCATTGCAAATAAATAAGTCACTTTAGGGAGTCTTGTTCCAAGATAGGAAGAGTATCTCATACACATGCTCCCACACACCCCTATAGAGACCTTACTAGTCTTAGAGAGCATGTTGAGTTTCTTGTCAAGACTTTTATATGTTTGATGGAGGAATGTCAAAGAATGTATATGCCTTTTGAGAACACCTCCAAAATAAATGATTGATATCGGGACTTGTTTCTAGTTTAGGCTTATTTTCACTTTGCTATCATTTATCCCTACAACTAGATTGTATTTTGATATTCATATTTTGAAAATGCTAAAAAAATCTTTTAGAAAAATTTTCTAAAATTTCAAAAGATTTTATTTTTATAATTTTATAAAAAAATTAAAAAGATTTTTATATTTAGTTTTACACCATATATGGATGCGCATTTAAGATCCATTCATGTGACTTAATAATGGTGTCATGATACTTGGCTTCATTTTATTTGCTTAATAATGCATGTTTAAAATAGCATTGTTCATTGTTGATTACTTCCTTCATTCTAGACTCTATATATTATATTGATTGCATACATGCACGAACTTTTGATTAGTGTACTTTCTTGTCATATATTGAATAGGATGTTCTTATCTTAGTCGTGCTTAATAACGAACCAAATGTACTAAGAACGAATTGTGCATGTAAAAACCATTGCTTATTTTTTTTACTGGGAAATTAATTTATGTTTAAGCAATGGAAGGGGGTTACGAAAGAAGCAATCTTCTTTGCATTAAAGGCCACCATTAATAACAGCCTAAAAGATGATTTAGGCACATAAAAATAAAAGTACCAAGGCTAATTTGTTTTATTAATGCTTCATTAAAAATGAGAAATGTGATTCCTTAAAAAAATTGAGAGTTTATGCTTAAAATGTGAGATTTTGTGGGTATTATAAGTTGAGGATCAATGAATTTGCACATTAATATTCCTTCAAAAACAATAAATAATTTGGAATTATGGATTTAAAAATCATTGAAATTCATGACAATTTGTAAGACTTGAGTCAATTTCACTTTGTTCAACATTTTTTCCAAATGTTGAATTGAGTTCTTTCTTTAAGAGTGTCTTCTTGACTTCGTGCGTCATCGCTACGTATGCCTATGTTGACTTTTTTATGTATTGAGTTCACATAAATTCATTATATATCCATGATTCAGATGTTTTGATGCTACTCCTTGGTACGATTGTTTGTATTTATGTGTATATTTTTATACTAAAAAATTTCAAAATTTTCACAAATAGTTTATTGGTTTGTTGAAGTTTCATTGCTTATGCTTAGTTCTCTATACTTTGTGATGATATTTCAAATATTTTTTCTCTTGATGCTAAATTTTCACATTTAGCTTTTAACCCTTTGTCTATTACAAGCAAAAAGGGGGAGCACATATTAAGGGGGAGTTTTTTTATGTTTTAAAATCCATGAGTCACGGTATTTCCTTTGTTTTATGTGTGGAGGTATTTTTCTGCATTGATAGTATCATGGACTACACGATGAATATTTTTCGTGGAGACAAAATTGTAAGTGTTATTTCCTTTTCGAGTTTGGAAAGGGACATTAGAATTTGTCTTAGGGGTTATTTTTTTATATTGTGTTTTATACGAGAATAGCGAAAGGGGGAGATTTGTAAGATCAAGATTTATGATTGCTCAGTATGTTTTTAGTTTTGGCATATTTCGTTACACCTTTGTAACACCCCATAAATTTTAATGATTTTTATATGGGGATTAGGTAAATTAAAAGGAGAAATTAATTCGAATTAAAATAAATATTAATTAGCGTGATAAGGATTGACATTTATTTATTTGAATATAATGCGTATTACTTAGTGAATGAGTAATAAATTGATGAAAAATTATTATGATTATCGAGAGTAAGAAATACGACAGTTACGATAATTTAGTCCGGACGCGTGCGTGAGTCGTGTCGGGACTTAAACATATGAAATAAAATGTGAATTATTTATGGGTCATCCAAATGGCCATTTTGAGTGTGCCAGTGTATCCGAAAGGGTCGAAATAGTCATAAAAGTGCATTCGAGGGTTTGGATTGGGTCCCGAGGCATTTTTAGGCCAAACCGGCAACCCGAATGGGTATTTTAGTCTTTTGAATTTTTAAAGAAAGGGAAAATACGAATTTACCCTATTTATATCAGTATATGTGATGAAGGAGTTAGGGTTAGAAGTTATAAAATAGAAGGAAAGGAGAGGAGGCACCATTTGAGAGGAAGAAAAGAGGGTTTGTAGGTGTAACACATTGATCCATCCCAAGAGTGTTGCCGAAATCGGAATCAAAATGAGGAGAGATCAAAACCACCATCAACAAATGGATTCACACCTACGATTCCAAGCAAGTGTTTATTTTGCATATTTCTAAAAGGTTATAATACCCACGTAGGGTAGGATTGGTATTTTGATGATAAATTAATGTTCTTAAAGTTATTGAGAATTAAACACATGAATCTTGGGTAGGATTTGCATGTATAATTAATCCCTATGTGAATAGAAAACAAAATTTGACTATATGTGATGAGATAAATGGAAGAAATATGGGTTTATTATTGATTATGAATGAAGAACAATGAAATCTTGAGATTTAAGAATTTGTGAAAATCATCGGTTCTTGGATTGAATTCGTGATGATTTAATGTTAGATTTACATTAGAAATCATCCTAGTACATGTATATGATGTTGGATAATGTTAATTGCAAGTTTGGCTAAGAAACATGATGGTTGCGTTGAATAAAAATGATGAAAAATGCAAGAATTGGACGAAGGAGATGAACTGACACTTTTCAAATTGATTCGGCCCTAGGGTGAATTGATTCGGTTTATTAAGCCCTAAAATTTTTATTTATAAATGGGGAAACTTTTGGGACATTCTGTAATATAATGATGAGTATATTGGATGACAGTAGGATTATGATAGGGCTGTGACTTAGTCTTAATGAGAGAATTAAGTCGAGGATTAATTGGGATTAAATCGAAAGGTAAATTATTCGAGAGCAAGAGGATGAGTTATGTGGGTTTCAAATGGGTGTATTATATAAACTAGTAGAGTATGAGTGAATTAACGTAAGGGAGTAACTCGGGCCCTTCGAATTGAGAATAATACTCGGGAGTTATGATAGAGGATTATAATCGTAAATTGATAAGTACGTTAAGTATTCGATATATATATATATATACACACTACGTACGAATGATAATTATAAGTTGAGTGTACATCTATACTGATTATATTATAGGTTGAGCGAATATCTATACAAATTATATTTATAGGTTGTGTGTATACCTATACAGATTATATTTATAGGTTGCCTGTATACCTACATGGATGTTATTTATAGGTTGTGTGTAAACCTATACGAATTACATTTATAGGTGGTGTGTATGCCTATTATGTGCTTTCTTATGTGTCTGAACATACCTACGCTGCCTGTTATTCAGAGATTTCCACGCAGAGGGCTATCTCACCTTGATGATTCTAGTGAGGTCTGGATTTTTACCCCAAACATGAAACTTAGGATGGCTCACTATGCATTTGTATTAGTGTGGATGGCAGGTCGTTTGGGTACGTTAGGTATGTGCGTAGCCAAAAGGCTTAGAACCATATTCGCCTCCATTGTGTGTTGATTTATTTTGGGTTCGAGGAGACATGCCGAACCAATAGTCATTGATTGAGTACAAGACATACATGGACATAATAGCAGAGTATGCAGACTCGCACAACAGTTCTTAGCCCGGGGATGCTGGAGTTATGTATATAAATTGTATGACATATTTATACAGACATGCGTATTTTCCTACTTGTATATAAAAGTAGTAGTTGTAGATAATGAATATCTAAATATGATGTAATTAAGAGATATTCTACCTAGTGTGAGATGGTAATAAAGTTAGATAGTGTATATCTAAAAGATGAGTTAAGTAGAGTAACTTAATTAAATTATTTAATAATAACATAAGTGAGGTGTTCATTATGGTTAATAATAACATATGAGACATGTTATATACTAGGGTTACGATAGCGTACTGTATGGGCGGTACAGAAGAAGTTAAAGAGATATTTAACTAAGGACTTAATGAGTAGCGTACTGTATGAGCGTTACGAGAGAGCCAAACTCTTTAGCGAATAGTTAGTTATTGATGATACCTAGTTGGGTTGGGTAGCATAGCTAGGTAGATGACATTAGGGGTGCACAATAGTTGAGAGGTCAGGAACTCGAGGGAGTGTACGCTGAACTAACATATGTAATCAATAACTGATTTTAAATTGTGATAAATACTTGTTAAATATTTTCAAAATACTTTGGGCTTTGACCCGTCTTGCAAAATATTTTCAAAACCTTTTAGGTGTCCAGCCACAGAAATATCGAGATTAATATATGTTCCAGGCATTGTGTAGCTACAACACTTATGGATGCTTACAGGATTTTGACTTAGACACTTCAGTTGCTTCATTCCTACAGTAGGATTTAGGTTCAGTTATTCCATTTGGGCATGTCGCCCCTTCAGCTATTTCTTTTATTCAGTTTATCAGACGTTGTATTTATGGACTCAGTTTATTTCAGTAGATTTTTAGTTGGACTTTTGTATTGGTAACCGATGGTTTATTCGGTATTATCTTGTTCAAGTATTTATCTTATGATGGATTTGTATTTCTACTGTGTGGATGGTTTGGAGATTTTATTTATCTCTGCATGTGGTTATTTAAAGAAAGATAAATTTTGGATTAAATTAAATTTGGATTGTTTGCGGCCTATTCTACGATTTTTACACCTTGCTATATAATCGGACCACTCTATAACGCATTTTTAATGCCACATAAGACACATATTATCTTATTTACACAACCATATAGGAATTAATTTAGATTTGCATTGAAGAGGCTCCTAGTATGGATATCCAAACAAATAAGACTTTTAAATGTTAAAGTCCAAAAAAAATCCATACAGAGACTGACGATGGAAGCTCCGCTATTATATATGCTCTTGATCATGATGATGATTTTGAATATATTTTCAACGAAAATAACTAATTTTAACATTTCATTTCCATTGGTTGTGTGTTTTAAACATGATACACGATTGTTATTTGTGGACATTATTAAGAGACCTTTTATATTAAGGTATAAATATTATTTTCTGGAAAGTAGGGCATTTCAGTTGCTTATTTTGAATTAATTGATAGAATTATGTGCTTTAATTATGTTTGTGTTATAATTGAGTGACGATTAATGTTTAGTTTTTAAGAACTATGTGAATTTGGCATCTAGTCCACAATATATTCTTATGTTCCGAATCATCCCTAGTCTACTTTTTTGACAAAAAAATTCAAGTAAAGTTTTTAGGGCTTAGGATTTATAGTGTTATATTAGGTTTTAGGAGTTTTTAGCGTTTAGCCTTTTGGGTTTAGGGTTAGTTTTTTTTTCTAGGGTTTACAAAAAAAAATTTGAATTTATGATTAGATATTTTTAGGATTTAAGATTTAGAGTTAAGGGTTAGGATAAGGAAAAAAAGAGCCTTTGTGAATGTTTTATATGGTTAGGCAGATTTTAGAAAAAAGAAAAAAGAACTTTTGACTAAACGTTCATATAAAAATGTCAAATGATTATTTGCCAAATGATCCTATAATATATATTTTTTTACATTGAATTGTTTAATATTTTAAATTATGAGAGTTAAATAACAAGATTACTTATGCAAAACACAACATGACTTGCGCAATTTTGCATTATACCCAAAACTGACGCAACACACAATTGTGCTTTCAATCATTGGCTACGAGATAAAGGTGGAGAGCAACTCATGTATTTCACGGAGTTGTTCACATAGTCTAGCTTGAATCTCAATAATAAAGTGGAGACACAAAATATGCTCATGCTCATATATTGTTCTAAAGAACACACTAACCAAACTTGAGTAGTTGACTCAACTGATAGATTCAGTCTCTCACTAAATTACAATATGAAAAGGGTACAAATGCCTTTCGTACCTTTATCGTTAGGGTATATTTAGGGATAGTAATTTTAGAAAGAATGATACGAAATTAATTTGAAATTAATATGATATGTCGTGTCGTGTTCGTATTTTTTTGATACGAAATCGTGTCATGACGTGTTGGTATCTGAATTATTAGTCGTGTCGTGTTGTGTTATTGTGTTTTTTAGGCGTTAAATTTACGAAATTCTGGTATTCATGTCGTGTCGTGTTGTTTTTTATTCGAGCCGTGTTCGTGTAAACTAAAAAAAAAAAAAAAAACACGAATTTGTGTCGTGTCGTGTCGTGTCGTATTCGTGTCCGAAAAAATCTTGTCGTATCGTGCCGGCTCGAAACACGATCCGTTGACCCGAATTGTCACCCCTAAGTAAATTATAGTCTTCACGTGCCTCAACCTCTTAATGAATATATACATTACATTTTCAGAAAAATAGAAACAAGATGATAAAAACCAAAAAATAGGAATAAAAGAAAATAAATAAATAGAAAAAAAATCACTTAATTATCGTCAAAGCAACAACTCCCCCTCCTCCAAAAAAAAAAAAAAAAAAAAAAAAGAGGCAATCTCGAAACTGGATCTATAATTATTTGAACCAGATTGAAAATCTTGATGACCAATTTTCATGGTTTCCATGGTGATGGGTGGTGGATGTGTTTTGCATTCAGTTTTAGTGGTGGCGATGGTTTTCAGTTGGGTTGTGATGGTGGTGGGGTGTTTATGGTGAAGGTGGGTTTGGGGTGGTGGTAGACTGAGAATTGGTGGTGCGTGTGTGAATGGAAAATAATATTTTTTTCTCTATAATTATTTCTATTTATTTATTTGTTATACTTTTTAATTTTATTTATTTTTTAAAAAGGTCATATGTAAGTTTAAAAAGTGATTTTTTAAATTGAAAAATGTCATGTGTACAAATAAGTTATGCAAAATCAAGCCTCTTCGTTCAGTGGTATAAGGTTGTCACTGGAACAGTCTTAAAGGGGGATTGGGTTTGGTCCTCAGTTCGATCATCGGCACTGTCAAAATAATGCTTAGGGAACGGAATCCATGAACAGCGAATGGAGATTAGTCGAGGTGCGCGTAAACTGAACCGAACACTTCATGCTATTCTATCATAAAAAAAATAAGTTATGCAAAAAAATTATACAAAGTGATTATGACTATTTTTAAATAATTATGTAACTACAATTAAAAAAACTTAATAAAAAATTGAAAGTGAAATTAAAGCTAAAAGAATTATATAAGCGAATGGTTTACAATAGTGCATTGTAATGTCAAGTCGGTTAAAGTTTTTGTGTGATCATGAGATTAATCAATGATATTTTGAGAGTTATTTGACACACGTACAGTGCTATCAACCCCCTTCTGTCGTTTCGCTGATGTGGCTACTACTTTTCATCGTGCGGATGTCTTTTGGCTCTGAAACGTTTTTGTTTGTTTATGGTAGATTGGATTGGATCCAACAAATAGCATCATGAGTCGGTTGTTGATCTACGGCCGAAAGTTATTCCTAATAAAATAAGACTATGCCAAAGTCATTTAAATCAGGCAGGTACAAGTGCAACCCCACAATCTCACGTGATTGAAGAATAGGAAAAGCATACGTGATATGTTCTCTTCTCCTTTCGTGGTTAATCTAATTCCAAAGTTTATTAATCCCACAATCTCACGTGTTTTACAAGAAAGAATTTTTTCTACCTCCAAAGTTTATTAAATTTATAGAGAATTATGATAAAGTTCATATTTTTTTTTTATATTTAGATTTTTAAAATAATACTTTTCAAGTTTATAAATCTAATTTATGTGGTACAATAACATTTATTTGTGTGTTCCCTTTAGAGTTAGGAGTTCATTTTTTTTGTCCGTGTCAGCGACACCATTTTTCATAGTATTTTAGTACAGAGAGTAAATTTATAAAATTATATGAAGTGTCATATTTTTATACATTTTAAGAATTATGAGAATTTTTCCTCAAAACCCCTTAAATTTAACAATGACTAATAATTGGGATAGCTTGGCATCATAACACATGAGATCAGCCTATTAAAACTTATAATGAAAATGTTCTAATTTTTTTATTCTCTCTAGTAAATGTTAATATGACTCTATTATGTTTTTTGTTAAAATATAAATAATTTATTAGAACCTTGTATGATTAGCCACGTTAGAGAGTAGAGAGTGAGAAGTGTATGTCAAAATTTAGAGTAGTTTTATCCCCGCCTGATGTGCGGGCGAGTGTAAAATACAAAATTCAACACGTAATGTAAAAAAATTTAATGGTCATAATTATTCAAATCCGGCAAAAGATTTTAAATTGTATACATCGAAAATGCTATTTTATGTACATTTTCCCTCATAATGAGATAAAGGTCGGAACAAACTTTGCACTAATTATTGACACTAATGAAATTGGATTTTCACAAAATAAAAATTACTAAATCAAGCCTTTAATAAATTTTGAAAATATGAATATAATAAGATGTGTATGTCAAGGTAGAAAGTAACTTATTACTATATATATATATATATATAGTCAGAAAGCCAAATTTCTTAAAAAATATTTGAAAGCAACTCCATAAGGATAAACAATTTTCCTACTTCCAAGTTCATGTCGAATTGTATTTAGTGCATATGTACTAAATCAAAAAGAGATTTACATGGCTACCAATTTTCTCTTGCATCAAACCTAACAAACTAAAACAGATGAAGTGGTGATTAAAGCCATTAAACTTTACATGGCTAGCATATAAGAATCGCTTTTTATTCCTCAAGATGTCCTTATTTTTTTACCACCTAAGATCATTTCAGAAAAAAGGACTTTGAACAATATTAATTATAGTTACTAAAAAAATTATAACTAACTATCGAAAGAAGAAAAGAAGACAAAAAAGATATTAAAAGCACTTTATTGGATTTTCAAAATAAGTAAGATTACACGTAAAAAAACAATAGATCTACCACATAATTGTAAAACAAATTACAATCCTTTTGTATGTCAAAAGACATAGGGTCCGTTTGTTTGCCCCAAAATTGTAAATTGGATCATTAATAAATTGTCCCATTTACAAATTGACTTATTAATTGTGTTTGGTTTCATTAATGAAATGATTCATTAATTACCCCATTTTAGATCATGTGCAAATTCTGAAATTGGATCATTTGACAAAAAATATGAAATGAATCCATTTGAAATAGGTATCACATTAAGTGCATGTCACATCTCCCTCTCCCTCTCCCTCTCCCTCTCTCTCTCTCTCTTTCCCTCCCTCTCTCTCTCTTGATTTGTTTTTATCTTTTTTTCATAGAACCTTAACATCAATTTTAAATTACCAAACATTGTGTAAAATTGGATTTAACTCATTTCAAATTCACTCATTTATAATTCACTAATTCACAATGAACTAATTTACATAATCAAACAATTTGCACAACCAAACTCGGCCTTACAGATTGTAATAATTAGTTAAATATGTATATTTTAGACATGTGATCATATTAACATAAAAGCTTAACATGTGGAGTTAACAAAACAACCAACAAATGGATAATAGTGTAAGTTACAGAGGATTTTAGAATACAGAGAAGAATTATACAATGTAATGGCACCCAGACACCTGGCATGTTAACAACCACCTAAGAAACATATATTAATTAAAATTGATCAATGTTATGTTTAAATTTAGAAGAATAACAAAATTTTAACATCTCTCAATAATGTAACCCCATAATGCTTTACAATTGGAAAGTGCAAACCTTTTGCATAATAAATGGTAAAAATGGCATATGCAATTATGAAACTAAACCAAAGATTAGATTCAACAAAATAATGAAGAAAAAATTAGTATTACAAAATTAGCATAGAAGATTTACAAACCAATGATATAATATTTTGTAATGAATAAATAATATTATCACACCAAATCATCAACCGATTTAACAAATGATGGTTCACATATTGTGCTTTCTAGGAAGAGGATGAAATGGATAGGGTTTGAAAAGGAGGTCTAAAACCGTTTTGATTCACCTTCGAGAGAGAGTGTGTGCAGAGATAGGCATAGGAGTTAATTACGTATACATTTTTAAGCTAGGTGGCACATCTACGCTAAAAACACCATTTTTGAATAGATACATTAGATAGTAAAAATTGAAAAATAGTAATTTTACTCCTATCAAAAGGTCGAACAAAATTCAAACCAAATGTTTAGGTGACAAAACAAACTAAATTATATTTATATCACAACTCCACATTTTTAATCAAGTTAAGACACACATTTTTTCCACGAGCATATCTACTTGTACCAAAATTTCAAATCGTATAGAAACTACAACTCAGTTATTAAATGTTATTGACATCTGATCATACCGTTTGTGTTTTAATTCAGAAACAATATTTACCTAAACTTAATCTAACACTGATTGGCACAAAATTAAAAGTAGTTTTGCAATTTATCTATACTTCATCATTCATAATTATAAGCGATCCAAAACTGGACTATTCATCCAAAACGAAATTTAACTGATGAAGATTGTAGTGAAACAATAAAGAAAACATTTGAGAGCCTTTTTCTTGTAATATAACACAAAATAAAGAGTATTTACTTTATGTTACCTTGGTAGAAATAGGAGACATAAGAGAGAGCAGTAGCAGTGTAATCAAAATGACATTTGGAACTTGTTCGTTATTTTATGTTTCTCGCCTGCCTCTTTCCCCAAATGAATTCTTTTATCTACTTCATTATCTGTGTTTGAGCTGGAAAACCAGAGTGAGAGTTTCTTACCCTCTTCACATACCGTTTATTTTTTAGTAAATGAGTTAATTTTAATGTATGAGTAATTTGGCTACGACTTCTCCATAGATTCACTTTGGAACCAAAACTTATAATAATAAGATGATGACGACATATCCGCACCCACCACCACCACTGCAGCCCCCAAAAAACTGTTATGTCTACTATTTATAAATAACAATTGTACAGAATTATGAACAATTAATATAATGACAGAATTGAAACAGAATTATAGAAATGAAATACTTACTAGAATTTGCAGAAATAATATTAGAATAGAAGAAATAATCCGAGCCCTGTTTAGAACAGTGTCCTTAAGACAAATTTATTCCCTCCACAAAGTGCCAAAGGTAATGAATAATTGTCTCCCAAGATAGAACGGATTTCCAAATTAATGAAGTAGCACAACAATGATTAATTTCTTCGAACACAATTCTGTGTTTATACTCAACCAGACCAAAGAGATGATATGCAGGAATGTATGCAGTAGCAATAGAAAAAGGATTTATTTTTCTAGAAAAAGTGGCAGCATAAATTCGGAATTATGGGAGGGCAAATTTTCAGTAGTCAATTCTGTAGGGGAATGTTTAATTTATAGCTTTTGTGTTGACTGTTGGAATAGTCAACCGAAATTAACTGTTGACTATTGGCAATAACTGCCCCGAGCCCGAGCCCGAGCCGAGCCGGCCGGACGGACGGACGCGCGCGCACGCGCGTGTGGACTTTTGACCGAAAGTCAACCCGTGCATAGCTTAGGTCATCTCCCCTTCAAAGAGTTGGGATACCCCCAAGGCATCCAAGCCTTAGTCCATACTTGGGGTGTTATTAACTCATCAAAATTCCACTACTCTTCCAATGTGGGACAAGAGTTAAAACACACCCAATTCATTAACTTTCATTGCTTTGTGAGTCACTTTGGGGACATAATTATCATTCATAACTTATTGAAATTGGACATATGAATATACTACGTTAATCTCCTTGCGGAGGTGAACGCGTTCGTATATGGTCCCACAATTTCCGTAGTGTGGGTCCCACCTAAATTTGAGCTTAAAGTTGCTAAAAAATCTGTCCATATTGACAGCTTTATAATACCCATTTAAGTCCAATTTTCCAACAATCCCCCATATGAATGATATATCGCTATAAATAAAACAAAACAGATACTGATGCAGATGCAGACACAAGTTGAGTAAAACTGAAGACTTATTGCATCGGGAGAAGTAGCCTAGTGGCCTTGAACTTTCCTTAGTGATATACTATCAGATTTACTTGGTTAATCAGTAGACTTCATGTCCTTGAACTGTCAACCGTTTTTGTAAACCTAGACAACAGTATTCACACAACAATTCTTCAACACAGTTGGTTCTCACGTTTGTGTTCATTTTGGCCATGAACACCACTTGGTTCCGTAAGTATTTTAGAGAATATGCCTTTCATTTTTCTCATAGAAGTGGCCCCCTTCTTACTTACGTAGGTGACTTCCATAAAGAGTATTCTGCAATACCCCACTTAGACGTACTAAGATATAGATGTCATTAAAAGCATAACTTATCCTAATTTCGCGGCAGATATGCACTGTCTCATCTTTGGAATGGATAGGAATATATATCCTCCAGTGCTTACTGAATACAACGTAGTTCGGTTTGCCCATTGAACCTAGATCTTGGGATCTCCAGTCAGCTAGGTTGGGTTGCCACTATATTGATTCTTATTTATTTATAGGCTTTAGACCCATTCCTCTCGATGATCTTTCAACTTTCTCTCGGTTTAAACCTTTCGTTAGTGGATCCGATATATTATCTTTTGACTTTACATAGTCAATTAAGATAATTCCGTTTGAGAGAAGTTGTCTAACGGTATTGTGTCTACGACGAATATGTCGTGACTTTCCGTTATACATGTGATTTTGTGCCCTTCCAATTGCTGATTGGCTATCACAATGTATACATATTGCGGGCACAGGTTTAGACCAATTTGGAACATCCTCTAAGAAATTTCGAAGCCATTCGGCTTCTTCTCCAGCTTTGTCTAGTGCAATGAATTTAGATTCCATTGTCGATCTAGCATGCACGTTTGTTTTGAGGATTTCCAAGATACGGCTGCACCTCCGAGGGTAAACACATACCCACTCGTAGACTTAGAGTCTTTTGTATCAGATATCCAATTTGCATCGCAATGTCCTTCAAGAATAGCTGGATATTTTGAGTAATGCAATCCATAGTTTTGAGTATATTTTAAATAACCCAAAACTCTTAATATTGCTTTCCAGTGATCTCTTCCTGGATTACTCGTAAATCGACTTAGCTTACTTATTAAGTATGCTATGTCCGGTCGCGTACAGTTCATGATATACATTAAACTGCCGATAATACGAGAATATTCTAGTTGAGATATGCTTTCACCATTATTTCTTGCTAGATGTAAATTTACATCTACAGGTGTCTTGGTAGGACTAATATCATACTTCTTGAATTTTTCAAGTACTTTCTCAATGTAATGAGATTGAGATAATATAAGTCCATCCGATGTTCTAGAAATTTTAATTCCTAATATAACATCGGCGATTCCCAAATCTTTCATGTCAAATCTACTACTCAACATTTGTTTTGTAGTTTTGACAATTTCCAAGTTACTACCCATGATAAGCATATCATCAACATAGAGGCATACAATGACATATCCATTATGAATGTATTTAAAGTAAACACATTTATCGCATTCATTAATTTTGAAACCATTTGATAACATTGCATTATCAAATTTTTCATGCCATTGCTTAGGTGCTTGTTTTAATCCATATAGTGATTTAACAAGCTTACATACTTTTCCTTCTTGTCCGGGAGCTTTGAACCCTTCAGGTTGCTCCATATAAATTTCCTCGTCTAGTTCACCGTTTAAGAATGCAGTTTTTACATCCATTTGATGTATTTCAAGTCCATTAATAGCAGCTATTGCTATTAACATCCGAATGGACGTTATTCTTGTTACCGGTGAATATGTGTCGAAGTAATCCAACCCTTCCTTTTGCCTATAGCCTTTAGCTACAAGTCTAGCTTTATATTTATCAATTGATCCATCGGCCTTCAATTTCTTTTTGAAGATCCATTTATAACCTAACGGTTTTGAACCTGGTGGAAGATCCACTAGTTCCCATGTATGATTTTGTAATATGGATTCAATTTCACTATTAATTGCTTCTTTCCAATTGGAAGCATCGGGTAAGGATATAGCTTCTTTATACGATTGAGGTTCATTTTCTAACAAATATGTTAGAAAATCTGGACCGAAAGAAGTCGAGGTTTTTGCTCTTTTACTACGTCTTGGTTTCTTCCTCTATTGATTCAATAGGTTGATGAGTACTACTTGTAGTAGCTTGATTTGTCCTTTTAGAAGGACCAGATTCTCGGGTCATGTTATACGGAAATTCATTTTCAAAAAATGAAGCATCCCTCGATTCAATAACCGTATTTACATGAATGTCCGAAATCTCAGATTTACAAACTAGAAATCGATATGCACTGCTATTAGTAGCATAACCGATGAATACACAATCCACGGTTTTTGGCCCTATTCTTACCTTTTTAGGTTTAGGAACCATCACTTTGGCTAAGCACCCCCACACTCGTAAATATTTATAGGAAGGTCTTCGACCTTTCCATAATTCATAAGGTGTCTTGTGAGTCTTTTTGTGAGGTACTTTATTGAGAATGTAATTAGCAGAAAGTAAGGCTTCCCCCCACAAATTTTGTGGAGCTCCTGAACTTAATAACATTGAGTTCATCATTTCTTTCAAAGTACGGTTTTTGCGTTCAGCAACACCATTCGATTGAGGAGAATAAGGAGCGGTTGTTTGATGAATAATCCCATTTTTAGAACAAAATTCCTCAAATGGATATTCATATTCACCTCCTCTATCACTCCTAATAGCCTTTATTGTTTTGCTTAATTGATTCTCAACTTCATTCTTATATTGTTTAAATACATTAATAGCCTCATCTTTACTATGTAACAAATATACATAGCAATATTTTGTGCAATCGTCAATAAAAGTAATTAAATACTTTTTCCCACCTCTAGTTTGAACAAATTTTAAATCACAAATATCGGTGTGAATTAAATCTAAAGGTTCAGTTGTCCTTTCAATAGAATGGAAAGGTAATCTATCTAATTTAGATTCCACACAAATATCACATTTATGATTTTTATCAATATTAAATTTTGGCAAAAATTCCAAGTTAATTAATCTACGCAATGTATCAAAATTAACATGTCCCAATCTAGCATGCCAAATATTAGATGACTCAATCAAGTAAGAAGAACTAGCAATTTCATTCATTGAAACAGATGTTTTAGGGGTTACAGTAAGAACATTCAGTTTAAAGAGCCCCTCATTTAGGTAGCCCTTTCCTACATACATGTCATTTTTAGACAACACAAAGCGATCAGACACAAACACAAGCTTGAAACCATTTTTAGTAAGGAGAGATCCAGAAATCAGATTATTTCGGATATCAGGCACGTGAAGAACATTGTTGAGAGTAAGTTCCTTTCCAGAAGTCATTTTCAAAGAAATCTTTCCTTGTCCCACCACCTTAGAAGTGGAAGAATTTCCCATAAAAAGGTTCTCCTCATTTTTCAAAGGCTTATAGGTGGAGAACATCCATTTGTTTGCACAAATGTGTCGTGTGGCTCTAGTGTCCACCAACCATTCCATGGTATTTCCAACCAAGTTACATTCAGAGACAACGGCAGAAAGATTCATATCCGCCAAATCATTGGTGATATTCTCACCCTCAGTCACATTTGCTTGAGAGTTATTTTTATTTTGCTTCTTAGGCTTACGACACTCACTTGAGCGGTGTCCCGGTTTACCATAATTGTAGAATTTGCCTTTGAACTTTTTCTTGTTATGTTTGGAAGTGTCTTCCCCATCATACTTTCGTTTGTTCTTCTTAGGACCTTCAACGACATGGACCTTTGTTTCCATCGGATTCTTCCCACTTTTCTTTTGAGACTCACGGTTGTCTTCTTCGATTCTTAGCCGGACCACCAACTCCTCCACATTCATCTCCTTACGCTTGTGCTTGAGATAGTTTTTGAACAAAGTCCAAGAAGGTGGCAACTTTTCAATAATTGCAGCAACTTGGAAAGTTTCACTAATTGACATTCCTTCAGCATGAATGTCGTGGAGGATCACTTGGAATTCTTGCACTTGCGAGATCACAGATTTAGAATCAACCATTTTGAAGTCCAGAAAACGCCCAACGAAAAATTTCTTCATCCCAGCATCTTCAGTTTTATACTTCTTTTCCAAAGAATTCCATAATTCCTTGGAAGTTTTGATAGTGCAGTAGACATGGTACAAAGTCTTGTCCAAGTAGGCCAAAATATAATTTCGGCATAAGTAGTCCGAGTGCTTCCAAGCATCGACAGCAGCAACCTTTTCAGCGTCATCTCCCTCTTGAATAGAGGGGAAATCTTCATATACAAACCTGCCCAGTTGGCAGGTAGTGAGATAGAAGTACATTTGTCCTTGCCAACGTTTGAAGTCAGCCCCAATGAACTTTTTCGGTTTCTCCCCGTGTGGCATAGATACGGGTGCAGTCACATTTGTGTTGGTGACAATCAGTTTCGTAGGAGTAGTGTTCGTACTTTGTGATTCCATTTCTGTTACAAAAACAGAATTTTTATCAATGATAAAAATCATATATAATGAATTAATCAAAACAGAATACAAAATTCTGTGCACCAATTTCCTCCAAATATAATTCACAATAAATGAATTCCAAAAGAATTCAAATAATAATTCAGAATTAAAGTATAATATAAAACAGAATTCCGTACAAAACAGAATTAAATTTTTAAAATCTGTGTCACACTAATTTTTAATAATAAAAAGAATTCCGTACAAAACAGAATTATAATTTAACAAGAGTACACAAATAAAATTTTATTTTTTAAAACAGAATATAAAAACAGTATAGAAATTAATTTCTATATCAAAACAGTTTTACTAATTTCTACAATAAAGCAGTAAATTAATTCATTTTATTCTGTCAAAACAGATTTATTTCCAACAAATAAATTTCTGTAAAAAAAATTCTGTACACTAAAAAACAGTAGAACTTGATAAATTTGTCTTAAGATTGTTATGTCTACTATTTATAAATAACAATTGTACAGAATTATGAACAATTAATATAATGACAGAATTGAAACAGAATTATAGAAATGAAATACTTACTAGAATTTGCAGAAATAATATTAGAATAGAAGAAATAATCTGAGCCATGTTTAGAACAGTGTCCTTAAGACAAATTTATTCCCTCCACAAAGTGCCAAAGGTAATGAATAATTGTCTCCCAAGATAGAACGGATTTCCAAATTAATGAAGTAGCACAACAATGATTAATTTCTTCGAACACAATTCTGTGTTTATACTCAACCAGACCAAAGAGATGATATGCAGGAATGTATGCAGTAGCAATAGAAAAATTATTTTTTTTTCTGAAAAAAGTGGCAGCATAAATTCGGAATTATGGGAGGGCAAATTTTCAGTAGTCAATTCTGTAGGGGGAATGTTTAATTTATAGCTTTTGTGTTGACTGTTGGAACAGTCAACCGAAATTAACTGTCAAAAACAGTTAATCAGTTAAACGAAATTAACTGTTGATTGTTGGCAATAACTGCCAACAGTTTATTAATTAATTAATTAATTTCGTAATTAATTAATAATTAAAGCCCAGAAAGTTAAATAAATTCGGCCCAAAAATGTAGGAGATTTTTATAAGCCCGAGCCCGAGCCGAGCCGGCCGAACGGACGGACGAGCGCGCGCGCGCGTGTGGACTTTTGACCGAAAGTCAACCCGTGCATAGCTTAGGTCATCTCCCCTTCAAAGAGTTGGGATACCCCCAAGGCATCCAAGCCTTAGTCCATACTTGGGGTGTTATTAACTCATCAAAATTCCACTACTCTTCCAATGTGGGACAAGAGTTAAAACACACCCAATTCATTAACTTTCATTGCTTTGTGAGTCACTTTGGGGACATAATTATCATTCATAACTTATTGAAATTGGACATATGAATATACTACGTTAATCTCCTTGCGGAGGTGAACGCGTTCGTATATGGTCCCACAATTTCCGTAGTGTGGGTCCCACATAAATTTGAGCTCAAAGTTGCTCAAAAATCTGTCCATATTGACAGCTTTATAATACCCATTTAAGTCCAATTTTCCAACAAAAACCATATCCAAATCCAACGTCACCACCATGGCTAAACCCAAAAAGCCACCCCATCCCCCGCCTACCCTCACATTCTTCTCACAAACTCACTCCTGCAAATGACCGTCTTTCCCCTCCCTCCTCCTCTCACAAAGGCTAAGAATTTTTTGTGGTTGGTTCGTTATGGTTAAACATTTCAATAGAGAGGTTTTTTGGAAGTTGGATGGGAGGAATTTTTTGTGACTATTGCAGATTGGCTTGACCCGTGCGATCTATTAGTGAAGGTGGATGGAGGGTTGAAGATGAGTTATATTAGTGGGTTCTTTTTAGGATAATACAAATGGGCAGAGAGAGGGACAAGTATTTAGAGGAGACAATAAGGGATATGTAACGGTGGAAGGGAGAAAGTGGAGAGGAAGAGGTCCGTGGTGAGGAAGGGGTCGCAATTCGGATTAGTCGTGTTATTTTCGGGTCACGTTGATTTTTAATTTAGTATAAGTTTTAGGTAATCTTAAATCTATACAAGTTAATCGTGTTAATTTTGGATCATTTCATATTATTACCATAAACGGGTTATCGTATCAAAAATTGTGAGCTTGTTTTTTTTAGTTTTTACATAAATGTGTAGGAACGAAAAATAAAATTATTGACACGTGGATAGATCGAGTGATCAACAATATTAAAGAAGTGTAGGGAGTTTTATAATATACTAGGTGGAAACCCGCGCGATGCGCGGTGTATAAGGTATTGAAAGCATAATAAAGGGCGCAATTTAAAACTTAACAAATGCGAGCTCATATGATGTTTCTAATGACATTCAGGAGAAAAATTAAGCATAAGGAGACCCGTTTGAAAACGAAGAAACAATTAATAAAAAATAATACGGTCATGGATAAAAATAGAAAGGTACATAGTTTAATATGGTGGGTACCTGTTGAAACACGCGCGATGCGCGGTTAGAACATAAATTAATGCATTATAAAGGCATCGAAGTATGAAATTATAATTAGAAATAAAAGAACTTAAATACAGTGAAATTGATGAATATTAGTGATCGTTAAACTCCAAGTCGAAATGCATAGAAAGATAACCAATGTTTTACATTGTGATAGGAAAGAAAATAGAAATTAGATGAAGTAGAAGAAGTTTTAATAAGCTAATGAAGAATGAGATCTTGAAAATGAAGTTAGATCATCCTTTTTTTCCTTGCGTCCATGTTCCTACAAAGAAATTAAAATATATGTTAAAAAAACATGTTGAAAGTATTGTATAATAAATGTGAATAGAATTTAAATGGAAAATAAATTTAAAATACCTTGAAGGAAGCTTCCTTTTGGGGTTAACTTCGCTTTCTACATCATTTCCGTGAGAGGAACTGTCATTGTCTGTGATAATGATTGATTCTTGTGTTGTTGAGACTGGATTTGTTTCCTATTTATGTAAATGAGATATGATTAAAGTAAGAAAAGAAATTATAATATAAAATTATTAGTGAGTATCTAAAAAATACCTTTTGAATGTTGTGGTTAGTCATTGAAGTATTTCCGTCTGAAGAATCTTTAAAAATGGTTGACACAGTGAAGTTTTCATAACCACGTATTAAGTTGTAGTTATTGAGCTTCAGGCGGAATTTGTGAGAGGTGCCGATGATCCTTGTGATTGCTAGTGGAAGTGGATCTTTTGGTACCTGTGGAAAATAGTAAATATATTATTTTTGAAAAGGGAATGGGTAAAATGAATGTAGTGATAAAATAGTAAAATTATTATGAACAACGTACATCAACGTCATGATTAATATTTGCAAGCTCAGAACATTGGACATTGATTAAAGATTCAGCTTCTTTGTTAAAGAGTACGAATGTGGTGGTAGCTGTTTGGTCATTGACTGAGATTTGAATTTTGTACCTATTTATGGAGAAGTAAATGTTTGTCAAAATTGATGTGTAGAATAATAAATGAAAATAAGATGTACGAATAAAATACCTTGGAGAAGGAATAAGTTTGTCTGTGTTGCATGTTTCACAGAAGAAAGAAGTGATATAATGTTTAAGTTTCTTGTTGCAATGATTGCATGCTGCATAATACCAACCACCATGTTTGTCTACACCTGTGATTCTTGCTTTGCAAGTGACATATATAACCTGTGAAATATATAATATTTATATTATAATTAGATAATGAAGGAGAGAAAGGAAATGTATATTTAAAAGGGGATACCTCATTTGGAGAGTCGGAACGAAGGGATGAGATATCTTCAATGGATTTAGATTCTCCTTCGATCTGAATTTGTGAATTGTTGCCTCTCGTTGGATCAGTTGTCATGGTGAAAGAACGATTTTCGTTATGAAGTCTGTATATATATCATAAAGATAAACCGGTAATATGTCAGATGTGAACAAAGCCAATACGACTTGGAAAAAAAATGTAAACAGAAACCTTGTCTTTATAGGCTATAAATTGCTCAACTTATTAACTATAAATATACTTTCTTGAGAACTCATAACCAAGAAATTGGGGGGGGGGGACATCAAACACTTTTTGGGAGATTCAGTCTTGATATTATTTTCTGAAATCACCTAATCCATCTATTTTGATCTAGTTTTCATGAATATTTTTCAAGGCTTCTTCAAACACTTGACGTTGTGCCATAAGGTTACCCCATGATGTCATGTACTCAGGATCACACATATAATTTGTAAACTTCTCCAGCTCTACAAATTCCATCACACCGTCAATTGAATTCACCTTCATAACACCTTTTGGGAAGCCCTTATTATAAAAGTCTCGACCTGAACGTAACTCTCACAATGGCGCATTAAGACAGAAACAACAGATTCTGTTCAAAAAAGAAGCAACATACTATTCTTCTTTTCAATATTTTTCCCCAGGACCAAAAAGCATAAACAAAGGTTTGGAAACAAACTTTATGGGAAAAAACTTAAGAAGTTTCATCCTAATATGGTAATTTTAGAACATCAAGAACAAATTAATATATTGAAATGTTTTAGTTCTTTATTTCGGTCAATTAGACATTAACAACTGAAAAGAAAAAAATAAGAAATTTACATCAGACAACAGTGATTGTTCAATCGATAAATTTCTAGTTATGTTTATCAAACAATTAAAATAAAATATGCACATAATAATTGATCAAGCATAACTGAAAACTGTAAACCACACCATATGTACACATTCTACGAAAAGAAAGACTATTCGTTTTCATTAAGTGGACTTATGTACTTCAGAAGTCTAAAATTTCGCACACCTAGCAATAAAGTACATTAATCAACTCCATTTTACAATAACAGATATTTCCAATGTCCAAGCCCTGATATTCACATTGTGTTGAATTATCATCTAATTTATCACACAAGTGCTGGAAGCTGAGTAACTCACCTCAATCATCATAATATTCAAACCCGACAATGTAGTCAAGAACGATAAGAAAGCTCAGTAATATAACTACCACTCCACGCAGTCATCAAAATCGAAACTGATTGTACAATCCAATAAAACATTTTGCTGATGCTCATAATGACATATGTAGTTTAACCCAACAAGTAGCTCACATATAGTTGATTATGTTTTTGGGCTATCGACAAAATAGAACGCCTAGAGAAGGATAACATTAGTCCTAGAAATAATTTGTTTTTGCTCAAAATTATGCTCCCTTTGCAACGTGATCATGCTATGAACCAGAGGGGCAAGTCACCATAATATCCCATCAAGACTCTTTCCAATCATGGGATAGAAGGGCATCATATATTGCCAAATATTTAACATAAAACTTGAGATTAGTTTTCAAAGACAATCTCAAGCTTGTGGGTAACATCTAATACAAATCATCTCTAGCCTCCTTGCCAACCAGGTGTGGATAACAAAGAAGCTTCTCTATCACAATTATTACATTCGTTGAAAGGCCAAAGCAGAGCCTCCAATGGTAGTAGGGTGAGCATACACCATTAATCTACTCTTGGGGCCAAATCTTGACCTATTTATCACAAAACTCATGTTCTGTCTTCACTCTCCACAAAAAAAATTGGGAAAGATTAAAGCGACCCAAATGAGTTGGGCGCTCTCTCTTCACCCCACTCGCAACACTTCAACAACCAAAAATCTGGCTACTCCTATCATCACGACCAATATCATCTTCATCATCATCATCATCGACTTTTGAAGCAAGAAAACTGCTCAAACTAAGGTGTTTCATCATGGGTGAATCACATGAAGCATTTAATCGCTCTGTTTTCATCATCTTAAACTTAAGACACGCATGAAACGTGCCGAAGAACTCATACCATGACGGTGACATCCTACCATTTCGGCCCACTTTCAAACCGTGCAACAACTCCAAACACCTGCGGGCAGCGCTGACCCGACCTTCTTGACCCGAGGTCCCATTACCAGCCGACACATTTTTATGTGGAAAAATAAAGGGATAGCAACTAAAATGCACAATTCTTATATCTATTGTTAATGTGAAATTAAACAATGACTAACTAATATACCACTAAATATCATACAGAAAAAGATTTGATAACCTGAAAACATGTTCATTTAGAAAGTAGAAACATAATAATTCCCTAGATATGAAAGATCATGGCAGTATTAACATCAACTTTATGTGGACAGGTTGGTTAGAATGCTGAACTTCATCTTTGCCACTAACACAACGTATTTTGTTATAAGTTCTAATATAATCAGTTTGAGAATAGTGAGTTATTAGACACTAGTTTGGTTAGTGATTGATTAAATAGGACTATATTGCCTTTTCCCATCACTATAAAGATACTATGTGATGAGTAAATTGCGTGGCATATCTGTGGGCAAAACCTTGTTGTCCTTTAACGAACTAAATATTTTGAGGTCGACGGTTGATCCCTGATAAACACGGTGATGAGATGAAATATTATCACAAGTATGAGGAGTACCACAAGAAATTATTTACCAAAGCCCAAGAAAAATCCATTCCTCGTCTTCATTGGACTATGTGGATTAAATAGAGGTTGTATGTCTTATAGAAACTCCTACAACTAATTTCTTAGTATATATACCCAAAATTTCCACCTATACAACCTGTCAAAAAACAACTATGTGATTATGTTTTTTATTCTCTTCTAAACTTATCATACACTTCATTTACTGTGATGTGCATAGAAGAAATGCAGCAGTTAATAAATTGACTTGTCAATGATCTAAAGCGTAAATTCAAACTATTGAGTTAGGAACCTGTATCTTTTTATTCTATAATGGCTTATTGAAAGCCACTGATACAACATCTCACATTTATCACTTCTTACAAAATTCTCCATTTCCCTTTTGGTCCACCAATACCAGTAGATGCAATCAACATTCTCAGATGTTATGTTGGACAAAAATCAATATGTATAGGCCTCAGGGCATTTCAACACAATAAAATCAATATGTATATGTCTCGGGGCATTTCAAAACAACGAAAATGTATGCATCCGATCAAATTGCCCATCAATGGAACCTCAATCCAGTTTGTACTAACAGTAGTGATAAAATACATATGCTATTATCAATAAAGTCTTACTTGGTCATAAAGTCTTGAATGCATTGAACATCAGGATTTATATAGACTTTGGATGCATTGGTTGCTGACAATGAGTAATCACCTATGGAATAAAAGTTGTATGAATATTAAAATGTATTATTTGAAATCGTGAATATATAAAAAGATTATATTATTGAAAATAAATTTGAATTACCTCTAAATTGTTTCACCGTAGTGGACGTAACGACCACAATCAAATGATCAGTGAAATTCTGGCATATCTCTTCAGTTATTAGTGCCGTTTCTTCGGCCCACATAGTCACAAAAATCCTTTCCCCGTTGTATAATAGGGTATGTGGTTAAGGGCTAATGAATAGTATATATTGGAAATGAACGAAGTTAATAATGGGAAAATATGAAGGAAGGACCTTTGATTTTCAAGTTTCAAAACCCTTTTCTTTACTATGGATCCCCTAACCAGTTGATCCTCAACAGGTGATATAGAAGTCAAAAGGCCGAACACATCTAATGAAATAAAAAGTGAATAGATACATATAAATAGAATTAAACGATTATTGTTAATTGTATAATGAGTAATGAATATAAAATACCTGTGAGATATGTGTCATTGCTCAATTTAGATCTCAATTCATCAAATTCCAGAAATTGGAAGTGATATTTTGGAAGAATGAAATTGTCACCTTCAGACTGTATAAATTTTGAAGATGGACTGAATTCAATCATTAGATTGTGGGAGGAGACCCTATAGCTATTCTTAGTATCCATGACTCTGAAATTGGTTATTGTGTAGACTTTTCCAACGTCTAGTGAATTGACGAATTCGGCAAATAAGTATTTGCGCAATACTGCATGTATTGAATCACCCTGTGCAATTAAAAAAAAAACTATATAAATAAATGATAAATAGATATTAAAATTAGGATATTTTGAGTGACAAAACAATAATAAAAACTTTAATATTTAAATGATGTACCTGGTCATCAACTAAGAGAAAGTCATCAGATATTTTTGGGTTATCGCCAGTTCGAGTCTTGGATTCCCATTTTCGAACGACGCGTACAAGATGGTCCAATCATCCCTGCTTAGTGAAAGATCTTCAAGTCTTGTCACTTCTTTCATGGTCCTGAATTATTTTATGAGAAAATACATATTGGTTAAATGAATAAAGGGAGTTAAATCATAAGTAAAAGGATTAACTATATTAAAACTTTTGTGAATTACACAAATATACCTATAGATATAGATGATAAAGCCTCATCGTACACAACATTTTTTATGAAATGTCTATCAATTTGGTAATCATTATTTATGAATAATTTTAGCCCATTGCTTGAAGTTACTCTAGATATAGCGACATAGAGTTGACCGTGACTGAAAACAGGCTTTGGTAAGTATATTGAGACTTGATCGAGAGTTTGCCCTTGGCTTTTGTTGATTGTCATAGAGAAAGCAAGACGAACTGGAAATTGGCGTCTTCTCAGAATAAACGTCCATTTGGAGTCCGTTACAGACATAATTATTCATAGAATGAATTCTTTTGCGCCTATATTAGATCCTGTGATAATTATAGCCTCTATGACCAATGGAGATAATTGTGTAATGATCAATCTTGTGCCATTGCAAAGGCCGGCACTTTGATTTATGTTTCTCATTAGCATAATAAGTGAACCTATCTTTAGCTCCAAGTTATGGCTCAGGAGTCCAGCAAAGTTTAAGTTATTTAAAATTTCAACAGGAAAAAGCACATCTTGGTCACGAATGTCCCCAGCAGCCTTAGATATTGAGTCTGAGCTGAAATAAGTTGTCGCATCTTCGGGAATGACATTTAGTACGTAGGCATTGATGGTGTCAACCATATGGTTTGTTGGAGTTAGAATAGCTCGACCCTTAATGTACTCTGGATCACTGTATCTCCTTACCAAATCGGGGTATGCACTTGAAACAATATCAGCAATTGGGTTATCGGAATGGGGAATAAGGTTGGAATTTGGTATTTTTACCCACGACGAAAATTCATCATCTTGAAATGATTATGTCTGTAGTTTCCCGTCACCTAGTGCTAGGACCCAATCTGTAAATGAAGTTGAATCTTGTATCTGCATGTTCTTTGATAGGTTGAATACACGACACAAACTCCACAGCTTTGATTTGTTAATTGATGCATTTACAATTTCTTTTTTGCTTCCCTTATGAACAACAGGTAAGGTTTGACGAAAATCACCGCCCAAAAGAATTGTAATTCCACCAAAAGTCTTTTCATCATTGAATCGCATTATGTCTCTTAATGTTCTGTCAATAGCTTCAAAATAATGATGGTGGTTCATAGCAGCCTTATCCCAAATAATTAGGGTTGTTTTCCTAATGAGCTCTGCAAAATGAGTCCGTTGATGCACGTTGAATCGGCGTGAATATCAATGGGAATCTTAAATCTTGAATGAGTAGTTCTTCCACCGGGTAGCAACAATGATGCGATTCCTGAAGATGCAACTGCGAGAATAATTTTTCCCTCTGAACTCAAGCGTGCAAGAATTATTTTGTACAAAAATATTTTACTCGTGCCACCTGGCCCATTTATGAAGTAAAAGCCTCATTTATTTTTGTTGACGGATCGTATAACATTATTATAGACATCTAATTGTTCACCATTCAATGCGTTGAACATGTTAGTATGATCTCGTGCTAAAGAATCTACATCGTAAGAAAGTTCCTCTCTTAAAAGCCTATTATCCTTTTCTCGAATCATTGTAGCATCGGGAAGTGGCATCGGCGAGAAATCTTTTAGGCTTTTCCTATTTTTGTTTAAAATATTCTCAATTTCATGAAGGGCATAATTCTTCAATTGATTTTCACTAAGAATAAGATCAGGCAGGCATAAGATTTTTCTTTGACGATGAAGCAAATCTTCTGATAGAATCTCCCAATTGTCGTCCCAAAGTCTTTTTGGATCAGCAACTTCGCAAAAAAGAAGCATTACAGCAAATAGGTCACGCAATTGATTACTCGTAGCCCATTGTGAAGCCTGATCTAGAGCGTCGTGCCATTCTTTGTCATTTCTAACATGCCAAGAGCATAACATGCTTCTTTGCATGTTGGATAAACAATACCATTAACCATCTTCACCTCATCGTAATTTCTTTCTACGCGAACAACGTTTAGGAGCATAGGAAGGTAAAATCTCTCACCAGATGCTGGATGAGCATATACTATACGACCTAAGCATGTGCCTAAATTTTTCCTTCTAAACCATTCCTTTGCCGTTGAGTCCCAAACCCATTTTGAAGGAAATTCAGCATAGGTTAACTCCCTTGCATCCTCGTGGATGCAATTTATGGTCATCCATTGTGTAAACATAGTCTTCTCAACATCTATCCTGTCAATCACAGTATTCAGATTGTCAGAATCTTTAAAAGTGACAACCTGCTCATCCGGCAGATGGAAACTCAATCGCTCAACACCGATGCTTCGATATTGTACATGAAACTGATTAATTCTCCAGCAAGCTTCACATGCAGATAAGTAACGACAATCGAGGAATGTTTTAATTTCATAAACCTCTAAGATTTCGTTGTTACAATCATCATCTTTACGGATAATTGATTGCATGAGCTCCATTGTGGTTATGTCTGGTCCTTTATTTATGTACTTGAAAATATACTTAATTGCCCTTGATTTATTACACCATTCCACATTTATGTGAGCTTGGTATTTGACGACCAAGTCAATATTGTGTGGAACAACAAATCTGTTATCAAGTCTGATTCCCATCTTTTCTACAAATCTCCCGTCATCTCTCCGTCTATAAATTGGGAAGCCATTATCATCAAATTTGTTCATGGTTGTGAATTTTTTGGAGCAACATCCGTCTGTCATACAAGGGGAACGGGGATTTGTGTGCCCGCAAGGTCCATGCATCATGAATTGGGAAACAGATGCATAGGCAACTGGGTCGCTAATACAATCAAGTAACTCAGATGAAATAATCTTATCAATATCATCTGATGTTGGTTGTTTTGCATCTGCATGTAGGAATAGAAGTATGTGGGCGTGTGGCAATCCCCTTTTTTGGAATTCAATTGTGTAGATAGCTGTCATAAAATATACCTGGCATTACTTTCCCAAAGTGTTTTCCTCTAACTAAATCCTTCCTTAGAGCATCAAGTTTTATTTTAAAAACTCTTGTGATAATATCTAGCCTATCCTCAGGCTTTTGTCCAGGAATCATATCAAGAAACTTTGTGATTTTGGGCCATTTAGGATTAGCCGTGAAGGTGATAAATAGATCTGGATTACCAAAGAATCTACAAATAGCCATTACGTCTTGGAAATTTTGAGCCATATAACGTGGACCCCTAGTGAAACTTGATGGAAGGACAATACATTTTCCTACAGGATGAAGGCGTTGAATCTCCTTCAAGAACAGCATCTTTCAATCCTTTATATAGCTCAGCCCTTAATAATGGTTGGTTTTTTCTAATCCACCTCAACCTTTCATGTTCAATGCATGTATATGCATTGACAACATATTATTGGAAAAGTCTTTCGGAGCGTAAAATGGTGGGAGCTTCATTTGTTCTTTGATGCAGACTGTATTCGTAATATTCTCTCATAGTCAAGCAATTTCGTTTAGTCTTACATTTCCCATTGTTTCTTCTATAAGTTATAACCAGTTGGTAGCCATCTTCACCATATGGGAATAACAATGGGTATTGCATAGCCATAAAGGATGGATGAAGATCGATAATTCTTTGCAATCCATTTGACTTATGGTCAACAATAATATCTCTCATAACATTCTCCTCACTAAAATCACCAACAATGAGTGCTGCTGTTTTGAAAGCAGCAGGCAAATTGTAAACCGATGGGTCTTTCGAACGATTTTTAATCAACCTTATTCTCACAGGCATGACATTTGAATTCTCAAAATGCTCACGTGCCATTCGGAAAACTTTTGCAATCTCATCGTGCTCATCAAGCATCGATACTAATTTTGAAATAACTTTTACATCCAACTTTGATTTCGGTCCATCTCCTCCTAAAGATTTCATTTTATTCGTCAATTCATTCTCCGTGTCATAAATATAAAGTTGCGAAAATTTTGGGCATTGACCTTCAACTGGAAGCAAAAAACCAAGCAAATGATGGTTTTATCCACTAATGCGATAGACATAGGGATCGAATCCATTATTTGTTTGATTATCAACTTTAGCGCCAGTAGAGGTAAACGCAAACATGGAATTGTATGCTCTAATGTTGTCTTTAAATTTAGATGAACCACCATCATTTTCAGAATTCAGTAGATTGTTCAAAATATGTCGTGCTCCTTTTATAATGGGTAAGATGATCTTTCCTTCTTGGCAACACA
The DNA here is from genome assembly GCA_949130495.1 of Sambucus nigra. NCBI lineage: Eukaryota > Viridiplantae > Streptophyta > Magnoliopsida > Dipsacales > Adoxaceae > Sambucus > Sambucus nigra. The sequence goes on from OX422213.1 coordinate 315,546,803, forward strand.
ATGAGAATTTAGGACACGCAGGAGTACGATTCTTATCAATTCTCTCCTCATACCATAGAATTGCACTACAATTGTCACAAATGGCGCTTGGACCACCAAAATCCCATGCTTATTTAAACTTTCCTATAAATTCGTTAAATTTTTGAATTTGTTAAACCATAATAGAAGTAAATACATAATTTTCTATGAGTTTTTTCAATGAACGCTTACTAATACCGTACTTACTTTTCAAAATGCTATTTAAATGATCCTTACTTCGAGTCGTATGCTCGGTTGGTGTTGTATTCCCTATATTTCCTACATTACATATAATTGGCATTAATTACATTACAAAAAAATATATATTTCTTTCTAATATACATACGTGTTACTATTATGTACAGTTAATAAATGACTTACCTGATCCAGTTACAGCATGGAATGTTTCCAAAGCATGGTTTACAAAGTTAATGCTATATCCACAATAGTTACTGGGATGGTTAATCACATTTGATGAGTCATCAGCAAATGTTGTTATCATGACATCTCCATTTTCTAGCACTTTTGTTTGAGACGTAATTGTCTTCCGTTTCTTTGTGGTAGCACTGCCTTGATTCCTTACATTGTCAGCATTAAAACTAAGATGCCAAATGGAAGACATGTCTTGAATCGAGGGATGAAGATTATACGGCATATTACTTAAAGAAATACTTGGCGTTGACGTACGACGTACGTTACTTGATCGCTTACGAAACATAATCAACCTACGACGGGATCTAGCAATGCGAGATTGGTATGCAGGATCCATCTAATTTGAACGAAAATAACAATTATGTTTTATTGGTTGAATAATATCATGATATATATATATATATATATATATATATATATATATATATATATATATATATATATATATAACATGGCATAGAGACATCGTTTTATATCATTGTTTCTCTATCTATTTGTCTAATATTTGCAGATAAGAAGATAAAGGTGCTATTGGGCTTATCTTTTTTGTTGGAACAAACAATTTGGATGATCACATGCTTAAAATTATGGTTTATTTTGTTGATATTTTTTATTATTATTTTTCTTCCCTGTTTATTATGTTGTCATTGAAGGAATTGTGTTGCAAGGTTCAATAAAGATGATAACATCTATATTAATCGTGTTGCAAAGTCAAAAGTGTTTTTTTTACATTAATTGGAGTGAGAAACTGAAGTTAATTAGGATAATGTATATTACGAAAGTCGAATCTTTTGATCAATTAGCATCAAATACTTAATCCAATAGATCACAGAGAAATAGAAAAAACATTTAGCTTCGAATTGTCAACGCGAAAGTTTACGTTTCCTTTCTTAAAAATATAACAATAAATATAATTTAAGGGGAATGGAAAATACCTTCTTCTGAATGACGGTCTAGAGCCAGAAACACTATGCTCCAAACAAAATCACTGCAACATAGAATATGCAATAATACAATGCAATTTGATCAAACTATTTCTTGTTTATTACATACGATGCATACTATTATAATTGGAATTTCAAACATGTATTTTATATTGTTAACATTACTAAACAGGAGCAAAATATGTATTTTCTAACATATTATGTCACATACTGTTATCACATTCTTTAAAATGGAAATAAAGTTTTAAGAATGTGATAACATATGTACTTAACTCTCACAATCTTTCACAGATATGTATGTTTCATTGAACTGTCATAAACTAATTTATTGATCCTAAGTCGATTTAGTCGTCTCAATATAATTTGATCTTTTTGGACTAATATAGCCAGTTAGAGCTAATATGTTCATCTTTGACCATTTAGGCATCCTGAAATACCATATGCCAAATCTAATTATCGATACTTGGTATGGTATGTTTGGCAGTTAATTCAATGATGAGCAGTGCTCGTCATGAAGTCTGTGTGAATAAAGTTAAGTTATGATAAAGGAATGCATAACGACGTGAATACATAAAAAAAGGTTTAGAGACAACGCTAAACTCCTCATTTCATCCAAACAAAAATGTTAAGATATTTCATTGCATTACTGTAATTATATTTCAAACAACTGAATCCCCCAAAATTTAACAGCTAGAGGGAGAGATTGTGGAAACCATTATGATATTGAATCATTTATTTAGATGTGAATAAAATAAAAGACACGTGGATATTCACAGCAATAATTGTAAGAGGCGAATAGATTGATTAGTAATGCAGAAATAGAGGCAGAAATTATATGTTCTAATATATAAAATAAACATTATGATATAAATAATATCATAATTCAATCCATAGTTATACATTCTCAGCAGCAGAAATGGAATATTAATTATTTAGGGGTCAGATATTAAAGATAGGCCTTCAGTGAGATGTGAGTTGCATTGCTGACTCATTCAACGTAACACGTGTACTTAAGTATGCCTCCATATAGTATGACACTCTACCTGATCTACAGCAGGAGGAATATGTGTCGTAGTAAATAAATGTGCAAGTTTCTTCGATGCAATAGCTCGAGCGTTACCAAAGTAAAAAATAATTTCAATTGCTTTCCATGTGGCAGTAACGTCTAATGTAGTAATGTTTTGTGGTTTATAGCATAGATACTACTTATTTGATTGAATAGGGAAATGAATCTATCAAAAGAGAGGGTTATTATGTATGCGAGTGATTTTAGAGGTTGTTAATGGACCAAAAGTTCAGTTGTTATGGAGAGGCGTATACTAATCTGATGATCACATCTTATTCTCCATTTCATAGGCACTATATCTATTACAAATATAACATATGCGAACATCGCATATGACAATTATATGGGGAAAATGTGGCAATAATTTCTACCAAAAATGGAAGAATTTCAGTTTTATTTCATATATATATAAAAATAAAACATCCCTACATAATCTTCCACCATAATAGGCATGGCATGTGAAATGCAATTATCTATAACTCATCCGAATAAATGAAGTTTAGTTATACAGTAATCAAGATTCTTACATCCCCACTCTTCCATAAATAGTAAGAACCTATAAAAACAGAGGTACACATAAACTCTTTAATTGAAATTAAACAATGACTAACTAATATTCCACTAAATATCATACAGAAAAAGATTTGATAACTTGAAAACATGTTCATTTAAAAAGTAGAAACAGAATAATTCCCTAGATATGAAAGATCATGGAAGTATTAACATCAACTTTGTGTGGACAGGTTGGTTAGAATGTTGATCTTCATCTTTGCTTTTAAAAATACCAAATTGTAATCCATAGGGAAGGAACAACACAGGTGGTTTGGGACAGAAACAGTAAAATATTTTGAAATAGCGAGAAGGGTATTTTAAGATTTGAACTCATTTGTTTTCTCATACACATTTAATCAAACATCCAATATGCATTACAAAGAGCTAAATACCTTCAACTACAAATGAATCTATAACAATCACTTACTTTCTCATACACATTTAATGAAACATCAAATATGCATTCCAAAGAGTTAAATACCTGGATGGGTGCCGGGAATAATTCATTTCTGATAACTCCTCTTGCAAAACAAAATGTCGTTGCTGATGAGGAGCCATTGTAGGAGGCGCATCTCCAAATAAATATAAGATGGGAAGAACTTTACAACTTCCATTGTAGGCAATGACGGATGTGGGATGGGGGATGAATTCGACTGAACCTGGATTCCAAATTATTAAGTAACTTTGAATGAGATTACGCATCATTCTAGAATGTGATATAAATTAAAAAGTCTAGTTGGGATTAATAATGTACTTGATACAAAGTCAAAAAATTTACCCTACAAATGGTTATGTCAATGCATATGAATTATTTTTTATTGAAAGGCGTCAAATATTTTACATCACCCCTATTTTAGAATACTTGTTCCACGGCCCACTAATTTTTTTTTATCAAAAACCTGTATTTCACCCCACTAAGTGGGGCTGGTTAACTAAAACTATATAAGTATGAAGACAAATGTATCAATAAACTTAGTAGGTATTCGTAAATTAGACATAAGGATGTTAATAACAAAAGACGTGGGTGAGGAGAAAGTTTTGTGTGGGGTATTTTAATTTCAAAATAAATGTTGTTGAAAAAATCTAAACGGAATGAGAAAAGAAAAATTGATGGGTAATAGAGCTCGAGAATAACTCATTAAATTGATTGAGACTGCATTTTTATATACCTAAAATTTATTTTTATATCATAAAAACCTTTCAACACAAACTTTATCATTCTATCATGCAAATATTAACTTATTTGTAGGTTCTTCTATAATTCTAATCATTTATATAATCAATATAGAATTTTATCACTTAAGAGGATTAGACATTAAGTTTTGCAAATGCATAAGGTTACTTGAATCAATTGCTTATATTTTTAATATGATTTTATCAGTGACGTGTTAAGGCAAAAAAATAATTGAGACAAAGTTGGGGTAGAGGGGTAATTAAGCATATACTTTTTTGTTTGTGTTTGTGGAAATTGCAATTACACTAGATTTATGCTAAATCTTTTACAATGTGGGGACTCTGATGATGTAAGCTCAATCTTGATCTCTTGGTATATGTAAAACTATAATATTTAGTATTTGAGAAGAATGTTCGTGAAACTATTACATTTACTTTTTTATCACCATTGTTTTTTAATGTGGAGGGACAGTTTCCCTATTGGAATTGGTGGAGTACTTTCTATATTTTATTTTTAAATATGGTGGGGTATTTTACCCGTTTATATTTTATGCTCTAGATCAGAACATTCAAAACTTTGTTATGGGGGCATAAACTTTCAAACTCAATTTCTAAAGTAATGGTAGTTGATGTGATCTGTGTATTTTCATTCTGTTCATTCCATCTCATGTTTTGTAAATAAAAGTATTATATATAAACCAACCATGCCTTTTTTATAGTAATTGGGGATTATGTTTGCATATTTGTAGGATTAAAAGGATTTGTAAACGACTTTGTTTCTACATGGTTAATTATGAAATCACAGTAAAGTCCACATAACAATTATCCTCTAAACGCACTATAACCCCCAAACCAACACAATTGCAGTCACAAGGCACGATACAATCTCTCCCCTCATCCTATCACAATGGCTTAATATCCCACAACAAAATGAATTTAATAGCCCAATGAGTCGATGACATGATACACGAGATAAAAGACAAGAAATTATCCCGAAAGCACACCCTATCGAGTGGGTGGTTTGGCTACGAGATGTCTTAGCATCATTCAACAACAAAAATTACAATAACAAATTTATCAAAATTTCTAAAAATTAGCTATTTATTATCCTACCCAATCCTACAACCCGACATATGCGTGAAATCATCTAATTGTGATTTTTTCCAACTACTCGGTGTAAAAACAAGATTATATAAACATGTACGCAACAAGAATGATATTTGCATACAAGTATAATATCTAAAGATGCGACTTATAGCATGAAATAAATGTATACAAACAAAGGTGAATATTAATAGCACACAAAATAACTACGAGAGAATGAACCTACCTCAATTCGCTAAATAATTTACAAATTTGTAAAAATTCATGCCCTTGCACTGTTGAAAAAATATTCATAAGATATTCATGGAAATTTTAAAAAATATGAAACTAATTCCCATGCATTCTTAATTAAATTATCTAGGACCTATAATAGTGGAGAAGTGAGATTCATAAATATACCAAGTTAAAAATATACTAAAAATGACAAGTCTATTTTATAAAATTCCAGCACCTCTTTTGCTCCTTTTATCTTCTTATAAACCCTTGAATTTGTTATATTTCATATTACTTGTGTTTTATGTTCAAATCTAATATTATATAGCCTCCTAAAGTCTTATATCAAGCCTTAGGTTTTGTAGAGTAACTATTTATACTAAGAGGTGATTATTTACGATTTTAAAATTGCGAATCCCATTTTTTTCACATGTGCCTTCACTAAGTTATTCAAAAGGGATTCAAATACATATATTTATCAACTAATAAATAAACCAAAGGAGTCCACCCTCATATACTTAATTCTATTATTTTAATATATTTTTCCCACTAACAAGTCTCCAAATTAAGTCGTCACCAAACTTATCTAAATAAATCATAACAAAAATCTCGCTACATATATTAAAAATAATTCACTTAAAAATATGTTAATCCAAAGTGTAACTCACATAATAATATGCAAGCAGTATATCTTAAATTCAATATAAAATCCAAATAAATTTCAGAAAATGCGCAACAAATCCTCATAAAATCGGTGCCGAAAATACGGGTTATTACATTTTGTTGAAAAAATAACGCTTTAATGCATGTGACTGAATGTTTAACTATCCTTCTAACGTTGGTTCCCTTGAATGTAATGTTTTATCTTAATTAGCTCCTACGACACATGTGCCTTGTGTATGGTTGATAATTATGTAGAAATTACATTAAAAATAAAAGTCGTGTGTGCCATTAATATGAGCATGTACTAGTATATATATATATATATATATATATATATATATATATATATATATATATATATATATATATATATATATATATATATATATATATATATATTACTTATTCAATTATATTATATAATTATCCTTTTTAATCAGGGGATATCACACTAATTTTCGTCATTCTCATTTTATATAGTTCCTTTTTTCTTTTCATCTATTTTTGGTTAAAAACCAATAGATTAAAAACTTATTTATAATGTACAATAAGAAAAAAAACATCCCTCTCTAAGTGATCAAAACATAAAATACCAACAATAAATAATCAATTTGTCCAATATATTATAAAAATAAAATTCGAACATAATGTTACACGAACGGACATTGCTTTGTATTTAGAAAATCATATATTTAATCTATGCACAAGTTACTTAATGTCTTATTATACCATGAACATATTCAGTTTTAGTATATTTTCTTGACTGGGGGTTACTACAATATGAGTGTGTGTATGTCACATACTACTTTATGCATGTTTTGTTTACTGAGTTTAAATTGTGTATCCTTTTTCTTTTATATCACAATATTTGGCTTTTCCTCCGATATCAAGTAATATTATTAAATTTTGGTGCTAGTAGCATAACGGTTAAATCTTAAAATGGATAAATTATGAAAGTGCGTGCGCTTGAAACTAAGATGGATGAAAGATACCCAATTAAACTCTCTTGTCAAACTGTTACAATATTTTCTTTCAAGTTGAAGGTAAGGTATCAAATAGTCTATGTGAAAAATTATTTACCAAATAGATTACGGCAAATTTTATTTTCAATCTAAGTGGGTAAAGATAGACAATATAGCACAACACCAAGGCGTATGAGAAAAAATCCACAACGAGAAAAAATCTCGAAATGACAGAACAAAAAATGTATTATGGTAGAGTTTTATAACTAGAAGATAAATACTTACAACCTCATGATGTTATGACATACTAAACAATATTTCCTACCACGTTCCCCGTAGAGAGCGTCAACAGATGGAATACGCTACACAACTGCGATCGATTTTGGTTCATGATCAATGTCATCAAATCAGACGCCAACAAATTTCTTAGTTTTGAATTTTAAAAAAAAATTGTGCCATTTTAATAGGACAAGTGAGAAGCTACCAATGTGTATATCTACTTCCACAAATGTGAGAGTCCTAAAGGTTAAAAGAAGTGTATAAAAGTGTTTAGCAACTCAAAATAAACTCACAAAGTATTTTTGAAATTAAAAAATATTTAAAGTTTATTAAGAACAAATTTTATAAAATATTTTGTTCAACTCTTTATAGAAAGCAATCAACTCTCTAAATCATCGCCTCGTCCAAAAATACTTTTTCATATGGAGGCTTTCACTCATTAATTATTAAGATGGGAAATTATTTCCAATTTTCAGAGGTAGTATCATCCAATTAAAGTGATAGCCCTAACCACATCATCTCTTATAATTTTTGATATATCGTCCATCTTTTCAACTCCTTCAAATCATGAATAAATATCACATATATACATTTGAGGATAAAGGACTCTCTCTCATAAATATTCAAATCTTTTAACCAATTGTAAAATATTGTACAATTTATTCATTCCTCATAAAATGGCATGTATACAATGTATAGTGTGGTGTAAAGTGCAACAAGATATGATAATGTATTCTCAAGGCTTAAATTTTCTCAATGTTTATAAGACTTAAAAGAAAAATCTAATTCATCTCATGAGGCACATGTCATATTCCCAAACAAATGAAAAAATAACTAGATTTACCATTCTGATATACGAAAATATAGCCATGGAGCATATCATTGAAAAAAGGCATAAACATGATCGTACAAAAACAAAAATTGTTGAAAGATATGTACAACCACAAAGAGCATGGTAGGATAAAAATATATACATGAAGCACATAATCCTAAACATGTTTCGAGAAGCTTAATTCACCTAAAAATAATTAATGAAATTCTAAGGTAATAAATCTAGAGAGAAACGGGGTTAAGGTAAAGAGCATGTAAAACCTAAGTACAAAACTACGTAAAATCCAAGGATAATAAACAAATGAAAAAAGTATATATCCAAGGTAAAATGAAAATACTTTTAACAGGCATAAGAACATAACATACTTGTATAAAATATAAGATCAACTAGATGTGACAATCTTAAACATATTTATAAAAATCCAAAATAAGGTATTCCATTTTATTCAAGATATAAATAAAGAGAAAATCAAGAATAGAAAAAACATCACATACGAGTTATCAGTAATGATAAATATGAAGTATAAAATCACATATAAAACAAAAGTACATAGCCTAGCATAATGTATATGAAGGTGAAATGCGAATAAGGCTACGACTACAAAAGAGACAACCTCTAATATTTATAGGTGGAAGTAGGGTTGTGTTTTTTTCCGAACATTTCGATTTTTATGATATCCGATACGATATTTTTCGATTTTGGAATGTATATAAGGTTTCCGATTTTCAATTTTCCGATTTTTCGATTTTTGATTTTTTCGAAAAAAATCGGATCGAAAATTGGAAATAATTCTGAATTTTCGATTTTCGATTTTTCCGATCCGATTTTTTTGAATTATTTTTGATTTTTTCCAAAATATTTTCCGATTCCCAATTTTTTTAATTTTTTTAAACATTCTCATGTGTCCCACATCGGTAGGAGAGGAAGAGAGGCCCAAAAAATTCCTCTATAAAAGGAGAATATCCCTCTATCCTCTACACAAATGAAAAAAATGGTTAAATCCTTATATGATTACATGTTGGGGTTAAATCTTTTTGTCGATTTCTTTAAAATGATAATTTCGAGTAATCGAAAATCCTATATTAATTTTTTTTGAAATTTTGGAATTTCCAAAATTTCTGAATTTTTAGTATATTTTTGAATTTATGATTTTTTCGATTTTTTTCCGAATTCGAAAACTTTTTTGATTTTCCGAAAAAATTGGATAGGAAATGGGAACAAATATTTTATTTCCGAAAAAATTGAATTTTTTTCGAAGGGTCATTTTCCGATTCGATCTAGCTGAAACACAGCCCTAGGTGGAAGGAACTGTGACACCCCCCTCAATTAAATATCGGGTGATCAGTCATTTATAAATTTATAAGAGAATGTTCGGTTGGTTCATTCTTAGCATCACTATCGAAAACTTAAATCTAATTAATTACCTAACATTTAATTAAGCTAGTGTCAAAACATTTTCCAATTTAACTTGAAACCAATTAATTTAATTAATTTCTGAACATGCAATTATAAACCATACACAAGAATTGAATGCTGACTGAATCAATTACTAAATAATTAAGACTGGATAAAAATCCTCCAGTTCAAGCCACAAAGCCAAACCATAATAAATACTCAATTCAACTGAAAAGAACTACAAAGTAAACTGAGTACAACTCCGCTAATGAGAATGGGTGACACATGTCCGAACTGAGATATCTAAACTAGGAACTGAATGAACTGAGAGAAGCGTCTAATCTTAATGACCCGCAACTTCCACAACAGCTGCAGCTCGACAAACCATCCAAGTATCTAGAACCGGTGTCCCTATGGTTGGGCACCTGTACTAATACATATATATAGCAAAAGAGAGAAGAAATGAAAGAGCTCAGAGCCCGATGTTTTAAAAAGATTTATTAGCAAGTATTTAAAACTGTATTAAAGCAAGTATCATATGCATGTTAGGTCGAACTCTCACATGAGATTCTCACCTCTCGACTAGTGTGCACGCCTAACGTACACCTAATCCAACCTAGCTACCTGACACACTATTAACTAGGAAAAGGCTTATCCTACTAGTTGCCCCTCGTAGCAGTATCCCGTATTTGGTCTCGACATTTATCATTTTAAATAAGTGTTATCACACTAAAGTCAAGTATTTACTATTTACGTTACTGAAGATTTCACTATCTTAATAATCTGATATTATCTCATTTTAGGTATACCAAAAGCATACATATATATCTTTCACTATTATATATGTATTAACCCAACCTTAATAGTTTACAAATATCACATTGTAAGTATAACACAAGTATATATAAATATCCACCACTATTATATATATACTAACACAACACCCCAAGGATATACATGTAGTGCATTGCATACTCTGCTATCATGTCCCGGTACATCTCGTACTCAAACAAGGACTATCGGTTCGAAAATCTCCCATGAACCATATAAACAAATCACACGTATTGGCGGCGAACATAGTTCACTTACCTAGGGGTCACGCACATACCTACGCTCCCGTAGTCAGCGACTTATCAACTCACAAATAAGTCTTCACAGTCCTATGTTCTGAGATACAAGTCAAATATCCCCCCGAAGGTCACTCAGGATAAGACTGTTTCTACACAACCCCCCGCGATAGCAAGCAGCTAGGTATGTCATACGCATAATATCAAATATAGGTATACACACAACCCATCAAATCAAACGGCATACACACAACCAAATGTCATATTCCATACGTAGTATTACCATCACTAAATACTATCAACGTATTTTCAAACCACAATATTCCCTCTCTCGTAATATATATAAGGATAATATGTTACCCGAAAATCCTTAATACAAAATCATAAGAAGTCCCAAAAGTAACCACTAATTTTTACTCTTATAAGTTTCATATCGTTAGAACTAATATTGTAAGTATTTATCACTTAATACTCTCAACGCAATTAAATTTACGATTATCTCTATCTCGTAATCTTCAAGGTAAATTCACCGTTCCAAATATTTGAATCATTACACCTAAACAACTCCCAATAATTCTGCACTATATTGGGTTCATTGAACACTAATTTTTCTCACTCAAATTGACTGTTTACACAAATAGGAGAAAAATAGAAAATTCTCTTAAAATTAGAAATCTCGCTAGAACCAGAATGGATCTCGCTCGAACGACTTCCACGTGTCGTTTGAACGACTTTGCGCGACAACCAATCTCGCTCAAACGACTTCGAGCGAGATCTCGCGACCTGGGTTGTTTCATCTTCAACCTTAGACAACCTCATTTTTCACCATTTTTCAACCCTAAAACCTATAAAGATTAAGCCCGAACTTCCAACAATCAATACCAAATATTATTCTAACATGTATATGAGATTTCCCATATCTAGCATCATTAAATCGTCACCAATCATCCATAAATTTGAAATCTCCAATTTTATTGTCAAGAACCCTAGTTCTTAAATTAATATGCATAACTTCTAAATTAAGCCCAGATTGGTTCATAGAAATCACTCTAATTTCATAGGCATCATCCTATCTACATATGGTATTCAAATTCTTATCAAATCAGCCCTAGTTTATGATATAGTTCTCCAATTTCACCCAAATTAACTTTCATAACAAGGGTTTATTAACCTAGACTAACATGAACATAATTATTGCTAAAGAAAGCAAGAAATAAACACTTGCCTCGATTTCAAATGTCTGATCCGTTGGTATTGTTGGTATGGATGCGTTCCTCGCGTTCCGATCTACACGATGGTGGTGGTGGTTGTGCAAGGTGGTGAACATAGCTTCTCCTCCTTTGGAATTTGCTCTCCCTCACCCACTGTGGCTCTCTCTCGATTTTGGTGTAACCTAACCCAAATTGTCCCCAATTAGGTGATATATTATTTCTCCAATTTTCGTCCATATAATTCCTCCAAAAATTCAAATTACAAAACTACTCATACCGGGTGTCGACTTGGCCTAAAAATGCCCAGAGTCCAAATAAAATACCCGGGTAGAGTTTTCTGACAATCTCGACCCTTCCGGACTCAACGACGCACTCGAAATGATCATACGAGTTACTTAAAATAATTTATCTTTTTATTCCACTTAATTAGTCCTGACACGACTCACACGCGCGTCCCCGACTTAATATACCAAACTGTCGTATTTCTCTCTCACGACAAGTTATTTAAAATCGTCATTCCATATTACTTATTCTCACAATAATATTAATAATTACTAACTTCTCGTCACCCTAGTAACTATTCAGATTTAATTCGAATTAATAATTAATTCTCACATTTTAATTTAATTAATCCCACAATAATAATAAATCACATAATTATTTAAATCTTCGAAAATACGGTGTATTACAGGAACCAATTTCGAAATCTTTTTATTTTCAAATTTAATTACATCCTAAATGTTCTTCCTAACCCATACACGACTCATACGAGTAGTCTTGGGTTTAAATGGGTAATTAAACACATTTTTCTTTACCTCTCCTCACTTTCAAAGGTTTTTTTCTCAATCTTATTAATTCACATTTTTCTTTTATTGGGTTTATAAGCAAATTTCTTTGAATCATAATTGTTTTAACCTTTGTTCCTCCCCAAAATCTTACCACTCTTACTATGATGCAAAAGTAAGGTTTGTTTAAGTAGAAAGAAAAACTCCCTCAAATGACCAATTTTGTGACAATAATCACATTTAAAACTTTTTGGTCAAGTTATTTGGATTTTTGGTTTAGGAACAAAATTTTCAAAATGTTAAACATTATTCAACTTGTAAAAAAAATCTCTAAGGTGGCATTTCTTATGACAATAAGAACAAGTAAAGTCCTTCTTAGGTCTCTTATGATTATGCATGTGATTATTGTTATAAAAATGGAAGGAATAATATTCTACCCCTTAAAATGATTGAAAACATGCTTTCCTTTCTTTTGATAATTTTTTGGAATATTTTTGTAAGAGTATGCATTTTACTCATGTTCCCGAATAGGACTAAATTTTGAGTCTTGTCCTTGAGGTCTTTCCCCTAAAGCATAATGCATTCAATTCAACGGACATCCTCACTTTCATGCATATTCTTTTATACCACTATTAGGAAAGGTAGATGGACACATAGAATCATACGCACTCTACTCACACATGTTGTCCGAAAGAAAAAAAAAATGTGTGTGTTTATGTGTTGATATGGATATTTGGACTTAACTGCAAATGTGTTTATGTGTTAATATGGATATTTGGACTTAACTGCAAAACTACTTTTGAACGAATCATACAAATTGCATTTCATAAAGTCTGTCGAGGTCTGTCGTAGGAGACCTTCGCCACAGCAATGTAGCAACTCGTTTACAATGACGGTGTTTTAATGATCGCGTCTTTGTCCTGAGATTTTTTTCATTAGCTTGTTGTGTATCCTCTCCGCAGGATTGCCACAGTGACGCAAAAACTCACTGCGGTGACACTGTCTCGATGGTCGTCTTGTGCCTCATTCAAAAGTTCTAAATAGGTGTGCGACCTCGATCGCCTTAGGTTTTCCATAGCTATGCAATAGCTCACTGCAATGACCTTGCAGCGATACACGTCTAGTTACGCCCAAAGTCACTTTTTGAACAAACCACACGCACATCTTTATTGGTACCCATGAATAATAAAGACATTTCCATATATTTTATTTTTTACATATTTTAAGTCTACTTACCTACTTGTAATTTCCTAGCTTCTCTGGTAAGCTTGGTGTTATATGTAAGTGGGTTGAACTTCATTTTAAATGAAAGAGTGTTAGTGTGTTTCATGATTTTTTTTATTAACGAAATAATTTTGCCAAAACTTTCTTGCCACAAGAATCACTTTCAAGAAAAGAAAAATATTTTAATAATAACTTCTTTTTTTAATCTTGTATTCATCCAAGTTTTAAGTCTTATTTTTCTTTTATATATATTTTTAAGATATTTTTTAAGTTTAAAAACTTATGAATCTAAAAATATTTTGAAGTGAACTTGTTTTATTTTAATACTTTTCAAACCCTTGAATAAATCTCTTTCTAATTTGTTCTTGAGTTACTTTTATATTTCATGCATCTCAAAGATATATTTTGTGAGTTAAGTCATATTTTAAAAAATAATTTCACCTTAGGTCATTAGACACCTAGAAAATGGTACCACACTCTAAGGAGGCTTCTCACCTTATTCTAAGCAGTGGAATACATAGTTTATTCTTCAAACTCAAAATGATGAAATTTATCTTCGAACTTTAAAAGAAGATTGATTTGGTATGGGGACTTTATGACATCGATTTTTGACCGAAACCTATCATGATTGTGTAGCCTAATTCAGTCGTTGGCTCTCTCTGCGGATGATAAGGTAGGAATGAGTGTCAAATCAGTTATAGTGTCGTGAGGGCCATAAGTCTATTTTTTCTAGTTGTAAAACTCTACCATTACACATTTTTTGTTCTGTTGGCCTGAGGTTTTTTCTCGTTGTGGGTTTTTCTTAGTACGCCTTAGTGTTGTACAATATTGTTTACCTATTATGCATTTAGATTAACTCACCTAATAATTAAGATTTATGATGGAATCTATTTGGTAAATAATTTATCACATAGACCTTAACGGGTAAGAGCAAGTTTTATAATTCTTCGAATTTGTTTTTATTTGGATTATCCCATTACACTCCACTTCACCTTCATGACTACTTCCACATAATAAAAGATTAGATTTTTATGACATTTGGGAGATTAAAGATCGTTCGTCTTAACAACATTTTGAAGAGTTATCAGGTGGCTTGGTAAAGACTTGAAATTTCCAGGGGTTATATTTCATAAAGAGTTTGCATTAAAAGTTTTCAAAATGTTTAAAATGATTGGGTACGTCGTTAGAACAAGTTTTCCACGTTCGAATGCGATCTTAAGCGATGCCTTTTGGCAAGCTCTAGAATGTCATTCAAAGTTTCGTTGGAAATACGTTCAAATAAAAAAGGGTACGTCGTTTGAATGAGGCATCAGGTCACTCTAATGCTTATCTCTTTGCAACAAACTTCCCTATAAATAGAGATACGAGATTAGACTTTTCCAAATACTTTTTAGAGTTCTTTTATTGATCAAACTCTACTATTTTTTTATCCAAACCCTTGGATATTTAAGGGTCATTTTTCCAAATCAACTTGAACATATTCCAAGTAGGAGAACCCTTGTAGATTTGATCTTTACTACTAATTTTTGGAACAAAGGCTCTACTGTTCAAGAAGAAGGTTGATCAGTGGATATCAAGGAAATATTGCTTCCTGTAGATGGTGTTGGACTATGTCGTATCTGTAGAAGACTTAAAGAATTTCACTTTATACTTAGTGAAGCTAAGTAGTCGGTAAGTCTTCTAGTGTCTGTCAATTCTGATGTAGTGTTAAAATTAAATATTTTACCCGAAATGGAATTTTTTTCGCTTCTTTCGCATGCTTGGTTTGTTTATGTAATTTGGCTTATTTAATCTAGACTTCATTATTGATTGCACACTAAATTAAATCAAGATAAAATTTGAGAAAAAATGAAATTGTGTGTGATTAGCCTAAGATACAAATATACGAATCCACATTCTTAAATTGGTATCAGAGCAGGTTGCACTAAATATTGTGTAATCCTTTTTATGAAATTTTTTTGGATATTATTTTTTATTAAATTGGTGATCATTAAAAAATCGATTTTTATGAAAAATTTGTATAATTTTCGATGGGTCAAAACTATGCGTACTGGAAAGCCAGGATGAGGTCTGCTTTAAAATCTATTGATAAAAGAGTCTGGCTTGTTTGTGAAAGAGGTTGGACATCACCCACAGTGAGCAATGGCGATATCATAGGTCCAAAACTCATCACTGCTTGGACAAAAGATGAATTTAAATGGAGTAATTTTAACTCACGTGGTTTAAGTGTCATTTCTAGAGACGGCACCCCTGATGAGTTCTGTCGCATCATGATATGCACTACGTCTAAGGAAACATGGGATATCCTCCAACTCACTTATGAGGGTACCAACATTGTGAAAGATTCTAAGCTTCGAAATCTCTCCACACAGTTTGAGACTACAATTATGCTAGAGTCTGAGTCATTCGATGAATTTTATGTACGATTGTCTGATATCATTAAATTTAATGTTAATTTAGGTGATAAAATTCTTGAGACACGTGTAGTTAAAATTATTCTTAGATATCTTCCATTCCATTTTAGTCCTCAGGTTACTATGCTTAATTCATTGGGGATGTTAGATATGCTCAGGTTAGAGGAACTAATAGAAAACCTTCAAACTTATGAGATATATATGTTTCCCAAAACTGTTAAACCTATGGAAAAACATAATTGCATCAAAATTTCAATTTAAAAAGAAAGAGGAAATTTCATCTGACTCTGAGTATGATTTTGATCTCGATGATCTTTCCCTCTTTACAAAAAAAATTCTTAATCTTAGAAAAAAATACTTCTAAAGAAAATAAAAGTTTTGAGAAAGTCAAAAAATATAAACCGGGCAAGAAAAATTTTGAAAAAGAAAGAAAATATTACCTAATAAAGATGAAGATATATGTTATGAGTGAGATGGTAAGGGTCACAAAGCGCACGAATGTGCTACGAGATTAAAAAATTGTAATACCCCATTATTTCGAGGCCTTATTTAAGAATATTATATAAGATTTAAGAAATAATTTTAAATAGAAATAATTTTATTGACATTATATTTAAAAATAATGTATTTTGGTTTGAAATCGAATCAAATATTTAAATTTAAATATAAATACTTTTTGGACATTTTATAATGGTTTAAATATGTAAAGTTGACAATTTTGAATTTAAGGGCAATATAGTAATATAAGTTAGATTAGGCTCCAAGCTAGGCTTTATGAGCAGGGATATGTAAGGAATATTATGGCTAATTTTAAGTGTGAGAAGAGAAAACAGAGCGGCCAAAAACGAAATCTAAAGAGGCAAAAATGAGAGGAATGAGAAGAGTCACCTTGGAGTGTCTTAGATCTTCTTTTGAAGTACTTCTGGGTGAGATTTAAGAAAAACACAAAGTACGTACTTGGCTCAATTTTTCATTTAGATTCCAAGCCTAAAGTCGGATTGGTGATTGGGATTTTGTTTGGATTCGATTTTCTATGTTTTGAAAACAGGCCTACAGTTTTTGATGTTAACTCTCTTGAGGTAGTTTAGTTATCCCATTGTTAATTTAGTGTGCTACGCATAGTCAACCTTGATTGTATAGTTATATTCATGATATGTGTTGAATTTATATGTATTATATGCTCGTATACTATATTCATTATTGCACCCGTTTTGTATGTGTTATTTTCATGCCATGTAGTTTGGGTAACGAAACTAGTTGATTCTACGAGCATGTTGGTTTATATAAATTGAGTGGAAACTATATGCACTTGATTTATGAGAATTGAATCTGAAATTTATTTGCATTGAGATAATGGTATTATGATGCTTTATATTATAGAATGCATAGGTATTCCTTAGCCAAACCACCTACTGGACGGGGTGTGCTATAGGTTACGATTTTGTTTATTATCCAAATACCAGACCATTGACCCCAATTGGTGAGAATGCCAAGTGTTATTATGACGGTAATGCCAAGATTTTATGACGGTAATGCCAGGTTATAATGGGACGTGTGTCCAAGTTTTTATTATTTATTTTTGGGGGCCATTATATTGTTCCGAGGATAATTGACTAGATAATGGACAGTAGTTCATACCGTACCGTGGGAATTGCAACTGAGATTTTTATATGGGATCTGGGGTTGTGAAGTGCCCGCGGTGAGGTCATAGGTCATGAATATATTATTGGGATTTTAGTTTGAGCGTTCATATTTCATACACTCTTATATATGATGCACACATATATGAGTATATGTAGTTACACTTAGAGCATTTATACGAGCTATTGAGTTTCTGTTTCACTGCCCCCCCCCCCCCCCCCCCCCGAACACAAATAGTTTGTTGTATTTCAGGTTTGAAGACGAGATTATATATATGGCATCGTTGGGATTAGGATAGTCATTAGAGGCTCTAGATATTTATTTTCTACATTTAAATGCGCCGCTTTGTTTATTGTAAATTATTTTGTAAAAGGACGTTTGAGATTTAATAAAATTGAGACATTTTATTTAGTTGATTGATGTATTTATGCTTCCAAAAATTTATGCTCAATATACATGGTATTGTTTTAATAAAAATTCTTCAATTTATCAATATTTTTCAGTAGCATCTCCCGAGGTGTTACAGAAATAAGGAAAAGGTAAAGCTTCCTTTAGTGCCATGCTTAGTGATAACGATTTTGAGTCGGTGGATTTCGAGGAAGAATCACCACATGGATGTAACATCATCGCATTCATGGCTAGTCAAGTTAGTACATCTAGTGCGCCTCACGTTGATGAGGAAGCTTCTAAATATGATGACCTCGACAGTGAGTCTGGTTATTCTAGAAAGAGTGAGGGAGATAACACTTTGAGTGAGGGAGAGAGTGACCTTTAACGTGCATATGTCGAACTTTACGCTGAGTCATTTAAAATGAAAATAAAAACAAAGGTTTAGTGATTTGGCGTAAATACTTCATATTTATTCCATTAATTTTGGTACTTTTATGATCCAATGCATTGTAAATAGATTAGATTTATCTCATAATAATGTACTAGTCAAGTATTTTTGTTTCGTGTATTTCTCTCTTATGTTACATGTATTTTGTGCAAGCAGGTGCGAGAGGGAAATCGAAAAAAAGGAAAAAATTGAAGGAGAGGGGAGTCAAGGGAAATTATTTAATTTTCTAGTCAGGACCTAGATCCAGGAAAACAAAGTTGAAGGGCTTGAAGCTACAAGCACACTGGAAGAAATGATACACAAATCCGAGCTACGGTGAAGAAGTTATGAGCTTTTGAAAATGAGAAGCAAATCTAGGGGCACAGGTGTAAAATAAGAATTTTCCCCTAAAAGAATTGATTTTTCATGGAGTAGAAATGGTTCTCTAGGGTGAACTAGTTCCGTACAAGGTGAACCAGTTCGACAGACTTGAGTGCAAGAATTTGATTTTTTGCCTTATTTTTAGCCAAAGAGTTATATGATATTAGGAGTCTTCCAAAAATGACCCAAGACTTATATTAGGTCATATTAGGAGTCTAATAAAATAAGGAGGTTTAGTTTTACATAGTTTTTTAGAGGAGAAGAAGACCAAGAAAGTAGAGAAAGAAGAAGACTCAATTATTGTCCATATTTGCATGCAAATTCAATATAAGTATAACTTTCTTCCAATTTCAATTCAAGCTTTGATTTTTGTATGATCTTTCTCCTTTATTTATTTTTTTATATTTCTTATGTGTTTAATTGCAATAAATCCATTATCATGTATCTATGCTACATAAAAATCACATGCATAGTTAGAATTAACATGTCCGACTAGGTTTTTAGAGGGTTAGGGTATATGAACCCGACCTATATATTATGGATGAGTACAAAATTGAATATATTTAAATAAATAATTAGGAGGTCTGACACTTTGTTGGAACAAGTATTATAGACCTTTTAACTTCCTTCGACTTAGGTAACTGGAGTATTTTAGGATATAATACACGTGTCGAAATTTTGTAATTCGCATTAAATTTATTTTTGACTAGATATTGTGCAGAGTAAAATCCTCATATGTTTAGTACTTTGATAAATTTAAGGTTTTCTATTAATTGCATATTTAGTTCTTGAAAATCTTCTATCCAACATAATTACTGACGGTTCGGGAGAGTGTATCCCCGCCCGTTTTCTCTTATAGTTTATTTTAAAAATTAAAATTTTAGTCGTACATTTATTTAGTTAACTTGCATTAATTAGTTATCTTGCATTTGTTCGTAGAAATTCTCATAAAATTTTCATCACCTTTTCTTATTTCTTTTATGATTCGATAATTAGGTTTTAGATGCCTTCCCTCAGTTGTCGTCATGACCATCGTCCTATTCCCTGAGTTCGACACCCGACTTACCGGGTTTATTACTTGAGCGCTCGACTTACACTTGAGCCGTATTTACACGCACTGCACAGACATTTTGCATCGGGTCAAGTTTGTGGCGCCATTACCGGCAAGTGGGTAGACATATTAGGTTAGGTCGAATTGACCTATGAATTTGACTCTAATTCCTAAAAAGAAAAAAAAAATCATAAAACCCAAAAATTCAAAAAAATAAAAAAATTCAAAATATCCAAAAGGAATTAGAAATATTAAAATAAAAATATTATCTCGTACTTTAAGTGCAACATACTTAGTCCAATTCTAATTCAAATCCCAATCCTCCTACACTACACGAGAATCCTAAAATTGAACTCGCTCCTACTATCCCTCACACTCCAAACTTTCCAAACTTCTGGGTACCACCTCCTACACCGTATAGTCACACCACGAGTCATACGTCTAGGAATTTCAGTGAGGAATTTGAATCTATAAGTATGAGTGCGATGTTTGCTAATACTAGTTTTGGCATGGGTGAGGGAGTGATGTCGTATTTCCCCAAAAGAGACCTCTTATGCCTCGAGCGAACCGTCGCTTTGGGATGCATTATATTCATGTATAATGCAGGTTAGTTTCACTATAGGAATGGGATGATTCGGATTCTCCCATTGTTTCATGGTATGAAATCAGAAAACCCTACCTCCACATTAGAGAGTTAGAGGAGGCATGCAAGGCATTTAATGATCAAACGTGCATGATTCGATACGAATATTACATCTATTCACCCTTTATACTTATGCATTATAGCCCCCGCGGGTACTTTAATTCCTATATATATGCTCGTTAACCAGACAACCTCCGTTTTATATGTTAACATGTTGTATGAGGTATTATTGAGCTTTTATTGGTATTACAGTGCTTAGTGTGAAGTTTGGTTGCATTCTGGTAAAGTTTCATCGACAATCGTACATTCGGGAGCATTTTATTCATTCCACTCTTTGGGAGTTTTGCCCAAAGTCTCACGAAATTTGAGGACCTCAGAATAAGCTTCGCGTGGCCATGAACGGTGCGCGAATCCGAGTCCTAAAGAATAGGTTACGGGTCTTTAAGCGGGGGAGGAAATATAAGGAAACTTCCAAGGCAATTAAATTAAATAAATAACATTTATGTCCTGACCCCAAACACAAGCAGGTCGCGCATTTTTCCTTACCTGCGGTGGACTATCCCTGACCCCCGGTTGAACACTTCTGATTTTGGTCTTCGATAGAAGCAGTAGGATATCACGCTGACCCTCAGTCGACCTCCCCTGACCCCCGATCGATCGGTCCTTCTAATTTTAGCATTCACATGAAATAGGAGAACGCAATAATAGCTTATTTGGTGTTGGACATATAGGTATGATTGAGGCCGAGCTAAAAGGGTTGCTCGACGTGGATAATTCAGAATAAGTTAAGGAATCTTATGTTCATCTTCATTGTCTCTTTGATAGAGTTGTGGCGAATAATGCGACTAATTATAAAATAATCGAGCAACTTTAAGACGACCAAAATCTCTCTCGAGCTTTGTTTTATTATGACTATGAGGCCAAGTTTGAGGCCTTGAGTGCTGGTGATAAAAAGCTTCAAGATATCATGTCGGCTTTAAGGAAGAAGGAGTTCCTATTGAACATGGAGGTGGAAAGTTCTGGGGATATTACTAACCTACTTGAAAAATAAAACCACAATCTAAGGAATGAGTTAGACAGTTTGAAGAAATCTGTTAAAGTTGTATCGAGCGAAGGTGCTTCTTTATTGAAGATCAAAAATGCCTGTCTGATAGAAGAATTGGAAAACTTAAAGAGTAAGAAGACCATATCTGGCTAATCTTCTAGGCAGGTGATCGTTTCTTGGCCTACCGTAGATGAATAAAGAACCTAGAAAACTTTGGCCGACCAGGCAACTCTATTGAAGGATAAAGATAAAGTTATTAAAAATATTCAAGACCAAGTAGATCAATTAACCTTTCACTTTCATAAATAACCCAAATTATTTGGATAGATGGCTATGATGAGACAATAACTCATATAGAGGATCAATTGGAGTAGGCTCTCCGAGAAGGTTATAAGTAGGGATGGCTGAACGTACTAACACTGTTAAAGGTAGATCGATAAAGTGAACTGCGAAATTAGCATAATCCAAGCATACTGGATTATTCTGACCCTTCATTTAGTATTGATGCCAAGTGGATTCCAAGTGATGCAATTCCCCAAAGCTTGGTGAAAACGTACTTAGGACATTATGACCCTCATGACGAAGATTCCTACATTTTTCCTCTTTATTTGTTAGACCGACCAAGCATCAGTGGTTGCAATAGGTTGAGGGATTTCAAGACTAATACTCTTGATGTTCCTCCAGCTGCGATGGATAAAGATGATGGAAAACGCTCAATGGAATGGCTTTGCTTTTCTTTTCATTATATGTTTCAATATCATTTTTATGTTTGTTTTCTATTGAAGTTTGTTGGAACGAAAAAGACTTTCTTTTGCATACATGTTTTTTATATATTTTAGTCTTTGGTTAATAATTAAGCTTTTGATTAGTTGGTCAGTTGTGCGCCCGACTACCCTGCTTGATTAATCCGTGTTTGGTCAAATGTGAACTTGAGTTATTGAAACTCAGGTTCCATCAAATATACTTAGGTAAAACGGATCTTTGGCATTTTTAGAGATAAGTGTTTACATTAGTTACCTTTGGCACCAAATGTTTTAAGAATATAGGATTATCCAAAATTTAACTTGGTCTGGTAAAACTTCTTGTTCTTGACTTTAGGTCATATATGAAGTTTTAAGGACTTCTTATTCGTGAATCGTCAAAGATGAAGTCATACATGAAGTCTAATTTTATTTTATTTTGAAGTTGGAAAAGTTTTTTAGGGTTTCCATCGCCATAATCCGAAAAAAACACAAAAATGAATCATACTTGGATGGAAATCACAACTTTATTAAACTGGATGAAATGGTTGCATCAAATGCTTAACAAATCTACTGATAATATTTTTTGAGATGATTGGAATTCTATAGGTTCTTTAATTCTTACCCTTCAAGTGTTTCTAAGTGGTAAGTTCATGATCAAACAACTGCTGAGATACGATAGGGACCATACTAGTTTGGTTCTAACCTGTTTCCGTTTTGGATGACTTTCTTAAGGATATAGTCTCCCTTTTTCAAGTTGGTCATCTTGACCCTCCTATTATAAAATCTAACATCTCTTTGTTGATAAGCAGTTACTCGAAGCAAAACATCCCCCCTGACTTCCTCAATCAAGTCTAAATCCAATCTTCTCATGAGATAACTTTTAGGGGAATCAAAGTTCAACACCCTGTGAGTCGGTATACCTCATCGACTGGTACCATTGACTTGTTCCAAAAGCAAGCATGTGTGGAGTTTCACCTGTGGTTGTTCTTGGCACAATTCTATATGCTCGAAGAACATTGTGCAACTCATTTATCTAGTTTCCCTTAGCATCATCTAACCTCTTTTTCAGCCCATCAAGTATTATTTTGTTGGTGACCTTTGTTTGGCCATTACACTGTGGGTGTTCGGGTGCAGAGTGAAGTTTTTAAATCTTGGACTAAATGCAATACCCCTCAAACTTCTCATTATCGAACTAAGTGTCGTGATCGGTGATGAAGGTATATAGAATTCTATACCTGTATATGATATGTTTCCATATGAATTGGAAAACTCTTTCATAAGGCATTTCAACTAATGGCTCACCCTCCACCGATTTTTTAAAGTAATCCACTTCTACCACCAAGTACTTGAATATTCCATTAGTCTTCGGTAATGGCCAGAACAAATCAATTCCCCATATAGCAAAAGGCCATGGAGAAGTAATTGGAGCTAAGGAAGCCCCTGGTCTTATATAGATTGCGGAAAACTTCTTACACTTGTCACACTTTTTAGAAAAAGGAATACATTCTGCTTTCATAGTCGGCCAATAATATTTCTATATAGCTATCCTTGGGACCAATGATCGGCTAGCTGAATGAGCTCCACAGGGACCTCATGCACCTCTCTGATCAAATCTGGTACCTCAGTAGGGTGTACGCATCGAAGTAATGAAATAATGTATCCTCTTTTGTATAAGACTCCTCACTTTAGCATATACTAGTTGCCTTGTACCTTAACTTCCTGGTATCTCTTGGGTCAACATATAATACACCTTTATTGCTGTAGCTTTTGATAGGATCCATCCATGAGGGTCCTAAATCCTGCGTAATGAACGGACAACAACTTCCAAATCAATTCTTAGGGGTGTAAACGGATATTCAAAAATTCGAATCCGTCCGGTATTCGAGTTCGAATTTTGCGAATATTTATTCGAAAAATGGATATTGATACAGATATGGATATTGTGTTAAAATATTCGGGAAAACGGATACGAATACAGATAGTATGTGCATCTGACATGGATAATCCGTATCCGAAGTGGAGTATACATTTTCGGATATCTATTTTTTCGGATATCCGTATCCGTATTGTATTTAATAATAATTTATTATCAATATTAGTTATATAAAATTATTATTTATAATATTTATGATATGTAATGTAAAATATAAATATATATAATATAAAAATGTTAATCATCACTTTTCACTAATATAAAAAAATAAAGAAATAATACTCTTCAAAAAATCAAAGGATAATGAATGGCTTGAAATGAAAAAAAGAAAAAAAGAAGAAAATAATAGAAAAGAACAAAAAGCAAACAAAACAAACTCGAACAAAACATTTGACCTAAAACCTTTATCTTTCATTTTACCCGTTTCCCATTCTCCCTAATTTTCATTGCACACCCTCTTCTTCAAAACATCCCCTTTGCTAGTAACTTAGTAAGTTCCTCCCCCTCTCTCACCCCCCAACACCACACACGCACACGCACCTACAACACATACGCACGCACGCACACAACAAAACAACAACACACACAGACATACACTATAATACATACGGACACAGATGCACATAACAACTATTAGGGCTTAATTGTTGATTCTAATTTTTAAGTTGTTGATTATGAAATGGTAGATAAATTTGTTGATTCTAAACAGTTAGGGCTTGGTTCTTTTTTAAAGTAGTATTAATATCACATGTTAAAAGAGGAAAGTCAGTTGCAATGGATAAATAATGTAAATAGATACATATATTATCTGGATCCTGAGAATTCGGGAGCATATGAATATGAATAGTTATTTTTACTATTCAATGGATACGAATGCGGATACGGATAGTGCGCCTATATAGTGGATACGAATGTGGATATCATGGTATTCACTCTGTATACGTCCATTTACCACCGTTATCTATACTTCTATGTGAAAGAATTTCTACCGGGATGGTTCTCCTGTGCAAGTGTATCTGCTCGGGCATTTTTAATCCTTGGTGTCCTAATCAGCTTGACTACAGGAAACTTTTTAGACATATAATTGACCATGAGATCTCCATTAACCTCATATATTCTAATCACTTGGTTAATAATGAGTTGATAATCACTATTAGCCTTAACCTGCTCAGCTCCCAATGATAAGGCTAACTCCAGGCCTGTGATTAGTGCTTCGTACTTTGCTTAATTGTTGAAGGCCTGGAATTAAAAACAAAGTGAATATTCTAAATCTATGTTGTTCGTAGCATTGATGATAAGGCCTGCTCCACTACCAATGACACATGAGGATCCATCTACATACAACTTTCAAACTGGGACGTCATCATTAAAGTTCCCCTTAGATAATACTCCTTGCTGGAATAGTTTCTTGCTCTACTCATCATACCGTTGATCCATCTCTTATGCAACTGATATTTTAGGTTGGTCAGTAATAATTTTAGTTTTCTTTGGAGCGAAGCTCTCTTCCAAGTAAGTATGCTCGGTAGGAAAACTTGGGTTATTGACCATTTCTGGATATGTGAATTCAGTTATAAAATCTACTACAGCCAGTCCCTTCGGCATGGTTCTCAACTCATAAATGATTTCGTATTCTTCTAGCTCTACTACCTAATACATTAATCTCCTCAATATCTCTAATTTGAGAAGCACATGGTGCAGAGGTAAATATGTGTAAATCACGATGGTATGCGCTTGAAAGGATGGCTTTATCCTCTTTGAAGCCTAAATAAGAGCAAGGGCTAGCTTTTCCAAGCGTGGATACCTGATTTCTGCTCCTCTGAATGATTTTTTAATGTAAAATAACTGCTTTTGAACTCCACCTTCCAATCTAGCTAAGGCCGAACTAACTCCGAATTCTGAGACAGCCAAATATAAGTATAATTTATCCCCTAGCGTTGGTCGGGAGAGCAATGATGGTGATCCCAGTTACTTCTTCAACTCTTGAACTGTTATTTCACACTTTTAATTCCATTTAAATGTTTTCCTGAGCACCTTGAGAAGGGTAGGCGCTTGTTAGTAGCTCGAAAAACAAATCGATTCAGGGCTTTATGTTAGAACTCCACCTTCCTGAGCACCTTTTTGTTAGACTCTACACTTCTTTCTTACACGATGGAGATTGCATATTGATCAGTGCTTTGATTTTATCCGGTTAAGCTTCGATATCTCTTTAATTCATAATAAATCCCAGGAACATTCCTTACTGTACATCGAACACACACTTGCTCGCGTTAAGCTTCATTTGATGTTTCTCCAACTAATCGAACATTTAACTCGGGTCTTTGATGTGGTAGGCAGCTACTTTGCTCTTTGTGAGCATTTCATCCACATAAACTTTCATGTTCTTTCTGATTTGTTCTTTAAAAACTTTGTTCACTAGCCTTTGGTATGTTGTTCAGCATTTTTAAGCCTATAAGGCATAAATTTCTAGTAGTAGGTACCTTAGCTAGTAATGAAAGACGTGCTTTCTTTGTCCTCCGATTTCATTTTGATTTGGTTGTAACCAAAGTTTGCATCCACAAAGCTCAACAACTCGTGACCTGCTGTTGTATCTACCAGTTGATCAATCCATGGCAAAGAAAAATGATCTTTTAGGCATGCTTTATTGAGGTAAGTGACATCCACACACATTCGCCATTTATTATTATTTTTTTCACCATGACCACATTGGCTAGCCAGTCCAGATACTCAACATCTTCAATAAATTGGGCTTCCTGCAGTTTGTCTACCTCTTCTTGGATAGCCACATTTTTCTCGGGGCTAAATACCTTGCGCTTTTTCTTGATCAGCCTGGCATCCTTACTAATATTAAGTTTATGGCATATGAAGTTTGGGTCAATTCCAGTCATATATTCATTGCTCAAAACAAACATGTTTTTTCGTTCTTTATGGAATGTATTTAATTCCTATTTAAGTAATGATGCTAGGGTTGAGCCAATCTGGGTGGTCCTCTCTAGATTTTCATCGTCTAGCATGATGGTTTTTGTGGCTTCTATGACTTGTCATTTGACTAAATTGGCTTCTTTCTGGGGGTTTAGAGTGTTGATTTGGTAAGTGATGGTGTTCTTCTTCACTTCCTGATGTTCGATTGAAGTATATAACACTTTCTGGCCTCCACTTGGTTGCCTTTTACTACACCGATCCCATAGTAAGGGGAGAACTTCAAACACTGGTGAACTATAGACGGAACTGCCTCGAATTTTTTTAGTCCAACTCTGTCGAGGATAAACCGTTTATGTCTATGACGAAGAAGTGGATCTTCTCACTCCTTTTTGCTGGCCAAGTACCGATCAAAACTTCTAACTTAACACTTCCCAAAGGATAAACCTTTTCTTTGGAAAAATTGATTAAAGGCCTATGAGAGGCCTCTAGTTTTCTATCTCGTATTCCAAGGTAATGAAAGCAATTGTAAAACATAACATCGGCAGAACTACCATTATCCATGAGAACTTCAGCCACCCTTGCCTCATGTACCTAGAAGGTGACGCCTAGAGGGTCGCCGTGAGGGTAGAACACTCCTAATAAGTCATTATTGGTGATGTTTGTCGAAAACCAAGCAGTTGTGTAAATACGCCAATCATTGTTATCAGCTTCCAACAGCAATGCAAAAAATCTAAACTTTAACTACACTCTTGTGGAGTATAGCAGCTAGTCCGGGTATCGAAAATCCACAGTGAATGTTTGATAGACTCTAATTGATTTATTACTTCTCAAATAAAAATGTAAATGATCATGTTGGTTGAAAAGGGGAAAAAAGAAAAGGTTAATTATGCAAAATAAATCTAAACAAAAATTAATAAAATGAGATTAGGATCATCCCCGCCATGGGCTAACCAATGCGTATTAAGGATTTTGGATCGAAAACATTTAACCGAGCATATTCAATTAATTATAAACGTCAAACATGAAGAAAATTAATATAACAATGAAAGATTAAACTTTCAATCGAAAATGGCCACAAATGGATTAATTTCGGAATATCGATATAAACACTACAGTTGTGTGACAAAGGAAGTTAAACACCTCATATTCCAACTTTAATA
This sequence comes from Sambucus nigra, assembly GCA_949130495.1. Classification (NCBI taxonomy): domain Eukaryota; kingdom Viridiplantae; phylum Streptophyta; class Magnoliopsida; order Dipsacales; family Adoxaceae; genus Sambucus; species Sambucus nigra. Next base: position 315,575,470 of record OX422213.1, read on the forward strand.
CACAAGGTTTCAATTAAGCGCATTTTTAACCAATACCTAGATTTCAAATCTCAACACCCATTAATTACGAAAATATGACCCCAACCCTTAAACTAGTTACTACACATGATTAGAACAATAAATAATACTAATTAAAGAATGGAAATAAGAATTAAACTAACAATAACTAATTAACTAAGCAAAAAATCTAGATAACAAAGCATAAACAAGGAAATACAAATTTAATTAAATGAAAGAGATGAATGAATAGTACCTACATACACAAAATGGAACCAAACTTCGCGCTAAGCACTTTAATACTTAAAAAAGCTCAATTATACCTCACAAAGCATATAAACATACATAAAAGAGGTTGTCTAGTTCATGATCATAATTATAGGGATTAAGGTACCCGAGGGGGCTAAAATGCATAAGTATAAAGGGTAAATAAATGCAATATGCAATAATAATCACACCCCTAACTTACACATTGCTAGTCCCTAGCAATGAAATCCAAAGAAATAATACTATAAGTGAACCACAAGAGACGAGATATGTACAAAGGAGAAAGATGCCACTTTCGTGGGTGAACGATTGCATTTAGCATATGTAATAAGTCGTTAAAACCCTAGGTTATCCTAGTGGATGAGTGTTGTCTCGTGAGGGTTTTCAGGGATGAAACCCACAAACATCAAAGTTTCCTCAAAATATGCCCAATAAATCAAAAAGACAAGATCAACAACAACTAAAATGATTTCAACATAGTGAATGAATTCACTCAAAAGTCCATAGTTACTAACATTATAGAATGAACTTCATCGAATTGAAACCTTAAAGTGGGAGGAAGAGAGAGCACGTGGAAAGTATGATTTGGAAATTTTTTTATACATTGGATAATAAACATTAAAGCATGCATGATATTCAATCCTCTCCGGATATTACACTTAACAAATGAAATCACTAAGAATGAGACGTAATACACGGGACATGCAAGCATAAAGAGTAAATGTAAATGGAAACTAGATCGCGCACATGTCATCAATGAAGAACGCTATATATGTAAAATGCAAAATATGTAATCTCAATGAAAGGATATCATCATTAAAGAGGTAAAATGAATTTTCACAGATTAGTGCAATTATTAAGACTTTTGAATCAAATTCACTTTAGGATCACATAGGAATTTTATAGGGTTATAATGTAGGTTTGGGGTTGAAGTTATAAAAGAAGGGAATATTTACAGATTCAACGGTGTTTGGAAATGAAACACTTGGGATAATGGAAAATTATGGGCAATTTCAAAATTGGAATATGATTTCCATAATAAGCATTGGATAAACATTAGAAAGGGATAAATATTATTGAACACTACATTCAAAATGGAAATACTTTATCTTTCTTTTGTTTTCTTCTTTTTCTCTTCTTTTTTTTTGTTTTATTTTTATTTTTATTTACTTTCTCACATGCTTAATTGCAATCACATAACAAGGACATCATTCAAACCCAGTATCATTCCAAACAAAGGTATAATAGGTAATATGTATGGTATATAACTCCAATTTGGAGTTGGTTACAGAATTTTAGGTTATGAAACGAAAGGCTATATTAAAGCTCAAAGGGGTTGACTAGGAAAATATATAAGGTAAGGTCAAGGTCAATATGGGTTAAATAAAAAATATGGTTTATGATCCTTTCTCAAAGATTACATAATTCCCGAGTCAAAACAACTTTGAAAATCATGCTCAAATAACACACTTCAAAATGAACTCAATTAATGAACGATTAATAAAAGAATAGTGAGATTACCAACGAATTTAACGTTTTCAATGAGGAAAGAGTAATGTATAAATACTCATAAATGAAGAAAATCCCAATGCTCACTTTATGTAAGTATATACAATGCAATAAAATATTATCGAGTTATAAGCTCCTTAAAACAAATTATTAAAACAAGAAAAACGCATGTGCTCATGAGTTTAAAGTTTAATTCATGAAGTTATTCATGATATCAATGATTTGAGGATTAAAGTCTAATAACTTCTAAAATCGAGAACATGCATCATTGAATTATCTATTGGATTGGGCATTTATTGAAAGTTATAATAGGAAACAAAGGCAAAATGCCCAACAAAGGAGAAAAAGAGAAAGAAAACATTTTTAAAAATTTTAATTTTTCAACAAAAGCATGCTTGGAACGAACATGTGATCAAATTAATGAAACTAAACAATAATGGGAAGAATATCCCACATCCCCTAACTTAAATGTTTCATTGTCCTCAATATGAATAAAGAACATAACATAAAGAGAGGAAAAGAAAGATATTACCCAAAATGAAGCGATCCCCAATAAGTACAAGTCTATTGAATCTATAAAACTTGTTAGAACCAAGCATAACAAAAACTTTAACTAATTGCACAAAACTATAAGTAAAAAGAAAAATAAAAAAACTAACTATTTACAACTTACAATTCGAACTTCTAAGTAACTATACACTAGAAGTTGAAATTTTTGAGGGTCTATCTAAATTATGATTGACTTTGAGGGATTAATGATATACCCTCATTTTCATGCATGCCTTTCAAAAATAGGAATTTCGTTTGAACAACGGAAGGCATGTGTAAGGCGTAAGAAATGAACCATCACCAATTAAAATTATTAGGCGGATGATGGGGGATTTTGATGCTAAGGGAGCCAAGACTACATTAATCTCAGAAAAATTAAAATCACCTCCCCAAGGTTTTTCAATTGGAATGACAGGTGGGTCAAGTATGAGTGAATATACCATAAGATGAAGTATCTTAAAATAACATTCTCGTTCAAGAATCGGATCAAAGGCTTCAAGACTTCCATCCAATTCTTATGATATATTTAATGGTTCGATAATGGTGGGGAAGAAAGAAATGAAGGTTGAAATTCGAAAGCGCTTGGACTATTCTCAATGATTTCTTCTTCAAAAAAGGGTGAAGGTGAAATGAAAGTTTTAACCTAGAAGGAACTTGCAGAAGAATAGATCATTTCATCGAGTTGGACATTTTTTTCATTTCAACGAAAGCGCTTGGACTACTCTCGAATTCATCGTTCAATTCCATATTTTTACTTTGCAAAGTTTTTGAAGAGTTTTGTCGAATTCTCTCATTTTATAGAATTATCACGTAATCACTCATCGTCATAAGTGGTGGAGAATTTTTTTCACGCTCAATCCTTTCATTTTCAAGAATTTGGAAGCATTCACGTATAGTCTTGGGAGTGTAACTTTGAAAGGTGTTATCATAACAATTTGTAGGAGGGGCTTAATGATAAGCCTCTCATTAAATTATTAAATGAAATTAGAGATGATTAATATTGACAAAAGTCCATGTGTTTATGCGACTGAGGTATTATTATGCGCGTCGGACATATCACGCGTATTTGTGTATTATTTACATATTAACTAGACAATATTCTAGTATTGAGAGTTTTGACATATGTTATGGGACACATGCCACTTAAAATAGGACATGTGTCACCACGAGTTAATTGACATGTGGCGACCCACTTGGGTTGGTTTTGCTATAAATAAGCCCTCCCCCCATACATTTGAGGGAGATCTTCTTGGAAGAGGAGGGTGATTTTCTTATCTTATGAGGTTTTAGAGAGAGTTTTGAGATGAGTTCTTTGAGAAGAGTGGCAACACCTCCCATCTCTCCAAAAAACCACCACAATGAGTTTTTCGGCGAATAGTACAAACCCACGAACTACGCTGACTTTGATTCCGAGTATAACGGATACGTAGGCGCAACCCAAATTGCTCAAGTCAAACACGTGATAAAATCGAGTATTTCCCCAAAATTAGACTACTCTCTTACATTTGGCGACTCTGCTGAGGAGGTATTCACGATCTTTATCGTGTAACGCCTCATTCGTGATCAGAAAAGTGGACGGAGATAGAGGAAAGCGGTTGACAAATCAACATTCTGCTCAAACATTCACCAGAGAGATGTTCAACTCCATTTCAGATAAGGAATCCAATACTTCTATCTTATGATTTCTCTTGCTTTATATATATAAAAAAAAAGATGATATATTTATATGTAAATATTAGTTGAGATGTCTATTTTGAAATTATGCTTTAGACATTAATATTTACATAAGAGATCGAATAATATGTGTTTGCATAATTTTTTTTTTATTGACAAACAATGAGTCACCTTATAGAGATAATTTAAGGCTCATCGGTGCATAACAATTGGCCTGAACTATTTACAATGAGGTGACTCAATGAAAAAAAAAAGGCTGTCATGAAGAGACATTCTAGAAAAGATAATGATGTATCTCGATTAAATTAATTGAGGGGCTGCAACAATTTAATTGTGTTTCGTAATTGAACAGCCTAAAAGGTAGAAAGTACTGACTAAAAGTAAACAAGTCATGTCTTGTTGTAAGTAAATAGTAAAATAGTGCAAGTTGATAATATTTTACATTATGATATACTGGGATATTTTCAAAATCACGTGGTCATACAGTACATTAACTGACGTGTGTGTGGCTGTCACAGATTGGTCAGGCCACATGAGTAGGCCTGTGTGTGTGGCTGTCACAGATTGATTAGAAAATGTGCAGTACTTCTATAGATAACCCTTTATAACTTTAAGTACAACAGTAGAATATATTTTCTTAGATTTCCCTTTGCGTGTTACACTTCAGCAGCAGTACACTATCAATTGATAAAGGTATATCTTTGAAATATTCAAAGCAATGGATTTATACATTTTGGAGTCGCAAACCGAGAAACCTTTGAGGTTTTCTATATCCTTGCTCCGAAGAACGTTGCCTCCGGTAGAAATCGACGGAGCTTTGCTCCGATGAACCTCTTCACGATGAAGCTTGACTGAACCGTAGCACCTGTTCAAAGAAATTCGTTCGAAGAAACTCAAAACCGAAAGACCATATATATATATATATATATATATATATATATATATGTGCGTTGATAATGCCCAGAGGTTCCTCGTTTTCTTTTCGACAAATCTTTTTTTTCCCGGAGTACAGTTTCGGTAATTCATGGATTGCGTTTGGGAGATATAGACGCTTGGACTGATTGAAAAAAAAAAGTATACAAATATGGAAAAGACTATGTCCTGCTATCCGTGTCACCTTAGTTGGTTGAGCTTCATCGGATCTCTGTTGGCTGGCAAAACTCACTTATGAACCGCTTTATGAATTTAAATTACCGAGCTTCACCGGACCTCAGATGTGATCCCAACGAACCTTATTCCTCTTCGGCGGTGTGGTCGCTTACTCCGTTGTCATTTCGTCATTTTTTTTCCAGGGCATGGTCGGTCATATCCAAACCAGTAAACTTGCCCATATTTATTCCCAAATCAAATTGGAGATTCAATTTGGTCAGTGCTTCAACTGGTACCGACAACGGGCGATGAGTTTACACCTGGGTTTCAGAACCAAATCAACCCAACATGAAATGGGTCTTTCACAACTCGGATATAACTCTGACGCATCAGAAAATTAAAAGAAACCATTGTTCCTGAGAGGCAAGGTTGAACAGACATTCCAAACAAACCAAACCACTTAACTGGGTACTCACCGACACACCATGAAAAAATTAGTAAGTGATGAACCCCCCCCTCCCCCCCCCCCCCCCCCCCCCCCCCGTGGAAGCTTGAAACCGAAGAACTATCGTGGGATCTTGAAATACGAAAAATCACCGTGGGAGCTTAAAATCCGATGAACCTCGGTTAGAAACGGACAGATCTAGCTCCGAGGAACCTCTACCCGATGAAGTTCCAACTGGAAAGAGAACCAGTGTTGTCAAACCGAAGCACCTGTTCGAGGGAACTCAATGACGGATCATTATATGAGTGATCTTCTTCTTCGTGGGTAGGGTAGATCCGATATACAAGCTTGAGGTCCATCATTTTATGATTTAGCGATGAACGATGTTTGATTTTGGGATTTGAGGTCCATCTGAAAAGTCCAAATGTGACTTAAGAGTAAGTGTGGTGAATGACACCAGTTATGGTCCCTCGCATTTAAAAAATAAAAATAAAAATAAGGGGTTTATTTTATTTTTTGACAAATAAAATATAGAGATAATAATACAGTTCTCATAGAAAATTTAATTGTTCAAAAAATATTCATAAGTTACGTTGATGAATTGAAAAGCTTCATTTTTTAGATGGATGAAATATAATGAAGCTTCGATTGAATATATTGACATTTGAAAATATTCATATTTATCTGTACATCGTATACATTATGATTCATTTATGAAATATTTTAATATGTTTCAGAACTGAAGATTTATTTGGAGATTATATACACCTTTAGATTTATTATGAGATTCACCCCTAAACAACATTAAATTGTGCACGATCACCTACATGGTGTTTATGATTCATTGTACAAATATCCCTCGACTTTATTTATTTATTTTATTTTATTTTATTTTATTACATCAAATAAAATATAATAAAGGGGGCATGATGAGAATTGTACTTGGATATTTACTGAGCTTTACTAACATTTGCAATATTGTATAATTGGGTCAGAAAGATATTATTTTGCAGAGCTTCTGAATGAGCAGATATTGAGCGATACAAATATCAAGTCATTGTTGAAAGATATGGTAGTTTGAGTTACACCCCATGAAATGTAATAATTAGATTGCTTTCATTTTTCTCGGGTGGGAATTGTAAATGATATATGTAATTTATTTTATTTTATCTTGAGATAAAAATAAAATAAAGGGGGCAAATGGATATTATGATGTAACATAGCTTGTAGTGCAAAGCTTCTTCGACATCCTCCGCGACAAGGTTGGATTGATGAACCTTCAGAGTATAGTAACATCCAAGCAGGTCATTACAAAAGCTTCTTCAGTTTCTTTCGCAAAGAGTTCAAACAGGTTAATTAGTTGTCACTCAGAAATCGACAAAGTCATAGTCATCCTTCATATATGACATCATATTATGAGAACTTTGTGAGCATTGAGATAAGTCTTCTATAAAGGTGTATCAAAATTGTTGCTAGCTGAACCACGATCGTTATGACTTAACTCGTCCGAAGAAGTTGGTCATGGAAGCAAACAGACGAAGGACCACGCTCAGTTTGTCAGGTACGGGATCCTGTCCTGAAAAGAGATACAGAAGAATAAGTTTACAAAAAAATCTTAACAAGCGTTTTCGTTGTTAAGTCACCGTTATAGGTGGAGTTTATGAAAATCTTAACAAGTGTTTTCATTGTTAAGTCACCGTTATGGGTGTCACCATTATTGGTGAAGTTTTACAAAAAATCTTGACAAGCGTTTTCGTTGTTAAGTCACCGTTATAGGTGGAGTTATTGAAAAATCTTGACAAGCGTTTTCGTTGTTAAGTCACCGTTATAGGTGGAGTTGTTGAAAAATCTTAACAAGCGTTTTCGTTGTTAAGTCACCGTTATAGGTGGAGTTGTTGAAAAATCTTAACAAGCGTTTTCGTTGTTAAGTCACCGTTATAGGTGGAGTTTATAAAAATCTTAACAAGCATTTTTCGTTGTTAAGTCACCGTTATAAGGTGGAGATTATATAAAAATCTTAACAAGCGTTTTCGTTGTTAAGTCACCGTTATAAGGTGGAGACTATATATAAAAATCTTAACACGCGTTTTCGTTGTTAAGTCACCATTATAAGATGGAGTTATGAAAAAAAAAAAAAAAAAACCTAACATACGGTGGAGTTTGCGAAAAACCTTAACGAGTGTGTTTTCATTGTTAAGTCACCTCTAACGGTGGAGTTTGCGAAAAACTTAACAAGTGTGTTTTCATTGTTAAGTCACCTCTAACGGTGGAGTTTGCGAAAAACCTTAACGAGTGTGTTTCCATTGTTAAGTCACCTCTAACGGTGGAGTTTGCGAAAAAACTTAACAAGTGTGTTTTCATTGTTAAGTCACCTCTAACAGTGGAGTTTGCGAAAAAACTTAACAAGTGTGTTTTCATTGTTAAGTCACCTCTAACGGTGGAGTTTGCGAAAAAAAACTTAACAAGTGTGTTTTCATTGTTAAGTCACCTCTAACGGTGGAGTTTGCGAAAAACCTTAACGAGTGTGTTTTCATTGTTAAGTCACCTCTAACGGTGGAGTTTGCGAAAAAACTTAACAAGTGTGTTTTCAATGTTAAGTCACCTCTAACGGTGGAGTTGGTGAAAAACCTTAACAAGTGTGTTTTCATTGTTAAGTCGCCCCTAACGGTGGAGTTTACGAGAAACCTTGACAAGTGTGTTCTCACCATTAAGTCACGTCGTAAGTGTGAGTTTGCGAAATACATTAAAAAGTGGTAATTTGAGCAAGTCAATATTATGTACACGCACAAGAAACCTCATCGAGAATGAAATAAATCAAAAACATGTGCATACACTAAAAGATTAATCGAGAACAATGAAGTAGTTATTATGTAAACCATAATACTTTCACTAAACTTGAGAACGACTAAGTAGTTATTATGTAAACCATAATAATACTTTCACCAAGCTTGGTTGAGAATGACGAAAGAGAATGCTAAGGTAGTTATTATGTGTTCATGATATTACTCTTTACCAAAGCAGAGTTACAAACAATCGCAATAAAAATGAGGATGCATGATCATTTAAATAGGAATGGGGGAAACACTCGGTGTATATCATTCATATGAAAATAATGATAAACAAGGTCCTTCGGAATAACCTATGAGATCAAAGCTGCAAAATGGGATTTAAGATATGAGATATAAAATTGATATATATCATATAACTGAGATATGAAATATGAGATTGCATTATATCATAAAATGTGATATATGAGGTAAAAGTACATCATCAAGATGAAATGAGATATGAGATTATTACCCAAGATCCACAGGTCGATCGAAAATATGAAAACTGACTAAAATTATTTCGTACATACAGTCAATATATTTCAGACATGTATCAATATATCAACTATATGTACGAGGGGGCAAATGTAGGAGGGGCTTAATGATAAGCCTCTCATTAAATTATTAAATGAAATTAGAGATGATTAATATTGACAAAAGTCCATGTGTTTATGCGACTGAGGTATTATTATGCGCGTCGGACATATCACGCGTATTTGTGTGTTATTTACATATTAACTAGACAATATTCTAGTATTGAGAGTTTTGACATATGTTATGGGACACATGCCACTTAAAATAGGACATGTGTCACCACGAGTTAATTGACATGTGGCGACCCACTTGGGTTGGTTTTGCTATAAATAAGCCCTCCCCCCATACATTTGAGGGAGATCTTCTTGGAAGAGGAGGGTGATTTTCTTATCTTATGAGGTTTTAGAGAGAGTTTTGAGATGAGTTATTTGAGAAGAGTGGCAACACCTCCCATCTCTCCAAAAAACCACCACAATGAGTTTTCCGGCGAATAGTACGAACCCACGAACTACGCTGACTTTGATTCCGAGTATAACGGATACGTAGGCGCAATCGAAGTTGCTCAAGTCAAACACGTGCTAAAATCGAGTATTTCCCCAAAATTAGACTACTCTCTTACACAATTACCACTATTTAAGGAGTTAGAATGAGACATTCTAAAGTGGAAAATTCAAAGACGCAACGAGCACCGAAATTTCAAATTTCGCAAAATAATTTAGTAAAAGTAAAAAAGAAAGTTAAAACAAAGAATACACATACAAAGGAAAAAATACTATGAAATAGTAAATCAATTGCCATTTTGATGTTTGACGAAAACCGAGCGTCCGTTTAAATACTCCAATCGTTGTTACCGACTTTCGATTGCAACGCAAAAAATCTAAACTTTAACTACACTCTTATGGAGTATACCAACTAGTCAGGGTATCGAAAATTCACAGGTAATGCTTGATAAACTTCAATTGATTTATTACATCTCAAATAAAAATGTAAAAGATCTTAATGGTTGAAAATGGGAAAAAGAGAAAAATTTAATTTCGTAAATTAAAACTAAACAAAAATTAATAAAACGGAGTTAGGATAACATCCACGCCATGGGATAAACAACGCGTATTAAGGATTTTGGATCGAACCGAGCATATTCAATTAATTATAAACATAAATTATAAAGAAAATTAATTCAACAATGAAAGATTAAACTTTCAATCTAAAATGGTCACAAATGAATTAATTTCGGCATATCGCTATAAATACTACCGTTGCGTGACAAACGAAGTTAGATGCCTAATATTCCAACTTTAATAGACGAGGTTTCAATTAAACGCATTTATAACCAAAACATATATTTCAAAGCTCAACACCCATTAATGGTGGAAATATGACCATAACCCTTAAACTAGATACTACATATGATTAGAACAATAAATAAAACTAATTAAAGAATGGAAATAAGAATTAAACTAACAATAACTAATTAACTAAGCAAACAATCTAGAGAACAAAGCATAAACAAGGAAATACAACTTTAACTAAATGAAAAAAATGAATGAATAGTACCTCCGTACACAAAAGGGAACCAAAAGAGGGAGAAGGGGAGAAAAGCTCCCAAGCCCCAAAACTCTCTAAACTACGCAAAAATGAATCTCCTTTATAAATGGAAACAAAAAACTAATTAAATAAAGCTCTAGGGGCAAACTTGTGACTAAAAAAAATAAAATTTGAAGGCTCGAATTGATTCTGCTAAGGAGACAAATTGATTCAGTTACAGGGAAAAATTCATTTTTGGTCTAAACCGAATCGATTCCCCAAAATAGGCAAATAGATTCACACTTGACAGTCTGCATTCTTCATCTCGGATCAATATACGAAAAATATCATAAAAAACCAAACTGATGAAATGACTAAAATGCCCTTGATGACGAATTTTCCCAAAATGCGACCAAACTTCGCGCTAAGCACTTTAATCTACAAAATCTCAATTATACATTGCAATGAATATAAACATACATAAAAGAGGTTGTCTAGTTAATAAGCATAAATATAGGAATTATGGTACCCGAGGGGACTAAAATGCATAAGTATAGGGGAAAATAAATACAATATTCGATACGAATCACTTAGAGAAGCCAATAACCAACCTGTCCTTATTCACCTTTCGATGCCGACCATATATCCCGTATGATAAGTTGATTTGCCTAATGTAAGAGAAAACTTTGGCCTCATTTAAATAGGACTTTCTCTTGGCGACTTCATTTCCACCTCCAACACAAATTCATGTAAATAAATGACAACCCAGAGATATCATGCCCACCACAATTTCAGGCTCCTTGGGTTTCTTTGGCAAGTCAGGGTCATTTTAAGAATTGTCATCTCGACCTATTTTCTTGTTATCTTTATTTTTGTAATGGGAATTTGATTTTCTTCTCATGTCCCGACCTTCCATCTGGTTAACAAATTTGGTCAATTTTTCTCGACGAATGAGAGATTCAATTTCATTTTTAGGGCGATGCAGTTATCAGTGGTATGCCCATGATCTTTATGAAAGTCACAATATTTAGACTTATCCCTACGATTGGGTAGTAATTTCAATTTCCTAAGCCACTTTAAGTCCTAACTGCCTTTAATCTCCTCCAAGATATGATGCACACCTATAATAAGTGGAGTATATTCCTCATTTTTCTTAGGTTTCTCGACATTTTGTCATTTTGATCCTTATTCTCTGAGCTCTTTTGGACATCAAATTTTAACCTGGGACTTGCTTGGCATCCACAGCTTCTTCGGTGTTCATGATTTTACCAGCCTTTGCCATAAGTTCAATCATGGTTTTTAGAGGTTCTTTCGCCAATGCATAATATAGCTTTTCAGAAAGCAACCCACTCATCAAGGCAGTAATGACAGTTTTCTCTTCATAATCTACCACTTATAATTTCTCATTATTAAAGCGTTACTCCTGGTCACTGGCGGACACTCAATAAATAGGTTGCTCTTTTGATCGACTTTGCTTTAAAGCAGAAACTGCTGATGAATAGCTCGCAAGCTAACGAAAAATGGTAATTTATCCTTGGAGTAGATAATTATACCATATTTGGGATGAACCAATGATTGTACTTGAGAGGGCTCGACACCGCATCTCGTCAAGGACATAATAAATATTAACAGTTGCCTGGTACTATTCAACATAAAGGATGGGACCAGTTTTACCAGCATACTTTGGTGTAACTATCGGTGGTTTAAATTTGGAGGCGCGGGGTAATTCACAATGGTCGGGATAAAAGGAGTTCCTTTTACAAAAATTCTTTGCAAAGGATTCTTGGTCTTAGCCATTTCCCCTAGACGATCCTACAATCTCTATGCTGATCCCTTCTAAGAGTGCTCTTATGGTTTGGACTTGACTGAGGTGGCTTTGGTGGTCTTACAAAGCGTTTGTGTTAAGCACTCTTCCTAAGAAGTCTCCTCGGCATGCACGGATCATCTAATGCTAGCTTTGGAACTATTTGACCCTTCTCGATGATCACATGACCTGAATGGTTCTCTATAATAACCTTTGGTTGTTCGGGGACCCAAACGATAAAAAATAAAGGCCTTTCATAACTGTTCCAATATTCTTGGCCACTAGAAGTGAAATATCGACCATCATAGTGATCAGTAGATCAAATGGATGAAGCTGCTCTTGGACGATAAGATCTGTCATATAAAGACCTAGAATATTGACTCCTTTTGTGTCTGGAAGGAGGAGGTAGCATTTCCCTTCTATGAGATGGAGTTGTAGCAGATTGGGCTTGTATTGTTTGGATAAGTTGCCTCACTATTTCCTACATTGCTTCCTGCCCTTTGAAAAGATGCATTAGGATCCTTTGTAGATCTACTGCGCTAGGTGGAATAAATGGGGTGAAATTTTTACCTCCAGACGCAAGGCTACTCTCTAGAATGTCAGCCATCTTTCAGACAAAAAGATGAAATAAGTGATAAAATACGATGACAGACAAACGTTCCCATAGATGGTACCAATCTGTAAATGTCTAACTGGTGTGTGTCCAATTTTATAATTATAGATAAATATGAAAGACAAGTAAATAATGCAAGCGTGACAACCAAGGTTTTTAACATGGTTTGTCTAGATAATAAGACTACGTCCATGGTAATAATATTATAGTTAATGGTGGTTACAATAGCTCAGAGTATTCTTGCTAATGCTTACTTGAATCCTTCTCTTGAGCTAAGAGAGATCGTGTATATATAATGGTTAGGAATCCAAGGGATGAAATATCTTTATATATTCAGGCATTTACACCCATGTGCAATAAATGAGGCTATTGATATTCATAGGAACATGTAGAATGGCTGTTGATATCCCCATGTGAACAATATTTCCTTAGTGGTTCGCATTCTTGATGTTGGTCGGTCTGTTGGCCGAATAGGTATCTCTGGAGCCGACCAAGTTTATAAGGAGTCTTGAAGTAGCCATGCATGAGGATAAATGTCCTTTTCTTATTGGTCCGCATGGATAAATAATTTTGACACAAAACACTCACCTAAATTAATTATAAACCCTAGGAATTTATATATTCCCAATTAAATTACAAATAGGTGAATTTAACTAGCTTCAACTATTTGAAGTTATTTGTTACGTATTATATGTTTATTGAAATTATTTGTAGGTAACGAAATATGAAAATTGAAAATTAAGTTTGGACCCCAATATATGGATTTAATGGTCGATATATATATATATATATATATATATATATATATATATAGGAGTGTGAAGTGGACATAAATTTAAAGTGGTTTAAATTAAAAAAATATGCATGCTTAGTAGGGTTATACTTTATGCTTCGAGATTATCATTTTTTGTTAATATTTGTGACCCAAAATTTATGAGATTTCTATGAGAACCTCATTTATGTCATAAGACTTAATTAAATGCATATTTAGTAACTTGGGACACTTAATTCATATATGAGACACATTAGATACCCATTTATAAGTTAACTATATGTCTCCCTTTATACATGAACATGTGTAAGCTCCTCTTGAGTTATTGTCATCATTGGAAATGAATTTTATTTTAGATGATAAAAGGAGTACATGATGTTTATTATCTGATGGCTTGGCTGTTGGATTGGTTACCATCGTTATACTCTCTCATAATAAACTCTAACTAAGTGTGTCGTAACAATTATCATATCTAAATGTAAGCGTATCCGCGAGGGAGGGGGGTCCTTGTATGGATTTCACTTCAATGAGACATACCACGTACGAATTTTAGAGAAAGGTAGTTTTGATAACTCAAACTTTAATTCAAATAGCATACTCTTACTTAAACGCTTTATCTCACAAAAGGTTAATAATATTGATCCCTTAGATCCTTATGAAATGGTAAAAAAATGTATATGATTCAAAATGATAGGACTTGAGGGTGGGGTAATTGGGTTGTGAGTAGATTGTTTGGAGTGAATAAAGATGTGTTAAAAATGTCACTGTTAAGTAAACAATTGAAGTGTAAATTAATGGGTGGGCACCATGGAGGGACACCCCAATATTGTGATATATAAATTCTTGGCCATGCGAATAACAGGTGGCGTCAGGGCATGAAACGTGATGTTTATGATTTAATGTGATGTGTTATTCCGACGCTCATAACGGGCGATCGAGGTTTATGTGATTGCTTAATTTTGGCATACCGCATGTTTATGAGATGGCCGAGAGGAAGAGGCACAAGCCGATTACATGTTGTTTATTTAACAAAATGAACTAAGATAATTTTAATGCATTGTAGCAATTTAAATTTGACGTACCACATGTTTATGAAATGGTCGAGAGGAAGGGGAAAACGTCGGTTACGTTTGCTTAAATATTGAGAACGAGTAATTAACCAAATGAATTATAAAAATCTAAGACATTGTGATACTACCTTTATAGGCTAGGATGCTCACTAAATTATTAAACGGTGACTTTAGCACCTATTCATATGCTTTGAGTTGCGTAGCTAAGTTACTTGTTAGAATTTTGACCCATCTCTTTACATGGAGCTCAGGTACTATGTCTGGACCTTCCGTATAACTTTCTTGTTCCAACGGACATTATTATTCATCCTTCTCACCCAAGACATCGATTTCAAAGAGATTTGGGTTTCTTTTAATTTAGCTATTATTTTTACTTTTCAGTCTTAGATGACTCTAGAGACATTTTAGTTAGTATATTGAGACTTAATTGACTTGTATTATTAAGAGTTTTTATTATTATCGTATTGAGTTATTATTGTTGAGATATTATTATATACCCCTTTAATGATTATGAGTATACTATTATGGGTTTACGTCGAGGATCTTCGTATCGCTTCCACATTATATGTGTTATTATTTCTTTTGATCTCTCCATGCTAAGAATGGTATTCGATTGCTTTCAAATATTCCGTATAATTTTATATTTAGACTTGATCAACCTAAATGTTAAATTACATGGGGCATTACATGTAAATAATTGACGTGTCTTGTATGTGAACTTTTCTAAGACAATGCATAAATTATATGATTATATAGCATAATTTAACACCAAATTGCACCAACATGGAGGTAATTCGATATCATTAGTGAAACACAACTAAAGAAACCCTCCAATTATTCATTTAAAAAATGTTCCACCAAACCCTATTACTGATCTGCAACAATTCAAAAAACCATCCAAAGAATCTTTAAAATCAACACACATACTTAGAAATCTTGGTTATCTTTAGTTGTTGACGATAGTTTAATTTTGGTCTTTTTTTTATTATTGAAATTGGAGTTTGGTACTAAGATGGAAAAACTTAATAACCATAAAAGGGGATTGCCAAAAAAGAGTGACAAAGTTTAAAATAAAATAAAATAGTGGGTAAATTCTAATTATTAAAACTAAATGGATGATAAAATCAAACTACCCTTGATTTTTTATTTTTTTATTTTTAGTTATTAAATTTTGATGTCATATGTCACAAGTGATTGGTCTATTTGTTTAATATTGACACCTAGGATGCTTAGTCCTTTTTTCCTTTAAGTTAGAGAAGTTAGATGAAGCGTCAATATTAGAATAAATAAGAATATTAGGGTTAATGTTACAAAAATTTTAAAAAACAACTTGAAATTCAAATTGACCCAAACTTGAGGGTTTACATTTTTCCCTACAAAAATTGTAGTTTGAGAAAATTAAAGAGGAGAGTGTTTTGCATCTTTCTTTATTTAAGAGTTGATTATCGATTTACCTCTACCTTTGGTATTGATAGTTTCATTGTGGGGATTCAGTCGGTCCACACCATATAGCTGAATTCTGTTGGAGATTTTATAAAATAAGTGAATAAGAGTTTTGGGTGTAAAAGCTTAAAAATCTTATCCCACATTGGAAGTGTGTGGAAGAGGTGGGAAGCTAACCCAAATATAAAAGGGTATAGTGTCCCACATTGGAAAATGTACAAAGCTAAGTGTCACCACTAAGCTATAAAAGGAGTGGGCAACCTTTAAGTCCCACATTGGAAAAATATTAAGAATTTGTGCACTTAATAAGTACAAATGGAAGATGAAGAGTTAATTCATCTAGCATTTAAGAGGCTATTCAAGAGACCTCAATACGGTGTGAAGCACCGTACGCACACGCACACGCGCGTGTGCGAGGCAGTGGGATGTAGAGGCGCTAGTGGCGCACTTTGCACTTCGCACGCCGCGTGTCCGCAGTGGTAGCGGGGCGCGGTCACTTTTTGGTTGACCCGTGCAAAACCGATTCGGTATTATTATACCTGTTCGGAAATGACTTAAAACTGTTAATTCAATAGTCATGACTCTTGAAGACAAATCCTTTCATTATCTATAAATAAAGGCTGCCTAAAACGAAATTAGATTGATAACAAAAACCAGTTTCAGATTTCCAAACCCTGATACTACTCTCTTACAATTTTCAGGAGATACAAATTCTATTATTCTGTTTTGTGCACATAAACAGAATAAGAACTTAATTGACTGTTCTTCGCTGTTACATCCAAGGGCTGTCTTCAAATATACAAGTTGCAGGCAGTGCAAGTTGCTTCATTGTATCTTGAGTATGGATTTACGGATTCCCGTTTGTATACCGAAGTTATTCGTGTGGGGCAAATACTGTATCTAGGAAAGTGACATCACGCCTTGAAGATTCAGAAGTTACATTGTTGTATTGAAGTTGACATTTTTATGATATATAAAGAGTTCCATTTCTGTATTTGCAACATAATTTCCAACAATTTAAATACAGTAATTTCAAAAATGGCCGACTCTTCCAAATCACTTTGACAAATAATAGAAGGCTTTGTCAAATTGGACCGTTTTGATGGTGGTAATTTTCTGCGTTGGCAGAAAAAAGGTTCATTTTCTTCTAACAACATTGAAGATTGTATATGTCTTGTCACAACCGAAACCAAATGAAGATGAAGATGAAACCGTGGAACAGACTAGGCAACGCACAAAATGGGAGACTGATGATTACTTGTGTCGTGGTCACATTCTCAATGCACTTGCTGACAATTTGTTCGACTTGTACCAAAATGTTGGGACTGCAAAAACTTTGTGGGAAACATTGGAGACCAAATATCTTATAGAAGATGCTACAAGTAAGAAGTTCCTTATCGGTCAGTTTTTAAGCTTTAAAATGCATGATAATAGGCCTATGCTAGTACAATTTCATGACATCCAACGTATCATAAATCATTGCAAACTGAAAAAATTAAATATGGATGATAATGTAATTGTTGCTTCCATAATTGAAAAACTTCCTCCTTCTTGGAAAGATTATAAGAAAGAACTCAAACACAAAAAGGAGGATCTTTCACTTGAAGAATTAGAGACTCATTTAAGAATTGAACAAGAGTCTCGAATTCTAGATGGTAAAGAGGAACAAGAAAATTCTGTTTCTAAGGTCCATGTGGTGGAGGAAGTAAATGAGCAAAAATATGGCAATCATGGAAAAAATAACAAGCGGAAGAATTTTTCAAATAATTCTAAAGCAAACAAAAAGAAGAAAGGAAATTGTTTTCATTGCAACAAACCAGGTCACTTCAAGAAGGATTGTCGTGAGTTCAAGAAACTAAAGGAAAAAGTAGGGACATCAGAAACAAAGCAAAAATTTGCTGCTATGATATCCGAGGCTAATATGCTTGGAGAAGACAACTCTTGGTGGGTTGATTCTGGTGCCACAAGGCATATTTGTAAGGACAAGAACTTGTTCTTTGCTTATGAAACAGTGGAAGGAGATGTTCTCTACATGGGAAATTCATCTACTGCTGCGGTTAAAGGCAAAGGAACAGTGGATCTCGAATTCACTTCCGGGAAAATCCTTAGCCTCACCAATGTTTTTCATGTTCCTGATGTTAGGAAAAATTTAGTTTCTGGAAGTCTTCTTAACAAATTTGTCTTTAAGCTTGTATTTGAGTCAGATAAATTTATTCTGACTAAGAATGGTACCTTTGTAGGCAAAGGATATTTGTATGAGGGAATGTTTAAGCTCAATATCAATGAAAAAGATTATTCTGCTTATATCGTTGATTGTCTTTCATTATGGCATAGTCGTTTAGGACATGTTAATACAAAGAAACTGCATTTCATGGTTAATTTAAATTTAATTCCTAAATATGAGAATGATATGAATGAAAAATGAAAAATATGCATGCAAACAAAAATAACAAGATTGCCTTTTCCAAAAATAGAAAAAACTACATCTTTGTTGCAATTAGTACGTAGTGATGTTTGTGATTTGCATGGGACACCTACTAGAGGTGGTAGTAAATATTTTGCTACATTTATTGATGACTTTTCAAAATATTGTTACGTATATCTTTTAAACTCTAAGGATGATGTGCTTAATAGATTTAAGACATAAAAATGAAGTTGAAAATCAATGTGATTCTAAAATAAAATGTCTTAGATCTGATAGAGGTGGTGAATATCACTTTCCTCAATTTTGTGAAGATAGGGAATTATACATGAAGTTACTGTACCTTATACACCACAACAAAATGGAGTAGCAGAAAGAAAAAATAGGACACTAACTGAAATGGTTAATGCTGTGCTTTCTTATTCTGGTTTAAGTAAAGGGTTTTGGGGAGAAGCACTTTTAACTGCATGTCATATTTTGAATAGGATACATGTTAAAGATAATAAGAAAACTCCTTACGAATTATGGAAGAATATAAAACCTAATTTAGGTTATCTTAAAGTTTGGGATTGTAGAGCTATTGTAAGACTACCTGAAACTAAGAGAAAGAAATTAGGAAGCAAAGATGTTGAGTGTATTTTCATAGGTTATGCACAACATAGTAAAGCTTATAGATTTTTGGTTAGTGAACCTAATGATTCTGTTGAGGTAAATACAATAATTGAATCAAGAGATGCAATTTTTTATGAACAAAGGTTTTCTTCTATTCCTAGAATTAATAATGAAAAAGAAGTAAGCCCTCCTTCACAGTTACCTGGAACTCCACTAGTAGAACAAGAAGAGATTAGAAAAAGTAAAAGACCTAGGAAAGAAAAAAGCTTTGGTCCCAACTTTGTAGCCTATCTTGTTGAAGGAACTAGAGACACATCTTGTAATCAATATGCTTTGACTCTTAGCGTTGAAACAGACCCACAAACTTATAGTGAGGCAATTAAGTCTGTAGATTCAGCATTTTGGAAAGAAGCTATAAATGATGAAATGGATTCAATTTTGGGAAATAAAACTTGAAAGTTAGTAGACTTACCTCCAGGATCTAAACCCATTAAGTGTAGATGGTTTTTTAAAAAGAAAATGAAAATAGATGGAACAATTGATAAATTCAAGTCTAGATTGGTTGCTAAAGGGTTTACACAAAAAGGACGAATTGATTATTTTGATACCTATGCACCTGTTGCTAGAACCACCACTATTAGAATTTTAATTGCATTAGCATCTATATATAATTTTGAGATTCATCAAATGGATGTGAAAACTGCCTTTTTAAATGGTGACTTAGAAGAAGAAATTTACATGGAACAACCTGAAGGGTTTGTTATGACTGGACAAGAAAATAAAGTATGTAAACTTATTAAGTCCTTATATGGCCTAAAACAAGCACCTAAACAATGGCATGGAAAATTTGATAAAGTCATTATTTCTTATGGTTTTAAAATTCATGAATCTGATAAGTGTGTTTATAGTAAATTTGCTAATGGTAAAGGTGTGATCATTTGTTTATATGTAGATGAAATGTTAATTCTTGGTACTGATTTAGAAAGCATTAATAATACAAAGAGTTTTCTGTCTTCTAAATTTGATATGAAAGATATGGGTGTAGCTGATGTCATATTAGGAATGAGAATAATAAGGAAAGATAAAAATATAATTCTCACTCAATCTCATTATGTTGAGAAAATTTTAAAGAAATTTAATCAGTTTGATTGCACACCTGTTAGTACACCTTTTGAACCACAGCTAAAGATGATCCCTAATAATGGTAGAGCTATTTCACAATTGGAATATGCACGAGTAATTGGTAGTTTAATGTATGCCATGACATGTAATCGACCTGATATTGCTTATGCTGTTGGTAAATTAAGTAGATATACTAGTAATCCAAGTTTATTGCATTGGCATGCTGCCAATAGAATATTAAAATATTTGAAAGGAACTATGGACTATGGTATATACTATAGTGGATATACTTCAGTGTTAGAAGGGTTTTCTGATGCCAGTTGGATAACTGAGCGGGAGGATCATTCCTCAACAAGTGGATGGATTTTCACTCTTGGTGGAGGAGCTGTTTCTTGGGGATCAAAGAAACAAACTTGTATAGCTGACTCTACTATGGCAACTGAGTTTGTATCATTAGCTGCAACTAGTAAAGAGGCAAAATGGTTAAGGAATTTATTAATTGAAATTCTAGTTTGGCCCAAACCAATGCCTCCAATATCTATACATTGTGATAGTGAGTCTACACTTTCCAGAGCTTATAGTAAACTGTACAATGGAAAATCTAGACATATTGGCCTGAGACATAGTTATGTCAGACAAATGATTACAGATAGTGTAATCACAGTGGATTATGTAAAATGAAGTGAAAATTTAGCTGATCCTTTTACAAAAGGTCTTGCAAGAGGACTGGTGTCTAAGACATCAATAGGGATGGGACTAAAGCCCATTAATAATAATCACTCTTGATGGAAACTCAACTTGAAACTTGATATATTCAAGTCTCAAGTTCAATGATTAAAGTACATCACACAACGTGATTGTAAGCACTATAAAATTTAACATCCCAAGGATAAGTGCTTAGAACATGTAATGAATAATGAAAGAGGATGAGTTTAACCTTAATAGATTTATGGTGTTTTAAGTTACATGGACACCTATGATAATCTACCTATAGGAGTGTGGAAGTGGTGCCGCTTCCTATGAAAACTGGGCTTGACTCTAAAGCACTCATGAAATCAAGGTACAGACACAAGGCCTAATACATGTGTCGGCTTATATGGATAATCAGTGACTAATAGATTTGTGTGTGAAAACAAATCCGGCTGATCAATATGGATTGATAGTTCAAAGACAAGTCTACTATACTTTCATGGTTAGCCTTGACGAACCTTCACAAGGTATTGGTTCAAGTCGTGAGACACCAATGCTTATACACAGTCTTGCAGACAATCAAAGATTTACAAAACTTATTTTGAAAATGGTGGAGGAATGTTGGAGATTTTATAAAATAAGTGAGTAAGAGTTTTGGGTGTAAAAGCTTAAAAAGCTTGTCCCATATTGAAAGTGTGTGGAAGAGGTGGGAAGCTAACCCAAATATAAAAGGGGATAGTGTCCCACATTGGAAAATGTACAAAGCTAAGTGTCACCACTAAGCTATAAAAGGAGTGGGAAACCTTTGAGTCCCACATTGGAAAAATATTAAGAATTTGTGCACTTAATAAGTACAAATGGAAGATAAAGAGTTAATTCATCTAGTATTTAAGAGGCTATTCAAGAGACCTCAATACGGTGCAAAGCACCGTACGCACACGCGCGTGCGGGGCAGTGGGCTGTAGAAGCGCTAGTGGCGCACTTTGCACTTCGCACGCTGCGTGTCCGCAGTGGTAGCGGGTTGTCGGGATTCGTCCGAGTCGGATCGCGGTAGCTCGGACGCGATCACTTTTTGGTTGACCCGTGCAAAATCGATTCGGTATTATTATACCTGTTCGAAAATGACTTAAGACTGTTGGTAATTAACAGACACACCTGTTCGGAACTGACTTAAGACTGTTAATTCAACAGTCATGACTCTTGAAGACAAAGCCTTTCATTATCTATAAATAAAGGCTCCCTAAAACGAATTTAGATTGATCACAAAAACTAGTTTCAGATTTTCAAACCCTGCTATTACTCTCTTACAATTTTCAGGAGATACAAATTCTATTATTCTGTTTTGTGCACATAAACAGAATAAGAACTTGATTGACTGTTCTTCGCTGTTACATCCAAGGACTGTCTTCAAATATACAAGTTGCAGGCAGTGCAAGTTGCTTCATTGTATCTTGAGTACGGATTTTCGGATTCCCGTTTGTATACCGAAGTTATTCGTGTGGGGCAAATACTGTATTTAGGAAAGTGACATCACGCCTTGAAAATTCAGAAGTTATATTGTTGTATTGAAGTTGACATTTTTATGATATATAAAGAGTTCCATTTATGTATTTGCTACATAATTTTCAACAAATTCTACTTTTACACCGCCGGGTTTACCCATCACCCGTTCATCCTATTGGAGATGGTGGAAATCATATGAGACCACCCACTTAATTAAAGTGAGTTGAGATCTAGTGTTTGAACTTCCACAATGGCGCCGGTGAGAACCACTAACGCTATTGTAGCTGCCCTCTCCATAGCCGTGCTGTCTTATTTTCTCAAGGTTTTATCCAGAAAGATCCACAACAAATCCCGCTCTCGTAAGAAACCAAGAAATGGACTAATCGATGCCATTGGCAACACCCCTCTCATTAGAATTAATAGCCTTTCCGAAGCCACCGGTTGCGAAGTAAAACTCTCTCTCTCTCTCTCTCTCTCTCTCTCTTTTCAAACAACTATGGTCCTTTCGATTTGTTTGATAAACTTGGTCTTAATAATACACAGACTTGATTTATTAATTTCCTTCTCTTTTTCTGCCTAGATTCTTGGAAAAGCAGAGTTCTTGAATCCAGGTGGGAGTGTTAAAGATAGGATCGCCGTTAAAATAATCGAAGAGGTCAGTTATGCTCTCCGTTTTGGTTGCTCAGAAAGATGAGAAAAATAAGGGTCCATTTGGATGCGCGGAATTGGAATTGGAATTGGAATTGGAATTGGAATTGGAATTGGAATTGGAATTGGAATTGGAATTGGAATTGAATTGGACTTCTAATTCTATGGAATTGGAATTCCATTTCAATTGTTTGGTTTATGTGTAGATTTCTTTTGGAATTTGAGTAGAATTCTAAATCCAATGTTTGGATCAATTCCAGAATTCTTTTGGAATTTTAGTAGTTTGTGAACTATTAAAAAATTATACTTTTATTAAAGATTCTAACATAAAAAAAAATAGAATCAAATCACATCATACTTTAATAAGAATTAATAATTGAAGTAGCATTAAAATAAGAGAGATAGAAGATCATCTAAATTTAAGAGTTGGTAAAACTAGAACTAGTTTCTAAGTAATATTATAACACATACATGAATAAAAATTATATAACATTTTATATGATACATTAAAAAATTAAAAAACAAATCATTATTAATTAATTAAAAAATTAAATAATTTTTTTAATTAAAAAATTATATAAGATTTTTTATGTTTTTAAATTAATAAAAAATTAAAAAACATATCATTATTATATAACATTTTTTATGTTTTTTAATAAAAAAATTATATAACATTTTTTAATTAATAAAAAATTAAAAAACAAATCATTATTAAGAATTATCAGTCGTTATCTCAGAAAAAAGACTTTTACCACTTGAAGAGTAACCTTCTTCCAAAGAGATATAATTGAATATGTTGATCAGATATATGGCCGGAAAAATGATCTTGTATATGGCCGGAAAAATGATCTTATATATGGCCGGAAAAACGATCTTAGATATGACCGGAAAAACCATCTTAGATATGACCGGAAAAAACTTTTTTAGATCTGAGATTTATATATGTATATATACATATATACATACATCATACAGAAAAACGATTGGAGATCTGAGATAAATGTCGAAAAAACGATCGGGGATAAACGGCACGACCGGGAAAATGATGGGAGATTTGAGTTCGTACCTGAAAAACGACCGGATAGGGGTTGTTGCCGGCGAGAGAGAGCTGCCGGACGGAGAGAAAGCTGTCGGAGAACTGAGTGTTTCCGGTGTGAGTTGGTTGCCGGAGAAGTGATAGCTGCCGGCGTGGGAGGAGAGGAAAAAGGGGAGGGTTTTATGTGTGTATTTTTTTTTTCAGTGTGTCCTGATCTTAATTCCAAATGGATTTGGATTTCAAAATCTCTATAAAATAAAATGGAATTCAGTTATGGAATTGGCCCCGAGAGAATTATAAATGAATTCCAAATGAATGGACTTTTTTAATGTACCAAACAAAAAAATTGGAATTGAACCTCCCAATTCCAATTCCAAAGCTTGGAATTGGGCTGCCAAACACACCCTAAGTGGAATTTGAAAATTGCAATATATTGTTTTTTCTTTAACCAACAATTTCTCAAAAGTTTGGATTACAATAATATAATCAATTACAAATAAATCCAATACTCTCAAACAAACAAAGTCCCAAAACAAACAAAACAAAGTACATCATTTCTTCTTCTTCAAGGTCTTCATGGCACACATAGCAATAAACACTATTGTGAGCTTCCAGTGAGGCGTCCTTAATACTCTTCAAATGAGCGTCAAAGGTTTGACGGAAATCGTCACAGGAGAAGAACTCGCTGAACTCATGGAGGAATAAAAATTCCTAAAGCCCTCAAAGACAAGCAACAAGCTTGAGTGCAATTGAGTAGACAACTGAGCAACAATATTATACAACTCATCTTCAGTCAATGAGCGCAAACTAGTAGTCTGTGATGTACGGGAAGGACAAGGAGAGAATTGGGGGACAACATGAGGTGGAATGGGAAGTCCACTATTGTCACTAAGCTAAGTAATAGACCAATAATAAGAATGAATGGTCAACACCAACTAAGGCTTTTTCAATACTTCATCCGGAAGAATAGGAACCTCAAACTCTAAAAGCAAGCACACAATCAAACGACCGAAAAGCAAAGAGTAAGACTTCTTATCGTCGAAAGTGTGAGCAAAGATCGAGTCCAAGATCATATCAAACAACACATACGACAACCTGTTCCAATAGCATGCAACAATTGTACATGATCGAAAGAGACATTATGAGGGTAGTATGTGGGCAAAGGACATGAGGACACAACCATATTAAGAATGTAGAAATCGTTAGCAAGATATTTGGGGGAAATTTTTACAGGTTTAAGACTGACAATGGTTGTCACTCAAAAAGGTAATCACCGCTTGTTAAAACGATAAACCATCATTCGACGATTATGGATAGTTGCGGTGTTCTTCTACCGGGACATAAATAGGTTGCTTATTCACAGAAATCTTTACATTTACTTCCAACTCTTTCCAAAGACATCTTCACCATCCACAAGTGCATAATAAAATTCTCTCACTAGATTGGGGTAATAAGGTCCGATTGGAGAACAAGTTCCATCCATTCTCTTGCACTTAAGAATTGAGGAACCTGAGTTTCAGAAAGGGAATCCAAATCAATAGACCTCTCCCAATGCACGGAGCGCTTAGAGAAAAATTCGTCGAATCTGGATGGAGCGGAGGAAGTTGAGGCATGTGTATGAGACTTTGGAGCCACTGGAAATAGGCTGAAAATCACACACAGCAAGACAACAAAGCACAAAAATTCTATGAGAATAAGGAATATCAAAAGATAAACCCAGATTCCTATACTAAAAATATGAGAAAGAGTTTCATGAATGATAAGAGGTCAAACACTCGTTAACTATAACACATACACGAGTAGAGAAACTCTGAATGAGTAAAGTAAAGCTATAGGAATGGTAATAAACGATAACCCAAGTACTCTTTAACAAAGACAAATGAATGCACATTATTGTATATAATCAACACTCAGATTGAACCCACAAGTCTCTCGTGTATAACTCAAATAATAATAAAGAAAACTCAGAAGAAACTCATTCAAAGGAAGAAAGAAGTAAGCACCCTAAATACACCTTGACAG
Source organism: Sambucus nigra (assembly GCA_949130495.1). Classification (NCBI taxonomy): domain Eukaryota; kingdom Viridiplantae; phylum Streptophyta; class Magnoliopsida; order Dipsacales; family Adoxaceae; genus Sambucus; species Sambucus nigra. Next base: position 315,601,643 of record OX422213.1, read on the forward strand.
ACAACTAACACACCAACGACCTCTGATATATCTTTGGTTAGCTATTAAAGCTTCACAATAAATGACAATGGTAGGTGAGTAAACTCCCTCTGGTTTGCAATAACTTCTCCTGAAATCTCTTTTTCTCTCTAGCAATGAACTCTCTAAAAAGACTCTCTTTTCTCAGAAGTGGTTGAGGCCAATAAATAGCTCCACCCCCCTCCTGAGATGTCTCAATCTTCATTAATGTGAAAGACCTCCCTTTGACACTTTAAGTCTCAAGCATTAAATACCTGATGGATTAGCACACCTTACTTCATAATCATTAAATGTCAGGACATGCCTTTTGTCTGTACACTGTGTGTCAGAGGACTGTCACAACAGAGGTGACTCATCACCAAATCGTCTGACAACCCCAATATCATAGTGGTTTACTCAAGTTCGGATTGGACAGCGGGTAGGTGGCTCGTGACGCCACCTAAAGTGGATGTGATATTTGGTAGAGGGCTGTTTGGCTCAAGGCTCACTATTCGATGGAACTTAGGGTCCGTTTGGTACATGGGTGTCATGGTAATATTTTCCATGGCAAACTTTGCCAAGACAAATGTTGTTTTTCTCACATTAGGCAATCAAACAACGAATGAGGTAGAACAAGTTTTTTAGACAAAACATTTTAATAACACATTTTAAAAACAGATTTTATATAACATTTATTTGAAATTGTTTTTAAAACAGTTTTTAAAAATGTTTAAAATTATTTTTACAATATTTTTATAATAAGGTTTTTAAAAAAATTTCTAAAACATTTTCTTAACAATTTTTAATAATATTAAAAACAGTCTTTAAAACATTACAAATTTTTTTTCTAAATATTGAAAACAGTTTTTCTAAATATTTAAAATGATTTTTAAAATTGTTTTTAAAAAGTTTAAAATAGTTTTTATAATATATTCAAAACAGTTTTTAAAAATGTTAAAAACAGTTTTTACAATATGTTTCTAATACGGTTTTTAAAAAAAATTGTAAAATATTTTCCTAACAATTTTTTATAATATTAAAAACAGTTTTTAAACAAAACAGTTCTTAAATATTCATACCAGTTTTTTTTAATTATTTAAAACAAATTTTTAAAATTGTTTCTAAAACAGTTTATATAATATATTGAAAACAGTTTTTAAAATGTTAAAAACAGTTTTTACAATATTTTTATAATACGGTTTTTAAAAAATTTGTAAAACATTTTCTTAACAATTTTTTTATATTATTAAAAATATTTTTTTTACAAGACAGTTTTTAAATATTCATAACAGTTTTTTTAATTATTTAAAACAGTTTTTAAAATTGTTTTTTAAAATATGTTCAATACAGTTTTTAAAAATGTTAAAACCAGTTTTTACAATATTTTTGTAATACGGTTTTTATAAAAATTTGTAAAACATTTTCTTAACAATTTTTTATAATATTAAAAACTTTTTTTAAAACATTACAAAACAGTTTTTAAATATTCATAACAGTTTTTTTAATTATTGAAGACAGTTTTTAAATTATTTTTTAAAACATTACAACCGTTTAAGAAGTTAGCAAATTTGTTGGCAAATATTTCTCACTCAAATAGGTAAGCAAATTTGCCAACACGTAATGCATAAAGGATGTTGTACACTAGCAAACAATACCACGACAAATTGTGCTACCAAACAGTCAAAAAGTTGGCAAATTTTCGTATTTGCCAACTTTTTGGCATTTTCCATGGCAACCAAACGGATCCTTAAGATTACTCTGCACAAGTCCCCACGGTGAAAGATCTTTCGGTGTTTTACCTGGTGTATCTAAGATGGTCAAGACAAGCCTTAACGCTGCCTCACTTCTCTATCTTTCAAACCAAGACCCTCTGAAGTTCCCACGGCGAGGTCATTCAATAAAGCATGTGAGCTCTCCCAGGTCCTGCCAGACCTGGTCTCTTGCGGGTACCGTTTGACCTCACACTCAATATTACTATCGTTACAACATTACAATCAATGTATTTGAAAGATACAATTTGACTAAGTAAGAACGAAAGATAAAGAAGAGCTCTCTCGGCAAGTTTCCTCGCTGAGCTGTATCACTGAGCTGCTTCGCTTTCTTCATGCTGCTTCCTTCTCTTGAGTCTCTTCTATTAATTGGAAAAGATTTCTCTAATTCAGAGATTACCTTCAAGCCCCCCTTACATGCATGAAAAACCAATTTAAAAAAGAATCAATTTTTGTAATCATATCGAAGAAATCATCAAAATCTAACAAAACATCTAACACCAAGCCGTAGTATAGAAAAGGAACAAATCAAGAAATTTAGGAAGGAGAAACTTACCAAGATGATGATTGACCACTAGAAAGAGGACGAGAACTCCTAAAAATGGCTTCCAAGATATTGAGATGGGGGAAGATATGGAGGATCTTAGATAAAAGGTTTTGAAAGACAAAAGGGTAAAAAGTTGCAGAATCTCGATTTGGGCAACTTTAAAAAACCCAGAAGCTTTGTTGCAGCAAACCTGACCATTGCTGTGACGAAGTACCAACAACATTTGGTCGCGGCACAAGCCAGAGAATGTGTGTGAAAAAAAACATATATTTAAAATGCATTCAATAATATTCTAAGTTATAACTAGGCACATTTTATTCCTAGCAAAAAATACTGTTATTATGATCAAACAAGCTTTCAAAAGATCATACAACGGTTTTTGGTTACGTCAAATACTTCAAAAAGAATGATTTAACATTCAAAAGCTTAAGGTCAAATTAGAGCCATAAAAGATAGAGTGATTCAAAGACATAATTTCGTGATTGAAAAGTGAATAACATGAGCATTAACTTGTAAAATCAAGAATGCAGGTTAATTTTTGAACTCACGTTTGGAAATTTTGGCTTTATACAACATAGGAAAAGCCTCATATTTCTTTGAAAAAGATAAAATTTTCAACTGCCACTTTTTTCTTCCGCAAATAGCGATTTATGATTAAAACCATTTAAAGTCTTATATCCTCGATGTTACTCAATTTTGGATAGATAAAAATCTTTGATACATCGCGTTTGAAATAACGGCTTTCGCTAATTCATTACAAAGGGTGGGGAACCCTTGCCAATAAAAGGTAGTTCTTACAATGTCAAAGTTGCAACCTTTACCACATCATCACGCATGATTTTGAAATATATATCATTTCTCAACTCCAGCTATGATGCTAACAATATCTCATACACAGGATTAACAATGACACCCTTTTTCCTAAGACCACATAAAACTTTTAATTTTCGGTAGAAGTAGAAAACAAATCCCTTAATTATATTTTACTTGGAAATTGCTCAAGTTATAGTGCGGTGTAAAGTGCATTAGTTATGACAAATACTCTAAAATAGTAAGTTTAATTTTCCACGGCATTTCAAGCTATAAAATTCTAAACATGAAGTTTAAAAGTCATAATTAAAACCGTATGTAGAATAACTAAGCATGTAGGTTTGAATTAAGCACATGAGATAACATTATACCTACAAACATAGAAGAGCAATATTGTACAAAAGGCAAAAATCTCAAGGTATGAACCAAACATAGAACATCACCTAAAGAATAAAAAGATAGACTCAAGAGCAAGATGCCTAAAAATAAAGAGTAAACCAAACGCTCTAAAACACCTAAAAGGAATCCTAACTCTACTTAGTAGAGGATGAAGAGATCGCTCTAGCACAATCTCTCATGGTTTCTAACTCGGCTCTATCTATGATGTGTCTCTTAATCCAACTAGTATTGATCGTTAAAGGATCGGATTTCAAGACCTTTTTGAGAGGTTTACCTTTGTTGTCTTTCCCTTGGAAATCTTTTTAGAGTCGTCCTTCTTCTTCCCCCTTCCTATCGACATCCCTACAACTCTTAAACTAACCTAAAGGTAACGAGAGTTGAAGTAAAACGCAAAACTACCTAAGGTGACATAACTTGTGATAAGGAATGCACTTAAAGGGTTTGGCTCTACGGGGTCGACGAGGCGTTTAAGTAATCGCTTCGTCATCTAAAAGAAAAGCTCGTTCAAGTGTCCTTTGTTACAATGGGAACACATGAACTTCACCTTCTTTTGATCCTTCTCGGATAAATCACTAGTAGAAGAATCACCATCAACAAAACCTAGATCACGTTTATCCTTATAGGATTGTTTGGGTCCAAGTAGTACTTATCCAACTTTTGAGATCTATTCGCAAAATCTATCTTTAGAGTGGACGCGGATAATAGCTCAGTATCAAGTAAAGGGATTTTGTTCTCCAAGGCTATCCTAGAGTTTTCAATCTCGTGTAAGGATTTCTTAGGAACTCTACCTTAAGACGAAGAAAGTCGTTAATACTTCCCTCTAAATGTGGTTTGCTACTCACCACATGTTGAGCATTAAAAAAGCTCAACCTCTCACTCACCATAGCCCTTTCGATTTCAACATTGGCTAGCATGGTGGAGAGTTATATATTTCGCCTTTCGATGTAAATGGACTCCTCATAAAGATTAACACAATCGGCTTGAAGATCATCTTCCTCTTCCTCAATAGTACTCAAAGAGGTACTGGAATTATTCACGTCTCTAATAACGAGGCGAGGAACATCAAAATCCTCTAATCGTCTAACTCGTCAAACTTCTCTCGTGCCATAAATGCGGCATATACACTTCCTTGAGAGTCGTATTCCGGGTCCGGGTCCGAGTCCGAGTCCGAGTTTGAGTCATCATCACTAAAAGTTGCTTGATAAGCATTCTTGCCATCACCTTTATTCAAATCCGAGGGACACTGCGTAGAAATGTCCTCGACCACCACAAGTGATACATGTAATGGGTTTTGGAGAATTAACCTTCTTTTCTCCACTTCCTTGACCAATTTCAAACCTAGGCGGATGAACGCATTTGGTTGAAATCGCTTTTGCCAAGTCCTGGCAAACTTTTTAGTAATGAAGGCCAAGGTTTAAAAAGGCGCGAGGCGTGGTCGAGGCGTAGAGGTCAAGCCTCAAGCCTTAGGAGCCTAGGCGTAAAAAGGCGTTTTTCCTTTTTTTATTATTTTAATTATTCTAAGGCTAGTAATATAATAAAATAATACATACCTTGAATTTTGAAAATATATCCATATGTTTGGTAGCCATCTTTCTCATATTCATGCTCCATAACCAATATTTGTCCACTAATCCTTTGTTTTTTAAAAAAAAAAGTGTGCCTTAAGCCTTTTACCAAGAATAAGGCGTAATAAGGCGTAGGCGATGCGTTTCTCTCAAGCCTCAAGTCTAGGCGAAGCCTAGGCGGGCCTTTTAGAACACAGATGAAAGCCATATTCTCATCATTAATATCAAGGGAACAAATAGGGGATGCCTTCTTAGCCTTAAAAGCTAGATTCTTCTATTTGGGAGGCATTCCTTAGCGATACAACAAATTCGCCACGCAGGTTTGAAGACAACCAACCAACTCATCTACACGGATGGGTGATTTGAGCAGGGCTTTAACTTCGTCAATGACATCAACTTTGCCAAGAAATCTATTTGGGAGAGACTGTAGGAATTTGTCAATGATTATATCCTCTATTATGATCTTCCCTAAAGCAAAGGCAGACGTTACCATGCCGTTCACCTCGGCATAGAACTCGTCAAAAGTTTCACTCTCCTTCATGGTGAGGAGTTCAAAACGGGTGGTTAACCATTGAAATATGGGAGTGCTTTCGTAGGTCGTTTGTAAGATTTCCCACGGCTTTAGACGTCGTAATTGTAGAAATACGTCTAAACTCAGTCGAGGATACGCAACTAAATAGCGTATAGTCCCTTCATGTTCCACTCTCTTTAAAATCATTGTCGTCCGAACTAGATTTAATCTTTAGGTACGGGGACATCATTGACAACAATATGGGACATTTCCATCCCCAAAAAACACTATTCCAAATCCCATCATCAATAGACATCAAGTATGCGGACATACGAGCTTTCCAATAGGAATAGTTGTTACCATCAAATGGAGGAGGTAAGAGGGTTGAACTTCCATATATTGCACACGAAAAAGGATCTACTCAAGGTTATAAACACGTAAAACGCTGGAGACCCGCTCTGATACCAGTTGAGAGTGTGCCTTCGATGGTAACTACCCACACAAAAATCAATTCACCTAATTTAAGATAAAGGAAGATTAATTTGTTATTACATAAGGGTGAACAATCCTAAATGTCTATTGGACAAAATGTTTTACTAAGTTTTAATATCCAAGTGTTATCTTCTTTAACTAAGACAATGATATTAAAAATGCAAAAAAATAAAGGGAAATCACAAGACCGGATGTACAAGGGAAAAACCTATTAACATAGTCAAAATTAACGACAAATATATGGTGGAGTTTTACGGAAACTGTGTAAGACACTTACACAACCTTCACTAAATACTCTTTCACACCATATCTTCCGAAGAAAGCGCCGACAACTGAAATACGCTGCACAGTCGCCATCGATTTTGGTCCGCGACTAATGTCTTCAAATCCTCTTGGCTGGAAAAGGTCTTCTTTAAAGTTCAAGCAACTTTGTTCCAAGAATGGAACCTTTCAAGCAACCACAAAAGTTACACCTAACATTGTGAGGGGATCTCAAAAGGTTAAATCTCATAATATGTTTTTAAAGCCAAAGTAGAGAAAGTATACACTAGTTAGTGGTGGCAAATCGTGTTATTGGGTCGGGTTCTGGACCAACCCGACCCGACACGAAATGTTTTTTAGTGACACGAACACGATACGACCTGATGTCGTTTTTTTTTATAACCCGAACACGACTTACTTCAAACACGACACGACACGATTGACACGATTTAAAATTTTGATCTTATTAATACCCATTAACACGACACGATAAACCCAACACGTTTGGCACGACGCTACACGACACGATTGAAACGACACAATTTGTAGCATTTTTTTCCAATTCATGCTTGTATTATAGATTAAATCGACAATTTGCAAAAATTCCATAATATGTAAAAATTATATAGTAAGCGTGTGCAACTACGAATTACATCACAATAAGCAAGCACAACTAAAACTTATATAATCTCAACCACCAAAAGTTCCAAAAAATTTCGAAGGTACTTAAAGTTGTTAATCAGATTACAATTCACAAATAATAGTATTTAGTTGAGATGACAACTAATAAATTCTTCAAAAGATCAGTACTCTCCTCCGTACTTGCATCATTCTTTCTTCCATCATGCACAATTGCATTCATATGAAAAAAAATATAAGCATTATTAGAATAAAACAAATTAGTAATACTAGTGAAACTAATAAAATATTAAAAATTGCATGTATTAATCTTGATAGTATCCGATGAATTACTTTCCTTATCCATTTCTATGATATCTTCAGTGAGCTCAAGCAAATTAAGCTCCAAATCACCTTATTAGTACAAAAATTCAAAATGATTAAGAAGTGAAAATTGTTTATTTAAAAAATCGAATTGTAAAGAAATATAAATTTACCTTTAATGCCAAAAAGCCGATCTCTAGTACAAATCAGCGCCTCCACAGTTTCAGGCTTAAGTGAGCTCCGATATTGATCAAGCACACGACCACTGCTACTAAAGGCCGACTCCGATGCAACTGTGGATACAGGGACACTTAAGACATCACAGGCCATACACGCTAGATCAGGGTATCGGTATTGATGAGCTCTCAAAAAACTTAAAACATCCAATTGTTCTGCTAAGTCACTCCTTGGTTCATCTAAATACATTTCAAGTTGTGTCTTTTGCATTGAAGAAAGTGCCCGACTCTCATAAGAGGAGAACTCCTAAAAACAACAAAAAAAACAGCAATGTTTTTGCATTTGCTAAAAAAAACAACTTTTTTTGAAATAAGAAAACAACATGTTTTATAATAAAAAAAAAACAGCATGCTTTTACATAAAAAAAAAACAGTAATGATTTTGCATTTATTAAAAAAAAAGAGCAACTTTTGTAATGAGAAAACAACATGTTTTTTCATTAAAAAAAAAAACAGCAATGTTTTTGCATTTACTAAAAAAAACAGCGACTTTTGAAATAAGAAAACATGTTTTTGGTAGTAAAAAATAGCAATGTATATTTACCTTTAACATGTTTTTGGTGGTTCGACTTAGTACGGTAGCATTTGTCTTCTCATCATCAACTTTCTTACATCCATCTACCGTTGTACTAGAGGTGTTCTCGCCCATAGTAGAGTTGCTCATGTATTCACCAAAAAGATCAAACAACTTTTTTTTAACAAGACGACTTTGATAATTATTGATACCATAAAGTTTTTGGTATGTGAACTCAACATATTGAAATTTGAGACAGGGATCCAAAATCGCGGCCATTGCCAAAAGCAAATTATAATCCGACCAATACTTGAAAAAAATTCTCATACATTTTACATGCCATTTGCTTCATAAAGACATCCGAACTTTGCATTTCTTCTCTTAAAGTGAACTCAGCCATGGAAACGGAAGTAAAATACAAGTTAGATGTAGGGTATTTGTTTCCGGAGAAGATGCAAGTCACTTCATAGAAAACCTCCAAAAACTTACAAATTTTCTCAATCTTTCCCCACTCCGTTTCATTTGGACAATGCAAAAAATTTTAATCACTTAGTGCTAAACGAACAAATGCACGAAGATAAAATATAGCACTCTCTATCATTAGAAATGTTGCATTCCACCTAGTAGGGACATCTTGACGTAATCCTGTCCTTGCATCCAAATGAACAATTTCACATATTTCATAAATTTTGCTTTTCTAACTCGTGAGCCATTCACATACTTCACACACTCGCACACCTTTCCCACCCCTTCATCTATTGCCTTTAAACCATCTTGAACAGTTAAATTCAGAACATGAGCACAACATCGAATATGAAAATAATCACACCCTTACTTAAAATTGAGCCTTCATTATTTAATTGACTTTTTAGCAATTCAACAATTGTATCATTGTTTGATGCATTGTCCAACGTGATAGTGAACAACTTCTTCTCAATGCCCCACTCAGACAACAAGTTGGATATTTTTTCGGTTAAGCAAATACATTATGTGGAGGTGGCATCACTTGAAAATTGAGAATCCTTTTTTGCAATTTCCAATCTTTGTCAATAAAATGTGAAGTGACACAAACAAACCATCCGTATTAATTGAAGACCATAAATCGGATGTCAAAGAAACCCTACCCGGAGCCAGCTCAAGCATTTTCTTTAATTTTTTCTTCTCCCTTTTATGCATTTTTAAGACATCGGCCTTTGCGGTATTTCTTGAAATAGTTATCACATCCTCATATAAGTAATGAAAAATAGCCCTAATACCCTCATACTCTACAAACTGAAATGGTAAATCATGCATTACAATGGCCTCACTAATTAACTCTCGAAATCTTTCAGGCTCAAATTTGGAAGAGCACATTGACATATACCCACGAGATTGATTCATCAACATTTGGGATACGTCATTTTTATCCCTCCTTGGACACTTTTTCATATGTTTTCTCAAACTACCCGTCCCATTCTTAGAAGAACACACGTAAATTTTTGAACATTTTTTACATTTGGCTCTTTCTTTTCAATTATCATCAACGGGAAGAAGGTCAAAAAAATTCCATACCTCGGATCGACGTTCCCTACATTGCTTGACTAAATCCCCTTGTGTTTCCGTCTCTAGTTTCACATTAACTTTAACAACGTCATCACCATCATCTTCGCAAGAACTATCGTCTCCGCTGTCCCTGTCAGCCTAAAAAAAAAAATCATAACACAATATAAGACAAACTACAAAAAATAAACAAATTTAAACTAATAAACAAAATAAATCTAACAAAATAAAAATACACAATTACCTCGTTTTCATTTAAATTATTCTCAAGAGGTTTTGAATATTTCACCCTTTTCTTCTCCCCAACTTCAAATGATTTTGACCTTTTCTTCCCATTAACATTAGACAAGGTTGATTTTGGGTTCATTTTCAAATCTGCCAAATGAAAAAAAATTTACAAATGTTAGAAGAAGATTGTATTAACTCAAAATGAATTGAAGTACCAGTTAACATGTAAAAAATTAAAAAGAAAAACAAGAACAAAAAACGAACAAAATACGTGGTATACCAGCACAATCCCTTTATATTTTTTTGAAGTAAAAGACTAGTATACGCACAATCCCTTTATAAAACGTGGATCAGAAACGAAACGAAGAGCACAATCCGTGTTTGAGATCAGAAATTTATATGTTTTTATAAATCGCCATTATAAATTGTTAAAAGACAATCAACACAATCCGTGTTAGTTGTGTTTGAGATAAAAAACGAAACGAAATAAAGGAAACGAAATGAAGATTAGAATAACCCAAATGAAGGAAACGAAATGAAGGAAATGAAGGAAACGAAAAGATCAGAAAACATACTGCCGAAATGGAGAGACCAGCCGAAATGAGGGAGAGAGACCAGCCGAGGGTTTTTGTTGTGGTGAAATGATTTTTTGGTAGCTAAGCTAAGGTTTGTTTTGTTTTGTGGTAATGGACGGATCTCAAATATTTTATGGGTTGGGCTTTTTAATAAAGGCCTTTTGTTTTTTAATGGATTTATATTGGGTCTTAATGGGGTTAATAATGGGTCAATAACAGGTTTTTAATCGGGTCCATATTGGGTCTTAACGAGGTCACTATCGTGTATTTAACGGGTCTATTTCTTTGTTCTATCTCTTGGTTTGGAAGATTGTTGAGCACATAATTATATAACCATGAGGTAGAAAATATTTAGGAGGCTAATATGTTAGGTGTCAAGCTCTTAAGGTCTCAAGTAGTCACATCTAGGATTGAATCAATCGAAAAGGTGTCCTTGAAACACTTCCCAATGGGATCTTAAGGAAAGATCTTCCAAAAAAGTGTTTCCAGTGCTCAGTTAGAATCTTCGCTAGTAGCTTAGTTGTAGAGAAGAAATCCTTTGTTGGAGCGAACCTGAAGCGGAACAACTCGCGTAAGGAGGCCGAGTTTTTGCACGGGGGACAATCTAGTAGCGAAGAAAATATATGTTGCGGCAAGCAGCCCGCGCTGTTGTCCAGGAATTTTGTCTAGCTTTGCCTCAAAAATATTTTGAAATATATTTTGCAAAGCCATATGTATGTTTTTTCCAACCTAGAACACCCATTATCCCATACTTAAAATTCACAGAAAGATGCAATTTCTAAGAAAATATATTTTTTTAATATGAAGAGTATATTTGCATATTGTATTTGACAATTTATCCAAAAAGGTTAATTAAAAGGATTTTCCAATTATGAAAACGAATTAACCAAGGAGTGAATCTAAGTCCGCTAAGTCTTATATCTTTTCTAAGTGGTGTACTTGACGTTTATCATGAATGAGCCGGGTTGAAGTTGATGAAGCTTTCCGGGGACCTTTGGGACAAAGACTCAAAATATTTTGTCAAGGAATTTAGACAATCAATCCTATGGGGCACTTTGAGTATACAAGTACTCTTACAATTGATTAGGGGTCCTTTTTTACGATATTTAGGCCTCGCCCAATCGAGACAAAATGCGTCGATCCCGTCTCGTGTCTTTTAAAATATTGGGTTTTGTTTCATAACTCTTGCTGATACGAGGAGTGCCGTGAGAAAGGGGATTAGTGTTACAAGCAAGTCTTCATACTCAACACAGCGTACGAGTTTGGTTCGCGTGAGTGCTTGGACGAACTCTGCACGCCGCGTGGCCATGAACACACAGCTTTCTTCCACCCATTTTTAGCGATTCCGAAGGCACAGCCCCTTTGATGAGTTCCACTGCCCGCTATAATGTCACCAGCTCAAACGACTAAGCTACTCTGGTCGCCGGTGCTGGTCTTGCACTACTGGTCGCCGGTGCTGGTCTTGCACTACCCTCCTTTCAGTTTTTATTTTAGTTACTCCTAACAACGTTTGATTTTGCCACCGACAATGATCGTGATGATGAAAACGATGAACGCGGTGGCAGCTGCATGCTTGGAGTTGGTGAGCCAAATTATCTCATAATTGCTAGGGCTTGTGTTGATGGGGCTTGGATCTGTTGGCACTGGGATTCCCCCGTGGGTTTACTCCTGACCTTCTCAAAGGGTTGCACAAATTAGTTGTGCCCTTCATATGACAGGAGTTTTAGCTCAAGATAAATACAATCCATGTTAGCCCATTAGAATTGTGAAACTCTGATTTTTTGTCTCGGTAATTATGTGCCTACACTAAATTTTCAGGATGTCACAAATATACTTTTTGGCTCCAACAATCTTGGTAAAAATCAGTTTGGGTCGAAATCGTTGTTGACAATCTAGGTCGCGATCTACGATTTGGGCGCCCAATTTTCAACTCGATCGCTGTATCGGACGATATGCAACGATATGCTAGTTAGAGAGCCCAAAAAAATTCGAAAAAAATATAAAAAAGTGTAAAAAAAGACGAGACTAATAATGTTGCCCAATTAGATAAGTTTAAGACCATTATTTAATATGCAAAGCACTATGTAATTGGTTATATTGGCTTCTCAACTTCAATATTCCATAATAAATAAACTTTTTTCTTATCACCACCAAAAGCACTTCCATCCCTCCCAGCCAATGCCTTGTTTAGGAGGTATTCTACAGAATAGCGAGTATTTTTTTATGAAATTAAAAATGCAAATTCATATTACTAATTTATTAAAAATACGAAATAAGTTTGTACAACATTATTTGATATTACCCAAAATTACTTCTTTTGTTTAACCGATTTGACCTGCCAATATCGATTTGATTCGGTCGAGAATTTAAATTTTGGTTGAAATTGAAGCTGAGACAATTCTCAAAATATTATTTTTGGTAGCAAGGGCTTCGGCAAAAATTTTTAAGAGCTCGAGTACGAGTTTTTTATGTAGTGATGGCCTATAAATAAGGTCATTGGGCATCTCTTGTAATCACTGCTTATTATTGGTTTATATAATTGATTGAGATACAATTTCCTTAATTTATTATGTGTGAGTGAGCTAGTGGAAGCAAGATTCCAATGCGTTTAATAACACGTAATATCACTGCTAGGTGCATGTAATCTGCCTAACTACTCTTATTGCTTGATTATAATTTGTAAACTGTAATACCCGGTATTTTTATGGCTTTTAATTATGAGGTTAATGAAATGGAATTTTTTTTTTATGGGATAATTAATTAGAAAATTAATTCGGATTTAAATGCTAGCAAGACAAGAGCTAGTATTTGGTTATTAATATGTTGTTGAATATTACTGAGTGATTATGGTAATATGTGATCATTGAATTAATTAAAAATGTCGTGAGTTGAAAGTACGGCAGTTTCGGTAATTAAGTTGGGACGCGCGTGTCAGTCGTGTCAGGACCCAATTTAATGGATTTAAAAGTATTTTATTTTTATGTCATCCATATGAGTTTTTTGAGTGCGCCAACATGTCCGGAAGGTTCGAGATAGTCAGAAAACACTAGTCGGGGGTTTAGTTTGGGTCTCGGGGCATTTTTAGGCATGACCGGCAACCCGGGAGGGTATTTTAGTCATTCCTATTTTTGGGTGAATAGTGACCCACGAATTTAAGTTAGTTTCTATCAGCCAACACTTGAGTCCTTAGGGTTTTTCACAACCAAAAGTCATAGTAGCAGTTAGAGAAGAAGAGAGGAGAAGTTCCAAGGGATTCCATGGCCATAACCACCACACACCACCACCACCGCCGGAATTGTGACCGGAAAGAGAGGGGGAAACAACCAATAACGTCATCAACGGATCAGAATCGGTATTTTACAGGCAAGTGATTTGTCTTGCAAAGATTCAAAGCATATATTTTACATGTTATTATAGAATTGAAGATTTATCATGAATATTGAAAATTGAATGGATTTGAAAGGGTTAAATCATAACCTGGGTAGGTCTTGCATGTAGTTTAATGTTGGAGATGATAACAGCCACGGATTTATGATTTATGGGTAGAGAATTATGAAATTTCATTGAGTTATGTGATGTTCTTGAAGAACTAGGAAAACTAGGGTTTTATATGGAAATTGGGTAAATTGACCCAAGAAATTGATGTTCTATGTTGATTTGATGATTCTAAAACGTGGGGAATGATGTAAACATGTTGGTATGATAACTAGTATACTTGGTTGAGAGTTTTGGACGTTAGAATGGAGATTTAGAAGTGTAAAAAGATGAGAACCCGTAACTGTTTAAGAAAATTCTGGGCTGATACCTGCTTGATCGATCGATCGACTCAAGAATGTCGATCGATCGAACTATCGATCGATCGACCCCTTTTCTTCGATCGATCGGCCTCTCCTGATTTTTGGCAATTGTTTTCCTTTAAGGTTTGATGAATATTCCAAAGCCGGTATTGATTCTTAGGGTGATTAATATTATAGTTTGGGACTTAGTTAAGGTCAGTGGGGTCTTAGTTATTGCCCGGAGAATAATAGAACTTATGGGATGGAACGTTGTAAGTACGAGCGGTTACCAAGTGAGAACATTTTGAAACCTTTCGATTTGGGACCGAGTGTGGAATGAAAGATAATTTAAGGGATATATTTATTGAGATAACCTTAGGAACAAATGGGGAACCTAGTATTCACTTGGGATAGGTATAGGTACCCGTATCCGTATGACGAGACGTGTCGCGTTAAATGAACATTACGTAGAATATTCGGAACGTAAATATTGTGGGTGAGACTTAATATATTGGGGAGGTGTATACCTATATTGAAATTGTATATATATACTGGTTGTGTGACTTTCTAGTATATGGATTATTGTGTGTATAACATACCTACCATACTTGCTATCACGGGAGGTCGTTCGTAAGAGGATAGTCTGGTCTCGATGTGACCTTCGGGGGGACTTTAGATTTATACCTCAGAACATAGAACTTGGAAGGGCTTATCGCTGAATGGATAAGTCTGCTGACCTTGAGAGCGTAGGTATGTGCGTGACCCATGGATATGTGAACTATGTTCGCCTCCATTATGTGTGATTTTTATTGAAACGGTTCCTGAGCGATTCGGAACTTATGATCCTCACGTACGTGATGTACCGGGATTCGATAGCAGAGTATGAGGGCATCGTAGGTTCTATCCTTGTGGGGTGCCTAATTTGTATATGAGATATTATACTGGATTATACACCTATACTTGTGATAATTCTGTTGTGTTGTTTAGTAGATGAGAATAACCAAGATAATTGAATGGGATAAGAATGGGTTAACGTAATTAACACTTGAGATAAGTAAATTAATGAATTTGAATATGGGTTATGATTATCACTGGTTTGGGTGTTAAGAGTAGATACCTTATTGTAAAATACGAAAGAGGAAGTGGTATAGACTAGTTATTTAGCGACATAACTAGGATGGGTTAAAGGCATACGTTAGGCGTGCACAGTAGTTGAGAGGTAAGAAACTCATGTGAGAGTACGCAACTAACGTGTTTATAATGTGTTGTTTAATTGTAATTTAAACACTTGCTAAACTTTTAAACCGTTTTCACATCGGGCACTGACCCGTTTTCCTCCAAATCTATTTTTGTTTTGTAAAAACATTTTAGGTGCCCAGCCACAGGGACGCCAAGCATAGGAGTTCCATTCTGATGACAGGATCTTGGTAGTAGACGCTCTCATTTTATCCTTGATTCCTTCCGAGTCATTTGTATCAGTTAGGGCATGTCGCCCATTCTTATTTAGAGGTTGTAGTTGCAGACTTTCATGATTTCAGTTTTTGGTTTATTATTTATTCAGACTCTTGTATTGGGACATTATTTACTCTGGCATCTTTATTATTGGAGTGTTTACTCCAGACTTATGTGATTTCATCTCGTTGAGCATTTATATGAGATTGTTATGCGACTGATGGTTTATAAGTAAATTCTTGTTTATTTGTTAACTTAATTAATAAAATTTGACATCTCTCTTTTTAAATATTAGGTGGCTAGTAATTGATTAAATGTTTTTCGACAGTGATGCTAAGACTGAACCAACTTGATATTCTGTATTAATTTAATAAAGGAGTAGCTACCCGGTATTTAATTAGACGGGGTGTTACATAAACATGGACACAAATACGACAAGATATGCGACTTAAATACGAGTTAAAACCCTTGAACATCATGGGGACATACCGATGAAAAAATATAAATATATAGTTATACAACCAATAATTTTAACTATATATAAATTAAGTATTATTATAATTGTAAAAATTTGTAACTTATGAGCATAGAATAAAGCAAAATATACCTACAATATATGTATATGCATGCAGGACATGTATATATAATATAATAAACTATAGTGATTGTCACTATCCCCAATTTATGCCCACTTTTTTAGTAAAATCTTCAATTATCTTATTTTTATTATGATAGGATCATTCCCTTTTTTTCTTCAAACAATCATACTCCGTCCGTATCAAATTAATTGTCACCTTTCTAGGAATAGTATATGCACTAGGTGAAAGTACAAATTTACTCATCCCACCAGTATCTACAAGGATCCAAGTGGACGTGTTGCATTCCAAAGGTATTTAATGTTTAGGAGGATAAATATGGAAAGTGAAATATCTCTTTACAATGACTTTCAAACGGGACTATTAATTTGGGACGGAGGGAGTACTACTTTTCACATACTAAAAGTAGTCCATACATCACCATCTCGGGTTTGTTCATCATGTCTCATTGAGTGCCTAAGATGTATGAGGTGGATTTCTGCGTCATGGCTTGTTGATGTTTGTGCCTCTGAATCATACCTTTTATAATATAAAATTGATTCTTATGCTTTTCCAATTTTTGGCATTAGGCTCTGGAATCAGGACTGCTAGCTCAAGGTGGAGTAGTTACAGAGGGGAGTGCTGGAAGCACAGCTATCAGTCTTGCAACAGTGGCGCCTGCTTATGGATGCAAATGCCACGTGGTTATCCCAGATGATGTTGCTATTGAGAAAGTATGTAGTTTCAATATGTAGTTTTCAAATTGGAGTATATTAGATTTTTTTCCCCGTTGCTATCTTTTTAATCCACTATATGGAACATTACATACTGATATCGGGTACGCATGCATATGGAAGTACATATAACTGTCATGGTAAAAAAAGTTGCTAATGTATTTATCATCACTATGGAAAACTACCTGGGCACTCGTGCATATATATTTTTACCCCATTATGACCAATAATATTTTTCTTGCCTTGTCCACTTTTTTCAGTCTCAAATTTTGGAGGCCCTTGGAGCTACAGTTGAAAGAGTCAGGCCTGTTTCAATTACACACAAAGATCATTTTGTTAATGTTGCGAGGAGAAGAGCATCAGAAGCAAATGAAGTGGCATTGAATCATGAAAAACCAAAGCAAATAGATGCAAAAGATGTAGAGCAAATCAATGGCTGCACATCCAATGGAGAAAGTTGTGGTGCTATATTCTCCAGTGACTGCAAAGGTGGTTTCTTTGCAGATCAATTTGAGAATCTGGCTAATTTCAGGGCCCACTATGAGGGCACTGGTCCTGAGATTTGGGAACAGACTGGTGGAAAGTTGCATGCTTTCGTTGCAGCTGCAGGAACAGGTGGTACCATAGCCGGTGTTTCTCGGTTTCTGAAGGTCAGTTTTTTTCCCTTTGGCAATAAAAAGTGGGGGAAAGTATATTAAAAAGACAATTAATCTTTTATGAGAAATTGGAATAGGAGTGAAAATTTTCAGAGTGGCTTGATGAGCCGTTCTTTTACTTCTGCAGTTTCCCAAGAAAATCCAATTCTTAGGGGGTGGTGGGTAACAGATGTTTACTTAAATTTGACGAAAGTATCCATATTGGTATTTTTTTTTTCATTTTTAAGCGAGTATTTGTCACATTGAAGACTATAATTCTCATAGAATATGTTTGTATTCAAACACTATCAAAAAAAGATTAATAATAAGTATTTTCCATGGAATAAAAAAAAGTCAATTAAATAGTCATTTTCAGTAAATTCATATAAATTCCTTGACATATATTTGCAGGAAAAGAATTCAAACATAAAGTGCTTTCTTATTGACCCTCCTGGTTCTGGTTTGTTCAACAAAGTAAAGAGGGGGGTGATGTACACGAAAGAGGAGGCTGAAGGACGGAGGTTGAAGAATCCATTTGACACCATAACCGAAGGAATTGGAATCAATCGATTAACCGAGAACTTCAAAATGGCAGAAATTGATGAGGCTTTCCGAGGCACTGATATCGAGGCCGTTGAAATGTCTAGGTTTGTGCTTGTGTCCATTACCAAAGCTTGGTCCATCTTTTGACTACTTAAACAACTGAAAATGTAATATTTCATTCATTATTTTGGGTACTGAGTTGGGAGGAAAAAATATACGGATTTATTTGGCCCCATAATTCTAATATTTACAATGGGTGATCAGGTTTCTTTTGAAGAACGATGGCCTCTTTGTTGGGAGTTCTTCAGCTATGAACTGTGTTGGAGCAGTGAGGGTGGCACAATTAATTGGGCCAGGTCACACTATTGCAACAATTCTATGCGACAATGGGATGAGGCATCTGAGTAAGTTTCACAATGATCAGTATCTGTCTCAGCATGGATTGACACCCTCAGCAACTGGCTTGGAATTTGTCAGTCCCAGTTGAAAATTGGTAAATCAAGAGCTTCTGATCTGTGATTTTGAAACTCTCCTTTCCATGTGTAATATTTCATGTACCAAGATAACGCTACATTAGGCCCTAGTTATTCAGATGTGAGGTTGGTGATAGGTGATGGCTTTTTTTCATCTCAAGGGGCTGACCGGAAGTTTCAACAGCAGTGATGATCACAATTAGTAGTGGCAAAATGTGGCCCAAATAATAAAACAACCCATATTAGCCCAAGCATCTAAATATGGGGCCCATGTTTAAAAGCTATGAGTTAAATATGGGGCGCATATTTCAAAGCTATGAGTTAAATATGGGGTCCATATTTGAAAGCAAAAAATCAAATATGGAGCTCAATTTTAAAAGATACAAATCAAATATAATACTCATTTTAAAAAGTTAGTAAAATATGAGTTTTTTTTATATATACCTCGAATTGTAATACTTAATTTAGTAGAAAAATAATGGGTTTGCCCAACCCATATTTGGTCCGCCCATATTTGGCCCGGCCCACATTTAACCCAACCCACATTTGGCCCAACCCACATTTAGCCCAACCCATATTTGACCCGCCCAAATTAGGTCCAGCCCATAATTTTGCCAGTGCTCATCACAATGCTAACATAGAGGATTTATCATACACACATTACATTATTTTGGAGTATATCATTTCTTTGTGTAAATTTCATGCAAGAGTGTCCAGAGAGCAGTTGTTTTTCAAAATCATTGGGTTGCAAGGAAGAGATGAGTCATTGAATCATTGAAATGAACTTATGCAGCTATGCTGGATGTCAAAAGGATAAAAGGAAAAGGGAAAAAAATAGCTTTTTAGAATTTACAGGCACATTAGGTAACATGTCGCTTTGTGTATGCGTTCTTTTCATTGAAGCTTGTCTGTGAAGAGCATCCTCATGCGACGTTTACATATATGTGGCAGATGATGTGCAGCACACGACTATCTGTTGGTGTAATATTCTGAAATGTGTGAATGTCAGGACATTGGTTTACCTCATCAAGACCTAATTCTGCCACACAATTGGTGCTTAGCACAAAAATCATGCGTTGAATGATTGTACATGTCTGAAGATAATATATGTGGTGCAAGTAGCAATTGTGGGTGCTCTTACAACTTTCAGGGTCTTTTTTTGGGTTGTCCGACTTAACCCCTACTTTTTTAATGTATTATTTGATTTAATCCCAACTTCGCATCACTTTCATGTAAATTTTATAATCGAGTCAATTTGTATGTATTGGCTTAATTTTATTTGGGCAAAACTATTTGAGTTGTAAGATAGGTGTTGAGTTGGTGCATCTTTCAAAGCCTAAGAGGTGTTTGTTTGAAGACTTTAGCAGCCAAGTAAATATTGTCTACATCATCGTGCCATGTTTCGTACCACGTTTCGTCTTCAATATTCAAGGATCTCATGAGATATGAATGCATATTATTTTGATCATTGGATTTTAAGTTAGGTGTTTGTTTTGTAATGTTTGAGGCTATTTTTCATAAAACGTCTTTTTTATATATATATATATATATATATATATATATATATATATATATATATATATTTTTTGTAAAAGGTTGTTCGATTGACCTGTTCACAAACGAAACAATGGTGTTCCTTCGAACAAGATATTTGAGTCGTTCAAACGAGATTCAATCGAACTTCAAAATGAGATTTTCCTGCTTGACAGAACAATGTCGTCCGCAGGTCGTTTGATCTCCTTAAAAAATAGTCACTTCGTTCGAACGAGTTGCTTCGAAAATTGTGCAGCCTTAAAAAATGTATTTTTCTATAAATAGAAGTGTTGACATCAGTTTTCTTGGTTCAAGGCTTTGAAATTGTTTTCCAAATACATATCCAAGAGTCTTCAAACCCTAGTTTCACCCAACTAATTTTGAGTCCAAGATTCAATTTATATATGCTTTGAGATCTCCGTTTTGAGCACCAAGTTTGTTTTTCTCATCATCTTGATTGATAAGAGTTTGGTACTGTGGACTTCATGCATTGTTTGTTGTTTACATACGGTTGACTTTGTGTGTGTGACGGTTTGAAGCAGTGGACTTCGTGTTCTTTATGTTGATGGTTGTTGAGCCTAGATCGTTGGATACCAAGACGTGTGTGCACTCACATGTTATTGCAGTGCATAGGTGGATTCCTATGTATCGCTGTGCAGAAGGTCGAAGGATGTACTTGTATAATTCATGATATAGTGAATTTGCGTAGTCTGGTCGTCCGAGATTTTCCCATTTGAATTTCCTTGTATATTGGGCATTGTGGTTGATTGTGTTATTTTATCCTTGCTATCACCTAGATGCATGCTTTAGGGTAAGATATAATTGGTTACTTGTTTAACACAACAAACGATAAAATTCGTGCAAGTTTTAATTAAATTAATCTGAAGTTTAAATTAATTTCATAAAAATTAAAATTTGGTATTTGTGTTTTAGACCATCCATATTAGACCCTTAGCGATTTTCAAATTGGTATTAATGCAGGTATCTATAAGTTGTTTAGGCATGAATCCAAGCGATTTGTATATGGAAGGTTTGTTGTTTTCTAGACTACCGTTGTTTGGTGGGTCTAACTACGCATACTGAAAAATGCGTATGAAATCTGCACTCAAGTCCATAGATGAGTGGGTATGGTTAGTTGTTGTTAAGGGGTGGACTCGTAGAAAATTAGAGTGAGGATGGGCACAAGTTGAGTAATTACAATTTATGTGGTTTGAATGCTTTGCTTTGTGCGGTCACATCGGAGGAGTTACGTCGTATTATGACATGTGAAACGTTTAAATAGGCCTGGGACATACTCCAACTCACTCACGAGGGGACTAGTGAGGTTAAAGTTTCCAAAATTCCAGAACCTCACCACTTAGTTTGAGACCATTAGGATGGTGGAGAGGTAAACCTTTGATGAGTTTTACGCAAGAGTTTCTGATATAGTTAACTCATCTTTTAACTTGGGAGGGAGAATACCCAACACCAGAGTTGTTAAGAAAATCTTAAGGTCCTCACTTGAAAGATTTAATCCCACAGTGACCATCTTGAATTCTTTGGGTACTATTGACGGTACAAAACTTGAAGAGCTTGTGGGTGACCTTCGAATCTATGAGCTCGACATGTTTTTTTCTAAAAGACGAAGAAAGATAAGGGCATTGCTTTAAAAGTCTGAAAGGAGGAAACACCGATTTCGGATGATGAGTCTGACATCGATTCCGATATTATAGCCATGTTTGCTAAGAAATTTAGAAAATTTATCAAGTATGAAAAATAATCAAAAATTGATGGAAATAAGTTTGAGAAAAATAAGTTTAAGAAGGCTGACAAATTCCCTAAGAATCGTAATAAACATTTTGGGGATGAATCAGATTTATGTTTTGGGTGTGAGGGGTATGGTCATATGGGAGCCGAGTTTTCCACTAAGCTAAGGAAGGAAGGCAATAAGCCGAAGGCATACAATGCTACCCTCAGCGATAGTGAATCGACAGAGGAACCTGTTGTGCATAATTACACCGTGTTCACTGCTAGGCATGTGAGCCTAAATTAAAAGTCTTCCGATGAAGATAATTCTGTGTATGATGAGTCCCAAGACAAAGTGTGTGAACCCCAAATGATTAGTGAATAGGATGAAGAAGATGAAGGAAAATAGGAGGACAATGAACTTTAAGTTGCCTTTAGGGAGTTATACGTCGAGTCGTTGAAGTTGAAAAAGGAAAACTTAAAATTGGAAGGTAAGTTGAAAGAATGTGAAATAGGTAATGATGATAGTAAATTGATTGAGGATCTTATAACATGTGAGAATACTCTTCGGGAGAAGCTCGTGTGTGTTAAGAGAGAGAGATATATATATATCACCTTCACAGTTTGATGGAGGTTTTAAAGAAGGAGTCCCCTTGAGTTTGAAAAGTCTCGTCGTTTGCTCGAGTCTAGGATAGTAGAATTAGAGGAGAAATTGAGAGACTTCAGTTAAGTCAAATTTGATTTGGAATCTAGGTCGAAAAAGATTGATAAGATTTTAGGCACCGTTTGAATCAAATATGAAAATTTTGGAATTAGCTCTGATGATGATAATGTTTCCACGACTAAATCCAATACTAACCTTTTGAGAGGGTTAACCAAAGCCAATGACGTTAGAAAAGGTCAATTATTAGGTAACATTCCTCGTCGTGTCTACACGTGCACACATTGTGGTAAGAAAGGTCACCTTAGGACTTTTTACTTTGATCTTATAAAGGTTCCTATGAAGTCTAATACTAGAGTTACTGTGGTTCTCAAAACCTAAGAGTGTCACGTTACACCTATGTGGGTTAGGAAATCAAATTTAGGGACTTTAAACATTAGACTTGTTAATTCTCGCATGCTTGCACATAATACTTCTCATGATAAATCCAACGATTGAGTGTGTTTGCATGTTTTCATATATTAGCTTTTATGCTTCATGATACATGTTATTTCTAGTTGTATGGTGTTTATCTTTTGTATTTTGATTTTTCTTTTTATTGAGTCTTATTAAGAAAAAATACAAAAAGATTTTGTTTGTCTTTTGAATTGATTTTGAATTTGGAGTCATTTTTAAAATGTTTAGAAGACTCAAAAAGATTTTTATTTTTATGTATTTTGGTTTTACACAATTCATGTGGTATATAGGTGTGTTTGAATCCCATTCATTTAATGTTTCCACGTGGCTAGGACATTTGAATATGATTTTCAATTCTTAGGATTGTTCTTAATCATGCTTGCATGGAGATGTTCGACTTTGATTTGCTTGATAGATTCACTTTGTATATGCATCCGCACACACATTTATGATATCTTTTGAATTATAACTATATTGCATGAACTATATGAGGTGTTATCCTATTAATCTTGTCATTTACATATCTTTTTTGTTATGGGAGATTTGTGCATGTAAGAATTATTGTCGTAAACTTGTTTAGTTTGATAAAAATATGAGGGTGCAAGGAAAAGGGCTACAAAGGGATAAATCTTCCTTGCGTGAAAGGTCATCATTGTCAAGAGTTTAAAAGAAAATAGAGGCAAAAGTAAAGATACTATTGCCAAGGCTATATTGTTTATTGATGCTTCAAAACTGATATTTTCAAAATAAAAAGAGAGTAAAAAAATTATATATGTTATTTTGAGGCTGTTGAGTTGAAGATCAATGAGATTGCACAATGCATCCTAGTTGAGCTTAATTGTTTGGTGCTTTTGATTTGAGAATCATCAAGATTTTGTAAGCTAATGTGAAATATGTATGTTTGTCCATTTTGAGTTATTTATTTTTCACTTGAGGTTAAATCGAAGTTGAGAAGTTTTCGCAGTCAAATAGAACTCCCCAGACATATTTTGTATGATTGGGTCATATTTTCTCTTGTTTCTAGTTCACGCCCCTTCACTCCGTACAATTTTTGTTTAAACATATCGATACTATACTAGTGTGGAAAACTTATTTATTTTGTGTCTTTTGTGGTGTTTATACCTACACACACACACACACACACACACACACACACACACACACACACATACATAGGCATGCAAACGGGTCAGATTTGGACCGGATCAGGCCAATCCAAATCCGAATCCGTTTATGTTAAACGGATTCAGATCCGATCCGATTATCCGATGGATTATCTGTTAGGGTTTCGAATCCGAATCTGTTAAGAATCCGTTCATCCGATCCGATTATAATATTATAAATAACTATTATAAATTTCAAAATACAGTATACATTATAAATAACTATTATAATATATATTTCAAAAAATATATTTAAATAACTATTATAATATAAATTACTATTATAAATAAATACAATATATATTAATATAGGACTATTATAAATAACTATTAAAATATATATTTAAATTATATTAATAAATTTCTAAATACAATATATATTAATTAAAAATATTATATATATAGATATATATTAATCGGATCGGATCATATGAATCCAATTCCACTCCATTTAATAAATGGGTAATCGGGTAATCGGATAATCGAGTTTCAGGCGTGATCTATATCCGTGTAAATGGATCGAATTCGGATAAAATCCGATCCGCTGATTGACACACACACACACACACACACACACATATATAATCTCCAGTACATACCAAGTATACATACCAATTTTTTCAAAATAGTAAAAAAATTATTTTTGGTTGAGTTTTTCTGTGTTGTATTTAAACATTTCAAGGGACCCATATAAAAAAATCCGCTCAAAATAACGTTTTTTGCTATTTTAAAAAAGGGTCAAACCCTCACATATTTTAAAGCACTTTAAAAGGTGTGA